>OY987288.1:7569186-8996677 GCA_963920785.1 Sphagnum contortum
GTTGTTATAGTCTAAACATAAAAGTAGGAATTGCTTGGAAGACAAAGATATGGATATGAAGGTGGATATTAGTAGCTTGCATAGAAGTCATGAAGCAACCAGGGTATGTTCCACGAATGGACAAATTCTATATCAGGAAAGGAGGAGTTTGACCTACCCAGGTGCATACCCTGGTTCGCATCTGACCCAGACCCAACCCAACCCCGTATATTTTACCAGCAGTGGCCCACAACTTAATATAAGGTCTGTACAATTTAGAAGCCCTTAGGTTCCCTAATGATAAGCAGGAAAAAATCAGGAAGTTCCGTTTGAAATGGCAGAGACAGCATAATTTTCTGCCCTAGGTTGATGGGCACCCCAAAAATTTCTGAAGTTTTTCACAACTTTTTCCATTTCTGCATGATTCTGCCAAAACGAAATGATTGGGTGCTTCTGCACTAGCCCAATGATGGTGGGAACTTAGGACATTTTAAGTGCAATCCTTGTTACATATCTTACATTCAGACTTTCTTTTGCATTTTAAGTGTAGGGTAAAGCCCAAGCAGCGTTCCACTAGTTTATTGAGTAAGTGGCTCAGACGGTGGAGCCAAGCATGGGCCCAATTTCTGTAAAGCTCGCTCCCAAGGGCACATGGCATAGAAACATCACAGTTTTTAAAGAAGTTTTTATTGTGATACCCGGTCGGTATCCACTGGGTATCATGGGAAAGAATGATGGTGGGCGGCTTCTTGATAAACTGAATGCTGACCTCAAACACCCGCCAGCATACAAAGGTTATCTCCAACAACACTAAGAAAAATCCATAAATGAATGCAGGCTAGAGTGAACCAGCACCCACCAGCATACCATGCACTAGTGTTTTTTTTTTCAAAAACCCAAGATCTATTGGATGGCTACCAAAATTTTGGTGGGGTGGCAGTATCGGCAATTTGAAAATGCCAATGGTAAGTGGCTTCGACAATGAAGCATTTTAATAAGGCAAATTGCAGCAACTTGTGCATTTGAGTAATTGAATATAGGCGGCGATGTTCATTAAGAAGTCATAACGTGTTTTGGAAAAACCAATCTTTAACACACATTCTGTGTGGTGATCAATTACATGGAAAGGTATGGAATGTGATGATCAAATACATGGAAAGGCATGGAATGTCATGAGCATTTGCAAATTGCACTGGGGATTATGGTGAAAAGGTAAGATTGGAAATAAAAACTCAACAACTAACCCTACACCAAGACAAACAACATGAACATAATCTCAATCCCACATTGTGACAAAGAAAAACACCATCTCCAAGAAGATCTCTGCAACCCAATTCAATCATGTACAAACCACGCACATCAAAAGCCTATTTGCATGCCCGCATTAGTATAAAACAGGCCAACAAAGTGCAAAACTGAAAATTCAAAAGAAAAACAAATCAAAGTGAGGTTTGAATTTTTATATTAATGTTTATGAGCCTTGCAAAAAATTGGCATACATCAAGGATGAAGTTGAAACGCCTCATGTTGCCAACAACTATATCATTTTCATGCCATTGTAAATTGACCTTGAGGTGGAATAGGAGTAACAAAAATTTGCACCTTAAATAATTGTCTAAAGTTGCAAAGGTTCTTAACAACTAATTGCATATCTCACCTTATTCACTACCCAATCCTTCATGCCATCCCCAAAAGGAAAGGTATCCAAACAATAATGCTCTTGTGCAAACATTTTCACAACCAAATCCAAACAAACTATTAGTCAATTTTGCAACTTGGATTTCATGAATGACATTATAGAAAAGCAACATTCACCCTCTACATTCCCTAAAATCACAACCACCAATAATTGTACCAATGCAAAATATTTAGCAAATCAATGTTGCAAATGGCCATTGGATGCTAGTTTAAACCACAGCTAAGTGACATGTTGCAAACTAGTGGGGGTTCCAAGGCATCACCGTGGTTGTTTTGCATGGAAATCTTGATAAGATAAATTAAAAGATGCAAATTGTTTTCATCAAGGAAGGCAGGAATTTTCATTCGGTCTGTCTCTACACCAATGAATCTTTCAAAACAAAATTGAACCTTTAACAAGGTCGAGTGCTTTTGAAACATGTCCTCCACATGAAAATTCAACCAATATTGCAAGTAGATGATGCCAATTGCATTCATCAATTCTTGGCTTGGGAACCATCACTTTAATTTAGAAATTAAAAAAATAGTAGCATGTAAACATTACAGTTTAATAGTCTCAAAAGTTGTCCAATCATCTCACATGGCCTAGGTGACACAATAGTAAGAGGGCACCTCTTATGCATCATGTATTGCTTGCCCATAAAGTAAAAAACCACAAATTGGATGTTTGTTGTAAGGTCTATCCACCATGGCAATGAATAGCTAGTCATAAGTACCTTCATGGAGGTCCAAAAATGCCTTGAATTATTCAGAAGTGCATTTCTTCTCCATATTATAATGCATGTTATACAATTCAGCACAACACGTTTTCACAAAAGTG
Source organism: Sphagnum contortum (assembly GCA_963920785.1). NCBI lineage: Eukaryota > Viridiplantae > Streptophyta > Sphagnopsida > Sphagnales > Sphagnaceae > Sphagnum > Sphagnum contortum. The sequence continues at coordinate 7,571,684 of OY987288.1, forward strand.
ATAAAATCACATACAAGGCAGTCTTGTGATTGTGCAAATTTGATGGGGGCATGCATTGCCTCCAAGAGTGGCATGATGTAAGTTAAGCCCCAAGACCACTTCAATGTCACAAAGATATTATAGATTTGTCTATAATATTCATGTTGATGTTCATCTTCACAACCAAAAAACTTGTATTCTACAAAAACATTATTAGTAAGGGTCAACATGGAGATCCACGTAGTCGTTACATTATGTAAAGTTTCAAACCTTTGGTTTCCAAGAGCTTGGTAAGAGCACATTGCTCAAGGTGTCTTTTTGGTGAAGATGAAAAATAAGTATATGTAGTCTACAACATCCTCTCCAGGGGCAAAGTTGAAATTTTTTGCACCGCTAGGTTCATTTAATGCGCCATGCAATGCACTAAAGTTAACAAAGGTGTAGAATTGAACTTCAATTAAATAGCAACATTGGTATGCATATCGATGAACATTGCAACCCCATTCGAATCAAAACAAACAAGTTTGTTGGTAGTTTGCTCAATTGTTCAGCCCCCATATTCCACCAAATACCTCAAAATTAATGTAATCAAGTTGTTTGCAGAACCTTCACTAAGCATCTTTTCAAGATTTAGCAACAAAACCATCTTTTTAAAACCATCAATGACATAAATGTGCATATTATACCAAGATTTAATTGTGGTAACTTCATCATGTAGTTGATAGCAATGTACATGGCAATTTACACAACAATTTTGGTTGACTTGATGATAATCTGGTGCAATGTTTTTAGCCATTTTTCAACCATTGGAGTTGGACCAATGTTTACATGATGTGTTTTTCAGCCTCAAAAATTCAAATATATGTTTTCTGCTTTCGAAATTAATCAAAGGTCAACCAAGTTTTAAGAGCCAAAAATGGCAACAAATTAGATGAATTTACACTTCTTGTTTACATCAACTCCTTTAGCACATACCAAGTTAGCAATTGTGCTTCAACCCTTGCTCACCTATAAGCACTCATTTTTTGCATGTTGGTTCATAGTTGACATGAAGTATTGTCCCACAACACATTTAGGGCATGTGACCTTGCATTTGTGCCTACCTACATGTTTTTGCAAGCTATCAAACTTAGGCACCAAAAGCTTTTCTTGTCTTTCAATCTCACTACAAACTTTACAACACACTAAAGTTAGATTTCCATCACACCCTACCAATACCTCATACCATGGTAGTTTTGTTGCCCACCTTTCTTAGAATACACGATTAAATTTCCATTCCCATTTCTTACTTGTTTTTTTGGAATTTATGGCTTTGGTTCAACTACTTTTGCAAATTGAATATCAAGATCAAAAGAAGGATCAACATGATCAAATGACAAAAAATTGGTGATAATGGATCAAAGAGAGGTCACTACGAGATGATGAAGTTATGTCTGTCAAAATTGGCCCACGTGCAATAGAAAAAACATATATTTGAAACCTATCCATGGTTGGAATGAGTTCATGATGAAGAGAAACAAAACACATTAGAAAAATTGTGTAAACCCTAAACCTTAAGTCAATCAACTGCCTCTTAATTTGACCTCTATAGAAACTTGAATCACATGAAAAATTATAAAACACAAAAAAAAAATGGGTGTGAATTCCAAACCTTAAAACATTAAATCTCCGAGTCGCCCTAAATCATGGAACAGGAAATCAAAGCTCAACCTTTATAGAAGCTTGAAAACGCATCAAAACCCAATGAACATTATATTTTTACAAAATGTGAAAACTAAGTAGGTTTCTTTGTAATAATCATGCAAATTTGGGAAGAAGAAGGAAATATTTATCTACTATTTTTGAACTCCATCTTGGACCTGCTTCCAACAAATTGTGTTTTCACACCATGAAAACAAATTGTAACCAAAATTGGGGTTCAAAGATCCTGCCTACAATAATGTTGAGTTACCTAGTGCCAACTATCAAACTACAAAGATTTTAAATGTGACATTATCTACATTCAACTTCCATACACAACTTGTTCACACATTTGATGATTTTAATCATAGGTGTCACGAAAAGATGCTTCCAGGAACCAACATAAAACCTAGAAATCAACACATACATATAACACCTTGTCTTTTTAATCCTTGAGAACTTTAGACATGGTTGTTGTTACATCTGTTCTCTTGTTTCATGTAATGGAAGTTGGAGTTGAATACAATTGTTGTTCCAACAAAACAAAGTAAAAAAACAAAAAAAATCAAAAACCACAAAAATGTATTTACCTTCATTTTGTTTATTTTTACAGGAGTATTCCACACCTTAAATCCTTGTTTTTGCACCCTTGGCTCATCTTTTCCTTGCATTTTCCTCCACATATCTCCTCTTCACTTCAAATCCACAGAAAGTTTATCAACCAACACACTAAACACACACACAACAAGAATGGAGGGAGAGAAATAATGGCATAGTCACCACTAGCTACCATCACCTCTCTTTTTCAAGGACAAATTGCCAAAAGTGACAGTTACATCACCATGCAATAGAGCACAAAAAATTAAAACCCTAACTACGTCTTGCGTCACACAAGACATGTCTTTAGGTCACAAAATATCTTCACGCCACTCCTTGCCATTGCTTTCCACCATGCACAATATTGTTTACATTCCTAAACCATAACTCACGCAACTCTCAACCTTATTTTAAAAAGGTGGCAATCTTTTATGTTTATTACATAACACAAAAATGGTGAACCGCAATAGTATAATGTAAGGAGGAGGCAATATAAAAGGATGGGAGGTTGGAGAGAGGTGGCTACAAACCCTAATGAATAGTTGAAGGGAATGGCTACAAAGCTTGGAAGATTGGACAAAGTAAGGTGATGGAGGTGGATGTGAACCAGCTGGCCTACGACATCCATGAAATTGAAAGCAAAATGAAGCTATATGAGAACAGATGGGATCGACCCCTCTGCGATCTCCCCTAATGGAGCCGTTGATATGGCAGCTAGCCTGAGATTGTGTGGTTTGGAATTTGGTGAATTGGACGCTGGATCCAGATCCTTTGATTTAACAAAGGCATGTCAAAAAGGCCTCTGGAAGTTTGCCACTTGGTGAAATTTTGCCCCAAAAAAAACGCTGCCATCCACTGAATGCTATTATGACTCAGTTTTGGATGAATATCAAATGAATTGAAACCTGGTTTCACCATGGTAACCCATTCTGTTGAGTATAGGTCCAATCTGTAGGCGGAGAGGTAGGAAATTAGGTGGCTACGAGGCAAGTAGATGATTAATGATTAATACATTAATACATGGATAAGGGCTGATTTTACTGCCTACTTACTAACGACCCATCAAGTGAGATATTAGTAGGTACTTAGTGAAAACAGTGACTGAGCTAACCACCATGGTTACCTAGGTAACTTGAGCCCAACAGAAAAGTGTTTCCTGTTCACCCACCATCCATCCTTCATGGTGAAGCTAGTGAGTGCTGGTTTACTCCCCTAGCTCATAATGTGGCACACTGCTTACCGTGTTTCAATATACATGTAGGTACACGATTTTGTCAGACGTTTCATCTTTCTTTCGAAGAGAGGTACTTAATAATTAGGGTTAATTTCTGTGTAAGGGAAGACCGGGGGTTCAGAGCAGTGTTGACCGGTTATTGAGTTTTGACTCGGTTACTATGCTTCGAAAAGTTAGGGTTAGGTTTTGAAAGGTATGATGCATTTATAAGCTATCTGAAATATGCTAAACAAGGAAAAATAAGTGAGGGTGTGAAAGGTCAACAGTAAAATTGAATAAAGAGTTACTGCTGCATATGTGAGGTGAATGACAGGAATCAGTCTGCTTTAATTTAATGTGTGCTCTGTTTGGAACGTCCAGCAATATAGGTACAAGTCAGGCTGGAGCCTAGACTTGAGAGCTATGTAAGTGTGTAGCTAAAACCCTAGCTACACACAAGTCTAGCATCATTTTTCCAGAATTGGTGTTGCCAACTGCACAGACTCCCATGTGAAGCATATTTCATTCCCCCACTTTGTGAATTGTGAAGACCTTTGTTTTCCTAAGATGTAAGGTCGCAGGTGTTCAAACCTATTTTCCAACTAGAACTTCAGATTTTGACAACGAAAATGCAGTGTGTACACTTTGTGTGTACATTTTCCCCCAATTTTGTAGGCAAAGATCATCATCCATAAGAATATTTAGCCACATTTTTCTACAAACAAGATAGGAAAGTGCAATATAGATTTTCTATGTTTTTGGCTACCAATTGGAACCTAATATAGAAATCTGGTTATTTTTATATAGACTTTTTTCAGAAATATGAAAATTCAAAACCCCCATAAGGCAAGGGGATTGGAGAAAGCGGGAAGAAGACAAAAACTAAGTCCTCATGATTTTACCAACAGTAAGTGAAATTCAAACCTAATTTCTCTGGCATTTGTTTAGAGGAACTTCACACTTTTTAATCTTCTTCCTACTAGCCTTCCAGGTATTTCACTAACTTTAACTTGATGTGAAAATAGAAAACATTCTAGTAAGATATAATGGCTTCGTCACACAAGACCCCTTTTCATGTTCAATAGTTGCTGGTATCAATGTTTTCATTTATCCATGTGCATATCCTTATCCAAATTTTACTTTAAAAAAAACAAAATAAACTTCACTCATCAAGGCCTCCATCTATTTTGGACTCAGATGTGGTACTCTGTTGCTGTGGCCCTGTTCTGAAGTTCTCCCTGTGGTCTAGAGATCCAGGGGTTTGGTTGTTTGGTGCCACAGGATCTGTCGCAGAGGAAAGATATCAATCTTCTCTATGATTAAAAAAGGAAGTTCAAAATCTCCTGCCATTCCCGTTTCCCCAACTCATACAAAAGGCTACAGTTGGTATATGTACTTTTGAGAGAGAGAGAGAGAGCTCTAAGGTGACTGATTTGTCAGCAGTCAGAAAATGGGGCTGGAGTGAACCAGCAGTCACCAATGCACCAGTTGCGGATGAGCCCGTTGAGGCCGTTTTCCGGATGAACGAAAATCCCATCCTCCCTGCCCCCATATATATATATATATCTATATATATATATATATATATTTTCCTCCTCTTCTCTACCCGAAAATTTCCCCCCCTCCTACCTACCACCTTCCAACCCCTCCCCCCCTCACTCCATCGCCAGAGCTCCAGAGACGTCGAGCAGGAGCGAGCTTGGAGCTGGAGCCGGGGCTATTGGAGCAGTAGCTTGGAGCTGCCGAACTCCATCGCCAGAGCTCCAGAGATGTCGAGCGGGAGCGAGCTTGGAGCTAGAGCCGGGTTGTTGGAGCAGGAGCGTGCAGCAGGAGCTTGTAGTTGCCGAAGCTTGGAGCTGTTGTTAGAGCAGGGGAGTTGTGGCTAGAGCTGGAGCGGGACCCATGCGGGACCCAGGTAAGCTTTCTTCTTTTTTTTGCAACAAAAGAAACAAAGTTGTCGTCGCCTTCTTCTTCCTCTTGTGGAGCTGCACTCTAGTGCAGCGTAGATTCCTATGGAGTTATGCTGCAGCGCAGGGAAGAAGGCGACGGCAGCGTCGCCTTCTTCTTTCTCTTGTGGAGCTGCGCTGCAGTGCAGCGAAGAAGGCGACAACAACAACAAAGTTGTCGTCGCCTTCTTCTTCTTCTTGTGGAACTGTAGTGTAGCGAAGAAGGCGACAGCAACGTTGTTGTCGTCGCCTTTTTTTTTGGGTTCATTGTAGCATAAAAAGGTTGTAGCGCAGAAGGCGACGACAGCAAGTTTGTATTGAAAAAGAGGATGACAGCTGTCGCCACCTTCTTCGATGGCTTTGCTGTAAGGAAATGGCAACCTTTGCCATTCTTTTATGGTTTTGCTCTGAAGAAGGTGATGATAGCAATGTCATCACCTTCCTCTATGGTGGCGGTTTTTTTTTTTTTGTTTATGATTTAGTTCATTAGAATTAACATTAGACAATAACTAGTGGTTTTTTAGTTTAGGTTGGAGGTTGTAATGGGAAGGGGAAGAAGATTAAGGAAAAGCGGTGGTGGTGAGTTGGAAGTCAATAAGCAAGATGTTGCTGCATCAGATGAAGCAATTCTTCTGCCAAATGTTGTTGTGTTAGATGAGGCAATTCTTCTTCCATATGTTGCTGGAGGAGATGAGGTAGTTGTTGAGCCACATGTTGTTGCAGATGTGGCAATTGTTGAGTAAAATATTGCTGCATCAAATGCGGCAACTGCTCAACATAATGTTGGTGCATCAAATGAAGCAATTGATGACCAAAGTGTTGCTGCATCAGATGAAACAACTGGTGACCGAAGTGTTGTTGCATCAGATTAGGAAATTGGTGAGCAAAATGGTGCTTTATCACAATTGAAACATAAGGACAACATTGGTATAGATTGTTTAGAATTTGTGGACATTAGAAATTATGGACATTAAATTAAATAAAAATTAATAAAATTGTACAAGTTTTTTGAAATTTAATTATATCTGCACCTTCCATCATTTGTTGGAAGGTGCAAGATTTTTTTTGTCAATTTTTTTTTAATGCAATACCTAAAAAAAATTCATGTTTATAGGAGTAGTATGTGATTGTGTGATTTTATGAGATGCAACGCCGCCATTTTTACACTATTCGTCATGTAGCAAAGGCTCTAAATGCAGCAGCTGCATACCGAGTTAAACACGGGATTGTAGATATTGATATGGGTTAGGGTTTCATTCTATATAGTTAGTTAGGTTTTGTATCCCTTTTATTTTTTAGACTACCCAATTTTGAATATCGATCCTTTGATATGTTATAGAGAACCAACGTTTTTTTTTCATTGGGTTCTTTAATAATTTTTCATGCACCCATTTTTGTACATCTTTTATCAATATAATAGTATCTTCTACTCACACTTGTTTTATGGGTATATGGTTAAGCATGTCTTCTATTTCATAATTTTCTTAGTACTTGACATGTGAGAATCAAACCAAAGATCAAAATGAACATTGTGCAATACTTACATGTAATATAATAGGATTCACATCACCTGAAGAGTTTTAAAACAATACGCACATTTTAAACATATAATACCTACATCATTTTCTATTATAAATTTCATAAGGAGATTTTCAAATATGCAATACTCGCATATAAGTCCCATAATAGCCGTTGGTTTTTTTGGCATCTTTTGCAATACCCACATATGGGCCACAAATAGTTGCTAACATTCTTCATTTGTTGCAATACCCACATATCGATCCATGGTATTCGCTGGGTTTTTATAACATTCCTTGCAATACCCGCATATAGTTTCCATAATAGCTGCTGGTTTTTTTTGGCATCTCTTGCAATACCCGCATATAGGTCCCATAATAGTTGTTGGTTTTTTTCATTTATCGCAAAACTTACATTTTTTCATAAAATTAATTCAAGATAATAATTAATTTAGGTATATAAAAAGACATATTTTGGGTACCCATAGCATTTATTTCTTTTTTTGAAATGACGTTACATGCGAGTATTGCATCTAGGGTTTAGGGTCTTCACATAAGGTTTGCCTCAATCACCTATGGATTATTTCAGTATGAACTTGCATGTAGGTATTGTATCTAGGATTTGGTTTTCATTCAAAGGTGCACCCAAATTACATATTGGGTATTTCAAAACGACCTTACATGTGGGTATTACATTTAAGGTTGCCCTTTCATTGTAGGTTTTACCTTATTCACCTATGGGTTATTTTGAAATGAACTTGAATATGGCTATTGCATTTAAGGTTAAGGTTTCGTATAATTTTGACCCACTATATGATTATTTTAACCAAGAATTTATTTACTATATATCAAAAATATATATAATAAAATTTCAATCAAACATAGGATTAATATGTGGGAGAGATCATTTTTATTATTATGTGAAACATGAAAGAAAAAGTAAAAATTTATGTGCTTTGATTTTTTTTTAACATAGTTTAAAATCTTATTAAATTAGAGACTTTATATTTATGTTTTTTGAAATCAGTATACAGCTTTAAAAGGGGGGAAAAAAAATGAACATCTTTGAAAAAAATTTAAGCTTGAACTTTTAATTTTTTGATCTCAACAAATTTTGTATTGCATTCAAGGTTGGGTTTTCACATAAGGTTTATTTCTTACCTTTGTGTGATAACTCCAACCTAATTTTCCCAATTTCTTTGAAGAAAATATATAATGAGATTGTATTGTTTCACATATGTCTAAACCCAAAAATTTCCCCCCAATTTAATATAAAATATTTTTGATAATTAATGTATTATCAAGAAATTTTGTCATATAATTAAATAATTAATAGACCATTATTTCAGATAATTTAGATGAATAATTATCAAGAATTAGATAATCATTTGATTTAACTTTATTTACTTGGATAATAAAAAGTTGGATCTAAAAATCAGATTGATTAATTTGATATTTGATTAATTAACTTAAGTATATTTTTGTTTTAATAAGTTATTGAAATCACTATTTAAGATAATTATTCCATGTTATAGATTATAAGTTCAGTTTTTTCATGAAAAATTCTTACACCAAGATAAATTTGATCACAATTGTCATTGTATTATTTGTTCCACAAACAATATAACCTCTTTTCAAATTCATGAAACAAAGTAAAAATCATGGAACTCCTAATCAACAACCCTAACCTCTATACACACCTTTGTTAGCATATTAATTTGAAATTAACTAATTATTTTGGAGTGACCCAAAATGTAGGTATTACATTTAGGGTAGGATTTTCATTTAAAGAAGGTTTAACCCCCACATGTGTATTTTTGGTGTGACCCAAAATGCAGGTATTGCATTTAGGGTAGGATCTTCGTATAAAGATGCTTAAACCCCACATGCGTATTTTTTGTGTGCCCCAAAATGCAGGTATTGCATTTAGGGTAGGATCTTCATATAAAGAAGTTTAAACCCTACATGCGTCCTTTCGGAGTGGCCCAAATTGCAAGTATTGCATTTAGGGTTGGGTTATTTCAAAGTGATTTTGCATGTGCATATTGTGTTTAGGGCTAGGTCTTCACTTAAAGGTATCCAAACCATTTAGATGGGTTTTTTTGAAACGTGGGTATTGCATTTAGGCTTGTTTTTTCATTTCAACTTGAAATACCCAAACTTATACTTACCTCTACCAACTGGAATTTTGGGGTTTTATTGCAATACCTACACCCATACTTACCTTTACCAACTAGAATTTTGGGGTATTACTTGCACTTGTATTTACTTTTACCAACTGGGATTTTGGGGCCTAATTATAATACTTGCATTTAACATTAATATTATCATTATCCTTGTGTTTCTGCATTTCACACCTTTTGTGTTTATTACTTGGAAACAATAATAAGCTTTGTGCCATATTAGACTTCATGTGTGTGTTGAATACATGATGTTCAAAGAATTTAAGCTATGGTTTCCTCCATACAAAATTGATTCTAAAATAAAAAATTTAGTGCCAATGACAACAATTTTGATTAGTAAATGAGACATTTATTAAAGTAAAATATTAGTTTTGAAATATATGAACCAAATTCTTAAACATTAAATCATAAAACATAACCCTACAAATCCAAATGATATTTTGCCATAAGCCTTATTACAACCCTAATTATACAAACCCTAATAAAAAAAAGATTTAGTGATATATGCCCTAAACCCAAAAAACTATACAAACTATACAAATCATATAATGCAAAATAAACAAATTTAAAAGAACATAGGAAAAAAATTACAAACCAAAATTCAAAGGTTTTAAATTATAAATATTTATTAATTGAAAGAAAATATGTTAATCTTTAAAAATAATCAAATAAATTTTGTACAAAACCAAAAAAGAAGATATGTCTTTTACCTTTGTGTGATTTTTCCAACCTAAATTTTCCACTCTTTTTGAAGAAGGTATAAAATGCAATTGTATTACTTCACATATGTGTAAACCCTAAAAATTTCCCCCCAAATTTAGCCTACTTTAAATTAATTACTATACATTTATGAAAAACTCATCAATTAATTTATGTGTCTCAACCCTAAACCTAATGGTTAAATTAATAGGGTATGTAATAAATAGAGTAGGGTAGGTCGTTAGTACAATAGCTTAGTTAGTGGTGTGACCCAAAATGCAGGTATTGCATTTAGGGTACGATCTTCGTATAAAGAAGCTTAAACCCCACATGCGTACTTTCGAAATGGCCCAAAATGCAAGTATTACATTTAAGGTACGATCTTCGTATAAAGAAGCTTGAACCCCACATGCGTACTTTTGAAATGGCCCAAAATGCAAGTATTGCATTTAGGGTAGGGTATGTAATTAATAGGGTAGCTAGGTTAGTAGGATAGGTGGTTAGTACAGTAGCTAGGTCAATAGGATAACTAGTTATTAGGGTAGCTATGTCAGTAGGGGATAGTAAATAAGGTACCAAGGTTGGTGCAGCACTTATGAAGGTAGAAAAGTGAGCAGGGTAGCTATGTGTGAGGTCAGGTCCAGGGAAAAACGACCAAGAACCAAAAAGAAAAGTACAATGGTCAGCAGCAAAAAGAAATGGACTGTCATGAACCCCATCCGGCGCCGAATGAAAAAATGCAAGGCATCCAGTGGACAGAACGGCCAACAGGTGCATTGGTGGCTGCTGGTTCACTCTGGCCAGAAAATGGGTTGGTGTTACTGAGCCACAATTGAGTTACCAACGTTCCACCCTGGTTCCCTGTCCTGTTGACTCTCCTATTTACATCTCACACTTCCTTCAGGTGCATTCACACTTGATGTTAGGGACTCTAGTGTTGAGGCCATTAACACCAGGCTAATCATTTAGGACTTACACCTACTTACCATGAACATTTTATATTAAGCTACCATTGACTTAACATTAAGCTATCACCCATTTGACATGGGTGCCACCTTGGATGCCACCTAGATTTTCATTTAATACTGACTTAACATCAAGTGTGAATGAACCATTAGTTAATTAAAATTTATAAATATGATGCAAACTCAAACAAGCTCCTTAATCCCTTAGAGTTCTTCATCACCTTATATATACAATTGGATAAGTATCATAGATAAGTAGGCAGATAATGTAGTGAGTACTATGTATGTAAGTAAGTAAGTAACACACTTGGGTGGGTACTTGGAAGGTAGATTACATAGGTGAATCACTAGTACATAGTTATCACTGTGGTTAGCTATGGAATTGGAATACAATGGAAAAGTGATTCATGTCCACATACCATCCATCTTGCATGGTTTGTAGGTGGGTGCTGGTTCACTCTGGCCGGAGAACATGGGCCTGTTGAAGAGGCTCAACTCTCAGCCCTGGGTGCATTCTTATGAGCACTGCCAGCACCCTCCCCACCCCCAAAAGGCAAGCAAGTGTGTTTGTGTAGAAGCATTAATTTCAGCATTGCAAAATCTCCAGATCTGCTACAGTGAACCAGCACCCACCAGTGTACCATCCACTGGATGCCTGTTATAACTCAGTTGTGGATGAACCTCAACTGAGTTAATATTTGGTTTCACCTTGGTAACCAATACTGTAGGAAATAGGTCTCATATATATGTAGATAGGTAGGAAAATAGGTAATAACTAGGCAAAGAGATGGTTTATACATAGGTAAGGGCGATTTTTTTACTACCTACCTATAAACAATCCACTTGTGAGTTGTTAGTAGGTAGGTAGAAAAAAAAGCAAATGAGCTAACCACCATGGTTAGCTAGGGAACTGGAACCCAACAGAAAACTGTTTCCTGACCACTTACCATTCATCCTTCATGGTGCGCTGGTGGGTGCTGGTTCACTGTGGCCCTCAAGATCCATGTGCATGATAATACACAAACAACAATAATTTAAATATTATTATGTATCCTATCATGCAATATTAAATTGGTGCCCAACAATATCAAAACTAACAAGGGGTGATTCACACTGTGGTTTTGCCATTTACATTAAAAAGTATCTTACGGCTAAAGAAGAATAATGGAAACTCAAATATTTCATCATGCAAAAATATATCTTAAAAAAACCCTCTACAAGAAACCAAATTCTGCAAGCTATTATACGTCTATAACTAATCTCAAGTTCCAACACAAGCAAAAATATCTTCTTTCAAAAATCCTCATATAAAAATAGACCTATTACCAAGGGGCCAAAATCCCTTAAGCTATTATACTCTATGAAGAATCTAAACACAATATCCTTGCCTTGGTAGGCAAGGCTAACAAAGTCACACACATAAAAAACATGCAGACAAAGCTTTGGTGTTATGAGATTTCAAAATAAACAAGAGAGGAAAAAAAATCTTGTTGACATTGACCAGTTCTACCAACAAATAACTCAAAAAATAAAATAAAATTCTGCAATAAGCACCTAGCAACTTCAACAAGAGTGATATTAGCACAATCCAATATTGAACTCTTGTTTCAATCCTTCCAACTTATGAGAATGCCAACCAGCTGATGGCGCTCTAATGTGACCTTTGTGAATACTGTGTTACCTTTACCATTCTGGCAGTAATTAATTTTTTTTCAATAAATGTCAAATTTTCTCAAAATCAGCTGCTCACAATGCCCAAAGTTCTAAAAATTTGTTTGACATTGCTATTGACTGCCCGCCCTGAAGCTTAGTGATGCAGCGTGCCTAAAAAGTGCAAAATTACTAGGCAATTTTTCCCCCACCTCAGCTGTAGAAATTTTCAGAATTTTTTAAATTTTGACTGCTAAAATGATAAAATGAAAAAAAATTCAGCAAGACGATGCCAGAATGGTAAAGGTACTACGTTACTTAGATATGATTATTATGCTTTTTGAGACACCCGGCACCCACAGAGACAAAGTTTCATGTGCAAGCATAATGGTCCCTCAAAGGTGCATGTGCTTTCTACTCATGGGTACGGTACTTAGCTTTTATCTTCTAAGAACCTGAATTCCTGTACAGAAAAAAAGAAGTGACGCTTGTGTAAAGAGACAAACAACAAGGTTCTGGATGGAACCTCCCCTGTTCTCATTGTCGTTGGTTCTTCCATTTTTCAGTAGCCCACTCATAGTGTGAGCCTTAAAAAAAAATTACTACCTTATGTTTTGGAGTTCAACATTTTTAATTAAAGCCTTTTTTTTGTTAAATTTTTTTTAATAAAAATATCTGCTCAACAAATTCATGCAAAGAATTAGTCTCCTCCAATTTGGACTTTCACTCGTGATCAGCATTTTGGGGGGAGGGGGGATTTTCCTATTTTTGACCCAAAAAAATCTAGTGCAACTATTAAGAATGCACCAAACTCACCCAAAGATTTTTTTTCTTTTGTCAGAAATCATTATATTTAGACAATAGGTTCATTTCCAAAAATAGCAATATACATAAATGTTTCTACTTTCCTCTCCGATCACCAGTGTGGCTACATCTCAAATTTGGGAAATAAAAAAAATTATTTAAAAACCCCTTCCTCATGATGCTAAAGAAAACCACGAAAAGAATAACTTTTCTTCCCATTTGACTTTTTACTCTCATGACGTGTAAAAATTCATACTTTCCACCAGAAAAACTTTACTTTGATTTTCACACAGGATGGACGTTACTTTTGCCAAAAAGACAATAAAACTCATAATACATCATGTGAACATGGCTATGGGATGTCCATTTTGGGAAGTTTAGGTGGCAACTCGTCCCCTTCCCCTTCACCTTCCCCTTCCTCCCCTCCCCACCTTCTCTCTCTCCTCAACTTTCCAAGACAGCCCTTTTCTACTGTTGTTTGAGTGGTGGTACAGGATACTTTGGAATAAAGGTTCTCTCATTGTTTTCTGGGGAGAATGGCAGCTACAAAGTGATGGGGATCAGCAGTTTACTGGCCTCCAATTGTCTGGAATAAAGAGATTTTCTTTCTCTGGAGAACAAACAACAACTGGCCCCAAACCCTAAAACTGTCTAGAAAGCCACTCACTACCCACTTACCAGTTCGACCCCAAGGGTCCTAATTAGGGTGACCTGGAATCTGGATGTGTAATACACGTGGATGGATCTCCCAGCTGATCATCCATCCACTACCCCCCCCCCCCCCCAAATTCAGGGGGCTTATACCTATTCCAGTGTTGGAATGACCTATTTGATTACTTGGGGGGGGACTAATAACCGTCAATGCCTTTTTTCAAAAATTATTATTTTTGGAATCAGAGAACTGCTGCTTCTGGGTATTTGAAAAAAATGTGGAATGAAAGAACCGTGACTGGTTCTGGTTATTTTCAAACACCTCCAAGAAACGCCGAGCTTCACTTGTGAAAGAACCGGCAGTTTTCTAGGAGGTTACATAGGGGTCAGATGCAGTTTCTGCGTGTAGACCCCTGATTGAAGGTCAGAGAATAGGTCCTCTAGAGCTGATTTTGCCAGGTTGACATCGCTGGTCTGGTTCAGAATCCTTTGAGTGTGATGATGTTGTACTTGGCAGAATCAGCCCTACAGGACAATTCCATGCCGGAACATTTTCCATATGAGGGAAAAACAAAAATACAAGTTGTGGAATTCAATTGTGTAATTCACAAATTGTTTCATCATGATGACTAAAACACTATAGAGAAAAATTTGTCATAACATTTATCCCAAAAAATAATTTCATTGATATATATTTAAAATATTCATAACATCATGATGGGTAAATCCAAATTGTCATGACATGATTTTTCACATCACAAATTCTAACATGTCATTTTGTGGGTATTATTGGTTGACTTCAAGAATTTAGAATTGCAAATTGAACACCCTCCTCACAAATTGTAGATAATCAAAATGGTAAGTTGAAGTTTGGAATCTATATTAATGAAAGTGGAAACGATTTCATGGAAAATCTATGCAATCTTGGAATTTTGTTTTGATATTGTACGATTCAAGGAACAAATGAAAATGTATTAATATTCTGACCTTCTGTTGGTTCAATCATCATTTGTAGTGCAGAGCACCATGGAGCCCAAGTAAATGAATAAAGAGACAAAACAAGTCTATGAAGGTGGAGGTCCCTGTGAAACTCAAATGTCCAAAAGTTATGACTGGAAGCAGGCGAGGAGTCTTAAATGAAACTGGGATAGAGAATTTGCCTTCCCTTCTTGCAAGTAGCTTTCCTTTGTTGGAGCTTGCCAAAGTTGGCCTGAAGGTATTGCCATTTTTTCACAGATTGGTGCTATTGTCCTGGAAGCTTACCTATCCCTGAAACTATGTTCAGCCTAGGGTGTTTAAAATTTCAGAGTTCACATGGGAACTAGGGTATCCATTTTAACATATGCCAAAATGGTGACCTTATGAGTGCAATGCTTTGACAAGCTGGATCTTTTTCCTTACAATTCCATTTTGCTTTCTTGGCAAACTTTTGCACCCTACGCCAATTGTACACTACCCATTGAGCAAATTGCATCCATCTCAATTTGCAAGAAGCAATTCTTTGGATACACGCTTCATAGTGTTTCACACATTTGCGCATGCTCATTGAGGACCATCTTTGCACATGAAACTACTTTGTAACTTTGGCCACACCTTGGCATTCTGTTCAAATGTTGATTAGCAAGTTGGAGCACAAAATGTCAAAAAATCAACTAATTTTCATCTTTAAAACCCTGGATCACATCCATGCTCCAAAGTGTTTACACATGCCCATTCTGCAAATCATAAAAACCGTTATATTATGGAATTTTCCAGGTACAGTTGATTGCACCCATTCAGAAATTTTGGGTAGCCCAAATTCCTTACGGGCACCTTACTGGGCCATTGCGGCCTGTACTCAATAGGTTCCCTAATATGTAATGGTTTTCATGTGGCCTTTTCTGTCTCTAATTAGGCCCCTTACAACGCCCAATGGACAATCCTTGATAAATTTTATTTTCTGCTGATACAATTGAGACTGTAACATGTACAACTTTGAGCACAAAGCAGAAGAACAAGCCAGAACCAGGGTGACCCTAAGGGTGGTTTGTTGGGTCATGCCTTTAGGCAAGGACTAGGCATTCACTTGGGTCTAGAATACCTTGATGGTAGAAATAGTTTGGACCTTATAGACAGAATACTTGGTAACTTAGAGCTTGTAAAAAAGACTCAGTACCTCAGATTTAAAGTAGGCAAGGGGCCACAAATGATTTGATATATCACTTTTTTCAAAAGATATACTCCAATTTTATGCATCTCCTTTTTGTTTCAAGAACGTGAAGTCTTGGTTTCGTTGTGTATTTAATCTTATATTGAAGAATACACACTGTTATGTATAATCCAAATGAGGTAACCTAAAAAGTGATTATATTTTTAAATAATTAAAGTTAATGTAAATATCATGGCATGGACCAGCCAAATTTTTTTGTGCAAAATTATGCAATTAGGCAATACTTTATTTTGGGACTCTTGCAAGTTTTTTTTAAGATGCCTTTTAGATCACCACATTTGGAGGAGAAAAATATAGATGTCACCATGTTTAGACAATGGATTGGAGGTCATCAAAATCAATGTTGGTGCATCCTGAGATTTTGGGAGGTTGAGGTCCAGGTTATAGGTAAGGTTCAAAGGTCTCTAGACTGGAAGTTTTGAACTATCTTGGAACCACCATTGGAACATGATTAAGGAATGAACCATTTTACAAATTGAATTAGAACTTGAACTACGGGTGTTAACTCATTTTAAATAAGTTTTGATTTTTTAGATACATAAGTATAACTTCATTAAAAAAATATGAATTTAGGTAAGTAATTGCATTTGATTGGCTGCACATAATTATTACATAACCTCTAGCTTGAACTATGTGTACTGGTTGAACAAATTAATATTATTAAAAAAAAGTTGGTTTGTTATGTGTAATGAAAATGAAACTGGACTTCATCTTAAATCAGACTAGTTCTAAATTCTTTGTGAAAATAATTAGAATCTAAGGTTTTAAAAATCCAAAAGACTAGTCTCAAGACCAAACCAGAGCTTCTATATATATATATATATATCATCATCTTATATATAATTACAAACTGTGTGTGCGTCCGTGCGTCCGTCCGACGACGTTCTGGGAGCGTTTTCTGTGGCGGAACCGGCCACAGAGATTTTCTATGGCGGAACCGGCCACAGAGGCCACGACCACCGGCTACCAGTGACCCAGGTCCTGAGAGCCAAATGCAGCAGCCCCCGCCCCCAAAATGGCCAGAATTACTAATTCAGTCATAACTCATAGGTCCTCAGGGTTAACCAATGGAGGCCAACTTAATTAATAACAGGCTATACTTGGAAACTTAGGTCAAGCCAAACTAACTAAAATTATCTTTGGATTTTAGCATAATACCAGCCAATGGGTGAAGAAGAAAGACTCCAACATTGGAAGATTGCTTGAATTTATGCAAGTTGCTTACTTGGAGGGTGACATTGTTATTTTAGTGGCAGACTAGAGCAGATTAGTGAAGTGAAGGCAAAAGAAATTAATAAATTAAAAAAAGAAGGAAAGAAAATGCTCCCGGGGGACTTCACAGTGTCCGAAGGGCACGGGCACCCACTAGTATATATAAAGTCGCTTGTTGCGTCCGTCTGTTCGTCCGTCCGTCCGACGTGACGTTCTGCGGCAGAATTGGACTCTGTCTGTCTGTGACCGTCAGTCTGCGACCGTCAGTCTGTGACCGTCAGTCGTGAGAGCCAAATATCGATCACGACTGTCTGTGACCGTCAGTCGTGAGAGCCAAATATCGAGGTCCTGAGATCCAAGTCCTGAGAGCCAAATGCAGTAACACGGCAGCAACAGAAGAAGAGAGTCGCGGCTCCTAATAGGACTTGCATGGCTTCTAAAATTAGAGATGATGGTGGATGTGGACACTGCAACACAAGGTTTTCTGGGTAGGAATCAAGAGGGTATTAGGCTTCAAATTTTTAGGTTCTTTGGGGGATGGGTTTGGGGTGAAGGGTAGAGTGGGGGTTTGGGTTGTGGTTCTTTCACCTTCTTTTGTATCCCACCATCAATTCTTGCAACCCATTTAACTATGGTTTGAGTATATATGAGAGTTTTAAGACCATCCAAGTGAAGGAAAAAAAAAGGCAGGCATGGGCGGATTGTGCGACCGTCACGGGTACCCATAGTAAGTGTTAAAACCAGGATAAAAATTTCCTCTTCAAATCTAGAACCAGACAACACTGATCAAAACATAGCAGGATTCTAGTTAGAAAATGTTCCTCTCTGACCTGTAGCCAAATTTAGCTCTTTCCTCTTCTGGGCGGCTGTCACGGTAGCTACAACACAAAATGGAGGACAAAAACCCTGGCATGGAGGGTGGACCTACCTAGTGTATTTTACACCTTATTTTACATGTGATGAAGTAAAACGAAAAGTAGAAAATTGGTTCATTTGGGTGTCTTGATTGACTCAGCTTGGAAAAGTAAGACAGTCTCTAAACAGTCCAACTGGACACTTTTGGGACTGCCATGTACAGGTCTCTTATATCTACTGTGTGATTCACTGTGGACTTTGAAGAGTACCAAAATTTGGCCTTTCTGGAGGTTTTCTTCATGTGATACCGACTTTTGTTATTATATTCCTTCCACCTTTTTGTGAACCTTTTATAACCACTTCTTTTTTGTTGCATGGAAGTCTTTTTTAACCCAATTGCTACAATTTTTATGGCAACCCAGAAAATTTTCATTTTAATTCTATTTATTTAGTGTATCTCCCCCAAATCAACTCAGTTTTTAAGCAGACCTTCCAGACAGAAATGAAGGCTGTGACAGACCAAAAGGAAACCAGAAAGGCACCCCAAAATTATTTCACCTAGGCTGGAGGAAGTTTGTGCACACACCTTACACACACACACACCATGTCTTTAGTCTTCATGCACCAGCACCAGAAGAAGAGGTTGCATAGAAGCATGAACCACTAAACATGGCATTAATGTTATTTCATTTTTCAAATTTTGGGTTATTTGGTGAAGATTTTGGGAAAGCATGTTTGTAAAGTGTACAAGGAGTTTCTTTTCCAGCAAAAAATTAGTCACTTTTGTGAAATCAAGAAGACTGGAAGAAGCGAGAAGTTACATGCCTTGGGTATATATATTGAGGGCAGGGCAGCAAAATCGTAGGGTTCAGTAATGGGGGAAGAAAAAGAGGGGCAGGGTTCTGACGAGTTCAACAGCATCCTTTATGTGAATTGGCTTCAAGGGGAGTCCGAGATTCAAGTTTACATCTATCCAGAATGATGGCGGGTAGTGATCAGAGTGAACTTGGATTTGTAAAGTTTTTTTTTAACCTAAATAATTAGGCTGGTTAACATGAAAGGGGGAATTTTTAATGCAGGAAGGGACAAGGAGGAAATGGTTCTCATGCATGCAGGTGCCATTTTAAAGGTACAGCCTTTAGAACTTGGGTGGCCAACTTTCTGATTGCCGAACAACAAGCAGCTGCCCACGTGCTTATGTGAATGCTGCTTATGTGTACATATGCTTCCACCCAGGTTTGTGTATAAAAGGGAAACATGAACATGAATGGAAAGCCGTCATGAGCAAACAAAACTGGGTAGACTATAGCCAAAAGTTCAGAAGTAAGGTTGAAGATGGTGGGTGCTCACAGTAAATGTGATGTCATAGTTCGCACCATAATCTCAAAAGTATAGGGTAAGGCACCCATGTGAGGGTTTTCATATGTTTGAGCCCCCAGTGCTTCACGAGCATGAGGGTGTCTTACCTTTCATAAAGAATTATGATTGATGAAACCCTGGGAAACTCCATGATATTCTTTTTGGAAATAAGAAGGGTGTAAAAGGAGTGTAAAGCACAAGTAGAAAAATTATAGTTGTGAAGGAAGTCTTGTGAAGTGGGTATTTTCCTCTGCAATGATAGGAGCATTTCAAAACATGAATTGCCCATTACAGTGGAGATTTTGCTTTTCAAAACACCCAACCTTTTTTTTTCATGATTTCTCAGGATACCTATAGGGTATCATGAAAAAAAATTGAATTTCTTTTTATGCCACTGCTTTATGTCAGGCAACACCCTTGGAGCGAGGTGTTCCTGAAATAAGCATCCTCTTGAGGTGGAGGAGCTAAGGGGTGCTTCTAAGGGGTGCTTCTTTGGGGAACAGCCTACTCCAAAGGCATATTACCCTACATATGAAGACCCTTATAAAGCAAGGTTTCCCTCCCAACTCACAGGAGGAAATAACATATGTGACTGGGCAATTTCATGTTTTCTATACATTTTTTCCTCCCACCCTCTTGCACTTTGGTTCCCCCACAAGCACTACACCTTGCCCCAAGTGCCGGAGGCCAGAGACTTCAGACGCATGTTACCCACACTATACCCTGCCCCTACCAAGTTGTCATCCCTGACCTCACCCGGCTGTCAAAGACGTTCCCACAACTTTCCATCCCATGCGCTCAAGACATATCATCCAATTATCTCATTGGGTCATTACGCTGCAACCCTTACGCTTGGCTCTTGCCTCTCTTGGGTCCCTTACTTTGGTAACGCCCCTTGGGCTTCACCTTACACTTGACGCACTCTGCCACCTTCACAAGTGTCATTACACTATGTCAATGGGCTGGAGTGACACAGCGCACACCAGTGCACCATCCAAAAATCCCATTTTTGGGATTCTTTTGGATGGCCAAGCCCAGGACCCTGTTCACTGGGGTTCGCAATTTTTCTACCTATTCCCCCTTATCCCCAACGGTCCGTCCTTCCTACCTCCTACCCACCTACATTTCTCTCCAACCTACCCTTTCCCATTTACCTCCCTTCCCACTTACCCTCCCCTTCTTTCACCCTAAACACCACGCTATCACCTCTCCTCCTCTTACTTTGCCCTCCTCTTCACCATCACCTCTCTTCTTTCCTCCACTTCGCCATCAACAACAAGAAGTTGTGTTGTTGCTAGCAGTTGTGTCGGTACTAGCAGCTTTGTTGTCACCAACATCAAGAAGTTGCATTTGCAGCAGTTGCATCGTCCAAGATGTGGTCGCCATCAGTAGTAGTTGCATCGTCCATCACCAGCAATAGTTGTGTTGTCCATCGCCCCCAACAATTGCAATGTACATCCAACCCCATTTCTTCCACTTCTCCAATCACTGTGTGTGTATGAAAGAAAGGGGCAAGGCCAGAGAGGGGAAGGGTTATATGTTTAACTTAATTCCATGACTTTTTTGTATAGGATGGAACGTTGAAAGAGGATGAAGCAAGGTGAAGATGCACCACACATTGAAGTTAGTGTTGAACTAACTAATGAGCCCGCATTGCTATGGTGGAAGACGCAAAGCAAGCCTCAACAAGCGAAGTAACACCTTTGGCACAGAGGTTCAACTTGATGTAAATGGTGAACAAATTGAGCAAGTTGAACAAGCGGTTATAATTTTCATTCTTCCCTTATGTCATGATTTGTTTTATAATTTTGTTAATTCTTTGCCCTGGTCAATTTCATTAAGAATGGGTGTGATTTTTTTGGCCAATCTGTTTTGACAATAACCCAATTGCCAAAAGTCTAACCTTATTAATAGTCACTCATGTACAAGCAAAACCTTCATTGTCTATGTAATAACCTTCACCATCAAGCGCAATACCTTCATCTTCTCTATGTATTTCAATATCTTGATTTTTTTCCTTGTTTTTTTATTGTTTGATTGTTTCAAAGGCAAATGGGTCACATGTGATTGCCGAGGAAAGTGTGACATGGGATAAAGATGCACATAGTTGGGCTTGTAAGGTTCAAGCTTACAACGCATTTTATTCAGCAAAACATTTGCCCTAAGAGCACAATCTTTCCACGGAGTTGGGAAGTTTGGGTGCCCATCTACCCAACAAGAAGGGCCACCCCACCAAGACCATGCATTGATGAATGCACAAGTTTTAAACAATCTTTTTTTATGCTTCAACAAAACAAACAAAAAACAATTGCTTGAACAAATATTTGCACCACACGCGAGTGGGAGCACTTGCAAAGTGATGCATTAATATGAATAAAACTAGCACTGAAACCTACATTTGTAAAATTGGTCTCTTTCAAGTTGTTTGTTCTCTTGGGCATTCATGCATAGGGTGTGAGGTCTATCTCCCCCCATGTGATGACCAAGTTAGAGAAAAATGATGATCTTGCCAATTTAATTATATGTAACAAGGTCTCTTATGTAAAAGGCCTTAGGGATGTGTGGGATAGTTGGAGTTGGACAAGATCTTCTAACACAAAGGAGCACAAAAAGGAGATCACTCTAGTTGTTCATTACCATGAAATGGAGATGGTTCATGGTTAGTAAGTAATTTCACATTCAATTTTTGAAATTTGTATTATGCTTTGTTTTGTGTGTATGTCCACCTTAGGATTTGAGGTACTTCTAAAAAGGCTTTTTGTTGTGGATGTGGTGAAAACAATTTTGGTGAATTGATAATTGTACATACAATAATATGTTCAATTTGTACAAAATGCAATTACATGTTATCATGCTATAAATGGATTAATCAGTGATAGTTTTAGTGAGAATGAAAGTGAAAAAAAGCAAAAGAAGTTAGAGTATGGGGTGATTTCTAGACATAAATCATTTTTAAGACTTGACATATCATTTTGGGACTAATACACATTTTGTACCATGTGCCTTATGGCATCAATGAGTTTTCCATACCACATTTTTATAGGTTGATGTAGCCTTCACAAATATAGCCCATTGGCATTAAAAATGAATGTATGCAAGTATATATAATTGTAAAGAATTTGAACTTTATTTACAAATACAAAGTTAAAATCATATGTAGCATTGAATGTGCATTTTGCATTGAACAAAAACTTGATTGACTGTATTGACAGATTGAAAAGGTATTGCAATTGCAGTCCAAATGTTTGTGCAAGTTCAATTAAAACCTAAACAAATGTTTTAGTGTAATACTCTCATTGGAAAAAAAATCCATTGTCTTGTACATAACATTCTAAAATTACTTGCAATATGACAAATGAGGGTATCGCATAAGTTTGGTATTTTTCTTTCCTCCATGCAATACCCTTGAGATAGTGTGAATCATAATATGCCAACCCCATCCTTAAACTTAGTGATCCCATTAAGGTATTACATAGGCTCTAGTTTTTTTGGGTCCTTGCAATACCCTTAGAACAATGGGAAACATAAAAGGGGTACCCTTACCTTCAACCTATTACACCAATTAAGGTATTTTTTAAGCTTGGTTTTTTGGGCGACAAGAATAACCCTCAAGCCAATGGGAAACATAATTGGCCAACCATAACACTAAACCTAATACACCCATTAAAATATTGTTGTTCCTCTAGTTCTTTTGGGGGCCATGCAATGCCTCCAAGATAATGGGAAACATAATCTGCCAACCATAATCTTAAATCTCATAAATGCATTAAGGTATTGCACAAATTTTGGTTTTTATGGGGGCAATGCAAATACCCTCAAGGAAAATGGCATACATTATCCGCCAACCTTAACCCTAAACTCAATACAAGCATGACATATTAGACAAAGGTGTTGCAATTGGATTGGATGTTGTTATTATTATCATATGCAATGCCCCAATTAAAAGATGGGGAACCACCCATATGAAGGCATTGCATCCATCTAGGGGTTTGGATTATGAGATTATAGTTATGATTGTCCCATTGTATTGTATGATTTAAATAAAATTACATTAATTTGCAAAACTTGAATGTGGGCATTGCATGGGTAAGTTTGGTTGTCAACTATTTATGTGTCAAATGTGGGTATTTCCTTTGGAAATAGTCAATTGCAAATATTTATTAACACAATTTCTTGCAGATATGCCTCCATTTTTGTCTAATAGATGCATATTGTAAATCAACTTACTTATATTTTTCCCATTATATTCACACAATGATATTTAGAGGGTCCCCCCAAACATTTTATGACATTAAATGTTCAATGCACACACCTACTTTAATGTTAAATAAATATAAAGCAAAAAATATTTAGGTAGGATTTGGAGTTTCTTTCATTTTGAAGGACATAACATATAGTAAATTCAATTTTTTTTAATAATCTTTTAAAGGGAGGAAAGACAACTCTTAATTTACTAAAGGTATGAGTAATACTTCCTCCTTGTCTCACATTCAAGTTTTGAAAGTGGAACATCATTTTATACACCATAACTAAGTAGTAAAACTTTTGGGGTTTATTTATTTGATTTCTTTGTTCTCATTTGGTGCGTTTGTATATATATTTTGTTTATTTTACAAGTGTCTATTTATAGGACATGAACCCTTTTTTAATTGTTTATTGATATTAGGGTTTCTTTTTCCATTATTAATATGAATCTATGATTTTTCCCAAACTTGGGGATTTGCATACCGTTGTTTAAGGTATGGGTTCATACAATATAATCATTAAAGGAACATGGTTTGATATAAATTATGATATGTTTGTAACCACTAAAGAATTGGAAAATTTGGGTGTAAAATTTTGAAGTTGTGACATTCATTTTCAACACAAGGCTTTTTTTCCCCACGTGTTATCATTTGTTAGATGAGATTCACAATGTTTTTTTAATCATTACTTGATTGGGTGGGCTTCAATTTGTAGGTTCAAAAGGTGTAATGAAAGTTGGATATCAATTTCAGGCAATGAATATAATGCATACCATACCAAATAATCATACTGCCTTTTTTTGGGGGTAAGGTTTAGGGTTAGTCTTGATTAAATTTGTTGAAATAAGTGGTTATATTCCCGGGGAGGAGACTAGTAAAGAAATTTTTTAAATACATGAATAAAAATATAAAATGTAGTATATTGGTTGTTGGGTAAAAAAAAGTCAATTAGTTAAAAATAGGGTACATTTTATTCAAATAATCAATTTAATTATAATGTAGGTAAGTAATAATCTGAAATAATGGATAATAATTAATGTAGGGTGGCTTTAAAATGTATATAATATATAATAAAATAATAATAGGGCGATAAAAAATTAGGTTGGACAATTATCTAATACCCCCCCCCTAAAAATGGTCATTTGAGACACGTAGATCCCAAACTTTACATTAAGTGTCCCCCCAAAGGTTTTATTTCTTCTTCGAAATTTTAAATGATTATTTGGGCATTCAATTGTGCTAATTGGACTATGGACCCATATGATAAAATTAATGATGGGTTAGGTGGCATGTGAATGTATCGTTGTTTATTAAATGTCGACAAATGAAGTTGTGGGTTAATATACCAAGACAAGAAAAAGAATTTTGACATGAAATAGGGTAAATATATTTTTATAGAGCCACTTATTATGGGATTATTAACATGGGGTGAACTACATTGTCTCAATCTATTCATGTTCAAAACTTGGCAAGGCTCACTTTTTTCCAATGTGGACTTGGTGTGGAAAAGTGGGTTTAGGCATGGAAGCCATAACAAGGTGAAAATTGAAATTGCATATATCCTTTGTGCAAGTATATTGGAATTTTTGGAGGGTGAATAAGGGGATACGCAAGCTTTAGTTGAATGGAACAAAAACAAAAACTTGGCCCTATATATAAGAAAAAATCAAGAAACCAACAATCAATAATCACTTGGACATATTTGATACAATATAACAACCTATATTTAGGTTTTTGACATTTTGGATGTTATATCACATGTCCTTATGTCAATTAATTGAATTGGATCATGTATTATAGATATCAATGTGTGTATGGCTTAAAATTTCATCATGGAAAACCCAATTACACAAGTTCCATAAATCGTGGTTGTTTGTTTCACTTTTCAATCAAACAATTATACACGTGCCCTAGGTTGTGAAGATTACCATCTACCATCGAACACACACCCGAGCTAATAGAGGGCCTGCACATTATGCACACAACCTTAAATTTGCTTCGTGAATGTTTTTGCATGTTCCATGTATGGCACAAAAGCTAAAGGATTACATACGGAGCCAATTGGGGCTAGGGTACATGATGAAACAAATATATGACAAACACAAGGCAATTTGGTGGACATGGGTTAATTAGGGGATCAAACGACTAGAGACAACTTCATCATGCTTCAAGACATTGCATATTTGGACCAGAAACACAAGAGGGGTAGTTGGTGCCTACATAAAAACTTGACAATTTATATCCAATCATAGGTATCTGTTCACCCACATGATGTATTTTATTTCTAGGATGCAAGTGAAATGAATAGGATTCAAATCCCCTTCACCATTTAGATCCAAACCATGTTCCAATTAGGTCCATGGATGTCACATTTGGCACCAATGATGTGAAGTACCATTTCTTCACATTGATGACATTTGACCTTCATTGCATTGAGGTTCTAGTTGTATGGGTCATTGTCACTAATTGACAAACTTGTGAAGATTCGGTGGAATGGTTGATTCCATTATAGGCAAAGCTTGTAGCAAACAAGCCCAATTGGAAACCATTATGTTTCATTGTGCATGATTCATCACAAAAACTATGAGCATTACAATGAGTTTATTTTGTTTTAACATTTTTGTTGTATTTCATACTTTTAGGTCTACATTGGGTTGGGAAATGCATACATTATATTTTGGAATTCTTTTTAAAAAATTGATATCTATGTGCATTCTAGGATTGTGTGGAACTAAAATGATGTTTCAATTTTCCTTTATGTTTGACATTTTTGAAAACACGACGTTTGTGATCTATGGAGAAATAAAAGATACATAGGTGAATCATGCAATACTAAATTGTTTACACATGGTGATGTTCATGTCCATCAACCCAAGAAAGACCACTGAGTCTTTCAAGGTGCTAGGGAGGGAGAAGGTGATGGAGACCTTTGATACTTTTAACCTCGATGATGCATGGACTAAATATTTTTGGGCTTACTACTGCCAACTTGGTAAGTAGTTAGGTCATTTTAAACCTTTTGCTAATAGCATGGAGTTTGTGGACATAACTTATGATTTTTATTTATTTTTACACCTATAAGAACTAACCCATGGCCTTCACATCCAATGCACATGTCTTTATAAACTTATGGATAATGGACCTTCATTGAATGCCACATTCAAATCAAAATACCCAAGCCAACATAGAATCTTACTAGGGAGTTAGTGTCACATTGATTGGTTGGTGTGGAGGTTAACTACAATTGTGGCATGGCATTATATGCACCAAATGGAGATGAATAGGTGACAATTCATAGTGAACAAGGTTGTTGCATGACTTGTGGTCTCAAATGTGAAGAATGGATTGTTAATCCTACATGTCAATGTGATTCACTCAACTTTGGTGGGTGAAAATAATGCTTGTGCAAGGATGGTGTGGAGCCAACAACATCTTGGTGTCATTCATAATCTTCATTGCCCTTTCACTAAATATGCATCTTGCACGTTCGTGGGCATTACGTGGAAATTTGTGCAAATGCCAAGTTGTTCTTCTCATGACATGTACCAACCCTATTCCAAACAATACCATTGGCCATTGCAACACATGGTATGGGATTACTCGCGGTGGATTCCAATTTTTTTTTGGTAGCTTCAGCATATTTGCAAGTTGATGATGACTCTTCACAAAACGAAGGCTACACGAAGACACAACTAGAAGGGACAATGTAATAAACATTGGTGGGTTTTTAAACAAGGATGATAGTGGCCTTTTTTCTTATAACGATGTTAACATTGATGAGGTAGAAGGACCATCTGCCCCCATGGAGCAAACTTTATTTTGGTTACAAGATTCAATGGCCAAAATCACCTCCCAATGCAAGGAATTAATTAATGTGCAACTTTATGACCATGCAACATCATGTTTACAAATTGTTGCATCAAAGATCCAAGCCCTTCATGTGAACCATGCCAATGAATCAATGCACCTTGCCATGGTTTTAAATCATATGGACAATGGCTTGGGCAATTTAGTAAATCACCTCAAAAATTAGCATGAAACTATGTTGCAACATGCAAATTCTTGCAAGTAAAGGATTCAAGAGTAGATCAATGTTGTACATTTTTAGGGCCAAAAGAAATATTATATGTTGTTCCATGCATTTGTGATTGCCAATTGATTAAACTTCTCTTAATGTGGTAGGTGAAGGTTTAACAATTTTGATACAAAGGGACTTCAAGCAAGTTATAAAACAAACCTAATTTATTACAATTCTTTTCACAATATTCACATACAAAAAAGTAAAATAATAAACATGATGGTTTAACATCACCAATGAAGATAATGCACAAATGAATTAAACATATATGACATTTTAAATATGTCCAAATGTGAATTAGGAAAGATAAAATATTTTGAACCCATAATTGGGGTATTGCATTGATGATATAAAACAATTTCAAATCATCCTAAGGATGTTGTGTCTCATCAAATTAATCCAAAGCATATGCATTATCTTGATGATGGTAATGCACAAGTGGATCAAATTAATTGAACTATCTTTTAAGGGTATTGTATGTCCTAGAAATATTATAGTGATATAATATTACCTTAATGGGGGTATTGCAATGATGCTATTGATGAGAAAAATAAATCAAACCCTTATCACGGGTATTAAATTTCAACAAAATGATCTAGTGTTTAGGTATTACATGAGCATGGATATTGCATTGTCCCCAAAACATTGCAATCCTTAAGTATTACCCACATGGAGTAAATGCATTGATGTAGTAGATGAGATGAACCTCTCTTTAGGCTATCGCAGCTCAATAAATAATCAAGTTCATAAGCATTCCCTTTAATGGTAATGCATTGGTGTTGTAGATGAGATAAAATAAGTTAAAACCCCTCCTTAAGGTATTGCATTTCAACAAAATGTAATGCCTTTATATATATTATTGTTAGGGTAAATATACAAGATAAAATAATCACCACCTCTTTTGAAGGCATTGCATCCCTCAAGTGCATTTGCATTACCCTTATGAGGGTAATGCACATGTGATTTAGGCAAGTTAAGATATTGATTAGGGTATTGTAAACGGGAATAAGGCTATATATCATATTTCAACTATGGCAAGAGGGTATTGCAAATATTAATTAGGATAGCTGTGATGTTCTCGAGTTGCATCAAAGGTATTGCAACTCAACAAAATAATCCAATCATATGAATTACCTTAATAAGGGTATTGCATAGGTTAAGACCCTAGAAGTAGAGAGAAATTGCAATGAAGGTATTGCAAAAATGGTTTCATCACTGGAGTAATGTGGTTCAAGCAGGGAAATCAGGTTATTTTGCAATACCCACATATGGGTGTCCAGAAGTAATTTAATTGTTGCCTTTTATAGTCCTAAAGTAAACAAATTTAATGTAGGTGCAATACTCTTTTTGCGGCCCTTCAATATCATTTTCGACAGTTGTGGGGTTGGTTGGAGTGTTGATGAGGTTCAGCCAAGTAGGTTGTTTCTAATAGGTACTTACCTCGATGGGTAGTAGGTAGGAATGGCAGGGGAACGACCTACTTGGTTTATTGCAATACCCTGGTCGGTGGTGATCGATGTGATTGTGTTGTTGAAGATTTGATGCATAGGTAGGTAGTTAAGTGGGTGAGTAAGTAAGTAGCTAGGTGGGTAGGTAGGTAAGTGAGGGAAGAGTAGGTCTCTTTGGTGCATAAGCAGGTAGTCAAAATGTAGGTAAGTAAGTGAGACTAGGGTGGGTGTGAGGCACAAAAAAAAGTTCAAGAAAAAAAAACCAGCTGAAGACGGGAAAACAAAAGTCAACCTATGCTCACCACCTTGGTTAGCACAGGGACAGGCATGGATGAAAAAGGTCCACCCATCGATGCACCATCCATCTAGATTAGTGCACTGGTGGGTGCTGGTTCCCTCTGGCCATGTCAATTACACATTGACAGAGCTCCATGTAGGTTCATGGATGCTCAAAATACAGAGGAAACTTTACCAAATTTTTTTCTTATGATGAACATGCCTAAAAAACATATGTAACTGGTTTAAGAGTAGGGGGGTTTGACTATGACAAAATGCCAGAAGGATACTTTGAACTCATGAATGAACATTGTATTTTCGTTTTGTTTAGGGTTTGGACAAATGATACTAGGCCTTAGTGAAACTTACTGCTGTTGGTGGAAAATGTAGATACTAGTTGCATTATTTGAGGTCTTGTTATTGACCTAGCTAGTTTTGGATGCTACTACTTCCAGAGCTTTGTTCCATGTGTGCTCCATTTCAGTTTTTTTTTTCTTCATTTAGTATTTCTCCTTCTTATTTGCATTTGTTTGCTTGACTTTTTCATCATCAGTGCATCATTCTGTCTCCATTCTAAGTTCTAATAGCCATTTTGTCCTCTTCTCTCATTTAGCAATCATTATATAGCCTTGCCTTCTTTCTTTCAATGACCTATGTAATTATTTCTTTTTCTCTCTCTCTGCGAAGATTGGGTATAGGTTTGAAAGAGAGTGATTATTGTTGTTGGTGGGTGTGGTATTGTTGCAAGGCCTTAGGTGAACTGGCACCCACATTGGAACTTGGTACCATGGTAAAAGTCCCAAAATCCAGTTAAATTATTTCTCTAAGTATTACAAATAGCCTGTGCTTAGACTAAACTAGGGTCTCTGAGTTCAAATCTAACATTTTTTGGGCTTAATATGACCACTAAGAAGCAAATCCCACTAATTTTTTTTTTCCCATTTGGAAAATCACACTAAAAAAAAAGTGAAGGTATCAACTTGGGTGCCGGTTCAACCTGGCCTTGTTGCAAGTCTCGTGTACTGGAAAATGAAAATGACATTAATGGTGAGCCGATCTTGAAACCATGCATGCATACCAATGTAGAATGGTGAACTCATTGGACCAGTTATGTGCCAGAGAAACAAGAGCCGGATCCATCATCTAACGCAGCCCAGCTCCACTTACACCAGTGGAGGTCTCAATTTGCTGTTGAGCTCAGTGAGTGTGTCTTCCAGTACACAACTCTTGGTTCCATGTGCTTTAAAAAAATTCCCATGCTAGTCCGGTTCCAAACCAGATATGGTTTGGCCTATCTATGCATAGCCCAAAAATTGATTTTTTGTCCCCTCAAACTAACAACATGTCTAACCCCAGTCAGAATAATATTAAATTAGAAAAATCAGAACTGGAACCTGTTTATACTGGGTTTTGGGGCCGGTTTTGATTTCAATTCTGAAAAAAAATTCAAAGTAGTGAACTGGCAATCTGTTTCCTTTTTAATCAAACTAAGAATCAAAATCAGAATCAGAACCGATCACAAACCAAAACATTGGTATATACCCACTTAATCATCATGGTCAAAAGGTTAAGGAACTGGGGTGTCATGAACCTCTGGAGAAAGAGTACCACTGCTGTGAAAAAGGACTTTTGTGATTCTTTCAAGGATGAGTTCTTGTGGTGGCAAGTGGCAACATCACATCACATTTTTCCTTGTACTTCCTTTATTGTGGAAGCTTGTTTTTGTTTAGGATCTAGGCATTGAAAGTTTGAGACAATGGTGACATTATCAACTTGGCAGCTAGTATGAAATTGACACCTAAAGAAGAAGAATCCATTGAGCCCGCTGTAGCTGACCTTCCCAAAGACATGCACATGCAAGCTAAGTTGTGGAAGCCACACAAGGCACCTCCTCTCGGTTGTTGAAGGGGAATGGAAGTTAGGTCTTAGTGCGAACATAAAGGGTTTAGGGTTTAGGGCCTAAACCCTAAACCTTTTAGGTGGCTGGCTATATTATGGCACCCCGTAAACTTTCCCTACTTTTTGACTTTACCATTTCAGAACCCTCTTTGTTTTGGTGGGGGTTAGCCTACTTTTTGTCCAACTAAAATTAGTGATGCAGTTCCCACAACTATGAAGAGCCAAGGAACTCAATTAACGTACATGGGCCTTTGTAACCGACCACGTGGAGTGTTAAGAGTTAAGACCAAAAGGTATACTATTTTTCAGTGTCCCACTTCTGTTTGAGCTCCTGAAATTAACAGAGTGACTTGCTTTTGGGGGATTCTCTTTGCTTGATTATTACCCTAAATGCTCACTACTTAAACCAGATGATCTAGCTTCTCATGGAATTCTAGTTGGGTGTGGGGGGCTGGGCTATGGAAATTTAAATATTTCCCTTTTGTTGCTGATAGTAGTAAATTGTGGAAAATTTCTTTTGTACTTCTTTTTAGTTCTTTTCAATTGCGTCGACATGAAAGAGGTGTGCAGTTCAAAGTTCACAAGTGGGAATTTTTTTTGCTGAAACCCACATTTTACATTGAAAAAACAAAAAATTGTAAGTCTTTCTCCAAATTCAAAACAGTTGCAGAGGCATGTGATCCTTGCTAAGGGGTTTCAGATCTCTCAAATACTCTTGTAGAGGCTTTTGGGAGAGAGATTCCTAGCAAAAGAAGGCAGATTGATGGGAGCTTAAACCATGAAATCTGCAGATCGTGTCAACATGAAAGAGGTAAAACAGGCTTGACCATCAGCATAATCTTGACCCTATTTACCATGTCATGAAAACATTCAATGCTGTTCCTAATACCTCACAGAGAATAGCAAGCCACAGTACCAAAGGAGGAAATCCATAGCTAACAGGAGGTGGAGCTCATGAAGGGCTACTGCACGCATCTGTAGAATCAGATGGGTTTCGTTGGCATATAGCTTAAACTCCATTTTGTATGGAATCTAGACATTAGAAGCACTTGGAAACTGATCGCCTGTCTGTTGTAGCACAAGCTGTTTTAGTCCCTCGTGCTCCTAGGATTGCTTCCACAATCTAATGTGAATTGCACTATAGCACATTTCCATGCTGTGATACTGTCTTGAGAATCATCCCATGGACGACTGGCTGTCCAGAGAGCATTCCAACAAGTCCTGGATTCAATGCTGCACAGTGCCATCCACAAGAGTCAACGTGCAAATGGAGTCTTGAGAAAGGTAAAAGAAAAACATGAAGCCTATGTGCAAATGGAGATGCTCAAGGGCTCTTGAAACAAGTGCAGAATTATATCTGGGGTGGCACAAAATAAAAGTCAATTTCATGAGTCACTAACTGTGAAACAAAGACAAGCCACCAATAAAAATTGGTCCATGCCAGGATCCAAATTTACTTGCAAAGCTGCAAGTGGAGCACTTATGAACAAAAGAGATCCTGGAGTGCATGTATTCAGCATACAATATACAAAGTCATCTCAACTATTTTCTTGCATCCCCCCCACTGTCCTTTGTTGTTTATCCTCAGTTTCAGATAGGCTTTTGCGTCCAGCCCTTCCAAAGCCAGCTTCGGTCTTCTTGGACCCATCATTCTCTTCAACTCGACAGAGCTTTTCAAATTCCCTCTCTGTGAACTGCTCTCCATAAGATCGTGTCTGCTCGAACAAAACCCACATCACATCATAGAATATAGAGCCTCCAAAAAGGAAAATATATCAGTCTACAGCTCATGATAAATGCACCAATTGTAGTCGCCACAAAATACATCCACCTGCAATTTCACTTACCTCTCTTATGCGTTTTCCTCTTCCATAATGTTGTGGGCTTGAAGATCCCCCTCCACCACCTGCTTTGGGCTTTCCCTGTGCTTTTTCTAGACCTTTATTTTGCATTGCAAGAATCAATGGCCCCAACTCTTCTTCCAAAAATAAGCGTGGTGGCATTGGGACCGGCTCATTACCCCTTTCACCTTGCCCACATTGCCTCCACCAAGCCTGATTACACACAACCCACAAGACATGCATAGTATTGAGTCACAATTACATGTTCCAACAACATTTTCATAATAAAAGTATTCCATGGTCCTTTTGCCCATTTCATGATCCTACCTGCTCCTCCTCCTGCCGCTTCTTGTCCACAGCCTCAAATGTATCAATTTCTGCATCACTGCACTAAAAACCATGTATCAAATGTCTTGTACAAAATGGTGATAAAAATTAAAAGATGATCTCCCTGCAAGAGACCTTCTCAAAGACCTAGACAACAGAAGAACAGGCTTGATCCATCAGTGTAATGCTAACCGAAGCAGCACAAGCAAGTAGACACTACAAACCTGCGAGCAAGGAGATCATTCAAAGCCTCATCATCCAGGACAAGGGCCACTTCTTCCTTCTTTGTCTCTCTAAGAAGTGATTCTAGATACTCTCTCCTGTCTTCAGCACTGGAGTCCCATCACAGACAACCAAGAAACAGTGCTCAATTTATAAAAGCTGCTCCAGCCTTAACTGCCACTAGAATTTGACATTCAATGACACTTGCACTCAATAGAGCAAAAACTTCAACTCTGTAATCTGTTTCAATGAGCACCTCATATGTACAACCACCCATTACATTGCAATGGAAACAGAGTGGCTCCTGATTTCTGATTTGCTCATCTGACAATGAATGTATGAGGATCAGTAACTCAAGCAAATCCGATTTTGTGAGTGCTAAGAGAGAGGACAATCCAGAGGTTGGTAATGACC
This sequence comes from Sphagnum contortum, assembly GCA_963920785.1. NCBI lineage: Eukaryota > Viridiplantae > Streptophyta > Sphagnopsida > Sphagnales > Sphagnaceae > Sphagnum > Sphagnum contortum. Next base: position 7,605,952 of record OY987288.1, read on the forward strand.
TGGTATCATCATCAAAAAACCCAGCTGTGATGCTTTGATTGGCTACTCCAAGCTTATACTCTGCAGCAGCTCTTACATGTTCCTCTACACTGTTCACCTGCATGGCTCATCCAACACCCACCATTACAGCTATCAGCTATCACCCAATTATCATTGTCATCTGCAACTGCTCAGACATGAACTCTGGAATGTAGCAGCAGCAACAGATTTATGCACATTAAATACCCTGCTTGAGTCAAAAGAGAAGAATACCGTTTCAAAACGGAGTACTAGCACATCTCGTTTCTGACCAATTCGGTGAGCTCTCGCTTGAGCTTGCAGATCCACCTGGCATGCACATGAAGGATATATAGTCCAATTGTATTATCTTGCAATCTATGAGAAAAGTGGAATCCTTGGATCCCCCAGCCACTGCAGGTAGATCTGCTAGAAATGCTACCAATATAGTAAGTGATGCAAACTATATAAATATCTTATTTGAACCAGTATCTGCTCTGCAGATAATAAAATGCAATTTCCATCTATTCCAGTGCACCACTGCTCAGCAAAACAGCACAAAGAGGTGACAGAAGAGCTGCTCTAGTCCACAAAAAACATTTTAAGTCTACTGATAGATCCCCAGATCACTGCACCTTCTTCATTCAGAAATCTCAAGACTCCCACAGTCCAGATATTTTCTTTTTTGCACCAAAAATCCTTTTCCTCAGAATGGCATAGCAGTTCTGCAATTGCAAAATTGGGTGGCTATATAGCAAACCTGAGGATTCCAATCTGTGTCAAATATGACTACAGTGTCAGCTGCTTGCAAGTTGATACCAATGCCACCTGCACGAATGCTGTCACATAAAGCAGAGAGTTTCATGTCAGAACTTACTCCCAAAACTACCAGCCACCCTGCAGCCTAATACTTTCTACAGAAGCATTTCTGGAAGCTGCTAGACATTCTTGGGAAAGGTTGTCTAAACCCACCTAGATTTGGTTCTTTGAGAGATTTGAGGTGACAATGAGAACCCAGGACAAGTTGCCAATGGCACATTTCCCATTCCTCTGACAGGAGCTGTGTCAACCCAAAACTGTCGTGACAGACATGTAGTACAGGTTTAGGGTTTAGGAAACCCTAATACCTGAGCAGGAAGAGAAAAGCATCTGATTGGGGTGAGTTGAACTCCTCAATAAGGGCACCACGCTCGCTCCCCCCAGTTGAACCATCCAAGCGCAAGTAACGGTATCCCTTCCATTCAAGATAATCTTCCATCACATCTAACAGCCGTGTCATTGTTGAAAAGAAGAGAACCTACACAGGCACTGGCCATAATGCTTATCAGTCCAAATTATTGTACCAGTAGACATTGATGATAAAGAGGTTACACAGCTTAGAAATAGCTCCTTGGGCCCACAAAGGGTAAACAGAATTAAACACTGGCAACTACAACTGTGGAACAAAGCAATGAGCACAATGTGCACTATGAACCTTGCACAATACTGTCCTCCAAAGTCCACCCCCTGAATCACTCTCCTTTGATCGAACTCAGGCACATTTAACAGAGGTACTACAACCCTGAACTTTACACAGAAGTCGAGCTTGATGCAAATGAAAGAGATAAGGCCAAAGAAAAATGGGTGTGCAGAGCATCTAATCAGCAGGGAAGATTGTAGAACAAATGAATTCAAGCTGCTAGCATGTTAACCCACCCGATGATTTGCAGCTTTCAGCTTGGGCAGTATCCGATCAAGCATTTCAAGCTTTCCACAGAAACGGACCATGAGGGGCAAGTAATGAGCTGGGAGAACTTTTTCTGTCTGCAGCATTCCCACCAGCTTTCATTAATACACACAATATAAACTACCCATTTGCCTCTTTCTTTGCTGACAATGAACACTGTCAACAAGGAAGGCATTGCCTTGCAAACTGACCTCTTCTGAGTGCAGTTGGCTAAGATAAGGGTGGTTGCAAATATTGCGAAGCTCCATCACTGTATTCTGGATTGACCGACCCTGCCAGTGCATTCAACCATGAGAGAAACCTGTATGAATGTATTTTCATTGCAGTGCATTTTACTCAGAAGATGAAACCAATTCAGATTTCAAAAACAGAAAACTCAAGCTATTGTACCTTAGCATGGCCCAAAGACCCCAGCTTCTCTTTGACATGCTTCATGAGAAGTTTTTGATAAGCTGAAGCTTCACATCGCACCAATCGCTCTATCTTCTCTGGCAGCTCATTTTCAACCTTTGCAAATGCCACAACATTTCATGTGCACAAGTGACTAGGTGTGAATATTAGACATGAACACTGATTCCTGAAACTGTCATTTGTCAGATACCGGTACCAAATCAAGCATACTAGTCTGAATTGCCAGACTACTTACACACGTCCCCTTTTTACGTAGTCGTGATATCAACATTCTGATGACAGATAGAATAAACACCTTCCAAAATTGCTTCTTTGGCATCCAAGGGGCATCCAGAGGAAAGACAAACTCATATACAGAACTCATGGAAAACAAGATAAGAAAGTATCCCTTCTATATATGGCCAGGACACTCAAGTGAGTACAAATCCATCATGACAAAAGCTACTTCGACATATTGCATACATCATAATACCTTATGTTTTAACCTGCGAAGCATAAATGGCCGCAACACTTGGTGGAGACGATTGATGATGAGCAGGTTTTCCTCCTCTGTCAGCAAAGCCTGCACTCAGAAAAATGTAGCAGCAACAGATTTAGGGCCTACAGTTAGGGTTATGAACTAAAATTCAGAACCTTGGAACTTTTCCCAAACCAGAAGTTTAAGATGCTCATTTTACCTGCTGTTCAGCAGATGGATCTGCCACATTCTCGAATGGCTTATTAAACCATTGCCCAAAGTCATCCGAAGAGTTGAATATGTTAGGTAACAAGAAGTTTAACAACGCCCATAGCTCTTCCAAATTGTTCTGAAACACAGAGTGTAAGCCAGGTAAATGCCAAGTGGTACCTTTTACACACTGAAGCTGTAGAACCTACTTCCATAATTTGGGGGATTCCAACACTGAAAATTCCAGAAATTGAAAGGGCAGCCCAAACACATGATGCACAACCTTACCTGAATTGGTGTTCCTGTGAGCAGCAATCTGTGTGTACTTTGGTACTGTCGGAGTTCTGCATTGAGTTTGCATGATGCATTCTTTATCCGGTGGCCTTCATCGATGATGATGTAGTGCCATGGAATTTTACAGAGCTTAGGCCTGTCATTCTTGTTCATCAAGTACTCGTATGTTGTTACCAGCACATTGAATTGCTGGTGCTTAATCTCATCTCTGAGTCCACAATACCATACAAAAATCAGTACAAGCATCACAGGGCAACATTGCCAGCAACCAGTGAAATGATAGACACCAATCTTTAACTCATTTGCAAGTCAGTGAACCTTCCTCTTGAATTGCAGAAATTCAAACAATACAAAGCTCATGTCACAGAAGAAAAGCAGAGCATTAATTACCACCTCTTTGGTTGGCCCTAACATTGTCCATGGTGTACCTGTAAAGGCGGCGGCGTTCTTCAGGCAAACCACTGTATGCAATTTTGCTGATACGTGGAGCCCACCTGCTGAGTTCAGCAAGCCAGTTTGGCATAACTGATGATGGAACAACAATCAAGAAAGGCCCACAATCGTTCTTCTTCTCGATAAGATGACAGATGAGGGCAATCACCTGCAGGTGAACATGTGCCTTGTTATGTATTGGGTTAAGGGTTTAGGGCCTGCACAGTTAAAAACAGTGCAGAATACAAGAAATCTCTGGGATTTACATTGCAAAAAGTCTGAGTTCGACCTGAACAGTTTTGCCTAGCCCCATTTCATCAGCAAGAATTCCATTGAGATGATTGTTGTACAAGGACACCATCCATTGCAGCCCACTCATTTGATACCTGCAAGCAGCAATAAGAGCCACACATACACATAAAGAGCATAGTCAATTCCAATTCCTACAACCTGTAGATGATTCATTTTACCAGTGACATCACTACCAACATGGAGAAAAACATGCCTACAGGAAAATCTTCCCTGTAGCCATCCACTAAGCACTCAAGTATGCAGGGACTTCCAACTTACTCACGCAACCTGCCACCCTCAAGCATGTGTGGCTGTTCATCAACAATCTCCTTCACACTGCAAGCACACAGCATCAATGTGAGAGAAGTCACAGCTCAGCTCTTTGCAGCATGCCCAAATTGCTGCATGAAACAATTAGAACAACCTTCAAACTACATCACTGGACTGTCTACTTTACAAACTAAAGCTCACAAGTTTCCACATCACATCTTTTGGTCAAAATATTGATAAAATAAAATAAGAAGCTTACGTGTGTGCCAATAAGTAGTACTTCTCATTGCTTTCCAAGTAATGCTGCACAGCTCAACCAAAATATACACCTGTTAATGTTGTTGACCTCCAGGCAGGATGTAACTAATGATGAAGCACCACTGACAGGACCTAATCAACAACAATGTACAATCACATACCTGGGTTTGATCTTTGCCCTGTACCACTACAGCATCATTCAAAACAAGATTACTTTCTGTAAACTCATCCTCCAGTTTAGAAAGCTCCTTTTGTTTCTGCAGCTTCACTCCTAATTTTTGCAGATAACCTTCGGTCTCCTTCAGAAGTTGCTCCACTCTATCTGATTTTGTAGCCTGTGGCCACAGAAGGGAAGAGAAACCCTCAGTAGATGCATACCTCTAGAGCCACCTTGGATGCTGACAAGCAAATTAGAAAATGCATCAATAGCATGGAATCCTTGCTTACCTGAACCATACGAAGGTACCCCTCAACATCATTGTTCTTCAAGAGGTTGATCTTCTCACGTTGTATCTTGTCTACCTTCTCCCGGTACACACGCTCTTTTCGCTTGTGGAACTCCTTCACAAAACGATTAAAAACCATCCACCGATGTCCCTTTTTCCTGAACCAATCCTCGACCTTCTCCCTGTTGTGGGTGGACCCATAAGTAGTCCCAGTAGCAAGTTAGTCCCACAATCCAGAAAATTCCCCCATCCCAAGGGTGCTCTCCTAAGTAGAAGCCCATAGCTCAACTTATCAACCAAAAGTACTCACAATTTGAACTATTGCTACACTTTCACTTGACCCTCAATGAGTCCAACCACACCTAAAAAATCATATCATTGTAGTAAGTTGCATAACAGTGTCTCTCATGTCAGAGTAGAAATCCATGAGCCACAAAAGCCTAGAAAATGCAAAAAGCTCCAATGTCATGTGTTCCTTTGCATGAGCAACTTACTTGTGCACTTCAACCTCTTTGAAAAACTCTCTTTGTCTTTCTCTACTCCGTCTCTGCCTTTCTTCTTTTTGTTTCCCCTCCAGTTTTTCCAACTGCCTTAGCCGCTTACCAGCTCTGTTCTTCTTCATGGTCCGCAATGTTGCAGCAGTAGGGACAAAAGGCTTAAAAAAATCATGCAGGAAGTCCCTGATGTTCACCCAATGTTCCACAAATCCCCTATCCCTGATAAATGATCTCAGCAATCTCTTGGATGATGACATCTTATGCATGTAAATGACAAACTTTCCTATGATATTAGTAAAACCCATGTAACACCCATCTGAAAAACAAATAAAGGTTTCATTTACTTTTCATGATGAACCAACCCATCATGAAACCTTATTCAATGGTAAGAAAGAAAAAATTGCACCTGCGTAACCTGCGCTGCAGCTGAAGTAGTTGTAATTTCTTCAGCTCAATCACACTTTTTGTTTTTGTAAAGACATCTTCTGAGGAGCTCACTGTATCCTGTGCAGACCACAAGTACAGCCCACAGAGACAACAAATCACTTTCAATAACCATCTTACCTGCTCACTAACCATGCAGATCAACATGATGCAGACTACCAGTACGTTAAGCCTACTTCCATCAAGGTCCTAAAACATGGAGAGACAAGGCATCTCACCTACACAAGTAAACACAATCAAGCAGAAGCCTACAAAACTCACAACAAATAATTGTTACCACCCACTGCATTACATGACACTAGCTGTCTTTGCGATTTTGTACCAAGCACAGCCTAGCAACAACTGGGCAGACATCACCAGTTTAGTTCAAAATAGCAAGAGAGATACCTTCAAATCATGAAAGCGTACTGTGATTTTTTCCTCCATCTTTTTCTGCCTCTGTACCCACTGATACTCCAACCGGACCTTTGTATCCTGCTCATCTTGAGTCCACCTCTCAAAAGTGCTGGTGTGGGGTTGGGAATTACGCTCCAAATTTGGCTCATGAGCTACAAATCCCCCATTCTCCTTTGCTGCAGCTCTGTGGTCTGCAGGGGACTTTGCCCAAGTACCTGTAATCTTCTGTCTGCCGGAAATCAGGCTCATCCTATCCAGTAGCTTCTGCTCCTGCGAGTTTGTATTCCCTCGAAGACTCCTGTGGTGGTGTTGATTCTCTTGAGACTTTTGATGAAATGTGACTGGTCCTTGCAGTGCATCAGTTTGGAAGAAACCCCTCAGATTTGAGGAAGGGGTGGTGACAGTGCTACAGTCCTCAGAAGAAGGAGCGTTCATTCGTGAAGCAGGAGTTAATGCCCTCCTCAGGTCAGATGCTGGGCCATTAGAAATGACACCCAAATGCTTTTTATGTGAGTTTGATGTTTCTGAGTGTTGCCCAAGAACTTCAGGAGTTCCGTGGACATTTCCAGCTTGATATGTACTGTCACTTCGTTCGCTATCAGCCATTTCACCTACTTCATGAGCTTCGTTCACTGTCAACTCCACTTCATGGTTACTGAGGGGTACTGCAGGTGAACCATCATCCTGTGGTTGCAACTGAGAACTCATTGATTGTCTTGAATCTCCCATTCCCAATTGTGGGAACATGCTCGGTTCCCCTCCTCTATTCTGCAGTAAGCCACTGTCATGGCTTGGATGTGCTTGTCCTTGAATTGACCCAACAAAACCCTCTACATTCTGAAGACCCATGACATCTGCTGCAGCTTCAGAGCCAACAATCCCTTGAAAGTCTTCTTCTGGATTATCAGCAACTGGCAGAAGCCTTTTAGATTTTCTGCCTAAAGGTTTGGAAGATGAAACAGTCATCTTTTTTTCTCTCCGTCGACTAGCCAGGAGTGCCTTCCTCTCTTCGGCAGATAAATTAGGATCAATGCGTGGATTCTTTTTCCTACCACTTTGAGCTTTCTTTGCAGAATGTGTTTCTGTGGATGTTCGATACATGTCCAGCTCCTGATTCTGGAATGGTGTTGAAGGAGACCCATCATCTACCTGTGGTGTAGACACCTTCAATGTGACATTCTCTACATGTTCTTTGGCTTGTAAACCATTTGCATCTGGAGCTGTTTCCAGAATGCCCTCAGTCAACTCAGTGGCTTTCAATCCATTGGCTCCTCCCCCATTTATGCTCACGAGTTGCTCCCCAGATTGTTTTGCCTCCAGATCCCCAGTCAGTTCTGCTGAGGCACCATCTCTCAGGACATGACAATTTGATTCCTCCCCACTCACTTTAGAATTATGCAAAGGAGGACTTTCTGTGCTTTCATTTGCTTGCTCAGGCCTTATCACAGCAACCCCATCATCCACTCCATTGTATATATTGGGGCTCTCAGTTGTGTTTAAGGTGTGGAGTGATGAGCTTGGATGATGGATTGCACCATCATGAGCTGTATCCTGTTCTTCCATGTTCTCACTCTTCTGTTTCCTTCCTCCACCTACACAACCAAAATGAAAAGAATGAATGGATTACAACTAAGTCCTATCATCATAAAAGCCATAATCCCATGCTTCCAAGACCCTGATGTCACAATCCACATCCAAATTGCCTTACACAACCACGTAAATGAACTCAAAGCCAGCCTGCATCAGAATTCAAAATGAGCTTCAGCTTTCTGACAGCAGGAAATGAAGGCCTGTTTACCTCTCCTCTTTGCATTGTGCAGAGCCACAGTTAAATGTGTTTTCCTTGGAGGCTTGGAATCCCTGACACAAATAGGACTAAGTCAACATAAAAGACATGATGGCCTGTGACAAGAAGGGTTAAAAGGAAGTTGAAATCCTCTGTCACTTTCATCACATCTTACAAAAACCCTACTTACTTGACTGAACAGTGACATTCATTGATGTCTTAAAAACCAACTAATCCACACACAGACTGGCTAGCAAAAACTACATCCCTGCTCGAAACCCAAGTAATTGATCAATGAAAGGTGCAGACTCTCCAGAGCAAAAGAGCCACTGGACTAATTTTGTGCTACAGAAATAGGATCCAAAAAAAGCAAACCTTAAAAACTGGAACACAAAACATTGTGCCCTGAGCTGTTTCAACTGGTAATCTGTAAACAGACACTCCTTATACACCATGTCAGAAGAAAAATCAGTCTGTATTCCAGTGCTGGACTCCTTGGCAGTATCATTAGCTGCAGCAGGTTGCGACGGATCCTTGAGAAGGGCTCTGAAATCCAAGACAGTGCTTTTAGAGCCTTTAGGACCCTTAGTCACAGCTTTGCCTGCAGCATCCAATTTCCCAGGCTTCACATTCTGTGCTAGAAGAAGATTGGCCTCAGGTGGGTTCACTGTCTCCTGGTAAGCAAAACTCACACAAAAGTACATTAGGCATCTGACCTCAAGTGAAGGTTCTCCGAACTTATTGACATGAGTTGATACCAGATTTGAACTAAGTCTCATACAAAGTAGAAGTTCCAAATCCAAATGTGGTTTTAGCAGGAAGTTTATTCAGACTTAGAGCTTGCATACTAAGATAAACCCTGTGAACAGTTGTTGCACTGAGCACTTGGGAGTGCACTTTGTGGAGTACATATTACCAGCAAACTTGGTTGTGACAACTTCTCCATCCCATCAGCATTCTTGAAGAGCAGAGAGCTTTCATTGCTCACCCCCACAGGCCCCATCTGCTCCTTCGATGCCCAATCAGCTCCTGATACAGCTACTGCAGCTGAACACAACAAGCCAGGCATTGAATCCCTGATGGTGGATAGCAAGAAGAAGGAAGGCTGAACAGTCAAGTGTAACAAAAACACATCAAAATCTGACAGATTTGCAGCAACAGTATCTTGGATCTGAAAAATTGCAGCCACTGTATGAGACATCACCTTCCAGGCTGCTTGATGCTCCAGCATGATTGCTGCCCTCCCTAGCAGGACTTCTGCTGGATTGTACTTGTTGTTGTACCCTAGAAGCACAGTATGAGCTGAAAGCACCTCGACTTCCTTGAATCTTGGATGCAACTGCTTGAGTATCTTGAGCTGTAGTCTGAAGATCTGTATTACTACTTTGCAAATGGGAGTCACCACCATCAAACTCACTGGTATCCTGCTTGTTACCCCCCTCACAAATAGCATGTTTTGGTTCTGCAGATGATTGAGTAACACCGGCTTCAATTCCTGGGATTAAAGGTAAGCTGCCAGGCACTGTCTCCTTATCATGGATCTGTGAAATTCCTGGATCTCCATTCCCAACCTTGCTGATACACAATACATCCTGTCCAGTTCCAGCTGGGGAAGGTTCAGTGCCTTGGATTGCATCGGGAATGTCTGTTCTAATTGCAATCGAAGGGGTGCCTTGCCTGTTACCAGTACCATCAGGCTGAATATAACTCATCTTGGAGCTGTCAGTTTGCTGCTCATTGTTTGGGAAACCCATTGAGTATTCACAATTAAGAGGAGCACTCTGCACTGTAGTAGTCCCTGCCTCAGGTGGTTGCATTGAAGAATCTCCACCTTCAACCTTGACCCCTTTATCTTCTGTGTCACTTAAGCTACCAGCTATTTGCAGATTCTGAGCTCCAGGCAAGCTCACAACAGCTGGGGCTGCAGTTCCACTTACAGAGGAATGAATTCCCTGCACTACTGGAACAGAGTCAAGAGGAGCAACAACTTGTAACTTTCCTCTCCCTTTTTGGGCTTGACCAGCCTTCAAATTCACACCTTCAGCTTTAATATTACCTGCCTTCTTACTCTGTTGTCTTGGTGCAGTCCCTTGTTGCACTCCTGTGGCTGGTTGCTTCCTCTTTCTGCCTCTCCGGCCAGATGGTTCCACCAAAGGTGTACTTTCAATCTGACTTGATCCTGTAGTTGGCTGCCCCTCAACATGTGCATCTGATTCTTCTTTCTTGTTCACTGTATTGACAGTGGTACTTTGCAATGTTGGTTGTCCTTGATTGATGCTGCTCCCAAAACCAGCCTGTGCTTGACTTGCTGCTGTTGGTGCTGGCATTGCCAATGGACCTCCAGGGATGGGCACTTGGAGTGTCATGGTATTGTCAGCAGTGACAGCAAGGGGTTTGCTTTGCAAACCACCACCACCATGCTCTGATGCCTGCTGTATGTCCCCCTTTTCACTTGTTAGGCCACTTGTCTTTGATCCATTGGTAGTTGCATCAGCTTGAACAGAACCAGATGAAACTGAAGGAGCCTGGTTCAAGTTATGTTGTTTTACCACCATTTCCAATGCCCTACAAGTCAAAGCACAGAGTTAGCCCTGGAAGATACCAAATCCATATGGATGGACATACCAATGGGAATGCTAATACAATAGCAGCTGCCACTATTGTAAATGCACCAACGATGTCCGATCCACTTCAGCAAGTGCTGGAAAGAAGGGGGTATCCTGACAAACAGGAGGGAAATAGTGACAAAAGACTCCAAGTTCTTAGGTTTTCACTGAAACTGATGCAGAGATGTATATGTATCCAGGACCCTCCCCTATTTCTTATCATCAAAAATAGGGACCCAGGCAAGAGAACCCTAGTCCCACTAATGGGTGATAAGAAACTCCATTGCTGAGGGATCCCTTTTACTACAACAGTTCCCCTATGTGATGCAATTCTGCAAAATTGGAGTCAAAACATTACAAACCTTCACTCTGACAACAATAGTGACAATGGATGCATACATACAACTAGGTATTGAAGCCACAGACATTTGATCAGCCACAGGGTGGCTCCATGTCAAATCCTGTCCCTACACAACTACTGTGGATTCTCTGATTGGATTTTTCCCCTGAATGCATGCAACAAGACTGGAGACAATGGAAAACAAGACTTTAAAATTATTTTCACATTAAATTAAATTTAAAATTATTTTCACATTTTCACATTAGCATGCCAAATTTTCATTCATTCTTTCCCATTCAACAAGATGGATTTCAAAGCAGGTGCATTCATTCCTGCAGCATGAAAGAAAATGCCCAATGCTCCAAGATAGAGAGTATGAACAAGGATAGGCATTTGAACCTGGAGATGATTAGAAATGGCAAAGAGTGCTCCTTGCCACTTGCTTTCATGTGCTGACATATCTGCAAACACACAAGCCCCAACCCCACCAAACACAGGAAAAATGTTCAACACAAATTACCCAACAGATTTCAAAGGAGAAGACTAGCAGCTATTCACAACAACCCACATCATCACTAATATGTCATGTAGCAAGGCAAAAGTGTTTGAACGTACCGCATACAGCTTGGACGCCAATTTCTTGGGTTCGTTCTGGAAATCCTGACCTACTTTCTCCAGAAATTTGGTTGCCTCCGATTCCACATTGGCAGCAACCGACATATTGCCAACGGAAACACCACGAAATTCTCTTCTTCTGCAAAAGAAAGAAAGAAAGAAGAAACAAATTTCTCCCACCCTCGCACCCACGCACCCTCCCTCCCCACCAAAAAAGAAAAAACCAAGAAAAACTATAAAAAACCGGCAACAGCATTCATTTCAAACCATATCTATCCTCCCATTGAGGAGCAACAACAACCCAAAAAATAACAAATAATAATAGTAGTAAAAATAACCCTTGACCTAATTCTTCCCCGAAGAAAACACAAAAGCAGCACCCGACTTCCCAGCTCCCTCCCCTCCTTCCCTTTCTCTTACTCTCTCTCTTGCCCAGCCTTCCTTCCAATTTCAAAAGAGATTAGCTCCAGACTCACAGAACGAGATCCAGGGACGAACAAGATGTACTCCACCGCGGAGGAAGAAGCAAGAAGCAAGCCCCAGCAGCACTTCCGCCATCGCCCTTCTTAGAGATGGATTCATCTACTTACATCCCTGATTACATTGCGACGACGACGATAAGGGCAATGGATTCATCTACTTACATCCGTAATCAATCCATTGCTGCTGCTGCTGCTGCGAGGAGGACGACGACGATGACAATAGCGTTGTTGTTCACCAAAAGCGTCAGCGTAGCCCTAGAAAAGAATTCAATCGGTGGGTACGTACTAGGTAGGTATGTAACAACGCGCGCAATTCGCCTGCCTCGGGGCAGAAGACCACATAATTTAATTATTTAATTGAAGCAGTAATTTACAAAACGATATCACATGAGAACCTACCCCGTGGTTGGGGTTAAAGGGTCTCGAATCTGGATTTATGGATTGTACTTTAATAGCTAAATAATTTTCAAATTTTAATTCAAGCTTCATTTTGAATATGAGAGAAAGAAGTAATCATAATGGTAAAGGAGATGGAGATTTATTTAGTCTAATAATATTCCTTTCCCCCTTCCTTCTGTTCCCTCCCTTTTATTTCTTTCATATGTTCCCAATTTGTTTTCCAACACTTAATCATTATTTATGTCAATCTTAATTTTGAAAAACTTACTAATTAACATGGGCATGAAAAGGCCCATTAACAACATTGCCTTTTCTTTCTATTTTGAAAATGTATTGAAGTAATATTTTTTTGAATTACAGCATTACAAATATACAAAATTGTGTAAATCCAGAGAACAAAATGAAATAATATAATAACAATAAAACCCCCCTTGCATTTTTGCAAAAAGCCCTAATTTAATGCCCACATATAACTTGGGAGTGATTTTTTCCCTCCAATTTTGTGATGTTGCCATAGCCATCATCCACAAGGAAACATAGCTGTAGAAATTTATTCCAATAGTTTTATACAGTAGAACCTGTCTAAGTTAATACTACCGGGATCGGGGGTTCTGTATTAATTTAGACAAGATATTAATAAAGAGAGGGTCATTAAATAATTCTCCCTCGCGCCATTAGTAACATTTGTACAGTAGAACCTGTCTAAACTAATATTGCTTAAATTAATAACATGTGATAATTAATATGTGCCTATGGAGTTCAATATAAAAAATTTCGGGACTGCCCTCTGGAGTATCAATTATTAACTTTTGGAAGTTTATTAAAAAATGTATGGGGTCCGACTCAGGACTGGACCGCACATATTAATTATCACAAGTTATTAATTTAGACGGGTTCTACTATATCATGGCTACTTGTTTTAATGATGTGTAGAAACATGGTGATGTTTTTTAAAAACATTTTAATTTTTTTAGGGGGAAAAGAAATATTTGATACAATTTGTTTTGAAAAATACTTTCACGAAATGGGGAGAATTCACCCAAAAAAATAATGTTAGTTTTTTTTTGGGTAGAATTTCGCTAAAAAACGAAATTTAAATTTAAAATTTCCAAATTTAAATTATTAAAGAAGTTATCAATTGCCAAAAGTGTGGGGAAAAAAATGCCACATTCCTATATCTGGTTTTTAGTGTTCACCCAAAAACATTGAAATGTGATTAAAGATTTGTACTTCATATCTAGTTTATAACCAAATTTAGCTAAATTTGTTAAGGATGATCATTTCTTTCTCTAAATCTTCCCATGGATGATCACTGTTTTGGTTAATAACCAGAAATTCTTAAACAAACTAAAGCATGGGAGAAAAATGACCTAGTTTCTTTTAAAAACTAAAACAACTTATTAGGATGAATCATGAAACTCATTCATTGCAAAGACATAAAGACTTGAAGGAAATGTATTAGTGTATTGGGAGGTGACATTTTAAACCATAATGTTTCATTACCTAAAGGAAGGGGTTATTTCAGTCTTGAATTCTTCCAGCACGAAATGTTTCATATTTTAAACAGGTTTTTCCATTCTTTGAACAAATTCTTCCATTTTTTGATCTTGGCCACAGAAAAAAAGAAAACCTACAATAACTTTGTGAGGTATTACTAAAATTGAACCAAAATTCACCTCATGCAAACCCATTATGGCAATGTTTTTATCTTTGGTGTTACCCTACACATAAAAGCATGTTTGTATTTTTCTTTTGTTATTTAGTACCATTGTGGGTGCATAATTTTGCCAAGTTACAAACATTATTTTAGCTTTAAATTAGTTTCATCATTAGTTAATCCTTTAAATATTGAAATGAATATTTCTGAAAATATAAAGTTAGGGATGTTGAAAGCCATCAAAATAAATTTTAGCCACAATATGAATAATTTCACTAATTATATGATAATTTTATAATAAATTATATATTTATTGTAAATCATAAAATTATGATAATTCAATCTCTAAAAATAATTATATTATTATTATTATTCATTTTGTCAATGTGGAAGTTTCTCAAAATCTTCATTTTGAATTTGTGACCAAGGTTGGGCCAAGGCAAACAAGAAATGAACCAAGAACAATGAAAAAAATGAAGGCAAAAAATTAGGTTTAAATCATTAAAGGAACAAAAACAAGCGGCCTTATCAAGAGAGGTTCTATCTTGAAAATAAGATATTACATTTAATGTTCTACTATGAACTCAATTTATATTGGATGAAAGTTTGTTGGCTTTATGAAAGATCATTAAAAAAAAATCATATTTGCATTAAAAATAACGTTTTCTAATCATTTTAGAATTCATATTTAGAAATTGAAACCATAGTTCCATTGTTTTTTCTTTAACTATACAAATGAATATAAAGTTATAAGTATATTATATATTTTTTTAAATCCAAAGTTTTCAAACTTGAATAATGTAGACAATTTTTAGCAATGTGCATGAGATATTTTGATGTTTGAAATAAACATCAATATTGAATGGATATAATTTACATGGAAAGACTTTTATTTTTGTCTCATTTTCATTTTGAAATTTAAGACTTTGGCATTTTTTATATTTGTTTTTGTTACATGTTGGGTTTAGGTTTTTTATGAAAGGTGTGTTGTTATGATGTTTGATTAGTATATGTGTGGATACAATAATCATTCAAACTTTTTTTGTCTTGGTATTGATATTTATGATTTTTTTTTGCACATAGTCCATGAACCAAAATGTAAAAATGCAAATTCAATACACAAGGTGCCAACATTTTGGGAGTAATTAATTAGGTGAAAAATGCAACATTTACATGCATATTTTCACAAACGCTACACTTTAAATAAATGGAGACTTTAATGGTTTTTTTGTTATACATTTAGAAGCGTGTTTGGTAATTTGAATGTAATATAAATCGGTTTGTGAATATGTGACCAATATGCTCCTATTACACCTTATTTACATTCATTTCTAAGGACATTTGCCCATATATGGTCTAATTGAGATCCAACTTTTGTGGTGTTTTCACTAAATTATGATTTTAATTGTAATTTGTCCATGAAATATAATATTTGTTGTTTATTTTTTAGTTGGTTATTGTCTTTTAAAATGCCAACATTAAAATCTCCCATAATGATGATTGGACAATGTTCAAAAGGTTGTTGAATTATAGTTTGAAAGTTTTTAGGAATGCAGAAATTGAACATGAATAAACTTTACACGCACATACAATATATATATTTTTTGTGTATTGGTGTAAAAATTGTTGTTATATATTTTGAACCATTATTAGTTATTATGTTGAAAGTGTTTAAGTGCATGTGTATGTCATACATCATCGTTAACCCATGACCATCATGGATTGAAATATATGAATATTTTGATGAATTTATAAATTTGTGCACATTTGTTGATGCATGGTGTATTCTTATTTTTATAAAACATAATATATGAAACATTTGAAAGTTATGATCATGATTGATGTCTTCATAATGTTGGCATAAAGAAGTTATATTCAAGGTTTATATAATTACATGAGAATTATGTAAATTTTTCAATTAAGGAATTAATGGTATCCAAGTTACAATTATTTTCAATCTATTAATTTTTACATGTACTTTTGGATCCACATTAAAAAATTCATGTTAAAGAGGAGCTGACAAAAATAAATTTTCTTTTATTCAAATGCAAGATAATGTTGTATATGTTAACCCTTTTTTTTTAACATTAGTGGGATCAAAAACCAATTATCTAATGATAATCCTTAAAAACAATGAATGGTTTTGCTACTGTAAGTTGAATTGGAATTTGAATCCATGTTATGATAAATGATTGGGATTTACCAAATTTTATATATTTAACAATAGGTTCAATTGGTGTCCATTTTGATTCAATGTTGTTGTAATAATGATTATATTTTTCTCTTTTTAGTGTTCCAATTTTAAAATTCTGAAACATTATCCATATAATGATTTTTTTCACAATATGTTGTTGATGTTATTAAAATATCATCAACTCCATTCACAAGACCATCAAATGTTGCATAATTACCAACACATAATTCAACTGACATATATATTTATATTAATTGTAAAATGCAAACCTATAGTTTTATTTGGATCATTTGAGAGTTTGCAAGATGGTGGGGCATGATTGATGGTTGATGTTCGTTGCTTGAAAATAAATGTGGAACCTAATGTGTTAATGAACACATTTTCATTATGTTTTTGCACAAGTTTATTTGTATAAAATAAATACATAATAGTAAAATTCTTGGGTAGTTGTCAGTTACAAAATTGAATTTATAGATTCAACATCTTTTATATTTTTTATTGTAGTACAAAATTTGTTCGAAATTTGTATAAATACCATATTAGACTATCGCATAACTTTATTTAGTTCATAACATTGTACATATGTTTGCCAAAAATTTATCATTAATGCATTAACATTATCTTTGCTATTTTGAAAGATCCAACTATCTTTCACAGGGGCTGCTTGATAGAATCACTTGTCATGATAACATTAACACCACCAAAAAAATAATTTTGAATATGTTTTATGGATCTTAGTTTATTATATATAACATTAAACATTCTAACACCAACAAGTGATATTTCATCTATTACAACAAGTTGTAATTTTTCATATCAACATGTAAGCCTATTTAATGAATATGATGATAAGTTTGATAAACTAGATAAGGATTGTTGGACAGGTATGTTCAATGTTAAATGTATTATTAAATCATCAATATTGAAGGCAAATCTACATGTTGATGCCATAAGTAAAACCTTAGTTTTTGTTAAATCATAAGATATTTCTCTATTGTATAATCGTGGTAATCCTTGAATTATGAGTTTCAATGTAAAAGTTTTATTAGTTCCAACACCCCTTGTCAATAATAAACATGTCGATGTATTAAGGTACAATTGTTTTCTATGCAGAACATCATAAAATATTAGTCTTTATTCTTTATTTAATTGTCTAAATAAACTATAATATTCAAAAATTTCCGTCATCATGGAATATGATGATTTTGTGAAATTTTCATGTTTTAAAAATTATGATTTTTGGTTTGATCCACTACATGATTAAATGATAAAGTCAGATCATAAATCATAATGTTCGATATTGATTGTGTTTGTTACAAAAATTGCAGGACATGGATCATTCACTTCATTATTTATATTGTCAATCCAAATGTTAATTAAACGTAATGGTTTTGATTTTGAATATATTGAATCATCCAATTTTTTTGTATTTGGATATGGCATTTGGTAGTTGAAAATAAATTTAATTTTAAAATATCATCATGTTGTTGATAATATGCATAATGTCATGTTACATTAGTTCCAAATAAAGAGTTTTATGAATTTCAAAATGGTGAGTACAATAAAACTTGTTTTTTCGACCAACTTTCAATATATTTATATTTATTATAATTTATAAACCTAATAATTTTGGGTTTGGGATGTTTTGAATTTTAATTTTAATTTTATAAAAAAATTAAACTTTATTAATGAATATGATTCACATTGATTAAGATGATTAATATAGTTATTTATGATCGATGAACACATTATATCAATTGAATTTGGTTCCAATTCATTTAATGCAACTTGTGATTTTAGCACAAAAACATATTCTTCAAAAAAAAGAGTATTTATGAATTGAAATGTTTGAAATGAATGATATAATGGTAGAAAAAACACAAGGTAGGCAACAAGTTGAGCATCCATTTATTGGGCATCAAGAAAATCATTATTAAACTCTTGAATTTTTGTATTTGCATTTATATTATTAGTAATGCATTTTTTAATGATAGAATGTAGTTATGATGTTATTGATTTATCTATTTTTGTTATATATGATGTGCTATATGTTGTGCAACTACATATGGTCCAAAATAAATGAATATCTGTATTTACAAACCATTAATGAACAACATTTATATTAAATGCATTATTTTTTATGTTTTTAAAAGTTCATTTTAAGAAAATGTGTGGTTTTATTAATTTACTCTTCAAATTTAATATATATGTCCTTTTATCAAGGTTTTGAAATTTTAAATATTCAGAAAAATGATATATCATCAAATTTTTTTAAATCTCTTAAAGATTGAAATATTTTGTTTGTTTGTGTTTGGAAGTATTGTTGTGAAAATGGATAATTTCCATTTATTTGAAAAGGTTCTAAAATTTTTGTTTCACGCATAAAAGGCAATGAATAATGAAATCTACAAACAACATGGTTTTTTTCTTACATGTATGTGTGTGTTGTGTGCATTTTATAATGGGTCTGGTAACAATGATACATCATAAGAAATATACATGTCTACAAACTATTCAATTTTTTCATTTGTGTGGATTCCATACATAGGTGCAATTTTTATCCATAAAAGTCCATGGTCATGTTCACTCGCACAATTTTGGAATTCAATGACAAAAAAAAACAGAAACATACCCAAAATGATAATGATCTTTTGTGATAAATTTGCAAAAACAAGATGTTCTATGATTGTAATATCTTGCACATGTGATAACATCATTTTGTATTAATTATGTTATATGAATAGATTGTAGGTTTTCAATTTTATTTTAAAGATTTAATCTTGAAACATGTAATGTGCATAAAGTTTTAATGAGAAAATCCCATAATCTTTTAACATATGTAAAAGTGACAAAAAATGTTAAAGGACAAAATTTTCGAATCATTACAAATCAATTTTTTCATAACCTTTCAAAATAATTAAGTGAATTACGCAAACCTCCCAAATCACGATAACCTAAGTATGATTTGAAAATATTATTTAAATTTGGTTTATCTTGTACTTGATAAGCTTTTAAAGTTCTACCACATAGTTTTTCTTTTGATATTCGCACCCAACTAGAACCTATGACTTTTTCGATGAAAACTTTAATAACTTCATTATTATTAACTTCAATTTAATGGATATTTATATAAATAAAAACATGGTTCCCACATAAACACATGCCAAAAGATAAAATCAATGATTCATTCAAAAAAAATTTTTTTTTTTTGGAAAATTCTTTGCATTGAAAAATATATATATATATTTGAAAATTATTTAGATGAAAAACTTGTTTGAATTGAAAAAGTACCAGCATTGAGAAAAAATTAAATAAAAAAATATGTGTATTAAAAATTTGCATGTATTGAAAAAATATTTTCATTGAAAAACTACTTACATTGAAAAGTTATTTGCATTGGAAAACTATTTATATTGGAAAATCATTTGCATTGAAAATTTAGTTTCATTAAAAATATTGTTTGCATTGAAAAATTGCTTCCATGATAAAAAAAATTGATGGCATTGAAAAATTACTTTCATTGAGAAAAAATGTTTGCATTGAAAATTTGCTTTTATTGGAAAAACTACTTGCATTGAAGAATTGTTTTCATTGAAAAAATTGTTTACATTGAAAAAAATTGTTTGCATTGAAAAAAACTACTTACAATGAAAAACTACTTGCATTGGAAACTTGTTTACATTGATGGAAATCAATGTATGAGAACTTTCCTTTTCCTCTAGACAAAATTATGAAAATGATTATATAATATGGGTTATTTAAACCAAAATTTTGATATAACGAGTTTCCACATATATAAATTATTCATATACTAAAAGGTAACTATAGAAAGGTCACATAAAAGCTATCAATAACCTTAGTGTTTAAAAGGGTTTTTGTTTTAAAATTAATTTTGATTCAACAAAATCAAGCTTACATTTCACGTTCTTTGGACATTATCATTAGGAACAATTATTGAAGGAACGACCAAAACTTTGCCCTTCAAATCAATTTTTGCTTATGGGATAAATTGTTGAATGTCTTTTTGAAAGCCAACAAGGGTAGATGTGATTGACAAGCGAAATTTACCATGAATGATAATTGAAATGATGAATTGAACTTGTTTTGGGTGAAGCAAATCTAAAAATTCAAATTCTATCATATGCATAATTGCTTCAAGCCCTTTGCCTTCAATAGTCAATAACACAATATCATCATTAGTTACAATGGAATTACAAAGAAAGTCTAATTTTTAAACCATTGATTTTGAACGACATGCATTATACTAAACACCACCTGTTCTAGAAATGGCAAATCTGTTACATGACAATTTTTACATACTTTTTGAAATGGAAGCGTAGTAGGGCTAACTATGGACAACACTTTGGTCACTTGGGGAAAAAAATAAAATACATTCAAACGAAAAGATAAATGAAGATGAATATAAACATAGGGAAATGTGAAAAAAAGTAAATCAATTTAAAAATAAATAAAATCATGCACACACATACACATAAAATGTAAACAAAAATAATGAAGTGCATAATAAGTGCATAATAAAAGATTTTATGGAAACATGATAATTTAAAAAATTAATATCTAAAGAAAAAAAAGATTAAAAATCAATAACATCAAAAGAAATGTCAAAAAGAAAAGGTCATTCAAGCACAAGAGAAAACATCATCCCCTTTTTTTTTAAACCATATATTTCTTTTGTTTATTATTCACTTTGAGTGATTTAAGAAGCTATGGGTGTGAAATTTAAAACTCTACAAATGATATTTAAAGTGCAAAAACATTAGACTAATATATATATCTTAAATTTCAAAACAAAAATTGGTTTTTTTATGCTTACCTCCATAAATCATATCTTGTTCATTTAAAAACCACTTCTAGTGATTTTTATGGCATTAAATGCACCAAGAAAGGGGCTACAAAATATTTTCAACGTTCAAAGGTTATTGATCAATGTGAAGTTATAAAATTTTATTTATACTTATTTTTCACATACTTGTCTACTTACCATATTAAAATTATAATATGTTCTTCATTGAACAAACACACTCCAACTTTTTATCCCATATTTTTTACCCAAAAAATAATTCGACTAGACTATATAAAGATTTTTTTTTCACTTTTAGTAGCAACATTGAACTTTATGTCTAATATGCAATAAAACATGGATTTTTATTTTTTAGATAATTTGATTAAAGAAAATTCATCTCAATGTAGTTTTATTTTCTATAGGTCATTTTAGTAAAGACAATTATGTGGTCATTCAATTCTCCCTTCCTTAAGAAGGAAAAAATCAAATGGGTTTTTTTGTTTTTTTTACATTAGATTTGAGTCTCCTCTTCTAAACGAAAGGAATCTCCTTAGAAAGAAAATTGGATTGGACACTTGAATCTCCTCACTACTTAGGTGAGGAAAAAAAAAACAATGTTTGAACCCAAATTGCAAGGGATGACCTGGTGGCCACCATATCGTTGTTTTTCTTTTTACTTAGAGACTTAGTGGCCACGAAGTCGTTTGATGTAGGAATGCAAGCGACAACTTAATGGCTACATATTGTTTTTTATTTTTTATTTTTTTGCTTGGAGACTTAATGGTCGCCACATGGTTTGACTACAAGGTACAACTTGGTGGCCACCATGTCGTTTGACCTTGGATTGCAAGTGATGACCAAGTTTCCAATCGAAAATAAATAAATAAATAATTTATTTATTTATTTAAAATAATAATGTAATGGCCAATGTATCATTTTTTTTTCCATTTGGAGATTTGGTGGCCACTAGATAGTTTTTTTTTGTCACTTGGAGACTTGGTAATGACTAGGTCAGTTTTCTTTTTTCATTTGGAGACCTAGTGGTCACCATGTCATTTGATTGCGAAGGCCACTAGGTTTCCAAGCAAAAATAATTTTAAAAAAAGACCTAATGGCCATCAAATGTTTTCCATCATGGACTTCCAGGGACCACTTCAAAAAATTAAGTGAACACCCAATTTTCTTTGATGCTAAAAAATAACACTTTGAAAATTTATTTTTCATACATTATTTTTGTATTTTTCATCATATTTTTTAATATAGTTGATCATGAAATGAACATTAGATTCTATTTAGTTTTTTATGTGTAAATTTGAAAAAAGATGATTCAAAGGTAAGGAAATGAATTTACTTATTTGAATGTAAATTAAACACTTGATAATTTGATGTGTAACTACAAAAGGTGAGTTCGAGTAGCTTTGTCAACAAACTTTGTTAAAATTATGTTATGTTGTGCCTTCAAATATCGATTTCCTTTTGTTGTTGTTGTCACATTCTTAATTAAAATCATTGCACAATGGCCTCCATTGTACATTTTAAAAAGTTGTTCATATTTTGTTCTGAAATTGTTATCAAGAGTAAGAACGTCTTAGTCAAATTCATTTTCTCCATCTACAATCAACAATTTTCTTTCACTTTTGTTATTCCTTATTCCCCTTACACTAATGACAATGACAACAATGATAACATACCTCCAACTCCAAACAAAACTTTTGAATTTTCTAATGGAATCCATGTGAAAAAACATGGGAATTAATTCAGATTGGAATGTAAGATTTGATGACACAATATTTATTGACTCAATTGTGATAACATACATATCATTCATTTCAAAACCTCTTTTAGACTTTGACTCAATGCAAAAAAAATCCACCTTCATAAACATGCATTTCTGCAAATGATGTTCATGCATTTTTCTATATAAGGCAATTTCACCCTCAAAACTTTGATTGCGGTTACAGTTGCTTTATCCAACAAACCACGTAAATATGCATAGCCAAAATCTTCCATGTTTTTATTTGCAATTCAATCAAATGTGCCATACCGATTAAACACCTTTGCTTCAAATGTAATATCTCTAATTCTAAAATCTAGATCATCCACAGTAATAATTAATTTAACTTCCTTCATTAAAACAACAACCATTGTGTAAAAATATGAAAGAAAAACTTACCAAAATCAATTTGACAACAAATAAATGAAATAACATTTGGCTAAACTAAAAGTTACAAAAACACACGACAAAACATACACTTGCAAAAACACAAACTTACAAAGAAGCAAAAAAATAGTCAACAAATGGTGAAAGTTTAAACCAAACACACAGTTTTTGTTATGGAATTTTTTTTTAACAAACATATAATATTATATTTATATGGGACAAAAAATTGAACTTAAACCCTCAACCCAAGTCTAAACCTAACCATAAAACATTTTTTATTTTATATTGACTTCAAATAATTTTGACTATGGTCAATTTCAAGTTAACAATAAAGGATCATATCCATGGTTTAACAACTAAATTATGGTATAATAATGAACAAGAGATCAATACCCTTGACATCTTATAAATTTTAGTTATTGACTTTAAGTAACTTTGATTATGGTATATTTACCATTAAGCATGGATATTGATGAGCCATGGTTTGGTAGTTAGATTGTGGTCTAATAATGAACAAGACATCAATTCCCTTGGCATTTTATGAATTTGAATTGTGCACCTCATGCTTGCACCAGAACTTTAAATATCTTTACCTAGATTTGAAAGAATTAATACATAAACCTTAAATTTTTTCCCACTATTTAACCATTATTTTCATTTCACTTAAATATATTCTTATTGTTTTTTAAAACATCAACTTTTTATCATGTACATTAAAAAATTTAAACACAAAAAAAATTCAAATTTTTTTTTTCTTTTTTTAGTTAAATGTATTAAGTGTTCAATTTCAAACAAAATATTTTTTGTTCTTTCAATTAAATTTTTAAAATAAATTTTTTGTGCTCAAAATTTTCCATTCCCCAAAAAGAAGATATTATTTTTATAAAAAAAAATCTTGAAAAAAAATCTTCATTAAGTCACCATATCACAAAAGAAATAAAAACAAAAAATCACACTTACCCGCTTTCTCTAAACACCCCATCCCACACCACCAAAAGAATAATTCCTTGGAAATTAAAAAAAAATCCCGCCTTCCTGCCTTGAAAAGTAACCAAACTTTTCCCTCCCATGCCATCCAAGAAACCTTGAACCCTAAACCCCTCGTCCCCTTTTCTTAAAGCTCCCATACAACATGTAATTCTTTCAATCTAATTAATTATCCACTCATTATACCCATTGAAACCCCATAATAAAAAAACAAACCCATGAGAAAGGGGGGAAAAATTACTTAACCACTTTGCTTTCCTTAAACTTTCACTTATAAAACCTCGCTCTACCTCCACCCAACTTTATAAACTAATTGTGTTTGCCCCATGCATGCTTGTTAAAACCTAAAATCATACATGCATATCTACTATCTTAGGGCAATGATAAAATTTTATAACATAAAAATAACAATAATACAAAAAGAAAAAATCAAAATTAAAATTTATCATGATTTTTGTTATTAAATTTTCATCAAAGCCTTATTGAACGTTTCAAAATAACATCAAATTAATTGAAAATATTTATATCTCAAAAAAATATTTATTTAAAATTTGACATGTTTTTATATTAATCAATTCTTGCATAATTTTTCAAATCGCATTTTAATAAGATTTAAAGGAATTGAAGTGAATTATTTGTATGTTTATCAAACAAATTTTGTTCAAAAAACTAGTCATATGATTTTTTTTACATTTCATATTGATAGGAAAGCTCGTGATACAAAAGGCAAGTACTAACAACCCAAAAATAATAAAATGTTATAGAGACATGGTTAAATTAATTACCCAACATTCATATTTTGAGAAGAAACCCAACAAGTAGATGGGTGGATTTCAAAACAACCCATCAATTGGATGGCTACACCCAAAATCTACACATGCCCATCCATTAGTTTGAGCCAATAAAAAACTTACACACAAACCTATAAACTTATCCACTTAGCCAACTTTTGATTCTCCAACCCCTATACTTGCTTAGAAGGTGTTCCCACAATGCCTTTGTAGGACAAAGTCAAAAAAAAATTCAAGACTCCCGAGATGAATTCCAACTTTGGGAATTGGGAGTCCCAAAGTGTCCCAAATTGTCCTAATCCTTATGTTAACTTCCACACACATTTTTTTCTAGTTTATAAAGTTAGAGAACATGCTTTACTTCTTCTTTTTTTTCCATTTTTGTTGTTACCTTTCAAAGGTTCATCTCCCAAATCTTGGGGAGAATTTTAAATTGTGTTAAAGTTGATTTTAATTTATAGTGATTGTAAATAAGCATTATAACCATAAGGTATACATTCAATTTTGGGTATAATGCTCCTAAAGGGGATTTATAGGCCTCAATGGTGCTTCTCAAGATGGTGGGAGGAAGGGGATGGAGATTTCTAGTTAATTTGAAACAACATAGTTATGTATTTAACGATAAGTAACAAATATAAAATTGCATGTGTTTTTTCATGCCCAATGGTAAATTCATCTAATGGGACATCCTTGGCAATAGACATGAACTCCATGCAATGAACATCTACACTACTAGAAAAATGACATTCTATGACTGTGCCATTTAGTGATTATGGTCTAGATTTAGTCATGTAGTCATATAAGTATTTTAATCACAAAAAAAATTGTGACTATAGTCATGCAAATTGTTGCATGACTTAACTTTAAAGGTTTAAGGTTTGGGATTGATGGATGACTCATGTCCCTTATTCTTTTATTTTTTATGGCGGGAAAGAATATCACCACTTGTGAATGTGTTGTTGTTATTTCTCTTTGCTTCATGGAAGAGGATTAAGAGAACGTTTTGTAGTTCTAAATTCTCGAAATTCATCCCAAATTTGTTATTGCCATGGAAGGCATTGTTGCTATTGGCTTCTAGAGACTTGATTTGAGACCTTTTGGTGTGCCATTATTACTAGGTTTCAAAAGGAAATTATGGTGCAATTTGACAACTTGTTTGGTGGTGGATCCCTCCCCCCCAAGTTATGTTGTGGCCACCTCTTGGCCCATCTTTAATGTTCATTTTCTCTAACTAAGTGATGGAAGTTTGCTATGAAATAGGAACGTTCTCTAATGGCAGTATGAATATTATATAATTTTTAGGGCTCAATGGTTATTATTTTTCAAGTGCATGAGAGATAAGCACGGAGGTAGAAATAAACCTAAGGTTCAATTGCCTTTTCCAATTGTGGTTCACTTCTTCCTATTGTTGGGTTTTTTGCAGGTTCTTAGAGAAGGACAAACATGGCTTGGGCGTGGTAATTTTCCAATTTTTGAAAAGGCACAAAGCATTTGCAACAGATGTCAAGTACTCGTTCAAGTTCAAGAAGGTGAAGTTCACTTGGAATGATTTGGCCTAAATCTAATGTGTTTCATTATCTTTCAATTTATGCACTTTTTTGCAACCTAGGTGAGTGCACACGCGTGAGAAATTGAGTTGAAGGTTTTAGTGTCTTAGGGAAGATATATGCTCCTTCTCCCATGTTTAATAGGAGAGTTCAATTGTAATTGATTTGGGTTTTCACCTTCTATTTTTGTTTCACATACTAATTTTATTATCAAACTCTATTAGTTAAAGAATGGTGATTCTATAGAGCTAAATGATGGCGACCAATTTTATTTCATTACCATTGAATGCCTTTTGATAATGGACATTAAGTAGCATGATGAACCTCCCCACAACCAACTTCAATCTATGATTATGCAATTATAAGAAATAACTAGCAATTTGCTAAGCTTTGAGACCTTTGTTAATAGCTTATACCTCACATTGGACAAGTTTTGTTCAAGGAATGAAATTTTACAAATTTGTCACAACCCTAGCCTTGGGCTCACGACTTAGGCAAGGGTTTGCAAAGATGCGAGTCAAGATTGAGCCCATGAGTCACATTTCATGTTCTCGGGAATGTAAAAAAATGTGAAGGAATGAACCTTCACATTCCTAAGTGAACTCCCATTTCAAAAGGCGATTTCAGGGGTTAAAACTCATTGGATCGAAGAGTTCCTTATATCATTGGATAGCTCTTGGAACATAAATGCCTGAAGTGGGCTTGCATGACCCATTTGGACAACTGAAATACAAGTTATGGCCAAAAGAAAGGCCAAAAGTCAAATTGACAATTTGACTCTTGATCGCTAAAAGTCAGGAATCGCCCCAATTTCCTTGTGTGTAGGTGGTGTGTGACATATTGTTGGAAAAGATCTCAACGAAAACTATAACTTTGTTTCAGGCCTCATCTCAATTAGAGGTTTGCACACAAAGTTATGGGCCCCAAAGTCGCGGGAGTCTCGACTTTGGGAATTTCAGGACTCCCACTTGGGAGTCCGGGACAAAAAACCATTTAGATGCTGGTGCCTTGGCCAGCCACAGAGTGTACTATATGGGGGAAGGTGGTTGTTTCCCTCAAGTCCGGGCCATGGTGAGTATTGTGAGTCCAAGTTTGCCCATGGCTCATCCCAACACGAAAAATGCTCTAACTACACACTTACCAACTTGTTATTTGGTTTGTGCAGGTCCGTGTGAGTGATTGATGGCTTGTCATTCTTCCTAGTTTCATCCTAGAGCTCCAACACGCCCTTCTACCCCCAAAGTGCTACGAGTTAGGGAGCGCACCCCAACTCCTTTTCCTTTTGTTGCCTTCACCTATGGACTCACAATTGAATCCATTAAGGAGCTTAGGGGTGCGTCACATGGTATCAGAGCTTTGGTAGAGTTCGATCCACTTATTGGAGAATTTTGATGGTTCGAAAGAGGACTTGTAAACCCATATAAGAGACCATGGTGGAAGAACCCACCCATGACCTAGATGTTCCGTCTGAGGCCATTAAGGAGGAGGAATAAAAGGATTTTGAAGATGAAGAGGATCGTGACATCCGTGATGACCATGAAAATGAAGAAGAACAACCAACCACAATCCTTTTCATTCCAGAACAATTGGAAGTTTTACTCAAGATGAATAGGCCCGATTTCATTGAGTTGGTTGTAGCCTTCAAAGGAGGATCATCAAAAAGTGTAGGCTTCAAGCCCGCTAAACCTGGGAATTTTGACAGGATCTGAGATTGGAAGGTTGTGGATGCTTGGTTTGCGGAAATGGAAGACTACTTTCATGGTGCCAATGTTGGGTGACATTCAACTGTAGAACTTGCCTAGTCTTATTTGAAGGGCTATGCTTCCACATGGTGGAGGACAATGAGGCAAGAGGAAGGGAAAAACCATGGCTACACTTGGGAAATTTTCAAGGAACGCAATGAGTTGAAATTCATTCCAAAAAATTTCAACTACATCTCAAGATGCAAATTTCGTGACCTTGTGAATGCGACGAATGACAACTTCCGCCAATATGTGAAGGCATATTTTGAACTCATGCTTGAGATCTGGCATATGCATGATGGGGCTTCCGACTTGGGCTAAGCGCAAGCTTAAGAAGAATTGGCCCGCCTCATTATCCAAGGCCATCATGAAAGTCGGATGTGGGACGAGGTGAAAAGCCTAGGTTTAAGAAGCATAATAAGTTCCTTCACAAGAAGGCACATCATGAAGGGTAATGGAACCAAGAACATGACACCTTAAAAGGGGAAAAACCTAAATAATTTTAAAGCTTGGGTTTCAAACCAAAAGGGAATTTCATCAAGAAGGTAGTTCCTTTTAAAGTGAATTAACTTAAGGGGGATGTTAACAAGAAGCTGAAAGGAACGTGTTTCAATTGCAATGAAATAGGGCATTATTCCAAAGATTGTCCCAAACCCAAACTAGGGAATGGGGGTTCCAAGGTAATTGCCCTCACCGCCAACCTAGCCCAAGGTGAATGTAATCACTTCATTTTTTTGAAAGGGAAGGTTTTTAAGTGGGATGTGTTATGTCTTTTGGACACAAGGGCTTCCCACAACTTCATAACTCGAGAAAATGTCGAAAGAATGGAGCTCCAGTTGGAAAGAATGGAGCTCCAGTTGGAGGAGCTCAAGGCACCCATTGAGGTGCACTTTATGGATGGCGTTCCCCATCCCACCACATTGTAAGCGAAAGATGTGCCTCTTTAACTCGAGAATTGGAGAAGAAAGGTGGATTTGTTGATTTCCACCTTAGGGCAAATGGATTGCATTTTGGGAATGGAATTCATCATTCGTAATAATGTGCTCATAAAGGGCACAATAGGCTAGTTAGAATCCCATCCAAGAATGAGGTGGTTTGAGCGAATGCACATGAAGTGCCTAGTGTGGGTGGATCGACCATCCACTTGATGTTAGGAAAAAAATTGGAAAAGGAATGCATGGGAGGTTGCGGCATGTTGTGTGTGATGCATGTGCTAGACAAGTTTGAACCAAAGGAAACTATCAACTTGGTGAGTTTTCCCAAGTGCATTAAGCAAATCTTGGATGAATTCCTAGATGTGATGCCGAAAGAGTTACCTGATGAATTGCCCCCGAAAAGACAAGTTGACCATGCAATCGAGGTGATGTTGGGAGTGGCACCTCCCGCCAAGGCCCCATATTGAATGAATCATGAGGAGTTAAAAGAGCTTAAGGTTAAACATGAAAACTCCTTGCGAAGGGATACATCAAACCTAGCAAGTCACCATATGGGGCACCCATCCTTTTTGTTCACAAGAAGGATGGGAGGTTGAGGGTGTGTGTGGATTATAGAGCCCTCAACAAGGTGACAATGAAGAACCGATACCCATTACCTCGAATTGATGATTTGTTTGATTGACTCTTGAGAGCTAAAATGTTTAGTAGGAATTACCTACGTTCAAGGTATTACCAAATCCGAATTACAGAAGGGGATGAAGAAAAGACCGCTTGTTGCATAAAGTATGGCTCATACGAGTTCTTGGTGATGCCTTTTGGACTCACCAATGCACTCGCCACATTTTTCACTCTCATGAATGACATTTTTTGGGAATGGTTTGATGACTTTGTGGTAGTATACATAGACGACATTTTGGTCTATAGCAACTCTATGGAAAAGCATTTTCGAAAGCTTGTTGTTAGATATACTATTCGTTTCTAATTCCCAACGTATCATGAATGTGTTAAACATTCATCAAAAGGATGAATAGTATTCCCATCCTTATAGTAGTTATGTTAGGTTGAATAGTGGTGGCTAGGGTTTGGAAGTGGAGGATACTTAGGGTTTGGCGGCAGTTAGGGTTAAGGTTTGGTGGCAGCTAGGTTAGGGTTAAATGGTAGCTATTTTAGGGTAAGGAGATAATATATTAAAGTGGTTTTGAGTAGTCTTTCATTCTCTCCTTTCATGGTTTTGAAGTGCACATAGAACCTTCAAGTCTTGTAAGTTGATGTAAGCCATAGGTTTGTGATTGTAGCATTTGAAACATACAACCTTTGTATTTTTGTTAGTTAATACAATTCCATTTCATAAACCTTGAGTGTTTCATTTCTTGCTTGTTTTAAGTTGTTTCCAATACTTGTGAAGATCAAGAACAAATGTTTGTTGCCACCTTGGGTGTTAATTGTTAGAAATATTATTCAATTCTAATCCCCAAAGTTCGTGAATGTGATTCACATTCATGAAAAGGATGAATAATATCCACATCCTTAATAGTTAGAGTTAGGGATTAGAAGTTGTGTGAACTTTCGGGTTAAGTGCTGGCTAGGGTTTAGAGGTGGCGGTTACATTAGGGTTAGGGTTTGAAGATGGCAACTACTTTAAGGTTAAGGTTTGAATATCACAACTACATTAGGGTCAGGGAATTGTATATCTATAGAGGTGTTTGTGAGCGAGTAATTCATTCTTTTGTTTCATGGTTTTGAAGTGCACATAAAACCTTCAAGTCTTGTTAATTGCTACAAGCCATAGTTTTGTGATTGTAGCATTTGAAGCATACAACCTTTGTGATTTTTGTTAGTTAATACAATTGTTTCATTTCATGAACTTTGAGTATTTCATTTCTTGCTTGTTTTCAAGTTGTTTCCAATAGGTTATGGGCCCACACCAAGCAAGAGAAAGGACACTGTGTTAGAATAAAAAATAGTCAAGGGTTAGCTTGTATAGCATAGAAAAGGAGAATCCTTTTTAGAGAAGGCTTTTAGCAAGGTTGCAAAGATAGTAGGAGTCCATTTCCAAGTGAGTGGGAGGTGTGGAAGAGATTTCTTCAAAGTGTTGTAAGTTTTTTCTATTGGAAACAACTTGAAAACAAGCAAAAAATGAAACACTCAAGGTTCATGAAATGAAACAATTGTATTAATTAACAAAAACACAAAGGTTGTTTGCTTCAAATGCTACAATCACAAACCTATGGCTTGTAACAACTAATAAGACTTGAAGGTTCCATGTGCACTTCAAAATTATGAAAGGAGATAATGAAAAACACTCACAAACACCTCTATATATACAACTCCATAACCCTAAAGTAGCCACCATCTTCAAACCTTAACCTTAAAGTAACCGCCATCTTCAAACCTTAACCCTAATGTAGTCACCCTACCCAGCACTTAACCCAGAAGTTCACACAACTTTTAAACCCTAACTCTAATTATTAAGGATGTGAATATTATTCATCCTTTTGATGATTGTGAATCACATTCACCAACTTTGGGGATTAGAATCGAATAATATTTCTAACACTCCCACTTTATGAGATTTTTAATCTGAACATGTTTATCAACTTATGATGGTGTTTTTTGGATAATGCCTTAGTAAGAACATTCGC
Source organism: Sphagnum contortum (assembly GCA_963920785.1). Classification (NCBI taxonomy): domain Eukaryota; kingdom Viridiplantae; phylum Streptophyta; class Sphagnopsida; order Sphagnales; family Sphagnaceae; genus Sphagnum; species Sphagnum contortum. The sequence continues at coordinate 7,637,769 of OY987288.1, forward strand.
CACCATTTGTTCCATAAATCGAACTTCTCCATTTTCAACTCATTTTCAAACAAAATGATGTTATACATCAATGTGTTTTATTCGTGCATGGTGAGTGAATTTTTGGTCAATGATATTGCACCTTGATTCTTGCATCGAATCACCATCATTTTCTTCTCCTCCATGTATCTTAAATCCATCATCAATTTTGTTATCCATATGGCTTCTTTTGTGGCTTGCGTGTTCGCCATGTACTCTGCCTCCGTGGTAGACAAATGCTATTGTAGGTTGTCGATTGTTATTCAAGAAATGGCTCCACCTTCGATCATGAAAACAAACCCTGTAATGGACCTCCTATATTCAAGATCACCACCCCAATCCGCATCACAATATCTAAGCATTTCCTTGCATAGTGTTGCACTAAAATGTAATTTCAACTGTAACGCACCTTATAAATATTAAAAGATTTGTTTGACGGCTAATCCAATGCTCCATGCTAGGGTTGGCCAACACATTTATTGGGTATGCCAAGTCGGGTTGTGTGCAAAACATGGCATACATCAAGGACCCAACAACTTGTTGATATGGAAATCCCTTGGATTCATCATTTTCATCCCTGTTCTTTTGTGACTTCATTTTGGGATCGAATGGAACTCCAATGGGCTTATAATCCTCCATTAAAAAACGCTTCAATATTTTCTTAAAGTATTTGATTTGGTTGATGCGTAAGGATCGTTGATCACGATTCCTTTTCCACCTTCGTCCCCAAAAAGAAATGCAACTCCCCAAGGTCTTTCATTTCAAACTTTTGACTCAACTCTTCTTTGATTTGCAAGAGTTTGTTTTGATCATTGCACACCAAAATGAGGTCACCAACATAGACCACAGTGAAAAACTTGACATCTCCCACTTGTGCAACATACACACTAGGATTGACTCCATTTTTCATAAATTCAATGCTTTTGAGAAACGCATCTAACTTTTGATTCCATGCCTTTAGAGATTGTTTCAAACCATACAAGGACTTGTGAAGCTTACACACAAGATGTTCACCTCTTTGGTGCACGAACCCTTGAAGTTGCTCCATGTAAATCTCCTTTTCAAACTCGCCATTGAGAAATGTCGTTTTAACGTCCATTTGATGGATTTCCATGTCTTCCAAGGCCGTCAATGCAAGAATACAATGAATAGATGTAAACTTTGTGACAAGTGCAAAAGTTTCCTTGAAATTTATTCCGTAGGTTTGGGTAAAACCTCTTGCCACTAATTTGGCCTTGTAGTGTTTCACCTCCCATTTGCCCCTTGTTTGATTTTGAACACCATTTGCAAGAAACGGGTTTCTTACCATGGGAAGTTTGCCATGAAGGAATCATATTCTTCTTGCATCACGCACTCCCACTCCTTCAAATTTTCACAAGTCAATGCTTCTTCTATTTTGGGGTTCCTCGAACAATGCAACGGTGGCACATTCCACCTCCTTGGTAGCAATCCATCAATCTTGAGGCCATTTCCTTTGTTGCCTTTGAGGCATTTCCTTGAGACATGTTGTGAAGGTTCATCAGATGGGTTATCATTCAAAATAACAAATTCTTCTTCAGATGAAGAACTTTGCACACCTTTAATTGTTGCTTCATTCAAAAGTGTATCTTAATTAAAGGTCAAGGGTTCTTCTCCTTCAACTTCTTTGTTCACAATTTCATGCATAATTACATTTTTTACTTTCTTGAGATGGAGCACACCACCTATTTCTTTTGACCTTTCAATAAACACAACATTTTTACTTTTGACGATTCTCTTGGTTTCTACACACATCAAAGGATATGCTTGTTAGAAATACTATTCATTTATAATTCCCAACGTTGATGAATGTGTTAAACATTCATCAAAAGGATGAATAGTATTCACATCCTTATAGTAGTTAAGTTAGGTTGAATACTGACGGCTAGGGTTTGGAAGTGAAGGCTACTTAAGGCTTGGCGACGGCTAGGGTTAGGGTTAGGTGACGGCTAGGTTAGGGTTAAGTGGTGGCTACTTTATGTTAGAAATACTATTCGTTTCTAATTCCTAATGTTGATGAATGTGTGAAACATTCATCAAAAGGATGAATAATATTCACATCCTTATAGTAGTTAGGTTAGGTTGAATAGTGGTGGCTAGGGTTTGGAAGTGGAGGCTACTTAGGGCTTGGCGGCGGTTAGGGTTAGGGTGTGACGGAGACTAGGGTTAGGGTTTGGTGGCGGCTAGGTTAGGGTTAAGTGGCGGCTACTTAAGGGTTAGGAGTTAGTGTATAATGGAGTGGTTTTGAGTAGTCTTTCATTCTCTCCTTTCATGGTTTTTGAGTGCACAAAGAACCTTCAAGCTTTGTTAGTTGTTGCAAGCCATAGTTTTGTGATTGTAGCATTTGAAGCATACAACCTTTGTAATCTTCTTGTTAGTTAATACAATTGTTCCATTTCATGAACTTTGAAGCTTTCATTTTTTGCTTGTTTTCAAGTTGTTTCCAATACTTTAGGGTTAGGAGATAATATATATTAGAGTGGTTTTGAATAGTCTTTCATCCTCTCCTTTCATGGTTGAAGTGCACATAAAACCTTGAAGTCTTGTTAATTGTTGCAAGCCATAGGTTTGTGATTATAACATTTGAAACATATAACTTTTGTGTTTTCATATTGGAAAGAACTTGAAAACAAGCAAGAAATGAAACACTCAAGGTTCATGAAATGGAACAATTGTATTAACTAATAAGAAGATTGCAAAGGTTGTATGCTTCAAATGCTACAATCACAAAACTATGGCTTGCAACAACTAACAAAGCTTGTAGGTTCTATGTGCACTCAAAAACCATGAAAGGAGAGAATCAAAGACTATTCAAAACCACTCCACTATATACTATTTCCTAACCCTAAAGTAGTCGCCAGTTAACCCTAACCTAGCTGCTGCCAAACCCTAACCCTAGCCGCCGCCAAACCTTAACCCTAGTCGTCACCAAGCCCTAACCCTAGCCGCTGCCAAGCCCTAACCCTAGTCGTCGCCAAACCTTGAATAGTTTCCACTTCTAAACCCTAACCACCACTATTCAACCTAACCTAACTACTAGAAGGATGAGAATACTATTCATCCATTTGATGAATGTTTAACACATTCATCAACATTAGGAATTAAAAACAAATGGTATTTCTAACACTCCACTCTATGAAGTTTTTAGTCCGAACATGCTTATCAATTTGTTATGTCGTTCTTTTGTTAATGCTTTCGTAAGCACATCCGCCACCATGTTTTTTGTTGAACAATATTCGAAAATAACTTCACCATTTTCAACTCGTTCTCGAACAAAATGATGTTGCACATCAATGTGCTTTGTTCGAGCGTGTTGTGTGGGACTCCTCGATCGTTGATAAAACGATTGTGGGTTGTTGTTTGCTACTCCAAGAAATGCCTCCACCTCCCATCATGAATACAAACCCTGTGGTGGACCTCCTATCCTCAAGGTCACCAGCCTAATCCGCATCACAATGTTCGACCAAACCTTGGGGTGTTAACCCTCGGAAGCATAATTTCAAATGCAAAGTGCTTTACAAGTATTGAAAAATGCGCTTGACTGCAATCCAATGTTCTAGGCTTGGATTGGCCATGTGTTGACTCACCACACTTATTGGGTATGCCAAATCCGGCCGAGTACACAACATGGCGTACATTAAGGATCCCACCGCTTGTTGATAAGGAACCTTCACCTTCTCGTCATCCTTGTTTACATTCTTCTTCAATTTAGTTTTGGGATCAAGTGGCATTTCGATGGCTTTGAAATCCTCCATGTGAAAATGTTTGAGAATTTCCTTGAGATATCTAATTTGATTGATGTAAAGCAAACGTTGTGCACGATCCCTTTCCACTTCCATGCCAAGGAAGAAATGCAAGTTACCAAAATCTTTCATTTCGCACTTTTGAGAAAGTTCTTCCTTTACTTGCAAAAGCTTGTCCTTATTATTGCACACCAAGATGAGATCGTCGACATACACGATAATGAAAATTTTGACATCTCCCACTTGTGCAACGTACACATTAAAATCCACATCACTCCTCACAAACTCGATGCTTTTCAAGAAAGCATCCAACTTTTGGTTCCAAGCCCTTGGCGATTGTTTCAACCCGTACAATGACTTGTGAAGCTTGCACACAAGATGCTCACCCTCTTGAGTGAATCCTTCGGGTTGTTCCATGTAGATTTCCTTTTCAAGGTCACCATTGAGAAATGTGGTTTTGACGTCCATTTGATGAATTTCCATGTCTTCAATGGCTGCTAGTGCAAGGATACAATGAATTGACACAAACTTTGCAACGGGTGCAAAAGTTTCGTTGTAATTCACTCCAAATGTTTGGGTGCAGCCTCTTGCCACAAGTCTGGCCTTGTAACGTTCAACTTCACCATCAACGCCATGTTTGATTTTGAACACCCATTTGCAAGAAATGGGCTTCCTACCTTTGGGGAGTGGCACCAAGGACCAAGTGTTGTTGACAACAAGAGAGTCGTATTCTTCTTGCATGGCCATCTCCCACTTCTTGGCATCTTTACCATTCAATGTTTCTTCCATGGTTTGAGCTTCTTCCGAAAAAGCTATGTTGGCCCGTTCCACTTCTTTCATGGCAACCCACCAATCATGAGGCCACCCTTTATGTTGTCTTTGGGGCCTTTCTCTTCGTCCATCTTGTTGTGGTTCATTCAAACCTTCATTTTGTGTTGTAGCAAAGTTTTCTTCCAAAGAAGAGTTTAACGTAGATTCATCACCTTCCACGTCTACCGCTGGTCTCTCCTTCAAAGATATAGGATTGGCATCCTTGACAATTTCATCATCATGCACAACTTCATCTACAACAACATATTTCCCTTGCTTTGAAAGGAGTCTATTATCATGAACACCTTCTACTTCTTTTGTCCCTTTTAGGAACACAACATCTCGACTCTTGATGATCCTTTTGGTTTCTACACACATCAAGTGATATGCTTTGGTCCCTTCACAATACCCTAAAAACACACAAGGCATGGATTTCGACTCTAATTTGCTTCTCTTTTCATCAAGAATGTGCGCAAATGTTTTGGAACCGAAAACTCTCAAATGAGATACATCGGGCTTTCTACCGGTCCATGCTTCTTGTGGGGTCTTTGACTCAAGAGCTTTTTGTTAGGCATCAATTCTTGATGTAAACCACCGTGTTCATTGCTTCGGCCCAAAACTCAAAGTCAAGTCCTTGTGCACCAATCATGCTTTTAGCGCACTCCATGATGGTCTTATTGGCTCGTTCCGCAACTCCATTTTGTTGTGGCGTGTAAGGTGCACTTGTTTGTCGTTGGATTCCACATTCATCCAAGAAGTTGTCAAATTTTTTAGATACAAATTTTCCTTTGTTGTCGGATCGCAAGGTTTTGATCTTCATGCCCGTTTGATTCTCCACCAAGGCCTTGTATGCCTTGAATTTGTCAAACATCTCTCCTTTCGCTTTCAAAAGGTAAACATGAGTTTTTTTCGAAAAGTCGTCGATGAAGGTGACAAAGTATTGTGCCCCACCACGAGATGTGGTTTTCATCGGTCTGCACACATCGCTATGCACAAGTTCCAAAAGCTTCGAAGCCCTTGTTGCTTCATCTTTAGGAAAAGATGTCCTTTGTTGTTTGCCTTCAATGCAAGCTTCACACACATGGTGCAATGGCACTTCTTTCAAATTCATGCCATCGACCATTTTCTCTAACTTCGTAAGGCTTGCCATGTTGAGGTGGCCAAGTCTTTGATGCCAAAGCGCAGCTCCTTCATTCGAAGACTTTGCAACATTTGCACTTTCCTTTCGAACATTGACATTGAGAAGATACAAGCTCTTCTCCCTTCATGCTTCCGCCACAACGGTTCCATGGGCATTGTTCACCTTACAACCATCCTTGTCAAACTCCACTTTCAAGCCCTCAGAAATGAGTTTGTTAACAGAAATGAGACTATTCTTCATTTTGGGAACATGAAGAACTTGAGTGATGGTTGTAAATAACACTCTACCTCCAACTTGCATTGTGCGAATGGCCTCCAAAATGGTGTCATCTCCCATGTACACCTTCCGTGGAACAATGGATTCGTAAGTGGTGAACCACTATCGTTCAAATGTCATGTGTTGTGTTGCGCCAGAATCGATGATCTAATCGTACACCATATGATCATTAGCACTCAAGGTGGCAACAAACATTTGTTCTTGATCTTCATAAGCTTGGTTTGTTTTTTTTTTCTCATCACTTTTCTTTTTCAAACAATTCCTCACAAAATGTCTGTGTTTTTTGTAATAAAAACAAAGTTTTTCGTTCGCCTTATGAGTTTTGTTAAGTAATGCAGCATTTTACATATATTTTGACTTTCTTTTCTTTCGAAAACATCATGAAGTAATCGAATGACGATGAATTGAAGGTCAACATCTTTCGTGGACATGGACTCCAAACTTGTGACCAAGTTATCAACAAATGGGGGAAGGCTCACGAAAAGTATCATGTACACATCTTCATCTTCAATCTTCACCTTAATGGAACGCAATTGATCTACAAGGGCCTTCACCATGTTGATGTGCACAAGCAAGTCTTCCCCTTCTTGTTTTTTGATGGTGAACAACCTCCTTCAAAAAACAACTTGTTTCCGATGGTCTTGGCTTCGTGCCGCAAAGTGCCTCCCAAGCGCTTTTGACATTTTCACAATATTGAATGTGTGCAAGTTGTGCATCCGTGGGATGTTCACAAAGTAATGCAAATGCCTTGGTCACTTTTTCGTTGTAATCTATGATTTGATCTTCATCATTTGGAATTGTTGCACCCCCATCAACAAACTTCCAAAGCCCGCTTGGAAAGCATCATGCGCATTTTGAACTTCCAAAGGTGAAAGTTGCCACCATCAAACTTTTCCATGACTTTCAAAGACTTCATTTGAAAGGATGACATTTGGTGTTTCACGAATGCTAAATCAAACACTCTATGTTTTTCTATTCAAAAGAAGCGCAAGTGGGAAAATTTCAAGATGAGAAACTTGCTAATGTTTGAAGACCTCACTTGAAATCTCTCCCACTCAATTGCTATATGTCACAAAATAAAACCTTTACAAGAACTTTCTTCCACACACTTTCTCAAACTTGAATGTTGAAACTCTTCAACAACTGGAAGAACTCTCTTCCACACACTTTCTTAAACTTCAAACTTGAAACTTAAAGACTTGAAGAGTACTCTTCCACACTTGAGAACTTACAACACCTTGAAGAAGTCTCTTCCACACCTCCCACTCACTTGGAAAAGTTGTAAGCTCCTTGTATGCCACCACTTGGAAATGAACTCCCATTTATTTTGTAAACTAAAAATCTGTCTCTCATAAAGATTCTCTCCTTTTTTCTATGCAACACAAGCTCAAAAACCTTTCATTATTTCTTTGTTCTAACACAATGTTCTTTCTCTTGCTTGGTGTGGGTTCATAACCTATTGGAAAGAACTTGAAAACAAGCAAGAAATGAAACACACAAGGTTCATGAAATGGAACAATTGTATTAACTAACAAGAAAATTACAAAGGTTATATGCTTCAAATGCTATAATCACAAACTATGGCTTGCAACAACTAACAAAGCTTGTAGGTTCTATGTGCACTCAAAAACATGAAAGGAGAGAATCAAAGACTACTCAAAACCACTCCACTATATACTATTTCCTTATTGGAAACAACTTGAAAACAAGCAAGAAATGAAAGCTTCAAGGCTCATGAAATGGAACAATTGTATTAACTAACAAGAAGATTATAAAGGTTGTATGCAATCACAAAACTATGGCTTGCAACAACTAACAAAGCTTGAAGGTTCTATGTGCACTCAAAAACCATGAAAAGAGAGAATGAAAGACCACTCAAAACCACTCCAATATATACTATCTCCTAACCCTAAAGTAGCCGCCACTTAACCCTAACCCTAGCCGCCGCCTAACCTTAGCCGCCACCAAACCCTAACCCTAGCCGCCACCAAAACCCTAACCCTAGCCGCCACCAAACCTTAACCCTAGCCACCCTAGCCACCACTATTCAACCTAACCTAACTACCATATGGATGTGAATATTATTCATCCTTTTGATGAATGTTTAACACATTCATCAATGTTGGGAATTAGAAACGAATAGTACTTCTAACATTCCTAACCCTAAAATAGCTGCCACTTAACCTTAACCTAGCCGCCACCAAACCCTAAACCTAGCCGTCACCAAGCCCTAACCCTAGCCACCGCCAAGCCCTAACCCTAGTCATCGCCAAGCCCTAAATAGTTTACACTTCTAAACCGTAGCTGCCATTATTCAACCTAATCTAACTACTAGAAGGATGAAAATACTATTCATCCATTTGACGAATGTTTAACACATTCATCAACATTGGGAATTAGAAACAAATAGTATTTCTAACATTTTGTTCGTTAATACAATTGTTTCATTTCATGAACCTTAAGTGTATTGGAAACAACTTGAAAACAAGCAAGAAATGGAACACTCAAGGTTCATGAAATGGAACAATTGTATTAACTAACAAGAACAATACAAAGGTTGTATACTTTCAAATGATGCAATCACAAAACTATGGCTTGCAACAACTAACAAAGCATGAAGGTTTTATGTGCACTCAAAAAACCATGAAAGGAAGGAATGAAAGACCATTCAAAACCACTCCAATATATACTATCTCCTAACCCTAGCCGCCACCAAAACCCTAACCCTAGCCGCCACCAAACCTTAACCCTAGCCACCACTATTCAACCTAACCTAACTACTATATGGATGTGAATATTATTCATCCTTTTGATGAATGTTTAACACATTCATCAATGTTGGGAATTAGAAATGAATAGTACTTCTAACACTCCCACTCTATGAAGTTTCTAATCCAAACATATTGATCAATTTGTGGTGTTATTCTTTGGATAATGCCTTGGTAAGGACATCCGCCACCATGTGATCCGTTGGACAATATTCAAATCGAACTTCTCCATTTTCAACTCGTTCTTGAACAAAATGATGTTGTACATCCATGTGTTTTGTTCGTGCATGGTGAGTGGGATTCTTGGTCAATGATATTGCACCTTGATTGTCGCATCGAATCACCATCACTTTTTTCTCTTCCATGTATCCTAAATCCATCATCAATTTTGTTATCCATATGGCTTCTTTTGTGGCTTGCGTGTTCGCCATGTACTCCGCCTCCGTGGTGGACAACATTACTGTAGGTTGTCGTTTGTTACTCCAAGATATGGCTCCACCTCCGATCATGAAAACAAACCCTGTGGTGGACCTCCTATCTTCAAGATCGCCACCCCAATCCGCATCACAATATCCAAGCACTTCCTTGGATGGTATTGCACCGAAACGTAACTTCATTTGCAATGTACCTTGTAAATATCGAAAGACTCGTTTCACGGCCATCCAATGCTCCATGCTAGGGTTGGCCATGTGTTGACTCAACACACTTATTGGGAATGCCAAGTCGGGTCGTGTGCATAACATGGCATACATCAAGGACCCAACCGCTTGTTGATATGGAAATCCTTTCGATTCATCATTTCCATGCGTGGTCCTTTGTAGCTTCACTTTGGGATGGAATGGAACTCTAATGGGCTTACAATCTTCCATTCCAAAACGCTTCAATATTTCCTTGAGGTATTTGATTTGATTGATGCGTAAGAATTGTTCATCACGATTCCTTTCCACTTCCATCCCCAAAAAGAAATGCAACTCCCCAAGGTCTTTCATTTCAAACTTTTGACTCAACTCCTCTTTGATTTGCAAAAGTTTGTTTTGATCGTTGCACACCAAAACGAGGTCGTCCACATAGACCACAATGAAAAACTTGACATCTCCCACTTGTGCAACATACACACTAGGATCGGCATCACTCTTCATAAATTCGATGCTTTTGAGAAACGCATCTAACTTTTGATTCCATGCCCTCGGAGATTGTTTGAAACCATACAAGGACTTGTGAAGCTTACAAACCAGATGTTCACCTCCTCGGTGCACAAACCCTTGAGGTTGCTCCATGTAAATCTCCTCTTCAAGCTCGCCATTGAGAAATGCGGTTTTCACGTCCATTTGATGGATCTCCATGTCTTCCAAGGCTGCCAATGCAAGAATACAACGAATAGATGTAAACTTTGCGACGGGCGCAAAAGTTTTGTTGTAATCTATTCCGTAGGTTTGGGTAAAACCTCTTGCCACTAATCTGGCTTTGTAGCGTTCCACCTTGTCGCAACCCTAGCTTTGGGCTCACGACCAAGGCAAGGGGTTGCAAGGAAGCCCGGGAGTCAAAAGGAAGGAAGCCCGGGAGCAAAGGCAAAGGCATTGGAAGGGTGCAGGCCAAGAGGGAGCTCGCGAATCATCACATACTCCCGGGAGTCTAAGGAAGTGCGAGGGAGTGTGAGGGAGTGAGCACTCACACTCCCAAGGCAACTCCCATTTTGGGAGAGGGAGTCCCGGTGGACTCCCGAAGCCTCAGAGTGCGAGTTGAAGGGTCAAATCTCAATGGATTGTTGCGCTCTTGGTACCGTTGGAAAGATCTTGAAACGTAGATGTCTAAAATGGACTCGCGTTGCTCATTTGGACATCTGAAAGGCAAGTTATGGGCAAAAGAAGAGCCGGGAGTCAAATTGGCAGTTTGACTCCCGACCACTAAAAGTCAAGAATCGACCTCTTCCCAACATCCTATTCGAGAGTGCAACATGGCGTTGGAAAGCTCTCGACGAGGGCTACAACTTTGCTTTAGACCACGTCGCGATCAAACTCTGCAGTCGGGAGATATCGGCGTCCAAAGTCCCGGGACTCCAACCCGGGACTCCAACCCAGGACAATTTCGGGACTCCCACGCGGGAGTCCCGGGAAAAATGGCCATTTGGATGCCACCTCCGTGGAGAGCTGCAGAGTATACTATAAGGGGGAAGGTGGTGGCTTCCCCCAAGTCCGGGCCGTGGTGAGTCTTGTGTGTTCGTGTTGCCCGTGGCTCGTCCTAGCACCAAAGGTGCTTTAACTATGCACTAACCACTTTGTGTGGGTTGTGTGCAGGCCCGTGTGAGTGAATAAGCTTGTCAATTCTTCCTAGTCCCATCCCGGAGCTCCAACACGCCCCTCTACCCCTCCAAGTGTTGTGAGCTAAGGAGCGGCTCCAAGTTCCAACTCCTTCCGCATTGCCACATACTTGGACCCTCAAGTGGGTCCACAAGGAACTTGGGAGCGCATCACACCTCCCCGTTGGCGCCTTGTTTGGTTTTGAACACCCATTTGCAAGAAACGGGTTTTCTTCCAACGGGAAGTGGTACCAAAGTCCATGTGTTGTTTGTCATGAGAGAATCATATTCCTCTTGCATGGCGCACTCCCACTCCTTGGAACTTTCACATGTCAATGCTTCTTCAATATTTTGGGGTTCCTCCAAAAATGCAATGGTGGCACGCTCCAGCTCCTTGGTAGCAATCCACCAATCTCGAGGCCACTCCCTTCGTTGCCTCTGAGGTCTTTCCCTTGAGACGCGTTGTGAAGGCTCATGAGATGGATCGTCATTCAAAACAACAAATTTTTCTTCCGATAAAGAACTTGGTGTGGACTCACTTTGCACACCTTCCCTTGTGTCTTCATTCAACGATGTATCCTCACTAAAGGTCAAGGGTTCTTCTCCTTCAACTTCTACAACAACATTTTCTACTTTCTTGGGATGGAGCAAACCGCCTATTTCATTTGACCTCTCAATGAACACAACATCTCTACTTTTCAAGATTTTCTTGGTTTTTACACACATCAAGCGATATGCTTTCGTGCCTTCATGATATCCTAAAAACACACAAGGGATGGACTTGGACTCTAATTTGGTCCTCTTCTCATCAGGAACAAGCAAGAAATGGAACACTCAAGGTTCATGAAATGGAACAATTGTATTAACTAACAAGAATAATACAAAGGTTGTATACTTTCAAATGATGTAATCACAAAACTATGGCTTGCAACAACTAACAAAGCATGAAGGTTCTATGTGCACTCAAAAAACCATGAAAGGAAGGAATGAAAGACCACTCAAAACCACTCCAATATATACTATCTCCTAACCCTAGCCGCCACCAAAACCCTAACCCTAGCCGCCACCAAACCTTAACCCTAGCCACCACTATTCAACCTAACCTAACTACTATATGGATGTGAATATTATTCATCCTTTTGATGAATGTTTAACACATTCATCAATGTTGGGAATTAGAAACGAATAGTACTTTTAATAGAGTGTTTCATTTCTTGCTTGTTTTCAAGTTGTTTCCAAATAGGTTATGGGCCAACACCAAACAAGTATTGGAAATTACAAAGGTTATATTCAAATGATTCAAATGGTACAATCATAAAACTATAACTTGTAATATCTAACAAGGCTTGAAGCTTCAATGTGCACTCAAAAACATAAAAGAGAGAATAAAAGACTCCTAAAAACCAAACCCTTATATACTATCTACTAACCCTAAAGTAGCCGTCACCTAACCCTAATCTAGCCGTCGCCAAACCCTAACCCTATGTCTTTGATTACTTGCAACACTTATCTACCACATTGTTTCTACTATCTATCATACCATTATCTATGTTACATCATAATCTTCAACACTCCCACTTTGCAAGTAATCTAAGACTCCCAATCCCATGCTGCTCCTTTGCCAATGCCTTTGTCAACACATCCGCCACCATATCTTGAGTTGGGTAATACTTGAGGCCTATTTCTCCGCTCTCCAACTTCTCTCGAATGAAGTGGTGTTGTATGTCAATGTGTTTTGTGCAAGAGTGGTGGGTAGGGTTCTTTGCAAGTGCAATGCATCCTTGATTGTCACACATGATGTGTTGAAGATTATGATAAAACATAGATAATGGTGTTGTAGATGTTAGAAATAATCTTGTAAATAAGTGTTGCAAGTAATCAAAGACATAGGTAGATTTGGGATATGTTAGCACCACCAACATGCTAGAATAAGGGGGAAGAGATTTATCCCATATGCTTTGTCAATGTGGTGGTACATGGAAGGGAATAAAGAGCAAGGTTGGAGGAGAGTTGGCTCTCTTACTCCAAGCATTTGTTCACATACTTGTGTATGTTTTATGTGCTTGTGATTGCTCTGATATCACACAATCTCTCTTCTAATCCTAATAACAATCTCTCCTCTAATTTAATCCTAATATGATGTTTGTTGTTCCATTTTGCACAAGTCCCACATCCGCCATCAACTTCCTCAACCATATGGCCTCCTTGGTGCATTGGCTAGTGGCCATGTATTCGGCCTCCGTGGTAGACAAGGCAATTGTAGGTTGCCGCTTGCAATTCCATGAGACAGCTCCCACTCCAACAAAGAACACATACCCCGTGGTGGATTGTCGCTCATTTGCATCTCCATCCCAATCGGCATCACAATATCCCCTCAAACTAACATCCTTGCCTCCAAGGCACAATTTCAAGTCCAAAGTGCCCTTCAAGTACCGCATGATGCGTTTCACGTCCATCCAATGGGAAGGACCAGCCCTTGACATAAATTGATTCACCATGCTCACCGGGAATGCAAAATCCGGCCGTGTGCCCACCATGGCATACATCAATGATCCCACCGCAGCCTTGTATGGAATGTTTTGCATCTCCTCTTCAATGCCTTTAAACTCCTCCTCCGTGAGCTTCAAGAGCTTGGAATTCACATCAAGCGGAGTTTCGATGGGCTTGCACTCCTCCATGTTGAAGCGCTTGAGCACCTCCTCAATGTACTTACTTTGGCTCATGGTTATGGTGCGGTTCGCACGGTCTCTTTCAAACTCCACACCAAGGCAATAGTGTGACTCTCCAAGATCACTCATCTCAAATTCATCTTCAAGCCTTGATTGCAACCACTTCAAAATGCTCACATTGCTTGCTAAAATGATCAAATCATCCACATAGATGATCATTATCAACAAGTACTCACCCGTTTGCTTGATATACAAAGAATGATCTGCTTGGCTCCTAGAAAAGCCTTCGTGCGTGAAGAACATGTCAATGCGTTGGTACCATGCTCTCGGTGATTGCTTGAGCCCGTACAAGGACTTCTTCAACTTACACACAAGGTGCTCCTTGCCATCTTACACGAATCCTTGTGGTTGGTCCATGTAGATGTCCTCCTCCAATTCCCCATTCAAGAATGCGGTCTTCACGTCCATTTGGTGGATCTCCAAGTCCATGGTGGTGAATTTGGCCACCGGGGCAAATGTCTCATTGAAGTCCACACCTTCAACTTGAGAGTACCCCTTGGCCACCAACCTTGCCTTGTGCCTCATGATATGGCCGGATGCATCCCTTTTAGTGCGAAACACCCACTTGCATCCCACACTCTTGCGATCCTTTGGAAGAGGCACCAACTCCCATGTGCCATTGGCCATGAGTGAGCCATATTCCTCTTGCATGGCCGCCTCCCACTTGCTTGCATCCTCCGAACGCATTGCATCACACAAATTCAATGGATCATCAAGGCAAGCAACATTAGCATGTTTGACATCTTGTTGGGGTAGGATGTGGTATTGAAAACAACTTGAAAACAAGCAAGAAATGATAGCTTCAAGATTCATGAAATGGAACAATTGTATTAATTAACAAGAAGATTACAAAGGTTGTATGCAATCACAAAACTATGGCTTGCAACAATTAACAAAGGTTGAAGGTTTTATGTGCACTCAAAAACTATGAAAGGAGAGAATGAAAGACTACTCAAAACCACTCCATTATATACTAACTTCTAACCCTAAAGTAGCTGCCACTTAACCCTAACCTAGCCGCCGTCGCCTAACCCTAGCCACCACCAAACCTTAACCCTAGCCGCCACCAAACCCTAACCCTAGCCTCCGCGTAACCCAAGCCATAATCAAACCCTAACCCTAGCCGCCGCCTAACCCAAGCCACAACCAAACCCTAACCCTAGCCGCCGCCAAACCCTAAGTAGTCTCCACTTCTAAACCCTAACCTAACTACTACAAGGATGAGAATACTATTCATCCTTTTGATGAATGTTGAACACATTCATCAACATTGGGAATTAGAAACGAATAGTATTTCTAACACTCCCACTCTATTAAGTTTTTAATCCGAACATGCTTATCAATTTGTAACGTCGTTCTTTCGGTAATGCCTTGGTAAGCACATCCGCCACCATCTCTTCCGTTGAACAATATTCGAATGTAACTTCGCCATTTTCAACTCGTTCTCGAACAAAAGTGATGTTGAACATCAATGTGCTTTGTTCGAGCATGTTGCGTGGGATTCTTCGTCAATGATATTGCACCTTGGTTGTCACATTGAATCACCATCGCCTTCTTCTCTTTCATGTACCCTAATTATTTCATGAACTTTATCATCCATATGGCTTCCTTGGTAGCTTGTGTACTTGCCATGTATTCGGCCTCCGTCGTTGACAAAGCAATTGTGGGTTGTCGTTTGCTACTCCACGAAGTGGCCCCACCTCCCATCATGAATACAAACCCCGTGGTGGATCTCCTATCCTCAAGGTCGCCGGCCCAATCCGCATCACAATATCCAACCACATCTTGGGATGATAATCCTCCGAAGCGTAATTTGAATTGCAATGTGCCTTACAAGTATCGAAAAATGCGTTTCACCGTAATCCAATGTTCTAGGCTTGGATTGGCCATGTGCTGACTCACCACACTTATTGGGTATGCCAAATTCGGTCGAGTACACAACATGGCATACATCAAGGATCCCACGGCTTGTTGATAAGGAACCTTCATCATTTCATCATCCTTGTTCACATTCTTCTTCAACTTTATCTTAGGATCAAGTGGCACTTCGATGGCTTTGCAATCCTCCATGCGAAAGCGTTTGAGAATCTCCTTGAGATACCCAATTTGGTTGATGTAAAGAAGACGTTGTGCACGATCTCTTTCCACTTCCATGCCAAGGAAAAAATGCAAATCGCCAAGATCCTTCATTTCAAACTTTCGAGAAAGTTCTTCCTTCACTTGCAAAAGCTTGTCCTTATTATTGCACACCAAGATGAGATCATCGACGTAGACGACGATGAAAATTTTCACATCCTCCACTTGCGCAACATAGACACTAAAGTCCGCATCACTTCTCGTAAACTTGATGCTTTTCAAGAAAGCATCTATCTTTTGGTTCCAAGCCCTTGGAGATTGTTTCACGCCATACAATGACTTGTGAAACTTACACACAAGATGTTCACCTTCATGTGTGAATCCTTCGGGTTGCTCCATGTAGATCTCCTCTTCAAGGTCACCATTGAGAAATGCAGTTTTGACGTCCATTTGATGAATCTCCAT
The DNA here is from genome assembly GCA_963920785.1 of Sphagnum contortum. Classification (NCBI taxonomy): domain Eukaryota; kingdom Viridiplantae; phylum Streptophyta; class Sphagnopsida; order Sphagnales; family Sphagnaceae; genus Sphagnum; species Sphagnum contortum. The sequence continues at coordinate 7,654,109 of OY987288.1, forward strand.
GTCTTCAATGGCCGCGAGTGCAAGGATACAACGAATTGACACAAACTTTGCAACGGGTGCAAAAGTTTCATTATAATCGACTCCAAATGTTTGGGTGAAACCTCTTGCCACAAGTCTCACCTTGTACCGTTCGACTTCACCATCGACCCCATGTTTGATTTTGAACACCCATTTGCAAGAAATGGGTTTTCTACCCTTGGGGAGTGGCACCAAGGACAAGTGTTGTTCACAAGAAGAGATTCGTATTCTTCCTGCATGGCAATCTCCCACTTCTTTGCATCTTCGCCATTCAACGCCTCTTCCACGGTTTGGGGTTCTTCCGAAAATGCCATGGTGGCTCGTTCCACCTCTTTGGTGGCAACCCACCAATCACGAGGTCACTCCTTACATTGTCTTTGGGGCCTTTCTCTTGGTCCATCTTGTTGTGGTTCATTCAAACCCTCATCTTGTGATGAAGCAAATTCTTCTTCCGAAGAGGAGTTTGTTGTAGATTCATCACCTTCCATGTCTTCCGTTGGTCTTGCCTTCAAAGATATAGGATTAACATCCTTCACAACTTCATCGACTTCATCCACAACAAAATGTTCTATTTGGTTTGAAAGGGGTCTCTTTTCAAGAACACCTTCTACTTCTTCCGTCCCTTCAAGGAACACAACATCTCGACTCTTAATGATCTTTTTGGTTTCTAGACACATTAAGCGATATGCTTTGGTCCCTTCACAATACCCTAGAAACACACAAGGTATGGATTTGGACTCTAATTTGCTTCTCTTTTCATCTGGAATATGTGAAAATGCTTTGCAACCAAAAACTCTCAAATGAGATACATCCGGCTTTGTACCGGTCCACGCTTCTTGTGGGGTCTTTGAATCAAGAGCTTTAGTTGGGCATCGATTCTTGATGTAAACTGCCGTGTTCACCGCCTCCGCCCAAAACTCCAAGTCAAGTCCTTGTGCACGAATCATGCTTCTAGCGCATTCCATGATGGTCCTATTGGCTCGTTCCGCAACTCCATTTTGTTGTGGTGTGTAAGGTGCACTTGTTTGACGTTCAATTCCACATTCATGCAAAAAGTCATCAAACTTTTTGGACACAAATTCTCCTTCGTTGTCGGAACGCAAGGTTTTGATCTTCATGTCGGTTTGATTCTCCACTAAGGCCTTGTATGCCTTGAATTTGTCGAACACTTCTCCTTTTGCTTTCAAAAGGTAAACATGAGTTTTTCTTGAAAAATCGTTGATGAAGGTGACAAAGTATCGTGCTCCACCACGAGATGTGGTCTTCATCAGTCCGCACACATCGCTATGCACTAGTTCCAAAAGCTTGGAAGCCCTACTTGTTTCATCTTTAGGAAAAGATGTCCTTTGGTGTTTGCCTTCAATGCAAGCTTCACACACATGGTGTAATGGCACTTCTTTCAAGTTCATGCCATTGACCATATTCTCCAACTTCTTAAGACTCGCCATGTTGAGGTGGCCAAGTCTTTGGTGCCAAAGCGTAGCTCCTTCATTCGAAGACTTTGCCACATTCGCACTCTCCTTTCGAACATTGACGTTGAGAAGATACAAGTTTTTCTCCTTTCGTGCTTGCGCCACAACGGTTCCATGGACATTGTTGATCTTACAACCATCCTTGTCAAACTCCAGTTTCAAGCCTCCACACTCCAAAATGAGTTTGCTAACCGAAATGAGACTATTCTTCATTTTGGGAACATGAAGAACTTGTGTGATGGTTGTAAGCAACATTTTACCTCCAACTTGCATTGTGGCCTTGATGCTCCCTTTGCCAATGGCCTCCAAAATGGTGTCATCTCCCATGTACACCTTTCGTGCAACAATGGATTCGTAAGTGGTGAACCACTCTCGTTCGAAGGTCATGTGTTGCGTTGCGCCCGAATTGATGATCCAATCGTTTCTCGCATGATCATTAGCACTCAAGGCGGTAACAAACATTTGTTCTTGATCATCACAAGCTTGGTTTGCTTTTTCTTTCTCATCACTCTTCTTCTTCAAACAATTTCTCACAAAGTGTCCGGGTTTTTTACAATAAAAGCAAAACTTTTCATTTCCCTTATGGGTTTTGTTAAGCAATGTGGCATTATCTTTACTTTCACTTTCTTTTCTTTTAGAAACCTCGTGAAGCAATCGAGTGACGCTGAATTGAAGATCAACATCCTTGGTTGACATGGACTCCAAACTCGTGACCAAGTTATCAAAAGATGGGGGAAGGCTCATGAGAAGTACCATGTAGACGTCCTCATCTTCAATGTTCACCTCAATGGAACGTAATTGATCCACAAGGACCTTCACCATGTTGATGTGCGCAAGCAAGTCCTCCCCTTCTTGCATTTTGATGGTGAAGAACCTACTTCGAAGAAACAACTTGTTTCCGATGGTCTTGGCTTTGTGGACACCGCAAAGTGTTTCCCAAGCGCTTTTGACATTTTCGCAATATTGAATGTGTGCAAGTTGTGCATCCGTGAGATGTTCACAAAGTAGTGCAAATGCCTTGGTTGCCTTTTCCCTATAATCTGTGATTTGATCTTCATCATGGGGAATTGTTGCACTCCCATCAACAAACTTCCAAAGCCCGTGTTTAGAAAGCATCATGCGCATCTTGAACTTCCAAAGGTGAAAGTTGCCACCATTAAACTTCTCCATGACTTTCAAGGACTCCATTTGAAAAGAAGACATTTTGAACACAAATGCTACAACAAACACTCTCAAACTTGAAAGTTGAAGTTTTCAACAAGTAAAACTCTCTTCCAAACACTTTCACTTTGAAACTTGATACTTTCAAAAACCAAGTTTTTCACACTTGAAAAACTTACAACACCTTGAAGAAATCTCTTGCACACCTCCCACTCACTTGGAAAGACTATTACTCTCTTTGCAACCTTGCAAACTAAAAGCCTTCCCTCAAAAGGGTTCTCCCTGTCTATGTTGTACAAGCAAACACTTTCAAAAACTTAAAAACAACCTTTACAAGAAACTTGAAAAACTTCTCTTACACCTCAAACTTCAATGGTGAAACTCTCAACAACTCGAAGAACTCTCTTCCACACACTTTCTCAAACTTCAACGTTGAAAAACCTCAAAAACTTGAAGAACTTTCTTTCACACTTTTGAACTTAAAACTTGAACTTAAAGACGTGAAGAGCACTCTTTCACACTTAAGAACTTACAACACTTTGAAGAAGTCTCTTCCACACCTCCCACTCACTTGGAAAAGTTGCAAGCTCCTTGTATGCCACCACTTGGAAATGAACTCCCACTCACTTTGCAAACTAAAAACCTTGACTCAAAAGGATTCTCTCCTTTTTTCTATGCAATACAAGCTCAAAACCTTTCACTACTTGTTGTTTTAACACAATGTCCTTTCTCTTGCTTGGTGTGGGCCCATAACCTATTGAAAACAACTTGAAAACAAGCAAGAAATGAAAGCTTCAAGATTCATGAAACGGAACAATTGTATTAACTAACAAGAAGATTACAAAGGTTGTATGCAATCACAAAACTATGGCTTGCAACAATTAACAAAGGTTGAAGGTTCTATGTGCACTCTGTTAGAAATACTATTCGTTTCTAATTCCCAATGTTGATGAATGTGTTAAACATTCATCAAATGGATGAATAGTATTCACATCCTTGTAGTAGTTAGGTTAGGGTTTAGAAGTGGAGACTACTTAGGGTTTGGCGGCGGCTAGGGTTAGGGTTTGGTGGCGGCTAGGGTTAGGGTTTGGTGGCGGCTAGGGTTAGGGTTTGGCGGCGGCTAGGTTAGGGTTAAGTGGCGGCTACTTTAGGGTTAGGAGATAGTATATAATGGAGTAGTTTGGAGTTGTGTTTCATTCTCTCCTTTCATGGTTTTTGAGTGCACATAGAACCTTCAACCTTTGTTAGTTGTTGCAAGCCATAGTTTTGTGATTGCATACAACCTTTGTAATCATCTTGTTAGTTAATACAATTGTTCCATTTCATGAACTTTGAAGCTTTCATTTCTTGCTTGTTTTCAAGTTGTTTCCAATAGGTTATGGGCCCACACCAAGCAAGAGAAAGGACATTGTGTTAGAACAAGAAGTAGTGAAAGGTTTTGAGCTTGTATTGCATAGAAAAAAGGAGAGAATCCTTTTGAGACAAGGTTCTTAGTTTGCAAAGTGAGTGGGAGTTCATTTCCAAGTGGTAGCATACAAGGAGCTTGCAACTTTTCCAAGTGAGTGGGAGGTGTGGAAGAGACTTCTTCAAAGTGTTGTAAGTTCTTAAGCGTGGAAGAGTGTTCTTCAAGTCTTTAAGTTTCAAGTTTTAAGTTCAAAAGTGTGAAAGAGAGTTCTTCAAATTTTTGAAAGTTTCAACATTGAAGTTTGAGGTGTAAAAGAAGTTTTTCAAGTTTCTTGTCAAGGTTTTAGGAAAACCTTGTTTTTAAGTTTTTGAAAGTGTTTCCTTGTACGACATAGAAAAGGAGAATCCTTTTGAAGGAAGGCTTTTACTTTGCAAGGTTGCAAAGAGAGTAATAGTCTTTCCAAGAGAGTGTGAGGTGTGGAAGAGATTTCTTCAAGGTCTTGTAAGTTTTTCAAGTGTGAAAAACTTGGTTTTGAAAGTATCAAGTTTCAAAGTGAAAGTGTTTGGAAGAGAGTTCTTTTAGTTGTTGAAAACTTCCACTTTCAAGTTTGAGAGTGCTTGTTGTAGCATTTGTGTTCAAAATGTCTTCTTTTCAAATGGAGTCTTTGAAAGTCATGGAGAAGTTTGATGGCGGCAACTTTCACCTTTGGAAGTTCAAAATGCGCATGATGCTTTCCAAACATGGGCTTTGGAAATTTGTTGATGGGAGTGCCACCTTGCCAAGTGAAGAACTTGCAAGGGCCGATTACAACGAAAAGGAGACCAAGGCTTTTGCATTGCTTTGTGAACATCTCACGGATGCCCAACTTGCACACATTCAATATTGTGACGATGTGAGAAGTGCGTGGGAGGCTCTTTGTGGTGTGCATGAAGCTAAGACCATTGGCAACAAGTTGTTTCTTCGAAGGAGATTCTTCACCATCAAAATGCAAGAAGGAGATGACATGCTTGTGCACATCAACACGGTGAAAGCCCTTGCGGACCAACTACGTTCTATCGAGGTGAACATTACGGATGAAGATGTTTACATGGTACTCCTCATGAGCCTTCCTCCATCCTTTGATAACTTAGTCACAAGCTTGGAGTCCATGTCCACGAAAGATGTAGACCTTCAATTCATTGTAGCAAGGTTGCTTCACGAAGTGTCCAAAAGAAAAGAATGTGAGAGTTCCGAGACTACCGCCTTAGTGAACAAAACTCACAAGTCAAACGAAAAGCTTTGCTTCTATTGTAAGAAACCGGGACATTTTGTGAGAAATTGTTTGAAGAAGAAAAATGATGAAAAAGAAAAAGCTAATCAAGCTTGTGAAGATCACGAGCAAATGTTTGTTGCGGCATTGAGTGCCAATGATCATACCACGTATGATTGGATTGTGGATTCCGGGGCAACGCAACACATGACATTCGAACAAGAGTGGTTTACCACGTACGAGCGCATTTCCCCAAGGAGGGTGTTCATGGGCGATGACACCGTTTTGGAGGCCATTGGCAAGGGGAGCATCAAAGCCACAATGCAAGTGGGAGGCCGATTGACACACACAACCATCACCCAAGTTCTTCATGTTCCAAAAATGAAGAATAATCTCATTTCGGTGAGTAAACTCATTTCGGAGGGTTTCAAAGTGGAGTTTGACAAGGATGGTTGTAAGGTCAACGATGCTCGAGGAGTTGTTGTGGCACAAGCACGAAGGGACAAGAACTTGTATCTTCTTAATGTGAAGGTGCGTAAGGACATGGCGCACATTGCAAATTCTTTGGAGGAAAGTGCCATGCTTTGGCATGAAAGACTTGGCCATCTCAACATGGCAAGCCTTAAGGAGTTAGATGCCATGGTGGACGGCATGAATTTGAAGGAAGTGCCGTTGCATCACATTTGTGAAGGATGCGTCAAAGGTAAACATCAAAGAACATCATTTCCCAAGGACGGAGCAACGAGGGCTTCACAACTTTTGGAGATTGTGCACACCGATGTGTGCGGACCAATGAAGACTACGTCGCATGGTGGAGCGCGATACTTTCTCACTTTCATTGACGATTTCTCAAGGAAAACTCATGTCTATCTTTTGAAGGCAAAAGGAGAAGCGTTTGAAAAATTCAAACAATACAAGGCGTTGGTGGAGAACGAAATTGGTCACAAAATCAAAGTGTTACGTTCCGACAACGGAGGAGAATTTGTGTCTAAGAAGTTTGACACATTTCTTGCGGAATGTGGAATTCAACGACAAACAAGTGCACCCTATTCCCCACAACAAAACGGTGTTGCGGAACGTGCCAATAGAACCATCATGGAATGTGCAAGAAGCATGATTCTTGCACAAGGGTTGGAACTTGCATTTTGGGGCGAAGCGGTGAACACGGCGGTGTACATCAAAAATCGATGTCCAACCAAGGCTCTTGATTCCAAGACCCCTCAAGAAGCGTGGAGTGGTAGGAAACCCGATGTGTCTCATTTGAGAGTTTTTGGTTGTAAAGCCTTTGCACATGTGCCCGATGAGAAGAGGACCAAATTAGAGTCCAAGTCGATGCCTTGTGTGTTTTTAGGATATTACGAAGGCACCAAGGCGTATCGCTTGATGTGTGTGAAAACCAAGAGAATCATCAAAAGTAGAGATGTCGTGTTCATTGAAGGGTCAAAGGAAATAGGTGTTGTACCTCATCTTGAGAAAGAAGAAAATGTAGTTGTGCATGAAGAAGTTGAAGGAGAAGAACCATTAACCTTTAGTCAAGATACACCTTTGAATGAAACAAGGGAAGGTGTGCAAAGTGAGTCCACACCAAGTTCTTCATCGGAAGAAGAATTTGTTGTTTCCAATGATAACCCATCTTGTGAACCTTCACAAGATGAGCCGAGGGAAAGACCTCAAAGGCAACGAAGGGAATGGCCTCGGGATTGGTGGATTGCTACCAAGGAGGTGGAGCGCGCCACCGTTGCATTTTTGGAGGAGCCCCAAAATATTGAAGAAGCATTGACATGTGAAAATTCCGAGGAATGGGAGTGTGCGATGCGAGAAGAATATGATTCCCTCATGACAAACAACACATGGACTTTGGTACCACTTCCCGCCGGTAGGAAACCCATTTCTTGCAAATGGGTGTTCAAAATCAAACAAGGCGCAAATGGGGAGGTGGAACGATACAAGGCTAGATTAGTGGCAAGAGGTTTTACCCAAACCTACGGAGTGGATTACAACGAAACCTTTGCGCCCGTGGCAAAGTTCACATCTATTCGTTGTATTCTTGCATTGGCGGCCTTGGAAGACATGGAGATCCATCAAATGGACGTGAAAACCGCATTTCTCAATGGCGAGCTTGAAGAGGAGATTTACATGGAGCAACCTCAAGGGTTCGTGCACCAAGGAAGTGAACATCTCGTGTGTAAGCTTCACAAATCCTTGTATGGTTTGAAACAATCTCCAAGGGCATGGAATCAAAAGTTAGATGCGTTTCTCAAAAGCATTGCATTTATGAAGAGTGAGGCGGATCCTAGTGTGTACGTTGCACAAGTGGGAGATGTGAAGTTTTTCATTGTGGTCTATGTGGATGACCTCATTTTGGTGTGCAACGATCAAAACAAACTTTTGCAAGTCAAAGAAGAATTGAGTCAAAAGTTTGAAATGAAGGACCTCGGGGAGTTGCATTTCTTTTTGGGGATGGAGGTGGAAAGGAATCGTGATGAAAGACTTCTACGCATCAACCAAATCAAATACCTCAAGGAAATATTGAAGCGTTTTCGAATGGAAGAATGTAAGCCCATTGGAGTTCCATTGGATCCCAAGGTGAAGTTACAAAGGAATGGGAGTGGAAATGATGAATCAAAGGGATTTCCATATCAACAAGCGGTTGGGTCTTTGATGTATGCCATGTTGTGCACACGACCCGACTTGGCATACCCAATAAGCGTGTTGAGTCAACACATGGCGAACCCTAACATGGAGCATTGGATGGCCGTGAAACGAATCTTTCGATATTTGCAAGGTACATTGCAAATGAAATTACAATTTGGTGCAACACCATCCAAGGAAGTTGTTGGATATTGCGATGCGGATTGGGGCGGTGATCTTGAAGATAGGAGGTCCACCACAGGGTTTGTTTTCATGATCGGAGGGGGAGCCATTTCTTGGAGTAGCAAACGACAACCTACAATAGCATTGTCCACCACGGAGGCCGAATACATGGCGAACACGCAAGCCACAAAGGAAGCCATATGGATAACAAAGTTGATGATGGATTTAGGATACATGGAGGAGAAGAAAATGATGGTGATTCGATGCGACAATCAAGGTGCGATATCATTGACCAAGAATCCCACTCACCATGCACGAACAAAACACATTGATGTACAACATCATTTTGTTCGAGAACGAGTTGAAAATGGAGAAGTTCGATTTGAATATTGTCCAACGGAACACATGGTGGCGGATGTCCTTACCAAGGCATTATCAAAAGAACGACATCATAAGTTGATAAACATGTTCGGATTAGAAACTTCATAGAGTGGGAGTGTTAGAAATACTATTCGTTTCTAATTCCCAATGTTGATGAATGTGTTAAACATTCATCAAATGGATGAATAGTATTCACATCCTTGTAGTAGTTAGGTTAGGGTTTAGAAGTGGAGACTACTTAGGGTTTGGCGGCGGCTAGGGTTAGGGTTTGGTGGCGGCTAGGGTTAGGGTTTGGTGGCGGCTAGGGTTAGGGTTTGGCGGCGGCTAGGTTAGGGTTAAGTGGCGGCTACTTTAGGGTTAGGAGATAGTATATAATGGAGTAGTTTGGAGTTGTGTTTCATTCTCTCCTTTCATGGTTTTTGAGTGCACATAGAACCTTCAACCTTTGTTAGTTGTTGCAAGCCATAGTTTTGTGATTGCATACAACCTTTGTAATCATCTTGTTAGTTAATACAATTGTTCCATTTCATGAACTTTGAAGCTTTCATTTCTTGCTTGTTTTCAAGTTGTTTCCAATAAAATTATTGATGTTGCCTATGGCTTGCATGTCTCTCTTCTGTCCATGGATGTCTCTATTCGAGTTGAGAAACTCTTATAGGTGTTAGAAACTACTGATCTATCTAATCTATAGTCAAATTACGATTAATAGCAATGCCATTTTCCACTTGTTCATGTACAATAACCTGATCTAATTGTCTCTTCAAATTTCTAGTTACAATTATATTTTCCATCTTTCCACATTCTAATTCAAATATGAACAAACTTTTGCATTATAACAAAAATTTCACAATTAGCTACTATGCTTAGATCTATTTCCTGAACAAAAACTTATGATCAAATTTTGGAAAAAATGCAAGAAATGAAAACTAAACTTCATTATCAATTTTTAGAAACAAAAATTCCAACAACAAGACATAAACAACATTCTAAATTCCATTCTGAATTCAGGCCTTGGGATGGTCGCCATATATTAAATACATAATGTTGAAAATAATAGGATCAGAGGAAAGATTGCTCATTTAAAAACCCAGAGATCACACAAATATGTGAACAATGCTTGGAGAGAGAGCTCCAACTCTCCTCCAACCTTGCTCTTTATTCCCTTCCCTGTACCACCACATTGACAAACCATATGGGATAACTATTTCTCTCCCTCCTTATTCTAACATGTTGGTGGTACTAACATATCTCAATTCTACCTATGTCTTTGATTACTTGCAACACTTATCTACCACATAGTTTCTAATATCTATCACATTATTATCTATGTTTCATCTACATCATCATCTTCAACACTCCCACTTTGCAAGTAATCTAAGACTCCCAATCCCATGCTTCTTGTAAGGTTCTGATGCCGCTCCTTTGCCAATGCCTTTGTCAACACATATGCCACCATATCTTGAGTTGGGCAATACTTGAGGCCTATTTCTCCACTCTCTAACTTCTCTCGAATGAAGTGGTGTTGTATGTCAATGTGCTTTGTGCGAGAGTGGTGGGTTGCGTTCTTTGCAAGTGCAATGCATCCTTGATTATCACACATGATGGTTGTTGCTCCAACTTGCACAAGTCCCACATCTGCCATCAACTTCCTCAACCATATGGCCTCCTTGGTGCATTGACTAGTGGCCATGTATTTGGCCTCTGTGGTAGACAAGGCAATTGTAGGTTGCCTCTTGCAATTCCATAAGATGGCTCCAACTCCAACAAAGAACACATACCCTGTGGTGGAACGTCTCTCATTTGCATCTCCACCCCAATCTGCATCACAATATCCTCTCAAACTAACATCCTTGCCTCCAAGGCACAATTTCAAGTCCAAAGTTCCCTTCAAGTACCGCATGATGCGTTTCACCGCCATCCAATGGGAAGGACCAGCCCTTGACATGAATTGACTCACCATGCTCATCGGGAATGCAAGATCCGGGCGTGTGCCCACGATGGCATACATCAATGATCCCACCCCTGCCTTATATGGAATGCCTTGTATCTCCTCTTGAATGCCTTGAAACTCTTCCTCGGTCAGTTTCAAGAGCTTGGAGTTCACATCAAGCGGAGTTCCAATGGGCTTGCACTCCTCCATGTTGAAGCGCTTGAGCACCTCCTCAATGTACTTTCTTTGGCTCAGGGTTATGGTGTGATTTGCACGGTCTCTCTCGAACTCCACACCGAGGCAATAGTGCAACTCTCCAAGATCACTCATCTCAAATTCATCTTCAAGCCTTGACTTCAACCATTTCAAAATGTTCACATTGCTTGCTAAGATGATCAGATCATGCACATAGATAATCACTATTAACAAGTACTCACCCGTTTGCTTGACATACAATGAATGGTCTGCTTGGCTCCTAGAAAAGCATTCATGGGTGAAGAACATGTCAATGCGTTGGTACCATGCTCTTAGTGATTGCTTGAGCCCGTACAAGGACTTCTTCAACTTACACACCAGGTCCTCCTTGCCATCTTGCACAAATCCTTGTGGCTGGTCCATGTAGATGTCCTCCTCTAATTCCCCATTCAAGAATGCGGTCTTCACATCCATTTGGTGGATCTCTAAGTCCATGGCAGATCCAATTGCAAGCATGCATCTAATGGTGGTGAACTTGGCCACAGGGGCAAATGTCTCATTGAAGTCCACACCCTCAACTTGAGAGTACCCCTTGGCCACCAACCTTGCTTTGTGCCTCACAATATGGCCTGATGCATCCCTTTTTGTGCGAAACACCCACTTGCATCCCACACTCTTGCGATCCTTTGGAAGAGGGACCAACTCCCATGTGCCGTTGGCCATGAGTGAAGCATATTCCTCTTGCATGGCCGCCTCCCACTTGCTTGCATCCTCTGAATGCATTGCATCGCACAAATTCAGTGGATCATCAAGACAAGCAACATTAGCATGTTCCACATCTTGTTGGGGTAGGATGTGGTTCTTCCACCATTCTCCAAGTGGTCGCCGCTCTCTCAACGGGTACCTACGCTCCTCCAAGGTCTGCCCCTCTTGTTCACCATTTGTGCTTGCATCTTTAGATGTTGATGAAGGTGTTGATGAACGCCCGAGGGTTGGCGGTGCCTCTTAATTGTTTGGATACTTTTTGACATCACTTATGAGCTCATCATCATCCACACATGGCGATTTGGAAGATGTGTCCACAATCACCACATTAGGGGTCTCATTTCTCCCACTTGGATGCATCTCCAAATCATTGCCCACACTAATGTTATCCTCCATGAACTCAACATCCCTACACTTGATGATCTTTTTGGATTGCACACACATAAGCCTATATGCCTTGATGCCTTCACAATACCGAAGAAACAATCATTTTGTGCCATTTGCATCAAGTTTACCCCTCTTCTCATCCGGCACCATGGCATATGCAATGCATCCAAACACACGCATGTGTGAAATGCAAAGCTTTCTCCCACTCCACGCTTCCTCTGGTGTGATGGATGGCAATGCTCTTGATGGACATCGATTTCTGGTGTAGGCCGCATTCTCGCTTCCGCCCAAAGTGACTTCTTGAGGTTTTGAGCATGAAGCATGCTCCTTGCCATCTCCACAAGGCGCACGGTTTGCACGTTCTGCCACTCCATTTTATTGAGGCCTATATGGTGTGGAGGTTTGCTTTTCAATGCCGTGTGCCTTCAAGAAGCCCTGGAATCCCTTGGAAATGTACTCCCCTCCATTATCCGACCGAAACACCTTGATCTTGTGCTCTGATTGTGTCTCCACAAGTGTCTTGAATTCCTTGAACTTCTCCAAGCACTCCCCTTTGGACTTTAACAAGTACACCCACACCTTCCTTGAAAAGTCATTAATGTAGGTCACAAAGTACCTTGCACCACCCAAGGATGTGGTCCTCATGGGGCCGCATACATCTGAATGCACAATCTCCAGGGGTTTGGTGGCACGCATCCCTCCATCACTTGGAAATGGTTTACAATGTTTTTTTCCTTCAATGCATCCTTCACAAACAAATGAAGATGTAGGGCAGGGCATGTTTCCAAGGTTCATGCCACTCACCATGTTTTGGAGCGCATGCACACCTTTGATATTCAAATGACCGAGATGGTGATGCCAAAGCTCCAATGCACCATCAATTGTTAAAGTTTGGGCCAGGTTGGCCACATGCATCTCACACACCTTGGTAAAGGTCATTTGATACAAGTTGCCTTCCCGTAGTGCTACTGCAATCACATCTCCATCAAATGCCCTCACAATGCACTCATTCATGTTGAATTGCACTTTGCACCCACTTGACAAGATTTTGCTCACCGAAAGCAAGTTGGCATGCAATTTTGGGACATGGAGCACGTCCTTGATTCTGATCCTCCTGGTTTGCCCTTTCACCATCACTTCCACGAGGATGGATCCCATTCCAATTGCCTCAACAATGCTATCATCACCCATATGCACGTTGCGTGTTGGAATTACCTCATACATGTCAAATGCCGCTTTATGAGGGGTCATGTGCTTGGTTGCTCCTGAATCCATGATCCACTTGCATATGGCCTTGCAATGGTCTCCATCCTTTGTTGCAAAGGCATAGTCATTGTCATCCCTAGCTTGGTTAGCATTCTCCTTCTCCTTGTTGTTCTTGGCCTTGAAGCAAAATCGTGCAATGTGGCCTGGTTTGCCACAATAGTAGCATGTCTTGGTGTCTTTGCGTGTAGATGTGGTCCTTCCTCTTCCTTGCATTGACACCATTGCCGCATCATCACCTTGGGGCTCCTTCTCCTTCCTCTTGGACACTTCATGCATCAATCGTGCGGTCACATACTCCATGGTGAGGTCTTGCATGGGCAGGGTCTCCAAGGCGGTGATCAGGTACTCGTAGGAGGGTGGCAAGCTCTCAAACAAAGTCATCACAACATCTTCATCCCTCATGGGCACCTCCAAGCAAGCAAGTTGATCAGCAAGTGCCTTTACCTTGTTGATATGGTCTAGAAGGTCTTCTCCCTCTTGCATCTTGCAGGTGAAGAACTTACGGCGAATGAAGAGGATGTTAGACAAGCTCCGTGTCTTGTGGATGTTGCAAAGTGTGTTCCATGCCTCCACTAGTCCCTTGCACCTCTTGATGTGGTGAAGTTGACTATCCACCAAGTTGATGGCAATGGTGGACATGGCCTTCTTTGCGCGCCGTTGGTACTCCTTGATGACTTTGGGGTCTGAATTGGATGGTGGAGCCTCCTCAGACCCGTCCACAATCTCCCAAAGGTCCATGGAGGCCAACACCATCTCCATCTTGAACTTCCAGAGGTTGAAGTTCTTCCCATTGAACTTGTCAATGACTCTAGCGCTCTCTCCCTCAAAGGATGCCATTTTGCACTCAAATTCGACCTCTCTACCCACTTATGTGTTCAATAGATGCTAATTAGTGCTTAATGAACACTCTTACATGCAATTTGCCTCAATGCACTCTCATAAACACACTCTAGCCCCTAAATGGCTCAATTGTGCACCAATGCACCTCCAATCACAAATTCAGCCTTGAATGGCTCCCACTTGCATCAATGCCTCCTTATACACTCAGAATGCACTCAACCAACTCAAATCAAGTGCTCTCCTTACACACTCAGAATGCACTCAACCAACTCAAATCAAGTGCTCTCCTTACACACTCAGAATGCACTCAACCAACTCAAATCAAGTGCTCTCCTTACACACTCAGAATGCACTCAACCAGCTCAAATCAAGTGCTCTATGAATCAAATGTGCACAAGTACACCTTAATGACTCAAATCAAGACTTACAATGCTGGAATGTGCACACATGCACATCCAATGCTTCGAAATACCTCCAAAGAGCACCAATCCAGCACTTGTACACCTCCAAACTCAAGATGGCCTCCAAAACTTCAAAGCTCCTCCAAAGCTCTTCAAAACTCCTCTAAGGCTCCAAAAGCACCTCCAAGAACCCTCCAGAACTGAAACTTGCACCTCCAACAAACACAAAACCTCAAGATCTCTCTTAATGCACACAAGCAATCAAACCTCTAATCATGCAACTCACATGAGTGGGCCCATAACCTGTTGAAAACAATAGGATCAGAGGAGAGATTGCTCATTTAAAAACCTAGAGATCACACAAATATGTGAACAATGCTTGGAGAGAGAGCTCCAACTCTCCTCCAACCTTGCTCTTTATTCCCTTCCCTGTACCACCACATTGACAAACCATAAGGGATAACTATTTCTCTCCCTCCTTATTCTAACATGTTGGTGGTACTAACATATCTCAATTCTACCTATGTCTTTGATTACTTGCAACACTTATCTACCACATAGTTTCTAATATCTATCACACTATTATCTATGTTTCATCTACATCATCATCTTCAACACATAATCCTTAATCCTATATTCTAAACTAATTCTGGACTAAAACATATCGTAAAACTAATACTTATAAAATCTGCTCATTTAGATCTACTAATATCTAGTTTTAGATTAATATCCAATCATGAAAGTATGAGAAAAACATCAAAACAACAAATATGGCTATGGAATTGAAGCTTTTCCAAAAAAACAAAATGCTATTGTTTCATACTCCATCAACACTCGATGTTCTACAATGAATAATCCTCTTCTCATTCTCTTCCTTCTTCTAACCATCTAAAAAAAATCTTATGATCGGTTCAAACTCAAACGGTGACAAAAAAAATGTAATTGAGCTAGTAATTCCTAAAATAGTAAGTTGGTAAGTAGAAATATACTAACTAATTATTACCATGAGTAATTATTCCCTTAACAATGGCTTTTGAACTTGCAACTTACAATCAATAGTTTTGATTCATGAGTTTGATCTTTGGTTGCTAATAGTTGAAAATAAGTTTGTTGTTTAGCCTTCATAAATCAAAATTGCAATTGCAAGTGACATCAATGATAAGCTTGTTGCTTGTACTTTAAACCCTAACTCCTAACTTTCACAAGCAAGTTAATTGTTTCACTAGAAGAAATTATGTCCTTTGCAACACCCATAACCCATTTGACTACAAGACTTAAATGACTATAAGTATGACTTTAGTCATAAAATATCACTTTGGATCCTACATGTAGAAAATTATATTCATATATTAATGGGGGCATGTGACTAGTAGATGACGAGGTGGTAACAAAATGGGGGATGTTAATTTTCATCACTTTTATTTCATCTATATCACATCCATGACTAATGACAAAATGATGTGCATGTCCGAATGTCATTACAATGATTAAAAAATAAGTCATTTGATATGAACATAAACAACCCTACCCCCGCCCCCCACCTACCTACGTACCTACCTATTTACTTAACGACTCACCCAACTACCTACCACTTATGTACCCACCGACCCACCCATCCACCACCTACCTACCTACCACCCACTTACCTATTTACCTACCTACCCACACACCCACCCACCTACCTACCTACCTACCTACCCATCCATCCACCTACCTACTTACCTACCTACCTATCCACACACCCACCCACCTACCTACCCACCTACACATGGCCCACCTACTTATCAACCTACCTACCCACCCACCCATTCACTTACTTATCTACCCACTCACCCACCTACCTCCTTACCTACCTACATTTTATTTCTTATTTCCTATAACCTACCCACTTCCTACTTATCATCCTACCATTTGCTACCTAACTCATAGTCTTGTAGTGATATGAAATAAACATGTGAAATAAATGTTGAAGATTATGATAAAACATAGATAATGGTGTTGTAGATGTTAGAAACAATCTTGTAAATAAGTGTTGCAAGTAATCGAAGATATAGGTAGATTTGGGATATGTTAGTACCACCAACATGCTAGAATAAGGGGGAAGAGATTTATCCCATATGTTTTGTCAATGTGGTGGTACATGGAAGGGAATAAAGAGCAAGGTTGGAGGAGAGTTGGCTCTCTTACTCCAAGCATTTGTTCACATACTTGTGTGTGTTTTGTGTGCTTGTGATTGCTCTGATATCACAAAATCTCTCTTTTAATCCTAATAATAAAAAACTTGACAAACCTTGGACACCTTCTGATGTTGTAGTCCATTGGTAAGAACTTGGTTTATCATTGTGAAGGTGAAAGGTTCAATTCCTAATACTTGCAACCTATGTGCATTCCTAGGGGACTAGGTTAAGTAGGTTACATTAAAGTAGTTACATAGGTAGGTTATACATAGGTTACGTAAGTTGGGTTTAAGTACGTTAAGTGTTTATTGTGACCATCTTGCATAATTGAAATTAATCATGATTAGTTTAATGAACCTTTAACCAAATGACTAATTAATAACTTTTAAGTACTAACAAGTTCAAGTGATCACTTGACCATTGACACTATTACATTGCAAAACTTGAACATCAATGAAGCTTGAACCTTGAAAATACTAGTCACTAACCTTTAGTTTCTTCTAGCAATGCCAAGCATTAAACTCTAAGTTTAACATTCATAGGGGGATGTTATTTCATGAGTGTGTGAGCATGAATGATGGGTAGTGAGTATGAGTGGCAACTAGGGTTCCATGAGCAAGATGGAATATTTTCAATAAATTTCATCCACATCAAAGAGTATTTTTTTTGACATATTCTGGTGACGTGGAGGAATATCCCTAACAATTGAACATTTTTCTATGTTACAAACACGTCCACGTGGCTAAGCCGTGTTGTTTAATAGCTCCAAATTGCTAAAATTAAATGGGTTGTGGTGTTTGTGAATATCCATATCCTACAATAGATTAGGAATCATACAACTTGAAGAAGGGGTCAATGCTTGATTTCTCATGGGGATTTACGACAAGATTTGCAAACAAATTTTGTGGTTGTTGAAACAAATACAGTTGTTTTGACTTGTGGAGTCGTTCTACCATTTTTGTTTTAAGGTTGCTACTTCCATGTAAGCATCCAATACACATCAAATAGGTTTCATGATAACAATAAGTATACAAATAGATTAGACACCTACAAATATGTCAGTAGATGCATATGTTTGTAACTATGGATTATTTTGGGCAACTAATGTAGTTTCTTATATGACCTTGAAGTAAACAATAATAGTAACCCAGTTTAGAGTGCATTCATTTCCAACATGTCCCCATATCCATATCCACAACATTTTTGTTGAACATTGCCAAATTTGGACTTGTATCCTTTTATAGATTAAAAAAACAGCTAAAAAGGGTAAATGTAGAGTACTAAGTAGAGGTTGGGATATTGGGCATCTTTTAATCACTTGCAAGATTACAAGATTATGGGATGGCAATCAAATTGTTTATACCAAATTTTTTGAATAGCTTGCAATAACCATTTGGAGACAATCCATGGCCAACACATTCAATGAAACAAAATTTCAAGACATAGCTTCATTGGTAGTGTGACTACCTATACTTGAATTCTATGCCAAAAAGAAAATTATTGAATCAATCTTACACAAAAAGTGGCCAGGGAATGGGTTTGACACAAAAAGAAGATGCATACAAATCATCTACATTTATAAGAAGGAGATGGATTAATTGATGTCAGCAAATGTAATATAGTCGACAGTGAGGAGGAGGAGCCAAGGTCCCCAACATACCCATAATAGGGAATGACAAAAATAGATGATGAAGAAGAAACCACACCTACATCCACAAAATGCACAATAAATAATTACGGACACCATTGAGGAAAAGCAAACCGTGCCACAGGCTACACCAAGGTCAGAAATAGGTTCCAATGACATGAACACAACACTTATGGAAATTAAACCTGTGTAATACATTTAGAACAAAGTACGATGACACCATTGAAATCCACAACAACTAGAATTGAAAAACCATGTAGACAATAGAGTTAATATGAGGTATTAATGAACAATTTTGAGTGATCCAAACCTTCACGGCTTGGAAGATCAAACTCAAATGTTCAGTTGATAAAGGTTTTATTGGACTATGGACATTTAGAGCTAATTTTTTTTGGTATATTGTTTGTAGACATGGGTATGTTTTGTGATTTTTGTCAAGAAAGTTTGAATGTTGAATTTGGATGTAAATTGATTTTGGATCAAAGAAATGGAAGATGGAATTTGCCAAACAAATGTGAAAAGGTTTAATTCATGGGTATAAACACAAAGGTAATATATTTTTTTAAAACAACAATACACTTAAAAGAAAGTTGGAAACAACAAACTATGAAAATCAAATAAATGAAACCTATGAAAGGAGTAGCACAACTAGAATCAAAATATCTACCCATCCATAGAAATACATAAAGAGAACAAATTAGTCCACCATTGGGTAAATTGATAAGGTGAAATAAGCCATCTATATCCATCAAAATGGGTAGCCTTGAACTTAGCCCATTCAATTTGGTTGAATGGCCATGGCATATCATAGCATAAGTATGGAACATGATGGAGATTTCATAGAAATTTTTGAAGGACATCATTGGAATAGGGAAACCTTTTTAATGATATATCATTTGTGATTTGGGAAAATATACATTATAATCGTCTTATGCAAAACATGTCACACGTTCTTTTACACTTTCACATGTGAACATAAGTGACATCATCATGGACCACATATGTTAGCGATATTCAATGTGCTCCTACTTCATAGAGGTATAATGTTTGAATGCAACTATTGAACCAATTTTGGCTAGAACATAATAGATGTCTATGTATTTTCACAATGTATTCACCATCACAAATACCTTAAAAAGAATTACTAGTGTTCGACATTCATTGGAAGGGTGATTCCCATCAAAAACATGGATAATAAATGCATCCATCATTGTCAATATTGTTAGAAATACTATTCGTTTCTAATTCCCAATGTTGATGAATGTGTTAAACATTCATCAAAAGGATGAATAGTATTCACATCCTTATAGAAGTTAGCTTAGGGCTTGGCAGCGGCTAGGGTTAGGGTTTGGTGGTGGTTAGGGTTAAGGTTTGGTGGCAGCTAGGGTTAGGGTTTGGTGGCGGCTAGGGTTAGGGTTTGGTGGTGGCTAGGGTTAAGGTTTGGTGGCGGCTAGGGTTAGGGTTTGGTGGCGCCTACTTTAGGGTTAGGAGATAGTATATATTCGAGTGGTTTTTCAATAGTCTTTCATTTTCTCCTTTCATGGTTGAAGTGTACATAGAACCTTCAAGTCTTGTTAGTTGTTGCAAGCCATAGTTTTGTGATGGTAGCATTTGAAGCAACAACATTTGTAATCTTCTTGTTAGTTAATACAATTGTTCCATTTCATGAACCTTGAGTGTTTCATTTTTGCTTGTTTTCAAGTTATTTCCAATAAATATTACTACTACCAAATGACTATGTTGGGTTAAAACATAAACCAACTTCAAAATACATATTACCACCTAGGCACTCATTCTTGGTAGCATGCATGTTGGTCCACATGTTTGCTATATAACTAGCTTGCATTTTCTATGATGGATTGTTTCGATGCAACCAAAACGATAATATGACCAAAGAAGATTTAACCATTTGGGAACAAACCATTCAAAAAGTAAAAATTAAAGGTCATATTTCTATGATTTGGGTTGAGTACATGAATCAAAATAGGAAAATATTGAATTATATATTAAATACGTTTATGTTTTGCCAAATTTGACACACAAAATCAAAGCATACACCCTTGTGAATATGTACAATTACACTCAATAGGAGGGAACTTTTTGAATGCACTTGGCATTTAAATTCCATGTCCATGCAAAAAAGATAGATTTATGTTCCAAGAATGGAGAGTTTGGAATGATTTGTGCTAGATAATGGATCATGCACCATGAGTTCATTACTAATTTTATCAAATGTGTGGTATACATGAATGATGAACCTATCTATTATTTGTTTTGGTGCAATTGATAATAGACAAATGATAATGGACAATTGAGTAACTTATCCATATCTCTTATTGGAAATTGATTAGATTAAAGAAAACCTATTGGAGACTAATTAGAGGGTAGAATAATAATGTGTGAGTGCAAGGGATTATTTTCCCAACTAATGCGAGGTGAAAAAAAGAAAGGATGTCAAGATGAAGTTAATCCATTAAATATGTTACAAGAATGGGATGGTGAGGTCTTCATTTGGACAGCAAAGACTGAATACACCAAACGCCAAGAGGGTAATAGAACAATGTATTAGAGCTCTCCACCCAACCATATGACTACCCACATAAAAGGTTCATGCACCTAATTATCCACCCCTAAGTTCAACAAATATGATCTACCTCGCTCCATAGCTTCATGTCATCAAGTAGAACTCTAACATCATGATCATACCTAACATGCTTTTTAATTTACATGGTGACAACAATTTAATTTACAATGACCTGGGCTTCAACCTCAGCATACGAAGGTAACAAAAACATCTTGGAAGGATTAAGTTGGAAATCTTTTGTTGAAAGAAAGATTCTTGGGAGTAGGCGAAAAGAGACCTCTATAAGAATATAAGAATAAACAATTAGTAACCTAGAACACCTTGTTACCCTTGCAAATAGCCAAAATGAAATGCCTACTCCATTTTTAAAACATTGATTTTGATAATAAGGCAAACTACATTCATTGAAATCATATCGCAAAGATGAATGTTGATCGAGGCCTTGCACTTGGGCAACATATTATGGTTTTTCATAATCTCGGTGGTATTGATCTTGTTATTATGGATAGTTTGGATTGTCCTATCAAAGGACAAGGAATGTACAATGCGAAGACCACCTGAAACTTGCAAATCCCAAAAGAAGGAAATTTAGATCAAGAAAAAAAACGAGAAATCAAATTGAAATAATTGAATTCCATTTAATGTTACCTTTGTAGTGTCCATTATTGCTAGTTGAGCATCTTGAAGGTCTTACAAGAGAATATTAAAAAAAGTCATACACACTTAATTCCAACAATTTTAAAAATACCAAACTTAAGCCTATGACTAAAAGTGCACATAAGCTCAAACTTGAGATCAAAAAATACATACCCAAGCAACTTTTAGCATTGAGAGTTACTCGAGGATGGCATATTACAAAAAACCTGAATAACAACTTGGGTCCAAAATCGAGCCTGAGCTATCCCTTGGGTTTTTCTTCCCCCATTGTCAAGCAACTTTCAACATTGAGAGTTGTTTGACTTTGGAAATAAGAAAAAAAGTCAAGTTGCAACTCAAGCCCAATTTCGAACCCAAGGTGCAACTAGGCACTTTATACACCATTGCTGAGCAATTCTTGACGTTGAGAGTTGCTTAACAATGGCCAGAGAATTAAAACCCAAGCTGTAACCTAGGTATAATTTTGTTCCTGAATTACAAATTGGATTTCTATTCGCCATAGCTGAGCAACTATCAGCATTGAGAGTTATTTGGCGATGGCCATAAAATTAAAACCCAAGTTATAATTTGGGTCTAATTTCAAACCTGAGTTGCAACTTGAGTTAATCTTGGCCATAGTTTAGTAACTCTCGCTGTTGAGAGTTGTTCGACCATTGAAAATAAACAAACCAAGCTACTTGGGTTTTTTCAACCATCACCAAATGACTTTTGACATAGAAAGTTGTTTGCTGATCACCAAAACCAAAAACCCAAGCTGCAACTTGGGTTCTATTTTGGACTCGAACTACAACTTGAAATTTTTATGGCGATGTTTTCATGGCCAAACGACTTTTAGTATCAAATATCGCTTGACAGGTGTAGGAAAAAAAACAAGACATGGCAGTTGTTTGGCACTAAGAGTTGTTCGAAGGGTGCAAGGAAATAAAACAAGAAAAACAAATTCGAACATGAAAAACAAGACATGGCAGTTGTTTGGCACTAAGAGTTGTTCGAAGGGTGCAAGGAAATAAAACAAGAAAAACAAATTCGGACATGAAAAACAAGACATGGCAGTTGTTTGGCACTAAGAGTTGTTCGAAGGGTGCAAGGAAATAAAACAAGAAAAACAAATTCGAACATGAGCTTGGGTTTGGAATGGCAATGGCCAAGCAACTAGTGTCAATAGTTGCTTACGAGGTGCAAGAAAAAAAATGAAAAAATCGAGCATGAACTTGGGTTTTGAATGGCCATGTAGAACAACTCTTGGCGCTAAAAGTTGTTTGGGGGGTGTAGAAAATAAAAATAAAATTTAAGGAGAAAAAAATCAAACATGAGTTTGGGTTTTGAATATTCATGGTAGAGGAACTATTGGTGCCGAAAGTTGTTCCAGAGGTGCAGGAAAAAAAAACGAAAAAAATTCAAACATGAGTTCAGATTTTGAATAGCCATGGCAAAACAACTATTGGCGCTGAAAGTTGCTCAAGGGGTGCAAAATTATTTTTTTAAAAATTTGAGCATGAGCTCGAGTTTGGAATGGCCATGGCCAAGCAACTCTTGGCACTAAGAGTTGTTCAACGAGTGCAAAAAAAGAAAATCAAGCTTAAGCTTGGGTTTAAAACGGCCATGGTCGAAAAAATCTTACCAAAAGTAACTCAATAGGTATAAAAAATAAAAAACAAGAAAATAAAAATCTGAGTTTGACTTTGGCTTTGAAACGGCCATGGCCAACCTGGTCTTTGGTGTCCAAAATACCTCGGCGTGTGCACCGAAAAAAATGAGAAAAAAGAATCTGAGTTTAAGTTCGGGTTTAAAAGAGTCATGACCGAGTTTTGGTGTTGAAAGTAGCTTGGGGGTTGCAAAAAACAAAAAATAAATTTGAGCTTTAACGTAGGTCCAATCTAGGACTCAAGCTCAAGCTCAGGTTCAAAATAGTTGTGGCCAAATTGTTTTGGTCCTCAGGAGTCACTCAATGACTTTGAAAAATTTAAGGTTGAACTTTGATTTTGCAAAGCTTTGCAACTACCTTTAGCAGTGAGAGTGTCTTACTTACTCTTTAAAATCCAAGCTCAAATTAAGTTTTTTGCTATCTAAAAACACAAATAACAATAATAGTAATATGGTTTGAAACACATAGCTATGAGTTGATGGTTTTTTCTTGGATGGTCTCATGCACCATTGAAATCTTCTAACCTTCTCCTTCTTCCTACACACAAAACTCCACAATGTGAATGAATGAACCCCATAAACATTATATATATATATTCAAAACCCTTAAAAGCTACTCACACATTATGAATTGAAAGCTTAAAAATTCATACCAAATGTTGGTGAACTTTGTGTTTGCTTATTCATCCTCTAGTCTTGGCCAAATCTATCTTTGAATCCTCATATTAAAAAAACAAGTGCCAAGGTTATGAATCCAAGAATATATTTTTCCAACATTTTTAGATTGACTCTAGTTTTCATGCATTCACCATCCTCAAAATAATTCTTGACTTCTTTTGTTTTAACTCTGTGATTTTAGAAATGAATTAACAAATTATAAATGAAAGCTTTGAGTCCAAAGAATTTTTGGGTTCTAGGTCCTATCTTACAAAAATCCATACCTTGTCACTTGCCTCCCCTTATGTATTATCAAGTTTGTCCCCTCCAACCCATTCATTATTTTCCTTCACAATTGTATTCGTGTAAATTAACTCCACAAAAAATGAAAAACAATAGAACAATTGCATTGAAAACTATTCTTTTGTTTTTGGTCAACAATCTTTCCTAATCGAAACTTTTATCACCTATTGTTTTGAAATCTTGAGAGAGAATCCTTAAGTCTTTTTCTGCCCCATTGTACTTGTCCTTTAGTGCCTTTTTATGTGCATCTAGGTATGTCCTCTTCTTTTGTTCACTTTATGAAGAGCTTACTTGTGGCTAGCATTAATGTTCCGCATTTAGGAAATGACTCACTTGCCCTCTAAACTTGTACTTGTATTTACACTCTCTCACGCTGAAGGTAAAATGTGTTAGGGTTTCCTATTGAGATGTTTCAAATTTTTTGTCATGCTAGTGATCTAAAAAGGCTGCATGCGAATTTGTTGAATTTTGTGTCAAGGTTGTTGTTTGCCTTCACATAATACTAATGCAAGATTCAAGAAAAATTAATTGAAAAAAAAATGTATTTGTTTATCTCTTCTGTAAAATGACCATACTGGATTTCAATGCAAGCCAAATTTGGATTTAAATCATAATGCTCGAGTGGAATCTAAATATCTAATAAATATAACCAATGTTTTATAAGAGTATTGGGATATTCCATGAAAAGTAGGATATCCAATATGGAATACACCATTGTTGGTTTTTTTTTTTTTACTAACATTCTATATTGGTGATTGTGTTTGTGCTCATCTTAGGTTTATTAATTGCCACATGTTGTATGGCGATTAAAAAAAAATTGCATTCAATTCATCATTTTGAAAGGCAACAATGGGAACAAATCCAATACAAGTTCGTTAAATTGAACTCTCCAAATGTTCATAACCTTGTCGTCTTGTTCTTGAGCATCGTCCTAGGGGTGGCTACAATGACAACATCCTTGAATTGAAGTTCACAAATCATTATGTTTACATCTAGGAATGTTGTTTTCCATCGAAAATACTAGGTCAGAAGGTTTACATCTTCAAGATGTTGGTTGATAGGGTTGGGAGCCTAACAAGTTTTGTTGCATGAACATAACCTAGGGGAGATTTGAAAAAAAATTGGATCATGTTTGACCATGTCAAGCATGTCATCAATTAGACAACAATGGCTTGCCATGTATATGATGCAACATATTACAAAGTCATGACCATTGCAGTTAATTTGCAACATGTAATTTGAAGACACTGAAACACACAATAGATCATGTGGACAAAAATCAATGAGACAATGGTCAAGCATGAGTATCGCAAACCAAACTTCAAATGATTCATCATGGACAAATGTGTAAGCAAATTGGAATGTTGTTAGAATCATTTATGATTTTAGGGACATGAATGTTAGGATGGTTGACAAAAATCATACATGTTTGTTCTACTAGACAATCATTTGAGATGCAAACCAAATTACTAATCAAACATGAGTTGCAAGATTAACACAAGGCCCTTTACTACAATTACAAAAATGTCAAGTCCCTAGAAGAGGCGGACACTCAATATGCGATGATTTGTTGTTGGTGGCTTTCATTTGGCATTACATGTGAAACTAGAGTTCGTGAATTTGACAATTGGCTTAGCTTTTGACATTTTCAATTGCGAGAGAAGTGGGGTGGGGGGGAGGGTTTCATGACTCATGTAATAATTTCTTTCCCAAATTATGTACAATGATCTTTTTTCATCTTCTAAATTGTTCCACTTTTGGGCTAATTTTGTTTTGCTTGTATATGTATAACACTAACAACATTGAGTGAACAACCAACTTGTAATCTTGCTAAAACTATGCATAACACCTAGTTGGAGTAGTTGAGAAATTCTGCACCCCCTTATACATGCAACATTATTTGCAAGGTTGTCCATATGGCCATGGTTTTGATAGGAATGAATCCCTACTAAGGAGGGCCCATGTGTCAAAGGATTTTCTGGCATATTGATTAGTGCTCTCCTAGTTCTACAATACAATGTTCTGCATTGCAAAAAATACCGGTGTGAAGTGCACAAGAAATATCAATACACACAAGATGATGTCTAGGACCCAACTCCATGCTATTATGGTTTTTGGGCCCAAGTTTGATCTAGGGCTCTTGAGCACCATAAACATTAATATTGTCCAAATGACTTCAATTGTTGTGTGGGTGGGTGTTTGCAAAAGTATGTCATTGTTAAGTTACATGTCTTGATTTATGGCATGTTCAATGTGGTGTTAACCTTACTCAAAAAGAGGTATCATCTCTGGAAGAGGTTGGGTTTCTATTTGACTTTGAACGTAGGAACAATTGTCGAGTTTATTTAAAAGGTGAACTTTTCACTTCAAGCAATTTTTAGGTTCTTTCAACTCGCACACTGACTGTAATAAAATTTGTAGATGCAAGTAATTGGCCCACATCTTGTTGTAGCAAGAAAGTGAGAAGGCCTTTAATGTTTAAATTAATGCAATAACACACCAACAACTAGGAGGTTGGTAAATTGTTTAGTCCTTCTATCGGTTTACCCCTTGTAAATGTCCAACCTTTTGGGTATGCATGAATTTACAGCATACTTTCCGGCCACAAATGTTCGATGTGACAATTGGAAATTACCCATGTTGCTCTTGTATATATTTCGTTGTCATATTAATAGCTTCTTTGGGTTGATGTGGAGCATGGATACAATGTAAACCAGACCTCATAGTTTGTGGCAAATGCCAACTTTGCCAAAATTAATTTAATTTTGGCAACTTTCTTTGGGTAATTTTGGCAAAATTGGTAGTGTGTGTATTTTAACGTGAGAAAGTGAATTTCAAGGGTTGCCGCCATCGTTTGCAGCGTTTTGACGTTTGAAAAGGGCCTTTAAATCCTAGGGTGAGGTTGAATCCGGCGTGACATTTTGGGAATGGCCTTCATCATGAGCATCATAAACCACGAGGGAAATACTATTATGGACCTAAGCTTACATAGGTCACTAGGCATAGGAGAGCAAGGATGTGTACACCTAAAGGTCCCTCCCTCTCTTAAGGAGTAGGCCTATTCTCAAAGCCTAAGCTTACATAGGTCACTAGGCATAGCAGAACAAGGATTTGTACACCTAAAAATCCCCCCCTCTCATAAGGAGTAGGCCTATTCTCAAGGCCTATGCTTACATAGGTCACTAGGCATAGGAGAGCAAGGATGTGTACACCTAAAGATCCCTCCCTCTCTTAAGAAGTAGGCCTATTCTCAAAGCCTAAGCTTACATAGGTCACTAGGCTAGGAGAGCAAGGATTTGTACACCTAAAAATCCTTCCCTCTCTTAAGGAGTAGGCCTATTCTCAAGGCCTATGCTTACATAGGTCACTAGGCATAGGAGAGTGAGGATTCCTACACCTAAAAGATCCCTCCCTCTCTTAAGGAGTACTCAATAGGCCAACTCTCCAAAGATTATTTGCCTATTATTACTATTACTACTACAACTACTACTACTTATACCCACTTAATTTTGGCAACTTTGAGTTTTTATTTTTGGCCAATGCCAATTTTTTTTTGTAGAATGCCAAATTTTATGAGGCCTGATGTAAACACATGTATCACATCCTGCAAAACATAAGGTATTGTGGGTAGTTTGAAGAGTTCATTCATTATCCCGTGTGGAGTTGGGACGAGGTTTAGTAAATGTTGGCATGTACAAAAGCTTTTGAGAGCCAATGATATTATAATAATATTTGATTTCCATCAGGTTTTGGAGTGCCTATTTCATTTTCATTATTCACTGTCCAATATGTTAATGTTAGTGGAGAACTTCCAATGATGATGTAGGAAAAATTAATTTCATGGTGTAATGAATATCATTTTTGGAATATGTTATTTTTATCATCCTTAGACATGCTAATCATTTTTTGTTTTGGTGATTGTTTCTAAGGTGGCTTCTTATTTTTAAAAGACCCCCAGGTTTATGGGTACAATTTTGAACCACCATTTGAATAAATAAATACCTTTGAAAGAAAGTAGTTTGGGTGCTTTGAAGTCGGACCTTTGTCCACCTACAATTTTTTTTGTGCATTAGCAAAGAATCTTTTACCATGTCACAAAAAGCACAACCACGTGACAAGAAAATATTTTGGGAATATTTGATGATGTGGCATGGTATACTTTATAAAGACTATTAGTTGAACTTGCTCACCCGCTCACCAATCATTGTTCAATGCTCACCGCTAGCATTGTTGAACATTCATACTTGGTTGACAACTTGGCAAGGATTTAGAAAAAAGCTCAAGTGACAAGCCTCATACATTAAGGTTAGGGATGTGGGTTTTAGAAATCTTACAAGTTATGTAATATGATAGCATGAATCATTAGGCAAATGAACCTTCACCATTGTCAAATGCTTTGGCAATTAATCGCATCATAATGCAATTGGTGACAATGTGTCAAAGTGCATAGAAATTGTAGAGATTGAATGCTCCCCTATCTCAATTGAGGTCATGGAGATGATGAAAGCAACAATGGAGATTAGTGAAAAAGAAGGCTCCTTCTTGAGCGAGGTAAAAAATGCCCTAAACCTAAAGGAGCTATCTGATGTATCCATATCGAATATAGGGGCCACTACCGCATGTGCCGATTATTCATGGGCTCTCTTGTGAATGGGACCTTCTCAGAAGGATATATTTGGTGAAATTTCTTAAATTTTCAACCTTTTTCACAAGCTTCCATGTAGCCAACCCCTTTTAGAGATAGGGATTTGGCTAAATTTTGCCAATAAAAGACAAATTGTGTTGAAGTTAGACCTCAAACACCAGGTTAGCGACTTGTGCCTGGCATCAACATTTGTATGAACACTGGCATCAAGAACCCTACTAGAGTGATATGACCTGAGGCAATACCAGCCTTGTACTAGGACCAGGCTGGTATGATTTTTTTTTAAGTACCAGGAGTAGGCTGGTATGTTCCAAAGTCAATATAAGACCAACTATGATGCACATGATGATGCACCTGCTATGATGCACAAATCCAATGCTAAGCATGTGACCTGTCAAACATCATCTTGAACTTTGCTAAACATCTGTGAACTATAGGCATCCAACAGGAAGCCCAATTATTCAAACAAAGCAAAATTGCCCCAGTAGTCCTCAAATGGCCACCTTCAAAAGGTCCTATGAAGAGGCCTGGCCTTGCTTGCATGAAAGAGGACTATTTGTCTTACTACCTTTGCCTGGCATGGGTTTGTGCATTGCAAAGAATGCTGGCTAAGGAGAAATCAAGAGGGCCTCTGCAAACAAATCTGACATGATACTATTGCCTATGGGAGTCCTGTTTTAACTGTGCAATAAACCGCTCAAGCCTAGTTTCTGCAATCACTCTTATATCCAGGCACATACATGTATAGCAAAAGTAGCACATACAAAAACCCATCAAGCTCAACTGAAGAGCTACAAAGGGCAACCAATAGAAATTTAGTCCCCCTCAGTCTGTCTTGGGGCAAACCATGTAGACTAGGTCTATCTCCTAACCACACCAATTCCCTTC
Source organism: Sphagnum contortum (assembly GCA_963920785.1). NCBI lineage: Eukaryota > Viridiplantae > Streptophyta > Sphagnopsida > Sphagnales > Sphagnaceae > Sphagnum > Sphagnum contortum. The sequence goes on from OY987288.1 coordinate 7,683,596, forward strand.
CATACTGCATTCTTGATCCCAGGGAGGACAATAGTCAATGCTGTGAAGGAAAACCAGCAAGCATGAACCCTATGGAAGAACAGAGAGGGTTGATTGGATGTAAATAACATAAATAGTTGCACAGGGAATCCACATTGGTGTCCAGGACAAGTCTTGAAGTTCAGGACATCAAAACCATATCTGCTGCTGTATTACAGAGTATAAATTGGCGCACCTCCTTTTATTAAAGCAAACCTTGTTGGAATAATGCCTGCAAGTTTCATATGAACTAGACCTGCTTCATCATTCCACCTCAGTCATACAGTTCTCTTTAGATCTTTGTTCTATTGTGACCTTTACCAAGAAATTAACATTAGAATGCACTGCACAGCTCAGTACATTCAAAAATTGGATCAAGCAAGAAAACCCTTTAATGTACTTATTCCATTCATTCAGACTTGAATATAAGTAAGCACTATTACTTTCGATCAGGAAAAATCAAGAGTGGTGAACTAAGACAGAATAAAACATGGAGCCAACCTAAGAGTTACACAAGCGTCATAACACAGCAGCACAGAAGTAATTCACTTGCAAGGTAGTGATGCTAGAATATTACATCAAGGAGAGAGCAGTGTCCTCGAGCCCTGGAGCCTTGACTTAAAACAATAGGTGTTCACATTTGACACAGGGATGCAGCAACTGTTTGATCAATATAGCTCACTGGCATTGAACTTTGCAAATGCTTCCTTGAGAAGATCAAATACCTTCTCTGCAATGTACTTCTGCTGCACAGTTGCCCCCTTCTGCTGCACCTTGTCTGGGTGCACACACAGGATTGCTCTTTGATAAGCCTTTTTCACTGAAGGACCAGTGATGAGATCAGTCAATGACACAGGTTTCCAGTTACACTCAGGCCACAGCATCAGATGTAGCGAAGAGAGCAACGCACGCAGGTTACCCTCCTTCCCCATGGACCATCGACGTATCTCTGCATCCAAGTTTCCAGCTGACCTGTGTCTCTCATCTTGCTCCATCTGAAGTGCCATATCACGTTGATGCTTCTCATCCAATACTTTTGCAGCACGTTCCTCTATGCGTTGATGCTTTTCAAGTCGAATCCTTCTCCTCTCAGCAGGCTCCCCTTGGAACTCATCCACAGAGGGTGCAGGTTGAGTGAAGATAGATGTCCAGTCATCAACTACCTTCTGTGCTCCTGAGGACTGTCTCTGCAGTGGAACACCCGACCCACTATTCACAGAGTTTCCTGATGAAGGCCTAAAAAGGCCAGATGCTGGCAGATTAACTGATGGACGTTGCCTTGGTTCACTAGTTGCTCGAAAGTTTGCAGACTCCTTGCGCAGTTGCTCTGCTGCCCCTCTCTCCCTCTCTCGCATGCTGTCTCTTTCCCTGTCTCTTTCACGCTCTCTCTCCCTTTCTTTCTCCTTCTCTCTCCTCTCTCTCTCCTCTTTTTCTCTCTCCTTTCTCTGTCTTTCCCTCTCCCTTTCCTTCTCCTTCTCCTTTCTCTCTCTTTGCTTCTCCCTTTCCTTCTCTGCCTCCTGTTTCTCTCTTTCCCTCTCCCTTTCCTTGACTTGCTCTTGCTCTCTGGCTGCAGCAGCTCTCTGAACAGCTGCTTTCTCAGCCCTCTCCCGAGCTTCAGTAACCACCCTCTCAACTGCAGCTTTTGCAGCTCTTTCCCTTGCTTCTGCCACTACTCTCTCAGCAGCTTTCTTTGCTCTCTCTGCAACTCTCTCAGCTTCCCTCTCCCTTGCTTCTGCCATTACTCTCTCAGCAGCTTTCTTTGTTCTCTCTGCAAGTCTCTCCGCCTCCCTCTCCCTCACCTCCTCTTGCTTTGCCACTCTCTCTCCAATATCTCTTTGAACCTCAACCTCTTGCGTGGCCTTTTCCAGTGCAGCCCTTTCTTGTTGATGATCTTTGTCTTTTGAAACGCCTCTCTCAGCCTCAAATTCTGGCTCCCCAAAGGAGGCTGTATCTCTTGATTCATGTCTATCTCTCCCACCCTTCACCAACTCGTCCTCCCTTGCACGCCCTTTCTTCCTGTCACCCCTCCTCTCCTGCCTCAAAGGCTTCACCACCTCTCCTAGATCTTCAATGATAACATCTGGCATGACAACAGGAATTGACTGTTCCCTCTCAGTACAAGGATCTGGAGGGGCTCGAGTTGGAGGTGGAGAAGCAGATGGCTCTGTTACAAGCTTGACATCATCAATAGTCAACCATTTTTCTCCTGTCAATTTCTCGACATTTGTAGCTGACTGGTAGGTACTGGCATCAGCTGAGGGTGTTTGCACAGCAGCAACTGGCTCATCAAATATTGGTGAGGTAGAGAATATTTCTGCATTCTTTTCTTTTGAAGGTTGTTTGGGGTACACAGGGGACAGGACAGGGCTGTCCATGGGATCTGAAATGAAAGGGCTGTTGGAAAAGCTGACTTGACCAACTATGCCATCTTCATTAACCGAACCTTGTAAGGAGGTCGTGCCACCTGGTACAGTCTTGCCTGGACTGGAAGGCTCCTTTACCTTCACAGTAGCTACAGGAGTGGGCTTTGTAAACCCATCAAATCCATCATATGCTCCATCATCTGTATCAGGTTTCACTCTGGAAAAACTCTTATGCCCTGAGCTCCCAGACCCAAGGTCAGAATAACTTGAAGGATCCAGTAGGTCGGGAAATGCAGATGCTTCAGATGCTGGCACTGTAAAGCCAGAGCTAGAATTAATTCCTGCAAACATGCCTGCTTCCACTGGAGATGAGAAAAGGTCATCAATTGAAGATGAGTTTGGAACCACTGTGCTCTCAGTAGAATTAGTTGCCTTCATTGGTTCTCCAACCCCAAACCCTGGGAGAAAATCATCATACACAGGCTCCAATTGAGAGGGGCTCATTGGAGGAGACTTAGCTGTTGTTGATGACTTTTGGGCTTCTGGTTTCTTAAACCCTCCCAAGAGATCCCCATCAAGAGAGCTATGAGTAGGAGCAGCTTGTGAACTTGACTTTGCTGTCTGAATAACCCTCAATAGATCATCCTCAAAGGAACCATGAAAAGCTCCAGCCTGCAAACCAGACTTGGAGACTCCGAATGAGCCCAGAAGGTCATCTGTTCCTGAGTGTTTGTTCGATACTGACAGTAGGTCTCTCTCAGATGGATCTCTTCCTACATAGCCATCATCAGATACAGCCCATGCTGCTGGCTGCATAGTTGTTGGTACAAATCCACCCAACAAATCATCATTGAATGAGCTCTGGCTTGTTCGAGTTCTTGATCTTGATGATGAGCCATTGAAGTCCCCCAATAGATCACCAAAACCAGCGCTTGAGTTAGACCCTGATGGTGGCTCACCGTACACATCATTGTAGCCGCTTCTGGTACCACAAAATATGCAGTTACAGCTCAGAAAAATGTAACCCTCACTGGACAAACTGGGTTTGAGTATTCACATTAGAATATTACCTTATGACATCCCAATATGAGATATCTTGCTTGTGTGGGAGGGAAAGCTAAATGCTAACTATGTCAACCCATCTATGAGGAGTTACACTATGCATGAAATCCTCCTACAACATCTCAAGAAAATATCTATGAGATTGCAGAGAAAAATCCATAATAGCACCTTCAAGTAACACAATGATGAGTGCAGTCATAAATTGCTCGCATAAGTGTCAGACCATCAGATTCATTGTGAATAGCAGTGACAAGCTACATCACAGCCCACTGACTTTGTCAGCTCCTGATGGTGGGTAGAGATAAGTATACAATTTCAAGGCCAAAATTTCAGGCAAACCATTACACAAACATCTGTGTCCTGAGTTTCTATTTCATTTTTGGAAGGAACATGAAGTCATGCCATCGGCTAGCACTCAACAGGAAAAGCCAAAAAAAGGTCAATAGAATCCTTATGTAAGTTGCGACAAGCTTGTGAGGATAAGTGTCATTCCAGTTCAGCTTGTCCATCTACAAGCAAGGCATAGGGAGACCACATATCAATAGAAGTATAGTCATGCTTCTCAGTAGACACAGCACTGTTCGGAACAGGGTAGGCAACTATCTTTCTTATGCCACAGCTCAAAAAAATAGTAAATCTTTTTTAAAAAGACTGATTATAGATCTAGAAAGGTTTTTCAATGAATCAGTAAGCCACAAAATCCTACCAGCTTCCAGAAAATTTGAACATGGCACCAGACAAGCCAATTACATTGATTCTTTTCACAACCTGGACGAAGTTGCACCTCTTCTTCATGACATCAGCAAACCAGAACGATCTAGCTTACACATTGTATACTAACAGACTAAGAAGAGAAGAGAACAAATATGTTGAGTATTTAAAATTCTCCATACTAACAATTTATGTCAACCTGAGTAGAATTACAGAATGACCCATGAATAAGGTTACAAAGATCTCAGGTCTAATAACATGTCAACAAACAGGAAAAATAGGAGACCCCAATACTTTACAACACAGAAAAACTGAAAGGCAGTTTGAAAGATGGCCACTGAAACTTGCATGACCAGTGACCTTAAAAAACATGAATGGTAGTGACCAAATACCATGACATCCACATCTGGGAAAAGAGAAATGAAGAGCCTTCCAAATGCATTTTACAGGTTAGCATATACTAGGATTGCATGTTCACATGTGCATTGTGTAAAGTGTGGCTGTCAATACATAGAGGCAACACTTTTGAGCTAACAGAGACCTAGCAACTACTGGGCCAGCCCCTTCTTCCTAAATGTCCCCTTCATTGGCAGTGCTGCAAAAACAATTACTTCAACTGCCACTGGAACAGCCTAAACACATCAGCAGTTAATCAGTGCCTGTTTGGAATTGAAAGAGAAAAAATTGTTGAAGAGGCATCTTCTACTTGATCAGAGTCAACAATCTCACAAGATCTCCATTCAGGAAAATTTCTTCCTGGGCAAACACAATATTATTTTATATAATCTACTGCATGATCAAATTAACACCTACATAATGGACATTTACTACACTGACACACATCCAAGCACAAAAGTCAGACTTGGCAAAGATTGGCATACTGAGTAGCGTCATTTGGATGAGCAGAGAAGAGTTCCAACAGGGCGAAGTAACCTCTCCAAGAGCACTCAATGTCAACCATTGCTGCGTATAATGAGAAGCATGATAACAACAGGAGACACAACTGTGTAGGATAGGTTGACTTCCTGTTTTGTTAGAAAGTTATTCCCATCATTAACAGAAAGCCCCCAACTGGAGCCGAACCTGGAAAAGATCGTCCAGCATTGATTGGAGAAATCCAACCTGCAACCTCTGCTGGCTTTTCACAAAGCGTTGTCTAAGCAAGGCACCATACGAAAGCAGTGATCTCAGTTCGATACCTGGAGAGCTCGCAGTGCACTCTAGACAGAGTGAAAAATTGACGTGCACTTGATTGTCAACAAAAGAGTCGAGAACTTACATGTTCGGACCCCGATGGTCTTTATCAGGTGAGCTCCCAAAGAAGAGGGAAGGGTCTGCACCGCGATTCACAGACTTAGAGACGCCATTAGTCCTCCTAAAAAACAGCTCATCCTCCTCCACTCCCGCAGCATGTGCTACGACTGGGGCTCGACTGGAGCGATTAGATCCAGTACCACCGATCCCGCTCTTTCCTTTTCCAGATGAAGAGCCTGTTCGATTGCTCCCCGCTGCTGGGCTTGGGCCCGATGCAGACATCGGCGCTGCTTTGCCTTGCGGCTTTAATCCATAATCCCTCTGCAGTATGTTGGCGAAATCCTCCATCACAAGAAACTATTCTCAAATCCCGCGTCCTCCCTTAACTTTCCCCTTACTGATCTTATCCCCAAGGCGCAGGAATAACGACTGACTTATTCATGCAAGACTAGAGAACAAGAGCACGCTCATCCTGCAGGTCTTGACCCGACCAAGTGACAACACATCAAACTACAAACTCTCAAAAACTTCCGTTACCCCTTACGTCCTGGTCGCAATCAGGATGCAACAGCATTCCAGATCCGCCTCCAGTTTCGCTGCTCCTGTGGTATTTCTCGACAGAATCGTCCCGTACCTGCTTAGAAACAGACCATCCGCAGCACAGCGGCCGCGTACCATTCTCCTAACCCTAACATCTCAATCACGTTATTTCAACCCACGCAACCAGATCTCCCTTTTCTTGACCGAGACTGATATAGTACAGTAGGAGGGTTAAAGAGTGGCGGTATGGAAAGACATGGCTAAGAGCTCCTAAGGCCGCCGTTCTCAAGGATTGGGATCTGGAATTCTGCGATGCAACACTGCGTGCCTCAGCTGCAACACAACAGCCAGCCAGCCAGCCAGCCAGCGATAATGGGCCGGCAAGGACGCACCCGTTTAATGAAAACACAAAACGGCCTGCTCACATGGGAACGCCACAAGCAACAATCGGGAACCACGTTGACGATGAGGTGTGGGAACTTCCTTCGAGAGCTTCGAAAAACGTACGACAGTGGCTTGGGAACCCTTTTACATTATTAATCCCTCACGCCCCGCCCCGGCACCCAACCTTTTGTTACAAGAAACAAATTGCATAAATAAACAGGGTTTTGAAGCCAGGAGGTGCACTAGCTGGTCTGTGTTCCTAGACCCCATTTGCATCTTATTCTGCCTGTATAGCTTTGATGTTTAGGTTGGTTTGACATGTTAAGGTGGCACGTCATCACCAAAACAGAATTGGGAAGCATTTGGACTTCAAGTTTTATGGACTATGATCGTTAAATGGAAATAGGGTTCATGTTGTGATTTATTGCAAATGTTCTAAGGTCTAAATGGGCATGATGTCTAATATGACTTGATGAGGTTGATAGTATTGTTGGATTCATAAAAATTGTTTATGGTGCCAAAGCCTTAGTGCCAACCAAACATCAAAACCCTACCCCCTTCAGCTTTTGAACCTCTTCGCATTTCTAATTGGAGCATGATTTTTCCAACTCCCATCCCATGTGGCCCTTCCTCATCCACGAGGGTAGGAGTAGGTTGAAAGTGACGTCCCTTGTTCTTGTTGTAGTGTTTTGTTTTCACATTGTGGCATGGCCCATCATTAGAAGCATTGTTAAACTTTCAAGTTTTGCCTTCAAATAATAGTCCTATTGGTTTTTTGGTCACCTCTTTAGCCCCTTCCCCCCATGACATCTTGGGCAACGATGTTACGAAGCAAGCACATGAATGTGAGCTTGCGAACATGAGCATGTAAGTAGGAATAGATATTTTGGGAATATTTTGATGACATGGATAGAATATTACTAAAATATCCTTATACCATGTAGGAATGATGTGAGAAATATTTTTCCATGTGTACATGGATGAAAGTCACAAAATGGATGAAAATTTTGGATAAAAGTTGAACATCAATGCATTTTTTGGATGACAATTACAAGTTGATGAATAATTTGGATGAAACATTTGACATGTTGAAATGCATGGATGTATTGGAAAGAACTTGAAAACAAGCAAAAAATGAAATAGTCAAGGTTCATGAAATGGAACAATTGTATTAAATAACAAGAAGATTACAAAGGTTGTATTGTATGCTTTCAAATGATGCAATCACAAAACTATGGCTTGGAACAACTAACAAAGCTTGAAGGTTCTATGTGCATTCAAAAACATGAAAGGAGAGAATGAAAGACTACTCAAAACCATTCCACTATATACTATCTCCTAACCCTAAAATAGCCGCCACTTAACCTTAACCTAGCCGCCGCCAAACCTTAACCCCTAGCCGCCGCCAAGCCTTAAATAGTTTCCACTTCTAAACCCTAGTTGCCACTATTCAACCTAACCTAACTACTAAAAGGATGAGAATATTATTCATCCATTTGATGAATGTTTAACACATTCATCAACATTGGGAATTAGAAATGAATAGTATTTCTAACATTCCCATTCTATGAAGTTTCTAATCCAAACATGGTTATGAATTTGTTATGTCGTTCTTTTGGTAATGCTTTTGTAAGCACATCTGTCACCATGTCCTTTGTTGAACAATATTCGAAAATAATTTTGTCATTTTCAACTCGTTCTCGAACAAAATGATATTGCACATCAATTTGCTTTGTTCAAACGTGTTACATGGGATTCTTAGTCAATGATATTGCACCTTGGTTATCACATCGAATCACCATTGCTTTTTTTTCTTTCATGTACCCTAATTCTTTCATGAGTTTTGCCATCCATATGGTTTCTTTGGTAGCTTGCGTACTTGTCATGTATTCAGCCTTCGTCGTTGATAGAGCGATTGTGGGTTGTCGTTTGTTATTCCAAGAAATGGTTCCACCTCCCATCATGAATACAAACCCTATGGTGGACCTCCTATCCTCAAGGTCACCGACCCAATTCACATCACAATATCCGACCAAACCTTGGGGTGTTAACCCTCGGAAGCATAATTTGAAATGCAAAGTACCTTGCAAGTATCGAAAAATGCGTTTGATTGCAATCCAATGTTCTAGGCTTAGATTGGCCATATGTTGACTCACCACACTTATTGGGTATGCCAAATCCGGCCGACTACACAACATGGCATACATCAAGGATCCCACCGCTTGTTGATAAAAAACCTTCACCATCTCGTCATCCTTGTTCACTTTCTTCTTCAATTTAGTCTAGGGATCAAGTGGCTCTCCAATGGCTTTGCAATCCTCCATGCGAAAATGTTTGAGAATTTCCTTGAGATATCCAATTTGGTTGATGTAAAACAAACGTTGTGCACAATCCCTTTCCACTTCCATGCTAAGGAAGAAATGCAAGTCACCAACATCTTTCATTTCGAACTTTCGAGAAAGTTCTTCCTTTACTTGCAAAAGCTTGTCCTTATTATTGCACACCAAGATGAGATCATCGACATATATGACAATGAAAAATTTGACATCTCCCACTTGCATAACGTATAAACTAAAATTCGCATCACTCTTCACAAACTCAATGCTTTAAAAAAAAAACATCTAACTTTTGGTTCCAAGCCCTTAGAGATTGTTTCAACCTGCACAATGATTTGTGAAGCTTGCACAAAAGATGCTCACCTTCTTGAGTGAATCCTTCGGGCTGTTCCCTGTAGATCTCCTCTTCAAGGTCACCATTGAAAAATGCGGTTTTGACGTCCATTTGATGAATTTCCATGTCTTCAATGGCTGCTAGTGCAAGGATACAACGAATGGACACAAACTTTGCAACGGGTGCAAAAGTTTCATTGTAATCAACTCCAAATGTTTGGGTGAAGCCTCTTGCCACAAGTCTGGCCTTGTAACATTCAACTTCACCATCAACCCCATGTTTGATTTTGAACACCCATTTGTAAGAAATGGGCTTCCTACCCTTGGGGAGTGGCACCAAGGACCAAGTGTTGTTGACAACAAGAGAATCATATTCTTCTTGCATGGCCATCTCCCATTTCTTGGCATCTTCGCCATTCAACGTTTCTTCCACAATTTGAGGTTCTTCCGAAAAAACTATGGTGGCCCGTTCCACCTCTTTGGTGGCCACCCACCAATCACGAGGCCACTCTTTACGTTGTCTTTGGGGCCTTTCTCTTGGTCCATCTTGTTGTGGTTCATTCAAACCTTCATTTTGTGTTGTAGCAAAGTCTTCTTCTGAAGAAGAGTTTGACATAGATTCATCACCTTCCACGTCTTCCGATGGTCTCTCCTTCAAAGATATAGGATTGACATCCTTGACATTTTCATCATCATCCACAACTTCATCTACAACAACATATTTCCCTTCCTTTGAAGGAAGTTTATTATCATGAACACCTACTTTTTTTGTCCCTTCTAGGAACACAACATCTCGACTCTTGATGATCCTTTTGGTTTTTACACACATCAAGCGATATGCTTTAGTCCCTTCACAATACCTTAAAAACACACAAGGCATGGATTTGGACTCTAATTTGCTTATCTTTTCATCAGGAATGTGCACAAATGCTTTGCAACCGAAAATTTTCAAATGAGATACATCAGGCTTTTCTACCGGTCCATGCTTCTTGTGGGGTCTTTGACTCAAGAGCTTTTGTTGGGCATCGATTTTTGATGTAAACCACTGTGTTCACCGCTTCGGCCCAAAACTCCAAGTCAAATCCTTATGCATGAATCATGCTTTTAGCGCACTCCATGATGGTCTTATTGGCTCGTTCCGCAACTCCATTTTGTTGTGGTGTGTAAGGTGCATTTGTTTGTCGTTGGATTCCACATTCATCCAAGAAGTTATCAAACTTTTTGGACACAAATTCTCCTCCGTTGTCGGATCGCAAGGTTTTGATCTTCATGCCGGTTTGATTTTCCACCAAGGCCTTGTATGCCTTGAATTTGTCAAACACCTCTCCTTTCGCTTTCAAAAGGTAAACATGAATTTTTCTCGAAAAGTTGTCAATGAAGGTGACAAAGTATCGTGCCCCACCACGAGATGTGGTTTTCATCAGCCTGCACACATCGCTATCCACAAGTTCCAAAAGCTTGGAAGCCCTTGTCGCTTCATCTTTAGGAAAAGATGTCCTTTGTTGTTTGCCTTCAATGCAAGCTTCACACACATGGTGCAATAGCACTTCTTTCAAATTCATGCCATTGACCATTTTCTCCAACTTCATAAGCTTGCCATGTTGAGGTGGCCGAGTCTTTGGTGCCAAAGCGTAACTCCTTCATTTGAAGATTTTGCCACATTCGCATTCTCCTTTCGAACATTGAAATTGAGAAGATACAAGTTCTTCTCCCTTCGTGCTTCCACCACAATAATTCCATGGGCATTGTTCACCTTACAACCATCTTTGTCAAACTCCACTTTGAAGCCCTCCAAAATGAGTTTGCTAACAGAAATGAGACTACTCTTCATTTAAAGAACATGAAAAACTTGAGTGATGGTTGTAAACAACACTCTACCTCCAACTTGCATTGTGGCCTTGATGCTCCCTTTACCAATGGCCTCCAAAATGGTGTCATCTCCCATGTACACCTTCCGTGGAATAATGGATTCGTAAGTGGTGAACCACTCTTATTCAAATGTCATGTGTTGTGTTGTGCCGAAATTGATGATCCAATCGTATGCCGTATGATCATTAGCACTCAAGGCGGCAACAAACATTTGTTCTTGATTTTCACAAGCTTGGTTTGTTTTTTCTTTCTCATCACTCTTCTTTTTAAAATAATTCCTCACAAAATGTCCGGGTTTTTTGCAATAAAAACAAAGCTTTTCGTTCGCCTTATGAGTTTTGTTAAGTAATGCAACATTTTTGGTATTTTCACTTTCTTTTCTTTTGGAAACCTCATGAAGCAATCGAGCCACGATGAATTGAAGGTCAACATCTTTCGTGGACATGGACTCCAAACTTATGACCAAGTTATCAAAAGATGGGGGAAGGCTCATAAGAAGTACCATGTACATGTCTTCATCTTCAATCTTCACCTCAATGAAACGTAATTGATTCGCAAGGGCCTTCACCATGTTGATGTGCATAAACAAGTCTTCCCCTTCTTACATTTTGATAGTGAAGAACCTCTTTCGAAGAAACAACTTGTTTCCAATGGTCTTGGCTTCGTGCACACCTCAAAGTGTCTCCCAAGTGCTTTTGACATTTTCGCAATATTGAATGTGTGCAAGTTGTGCATCCGTGAGATGTTCACAAAGTAATGCAAATGCCCTTGTCGCCTTTTCATTATAATTTGTGATTTGATCTTCATCATTTGGAATTGTTGCACTCCCATCAACAAACCTCCAATGCCCATGCTTGGAAAGCATCATGTGCATTTTGAACTTCCAAAGGTGAAAGTTGCCACCATCAAACTTTTCCATGACTTTCAAAGACTCCATTTGGAAGGATGACATTTGGTGTTTCACAAATGCTAAAACAAACACTCTATGATTTTCTATTCAAAAAAACGCAAGTGGGAAAATTTCAAGATGAAAAACTTACTAATGTTTGAAGACCTCACTTGAAATCTCTCCCACTCAATTGTTATATGTCACGAAACAAAACCTTTACAAGAAACCCTCAAACACTTGAAAAAATCCTTTTTTGCACAAATCTCAAACTTGAATGTTGAAACTCTTCAACAACTCAAAGAATTCTCTTCCACGCACTTTCTCAAACTTTAACGTTGAAACTCTCAACAACTTGAAGAACTTTCTTTCACACACTTTGAAATCCTAAAACTCTCTTTCACACATTTTGAACTTAAAATTGAAACTTAAAGACTTGAAGAACACTCTTCCACACTTGAGAACTTACAACACCTTGAAGAAGTCTCTTCCACACCTCCCATTCACTTGGAAAAGTTGTAAGCTCCTTGTATGCCACCACTTGGAAATGAACTCCCACTTGCTTTGCAAACTAAAAATTCGTCTCTCAAAAAGATTCTCTCCTTTTTTCTATGCAACACAAGCTCAAAAACCTTTCACTATTTCTTGTTCTAACACAATGTTCTTTCTCTTGCTTAGTGTGGGCCCATAACCTATTGGAAAGAACTTGAAAACAAGCAAGAAATGAAACAGTCAAGGTTCATGAAATGGAACAATTATATTAACTAACAAGAAGATTACAAAGGTTGTATGCTTTCAAATGATGCAATCACAAAACTATGGCTTACAACAACTAACAAAACTTGAAGGTTCTATGTGCACTCAAAAACATGAAAGGAGAGAATGAAAGACTATTCAAAACCATTCCACTATATACTATCTCCTAACCCTAAAATAGCCGTCACTTAACCTTAACCTAGCCGTCGCCTAACCCTAACTGCCGCCAAGCCCTAAATAGTTTCCACTTCTAAACCCTAGCCGCCACTATTCAACCTAACCTAACTATTAGAAGGATGAGAATACTATTCATCCATTTGATGAATGTTTAACACATTCATCAACATTGGAAATTATAAACGAATAGTATTTCTAACAGGATGGAATTAATTCCAAAACAATTATGACAATGAAAACCACATTTACATGGATGAAAGTTATAAAAAATATGAAATATTTGGATGAATGTGGAGCATTAATGAACTTTTGGATGATAATTGGAAGTAGACGAATTGTTTGGATAAAACTTCTACTTAGTTGAATGTATGGATGAAAGTAATTCCAAAACAATTATGATGAATGGAAATTATTGGACTCACATAATTTTCATGTCCAACTTCATTTGCAAAGGTGAAACTTGATGGAGCTACATTACAATATAAATGGGTGAAATAATAACTTGTGTAAGTTAAGGCAAGTCACACAATAAATCAAGGGTAGGAAATCCACATAATGATGCAATGGGAAAATGCTTGAAAAATTAGTGAATAATGCATTACACACATAATGTTGAAGAATATTTTCATTTTTGTAGCAAAATAAATTTCAAAAAAACATAACCCATAATAGTCCTATTTAACAACAATCTAATGACTATATAACATAATTTACTTCCAGGACTTTGGCACAATGTAATAATCTATGAACCTCATTCCAGCTCTAGTATGGATAGTGGATGAATGGTTTTCTAATCCTAAAATACATGGCATATTGCAAAATGTAATGCAAGTGGTTGCATGGCACCCATGGCCCCCACTTGCCCAAGGACAAAGCCATCATGGAAGCAAAATCCACATAACTACAAGTAGGTAATCAATGATTGTTATTTCATATTGCTTACGATTTTTTGGCGATCTTGAAAGGAGGTGGGAAATCCATCCAAATCTTGAAGGAGGAATGTTTGAAGGAGTTAGTAATGTGGCTTCAAGAGTTCATCCCACCTCCCATTTGTTTTCTTGTAGAACGGATAGCTTGAAGGTGTCGGAACAACGAATCTTCTTCCCATTCCTTGATTTTGGCCAAACATCTGGATCCAATGGCTTATAGATAGGGGTGAAAACAACATCACCAAAGAGATTTCAAGGGGCACATTTGGGAAGTTGCTTCATGAATGCAGATATGTCGTCCCCAACCAAATTAACGAAAGGACATCTTGGTTTCTTCGAGAGCAAGAGACCAGCCTCCTCCAATGTTAACACCTCAATTTGAATGAGATTTGTCCCTTCTTACACATGCCATAAGGGAAGCAAGGTTGGCCTATCAAATGCATTTTTTTGCTTGTCCCTCCCACACAACGCATAAGGTCATCATGACAAAACCAAAACTTATGTAGTTCAATTGATACATCTTTGGCTACAGACCAATAACTAACATAACAAGGAGTTGGAATACCACGATCTATTTGTTTTGAAATGATTTTGGCTTTGCAATAATGTTTAATGTTTATTTATAATGTCGAACAATGACTGTTTGATTTCAAGGGACAATGTTCAATTCACCAAATGTTATCCCCACAAGTGCATTCAAGGACCTCCACACCATTATGGGTGGGTGACAACAGGATCAGCGCCACTACCCTTTCCCACATCAATAGCTCATGACTGGTTGATTAAAGTCCTCACATTGGCCACTTTCAGATGAGAGTTCACTTGATCATGCCAGGGTGAATTTGCTTATGACCTAAGTGGAAGGTCTACCTTGCATTTGGTTGATCCAAACATTTCTTCACCTTCCAAGTGTGGTATTCTAGTGGAAAGACTAGAGCTTGAAGTGTACTTGGCAACTAAAGTATAAATTTTGATTGGATCCCTAGACTGATTGGCCTTATGCAAGCGTAATTCATTCTTGTCCAGACGGGTCCCATATGCACCTCCTTGTAAGAAGGCATAATACAATGAAGACTACTTGAATGTTCAAACGTAATCGTTGAACGTTGCAACAAAGAGGCAGTACCCCTCTTGCCAAATTATTATAACCAAATGTTATGGACTGTTTCAAATAAATTACAAATCAGCATATCAGCTTCCTCATCCAAAGAAAATTTCTACAGGCAAATAAAAAAAAAAATTACAATCCAAGAAGGATAAATGGAAAATAAAATTTGAACATGATAGTATAATAAAACTTACATCCAACATGAAGCCTCCCCATTGTCGCACATGAAAGTGCTATAAACCAAACCAATTATTGAACTTGTGAATGGTGCCCTCGTTTGCAACTCTATACGAGTACTGCCAAAATCGAATGGTAGCATATCAAAGGTTAGCTTCCTCCAAGAACATGACTTTCTTGTAATCATAACAAAGGGCTTTGTGTTGGTCATGAAATTCAAGAGCAATCAATTGCTTTGTACGTTTGTCGAAAGATTAAGTTCCAATGGAAAAAACACATATGCTATTTGTCAACCATTTTCACCATAGGATCTCCAGTCCTATAAACAATGTGATCAACATTCCAATTTGCTTGTGCACCATCCCCCATGAACCCCTTGAAAGTGGGTGTACCTAATCTTTTCCTCTCAACAACTGCATTCAGTTTCTTCCACATGATGCATTGAGCTTTGTGTCCTTAAATTGCATGTCACAAACCGCAATCATCATGATCTTGCAATAGATTGGGTTGACATGCCATGGTCTTCCATCCTTGAACATGTTTTATGTGATCAAACATCATCCACACATTTTGAAGATCGTCATTCGATTACATTCACCAAATGAGATTAAATTTGAATGCAGTTCCATCGATGGACATCTTGAACAAATGAACCTTCTAACCAGGAAAATAGTTGTCCTAAATATAGTCGTAACCAAATAGTGCCTTCAATTAAAGATATAATCAACGGAGCCTGGGTTATTGGGACGATGTTTCAATGACGCAATCAAATTGCATATGCCAAAAGAACACAAAGGAGCAAACTTTAACAACATTTGATTTAACTTTTAACCTTTTAGAAGCTACACAAGACCTTCTCCATCCTCATTGAACAAGCGATAAAAAATAATTTTTTTACTCGTAAACAAAGCAATAGTTGAAGATGTAACAGTTGGCATTCGACATACCTCATTTGCAACCATGTTCTTCATCTCTTGGAAGGATTATCTACATATCCTTTTTGTAACTGGATGTGAATGGGTCCAAGTGGATTGTGGTTGTTGAAAGATTTGAAAATTTGTGCACATCATAATTCATTCTAGAACTATAAATTACAGATAGGTGGGTGAAAAGTTGCAGAACTTATAGTTAATGGTATAGACTAGGGATTTCATGAAACATTACCCAATTATCGATAATTGGGAACAATCACCACTCCAACTAATTTCATTGTGCATAAAGGAACGTTGAAACATAGGACAAGAATCATTTTGATAACACAAATGTCCAAGGCATTTCGTCATTCTAAACCTAATCCAAACACATTCTTGATGTTATTAGCCTACAACGTGCACTAAACATGACCATCGTACTTTTTGTCCATACCTTTGCAATTGTTTGAAATGTCCCAACAAATGATGCACATGAGGAATCTCAAATAAAATATCACCATTGAATTTTGTGGGAAAACAATTCACACACTCAATTATGATGGCACCATAGTCAAGGAACTTTAATTCAAAAGAAATATGCAAGGTCAGAGACATTGCTTTTAGTGAATCAACAACATTGGTGAAAGGAATTACTTGCGCCACATCCTTGAGTGCAAAGATTATTATTCAGTGGGCTAGGAATTCATGCAAAGGGGACAACCAAATTAGGAAGGGATGGGATGTCTTTGTTAGAAAAATCACAAAGGTTGATAAACGAAAACTTCGCCACTGAGACAAAAAACTTCGAGTCGTGGGAAATTGGATTGGTCTTTTCCTTCATCATGATGCCTTCACAACAATGTTTGCCATTGATGCAATTGTGCCCGATGTTAGAACAATATCCTGAAAATTGTTGAGCGCATGTTCATCAATGATTTGATACTTGCCATTGGTGACCATCCAAAACATCCCTTCAAAGTTGACATTAAGAACTTGATAAATAGAACTTAAAACAATGTTGTTTTCGGCGTAAGAAACATCTTTAAAAACATGCAGAAATCCTTACAGGAATGTAAACATTGCACATAAGATATTTTCGATCAATTGGATGATTCTAGAATAAAAGACCAAGATGGAAAGATTTGGTTGTCCTCTAGTATGGAAAGTAGCCATCGAGATCAAAAGAGAAAGCAAACACCAAGATAAACATCACTTCAATATCACTAAAAGAAAATAGAAAATGCCACTACATTAAGAATTTGAATTGAGAAATAGATGAGGAACTGAAGTAAAATAATTCATTGCAAGACACAAAGTGACAAAAACATATTATTAGTAAATGAAGCAATGAAAAACAATAGTGCAAGAAGGTTATCCCACATCACGGGAAATAATGGATTATAGAGAATTAAATTGGAGAATGAATATAATTATCCTCCCACATAAAATTTCATCGATATAGTTGACAATGTAACAACAAGAATAATATTGGCGACAAATAAAAAATGAAACATTAGCTTACATAGTGCATTAAAAAATATTGATAACAATCCCAACATTGGACACGGTACGACATTGAAAAGGCACATATATGTTTAAGGGAAACAATGAACCTATTAACAATAATGGAATGAAAGTATTGGAAGGTGATGTTCATTGAAGGAAGGACGTAATTCTAGAAAGGTAGAATGAATATCTCGTAGTGTTGCTTTAGTAAACCCCAAAAATTAACAACGGATTACATCAATCCATCTTAGGATACTCCAAATGATTGATTCCCAACAGATACGTAGGGAAAAGAATGATTGGAATAATAATACAAATGATCCAGAGAAAATAAGTTTGTGATGTCTTTGCTTGTAAAAGCTCACTAAAGTGGGGCCAAATAAAGAGCCAAAGTAATGCCAAATGGCATATTGTTTGGATTGGAATTCTCTTAATGTTTTTAATGCCACACAATTTATTTTATGGCTCATTAGTTTGTAATAAATGTTGAATTATGTTATTTGTATTCTAGCCTTGTATTCAAAGTCTTCTATTGTTGCCTTCTATGTGCTTTTTTTATGTTCCCTACGGTCCCCTTGGATTTTTTTTTCCCTTTGGGACCATTTCAATGCTTTCACCAATGGGATTGCACGATTCAAATCGAAGGTGTGCCTGGGACAATGTTCTACTATGGCCATCATTTGGTTTTGTTAATGAGCATAACGTACATGAAGCATAACATACATGAACACCATGTTAGGCCAAAAATAATTGAATGTTAATGGCCAATTTTCCCACAAATTAAATAAATATGTTCAAAGTGATAGAATGCAAAAAGAGAAATGAAACTTATGAGAAATCCTATGAAATAATGTCCAATGACATACTCCTTGTTGTAATTATTGTCAATTTGAAATGTTGCTTACAATTAGATATTCTTAAAATTTTAATTTTTTGAGTAGGAATTGACCAAATGATGCAAGGGTGAGTTGCAAGGCTCCTAATAATTTGATAAATTTGATAGATTTAGGATCAAACTTAGGATAAGAGTTAGATAAGTATGAAGACTCATTTGAACAATATGAATTGAAAGAAAACTAATTTATTTTTTTGTCTTATATATCTTTGAAATGTGATCACATATTTTTGTTTAGATATTAGAGCTTTAATTTTGACCTATGAAAATTTGAAAAAATATTTAAAGATCTTAATCCTAAAATCAGAAGGTGAAGATAAAAAATCAGCTCAATACATATGACTAATTTAAATGAGTTAAAAACAGGTAGTGAAAGAATTAGACAAGATATGAGTTTTTATTTTAAAAAAATGAGAGCCAACTTGATTCTTAAACTTAAAGAAATTGAGAACTGAAAAAATGATTATGAAAAATATTGCAAAATACCCCCTAACAAGCTTTGTCCAAGCTTCTCTTACTGCATCTTGTATGATTTTACTTGTTTTGTTTTATTGTTTGTTTTTTCTTGCATGTTTTGTTGCCTCACATGAATTTTAAACCCGTCATACCACAAGAGAGAGTCAATATTTATGTCATGAGTGTACTTTATAGCATTGAGTAGGAGACTGATTTCTCTTAAGTAAACTTCAAACCAATCAAACCCTATGGTAAAGACAGTGCAATTTCAGGCAATGTGCCACAAGTCCACACTTGCATCTAGACAGTGCTCATTGAAGATATTTGTGATTCAGGATCAAGGTAAGGTGGAAAAAGAGGTTAGTTCAACCCCTTGAATTTCAAAGGATTAAAATACCTTTCATGTGGTGAAATATTTATCATGAATTCTCTAAGTTTTTGGGGGTGGTATGAAAAAAATCCTAAATTTCCCCAAGCTACTCAAACTTTTTGCTTAGTTTGGAAAACCCCTTTGCACAGAGGGTTAAATTAACTCGTCATACTATTTTATCTATCAGACAAAGGTTAGTTTACTCCAGTGTTGTGTGTGTAAGTGCCAATAGGCATATGTACAATGTGTAAATCCCATGTAATTGTAAATCATTTACATTTACATGTCCAAATTTTTTTACAGTTAAGCTTATCTTGTTGCAGTGTATATATATATTTTTCCACTTACACTTACATGGCCCTGTGTAAAAGTTTTCGGGTGTGTAAGTGTAGCTACTAAAATTATTTGTAAAGTCACCCTGTCTTTGGGCCTCCTTTTCACCCCAAACCCTCCATAATGTAAGAAATTTTTAATTAAATCTGAGAATGGAATGCTGAAAATCAGCATTTAATGCACAAGGTTCAAGACTAATTATAGTAGTTTTACATGTAGGAGCAGTGAAAACATATGCAGCAACAGTGGAGGCGCTAAAGAAAAAGGAAAGGCAGGGTGAAACTGAGTTGACCACAAAAACTCAGGTCCCCACCCTTGAATGCTAATGTTTTTCTTTTTTTTGGGTAGGTTTTAATTTTTTTGAATTTCACCTTATTTATGATCAAACTCAGGGTTCTAGTGTTCTTTTCCTTACTTTATAGATAATTTTATTATATATCTTTAGTGACCATGCTTTCTTGCAAAGTCATATGAATTAGTTGTGGGTGTATATTTTGATAGTTTGTTTTGCAATGGGCCATTTAGCTGGTTTATCATCAAAAACATTATGAAACCTCCCCTCCTCAAGTAAAAATCACATTATTTACATTGTTTTACATAGCCATGTAAAATCATATATGTATGGTTTTATCGGACTGTGTAAAATTATATAAATATATTTATTTTGACACTTACACAGAGTGTAAGCCCCAAACCATTTTCGCACACAACTCGTTATATTTTAGTCATTTTTACCCCCAAATCAGAAGAGGGTTAAATGGAATAAAATTATCCCTACTAAAGTTTGGTGTGAATCCAGCTTAAGAGGGAAATTATGGCTACTTACAGGTGTGAGAACCTGCCCAAGGCAGCAGCCACACAGGGGACACAAATTCGCTGCCTTGCCCAAGGGCATTACCCACCCTAAAGCACTGCACTTAGATGTTTGTTTTGTATGGACAAACATTAAACTTTTCCTCCTCCAAAATAGAAGATACCTTTCATTCTGGGTAATGAATCTTATATTTGTTCAGGTTCCTCCAAACACCTAACAAATTACCACCTCCAAAAGAGAAGAAGAAGAGGATGATTATGATGATAATGATGATGAAACCCTTGCAAGCTCCATTAAACAAAGCACCTGGCCAAGGGGGAAAGGAAGAACAAAGGGAAAGATCGAAGGTTATGGGTTGTAACTTGTGACTTGACAGGCAATCAGAGCATTGCGATTCTCACAAGAGATGGTTCAGTACCAGCAAATTGCAAACAGATAGAATTGAAAGAACGCATGGATCGGAAACTCACATCAATGGGAAAATAACACAAAACCAACCAGCAATCAAGTCAATGCACGAATATCCACATTCCTTCAGAAATAAGCTATCAAGTCACTAAACAAGACATGATGATATGATGTACACAAGGTTAAAGAACACTACAGACGATTTAGCCATAGCTTACATCCATACTAGTCCTGCTGAACTAGCATCATACTCTCTCTCTTAAAGTTCTAACATGAACTTCACAGTTCCTTGTTGGAAGGCATTTCAAGAAATTGCAGATGGACACAAGGGTATGGGTTTTTGCTCACACAAATATGTGGTTTGCAGATGCCAACTCAATGACAGTCAACTCCAAGATCAAAGAGCTGAATTTTTGCTCAAATCTGAGAATCTTCTTACTCCAGCTCTTTAGCAAGGTCAACATTATCAACAAAAACCTGCACATGCCAGGTATCCAAGGTTTAGAAGCATATTCATACGAAAAGCACACTTCACCACTATTTCTCATGACAACTCTCACTGATCACAAAAAATCAGTTAGTCAGGTTAGTCAGCTGTTGTTTCAACCAGTGTTGGGCAGTTCTTGACATTTATGAAGAACTTTTATGTACCACAAATGTTCTGCTTTAGAGGACCATAACAAGACTACATGCAAGGTTTGACTAAGGGGCTCATTCCTTGACTCCTGAAGCCCTTTATTGAGTCCTACAATGTACTGATTTGAGATGCAATGCCCTAGGGTTCCCATGAAACTTGTTCCAGTGTCACCATTGCCAGCTATTCAATATGTGGAGATGAAATCGTCCATTCAAAGAGAATGACAAGAACCAGTCAGAAGAAAGAAGAAACAACAAAGCCTTTCCATGTATGTGAAAGATTCCACTTACTGATTTCCAACCATCTGGGTCAAGGCAAGCTGCAATTTTAGTGTTGAGGATGGGAAGGGGACCAGGTTCATGGACTATTGTTCCCCCTGCCTCCCTGACAGCAGCTGCTGTCTTATATACATCATCAGTGCCAACAGCAATCTGTGAAACAAAACTAACTGTTTGATGAGGACATTATCTCCCTGATATTCATCATACATGTAGCAAATCAAAAGAAGAGCAACAATCCCACCTCTGAAAACCCAGAATACACCTGCTATGTATCAACTTGCCCTCATCTCCAGAACATGGGTTTGACCACAGTCCAAAAAGACCATATCCTAGTATTCAATTAGTTAACTACAGAAAATGTCCCACAATCTTAAAAATCTCATGAAAAATTTCTTCATGAGATACCCTAACTTCTGGAAACAAGCATGCAAGTAGTCACACTCTTAAATCCATTCAGTTGATCCAATGATGATATTCTGGAGAATTGTTGCTGGTTCATTACTTATTTACAACTGGGAAATATTCACATAAACCAGCCATCCTTAAAAAGCAGCATATTCAACATCTCACCTGTGCATAGCCATTGCCCTTAGTATATTCAGTAACACCATAGTTGTAAGTCAGCTCCAAGACTGTTACCTTTTGCTCTTCCTCACCATAGCCCATCATTGCAAGTGTGTACTGCAGAGACATACACAAAATCTCTTAGAATATCTTCATTAGTACTGATAATTTCTCCATACTTACAATTTGAGTCAACATGAAAAGATTTGCCCATGATAAGGTGTCTCTTAAAAGGAAAATTGATACTGGCTTCAAAGCATGTCTATATACTTTCTTTGGAGTTGAAGCAGCCAGCTTGTAGAGGAACTGGTACTGCAGGATTGCAACAAGTGAGACTTGTAAGCCATTCTAAGCTCCATAGGACATACCTTCTGTTCAGGATTATCCCTCATCCTCAACAACTTCATCCCAAAGGCCTGAGTCAGAAAACACACACCAAAATTGACTTATCAGGTGCAGAGCTGCTTTGTAGACAATAAAATCCAAAATAAAGCCCAAATTTGAATTTGTGCATGGCAATGACAAGGACCCTGCCATATGTTCAAGCATACCTTCTCATAAAAAGTAACTGCACGCTCAAGGTCACCAACACGAAGCATGACCTGGCAAAATGGTTCCGGTGTAGGACCTCTCTGAATGAGCTCAAACTTGTAACCATCAGGATCTTCAACAAAGGCAATGATAGACTTTCCACCCTTCACAGGACCTGGCTCCCGTGAAACTTTGCCGCCTTTTGCTTTGACAATATCCACAACCTTCTGCACCTGTGCACATACAGAAAGCATGGAATGTGTAGGCACGCAACTGGGCAACACAACAATTGTGGCAATCCAGTGGGCTCAAGATAAACTTACATCCTCCACAGCAATTCCAAAGTGACCAAATCCTGTGCCAATGTCATACTTGGCCACTCCATAGTCTGTCAAGACACCGATAAAGCTCAATGACCAGTATTGCATTTTGCTGGAATGTGCAGCACTGAATGTCAGCCTGAATAGAGTGAAAGAAAATTCAAGCATTAAATTTAAGCAGCTTACTGTATGTCAGTTCCACAACAAAGTGTGAATCCTCAGGACCATAACCAAGAAATGCATTTGTGTATTTCTCCTCTGGAATATCCCTTTTCCTCAGCAGCTTCATTCCCAAGCATTCTGTGTAAAACCTGCAGATCCCAGCCACATACATCTAAGCACTATAAGACTTGACACAGAACCCAGCTAAGAAGGGGGGGGATCTGAGATGATAAGCACAATAAGAATGGGTTTTGAATAAAGCAGAAAACTCAACATTGTATGAATATGGTATCAGACAACTCCTATGAAAACACAAGTTTCAATTGGGTAAGGCTGGTATGCATATCCATTTCAAATGTCTGCCTTCCAATGGTCTCCTATATCATAGAGAAACTGTTCCAAGTATGTAAGAACTATGAATTGAAGGAGAAGTGACAGTTGTAAAAGACATTCTCGCATCAAAGCTGAAGTCAATTAAACAAGCCTCCAAAATCTACTCGAGATTTAGAGATGCTTTATGAATGGGCTGTATGGGGTATACAGTTAGTGATTTGAGCACATTAGGGTTGGTGAAAGTGCCCCCCTTACTTGATGGTTTTGTCAAGGTCTCCAACTCGGTACACAACATGCAGTAAGCGACGGTTGTCACTCTTGGCCCATTCAACAACATTGTCTTTGCTTGTCATAGTTTGTGCAGCAGCTACGCTTTCTATGTTATTACTGCCAGCCTTGGGTTGAAACAACCTTTGGACTCCAAAAAAAGAAAAGCTCTGTGTTCCTGCAAACACCCAACTGTCAATAAATCAGTTGAGTAGAATCAGTCAGTGGTGATTGGGAAATCTGTGGCCATTTTGCATGAATTCTTCTCATGCAGTGGTGACCATATTAGGCATGAAGCCACTGCTTCCGCATACCAGTGAAGGAGCTACATCTTTACATTGCCCAAAACAAGAGTTTTAAGGTCCCTGATCGTAGTAGGCAGAGAAAGAGCTCAGAATGGCCTTGAGTTGCCATGAATCTCTCTTATTGCAATATATACAGGGGTCGCCAGAGCTTCTTCTTCTTCTAGACAATGAATTACAATTCTAGTCGTGCAACCACAAGAAGAGCAGGTAGAAGAAGCCCAACCATCCAAATAGGTCCAGGGAAAGAAAGTAAAAGATACGCCAGCCAAGGCCAGTAACGCTATTAGTCGCCTTTGCACGCTTGTCATAGTCATCGTCTTCGATGAATGGACAAGAGAGCGACGACGACAGCAGGAGGAGGAGGAACGGCGAAGAGGATGTCGTTTTTTGCCGTCTCCAAAATCTACAAACTCCAACAATAGAAAAACTAAATAAACCTCCTCAGGGGCTTTGTTTACAAAAACAACAACAATACGCCATTCCCTTCCCTCATCTTCTTCTGAAATTTGCACATAGAAAAAACACGAGATAGTAATATATACAAACGGGTCTCAGAACACGAGAACACACGCACGCACGCACACAGACAGCGCCGTGGGAGTCGTTTTGTGACATACGTGGAACCAGGACGGGGAAGCCGTGAATGAGACTTCTGGAGAAGAAGCCGGCGGCAACCTGTACCACAGAGAACTCGCGTCTGGGAGAGGAGCAGCATCGCAGGGAGATGGGAGCACCACCGGCGGCAAGCGCGGACGTCCTGCAGCAGGAGTGCGTGAAAGCCATAGCTATAGCCATGGCCACGACTCCGTTATGTCATTCACCGGCTGCTGTGTTCTTCTTCTCGTCGCTTCTCGTTTACTGTACCTCGCGTTCCTCCTCGCATGCTTCTCTCTCTCTCTCTCTCTCTCTCCAACGCAATAAAGCAACTAACAAGATAAGTTTTTACTTTGACAAAGACACAAAAGACAAAAGTTCCGGAGAAATGTTGGCTTTCTTCTGCTCTTCCGATATGCACTTGGATCTGAACTAATCCCTTCTTATCCACAATTCATCAACACACCTCTAATTCCAGAATCGAAGAAGCTCTTCTACTTCTTCATAATTAGTCTCTTCTGATAGTAATGAGCATGTTTTCTTTGATCCTTCCTTCCCTCTTTCTGTGTGTTAAGAATACAAAGATTTGAAAGAGCGATAACGAGGTTTGCAAAAACATCTATCTGTCCACTCGTCGTGTGTGCGATAACTGCCGCTACCGTTCCACCCGCGAAGGAAGCTCGCTCGCTCCCTCCCTGTACACCGACCATTTACTTACTTACCTGCAGCACCCCGCCCGCAGCAACGGTCGAGAGAATCGAAAACAGCAGCAAACTAGAGCTAGCTCCGCAACGAATTTTTCGAACGCTGAAGAAATGCGGCACGGGCGGTCGGGTAAGTAGCAGGAGGCTATTAGGGAGAAATCCGGGGGGGCGGCGGCAGCAGTGGTCGTTACGGCACACTCTCTCACTCCTAATCACAAGCTCGTAACAGTTTCTCTCGATGCAGCAGCCGCCAGTTTCCCATTCGACACGCCGGCAGTATGTATGGCACGGGCAAATCCGCATCCAGATCTTGGACGCTTCTTCTACAAACCAAATCAACACTCCACAGAGAGAAAAAGCAGAAGATATTCTAAGAATAATACACTATACTACGCATCATGAAATACCACACACGATCAGGAATCCATCAAATCCTGTTGTCAAAACACAAAGAAAATGGCATGACGACTCTCCCTCCCAAAACAAACGGCAAGAAAGAAAGGCCTTGAAGGAGCCAACAACTGCTTCATGAGTATGACAAATCCAGACTGTGGCAACAAAGAGCCTCTGAACAGGCAAGCAGCGATCCGATCTGCAGGAAAATGATAATCATCAACAACAACAACGCGTGATGATGCCAGGATCCATTCCATGGTTCAATAATAATAGCCTGGAAGCTTTTTCTCCAATACACAACAACAAACACGACTTACAGTTTTCCTTGTGGTCGGCTGTCTTGAACTACATCAGGAACTCCGGCAGATCCAGACACTCTCTGGACGGAATGTCAAGCATTGCAAGTGGAAGAAATTCCTCAGTTTCAACTGCAGGAATCATGATGAATTCCAATCGCCTCGAGTACCTACTGTAATGGATTGGATCTCAAAATGCCATGAGAATTTCCTGCCGTGAAGAAACTTTGGCTTTGAAGTTCTGGACATTTTTAAAAGGTGATACTAGTTTGTTTGCAACATGATCAGCTCGACTTCGTGATGGAGCTGCTGCATCAGCTTTGCACAAGAAGAAGAACGAGGGAGGGAGGGGTCTACGGAATATCAAAAGGGCCATACGGTACATGACTCCAACCTCAAGCTAAATTGTAAAACATGTTTTAACCATAGGCCAATCTGTTAACAAAATTCTAATCCAAGGCTAAAGTTTCAAAAATAATTTTTACTTTAGACCATATTCCAAAAATATATTCCAACCTTAAGCCAGTATGCCCAATTTTTTTTGATACTCTAAGCTAATATGCATATGCAAAATTAATTTTATCTTGGGATAAAGTCTTTTGGCATGAAGTGTAACATTAAACCAATATATGTGTATTATTATTTTAAATGTGTATTTGTATCAAATATAGAGAAATTCTTGATCCAATGGCTTGGGGTTAGTACAATTTGACATGAGGTCATTGTCTGAAAGGTGTAAGACATTTGACTTAAGAGTGTGAGACATTTACTTTGAGAGTGCATGACATTTGGCTTAAGGGAGCAACACATTTGCCTTAAGGGTCTGAGACATTTGTCTAGTGAGTGTAAAACATTTTTTCTAAAGAAGCAAGACATTTGACCGAACACTTAAGCATTCAGAATAAGCTGAACCCAAGGAGAGGGTTTTGTTGGATCTGGTGTCTGAACAAAATTGAACGCTTGCTTTTGGTGCATCTGATGCACTAAAAAATTGTCAAAAACAGATTAGAAATGAGAAAGTTACAGCCCCCAAAAGTAAAGGGGGTCAAAAACTAAAAACACAAACCATAAATCACTATGAAACTAATTCTTGAACACCCAAAAAAAATTCTTTGTACGATGCTTTGTTGCTTTTACAGTTCAAAGATTATTTATACATTATTTGTAGAACTGAAGGTGGTGCTCCTACTGCACTTTAAATAGTTTAAAAGAAGCTTTGAAAAAAAAGAGGTCCAAAGAGAAAAAGGAAAAAGAAAAAAATGTGTTTTCTAAATTAGAAAGCTTATTTTTCTTCTTACTATTATTTCATTACTTATTTGCATTTCAAAGATGATTTCTATAGCTTGACGTAGCACTCCCCTGACATTTTAAATCACTCAAAATGAATCAAAATGAATCACTGATAATGAAGATTTTAAAAAATGTTAATGATAGGGTATTGATCGGTGATAGGTAGTTTTACCCTAATGTTGGACTACCTGACATACTGACATTCATGCAAGAGAGCACCCGGGATGGTGGGCAGTGATCAAAAAATGTTTTTGCCTTCATAATCTGCCCGAAATTATCGATTTTTTTTCTTTCAAACTGCCCTTTTATTTGTTTAAAGTTTGAAGATATTTTTAGAGTGCCCTAAATTTTTTTGGCATAAATGAAAAATATCTTCAACTTGTATAAGGAAAATATTGAGCAGAGTTAGAATTCCCAGAATGCCAAAAAAATTCAAGCACTGGGATTTTTCAGAGTACCCATTGGGGCAGAAACGAAAAAAAATCAACATGTCTCACTTTCCCAAGCAGGGTAAAATTTCCAAAATTCCCCAAAAAATTTCCAAGCATCTTAGAAAAAAAATCTCATGAATATTTCCGAGCATAGGATTTGTTGAATTCCCAAATTTTTGAGTAAAAGTGAAAAACTTTCAACCAATAAAATATGCCCGAAATATATCAGGCAGAATAAAGATTCTCAAACTAATGAATATTTTTCAAGCATCTTGAAAAATGTTTTCCAGGATTCTCTAGAATGCCCAATTTTAAACCTTAAACAAAATATTTTTAAAAATCTAATTGTAAGCTTCAATGCTAATTTTTAAAAAAATCCTAAATCAAAACTATAAAAGGATTCTTACTTGAGGATTAAGTGCTAGGCCCAAGCTAAAAAGATTCTAACCCCAAGCCAAAATGGTAATTTTTAAAAACTCTAAGTCAAAATAATAAAAAAATTCTAATCCTTAAGCCTAAATAGACACTAACCTTTAGGTCCAAATAGATTTATCTTTAAGTCTAAAAGGATTCTAAACTTAAGCCAAAATATTAAGAACATTTCAACCTTAAGCTTAAATGTTAAAATGATTCTAACCCTAGGCTTAAACATTAAAAATATTCTACTTTAAAACCAAAATAGTAATAAATATTTTAAGTACAAAATAAATTATTAAAAAAATAATTTAGCTCAAATTTCAACCAAATCAAAATTTTAAAATATTTCAACCATAAGCCAAAGTCTTAAAACAAATTCTAAATACTAGGTCCAAGTGTTAAAAAGATTCTAACCCCGAGCCAAAATGGTAATTTTTTAAAAGCCTAAGGCAAAATAATAAAAAATATTTTAATCTTTAGGCTTCAATAAATTCTAGCCATTAGGCCCAAATAAATTTTATCCTTAGACCTAAAAAGATTTTAACGTTAGATCAAATTTCAACCAAAGATCAAAGTTTTTAAAATATTTTAACCATAAGCCAAAGTCTTAAAAAAGGTTTTGAGTCAAAACCAAAATTTAAAAAAATTCTAAGCTTAGGCCCATCTCATTATGTCTTGAGATGTATAATCTTTGGTCTTATGAAGCACTTTTCCATTATATTCATATCATGAAATGAATACATTGTAAAATACATCCTATGGTTGAACCATGAACCAAACAAAACTATCCTAAAGGTCCAATGTAAAATTGTTTTCGGTATGGCCCTTTCGATATTTCAGAAGGGTCCTTAAACACATAATATTGCACCTTACAATATTGTACTTCATGTATATATGTATGTATGTCAACAATATTTACCTCGTAGATCTCCTCTTTTGCAGTAGCAACCTTTATGTGTACAATGAAGCCCTCGACTATGGGCTTTGTGAGAATAGCAGCCCTTGCAAGGTTGAGTCCGCCTCATATCTAATGGATCCACCAAATATCGACCATATATATATATATATATATATCACATAAGCATTTCAATATAGGAGAAAAAAATAATTGGTGGCTAGGGTTAGGGTTTGGTGATGGCTAGGTTAGGGTTGAATGGCAGCTATTTTAAGGTTAGGAGATTGTATATATTGGAGTGGTTTTGAATTGTGTTTCATTTTTTCTTTTGATGGTTTTGAGTGCACATAGAATCTTCAAGCTTTATTAATTAGTTGTTGCAAGTCATAGTTTGGTGATTGTAGCATTTGACACATTCAACCTTTGTAATTTTTTTGTTGTTTAATACAATTGTTCCATTTGATGAACCTTGAGTCTTTCCTTTCTTGCTTGTTTCAAGTTGTTTCCAATAGCTACCTATTCAAAGCACAGTAAAAACAACCATTTGTAGTTCAATTACAACAAATTCTTAAAATTATGTTCCCAAGAAAAATTTAAACTTGGGACCTTACACCAACCATAGGTGCACTAGTTTGTCCACCATTCTTGGTTAGGCCTTGCGCATCATGCACCAACACCTTTAAATTTAAATCAATTTTGCAAAAGAGTAAGGATTACCACCTTTGACAATATTAGACAAATTAGGTTATTCCCATAATAACTTACGCATGGACAACCAATAGTTAGTCCATGGGTTGATATCTAATGCTAACTAGGGTTGCTAATGACATTTCAAAAAAGATGAAACTAGAGAAGGCCATAAATGTAAAGTGAATTGATTGAATATATATTATCTCATAGCAAAGCCATGGCCTCCCAAATAAAAAACAAAACACATGTAATCAACTAGGTCTTGAGGATGACAAAATGTACTTGAAAAGAAAAAATATTTCAATCATCCAAGTTAAGACCTTGTGATGGGTGAAATACACCAAAATTCCCCTACATTAGTATGAAACCCAACAAAAAATCTTGAGAAGCAAGGATGATAGTTTACATCAACTACTCACTTGCTCTTTTGTAAAAATTGGCCTTTCCATACCAAATTGCTACCCGCTACATCTTTCAACATCAACTCTAATGGATCATCATTTTCATTCGTGATTAACAACAAAGCAAAGCCTTTGCCCTCCACAATTTCAATAAGTTGCACCCGAAACCACCCATCTTCAATAGAGTTGCCATGGTGGAGACATGCCTGCCCACCACTCCCTGATATCATACCTATTTGCAATGATTATCTTTTTGGCAAAATTTATCAATGCAACCAAATCTTTTATTTAAAACTGCACTCCCAAATCAATGTTCACTATTTGTACAATAGACTTGGATCAAGGTGTAGTTATAGAATTTAGCCTTTAGTGATTAATTTGACTAGATTCTTACCACACATAACAACAACATTTTCGAATCTCACCTTTTCTTATGTGCATGTCACCATACATGCACCAGATCATGCCCGAATGCTAACACCAACTTGCACTACAAGTGTGGTTTTTTTAATTTTTAGCTTAAGATCCACCCAAATCCCCTCCCTCCCCAATTATTTCATTCCAACATATTTGTCAATGTTGACTACTATCTAGTTTTGCCATGCCACACCATTCTATTACAATGATGTCTAATTCTCATCAATGAAGGAAAATTTGGATGTGCACCTTTGTAATATGGCCAATATCCCCATGTCTAGTTCTACCTTTGTCTTCAATGGCATGCCCCTCCAAAAGTCTAGTAGGTTTTATGGATGGATGCATTTCTATAGGGCATTCAATACCATGCCCTTCCCCAAGCTTTGTACACTTTGTGGCTATCTGCACTTCTATAGTGTGTGGCAAGTTAGGTAGTTCCTACAATGCCTCCTGGACTTGTCAAACCTACACCTAACATTCTTGCATTTGACTGTGCTAACAATTTTGTCATGAATAACTCCACATGAACATTCATTGTTCAATTCCTCGAACATTTGAATTGCATCCCTCTAAGATTTTTGGTAGATTTGTTTCAATTACTATAATTCATGAGGAGAGAATGGCTGAATTGGAATCATGTTAGATTTGCATGCATTCCCCAACATAATTACAACCTAGTTCAACAAACATCATTGACTATAGAACACCATCATGGCCATGGCAAAATGTAGCCTTCAGCACACAAAGAACCAACCTAGGACCGTTGCTACATTCAAAGTTTTCAATGTCAAATTTTGTGTGTTAGCACTATTGCAAACATGATTACATCAATCCAATCCATTGTTTACTAGGGTGAAGTTCTTTTTCATTTTAAACAAAGAATCTACAATGTGGACACAAAAAGTATCTAAAATCAAACAATGATCAAGATTGTAAAAAAATTTGGCAATCAAAGGGTCTTTGTCACCATTCTTTTGGATTTGAAACAAGAAAACTTTAATATAAAGCAAACCTTGTAATGCAAGATGGTAAAGATGACCAACATTTCAATCAAGTTTATCAGGATTTGCTTGTACTATACCTAAGTTGATGACAATTGTAGTTGAATGAAAATGCACTTACCATAGGTCTATCTATAAATTTGTGGGTTTGAAAACATTCATCCATTGAACCATAATTCAAAGTATGTTTGCAATTTGTCCCCTTAATAGATCTATAAGAATGTATTCATATGCATTTGTGGGAACTCACTCGGTTTCCATTTGTGCCAACTAAGGCAAGCTCTGTGGTTGCCAGGTTAGATAATGATGGGCTTTGATGTGCAAGCTTTTTCAACAACCCAAAAAATCTACATCCATAGAACTATAGGGGTAGGGAATTATACCTTTTATAATTCATATGCCTATTGTTAATAATTTATGTACATTTTCAAAGGCAAAAAATATCAAGTTTAAACAAACACATACCAATTTGGCTTTAGTAGCAACTTTCCCACCATGACCATATTTGCTTAGTTTTGTGATTGTGCCTCTTACACCTATTAGTTGGGAGGTCTTTTTTTTTGTGTATCATTTTTCCCGATATTTAACAAGTGTTGCACTAACTTATAATTTGTTCATTTCATCCTCAAGTTTCTTTCTTTCTCTAGCCCTTGCATTCTACAAGACCCCATTGATATGGAACAATCACAATATAAAATGTACATAGGGAAATTGGAATGTTGTCTACTATAAATATGTCAATATTATTCATCCTTTTGATGAATGTTTAGCACACTCATCATCATTGGGAATTGGAACTAAATAATATTTCCAAAAGAAAGGAAGCTCACAATTTATACTACCAGAAAGGGTTGTTTGTATGATTTCAATGCAATGGAACATTTGATGTCATTAAGTGGGTTATGATTGTTGAGACATTATTTTCTTCTTGAATGTGCAGGGATGCTAATAATGGGTTTGGGGTTTTGGAAAATGAAGAAGAATAATTGGAGTTATGACAACAATTATCTATGTGAAATAGTTCCAACCAATTGAACATTCGCTGAAAAAGATAGTAGTTGGATGAATGCATTACTAGTTCAAATGGAAGATTTAGTTCTAATCGATGAAAAGAGGATCATGGCAAGAGAAAATATTGATTATATCTAGATACTTTGAAACATTAAAAAGATGATGAAAAACACTTTAAAAATATATGAAGATGGGGATTCGGTGTTGTGGCTTCTAAAAGATCAAAAAATTAAAAAGGGCAAATTCCTTTTTCCTTGGACTGGTCCATTTTGAGTAAAGAAAGCCTTTGGTAATAATATTGTCCAATTGAGCATGCTAAGTAATGAAGATGTGGCATTGGTTAATGTCAATAAATTGAAAGCTTACTAAAACCCTACAAAACTAATTGTTATAGTTGTCGCAATTATAGTGATTAGTAGGAATATGGAAAATAATCCAGCAAGGCAATTCAGGGAGGATTCAGTTTTTGGTGACAAATGGAAACAACTGGAAAAATTCTATGAAAGTTTGAATTCCCATTTGAAAAAAAACGACACCACATAATTATCCAAAAAAAGATCACCCTAGAAATTAGGGCAAGTAGTGTACAAAGACAAGCTTCCAATAAAAGAACAATATATGTAGATTATGTGGCAATTTCAAGCAATGCAAGCCCATAACAATGCAATGCAAATGCAATAAAAAACCAGTTTCAAGCAATGAATATTTTTTTTGGAGAGAGATCAATTGCAGTACAAGTGATAGGTACCCCATTTTTAAATTGTTTGCTTACCATTGAAGCCAAGGAAGCCATAGGCAGCTGACCCAACAAGTTGCGCCACAGGGACACCTCTTGCATCTTTGTTATCAGGCACTCTTCACCATTCACTGTGATCACAAGCATAAAAACCATACAAAAGACACCTTCCAAAAAATCAATGATTTACCAAAGTCTTTCAACACAGAAAAACATCTCCATTGGATTCTTGTAGTATATAACTGGAGGACACATTTTTGTATGCAGATTTTCAAGTTCCATCTTGTGAGTAAGCCTTGTTTTTATGGTGACTGCAGGTGACACCTTTTGAAAAACACAAAGCCCGTGCAGCTCCCCTTCATTGATTGATTGCATCAATTTTTTGTCACCGTGAAAGGCCCAAGGACAAGGGCATTGATGCCAAATCAAGCTTGGGCTTGACTCTCACCTTGCACACAGTTATTTTAGTAATGTCCTCACCCTTGGGCTTTACCATACACAAAATACTGGGTTGTCTTATGGGTTTAGCTGTCATTATGATCTACATATGTTTCCGATTATGATAATGTTCATCTTGTGCTTTATTACTGTGGGTAAAGCCCATGGGTAGGGTATATATTCCCTAAATAAGGGGCCTCCCAACTTCCTTCTAGGCCCCTTATCTCAGGAATGTGTCCACCCATGGGCTTTACGCTCTATGTTCAAATTTCAATCTTGTTGCATTCATCTATGGATGACCCGACTTCCATTATTGAGAGGAAGCTGAATTTGTCAGTTCTACTTACTCCAGGTGAGTACACTTTCCTCAGGTGACCTAGTTGTACCTCCTCTTCTTCTTCTTATTATTATTTTTTGGGGTTGGGGTGGAGGTTTTAGGATGGAGGAAGAGGGGAATACCCAATTTGTATATTTTGACCCGAATTTTTTTCCTTTGGAGCCAAGTCCTCTATACCCCTAACTCTAGTCAAGGCCTAAAGAATAGTCACAAAAGCTAAGGTGGGAAAGAAAATAACTGAATGGCAGGAACACTTTTGGGCCTGGTCCCAAGGCTAACTATGTTACCTACTTATTAGGTGCTCACAACAAATGACAAATGAACAATTCATTTTAGGTACAAGGTAGCATTGATCTTGTCTTGAAAAAGAGCACTAAGATTAAATTTCCCTCTCCCCCTCCACCCCCTAAGGGGGACTACCTAATTTATCTAATTATAGTAGTAAAGACTAAGTTTAGCCTCAAAACTCTAATTATTCATTTCATTTTTTTATGGATTTAATTGGGTGGCCTATGATGCAATATAAACTACCCCCTATTGTGTGCTATGGAATCTCTAATTCAATCGTGGCTTGCAAATGATTAAGGTCAATTGAAGCTATTTATTGGACTTCCAAATTCTATTCCTTTTCACCATACGCAGGGCAATGATGCATCAGTCAATTGAGAAAGAAAATCTATTAGTGATGGGCTTTTTAAATAAGTAGAGTTTTGGAGGCTAAGGATGTGCAAGGATGAAACTTATGTTTAAAGCTTGGTCCATATGTGGATTACTAGAAAACATTTTTGAGTTATCAAAACCTTTGCCAACTCCAAGTTTAACACACTTGGATGGTTTTGAGCAATTGAAGATCTAATTACATGTGAGGTTTCATTCTTGCCATTGTTGATGTCCATTCTAAAGACCCAATCATCATTCCATATTGTTGTCTTAAAAACATGTGAATATCCTTGAAGATAGCTACTTGCATTCCTTTTTAAGACTTGGGCCCAAGGTCTCCAAGGTAAATAATAATTATGTACCAATAGTCTCATACTCTAGTTATTACTTTGAGGTCTATTAATTTTTAAAAAAAAATGCAATTTGATGTTATTTGGCTCTAAGGAAGAGTATTTTATATTATTATTTGTTTGTGTTTATGTTGACTCGTTGTCATATTGATAGACTTATGCTCTATGGTAATAATCGAACTTGCATATATGCAAATTTCAGAATTTTAGTTCATTATATGTATAATAATGACCTATTGCCCACCAGTTCGTTTATTCCTCTTATTGTATTAAGTTCAAATCATGTTATTTTTTAATGTTTTGATAAATTGAAGTTTTTATAAGTTGTACTTGATGGCCACCAAGTGACCTTCCTTGCATTCGCCATGTTTAGTTAAGTTTGAAAATTAACATTTTAGTGCAAAATTAATTAAACAGATGTTTATGATTGTTGTTTGTCCAATGCATAGGGTAGCTAGATTGGTACCAAACACTTATTAGCTTAGAAATCTAGGGTTGAATGACTATGCGTTTAATGACCTAAATGTTTCAATACTTTTGGTGGGCACTAGTCTAGACATCAACAGCCCATAGAACATATTCCAACCTTATAACAATGCCCTAAATGCCCCAGAACATATCACAGTACACCCTCCCCCACAACCACTAAAGCTTGAAATATTAGACAATTATTTGCAATTACCAAACACATTTGTATTAAATGGCCAAAGTCTCCAAATAAGTCCATCCCCTACCAAAATGACAATATGACTTTATTACCAATGTGGCTTGAGCGACAAATATACCCATTACCAAACACAACTTTGTGCACACTAATCAGATTCATCTCGATAAAATTTCCCCATTAT
The DNA here is from genome assembly GCA_963920785.1 of Sphagnum contortum. Classification (NCBI taxonomy): domain Eukaryota; kingdom Viridiplantae; phylum Streptophyta; class Sphagnopsida; order Sphagnales; family Sphagnaceae; genus Sphagnum; species Sphagnum contortum. Next base: position 7,719,504 of record OY987288.1, read on the forward strand.
CCAATTCCAACATCAAATTACCCATGATTGAATAAGTCCTTCAAAATCTCCAAACCAATAATCAACTATTGGACCTTTGGTAATATCCAATTTGTTATGCAATTACGAGCAATGAATTTTTTTGGTCATGAGGTCTACCTTGAACTAGAAGGATGTTCAATTATGGACCTTGATTTGGTTGTGGGCCCACTTACCCTACTCTACAACTTTCCAATAAAAACAAAAGATGCATTCCAATTGCATTGGATCTTTTTTTCTCTAGGACAAATTTTTCTCTTCATTACAAGGTGTGGGCCTAATTGTAGGTCCTGTGAATGATGTGTGGTGTTGAACTATCACATTAAGCACAAAAAAATGATCGAACATAATTTTATTTAAAATGTATATTACTTTTGTGTTGAGTACTTGTCATATTTTTATGTGTTTTAACATTCTGAAGGAAAATATCTTTTGCATGTACACTTATCAAGGATGCACATATTAATTTTAAGTCGATTGATGACTTATTGTCAATATGAATTGGACATTGGACTTGGGGCCATTATCATTTGATTTTGAACCACACCCCCTTTCTGATGACATTACATTTTGCCAAAAATCAGATTGATTATTGATACACAATTACACTTTTGTAAATTACCTTCAAATTTAACAGATTGCATAGATTGCATGCAAATGAAAATACCAAGAAAAAGATAGCAGTTTTTCATTGTGACCCAATTTCCAAAGAGGTGATGGTAGTTGCCATCAAGGATGATAGAATTTTGTATTGGATAGCATAAGTTTAGATCAATCATTGAAACATGCATTAATTATAGTTGATTAGGATGTTGTATTTCTTGAATTGAAAAGCCTAAGTTATATAGTAGTCAGAAGAAAAGAGAGGTTACGTTCATGGTAGAATGACAAAATTCTTAAGATGAAATTATGTGTAAACATATAGGCTAATGGATCAAATACATTTTAAAACGATAATGTTTATGTTTATCAGAGTGGAAATGGCCAAGGAAGAAGTGAATGAAGAAGATTTTGACAAAAATTAAACATTATTTGTTTAAATTGTTCCAGCATCATCAAGGATAAAAAGCAATGGCGAATGGGAGTTATTCACACAAAGATTATTGTTCCCTTAAACATATTACTCGAAATTGTACATAAACCTATTGTCATTTTGGAATTCCAATAATTTAAGCTAAAAACCCTTTTTATTGCATTTAAACAAATTTTATATGGATATTCCATTTTCAAGGTTTGAATTTCAAGTGAATTCAAGATGAAGTTTAATATTTTTGCATGAAACAGAATCATTGTAGGTTCACAAAGCATTTGTTTTGGCAAAATCTGATATATCTATTTAAACGTTATGTGTTGATATGACAAAACCATATATAAATAGTATTTATTCAAAGCTAGACATGATGAATACATTTGTGAAGTGGATGTGCAGGCATTTTTGAAATGTTGCATATGGTCAAGATAAATGAAGCATCGACAGAATGGAAGGTGTAATTTGTTGTCATATTAAATAACTTGCATGGTCAGGATATTGAGTTGTTCCTCAAAGGGGAAAAGGCTCCAAAATTGCCAATAAACATAATTGAGTGATTCTTCACCTTCAAGATTAGTTCTCCTTCGGAAGGTGGAAAATGAATAATTATCGTTTGGGGGGGAGGGGAGGGGGACCTAATTCTCTTACCAAGGCCAAAGGTTGCTCATATTTGGATGAATGGTTTACCCTACAGCTAGGTGGGCCAATGTCTTTAGCTTGATCTAGTAGCGACTTGAAACTACAAATGTTGGCATGAGATTTATTGTCAGACTTGGTGCCTTTTGGACACAAAAGATGATGGCTTTAAGCCAATTTTGTGAGATAGTGGTAGAGAAACTACTAAAACTCTAAGGAGGGGTCAAGATTTGATTCATCTGTTATGCTTAAAATAAATGACAAGTTTCCATCCCGACATTGAAAATCAGAGCTGTACAAAGAATGTCATATTAGGTTGTGAAAGGGTGTCAGGATTGTTTCATTATTTTGTACAAAAGTCTACCCTTGAAGCTTCATGGTTTTAGTATGACTTCACATAAACACCTGAAACTTTTTTTGGGTGGAATATCCTTGGACATGAGATGGGTATGAAAAAGGTTTGAACTTGAACAGTTCAATAATGGGAAGGTGCTTGCAGGTGCTAGTAATTGACGAAATGACAGTAAAGGTCCTCTCTTGCTCATGCAAAATGACAGAGATTACTGATGAAGGCATATCATGTGCACACATCTTTCCCTCTCAACATGGACACATCTTATGTCCATTCATGATTCATTTTGTATTCACAATTGAAACAAACAAGTGTTGATATTGGTTTTGTGAAAGCCTTCACTTCAATAAATGAAAGACATCCCCACAATGAACCAATCACTGACCAAAAATCTAAATTGGATTTGCTGAGAACTATGTAATTAATACCCTAGGATGCTAGTACATTTAAAAGTTAATTGGCATTTTAAAAACTTTTTCAATAGGAATCTGTTATTCATGCTTGAACTGTCAAATAGGTAGGTTACTAATTTGAGTTTAATATCGATCACAACTTTTTTGCTCTTGGGTGGGTGGAGGGAAACAGTGGTAGAGGACATCAACAAAAGAAGGGAACCACTACCTACCCTTGATGCTATCTACTTTATTCAATCATCTGCGGAGAGGTGGGCTATTGACTGTTTCTGAAACGTTTGGTATCTATATTTCAAATAAGTGTTTGTTTGTTTGGATGTGATCACCCTGTAACCCTGCCAAGTATCCCCCCATTGACCCTCCCTGCTTTTTTTAAAGCTAGAAAGCCTTTGACAAGGTGGTGTGCGCAACTCCCAAAATTAATTAAAATTGTAATAGATGATTTTTTCACAAAGAAGTTTGAAGTTAAGCCGACTGAATAGTATTGAGATGGGTGATGTTACAAGAGCTTTTGACATGCTTGGGCCAAGGACGCAGGGCCCACACTTTTAAGGATTAAGATGTTGAAAGATGGGGAGCGATCAGGGTATGGGCATGGTTACTTATGGGTTTGACATTCAGTTTGGGCATGAAATTCCACAATCCTCATTGGGTGATGCAGGGTGAAGTCACTGATTGAAGATATGTCAGGAAAGTCAGCATTATATAAAAAGTCGGTAACATTGCCCACTGACTTTTCTAATTCAATTCAAATTGAGATTATATTTTACTCCAAGTCAAGCCAAGTAGTTTTTATTTCATGAACATATATATCTCTGCATCAGCAACATTAAGGCCCGCTTCACACTAGGAGTGAGGGCCAATGTTCAACCCAAATCAAGCATTCCTATTGGTGCAATAGTTGAAATCAGCGCCAAAGGCCTTACACTAGGAGTCAAGGCTGAAATAGAAAAAATATTCCCAATCTGCCCCAAGAAGCGCTAAACTTTATGGCCTTGTATTGCCCCAAGGCTGAAAAACGGATACCATCGAATTTAGGAAGCCAATTTGCAAGCCTTGGGGCCAATGTTCCAGCATTTATTAATATCCTGACGGTCAATTTTCTGGCACTTATTAGTATTATTTTTTGACCCTGTCTCCTAGTGTAAAGCGGGCCTAAATATGCATATATGGTATTTAGTGAAAGATTTTTAAAACTTTATGACAGGGCACATATATTCTTTTCTTCTCCAATTTCTCATGGGTTGTTGTTGAGTATCAAGGATAATGCAAGTATGATGTCACGGATCACAAATCTGAAAGAGGTAAAAATTGTTCCTTTTATGAGAGTTGAAAATTTATTGGTCATTTTGAGTGCATGAATTGAGAATTGTGCATCATCATCTATATCCTTGTGCACTAGGGCTCTCAATTTGCTTTTGATGGTAGCCATAATGATTGAAACCTTCTTCTTTAAATTATACATATGGCTTTTTTTCAAAAAGATGGGTTATATGCATCACTTTAATGCTACAATTTTAGAAATCATCCAATTAAAGGTAATTTCAACATGAGTGTTTAATTGGAGACCTAATGTGCCGACCACTATGCCACATTCTAAATCTTAATATTATATGTTTACATACACCCTCCGATATTATCAATAAAGTCAGTGTGTCCCACATATATATATAGTTAATTTATTTCAAAATTAAAGTAAAAATTTCATGCAGATGAACTTGGAATATTTAACAGTGGACATGCAAGTATTCCTCCAACATTCCACACCCATGAAAATTGAATAAACCAACAACAACAAATAATTAAGAATGAATTTGGGGTCAAGAATTATAAATCCAATGGATACAAATTCTGTTTATTATTACTACATCATAGTCTACATCAAACAAATATGTCAATGAAATTGGAACTTATATTTGTTGAAGTCTGCATTATGTCTACATGCTAAATAATTGAAATTTGTTGTGGAATGAATTAATTATCCAATCATGTCAAAAGGGTTTCACAACAGGCAATATGAGAACTTTTGAACGATTTTGTGGAGAGTACAAGGAAGGGTCCCATGATTTTGATGAATGCATTCAAATAATTGCTTCACGCCTGTCAACAGTTTTCTTTTCCATGAAGGTGCATTTTTTTCACAATTGTGTCCTGAAAAAGAATGTTCATCATTGTTGAGGTACATCCTCTGATGGATGGGCTTCGAGATAAATATTGTAGTAATTTACTACTTTTCAAATGGCACCTTTAGATCAAATTGCAACCTTTAAATTCACCAAATGGGTATATTGGCTAGTAATTCTTTGACAAGAACATGAATTGGAAATTTCATGGGTGTTTGACGTGTTGGCTGGCTCCCTCTAATTGGGTAAAAAAGGAGCAACTTTGAGGGGCATCAACCCTGTGTGTCAAAACTAGTGACCTCAACTCCTTTGGTCACGCAAAGAAAATAATGAATAGGACCTAGGGTAAACATGTTACTGAGTAAACAGTTAAGCTCATAGAGCTTTGAATTTTAAGAAATTCCTCCTTTTCTTTTCAAGTCTAAAAAGTTTTTTTAGAGCTTGACTTTGCACACCCATGGCAGTTTAGAATGTTCAAAACAAGCAACAAAACAAATGAGGAAGATATAATTGTCAAAATAAAAAATAGACAGGTCAATGTTCAGTCATTGACTTAATTCACATTTTAAATTTCAACACAGTCATTATTTTTCATGGTTTTTTTTGTGTTGTTCCTTTATTTCTAGAGCTCAAATACGTAACGATAAGTTTAATGTGGTGCACCTATGAATTTTTATATGATTGAAAATGGACGAATTTGAGGAAAATATGAGATCTAGAAATAAGACATTGTTTGAACAAAAACATATTATGTGGATTCAAAATGCTTTGTTTTTTCGTTGTGTTACTGGTTTGCTTTTGAAGCTGAATGAGCTAATGTAAAGCTTAGCTTGGTGCTTTCATAACTCTTTACATCAATCAAAAGAGACAAAAATATGAGAAAAAATCAAAAGTGTTTGGTCACTACCAAGTAATTGGTGATGAGTTTTATTTAATGGCATATGTACCCAATTTGGAGCCATCATAAAAAATTGTGGAGTCTCTAACACATATTAAACCATTGTAGTAAAAAGTACATACATACTTTTGGAAGTCCTTGGGCCCCTCAATTATAGGGGATAAATTCTTAAGTAAAATATCCCATGTAGGAGTCTTCTTTGGAATTATTTTCATGGTTTCAATAGTTCTTGAAATTATTTTTGCAGTTTGGAATAGATATAAGCCTTCCCTCAATATTTAAATCTTACATGACCTCTTTACCTATAATTCATGTCAAGAGCTTTTCAAGGACAACTTAAATCAAACATGATTATGATGTTCTTTGTGTGTACATGGCTCATTAAAGAATGTTCTAACTTTGATCTTTTAGGGGAATGCAATGGCTTTTTTAGCTAAAATCATGGAGATATCTTCCCAAGGTTATTCACACTTGCTAACATCACCACAAGTGCTTAGGTGGATCCCATTTACCAAGCACTCCTACCAGGCCAAGTCTTACACTTGTGTTCAACATACATCCATGATTGAATCCGATGCAGGACCAAAACCTGCTGAAAACTATGTTCCCATTGCATTATGAAAATCCCTGCTAATGATTATCAAATGTTGGTCACATGTCCAAGATGAAGGGCCATAACACTACAACTTCGACTTCTTTTTGTCGCATTTGTCAAAGTTTTGTAAGATGGCCATGGTTTTATGCATAGACATGCCTTGTTACTTATACAAGCTTCATGAAGTGGAACTTGTGATTACAGGAATTTCCTTTTGTGCGTTATCATGCACCCAAGTCAACTCTTGGTAATACAACCACTAGCACCATAACTGATGTTCCAATAACTGCAAAATTGGCAAATGCACTTTGGGAACAACTTATGAGATACAAGGTCTCAACTCTTGAGTTTCCCCACATGGAAACATGTGAACTTATCATTGTTGATCGTTCAATTGATTTGGTATGTTTCCTTGTTGACTATAATGTCCATACACTCCTAATTCACCTCCAAAAATAGATCAAACGTCTGCCCAAGGGGTGATGGTTCATCACTACAGCACATTCTGGTCACAGGTTTGAACCAAGTGGAGTGGAGATGAAAATTTTATTGACAATCTATCAGTGAGCTTGATTTGGGGGTGCCAACGACTTGTCAAGTTGGGTCTCTCATTGTGCTTCAAAAGAAAATAAAAGTGAATCAAATGTTTAATTTTCGAAATTAATTAATGATTGATTAATTAACTAATGGTTGGCTATGACCAACTAGGTAGATGTCAGATGCAAAAACATACTTATTGAAAACTTCTACAGGGTCAAGTCATATTTAAGCGTTTGTAATACATTAGAAAAATTCTTAAAGTGACCTTGCTTAGGGTCCTTCATTCACCCTTATCTGCCTATTTTAACCTCACACCTTGCTATCCATAAAGTGAATTTTTTTTATTGAATCAGAGGTGAAACTTAGTCTCAAAGTATTTAATGCATGGATTCAAATAATTATAGTAGCAATAAGCTCAATGATAATGAAGATGCTCAAGAAAAATAAATAAACTTAGACTATCACAAAATTCAGGGGAATTTAGGTTTCACCTTCTATTCACTCCCCATTTAAATGCAATGTATTTATTTTATTTTATTGTTTCTAATCTCACCCCGTTAATGATCAAACTTAGGAGATTAATATTATGTTTTCTTCACTTTATGGAGATCTCTATTATCCATTGTTTGTGGCTCAATGCAATAATTTTATTTTTATTCTTTTAAGGGGCATGTGATATTTCACACCTTCACTTTAAGGAGGCCAGAGTTTCAAGTAAAACATCCACCAACGCTTAGTCATGACTCCAACCCCACAAAATATTCCAATACTTAGGTTGAACCGCGATTCACTCAAAGACTTTAAAATCAAGAATCAAATGTCCACAAAGTTCCGTCCATTTTATCCATTTGCAAATGTCCCATCCTTATTTCCCACTGCAAACCATTTCCCCAAGTCATGTCTGCCATATAATGGCTAACACACCTTTCCAAGCTTTAGTTTGGGATTTGAAACATTATTCAATGTCATGTCAACTTTTTTGAACCACCTCTGGAAGTTAAAGGTTAGTTTCTAGATTTATGTAGTATCTGGTTCCCAACCCCACTAGCAACCTATTTCTATAAAGAAAATAAAGGATTTAACACCACATTGGCCACATGCAGGTTGCACCAGTTATACACGAATGGACATATGATGCTATGTGCCATGATCTTTTGGACCTAGATGGGAACAATTACACTTATGAGGTATTTGATGCATCCACTAGGTCATTGTATGTTACAGCCCTATGGTACATTTCATAATTCAAGGTGGTAAGAGAAAAAAGAATAGAAGTCCCTATCACAGTTGGCAAATTCCTCTTTTATATTAATTTAGTGATAAATATCATCATGCTTCCACTCATAAAGCTCTAAAATTACAATTCCAAAATTGACATACAATTCATTTTGGTACATTAAAATCAATCAAAAACCTTGACAAATCTAAAGCAATGAATTTGTTTACAAGAGTTGAATATTACCCATTGTAAATGGTAGATTTGCAAGGTAACGGCTTTTACACCACCCTATTCTTCAAAGTGGCTATAGGATACTATGTTGGAAATACTCTAAATTATTCAACTAAACACGGTTGAGTGATCTTCCACCCTATCAAGGATATTCCCCTCCTTTCAAAAGTGGGGAAATTGTAACTAAAATTGTGAGGGTAAAATGGATGCCCAACCCTACCCCAAAGGGATACTTTTGAGGTATTTGTACTCAGGGTCATGTGATTATGTAACCTCCCCCACAAGGTGTAATTCCTAAATACCACAATGGGTTTCAATGGCTAGGGCACTCACTGACCCCTAAAAATAGTTGGTTTGATTAGAGTTGACAATATATTTTATATAAATTGAAAGCCATGATGACTCACAAGAAGGCCATGAGTCCTCACCAATGTTGGCAGGTTCTTTATTTTTGTACATACTTGACCAGGCAAGGTCTTTGTATATAATTTATTTATGTCATAAAATGGTATCAAATGATTGGAATTTGCAAATGTAATGGACTCATTTGATATCAATTTTCATTTCTAAACCTTAGTTACCAGTTTGTCCACGGATAGTTCCAAGATTAACCAAGTTGCCTACAATGCACACATGTCGATATAATTTAGTTTGTGTGCTATTAAACACTATGAAAGGTCAATTGATGACAACATTGGACTTCAATCACATCATTTGGAAAAGATGAAAATAACTTCTTCAAGCGCCCTCATGCTTTATGTGGGCTTCTATATCAGGCAAGAAAGCTATTCATGCCATAACTATAATAAAATTTGTATCATTCGACTCAAATTAAAGAAAAGGCAATTCTTCAATATCCAAAAAGTATCAAATTCAAGATTAAATGGGAACATGAAGGTGAAAAATACATTAAACATATTTAGAGTTTAAGGATCGATACCTACCAAGATTCAAACATGTAATTGAAATTTGACAATTCAATACTTAACCAATAAGGATCTTGATGATTCTTTGGATGATACCTACTAGGTTTTACTAGTTTTCCAAATTTTCAATATCTAGCAGGTAGGTTATTAAAATACTTGGATAATTGGGTGTTTTTTAACAGCTAGCCAACACCACTTTTAGCCTACTTTTTGAAGTCAGTTCTATAAGTTGTTTCAAGGTGGATAGCTTTGGGACTCATTTGAATAATTTCTTTTGCCTTAAATGCTACAAATCGAAAAATGTTAGATCCTTATGTTCAAGTTTGAGTTATTGTTTATACAAATATAGTGGATACCTTGGCTATATGTGATCCTTGATCTTGAATATATGTCTTGAACATTCATGTTCAATTTTGATTCAAATCACTTGAATTCCACCGTTAGTCATTATGGGCATAATAGGATGATATTTTAAAGAGATTTTGCAATTGCACATGGGCAATCTCTTGTTGGGAAATATGTTTAATCTTAAACCTAGTATATAACTTTTTTTGTCCTTATTTCTATTTTGATTTTAAGAATGCACAACAGATGTTGGACAAAACTTAGTTCATAATCCATATCTAGACTTTCATTATCAAATTGAATGTGAATTTCAGAATTATCCATTTCACAAGTTTGAAAGCAGTTTGATCTCAAGTTGTGCAAAAGTGTTCATAATCACTATATCCATAGGAACAAACATGTATTCCCTCTTCAAAATGTTAATAAAAACATCAGACCATTTTTTGTGCTTTTAAAAAATGTCACATTACAATGGTATTCCAATTTTGTCACATACCACTGAACCAAAAGTGTTAATTGAAGTCCTAAAAATAGAAGTATCGAATAACCTTATGTACCTCAATAACATTTGTTGAAATTACTTAAATCCCCTTTCTTTCTCAACACATAGATGTTAAGTTTGACCATAAGCAAGGTCTTTGGAACTGAACAATGTTCAAAAACTTTAAAATATTGTTTGGCATGAAATTTCAATGAGATGTTTGGGGGTGAAGTTTCATCCTATTTGGTTTCTAGATTGGTGTTCAATAGCATTGGTGGTCAAAATGGACAAATGTCTATCACAATGGTCATGGCTTAATCAAATTGGCCATATTAAATGGATATGGTTTACTCAAATTGACCATCTTGATTTGACCATTAGTCAAATCGACCATTATGATTTGACACTTAGTCAAATGAACCATACTCATTTGATGATTTAGCCTACTTGTTAAGTCTATGCTACCTACTTAGCTTAACATAACTAGCAACGTTCCTAAATTAAATATCTAGTCTAACATAATTAATAAGCTAGTAGGCTATTTGTTAAGTAATAACCTAACTAGTAACCTAATTAAGTAACCTAGCCTAGACCTATCTAATAGGTTACTCAGGACATAGCTTAGGACTACTAAGTAACCTATAACTAGGTAGTGTAAGCTTTCTAGGTAGGTACTTCAAGTGACTTAGGCTTTTTCGATAGACCTATTAGCCATGTAGGTAACTTATTAGCCTAGACCTATTATAGGTATGTACCTAGGCCGACTAGGTAAATAACATAGGCCTAGTAGGTAAGTAGCCTATCCTACTAGTTAAGTAAATAGTTTAAGCCACCTAGACTTACTAGATATAAAGTACCATAACCTAGGTTATCAAGGTTACTTTACAAAGCCACATAGAACTTCTTCATACCTAAGTATGTCGTATGTACCAGTTAGGAGGACATCAAACAATCCAGAAAAAGGATCAACAAGGTAACAATTATAAGCACATGAAACAAGGTCATCTAAGTGAAACATCAAAGATTGCAATTATGATTTACCCTTTTTTCCAACAAAATTATTTCAAAAATAAGTTATACTCTACAATTTTGGGTCAATTTTTTTGGAGATGGGTAATGAGTAATGTCCAAAACCCTTATGACAATAGGTCTTTGTTACAATATAAGGAAAGATATTCAGCCACAAAATATCCAACTGCAGGATTTGGACCATGTTATTTTACTGAGATGGTAAAGCTAAATCTGAAAGAGGTTGTTGTAATGATGATTAAATATCATGTGTGAGTTACCTAAAAAATAATTTTCAGGTATTACAATATAATGAGGATTTGGTGAGCTATGGGAGGGGTAGAGCATTTCTATTAGTTGGGCCATAGTGAACCAGCACTCACCAAAGCACCATTCACTGGATGCCTGTTGTCACCCAGTTGTAATGAACCTCAACTGAGTTAGTATATGGTTTCACCTTGGTACCCAATTATGTAAGAAAGGTTTCATATATAGGTGGATAGGTAAGAAAATAGGTAACTATTAGGTAAGTAGATGGTTTATACATAGGTAAGGGCTGCTTTACCTGCCTATTAACAACCTGCTTGTGGGCTGTTAGTAGGTACGTAGTAAAAAAAAGCAATTGAGCTAACCACTGTGGTTAAGTACGGAACTGGAACCCAACAGAAAATTGTTTCCTGACCACTTCCATCTCTTCCTTCATAGTTCACTTTGGCCCACTAGTTGTGCTAATATTATTATTTACTATGTCCATCATAAAGATTAAATGTTCTCGCAACTCACCCATAAAACATGAATTTTGCACAATATTTTATTGAGATATCATTGAAATCTCAATACCCAAGCCAATCATAGTGATAGACCAATTTAAAACAATTATTTTGCTGATACCACCCCCAATAAGAGTGCAATATCATGTGTAAAAGTGTAATGCTAGAATAAGTTTTCACATTACTTTGCTACTAATTTTCATCCATTTTAATGATATAGTCCACAAATGCAACTCTTAGAAGGCAAGGAATCTAAATTGAGCATGAAAAATTGAATTTGTCACATCTATGTTGAACACATGGTTTTTTTTTTCAATTTTGTGATGTAGCTGGAGTGGCAATCAACCATAAGTTGATTTGGCTACATACTAAATTTGAAAAAAGAACAAAAAAATCCTTTTATATTTTTGGCTACCTACTAGAATTCATCATTCAAATTAGGTGATTTGAAAAAAAAATTCCTTCAATTTGGGCCATTTTTTCCATGGAAAATCCTCTCTATAGGTCGAAATCATATTTTACAATTCAAAACTTTGCAAAATTTCAAGGAAAAAAAAGAAAAGGTTGAACATGATCACTTTTTAATAATTGTGGTAAGGAGAATGGAGTTGCTCTAGCTTAATGTTTGACCCCTAAATCCCCAAATGCTCTGCAATGACTAATTGATCCAACAATCCTTGTGATATTTGGATCATTTATAGTAGTACGATGCAGGATGGCGAATTGAACCCACAAACACTTTCAAGGTGGCGATCAATCCTAACCAATTGGGCTATTACTTGAGGGGGAATATAATGAAGTAGCCTAATGTGCAGGTGTCAACAAACTATGGCAAAAAAGAACACAAAGAAGTATTACTAGAAGAACATGACCCCATTTGGTTGGAAATACGTGACCTACACATTGCTGATGTAGGTCTGGCTCCATGTTTCAAAGACTTATATGTGCATAGCAACATTCATTATTCATAAAAATTAAACAAAACTACTTGTTTTAATGGCAACATTTTTATAGGGATTGTAGGCATGCTTGAGATTGACGGAAAAGTTGCAACAATTTGGGTCCAAAAATGAAGTTGCTCACATTCAACTCAATACAAAGTAAAATAACAAAAAACTTTTCATTAGCCAAATTCACAATAAAACTGTGATTTTCATAAATAATAGAGGTGAATCCATTATGACACATTTTGAACTTCCTTGGCCTCAACAAATTGCTGCATAGTTAAATTCAAATTTATGTTCCAAATCGGATGATCAATGCCCAAACTTACAAATTTCATTGTGTTACCTTCTTTCAATATTAGAAATGGGCAAGAAATATCAACCAAAGATATGCAAAAAATGGCACAAGCACTCCCTCGATACCGAGATCAACTTGACAAACTCAGCTTGCATATTCATGTAACTGAAGTTTCTTATTGGATATGATATTTTAAAAACGAAACTCAATGGGGCAACATAAATTTAACTGAAAAATAATGTTGTAATCACAATTCATTATAATTCATTAATTCTGTGATATGTCTGTGTGTGTATCCAAAATAGGTTATAAAATAAAAGTAAATTGAAAAGATGGGGAAAAAGGTTAGAAGCAACAAAATTTGTTTTGAACAGGGAAAGGGCATACACTTGTCCATGCAGATAGCAACAATATTAAATGAAAAGATAAAACAGACAAGTTTGAATCATATTGGAAGTTTGGAACAAGATTTTGTATATGGAGAAGCAGCTAGCAAAGAGTTTATCAATATTTTAAACTCAAATCAGGTGCACATAAGCATATGTTTTTGACAGAAATATTGAAAATTTTCTCTTTGACTATTTCGTTGCAATAGAATCTCATAGAATGTTTATAAAACTTTATTTCAATTTGCTCTATACTTTTGTAAAATCATGATGACATGTTGGCAGGAGATGAGCCAAAATAATAGGCTCCGTTTATTGATCATTTATGTCGTTACCCATGCACAAAAACTAGATATGGTGAACCATTTACAGTGGATGAAGGTTTCATCTTTTTGCTGAATATATTCTTTAATACCATTCTTCCGATTTTATTTTTGAGCACCTATTTGCTGAAATTCATCATAGCATTCAATGATACCATGAATTAATTAAGTAATCAAAATACTTATAGCTGATCTAGAACAACAATTTAAACGTAGTTGGATGCATTGTTGTTGTTTTTTAAAATAAAATTAAACATGTCTTCCATTGTAGAATATTTTGCTCACATATTAGTGCAACCACCCTTGCATATCCCAGTTAGCAAAACTCAGTAGTGAAGCTATGGACAGCATTGATAATCTCAAGTATCTTGGAGTTTGTGTTTCAAAGAAGTTATCCAGTGGGTTGTCTTTCAAGTTTCGTACAAGGAAGGTAAGATGCAACACATTACTTGCATCCAATTGAAAGCTAAACGTGTGGTGCTGAAGAATGTGGTTCCAACATCATCATCATTTTGTACAATGTAAGAATACATAAAATCTAGAATATGAGCTTTCTTTCAGATGTAGAAAAGGAAAACCAATATCAAGTTTCTCATTGCATAGGATAAACGACCAACTAGAAAGGAAAAGAATATTCAAGATGAAGAACATTGGGAACTTTCCCGTTTCTATCCCCTAATACATGTATGTGCACAACATTTTCCCACAAGTAATTTATTGGTCATCTTGAATTTGAAGATAAAATTATATTAAAGTTACATTCTAAATGCACTAACTCTGAAGATTGAGATAAAGATTGAATCCTTGGAAACACAACCATTTATTGCTATTTGATTGTCCACATAAATAATTTTGATTCAATTTAGCACCTTCCATCTACAATGTGGTCACAAATAAATTCATACAATACAAAAATGGAAAGAACCTCCATTTCATTGAAATAAACATGACAAGTGTTTTCATAAGTCCCATTTATATTATAAAAATGTTTCACTAATGCCATCAATTGGTGGGAGATTAAGTGGAGATCTCATAGGATTAGTTGGTTTGAAGTTCTTTGTTAGCCCACTTCACTTGAGCATCATTTTAAGTGTACTTAGATCAACTGTCTAGATTATTATTATAAATTGTGTAGCAACACATGTTCACAACTTCTTTGGACAATAAACTAATGTAGCGAAAATTCAATTGCTTTGTGCCAATTGATATCTAGTGCAACAATTTATATGTCAAACAAACCGTTTTCAAGCTTTTTTTTATGACAAGTAAGCATTTGAACATATGTAGGATATTATAGAAGAATTGGGCAAGGGAGAACTTTCTAAGGATGAATACCCCTATGTCAAAGAACCTGCATCAGTCATAGAAGAAAATAGTTCATATTCAATGCACCCTGAAACTACTTTTGCACCTAAACAACCTCATTCTGTGCGTACTATTAGATTTGCTTGGCCTTCCAAGCCCCAACAAATTTCATTGGATATTGGCAGATTAAGGTTAATTTCTTCTTTGTCCAGGCGTTTGTCTTAAATTCTTCAGAGTTATATCATTTGGTGTTCCACTTTAAGATCGCACTATTTTACTCAAGGAAGCTGTTATGGATCCAAGGTCAAAGCTATAACAATCTATATTTTAAAAAAGACCCATATATTGTAACATGAGACTTTTGATCCAGCTCAATGCTTCCAAATTTTGATTAGCATGTTTATATCTTACTTTAGTTTTTGTGGTTTGCCATTATAGACTATGATTTTTTGGTAAAATGAAAGAAAACCTTTTCAAGGCTATCAAGAATATTTTTAATAATTGTACATACTTATGTCTATTTTCCCCCATCTTCATAGAATATTTTGTTTGTAGTATAAATTCCTTTGGGAACAAGTTAGTTAATTGATGCATTTTTTTAATGTACAGTGTTTCCAATCAAAATCCACTTTATAATGCTACCTCTATAGGTAACAGACGTATGTTTGTTTTCATTGTGGGTGGCATGACACATTCAGAGGTTTGTCAAACATCACATCCTGAACGAAATTGTCACATGGTTAATTTTCTGATTGGAATGTTTCTTAATCTTAAACAATTATGCAACCTTGTGTAAAGCACCCCTGAACACACAAATCCAGTGGTGATTGATGGTTGCATTGAAAGGTCTTGTAGGTTTGTAGGATTGTTTATTTTGTTTGAATAATATTCTGGGATAACTAAAACATGAAATTAGGACTTCAAGTCATGAATTGTGTTCATATAGTCAATGCAAGTGCTCATGATTCTGCATATAAATTGTCATCAAATGTTGACTATGACTAGATTATGTGTAAAACTTGATTAACAAGCTAGTAATCACATTTGTTTGGATGTTTGGCTTGGGTAGCTACGAGTCGTGCATAAGTTATCCATGCAATTGAAAAGAGAAGTAATACTGGGTTCCACAAGTCTTGACACTCCTTGCCAATTTTTGCATGTATGGTGGCTTTAAAAGAAAAATTGCTTCAACATAAAAATAAAATTGAGTCAAACTTTGAAATTAAGATGATTAATTATACCTAGTTATCATTGAATCAAGGAGTTACTCTTTGGGGTGCACTATCAAATTTAGGGGGCGCATGAAGGACTGGGACTGGGAAGTAAACCCCCCGCCCCCAACCCCTTTTTGGCAATGCGCCCCAAACCATGCACCCAAAATAGAGGTTTAGGATGAATGGTTCCTACAGTAGGTTTTCCCTAACAACAAATTGTATGCACCGGTGTAGATATTAGTGTAGTGGATTTTCTTTTATAAACATATAATTTTCATTAGATAAATTGAAAAATAAAGGGGGGAAATGATTATGTAAATAACAAATTGGCACCAAGGTGAAAAATATTTTATCAATATTCATTAAACTAGAAAAACTCAAGCTAGTGGATATGTCTTAATGAAACTAAGGATATTTTCATGGATACTGTAAAACTAAAATCAAGACCAAATTTACATATTGAATACGTTAATATTGTTGGATTATTGATATAAGAAACCATATATCAATTTCCACCTTGTGAATACGTATTGATATAATAATTTTTCATTGATTACCAATTGAGATCACAATATTCATTGTTCAATATTTTAAATTCATCTCACAATTTTTTTGCATGCAGAAATTGAAGTCCTTGAATACAACATTAGATGGAATTACTTGGAGTGAAGCAAATTGGTAAACAATTTTAAATGAATGTCTTTTTAAGCTTGAATAATAATGGATACTCATATTGTATTTTGTTTACAATGTGCTTTAAAATATTAATTGCATTTCTATACTATGATCCTTTCTAATATTCATCTTAACCAAAATTATATGTGTATATATACATGTTAATGCCTACTAGCTGCACAATGCATGCCTTAAGAGGGATAATAATGAGCATAATGTCTAATGTAGTGTTGAATTTCATCAACTTTTTAGTTCATGATCATAACGACAGTAAACAATCATGATTAGGATCAACATGATGTAAGTCATATTGGTGGATTTTTAAGCTATTGATATTGGCCTTTGTATAATCCAAAATGTATGCATGTGCATGCCATTTAGGTTTTAAAGATTAAAAAAGTTTCTCATTCAACACTTTCATTCAAGTAGACAAGTCTATTGTTGTGGAACTTGATATTATGATATAGACAAGATGAAAACCATTGTATGATTCATCAAACATCAAAACTTATAGTGGAAATTGGATGATTGTGACGTCTTAAGTTATATAACATTGGAATGAAAGCACCATAGATATTCATTATAGCTATGTTATTTGCGATAATTTTCACATGGGTCAAATTAGACTCAAAACTAGCCAATGGCTTGACTAAAACCAAGGGCTAAGGGAGTTCCTTTGCCCCAAAATTAGTTTTTTTACAAAAGGAATTTTGGGGTGATTTTTTTGCAATGGGTTGCTAAATATGATGGGGATTGACCCAACACTTCACCATTTGCCTGATCATCAATATTGAAAAAACATTGATTTTTCAAAAAGTGCATATTTCATGTGAAATTTTAAAATCCAAATGTGTTCACACTTCATGGTACCACTCCTATCATAACCTCCAACTTTGCTTTGTACATTAGTTACATTAGACCCCATTGACATGTGGTGAATGAGATTTTGAAATTCATCCATATTAAAAATTTAAATTATATTTTGAAAAATCAAATTACACATTTTTTCAATAGTGAGTGTGACTTATAGAACTTCATATCAAACAACTTGTTTTTACCATCAATAAGTCACTTTGAAGGGAATTAAAGGGCTCTTTGCAAAATGAACATGATTTGATGGATTAATTGCATGTTTTCAAAAGTCGTTAACTCAAACCAAAACCTAGAATTGAATTGAATTAATTTTTAATTCAAATTCCCCAACATTCATGATATCTAACATGGTTTTGGCTCATTTGACTATATGATTGCACCCATGTGTTGCTTGGACTTGTTGATAACATCATCAATCTACATAATTTTACGTGTTCCATAAGGAATCCTTTTATATTTTTCAAAGTGTGGAAAACATTGAATAATCTTGAAATGCCTATGTCGATCCTTCACCTTGGTTAGAATCTTCAAGGATCACAAGGATTTTCCAAATTTTTGTTGATGATCAAATATACAAACTTTGCACTTAGACATATGTTAGGCTTTCTACAAAACATGGAACAAATAACCTTTAACACATATGAAAGTTATTGAATATTTTAAAAAACTACATAAAATGGTGGATTGTGAAGGAAATACTTGTAAGGTATGAATAATAGGAAACATAAGCAAAAACAAACATGAATAGTTAGAATACACTAGAAGTACTCAGTATAATCTCAGGACATCTTAACATGCTACTCCTCCGTTTTACATATTGTGTAAAGTAATCTACAACACAATGATCACACTCCCAATTGGAGGGTTGCCTCTCTAATGGGACTGTTTATTGGCCTTGAAATTAGTCTCTCCCACTTTACATTGTCGCGCTCCCAAGTTCTTGGTAGACCCACTTGAGGGTCTAGGTATACAATGCAGAAGGAGTTGGAACTCAAAGCACGATCCCGACTTCCAGCACTAGAGGGGGGTAAGAGGGGCGTGCTAGAAGTCCCGGGAAAGACTAGGAAGAGTTGACAAGCTTTACTCACTCACACGGGCCTGCATGAAACCACACAAAGTGGTTAGAACTCATTCTGGGTCCTTTTGGTGTTGGGACAGCCACGGGTGAACTCGGACTCACTTTGACACACCACACCCCGGGCTCGGGAGTAAGCCACCACCTTACTCCCTATAGTATACTCTGCGACTCGTCGCGGGGGTGGCATCCAAATGGCCTTTTTGTCCCGGGACTCCCGCGTGGGAGTCCCGGAATCGCGCAACTTTGGACTCCCGCGACTTTGAAGCCTCATAACTTTCGGAGCAGACCTCCGATCGAGTTGCCGTCTAAAGCAACGTTGTAGGTCTCGTCGAGACCTTTCCAACGGTATGTCGCACGTTTTCTGCAGCCAAGTATTTCGGGTCGATTCCTGACTTTTAGTGGTCGGGAGTCAAAACTGCCGGACTCCCGGGAGTTCGACTCCCGGGCCTTCTCTTGGCCATAACTTGTGTTTCAGATGTCCAAATGAGCAATGCGAGCCCATTTTAGACATCTACACTTCAAGAGCTTTCCATTGATATAAAGAGCGCAACAAGCCATTGAGTTTTGACCCCTCAAAACGCTCTCTGAAGTTTTGGGAGTCCTTTTGGGACTCCACTCTCACCAACTCCCAACATGGGAGTTCACTTGGGAGCGTGAGGGTTCACTCCCTCACACTCTTTGCACTCTCGGGAGCATGTGATATGACTCTCGGGTCTACTTATAGGCCCGCACACTTGCAACCCCCTTGCCTTGGTCGCGAGCCTTCCAAGGCTAGGGTTGCGACATACATTGCCATGTTTTTTACCCTTGGAAATAGGCCATGCCACCCCAAAACATTTACAAAAAATTTGGCGCAACATTCTTTGAGTGATAGTTTGGAATTGGGTCAAAGTAGTATGTGTGGTTGTATTAAAAAACAAACAATGACCAATGTTTACAGTCATTGTAAGGCACAACAATATATCATGTTTCCCATCTTTACAGGAAAGAAACCTAAACCCCCAACAACACAACTAGCTAATGTGATCTATTACACTACCTCCCTTGAGTTTATCTAACGAAAGATTCCATGACCAATCATGGACTACATGATACCGTTTCCAATCCTTCTCCTCAAGTAGGTTTAGCAAAATGTGTTGCAACATGAAGTTTAAAATACCCTTGACATTTCCCCATGCTTTTAAAAAGGGACTACCATTCCTTTCCTTTCATGTAAAAGGAATATCGCACCTACTATCCCCACCAAAAAACACACAGTACTCTACACAATCCTCTTCATTCATGGATGCATCCCTATAAAACAATGAAACATAGGAACCATGGAAAATTAGTTTCAACTACATTGGTTGTGAACATGTTGGGTGCATCCTTGGCACAACTAATGAGAGGGGTGTGTATGTTAGAGATTTACATTAATGCCATCAATTTTTCAACAAACTTGCACATCACAAAATAAGTGGGCACATTGTTAGAAATATAAATTAAAGGTGAATATGTACTTACAAACCATCTAGAGAACCCCACATCTCATGCAACATGACCTCTACAGACACACATATGAAAAATGTATTGTGCATCATGAGCAGCAATTTTTTATTTTTTTTCCATCTTGCTATTAGCCTCCAAATCTTTGTATATTTGTTGCCAACCATCTTTGTCACCATATGGCCCTTGATTAGCCTTCTTGTCCTCCTTCCTCATTTTTCAAGCTCTAGAAACACAAACTTGTGGGGTTGCTTGTGTGTCGACCGCCTCATAATTTGGTCCCTCTTATGTAGGAGGAGGGGTAACATGGTCATCAGCAAGGTTTCCTTGGTAGGAAACATGGTACTTTTCAATTGTTACAACTCACAAATCCTTTGTTATGGTTCTCACTCCTTTAAGGGTGCATTTTTCGATACAAAATTGGGGTGTTAACACAAGATCAAGGAGGTTCATGTCTTCATCCCTATCTTTGACAATTTGGGAATGTTTGACATGCTCCATGGGTCCCATCTTGTAGCCCATAGCCTCAATCACTAAGGAGCACATTTCAGATATTATGTCCATGCACATCGAAAATTTGAATAGACCTATCTTCATCCAAAACTTTTTGAGCACTAAACCCATTCAAAACTTGTTCTAGGTCACTTTTATAACACAACACATTTTGGGTTTTGTGATTGGCCCTTACAACTATACTAGTTAGGAAATATGTATGTGATTAATAATTAGTGAGTTGCTAAACCCATATCGTTTCACCCGTTTAGTCGCAAGGGACATTCAGTTGTAAATCAATTTAATAATCAAAATTTTAAAATATTATTATAATAATGAAATTCCATGTCATCATTCACCTTGGTATAACATGTAAAAGCATGCCATCTCAATTTAATCGTTTTATTCAACTAAATGTTACAAAAAATGCCTTGATGGATGGATGACATGTGTCAAAGATCTATAAACACATTATAAGTCATTACACATAACCAAAAATCAACTTAATTTAGCCCATGTAATTAACATGATCAAAAATCAACCTAGTTTAGGTGGCATAAATTAAAAACAAATGTCAAACTCTAAACCCAAGAAACGTATATTAGGCTACCTAACTTAAGTCAAATGGTCTAGGTATCATAAGTTGCTAGAATGAAAACTTGAATCCTTCACCTTCACTTTGGGGTTCAAGTCCACATCCATTACACTACCACATTTTTTTATCTAATCATATTTGACACAAAGTTATAAAACTCAAATTTTTAAACCTTGAATTAATTTTGGCCACCCTAGGTTGATTAAGGTCAATCTATTACTACCTATTAACCTAGCTTAAACTTAGACCTCCTTCGATTGACTTAAGATAAACTAATTTGTCAATTTATACTACTTATTAACCTAACTTAATTAACCTAAGCATTTTAGGTTAAAAATAAATTAACCTAGGATAATTATGTCGCATCTAGTTGCATCATAGTTGCATTTAGTCGCACAAACTTGAGGTGGTTACAAACTTGATAAAATATTTTGTAAGGAGGCTACTTAGGTTGGCATGGAAAAATACCTAAAGTTAGGAACCTAAGCAAGCCTACCTAGGTTAACATATTAGTAGGGTAACCTATTCTAGGTATATTTGAACATATTATATGTAGTAAATTTCTTACATTTAATAAAATAACTTATAAAGTATCTTATATTACAAATTACATTTTTACTAAGTAGCCTACATAACTAGGTTAATTTAATAGGTATGTTAACATAAACTAGAGTGTTAAATAGTTTAAAAATCAAGGAGTTTTGTATCACCTTTTTCAAATGATTATTAATATTATAATCATAATTATTAGTTAACAATAAATTATTTTGTACACATACAGGTGCATGTGAATTCATGACTTTAAAAACCTCATGGCACACAAAAATTTATGGTAGGTCATGATAAATATTGGTGCCATAAATTCAAGAGACATAATTTATAGTGTCACAAAAAATCATGAGTTGCCATGAAAATTTGTGACACCTTGTTGTCAAATGGCATGCCATGTCATCATCACATGGAAAACATAATCATTATTAATTGCAAAGGACAACAATATTTTCAACTAACAAATAAATGATATTAATTTATCAAATCAAGGACATGAATATGATGTTGACAAATAAGACACATCATCTTGTTGGCATATAGCATGCCATGTCGTCATGATGGGAGATTGACTCATTATTAGTTGCAAAGGTGGACAATTTTTGCAAATAATTAATTAATGAACAAAAAATGAAAACTAATATTATAAGTTATCCAAAAAACCAACAAGTTTTCATATTGGCTATAGTTGCAAAACCATGATGCCATATGACATGTTGATGTCCTTTGCCATTACTTAGTGATTGTTATGACTAAATAATTATAAATGTAGTTGAAAAAACAATAGTCATTTTTGTGTCCAATTCAAAGGACATGATTTGTTGTAGTAAAGGTAAAGATTTTGGACTTACATCTTATGCAAAGAGTTACATTGAGGGATTGGACATCATCTCTAACATAATGACCAATCAATAAATGCCTCATTTTATCCAAAGTAATGTATGAATCATCATGTTGACTAATAGTTAAGTATTTAATACACAACACTAAAACATGTCTTTTATGATTGGTCCTATTTGATTATAATCATTTTTCTAATCATTTTAAAAATCATTTATCCCTTTTTCTAGTTGTTTTTCACATTGTAATCAAATAGGACAAGTCGTAAAAGACATGTTTTAATGACAATGTCTTTTAATGACAATGACATTTAATGACTTTTAAAAATCATTATTCTAGTCATAAAAATCAAGATCCATTTTAAAAGGCCCACTAGTCATCACATTAACTATAGTCACAAAACCATGACATCACATGACATTTCAATGGCCTTTGCAACTACATGGTGATTTTTTTGACTAAGTAGTTACAATTGTAATTGAAAAGGATAGTAGTCGTTTTTTTATTAGTCAGAAACCCATAATGTGTTGTTGTGTTGGAAACATGATCATGGTTCACCTTACACTTGATAATGTTTCTTAAAATATTAGCAAACCCCATTTCATCCACAACTTGTTGAGGACTAGTAAGTTCCAATTCTTGCTCATAGAGAGATGAAATGAATGTTGATCACCTTTGGCAGTGCCCAAAACGTATTTTATGCCAAAAATATTTGGAGGACATGCTTCATCCAAAGCTTGTTGAAATGCAACTTGATCCAATATTTATTCTAGAAAAATCATATTTGACACTTGATTACCTCTAAAAAATTTAAATGTGCTCTAAAAGTGCATTTCCCAAAGGATGATTAGGCCCCACAATATTTGTAACTTCTTCAAGCCTAGCCATTTTCGAATCACCATTAAGGCCTGTTTCATCTGAAACTTGATCACCCAAGCCCTTATAAGGAACAGTTATAACTAAAATATTAATGCACAACATGATTTGACAATTGTCATTAACCCCAACTACTCCATGGGAATTTGCTACTTCTTTTATGACCTCATCAATATCCTCATCTAATGCAACATCTTTTCCACATTTCACTTGGGGTGCATATTTAACCACTAATTGAGACCTTACAAACTCTTACACATCACAACCAATGACTCTAGGTACTAGGAATTGTGTTTATTTTGCCTCACATACCAAGTCCAACACTTTGATGATAGGTTTCAAACCATCAGCAGCTATGAACCTCTTATCATCCCACCTAGGGAATACACAACCCTTATCAATGTCCTTCTTCATTGTTATATAAAGGTAGATGCCATTCCAAATAGTTGAGCCTTCCTTTTCATCAGCAAGTTACACATGCCATAATCTTAGGAAACATGTTGAGTCCACCTTGACAAAGACATATAATGCCCTCCTCCTTAGTTTCTTGTATAAACCTATTTGGTCCTTGGAAACTTGTTGCCATTTATTAACTATTTTCATCAATGCACTATTAATTTTCAAGTTCTAGATGTCATTGCTATTTGCAAAACTTCCAAACAAGATTTGGCTTTCATGTTTCAAGATCTTAGTTGCTACCCTCGATTTTTCAATGTTATCTACTTGTCCCATAATGGATTTCATCCATTTTGTGGTGGCACCTTTCATGGGGAAGGAACACACTACACCATACCCATGGTGAATCCACATCTATATGTACACCAAACAAGCCTCCCATGTAACAAAGGCAACATTTTCAAGATGATCTTGCAAGCATTGTATGATTGCATATGCTTCGTCTTTATCATGTTTCTAGGGAAATGGAGGCAATTGGTCTAGGTCATGCCCATTTATGTCTTTCACAAGGATTTGGTAGAACGGACTCCAACCCCACTTGATAGCTTCATATTCATCAACATGTTCTTTATCCCAAGCCAACATTTTCTCCTCTATGAACCTTCCCTAAAGATGGCCATATCCTTTTAATGCTTCAAAACTTTTTTTTGGTGGCTGTCATTTCATCTCTTGGAATCTAGGTAGGTGTACAACTTATAAGCAATGTGATTGACATATGTGTTTGAAGGATTCTCAAGACAATCCATTGTGTCATTGATTGTTGCAATGTTGATTTGATCAAAATGTTTTTACAAAACATACGAGGACATTGTCTTGTAAAGGAAATACGACAAAAATTCAAACTAGGTCTAGGAAACATGCATGTTTCCTAGACATATGTCATTGTTTCTTGAAACATGACCAAGACATGTAGGAAAAACATTTGAAACGTAAAAAAGAAAAACGAAATTGTTGGAAACAAACATTAAAAGGAGATTGAAGTGAATTTTAATGTTGGGTGGATATCTTGAAAATCTAGATATCTAGGTTAGATATCATTTAGAATATCACTTCTAAAATCTTTTTGATATTTGAGGTGATATCCTTACCTTCAAATTTGAAAATTATGAAATCCAATCATATAATATTCAAACGAGGTAAATATTTTGAAAAATTAAAATCTAGGCAAATATCACTTCCTTGTTTGGATATGGATATGAAGGGGTTTAAGTTAAGGTGTAGGCAATTAGAAGGGAAAAATTAATTGTGGGCACCAGTGGAGGCCATTAGAAGGGTAAAACAATTGTGGGTGTTGTTGTTAAACCTAAAAACAACCTAAAACCAAAATAAAAGGGAGCCCAAACTCCAACTTGGACCCCACATTTTCTAGTTTTCTTTCACAATTGATGTTGCTTTCCTTTTTTGCTTTTTGCACTAGTTGTTACTTTCCTCTTCATTTCCTCTTTGTGTGGTATTGTTCTCCTATTCACTCATGACGATGCATTCCTCTTTGCACATTGTTTATCTTATTTTTGCATGTTGTTGTTATCCTTTTCACACTCAAGTATAATGTCCTTTGTCATTGCTCCTCTTCATGCGATGTTGCTTTCCTTTTCACGTGTTGTTGTTCTCCTCTTCATGTTCATGTACAAGGTCCTTTGTTGTTGCTCTTCTTCGTGTTGCTACCGTTGTGTTGCTATTAATTGAAGGAGCTCGTATTATCCCCCTCCATTCCCTCTTACAAGTTGGGAGTCATTGAAAGTTAACAACCTAACAAATATTCTTTCTAGTAATTATTTTTTCATTTCTATTGTTTTTTTTTCTTCATTTTTTTGTTCCTTTTATAAAATAAAAAAATATTTCCGATTTGTGGTGTAAGGCTTGTTTTTGGAAACAAACATAAGCATTTTGAAAATATTTTTTACAATTTTGTATATTTGCTTGCTTGTAAATGTTTTGGATCATTTTTTATTGTGCATAGGAATATTTTATAAATTTCTTACATCCTACTTAGTTGTGCATAATAATACTATCATAAGATAACACAATAACACATTGCATTTGTTTCCTTGGTTTTCTCCACCTTAGATGGTCTTGTAAAACAATTATGAAAGATAAAAGGTCAAATGAATATGATAACCAAACAATGCCAAATGAAAAACATATAATATGCATAAATGATGAAATTGAAGTTGATCAAGTAATGCAAGAAAGGGAAAATCCAAGCTTGCAAATTAAAATTAGTAGAATTGTAAAAGAATGTGATAAAACTGATGAAAAGAAGACTAAACATATTTTGCAACATTTACATATTGAAAGAAAAAAATGGCATCCCCCTAACATAAATGTTATTTATTGGTCCTTTTATTGTGTTAATGACAAGTTTAAAAAAAACCTTAATGTTCCTCAAATGACGCATTGTCTATTATTTCATTTTCAACTTATATTCATTTTTGTGAATCCAAGAAAAAATTAAGAAACAATTCATCATATTATAAAATAAATGGCATAACATGTTTGTAAATACATCTTGATGCAGAACATCCACTAATATAAAAATTGTTTCAAGAAAAAAATAATAATCAAGGGAGAGAAAATCTTGAAAGACAACTTGCAAAGAAGAGGGTTCATATTTCTAATTCTTCCATATCTAATTTTTTTGCTTTAAAAGATCCCTTCAAAAAGGATGATGTGGAACAAAAGATGTTTGTAGAGAATCTCACACTTTAAATAGTAAAAAATCACTTGTTTTTGCAATTCATAGAGACTATGTAGTTAAAGTGCTTAGGTGTTGCAATTATGTCCTAGTGTGCAATTCTTTTTTCCAAAACCGTTTTCACTTTTTTTTTTGCCTAAATTGGTGGAGAAAATTAATGAAACATATGTTTTGCCTTTGTTGTTATGCTATTATTAATTTTGATATGTGGATGTCCAAGGGTGCACATGATGTGTTTGCTTTGGTTAAAAGAAATTTGGATCTAATTGGAAACCAAAACAAATAACTCTTGTTTTGTTTAAAGTTGCTAAGACTATAAAACAACCATTGCCTATAAATCTTATTGATATTTTGGATGCATATGGCTTGAAAAACAAGATAATAACGTATGAGAAGGACGAGGGTTCAAACTTAAATACATTGACTAGTGCTTCGAAGTTTGTTGTTAAATGTGAAACTTTAAGTTTAGAGGAAAGCTTTTAGGGAAGCTATTTTGGTCAAGCTTTTTCCAAATCATGCCAATATGCCACAACTAATGAAAAAGTTTCTAAGAACTTGAAATATGTGTCTATTAAATCTCTTAAGGCAAATTTGCATAAATGCATTACTTGGTCAAAAAAATATGGTAAAAGTCGTCAAGAATGGGATTAAGTTTACATTGAAGGTTTAAGGCCCATAAAATTGAACATTCCAATGGAAACTAGGTTAGTTTTAGTTTTAATCATTTAACATTTTGCTCCATTTTTACAAGTCTTTTGTTTATGGTTTTTATAGATTGTAAGTTGTTTTGTTGATCCCTGATATATTTTTGTAGGTTTACAATTAACCTGATATATTTTTGCAGGTTTACAATTAAAATCATATTGTTTCAAGAGGCATTACAATTTAAGGCAACAATTATTCTTTGTTATAGTCAACAAATTAGAGTGAAGATTGTTGATCATGTCCCTCCACCTTTAACTTGGCACATATGTCAAATTATTATTGATGTTTTGTCTTCAGTCGTAAATGCTTGTGTATATAACTAATTTCATGTGCATTGGTTATTGTATGATGTTTTGAATGCAACAATCACTACGAGCTTCAAATTTAAAGAAGAATATGGAATTTCATCTAATTTGGAGGGTTTAATTGATGATGATATCGTTGTAGCTTTAAAGTTGTCATTGCTTGAATCTAACATTAAAAGAGAAATATATGGGGTTTGAGATGGTTTTCTTTCATTCCTCAAGAAATATGAAAAAATAAATCAAATAACACGTTGTCCCTTATGTTAGTCCCTAGATTTAAAAGTCTAATGTTGGTTTCATCTCTTATTGGTTGATAACATGTTATTTCCATTCTAGAAGAGTATGATCAACGATCCTTATTTCCTATGCTTTTGAAATGCTAACACTTCCTCCACCCTATGGAAAAATTTGGACTTATGGTAGATATGCGAATTGATGAAGAAAATAGTCTTGACATTTTTGAAATGTTTGTTGGAATTAGTGAGCTAATGAAAAAGGTGGTGAATAAGGAATTACACATGTTTAAGAGGTTTCAAGTGGATGTCAAGAACATTAAGTGTCTTTGAAAGTTGTGAGTGAAACATGAGTCTCTGTTTCCAATTGTGGCATTTCTTGCTCGTTAGGTTCTTGTCATTATTGGTTCTCAAATAGAAATTGAGATAACTTTTTCATTGGCTAAAATTTCTGCAAATTTGAGGAGATGTTGTTCGTAATTAAAAAATTTAGATAAGTGAATTTTGTTAGTAAAAATTGGCTTAATGATCCTAGGGTGGGTTGTAGTTCACCTTCTAGTTTGAAAGAGTTGATTGATGTTGATGATGTTTTAGAGCAATTTGAAGGTGAATTTGAGCGACATGAACTTTTGGATTTTTAACTTTATTTTGATATTTTTTGAAAAGAAAATTAATTTATTTTGTTATCCAAAATGTTAGAATATCCAATGGATATTATTGTTGGCGCATATTTGACCATATTGAAATTTGATTATTAATTTATTATTATTTTGTTATTCTTACATCACGATACGATTGAATTATTTTTAGGAATAATAATAACTAAAACCAATGGATAGCAAATAAGTAGATAACTAAAATTAGAAGATATCAAAAAAATCTTATATCCGCCCAACATTGGTGAATTTAAGTAAACAAACATGTTATCTTCCATACTTGCCTAGTTTTGAATCTCATGAACTCCCCATAAATCACCTTTTAACATGATTTTGCACTACCCATTGGTAATGTGATATTTGAGCCCTTCATGCGATTGTTCCAATGATTGTTTTTCCCAATCCCAATCTACAAGTCATATTGTAATAGGTGCTAGAAGCTTGGGGCAAAAACATGGTCCTCTTTCCATAGTGGTGCTTCATTCTACTTCTATGCATATAAGTTGTCCGCATCATTTCTGACGACTTTGAAGGTCACATTTTTTTTTTCCATGAGTTTCCAAACAAGGGAAACATGAGACCTATCTACATCTTGTGTATGAGTGGCATCCATCATTAGATTGAATTGGGGAATTGTTGAACTTGTTACAAACATTAGAGCAGGATAGATGGGTTGTGGTAATTGTTGGAAGTGCAAGTGCCCTTTGCCTATTTTTGACATGCTTCTTGTCTTTCTTTGCTTTCTTGTAATTGTGATCTCCATTAAGAAGTTCCTTTTTTTCATACCCATGTTTCACATGTTGTTTCCCATCCCACTTTTTTATTTCAGCATTAATTTTTATTAATTTAATTTTTTTGTGGTGGCGACATGTGCACATATTTTTCAATATCTTGAATCTCTTGCCCCATAATGTCCTTGGTGAACACAAGTTTTTTTTCCCTAGTGTCCATTTGATCTTCAAGTTTTGTCACCTCTTGTTTTGGCTTGTTTTCAAAGTCATCATCTTTTTCAATCTTTGTGCCCTCTTCATTTGGAGTTTTTTATAGTTGTAATTGCTTCATGTTCAAACTCAATAGTGATGACAAACTTTTTGGAACCTTTTTCATGTTGTGTCAATGTGCTTCTAGGAGGTTCACTCACACTTGCATCATCTAACAACTATAAACTACCCCTTTAGTTCCAAATGTCACCTCCTCTTTCACTAATAGAACCCCCCCCCCCTTCCCTTTTGTTACTATGTTTCCAATTCACAAGTACAGTTGAAAATGACATTTTTGACTACACTTATTTTGTTCAACTGTAATCTATTTTTTTCAACTATTAACAACAAAAGTCGAAAAGTACAAGTCAAAAATGAAATTGTAATCGAAAGTGACGACCATGTGTCAACACCATAATAGTAGCCACTTTTGACTATTTTAGTTGGAAATGATTCCACCATTACAATTGAAAGTTGTTTTTTACTATAACTTCTCATTGGATGAACTTCATCCACTGACAAATCATGACATCATCAAAATTTGAATTGAAATTTCAACTATATTCTGACTATGTTTTTGACTATGTTTCAACTATGTTCCAACTATGTTAGGTAAAAAATCTAACCAATAGTTTGTTGCCATGTGGCCCCAGAATCTCAACCAATAATTTGTTGACACATGTCCCTAGTGTCTAACAAATAGTTTGTTGGCACATAGCCCACATAGGGTTACATATCACCTAGGCTAAGGTTAAATTTAAACTAGACCCAAACCTAGGCTAAGTTCAAGCCCAAACTTAGTTAGGTTTGGAATTACGTTAAGCCTAAACCTAGGCCAAATGCCATTCAATTAATATATATTTTTTTCAATTTTTAGTTTAGCCTTTAAGGTCAAGCTTTTGTGATTAGCTCATTCTAAATGGCTATTAAACAATATAAAGTTCTTGTGATTTCCCAGTTTTTTTAACTCATTTTTTAATATATTTTAAAAACTTGTCATGGACAGCAAACAATATGGGATAAATATTTTAGTTGTAAGCTAGGGTAGAACGACCAATGAATAATCATTTAGTGATTTAGAGCTCAACAAAATCCAAGGAAAATCTTATTTGTTTATAACATCCAAAAAGAAATGAAGCCCTCCTCTTGGCACATTTGAGGCACAAAAAATCTTCACAAACGAATAAAAAATGACAAAGTTATAGCTCCACAAAATAGGGGGGTCAAAAAAGAAAATGTTATAACACTTGGAAGCCTATTCCTGAACATTCAAAACAGTTCTAGGACATTGATCCATTGCTTTTAGAGGTCAAAGCTAATTGTAGAACGTAAAGTGGCACTCCCATAACACTAAATGAGAAAGATATGAGCTTGGAAAGTTGGTGGGAGTCTAAAAGAAAAAAAAACATTTTGTATCTTGAAAAAATATGTTTTATATTTTTCTTCCAACTTTTTCTTCATTACTTTTTTGTCTATGCAATTCAAAGGTGAATTGTATAGCTTAATTTAGTGATCCCATAAAGTGTTAAATCATTCAAAATGAAGAAAAGATGAGAAAGATATGAGTAAATGTTTGGTACATGCTATTGATTAGTGATGGGTAATTCTACCTAATTGGAACCAATTTACAACATAACTAGTTGTAACCCAATTGCAAGTTACTCACAATGAGCTGCTAAAACCTAACAGCCTACTTACTTAATTAGTACCTAATCTACTCACCTAGCCTAGTCTACTACCAATTAACATAAATTATTAAACTTATGAATTAACCTAACCTGCTAATGGATGTAGAATATGTGGCATGTAGGTTGCGCTAAAGTTAGACAAGGTGGCACCTAGGCCTAGACCATTCAATACCTATCTAAAACCTAACAAAAGTAGCCTAGGAGTTTAATAGCTACTAGCTTACTAACTAATGTAATGTATGTGGCACCTAAGTTAGGCTTAAAGCTAAATACAATGGCATTTAAGCTTAGACCACCTAATACCTATTTAATACTTAACATAGGTAGCCTAGAGACTTAATTTAACTAGTAATAGTTTAAAAATGCCTATCATGTGGGCACCTAGTACGGTACCTATAGGTATATAGTAGGTAGCTATATAATTACTAATATTTAACCTTATTAGTCTATCTTACTTATATAAAGAAATGGGGTGTCTGTCCGCACGGGCTTGATGCCAAAATTCCCCATTGGTGAAGCCTCCGAAATGTTCGCTCTCATGAACAAAGTGTGCCAAAATTCTGGGCCAAAACCAATTTGATTGGCCCATTGCTGCCCGAACAAAAAGAAACTCTGGAGGTTCCTCAAAATAGGAGGTTCTGTTTCGATGTATGTAGTTCCTCCCCTTGGGCCCACCTATATAGGTGAAAGTGCCAAAGCATATGGGCTAAAAGCGAGGTGCTTATATGGAGAACATGTGGGGGAACACGTTGTGAACGTGGGGAACATTCTGAGAACCCATTAGGAACTTGAATGGAACACTGTGGGAACACATTAGGAAACAGGGAAAATAGAAGAAAAAAAAAAATCTTCCCTCTCCACCCCCTAACTTAAAAGGAATAAAAACCAAGGCACCCTGAGAGCATGATTGCACTTCCCATTGGTTGGATGAAATTTCTCTCCTCAAAAGGGTTCATCACATTTTTTTGCCTGGGCTATTACCCCTCACAACGAACACCCTGGCTATATAGGTGAGAAGGGGAGGACTTTGGGCAAAACATATGGGTTTGATACTAGGTGCTATTGGGAACACCCTTGAGGAACACATTGAAAACTTGGGGAACAACTTGGGAACATGGTAGGAACACATGAGCAACTCATTAAAAAAAAACCTCTCCCCCTTCCCCCTGCCCTCAAAACCCAAATTAAAAAGTTGGGACACCTGAATGGATGTTGCACCTTCCCATTGGCTTCAAGGCATATGGGATAAAAGTGAGGAGGTATGGAAAAAATGTTGGGGAAAATATTGCGAACCCAATTGGAACTTGAAAGGAACATAGTGTGAATGTAGCTCCATGTATAAACTCAACGTAAATACAAGGTTACTTAGGGGGGGGGGGGGTAAGTGAATTTGGTCATAAGAGAAAGTCATATGCACATGTGATTAGTATCTTGAGTAGTTCCAATCACACGAGTGATTACCCTTTAACGTGGAACCACATGGGTAGAGTTATCTTGTGATTATTTTATTCCTTGAGTAGTTCCAATCACACGAGTGATTATCCTTTAACGTGGAATCACATGGGTAGAGTTATCTTGTGATTATTTTATCCCTTGAGTAGTTCCGATCACACGAGTGATTATCCTTAACGTGGAATCACATGGGTAGAATTATCTTGTGATTATTTTATTTGATAGGTAATTCCTTGAGTAATTTCCTTTTGCATAGTATATAAAGGGGTAGTGTGACCTTGGAAAGGACACCTTCACTTGTTACAGAATTATTGTGTGAATGCAAAGTTTGTTGTGAAGGAATTTGGGCTTTTTGTTTCGAATGATTTTGGTGCACTTGTGTTTAGTTCATTGTAGGAGATTGGTGAAGCTTGTATAGATCAAAGAAGGGTGCAGAAGTGGTTGTGCAACCAAGGACATAGGTTTATATAGCTGTGTAACAAAAATACACAGTTTCGGTCTCCAAACTCGTCCGTGTTCGACATGAACACTTGGGAAGCCGGGAAAAATGAAAAAAAATCTCTCTCCCCCCCCTCTCCCCACCCTCCCCACCCCAAAACATAAAAGGAAAAAAAGAACGGCACCTTGAGTGCATGCTTGGGCCTTCCCATTGGCTGCATGAAATTTCTCTTCCCAAAAGACTTTGTCACCATTTTTGGCATGGGCTAACACCCCGTGCAAAGAACACCCCACCTATTCAGTGTTGGGGCACATTTGATGTGTAAGGGTTCACAGGACCTTGAGAACATAACACTTTAGTCTTTTGCTTATTTATCATTTTGCAAGCAAAATGGGTTTACAGACTAGTACTCTTATAAAGAAATGGTGTCCACGTCCTTGATGCGATAATTCACGATTGGTGAAGCCTCCAGGATGTTCGCTCTCAAACTGGGCAAAATTTTGGGCCAATAAAGTATCCATAAAGTAATACTGGGTTTCAGCCTCCTCACGACTGTACCTCTCATCCATAAAGTCACTAAAAGACTGGACCAGCCCTGAAAACACAGGATAACTTTGCAAACTCTAACCACCATGGTCACTTTTCTAACCACAGGCCAGTTTATTTTCATGGCCACAGACCAGGGACCAGGGGGGTGAAATAGGTAAGACCCACGTACCTAGGTTTTGTGTGCAACATTGTTCTAAGATTTGTGAATCTTGATGAGTGTGCCATCAATAAACCCAATGCAACCCTAGAATTAAGGTATGGTGGTGCCCAACATAAGTTTCTCATGTAAAGTGAACTATCATATTTCATCCCTAATTACATCATTGATGCAAGATGTAATGAAAATGGTATCATCACAAATGGCATTATTTGACCAATTCAATAAAAAAATATTATCAATTTTTGTGTTTTTAAAAAAAAACCTTGATCCAAACTTTAATTTAAAATCTAAAATTAAACCCTAACCAAACCTTAAAATTAAAACCTAAATTAAAGCCTAACTCAAACGCTAAAATTAAAACCTTAATTCAAATTTTAATCCAAAGTCTAAAATTAAAACTTTAAAATTAAGATTATAATCCAAACCCAAACCCTAAAATTAAAATTTTAATTCAAAGTTAAAAAATAAAATAAAAACCTAATCTAAATTGTAATCCAAAATTAAAAACCCAAACCCTAAAATTAAAACCTCAATCCAAAATTTAAACTTAAACTGTAACCCAAACCTTGAAACTAAAACCTTAATCCAAACTTAATCCAAAGTTCAAAACAAAAACCCTAACCAAAACCCTAAAACAAAAACCCCAATGCAAACTTGATAACCAAAACCCAAACCCTAAATCCTTATTCTAAAACCCAAATTGTAACCCAAACTTTAAAATTAAAACCCTAAACTTAAAACCTTATAATGAAATGAATAATCCAAACCCCAAACCTAAACATTTTAAATCAAATAAAAAAGTTGGGGCTCCTGAGTGGATGTTGCACCTTCCCATTGGCTGCATGCGATTTCTATTTCCAAAACTGTTAATTACCTTTTTGGCCTAGGCTAATGGTAGGGAAATAAATTTGGGGAAATAGTCACCTCTCCTATTAATTAGATGAGGTGCCTCCCAAGTTCTTTACTTTTAGTTTTTTTCGATGACGTGCCAATTTGATTGGCCCATCACTCCAAATAAAAGAAACAATGGAGACTCCCCAAAACAGAAGGCTCTATTTTGAATTGTACAGTTCCTCGCCTTTGGCCCACCTATATAGGTGAAAAGAGGACATCATTTTCCAAGGCATATGGGATAAGAGTGAGGAGGTATGGAAAAAATGTTGGGAAAATATTGGGAACCCATTGGGAACTTGAAAGGAACATAGTGTGAACACATTGGGAAGCTGGGAAAAATGAAAAAAAAATCTCCCCCCCCCCACCCCCCAAACATAAAAAGAAAAAAAAGCAAGGCACCTTGAATGCATGCTTGGGCCTTCCCATTGGGGGCATGAAATTTCTTTTCCCAAAAGATTTCGTCACCATTTTTGGCATGGGCCCATAGAACACCCCACCTATTCAGTGTTGGGGCACATTTAATTACTAATATTTAACCTTATTTGTCTATCTATATATATAATATTTTAGGAATCTATTTGTCCAGTCATCCTCCTTGGGGGTAAGGGGTTTAGGGTTAGCACGCCCTTTATAAACGCATTTCAAAAGAAGAAAGACTTCCTCGGTGCGGATTTCGCAGAGGACACGGAAGTGACGAACACATACCCTTCCAAGTTACTCAACACTTTGGAAGTTAGTGGCATGCCTTCACACAAGTTGTCATTCAAGATTGGCGCACCAATGATGCTGCTGCGCAATCTCGACCCATTGGATGGGCTGTGCAATGGGACGCGCCTGATTGTTCGACGCTTCACGATGCGAGTTGTTGAGGTTGAGATCATCACAGGCAAAGGGGCCCATAATCTGGCCTTATCCCGTGCATTAAATTCATTTCCGATAACAGTGGTTTGCCATTTACATTTGCAACGAAACAATTTCCTTTGCGGTTGGCTTACGCCATGACTATTAACAAGTTTCAAGGGTAGACCCTCTTTCATGTTGGCCTTCATCTCCTAGATGACGTTTTTTCGCATGGCCAACTTTACATTGCATTTTCACGCGCCAAGGCACTAGCGAACGTCAAAGTTCAGCTGCCAGACACTGTGCATGGCCGGATTGGTCTTATGCGCAATGTTGTGAACGAAAAAGCCCTCCTTTGAAGCTGCATGCATCTTTTAAATGGTTCCGCGAGAAGCTACATTCACAACACCAACTATTTAAAACAAAATGCTTCTTTAAAACAAATACGGTTTAAAGAAATCGGGGGACTTCACAATGTCCGAATGTCATGGGTACCCACTAGTAGTTTATAATAATTAATAATAGGTAATAATTTTAATCCTCAAATGTTATTGTAATTAGTTCTAAGCTAGGTTAATTAAATATTTATAATTAATAATAATTAATTATATTATAATATGATCCTAACTTAGGGGAATAATTAATAGCTAGCCTATTAATTCATTAAATGTTTAATGTGGCACATAAGGTATGCACCTAGGGTAACCTATAAACATAATAGTTAGTAGTAGCTAGAAAATACATATTAGGTAATAGCTAGTAGGTACCTAGAGGTAAGTACTAACTACCTAGCCATGTACTTTTATTGATAGTCAGTAATTAGTAGGTAGGTATTTAGTAATTAACTAAACGTTAACTTTAATGGCTACCTACCTAATTAGTAGCTACTTACTACCTATTAAAGACCTGATTATTTAGTATTTTCAGTGTACACTAACTAAAAACCTAACTTTTAATTAGGTTAGTAGCTAGGTAGGTACTAGGTATTTAATAAGTACTTAATATTTCTAGAAATAATTATTTAATATCTAATTAATGAATCAATTCACAAATTATTCATTTAAAAAAATAATGTATCTAATTATTTGACAATTATTTATAAAATATCATAAATTTCTATTTATTAAATTATTTAAATAAAACTACTAGTTTCACCTCTAAAAATAAACCTTCTAAAATTCCAATGATCAACTAATAAAATAACAAATAATTAGGATTTAAATGGACTATCCAACAAAATAAATTATTAATTAATTGGTAATTCCTAAATATTAAATATAAATGATCAAATTACTAACTTATTAAATTAATTTTTAGATATTTAATCAGTTTTAATTAATCATTATTATTAACTAAATAATTTAACTTGAGAACCATTAATTATTTTAATTTTATAACTAATTAACTATTAACTAATTAATATTTACTAGTTATTAACCATAACTCTTGATTAATAAATTAACAAGTAAATAATTTATTTATATTAAAAAAATTATATATGTTTTTTAAAATTAATTTATTAAGTAAATATTCAATCAGTTCTAATTAATCATTAATATTAACTAGATAATTTAATTTGTGAAGAAATTTAATTTATTATTCATTGGTCAACTAAATATTTACTAATTAATAGTCATTAACTATTAACCATAACTCTCAATTAAGTAGTTAGATCAAATTATTGAGAAATTTCAAAAATAATAAGATATTTTAGAATGATTAAATAAGGAATATCAGATATAATTATCTAAATAATTAGTCAAAATTTTATCTTATCCAACTAATTTTTATAAAAAAATTAGTTATTTGATAACTAAGTATTTTATATTAATTAATAGTTAATAAATTATTTATAAATCATTCATTGATAAATATAAAATATAAAATATTTATTTATAAACTTCTTGACTTGTTAATATGTTGATTAAATAATTTAAAATTGACTAATGATTATTATTAATAATTAATTAAATTTAAAATTCATGAATAATGATTAATTATTGTATTAATTTATGGTTAATTTATGCATTCTTTGCAAGGTTCACTTCTAGTTGTATAAGATAGTTGAAAAATAGTCAAATCAAAGTTGCAACAAAGACATTAATCCCTTGAATCACATTTCAACCATCCAACATGCATTTATCATCCATTTTACGTTTTGTGAGTTACCAAAGGAGTTGCACACAAGACTTAAAAAAATGACACATATCCTTGGGAGGCACAACTATAGGCTATGTCATTTTCCTAGTTGAGGTTTTAACTATAATTCAATTGTGGACCCCTCAGTTGAAATTTATTTTCAATTGTTCACTAAAAGAGTAAACGGTTCAACTTACTTGGGAGCCCCAATTTTTTTTAAATGTTTACAAATTTGCAGTTGAAAATTTAGTCGAAAATCATATATTGTAAAAGAGGTCGAGATGAGAAATGAAGCTTCCTCTGAATCCACCCGAACCGTCATCCAGCCGGACGGATATTTCATCCATCCTGTCATCTGTCTATTTATAAACGAAAGAAAAGCGTTGGGTTTGTAAAAACCAAAGTGGCATTTTGTAGAAAGAAAGAAAGTAGGGAACTGAAGGAAAGTGGCGTTTTGTTTTGTGGGATTTTGCTGTTCACCTCACCAAACAGGGGGTAGAGAGTCGAGAGAGGACATACGCAGTCTAGTAGAGAGACGAGGGAAAGACGCGAGAGATCGCTTGAGAGAGAGAAAGAAAGAGAGAGAGAGAAAGAAAGAATATGGAGGAAGAAGAAGGCTAAAGAGGAGGAGGAGGTGGAGGAGAACAAGAAGAGTAATGGATTTGTCTTGATTTGTTTGAGCTTTGATGAAAAGAGAGGAGCGTGTTCCGGTGAGAGGAGCAAACGTGTGTGGAAATGGCTTTGGTTTAGTGGTTGCAGCAGGAATTTTGTTGCGGAAGTGAAGATGAGTAGAGGTGGAGAGATTTGCGTGAATAATGTGCAGAGAGATTAGATTAGATTAGGTGGTTCTATGGACAAGGAGCTAGAGGGATCGGTTCCTGTTTTTTGTTGTCTTCAATGATTGGCGATTCTCTTGGCGCAAGGAAGAAGCCAAGAGGAGAAGCTGCTCTCTCTGTCTGTGTTTGTGTTTGCTTTTTGTATTCATCGTCTTCTTCTCAAGGAAACAGTAACAAACCTGTGCATTAGGCACGGGGTTCACACTAGTGACATGTAATTGAAAGTAGTTGGTCATAAAAGGGAAACTTTTTACTAGTGTTTTTAGCAACTTGGTTTCAGATGCATTCTCCAACTTAGGGTACAATTTCAATTGCAATTTCTTCCCCTCCTTATCCAGTGCTTAAGTGTAACCATGGAGCCGATGTTCATTGAAATGTTTTTTTGATATCTTGTTCACCTTGCAATGCACACAAATGAATGTCCTTCAAGTTGTGCCCATCTATCTATCTTTTTAAACTCTTTTGTTAGCTCAAGAAATTCTATGGGGGTATGTTTTTGTGGGATGGCAATCTCATCAATCTTGATTATGCAATGAATGGGTTGCTCTTTTGCCCAAGTCATCATTTCTACATCTACAAGTTTCTCCTCTTCCTCCTTGTGTTTCCTATATGTCAACACAAGTTCTACTCCTATTTCAACTTTTTTCCCCTCTTCTACTTTCACAATAGACCTCCTAACTTTCCAATTTTCCCACTTGATAAGTTGTTTAATGTCATGAACTCTCTCATCAAGCTCACTCACTATAGTTGTGGTCACATTCACTTTCTATTGTTGCCATCTACACACATTTGATGATACACAATCTAATAGTCTTCTAAATCCTTTAGTTTGTAATGGCAACCATCACAATCTAGGTTTCCAAGTTTTGTACCACTCTTGCATTGCTTGTCACAATAATCAAAATGCACAACTAGTGATGGGAGATGCTTGCATTCGAAACATGAAAATTCAAGTGAGATTTGGGATAGACCATTTCAATTTTGATAGTAGAAACAAATAACATGGATGCAAAAAAATGGTATCATCACACCTAAGGTTCGACATCTTGCATGCATCTTAAAGCAATTCTACATTGAAACATTCTACAAATGTAGTTTGGTGAAGGAATACCTTGTACTCATTAGTTTAGTAAACCTTGTAACACCTATAATGAGTGGAAGAGCCCCATGAAATCAAAGAAACATGATAAACAAGCATGACACAAGTACACAGTAGTGTAAAATCTTTCAATGCAAACTCACTCAAGCACAAAATAAGTGAAGTGTAATGATCATATGAATTTAGTTGAAACATGAGGAACATTGAACTATAACAATACCCTATCCCTTTTCACATCAATGCATACACTACAGTAGGAAAAATGAACAGGGTACCTTAATTTTTTTAAAGAACCCTAATGAAAGTTTTGATTTTGATGGTTGAGCAGGAGGATACGTATCAAAATATGAAAGGCCCTTCCAGATTTGCAAATTTGAATTTCAAACTAGATAAATTGTGGAGTGAGTGAAAGGAAACAGGATGATGGCATTGGTGAGGAGGGGGGGGGGGAGATTCTGGTTGTTTAGTCATGGTTTATGATTTTGATGATGGGATGACATGGGGGGGATTGCATGTGGGGAATCTTGACGTAAACGAAACCTGCGAGATGTAGGAAACGTGATGGGTGGGAAATATCCATGCATTTTCACCCTGCTCACTGGTAAACAATGAGTAGTAACTGGGTTGGGCCTGCAACATGCGTTAAGAGTTCCAAAATAAGCGGGTTCATTGTACCCTAAACCCTGAGCACCAAGGGCAGAGCCGGAGGTCCACATAATAATTCCCTGGCAACAGTGACTTACACTGTGGAACAACTGAGGTAATCAATGGCTTACGAAATAATTCTCTCCCTCTCAACGATCTGATGGGGTTGCAATGGCTTACGAAGTAATTCTCTCCCTCTCAACGATCTGATGGGGTTGCAATGGCTTACGAAATAATTCTCTCCCTCTCAACGATCTGATGGGGTTGCGTCTTTCACCATAGGGATCTTACAAAACAATGCTATCTGCCTTAGAGAATATTTCGTAAGCCTGATTACAAAAAATAATCCACCCTCCAAATACATTAGAGATTTTCTCCGAGGTTGTTCATGTAGTGTTTGGGTGAATAGGACACCAAAACCAGTTACATATAGTAAAGTGCACAGGGTGCCCATTCTGATGTGAAACCCAGCTAGTGTGATTATTTTGGAACATCCAATCGTGATGCTGACATCTGGGCCGCTGATCGACATGGATAAGATCTGTGACACATTATAATCTGCCAACCTCAGACCATTCCAGTTTTGTATGTCTAGGGAAACGGAAGAATAATACATAGCAGCTGGTTACAATATTTGGAACCCTCACAAGCAAACTTTGACACTACAGTAGCGAGAGTAATTAACTTGCAAATGCCTGAGAAGCCAAACTTGGCATTAATTTTGGAATTTTAAATGGGTGTGAGTAGTGATTTTTATTGGAAAATTTTGTCACTTTATCAACAAAACAATTGTCGAAATTTTGGAAATTTCTATTTTTCTAAGTGTGAATTTGACTAATT
Organism: Sphagnum contortum; assembly: GCA_963920785.1. Taxonomy (NCBI): domain Eukaryota; kingdom Viridiplantae; phylum Streptophyta; class Sphagnopsida; order Sphagnales; family Sphagnaceae; genus Sphagnum; species Sphagnum contortum. Next base: position 7,760,633 of record OY987288.1, read on the forward strand.
TTTTTTTTTTAATTGCAAAATATTTTTACATATTTTTTAGTAAAAGAAAAACCCCTAGGTGTGAGTGATGAAAAATGAAATATTCTTGTTATTATTTGTTTCATTATTTGCATTTTTCTTATAGCCTTTAGATGGTTTACAAGCTGAGAATTTTCACATGGATTTGGGTGAGGTTTTCATCAAATAAGTGCATGCATTCAATTTTCTAAAGAGTCAACCTAGCAACAAGCACTTAAGAGTGCACCAACTAGAGGGCTAACTCTAAAAACTTAATTATTAGTTAACCAAGAAGTTTCACCAAACTCAATTATGAGCTAACTGATGAGTTCCAACATTGGGATCAGCTTGGTTTTCCTTGGACGTTGCAACTAACCTTTCTCTTTTTGCTTGCTATAGATAGCCAAAAAGAGAATTAAAAATATTAAAAACATTAAAAATGCATTTTTTGAGATTTTCAATAGCCATAATCGACCAGAATTTAAGAAAATTCATTAGATTTCTATACATGGTTCAAGTAGGTAGCCAAAAATATAGAAGGATGTCTTTAAACTTTTACTTTCATATTTAGCTTGTAAATCTTTGTTTGGATGATCACTCCTTTGACTACATCATGAAATTGACCAAAAAAAACATTGGTTGCAGTAGTTCTCAAATGTCTTCACAAAGTTCACATTCACATTTGAGAAAGTGCAAGGCTCCATTCTTACTTGAAGAACCAAAACCACATTCATCCTAAAACTCTTTTATTAGTACCTAACTTTATCATGTTTCATTACTCATTAGCATGCATAGATTAGTGTCACATGAGAAGTCATTTCTTTGGTGGCTGAGGAAGCTTAAAATGCAACTTTGGGCAATGCCTACTTACTAGTTCCACATGAGCTCTATCTAGCTTCACTATCTCATCCCTTACTTGATTGGGGCTGAAACTTCTAGCCAAGGTTTTTGAGTGTGAATTGAATTCAACAATTGGATTCTGCAATCCCATCCATGAATGCATAGATTGGACACTTTGACCAGATTTCTAACCAAGGCCTGGAATCACTGTAGAATGGGTGTAGAAAAAGGCTTAGGCTTGAAGGGTTCAAGAGCCTCTTAGTGTGTGTCAATGCATTTAGGAAATAACTTTTCTGCATACCGTGCAAACCACAAAGTCATCTGGTGACAAAGAACACCCCTGAAACGTGCATGAACAGTGGGAATACCAGTTACACTTTGGAACAGGCCTTGGGCCCGTTACTTGGTACATAAAATGGATCTAAATCAGAACAGCTTGATCTCTCTCTGGCTGGACACATGGAAAGAAAATATGAATCATTGACATCCAGATCCACACCACAACAGTACCTTCAAAACACATACTCTGAATTAATGGAAATTGGCAGGTGGCCCCCCAAAGTTGTAAAAGGTAAGTCATGATTGGAACTTGTTAGCCATGGAGTCACAGTCCATTTGGGTTACCACCATTACAGTGATCCTTGGCAGCAAAACATCCCTGTCTTTTTTTTTGTGAACTTGATGCCCATAACACACATGCAAACAAAAATCCCACTACATCTTTTTCTCCAAACACTGACAACTAAGTATTTTCTGTTGTCAAGTTCCCCTTAAAAACTTATTTCAGAACCCAAAAAAAAAGTCTTTGACCTGTGTGCCCCTCAACAATGTTACTTGGTTGGAGCTTAACAACAATCAGCTTAACTCAGGTTTGTCCTCTCCTGACTATTGCAACCTAAGTAAATGCTCCCAGACAAAAGAACCTAAGGGGACCTAAACATGGACACCCAAAAGCTTTCTGTTAGTAAACTACAAAGACCCAAAATACAAAGTGACACTCAGACTACAACCAAATCCATACAAGGATTAGTGGATTGTTCAGTATAGTGGAACTCAATCTGAAGGCGCTGGTGCAGGGGTACCTTCCCAAGCAGTCCCTTTTTTATGTCAATCTGGAGCTCTCGCAGAGGGAGAGCAGCAAAAAACTCTTTAACAAACTGACAGCAGGCATTTCTTCCTGCATAAGTTAGGTCAGATTGCAGTGCAAGTTCCATAGAAGTTCCATCAAGGGGAGCTGGTTCACACACTGATGTATTGTTGTCACCTTCAGCCTGTACCTTGACAATGGCAAGCGACTCGAGGGACACAGTATCCAACTTCTTCTCAATCTGGGGTGAGGTTTCCACAATTTGAGGAGACCTGCACAATGAAGAATTTGCATCAAACTGCAAGATGTAGGCCTGCCTACCCCCTTCGCAGAGCCTTTCTCCCAATGTGTCGATAATATAACAGCCTTCATCCTCAACTTTGAGGACAAAGAAGTGGTCGTTCCAACTCACAATGTATATGGCAGGACCAGCTTGCTCCACCTCCTCCCAAATACTATCAAATGACATGGTGTCTTGCAGGAAATAACAAGAATCAGTCACACCTTCTGGCTGGAAAAACCCAATGAAGGACTTTTTGGACACCACACTTAAGGGCCTCACTGCTGCCTCAATGACAGTATCCAAATCGAAGTGCCAGTCCGGAAACCTACTTTTATAAGCTTCAACATTGCACATATTCCTCCATTCAGCAGAGCCTTCATGAATCAGCATGTCAAATTCTGCCTTGCTAGGCATCAACAAAGGGTGATTGTGAAGCCAGTCTGCAATCACTGCCACCAGTGCAGTGCATGCACTTTCACCAGCTGCACTCCCACTGTGCTGGTCTAAGGATGCAAAAAATACTTGAGCAGACAGCTTTGTCTGTCCATCTCGACTCACAAAATCCTTCCTCTCCCAGGAACCAACTGAAAAGAGTTCCTCTCCAAAGTCCAAAAATGCAAGAGATGTGTCATCCGTTTTGTGGCGCTGCAGAACAGAGAGAAACCATCAGAACGCCATTTTTCCATGCACCTGAAAGCAATGTGCTAGGATCTTTCATCTCTAAAGTTGAGATGATAGTGAAAGCACAAAGAACACACCGTCACGTCCCGTTGGTATGTCGGAGATGACTGACGACGAACCCAGTCGATTTCATCACCACCTTCCTCTCCATATGCTTTGTTCAGCAAAGGCTCCCCACGGGGTCGAGTAGACCTGAAGCTAAGTTTTCTCTTTCTCCATGATAAAATGCTCAACAAAGATCCCTGAGATACCAGCTCTCCAGATTCTCCAGATGGTGACATGTCCTCCAAAGAAGTGGCAACTTTTGGGAAGCTTGTAACCATAGACCGGCTGTGGATTGTCAGATTCTCATCTGTCTCATTCTTCACATCCTCAGCATCATCTCTATGGTGGGGAAGTGCTCCTTCCACAACAAGGTTCACACCTACCAATGTCCCATAGCTTAAGGACTTTTCACAGTGGGCAGCTTCTTCAAGTTCATCTTCATAGTCCTCCACATCAAAGTCATCAGCAAAATCAGAGTCAAATAGATCCAAAGCATCCTGCAAGCTCTCATCACTTCTAGAAGAAAATTTCCCATCATCTGTGGCATCTGAGCCATCCTCAACATGTGGACTTTTCCTCCATCTCCAACCCAACACATGTTCTCTCTCGAGTTCCTTGGAGGTTTTTTCTTTCTTGCCTGCCACCACATGAGCAATTCTTTCTTCACAGTCCTCAGCATCCCATGTCCATGGGTCCCCTCCGACACAAGCCATTGCTGGCACCATGAACCTATGAACACTCTCCAAACCCACATGGTGCATTGTACGGAGCTCCATGAAACTCAATGTCACCTGAGAAACAAAAGCACCAGTCAAACACATGTTCAACAAAACACCGCCTGCTATTATTGCTCAAGCAATAGCTATAGTGTGCTATGAATCCAGAACTAGCTCATAACTCAGAGACAAAAACATGGAATGAGGTTTCAATACTAAGAGCAACTCCACCAGTGCTCAGTACGTGACCCTGCAAATTGCAATTGGATGAAGAAAAGTCAAAACATGCTGGTTTGGCTCAGCAGAGTGGTTTTGGCCCAGCATTTTTGCACAGTTTGCTGAGGCTGGTGAAAGGCACAGCAAAGCCTAACACCTGCCAGACAAGAGTGTGATAAATATGATCTGATTGTTGCTCCCTATTTCTGATTGGCCAATCATAATGATTGATCCAGGTGGTTTGCTACTAGTAGTCTCACACCTATTTGCAGTCCCAGTTCTAATTTTATGGGTGGGGTTGGAAAAAAAGTAAATAACTAAACTTGGATGTGACAAAAAAACTTGCAGGGTCACATACTGCGCACTGCTGGAGATGCTCTAAGAATACTCACTGTCAGCAACATGCAAACATTACACAGAAAGGGAAACTCACCCAAAAGGTAGCTTCCAGATCCTCAGTGCCTCCTAGGTTGCACCTTATAGGTAAGCTCAATGACTGTTTTTCACTGCCTCCAATGGAAGAAGCAAAGCACCCAACATCCAGAACTGCTGTGCCTGCTACTGTCAACTTGGCCTTCACACCATCTGGCAAAGCCTACAACCATCAGCACACCAGAAGGGACTGCAATCAGCAAGCAGATACAGCCAACCACAGTCATGATGAGACCTAAACATCACAGCCATGATGAGATCTGAACATCCCAGCCACCACAGACATGATGATGGCTTTCCTGCCTTGGAGAGAGAAAGCATGAGAATCTAGGGAGCACATGAAAACTGAATTTGACATGTGGACAAAAGGCTTGCAGAACTGAGTTACCTTGCAAAGGACCAGATACACATGCCATGGCTGGAATGCACCAGTTTTTCCAGTTGTAAAGACACAGATGTTTTCAAACTCCTGCTCCCATGAAACTGTCCCACTTGACCCTGCAGATGCAGCACTCGTCTTCCCCCATTTCATGCTTCTGAAGTGTGACCCAAGTGATCCCTTGGGACCCTTCCATTTCACATTGACATGAAATTTTGTGTCATCATCAACAAGCTCTCTGCTGCCAGGCTTCTGCACCACAGATGATGACAGCCCCTCAAGCCTATGCAAGGTAAGACTGACTTGAAACTTCTTTGAAAACAATGGCCAAAGTGGCCACTTCATCACCTTTATGACCATGGCTGTTTCCTCTTCCCCAGTTCCTCCTCTTCTGTTGCCACTCACCACCTGCAACCTACTCCTCAATTCACGATGTCCAAACTGAAACTCCAGTTAAGGTGCTGCTACTGAGTGGGTTTCCTCAAATGACATAGACACAGAAGCAGCAGATTGTGTCACCTTCCATTGTAACAGAAACAGTTCCTGCACTACAAGAAGAGTATATGTGGTTCCCAAATCACAGGAGTAATTTTCCCTGACTTCTATTATGTAGCAGCAGCATGATGTCAAGAATTACATGTCTTCTGAGATTGGTGGACATGGGTTTCTATTCCTTCAAACATGGAGTGAGCATTGATGGGTCATCATCCCAAGAGTTTTCCCTGACTACTACTACTGTAGTCATCACTAGTCACTCTCTCTGGTCTGGTCCTTCTGAGGTGAAAGAAAGAAAGAAAGAAAGAAAGAAAGAGAGTTTCAAGTTTCAACCTCAAGCAATCTTCTCAAGCAAATTGAATGAGAAACTACAAAGTTGAAAGGCCAAAAGAATCAAAGGCTCTTCCTTCAAGTGAACCCTTTGTTCATGCTGCAAAAACATAGCCACAGATGCCAATCCTATTGAGAGCCATGAAGGAAGAAGCCAAAAATGATGCCTCCTATTGTGGTGCTGGTTGGGTCTGCTGCTGCTGTCTGTCTGTCTGTCTTGTAAACTAGAGAGACTCTCCCTAATGAGAAGGGCATGTGTACTATGTGTTGTAGTACATGACTCTAGCTACAAAGAGAAAAAGAAGACTTCACTGCTCAAATGGGTCTGCCTGGAATAAGAAGATCGACCCATAGGCAAGCAAAGATAGGATCAAAGACTCTTGCTGGCATTGAAGGAAACCCTAGAATCCTCCATGGAATGATTATCTGACAGTCGCATTGGGGCTTTGCAGTGAGCTCGATCTCTCAGGAAAGCCATGGCAAGAAAGCAGCAAACATCATCAAGGCTTGCTTTCTATGTTAGATGTCTACTCTCTCATGTGCTGGAAAACATGATGAGTACTTACCGCTCATTCTTCAATCAGATTCCCTGGTCTCATGATGATCCAAGGCTATGTGAAAGGCCAAGCGCAAGTGGGTTTTTGGAGCCGGATGTGAATGCAAAAACTCAGAAGACACTTCCTTTTTGCTGAAACCGACGTGAAAAGTTTTGCTTTGTAACGCATGCGGAGTTGTTGGTTGATATCCGCGCACCGCACAAAAAGGAGGCGGGAAAAGCCAAATACAAGTTGCAAAAGGTGTGTTTGTTGGGTCCCACCGAAATTGGCAACCGCGTTCTTCTTTTGCTTCCTGAAGAGCTGGTGGAAGGGTGTTCAGAGCCTCGGCAACCAGAAAACAGACACCCGCAGACTCAGTACGCTGCTGCTAACAACTACTGTGGCTTGCTGTCGGCATCCGCATGGCTCAAGGTTTGCCGCGTCCCAGAACCCTAAACCCTAATCTGCTTCTTATTCTTCTCCCACGAGCAGGCGAGCTTTTCTTCTAATCGTTGGCTGTTTGTTTTCCTTCAACCCTAATGCTCTTTAATTCTTCACGCCTGCTGCTCTGGGTTTCCCGTCAGGAACAGGAAAAATGCAGTGCAAAAACCAAACGCTTCTTTCTTCTTCACGCTTTTGCTCTGCTTTGCATTGCTTCTTCACACCTTTTTCTTTCTCTTCCATTAGGAAAGAAATGGCAGCGCCAGAGACTAGCGGCCGAGACTTCAAAGACTCAAACACAAACAAACCTTGTCGATGTTTTGCTTAATCATGTCGGTCTTTTCTTAATCCTATCGATCTTTGCTCAAGTTAAACAACAAAAGTGCAGATTACTAGCCGTAATTTCATGTTCATGAGAGTAATTAAGCGATAGATTAGTGTTGAGGAGGATGGTTCTAGGGGGATAGCTCGTCTGCGCATTTGCATTTTTGTCTGTCGATCTGTGTGCTTGGTGGCTCGATCGCTCGCTCGTTTTATTTGCTGCCAAATTAAATTTTTTTCCCGGGGGTTGCAACTTCTTCTTCTCATTGAAATTGAAAAAACACACACGATCGTAACTCGCAAGAAAGGCAGGATACATTCTCCGCAATTCTTCTTCATCAACAAATCTGTCGAAATCTCTTGTCCCGAAAAGAACTTCCCAAAACACGAAGCCCTAAGTGCGAATCCCCTGTCCGTATTCGTACTTCACGCATTAAAATACGTATTGGTATATTTGTTACGGTTTTTATTGTATTGTACTGAGTAGATAAAGCTGTTGACTTTGATTGTGTTGTGATTTGTGAATAGAATGTCCCTTTTTTTCTATTTCTCTAGATACCTGTAGTGCATTGCCAGCTTCCACAAATGATGAAACCTGCCAGACTTTATAAAAAGTTCCACAAATGTTTCTCGAATAAGTAATTAAATTTGAAAATATCATTTTGGCCAATAAAATATTCTTTTAAGATGCTATATTTTCCTTCACGAATTTTCTTTTGATTTTTTTGAAACATTCAACATTTCTGAAAATAATATTATGAGTGTTGAAGCTGCCAAGGTTCTAATGGAGTATTTCAACTTCCTTTTTCTTCATTCTAGTTGTAGTGTAGTGCTTTTATCTTTGCAATAAAGTTTGGCAGGTGTAGCCTACATGAGTGGTTGGCATTGTCTTTTTCTTTTTTTTTTCAAAGGAGAGCAGCGGTTAAGGTTTTGGTACCTTTGCCTGGCGGTTCTCAAAAAATCACAGAACTGGTTTTGAGTTTTGATGTTTATGAGGGAGCGAGAACTCTGTATGTTTAGGAACTCATGCTTTACCGTACGATCAGTTTCGTCATTAAATAATCCTTCAAATAATGAAATGAGTTTTTGTGAAAAATATGAAGGTCAGGTGTTGAAAACCATCTGAACAATTTCACTCCTCATATGACAATCTCATAGTAAATCATGGAAAATTAATTTTATAATTTCTAAAAAAGCATTAAACATGTGTTTTGTCAATGTGGGAGCTGAGCTGACTCCAAGGCTATGGAATTATGTGAGGGAACTTTTTTGGTGTCCTTTTTATTAATAGAAAGACCCTGGTGATTGGCTTTACAAAAAGGATTTCTGGTCGAGTTTGTGGGGATGTTATGTGTTGTATGCTTCATGCTCTTTGGTAATGCTATGTGTTGTATGCTTATGCTCTTTGGGAATGCTTTTCCCGAAGTGTAGTTAGCAGGGGGGCACTGTACATTTGATGCTTTGGGGTTGGCTTTATTTTCAGAGTGCAAGGATGGGTGTAGTGCAACGTACATGGATGCTTTGGAAAAAAACATTGAAAAGCTTTTTGCATTGAAATAAGGATGTAACACTTACATACACACCTTGTCTTCACAATTCATTATCTGTTCTCAAAGTCCAATACTTTACTTCAGGGTCAGTTTCTTCATTAAATAATCTTTGAAATAGAGAAAAAAAAATTCATGAAAATATAAAGTTGATGTGTGGAAAACAATCAAATTTATTTGTGTGAAATTTCGTTCAAATGCAAAATCCAATGTGAAGCTATGAATAAAATTGGTTTGTTTAGATTTTGGTCTATGAATGGAAAAAACATGCTTTGAGAGGCCACCTAAAATGTAAAGGCTAAAACAATGAGGACAAGGGATATTTCAAATTAATGGGGGATGCAAAGAAGGAGCCATTAAAAATAAATAAAAATTAAAGAAGAAAAAATTGAAGACTTTCTTGAAAAAAAGGACTTTCCTATTGTTTTAGAAGCTCACCAACAATGGCGAGCCCAGTCGTTGCAAAAGCACAACAACAAAGGCTATCTGCTAAGACTACCAAGAACACATTCTGTCTATCATGTGTGATGATAGTCTTTTTGTTTTGTCTCTATCTCCATTACTTTCTTTTCTCCCTTTTTTCTTTTCTTGCAAATTATCAAAGCTCTGTAGTTATTTGCCACATCCTTTTTGTTTTTGCTCCTATTGGTGGGGTTTTGGTAGTTTTGTTGTTTGTTCAGCCATTGCCTTCTTTACAAAAGTCATGCAAGCATTGCCTGCCGTTGGCATAGCCGTATCACTTGCCTCCTCCTCAACTCTCTTTTGCTTTTGCGGTGTCCTGCTTATTGTTGTTGTCGTTTTGAAGTCCATTTTGCCCACCCTTTCTTTAAATGCACAAAAGGCAAGAGGGAGCAAATGTGAAAACACATTATGACTTTGGTAACGATCCAATGAAAATTTGTTTCAAACACAAAATAAGAATGAAAGTTGACCATAAAATTAAATATATTAATAGTTTGTTTTATCATGTAGATTGTGATTTTTTAAGAAACATTCTTTTTCATGAATTTTTTAATGTTTGGGTATACACATTTTGTTTCTCCTTCATTGTGACTTATATTCATTGAAGGTGTTACACAACAAGTGATGTTCATCTCATTATGTGTGCATCGTGTGAAAATAAATTATTGAAATAATTAGTGGACCAAAAAAGGAAAGATGTACTATTTTCCTCAATGTTTCTCCTCTATATTTTCTTTTTGGTTAAGACAACAGTTTAATATATGTTTTGATAATTTGATTATGTTTTATGCATCACATCATTATTATATAGCATAAGCCATATGATATTAATCCATTTGTAATTCTATGAACATGTTTTAAGTGACATGGATATTCATCTTTTATAAAAGAGGGAAAATAATTGAAACATTAAAACCTATAGGTTTGTCATATTATTTAACTACGACAAATCAAAAGATAAAACAATTTGAAGGTGCAATAATGAAAAATAAATTGATTGAATAATGGTTTAAAAAAATAGTTGTGAATAACATTATTTTTGAAATCCACATTTGATATTCTATCATTTTGTAAAATTAATCTTTAGCAAAATTAAACAAGGATATATGAATGTTTGCAAGACATTATACGTGCAAAATACCATTTGATCATTATTACAAGATGGTGTACATAATATGAATAAATAAAACAAATAACTTTTCACATGTCTTGTGACAAAATCAATGTGTTACTAACAATATGTTGGGATAATGACATGTACCTATCATAAATATATAAAAAGACCTTTGCATGAATTTTTTATTGAATAAAAATGATCCTTTTATGTATTCATGATTGATTAAATTTTTTGTTCTTTTTATTAGTTTTTTTTTGGAGACCCATTAATTAAATATTCAATTTGAAACACCATTAATTACATGGGTAGATCACCAACATTGTCTTCATTACAAATGTCATGGCTTATATTAAATATTAACAAACTCACAATATAAAAATTAATAATTTTTTAATTATATGAATCTAAAATATGTTTGTAATTTATGGAAACATTGAGTATTATTATTGACATTACATAATAGAATAAAAGATGAATGACTTTTGCCATATGAGCTTTATAAGAAAGAAAAAAGAAAGCAAAGAAGGTGACAAAAAAAAAGGAGGAAAATTTAAATGATCTAGTTTGTGGGCAATACACCAATACTTGCAAATTGGGTGCGATGACACATGCAAGATTTTTAAAACCATAAAAGTTGATGACAACAATTTTAATTTTGTAAAACATAAAAAAACATTTATTATGTAGTTGAAACATGTTTGAAATTTAGCTTTTGATTTCAAATTTTACATTATTCAAATATTTAATATTTTGATTAAATCAATTGCACGTTAACCACAAATCACATGTTTTAGACCTATTATCACTATGTATCACACTAAGGTCATAAAAACATTGAGATTATTGTGTGCATGTTATTATTTAAAACTACATGATTCGCATTCAATGAATGCATTTGTGTTTCACCTTTCATTCAACAATTTCATTTTAAAGCTTAATGTCCTATTAAATAATATATTATTTATGTATTCAAAGTTGAATATTAAATTATAATTAATTTTTTTGACCTACACATCACAATTGCAAATTGTTGTAAACATCCTAAATTTCAACATGTTGTTTCATATGAAAGGAACAACACATCTTGGGTGTATTTAAACCAATAAACCACATTCTACATCCATACATTTTTAATGGATTTGGTATTGATTAATTTTCATATAATGTTCATAATTCCAACAAATGGCAACAATTAATTTAACATGATGCTATGGTTTGGTTTGTATTGAAAATAAACATTACAAGTAAATCAAATTAGATTCCATTATAATTATGATCTAATTTTTAAAAAATGATCAATATTAATATTTTCAATTTAATGATGATTTAAATCAAAATTAAGAATAATATAATAGATTTACATCAATGATTTTTATTAATTAAATATAATATAAAACATAAGACTATTAAATTTAACTTAAATTGTTTTGCAATATTTTAATGGACATCTTTTAATCATAATAAAAAATATTGAAATCAACATTGAATATACATTAAAACATTTTATCAAAGTTGGACAAGTCTACATATAAATCTTATGTTTATGAAACTAATTAAAATTAATATAATAATTATAATAATTAAATTTATTAATATTTAATGGGTAATGGCATCTAACAATATTTTAATATCACTTCCATACACAACTTGGTAGTGGAAATTTGTTTTTCCCCTTATAACCACATTTTCATTGGAATGGGTAAACATTTTTTTTTCCTTTCTAATTATCTTCTCTTTTCAAATCAATAGAATAGATTCTCCCCCTTAAAATTTTGTCTCTTTTAAAATTAGTGAAATCCTGATCCGTTTTTCCCAAAAGAATTGAACAATTAAATAAATATGATTGTTATTAGACCAAGGTCCCAAAAGGACATCCAAAAATGAGATGTTGACATAACAAACATTCCCAAATGTGAACATCCTATTCAAAATTCAAATTGGTGTAATGTTTTGGTTTAAGAATGATTTAAGTTTGGTCAACAACAAAAACTCATTCTAACAACACCAAGGATGATGAAAGATGGGGAACACCAAAAAGATGAAAATGTCAACATGGAATGACAAAATAACAAGCGGCAATACAAAGGGTGTTGAAAATAAACATTGGAAACATTTAGGGTATCAGGTTGGACATTATTATTTTTCTTTTCTGGGGAATGGGGGTTGAGGATGTTGGATAGAATGTCAAAGGACACCAAGAATACATAAGACACATTGTGAGCATTAGGGTTTTAATATTTAAAATTTTTTCAAACCAAAGATCGTTGGGAAGCATGGTAGGAAAAACATTCGGAGAACATTGGAAAGGCCCCAAAACAAAAATTCTTTTGAGACAATGAGGATACCAAAAAAGACATCATGGATGGTAGAATATTATTATTTTAATAAGTGAAAAATAAATTTCATATTAAAAAATTAATAGAAATAAAAATGATTTCATAAACCATCTATTTGATCATTGATTATCAATTTCTAATAACTAACTAATTTAAATATATATATTTAAATAGAATATAAATGTATTAATATTTTGACCTTATGTCAATTCATTGTCAATAGTAGTGCGAAGCCCAAATGTTTGGTTCTTCTTCATGGATACATATTTTAAATTTGTTGACACCTTGGAGTTGGAAGTTGGCTTCAAATAGAAGACATGTACTTCGGACATAGCTAATTAATAGTAGAGTAGTCATTTCCTTTGATTAATTCTTTTAAGATCTCATTCAAAGATGTTGAGGATATTGCTGAATTTGACATGGCATGTTACCATAAGCCAATGTAAGCAAAATAGATTGAACAATTAACAATACACTAATTCATATTCAAGCCAAACAAGTCTAGCAAAAAAACCATTTGATCTAATAAGGGTTTTATTTTTGCTGTTTAAATCTTGTTTAATGTTTCCAAAATATGCAGAGGGGTTTGGAACCCTATCTCCAGATTGCAAACGTCAATGGTGTGTACCTTCAACTAGGTTCCCCAAGAGGGGTCTCCTCTCTCACGGTTACTAGCCTAGGGTCTATTTCAAGCTAAAATATTGTGTGATTCAAAATGTTGGTGTCTAAAGTCTAAACTGGTTCTGGGACTCTCAAGATCCAAGAGCATACACCAGACCATGTGAGAAAAAGTTGTTACATTTTCTGACATCACAGGGCAAGCCCCCATGTTGTTGGATTGAGGAACATCCTTTTAGGGAAAGTAGAGAACTGGGCAGGTTGAAGATTTGTCAAGGGCAGGGTCACCAACCTTCAAGAGATTTTGTGGAGAACATATGAAGTAAACGTGGTTTAGATGTTGTCTGGAAATAGTACTTCATGAAAAAATTATAACCCTTTTGACAAAATCCAAGGATATGTATTACAAATAATTATACCGCTTTCAATAAAAATAAGAAAGGATAATTCTACCCATTTTGATCAAAAGAAGGAATGAGTATTATGAATTTATGTTGACAAGCTCCTTCCCCATATTTGGGATGATAAAATGTAGATTCTTTTTTTCTGAGCTTTCCACAAGTTTGTAAAAAATTGGCCATATGAAGTGTAGAGCAAATTCTTACTCTAAGTATGAGCCACCATCAAAACATAGAATTTAATATGTGAACATTAACTCAAAAACTTATAAATTGTAATGGATATTTCGAGCAAATTTTTTCATGGAATATAAATTTTATTACCATGCTAGAAGAAAGGTGATAATTCAAGGTGGAGATTGCGTTGAAGACTTGGAGAGTTATGAATTTGGATCTTCTCCCAACCAGCTAATAGGGAGGAGGAGGGCCACCACTGGTAGAAAGGCTACCATAATGGACAAAGAGAAACATTCAATTGCTACGAGTGGTTGTGAACAAAAAGAACCATTGCAGCAGCGGCGGGTTTCTTCATTGCCGTTCAATAGTTGGAACTTGAAACCATCAGTCCAAGTACAGAGAGATTTGGGAGATCTCTCAGTTGTGGACTTGGTAGCAATGGCAAACCAGCTAGAGTATCCTCCTATTATCACTAGTCTGCGATTATTTGTCAGTGCAGAGTGCCAACATGCAGGTATGCTAACCTTTAATTAAAATTGGATGGAATTTCAGTTTAACCCTTAAGAGTAGAAGAGCCAAAACTTGGTGCAATTTTTTGCATAATTCCCACCAAAGCAAATTTACTCCTTCCATTTCCAAATTTTGGTTTTCTGAGTTGGTATTATGGACCTGTGATACACAATTTGTGACAAATTTACAATCAGATAGATCAGTTCAAAGAGCTCCTGGGAAAATTATCTAGATTGGGGAGGACAAAATTTGGGGAGAATGTGAGTCATCATCACCTAGCCTAGTGCTTTGGTCCTTTTGAGTTTTGAAACCCATGACTGATCTCTTCTGGATTAGATTAATTGGAGTTTAGTTGGATTATGACTAATGCAACCAAAAAAAAAAAACAACAACCTGTGTTTTGCATTCCATTTTCTTCAACATCACATTGTGAACCATGTGAATTGATGAGAAATGGTGTGCAGATGAATTCTTTTCCTTGGAAATTATCTCATTATTAGTAACCCCTCATTTGAAAAAAAGAAGTAAAACATGTTTCACACAAAGATGTCAAAGAAAAATGCCAAAATATCTCCTTAGCAACTCTCAATGAAAGCACTACAAAATGTTTCCCACAAAAAATCTCAATGAAAATCTCAAATTATGGTCTTAGCAACACTCCATGAAAAGCACTACAAAATGTTTCCCAGAAAAAATTCTCAATGAAAATTTATGGAACCATTTTAGAGAAGCAAATCAAACAACACAAACAAGGATGTAAGGCTGTAGCTCTGTACTATAGGCATGAGAATCCCCCTTTTTTTTCTCATCAGGATTAAGGCAATTTTAAACAGTTCATTTGGAATCACCCATTGCAAAAAATTGACACTAGAGCCCCAATTTTCTTTTCATGGGGTGGATGCATGTTGTAAATGAAAATTTGGATTAAAATGTGTGAGGAATCACAATTCATGTAACTGATTTTTAAAAAAAAAGTAGGTGGGAGGAACAGCGAGATATACATAAGGTTTTAAGGGTTAAGTATTAACAGATTATGAAATTTTTACTCTAATTTGCAGAATGGAATGTGTTCTGTGGATTAGAGTTGGAAATCAATTTACAGTGATAATAATAGGAAGGGAATATTTAGATGCAGCCATTTGGATTATGTTGCAGTAAGTGTATTTTTCTCCATTTAAAAAATTTGGAAAATAAATCTATAAATATTTTATAACACAAAATTGAAAACAAAAAAACTGTGGTTGCACTATTGCAGTGCATCAAAGGTTCAGTTTGTTGGATAAAATGACAATGGATACTATGCATTATTTTGCTAAGTGAGTTAAAAAACTTCCCTTCCTCTTTGGACTTTGAAACCTTTCAAGTACTAAATGCATTGATTTTTACTAATCTGAGGAAATCACAAATTTTTCTCTTCCTCTTCAGAATTTCAAAATTTGCAATTTTCAAATGCATAATTTTTGTTACGTGGGCTATAATTTCCCCTTCCTGCTCAGACAGACCCAGGTTGCGCCAGGATTCATGAATAACAGGTATAAAATGAGCTGTGATGTATCTTTGTCAAGGCTTTTCTTTTCCGAATGAACTCTTTGGTTGCAAGTTTAAGTCAATTCTGATTTGATTTTGCTTTATTTCCTGTGTCCTTTAAATCAAATTTTTGGTTGCACACATAAAATCAATTTTAAATTGGTTTTCTTTTCTTTTCTTTCTTTTTTCCAGTTGCTCGTATTAAGTTTTGGGTTACATGTCTTAAATATACTTTTGATTGAGTTTTTTTTCCTTGTATGAAGTTTTCAGTACCTATGTGGTAGTCCAAAGCACCACCAATCAATCAACCAGTGATTTTCATATGTTTGGGAAGGGTAATGGCTGTGAGACGATGATGATGGGTTCAGGGTTTTGGCACATGCTGTGGAGGGATGGTTGCAGCAATTGGAACTAGGGCTTGCCTTATGGAGCAGAGAATTCAAACTCCTTTCAGACTCTCTTTGTACAGAGCAAATCTCTCTCTCTCTTTCTCTAGTCCCTCTCTTTTCAATGGGAAATCAGCAACTGTAGCCCCTGCCTTCACAAATAACAAACTTTTAGCATAACTTAGCAAAATTTAGCATAGCTTTAAATTTTTTAAAACATAATTTCTTATATTAATATATAGCTATTATTTTAAATAAATTATATCCATACAAAGGATATTAATAAGTCTTTGAGAGAAAATCAATAATTTTCTTCACTCAATTATAGATAGATTAATTCAAAACTACAAGTTCTACAAATTGAACATAATGAGCATGAATAAGACACTGCTGATTGGTGCAGGGTGTACAAAATCTCTCCACCAACTTTCTCTATGTAACAGTGGACTTGGTGATATTAGGCTTCAAAGCCTGGTCAGTTTCAATACTTTGGGTTTTTCCACCATTTGCAATTTTATGCAAAATGCCGCAGAAAGAAAATTAATAGAAAGGAATTTAGGGGAAAAAGTTTTGTATTTTAATTTGTTGGAGGGAATCAGCCTGCACATTCATAGAGGGTAACACTCTTGCCATGCTGGTACGATGGGTTGTGTGCACATTCATAGAAAGTAATACACTTGCCATGCTGGTACAGGGGGTTATGTGGAGGGTAAAAGCCCCATTGTGGAGACCTTCTCAATATAACGGGTCTAGGACAAAGATTTCCCAGTCCAGCCCCACATTTTGGGAATGTTCTCCCATCTTTACACCTACTCCTTGAGAGTCAGATGGATCTTATACCTATAAGTAGGCATACTTTCCTTTTCTTCAGGAACAGACATAACAAGAAGGCATACATGGCCACAGTGAACCAGCACCCACCAGCGCCCCATGAAGGATGAACCCCACTCTCATTCCCTCACAATTCATCCCACTCTCAAGGATAGTAAAAGCAGCCCTTACCTCTGTATAAACCATCTACTTACCTGGTAGTTACCTATTTCCCTGCCTATCTGCCTATATATATGAGACCTATTTCCTACAGAATTGGTTACCAAGGTGAAATCAAATATTAAGCCAGTTGAGGTTCATCCATAACTGAGTAATAACAGGCATCCAGTGTTTATTTGGAGGTATGCTTATAGAGTGGAAAATCCCACAGGGCAAAAAACCCATTATTTTAGGTATATACATCCAGTGGGTGGGTAGGTGGGTGGATTGAGATTCAGATTGGAGAGATGTGGGTATGTAGGTGAGTGGTTGCTGAAGGGGGGCATTGGTTATGCTATAAAAATTCGATGCAGAATCGAGTTATTCATAATGTCACCCTGTCTTTGGTCCCTAGTTGAAACTAATAATGCTTCAAGCCCAATTTGAGCATATCCATAGAGTTATTGAAATTGGGTATGAGTTCAGACGATTTGCAAGATCTTATTCTAACAAGACTTCATATAATAACTGGGGCTGAAACTCCCCTGAGGACGAATCTAGGTCAGAAAACTACCTTGGTCTCCTGTTAATTTTTTTTGGCCTGTGCACGGTTTTCATCATGACTTGTCATTCGTTCCTGAAACTGCGGCCCAATAGTCCCACCATGCAGTAATTTGTGGATAACTCTTTATGCTACACAATCAAGAGCGTGTTTATAAACGGAACAACCTCGGAGAGAATTCTTAATCTATTTGTACGGCACCTCAAATAGGGGAATTTGACTATTACTGGCGGATTGTCTTAGGACGAGGAATTTTTCTCTCATGAGTGGTTTTTTTTTCTTTTGGGAAGATTTTCATTTTTATGATTACCTCAGTTATTGCAACATTGATTACTTTGGTTGTAACACAGGGTAAGGCCCTGCTGTCAGGGAATGATTGCGTGGACCTGGAGCTCCGCCCTCCATGATCACACAGTAATTCCTTGATAGCAGGCATTACCCTTTATGTAACAACCTCGGAGAAAATCTCTGGTGTATTTGGAGGGTGGATTATTTTTTGTGATTAAGCTTACGAAATGTTCCCTAGTGCAGATAAAGTAATTTTGTAAGATTCCTAGGGTGAAAGACGAAACCCAATCAGATCGCTGAGAGGGAGGGAATTATTTTGTAAGGCATTGATTACCTCGATTGTTACTGAGTGTAAGTCCTTGCTGTCAGGGAATTACTGTGCGGACCTCACGCTCCGCCCTCGGTGCTCACGCAGTAAATCCTGGACAGCAGGTACTTACCCTATACATTCACCGTCACAAAGTGGGATCTGATCTATATGTTAGCCAAGAGGCCATATGTTGATTATGTCACTTTTGCACAAACCTCAGTTGACAATTGTTTGTTGAAAGTGGGGTGTGACGCAGGCCCGAAGTTTGCAGAACTGTACACCACTGCAGACCCTGAATCTATCAGGATGTGCACTGACAAATGCAAGCGTGGTTCTCATAGTTGACATTCTCAATGTCAGCCGTGATCCTTACCATCCCTCTTGCCATGATCCATCAGTTCTGTGTTGGCATGAGTTTATGTTGTACTGGGTCGTTCCACCTAGTAACATGTTTAGGGTGAGCAACCCTTCCACTAGAATGTAATGCCTAGTAGGGTGAGCCAACCTTCCATAAGGCGGTAATGGGTTTGATCAGGGCCTGTTCCAAAGCATAACCAGTGTTCCCCATTCACCCAACCTCAAGGAAATGTTCCCCAATTCGCCAAACTTCAGGTTTCCCTACCATTGAAAAAATCAAAAGTGGAACTGGGATAACCAAAAGTGGAATCAGCAGATGACCAGCTTTGGAACTTAGGAAAAAGTCTAAAATAGTACCTGAATAAGACACCAATTATGCAATAGAGAGCGCTCCCTAAGAGATATATTCTCCCTCCTAGTGAATTACTAGTGCAGGGCAAAACCCATAGGTTGGGTCCTAGTGACAAATTGGGGCAGAATGTGACCCCTAGGGCACATTCCCTAGCATAAAGGCCCATAGGTAGGTCATAATGTAGCACACTTCAGTTGTTGCGTAGCTTTGCTAGGTACGAAATACCAGAATTGGCAGTGGTGGCTAATTCTGCTATTTCAGACACCATGAAAAGCCTGCCAAACAGGTAGGTTTATGATCCTTTTATGTGGTTCCCATTTTGGAGCTTTGATGCTTAGTTCTCTCTCAATCTTGTGTGCAGGTTCCAAGGGCACCAGAGGCATCTTCAAAACAAACCTCTGCAATGTTCAAGTACAAGCAAGCATTCAGTGACCAAGTGAAGATGCAAACTAGAGTGTGCAAACATGATCAGGGACATCATACTAAAGATTATAGCTCCAGTCTCCCAAATGGAAAATGGGGACCCATACATACTAAGGTTGTTAAATCTCACCTGCAGTGGTTTATCAAAGGCTGATCCTCCCAAGTCTTCACATCTCATATACTTTGATGTGAATTGATGTTTTGACTTTAGAACCTAAAGCTCACATGGGATTGTGTGCTGAGCACAGCAATTGACAAAATGAAGCAGTTGACATGCTAAAAAAAGGCATCCACCTAGATCCATAGTACCAGAAGCATACTGTATTGCATTTTGTCTGTCTTAACAACTGGTCAACACTGTAGATACCTCCAGAAAGATCTTGCTTTACCAACAAACCATTTGACATAATGCAGCGTACAAGTGATGAAGCGTGGAAGAAAGGGGGACCACCAGATGCAGATTGGCAGGCCAGCCTTCGTAGACAATCGAGTCCACAAATCAGCTGTGCTCTGTCCACTAAACCTGCAGATGATCACATGGAGGGGATCACAGCTCTTGATCTTTCCTACAACCACTTTACAGATGTTTTGGCCCAGGAGATTTGTCCTGTGTTGCGATCAGGGGTGGCACTCAATGGTAATTGTCACTTCCAGCTCTGACAATAATTTGTACAAAGTCAGATATGTGCACATGCTTGTGTGCAACAACTCTCTCAGTCCACTATCCGTCAGCACCAAGCATGTAAAACCACACCTGAGGGTGGATACCAGAGTTCTAATGATGCTGGCTTGTTCAGCATAAGGTGGGATGTTCTAATAAGTGCCTTTGGATGTCGGGTGAAGCCTTGAATCTGCAGAGAAATTATTTGACACAAGAAGGGGCCAAACAGTTCATCACTGTTATGCAAGACTTACACATATTGCGCTCAGTTGACCTCCGTGATAATGTTACTGATGCTTCGTGCCTTGGTGTCCTGGAAGATGGAGAACACAAAGCCACATTTTCCATTCCTCATCAGCTTCCATTCTGGCCCAAAGGAAAACCAATTTTGAATCTAGAGCCATGGCATCTACTTGATGAAATCCAGAAAAAGTTGGCTCCTGACTTATCAAGGAGAGATTTCCTGGCCATGCCCAGGCACATCGAACAGAAAAGACTAACTGCTAGCAATGTTGGTACTCCAAGAGTTGCTAGCAGGAGTGTTTACAAGGATCCAACATCACATCATGGCAACATGAGTCCTCCATTCTCTCAGGCTCCTATTTGTATCAACCAACAGATCTGCCCAAAGCCAAGGTCAGCACCCAACAGAAACCGGGGCACACCTGATCTCTCTGCCAGGAACATGCAAGATTGCAGCACCTGGTGTAGCAAGAGAATGACAGCAGCAATGCCCAAGGGACTGAATGCTCTTCAAATACTCAGCCACCAACAACAGCCTCAATCAAGAGAAGATAAAGATGGGTCAGAAAAACTCAACAATCTGGCTTCAGGAGTGCTTGAACATTGGCCTTACAACAATGCTTCCAGTTTCAATGGAAATCTGCATAAGCCATTCCTCTCTCACATGGGCACTCCCAGATCTCATACTCTGCCATGGAGCCATCAAAATCTTAGGCGAGGGCAAACTCTTCCAATGACCATGGAACCTCCTCAAGCACATTGGCATTCCTTAAAAGTTCCAATTTTGAACTATGAAGATTGGCAAGACAATCAAGCTTGCCAGTTCAAAAAATGCACTCGGCATAAGATGACACCACGACGAGCTAAAAGCAGGCCCCAACCACACTCCACCTTTCCAAGATCAAAGCAACTAATATCCAAGAGAGGTTCCATGAGTAGTTATGGAACACCCCAAGTAACCCGACGGCAACGTTTGAAATTCTTGGATGGAACAGAAAGCACAAAATCAAGAAGGATGTCAAGGGGACCTTGGTCCTTGCAGCAGTCACCTATCAATAGCTGGAATAGTGGCAAAAAAGTCCTGAAAACATTTCAGCAACTGAGGGATGATGTTACTGATGGAATCTCCAAAGCTTCTTCCAAGGCAACAATGCATGTATCATCATTGCCTCTTGGAGCAAAGAGCAACAAAGAAGCAGAATGGAACAGTTTTATGACAGATATGGCTGGAACTCTTCTCAAACTCAAAGGTAGGCTTTTGCTAACATGTACGATCATTTGGGGTAGAAAATTCAACATAATAGAGTTCTCAAAGTCAGGGAGATTGAGGGGTCAAAAAAGAAAACTGACTAATGATCACATTTGTGTTGGAGCAGATAGGCTTGACAGTCTTGTTCTAAGATGATCTGAGCCTACAGTGGCTTGATAACTATCCATCAGCAGCAAGGTAATACCAAAGCTACTCACATACTACAACGTATGCAGTGGATGCAAGTTACTTCTGCAATGCAAGATAGGAGGCAAAGAGAGGTTTGCATAAGCACCTGACCTCACACCCCGGGCAGGGTAGAAGGGTTTAAACAGGTCAATCAAATCTGGTGGACTAAATTGTACACTAAAAATCAACTGTGCCTGCCTTATGTTCAAGCTGGAGCATGGGATGCAGCTGGGCACATGAGGCTTTGGATAACATGGATAGTTAGCTGCAAGAAAACATTGGCCTTGCAGAGATGGCTCCTGAAGCAACCAATGAACAAGTCTCACTTTAGGTCACATTTGGTTCTCTGGAACAGGGCAGGTTACATGCCTGCATCATGGTCCTTGCATGCCACAGTTTTTGGTGCATGTAGCCCCACTTAGTTGGCTCAATTTGTTGGAGTTGATAGAAAAGATGGGATTGGAGTGAATGAAATATATGATGTACTAATGCTCAAGGTTTTGCTTACGCACAAGTGAGGCTCTAGATTAGAGTCACAACATCATTACTGAGATATCCAGGGTCTGCTCAATTCAAAGTGATTGGAATTCTGGCTTTGGGCAAATTTGAGTAGTAAGAGGTCTGCTGGATGGCTCTCTCCCTCCTGTCACATAGCAGAAAACAACAACAGGGGTTGCCAAGGAAGAAAACCTATTTCCCCCTGAGGAAACAGGAAAAAGCATGAGAATGGTCAGTGTTTCGTGAGGTGCTCTTCTGGAGAATGGAAGAAAAATGCAGCACATTGTCAAGTTCCTCCAATAAGGTCATTGAGCACAAAGCTGTAAACAATTGGGCTTCCAACCAGAAGTACAGAGATGATCAGTAGCCATTGCACACACAGTGGTTTTTCTTTGGGTGCAATTTCACCAAATTTCAACCTGGAAAATACGATTTCAACCTATATGAAGGATATTCCGTGGAAAAAATGGCCCAAATTCGCCAGATTTCAAAGGAATTTTTTTCCAAATCACCAGATTTTTATGATAAGTTCCAGTAGGCAGCCAAGAATATATAAGGACTCTGTTTTTTTCTACTTTCATATCTAGTATGTAGCCAAATCTGGCTAAATCATCTTATGGATGACCACCACTTCACCTAACATTGCAAAACAGCTACAAGAGATTTGATCAGGATCCCCTTTTGCCTAACTTTCTTGCTCATCTTTCAACATTAGTGCTCATCAATCTCTGCAGCAACAGAGAAAAAACAAAGGGCACACAAGGAAAAGCATGTTTTCAAGTTGCTCCCATAACTTGATTGCACATCAAAGGAAGTTGAGAATCCAAAATTGGACTTTTATACCAGGCAAGCTGAAAACAAAACACAAAATAGTGATGATAGTTAAAGGAGTTGAAAAGTGTTTGGTTGAAATGCAGGTGTACCAAGAAACAAACTGCCAAGACTGAGAGCCCCCACCCTATACTGTAAAGGTTTTGCCTTTTCCTGCATATGGGCTCTGCATGGTTGCAGCACTTGGTTTCCTGGTGGGTCACCCATGCCAGTACTATACTGAAAACAACATTAGAGTTTCACCATTAGAACAAACAGCAACATGCAAATATGAAAATGCTCTCCAATATTATTAGCCATATCACTCTTCTGCAGTCATGCCCTACAGGATTCTTCTGCTTCTACAGCTCTCAATACACATGTCAGGAGGCTCAGAAGTACAAAATTATTGCAACTCCCAACTCCAATTCTTCTTTCTAACAATATCACTCTACAGTCATGCCCTACATAAATTTTCTGCTCCTACAACTCTCAATGCAGAAATGTTCAGGACTCTCAGAAGTACAAAATTTCTTATGATTACCACAGAAACTCTCTCGTTCAATGAAACAAGACCCATGACCAAAGAGTTTAGTGAGTGATCAAAGAGGACACGTATGGTAAATGAACAGAAAAATGCTATAATATCAGGCCAACATTGTAATACAAAGAAAGTCAAAACTCTCCTAATGAGAGCTTTTCACATTTGTTCTGTCAGATATATCAATAATAACCTTAAGGTTTGTGTCAACTGCAGCCTATCTGAACCCTCCCAGATAACACACACCTAATTCTGGAGGACGGCCAGTAGGTTGCTGTACAAACAATGTGAACTACAACCTAGCTCAGCTGTCCCAAAAAAGATGTACCTAATTCTGCAGGGTCATGGGGCTTGGAATACAAACATATCAGCAGTGATCACAAAGATCTGATATCTGTTTTTCTTGCAAGAAAATAAATTAGGTCAGGGTTTTAGCAAATAGGAAATTCTGCACTTTCTTTTCATTAGGACTTCTAATTGTATTTCTCCAGGGACCTTCTTCAACAACGCAAAACGTAAACCCTAAAAAGAATCTGTACACTTTCCTCTTCTTCTTCTTCTTCTTCTTCTTCTTCTAAGCTACCGGGAAGCAGCAGCGTCAGGAAACACCTCTCCGTAAAGAAGTATGTGCATATTCTCCCCTTCCAGTTGCAACATACTTGCAGCTAACATCTTTTCAGCATAGAGAGCACATCTCCGCTGAAAGATCGCTGATTACTTACAAATGATCGCTGAAGAAATCGTTGACATGAAAGGCTTCGTGATGTGTTTGATCACAGCCTGATGGTGCTGTACCAGGTCACCTGGCTCTTGTTCTAGAGGGCTTAATCTCTGCGGGTTGCCGGGATGGCCTGGGCCACAATAGGAAGAACTTCGTCCCGCTTCCTCCTCAAGAAGTTGAAAAACCCTAACAACTGACCTTGCGTCCGCCGTCCTCTTCTCTGCGCGTTACGTGGCTCCCGCTCTCCTCCTCTTTGTGGCGAAACTCCGCTTCCGCTCGTACCGTTACCAAAGCCTTCGTAACCTGATACGCCCCCTGGAAGCACACTCTCGTTTGCAGCCAAGGAAATGAAAAAGACAAACGGGGTAAGCCATACTACGATGAGCATGAAGCCGACCAACCACTCCACGGTCACGTACGCACATCTCGGATCCTTCATGAAGAACCGGATCCATACGATATGGCTAGAGACCAGCAAGCCGATGCTGGCCAGAAAATCGGTAGATGCAAGAGTGATGTAAGGAAACGTCTTGAGCAGACGGTAGTACAAGACATGAGCGGCGATCCCGATTGCGATGCAGATCAGTGGCAAGCGATCTACAAGCAACAAGAGTGCGTGGATTCCGATCACGGATAAGATGATGTACCGGATGATCTTGCGCGTCAACCTTGTGTGCTCTTCCACCAACTCTGCAAGGTAGTACAGCCCTGTTGCCAGGCACACCGCGAAGAATACCAAGAAGATGTAAGCTCCTGCGTATACCACCAGCGTGGCCGCAGTCATGGACGGCATTTGTCGCCTCCCTTCTTCCGCGATCCGCAAGCTCCCTCTTCTTCTTCTTCCGGCCTCGAGCGTTTGCCGCGCAACTCTCGAGAAACTGTCCTCACCATCGCTGGCCTTCCCCGGAGCAAAATACGGCGTCGTCGTCTCCAGATCCCAATCGAGGATCCCACAGGCTGTCAAGGTTCCACTCGAGGATACCAAAGTCTTTCGAGGTCCCGATAAAGGATCCCCAAAGTCTCTCAAGGTCTCAATCGAGAGCACAGACGTCTTTCGAGGTCCCAATACAAGATCCCCAAAGGCTTTCGAGCTCCTTATCGAGGATCCCAATGGCTTTCGAGGTCTCAATCGAGGATCCCAATGGCTAACGAGGTCTTAATCTAGGATCCCAAAGTCTGTCGAGGTCCCATAAAAAGAAAGGGATCCAAAGCTATTTGGCATCTTGACTTATTCTGCCTCTCTCTTTTGCTGCTTTTTTTTTTTTTTTTCACTTTCGATGTTTTTTTTCCCTTCTACCGCAATCTGCTACCTTCCCCAAAGCAATGCTCGCCATCACCAACCTTCCACAAAGCAAAAATTTGGCGTCCTCCTCTCCAAGTCCGAATCAAGGATCCCCAAAGGCTGTCAAGGTCCCAATTGAGGATACCAGAATATGTTGAGGTCTCAATCGAGGATACCAAACCATTTAACCGAAATTTGAGGTCCTATAAAAGAAATGGATCCAAAGTTAGTCATTTGGCATCTTGACTCATTCCACAAATCTCTCGTTCTTTTCCTTTTTGGGTGTATTTGTTTATGACCTTTCTTGTTTTTTATTTCCATCCGTTGTCCAAGCTCTAGCTTTTCACAACTAACTCCATTTTCTTATTTTCATCCATTGTCAAGCGGAATTTGCAAGCAATTGTCAAGAAACTGTTCTCGCCATCTGGCCTTCCTCGAAACCAAATACAGGCTTCCCGTCCAAGTCCCAATCGAGGTCTCAATATAAGACACCAAAGTATGTCTCAACCAAGGATACCAAATCATCTCACGAAAATTTTGAGGTCCCATAAAAAAGGGATCCAAAGCTATTTGGCATCTTGACTTATTCTGCATCCCTTTCTAACTTTTTTTTCTCTAATTTTTTTCTTTTTTCAGGTGGTTATGGTTTTGGCCTTTCTCATTTTTATTTTCATCCATTGCGAAGCCAAATTCATGATTTTCACTTTCCCCCGGTTAGCTCCAGTTTCATCATACATTGTTTGAGCTTTTGAAATTTGGTGACTTCCTCCATTTTCCAATTTTTCATCCGTTGTCAAACGAAAATAGGGATTCCATTTTTCTACCTTTTAAAACTTTCCTTCCTATCTTAATTTTCCACTTTGTAATTTTGGGAATATTATTTTTCCCAACTAGTTGCATCTTATTATTGGGATTTTGTCTTCCTAAATAGCTCCATTTTCATCTATCGTCTGACCTTCTGAACTGTCCTGACTAGCTCCATTCTCCCCAAATTAGCTTTTTTGTCCATTCCAAAACCTTTTGAACTTTGATGACTATCTTCATTTTCCCAATATCATCCATTGTTAGAATTTTTTTAAATGTTTAAAATTAACTCCATTTTTTCATCCATTGTCCAACCTTTTAAACTTTCCTAATTATTCCCAATTTTCCATTTTCATCTATTGTTAAATGAAATTTGGGATTTCAATTTTTTTGAACTAACTAACTTCATATTCATTTTCAGATTTTGTATTTCCCAACTAGCTCTATTTTGCATCCATTGTCCAACTTTTCAATTGTTCTGACTAACCATGTTTTCCTACTTTGATTTCATCCATTGTTTAACTTTCCAAAAGTTCTAAAGCATTTTACACTTTTGAAAGAGTCAATTATTTTGAAATACAAAGGAATGATAATAGTATTCTTCATCATATTTGAACTTCAATCACTTCCGTCCAAAGGATCAATCTAGAACCAATGTACCATAAGTCCTTTATTTCAAAAATATCAAATTTAGGCATAATAAAATAATTTACCATAAAATTAAGTACATTAAAAAAATGTTTTTTCATGTCAAGCACATGTCCTTAACAACATTGACCATGAAGATGCATTAAACTTGTTGTACTTACTAAATGAAATTATATTAATTATCACAAGTCAAAAATTAAATTATGCAATTAAGTAAGATTTTAAATGATGCAGTTATTTGAGCTCTTAATCATATCACCAAGTAAGCCAATGTTTACATATGTAGTACCATGTTTGATCATAATTGCATGATGACTAAGGTTATTGACTATGTGATGATATTTGCAGTAGACAAAGTGCTTATGGTCTACAAAAAATAAATTGCAATATATTCAATAGAACTAATTGTGAAAATTTATGTGGAACAAAGTGTGGACTTGAGATTTGGTACATATGGAGATATGAAAGGTATACAAAATACAGGAACTATAAGGCATTAATTATATGTAGTTTACTTTTATGAACTCTCCCCAAATCTTTCCCTTAACGATTGTGTTTCATTGTTTGATCTTGTCAAGTCCCCCAATAATATACTTGGGGCATTTAAATAAAAATTGTTAAGCTAATGAATTTTGTAAATTTTGGGTGCACCCATCCAATTGATGGGTTGTTTTGAAGCCTACCACCCATCTACTTGTTGGGTTTCTTCTCAAAATATGAATGTTGGGTAACTAATTTAATTGTGCCTCTATACCATTGTATTTTTTTGGGTTGTCACTTGCCTTTTTGTATCATGAGGTTTCATATCCCAATGAAATGTCATATGACTAGTTTTAAAACGAAATTCTTAAAATTTTGATTTGAAAGAATATACAAGAATTGATTAAAATAAAACATGTCAATTTAAAAATAATTTAGAAATAATATAACTTTTTTTGAGATACAAATGTTTTTAAATTAGTTTTATGTTATCTTAAAAACTTCAATACGGCTTGGATGAAGATTTAATAACAAAAATCATAATTAATTATTAATTATTAATATTAATATTAATATTTTATATTGTTGTTGCTTTTTATGTTATAAAATTTTATTATTGCTTTAAGATAATAAACATGCATGTCCGCTTTAGGTTTCACCAAGCATGTATGGGGCAAACACAACTAGTTAAAAGTTGTCAACAAGAAGAATATACAACTTCAGTTGCTAATAAAAGTGTTCAATTGAATGAATAAACCTACATGTTGTTCGGACAAAAAAATAAGGATTGATTTCATGAAAAAAAAGAAGGATGATTTGTGTCAAATCAAACCAAATCATATCTCTATATGGGAATCCAACCAATGACGTCATTTTGAGTGGCAAGGTATCAACCAAATTGAAATGTGTGCCCTTTGACTATCCTACATCCAGATGTGGGATAATTTTTCAAGGCAAAATCATCACATGGCTAATAAAAAATATATAATGAATTAAATAGGCTAGAAAGCAAGATGAAAAGTTGTGTTGTCAATTGTTGTTATGCAATTATAATCCATACTTTCTAAAGAAATAAAGTGGTTCCTAGTAATTATGATAAGAAACTAGAAGTCCCCAATTACGATTAGTTTGTATATTTTGTAATCATAATTAATAGTCAAAAAGAGGAATCTTGGAGGAGGATTTAGGGGTGGCATTGGCCTCTTGCACAACAATAACTAAAATTCATCTTCTTTTTAAAAACTATTTATTGGTTTATATTTCTTCAATCCTACCTTAGTTCAATGAAACACAGTAAAATTGACAATTTACATAAAAGTATTAAAGTTGTTGCATTTGAGGAAAGTATGTTATCACAATATGGTCAATATGATAGAATTCATGCTGACAAAAAGAATTGTTAGTAATTCTACATTGTGATTTTATTGATAGATACAAGGATATACCACAATTATACTTAATGCCATGTCCTATGTATATGGAACACCATGAGGGAACATTCAAGATATGGTTTTACATTTGAATTAATTTTTTTGGAATTCATTCAAAATCAACAAATGATTTTGAAAGAGGAAACATGCCTGTCATGGTATGTATTTTACTATTTTCATGATATGATATGTATTTTCATTTACTATTTATGTGTGTCTAACATTCCGACACTTTCAAGTCAATGTTCAACCCAAATTTTATCAAGTTGATATATTATAACACAATTTTGTGAGTGATCTCATGAGACTTGGGCTTCAACCACCATTATTACAATGTGATAGTAGTAGAGAAGAGTAAAGTGTTCACATATTCACAAAATGTGATCATAACATGTAACATGTGAAGCCTAAAATCATAGAGAATACAATATATCAATAGAGCATTTTGTAATGATGTTAAAAAATATTGTGCCAACAATTCTAGAGATTAGGTTTGAAAGTGTCATTATTACACTATTATATCAAGTGTGGTTAAAAAGGACACAGAACACCATTTATTTGAAGCATTCATTCCAAACATAGTTGTTCAATTCTACCAACTATAGAGGTATGATGTTTTAGAAAGTAATTTATCTGGTTTTTACACTCAACGCCAATTTCTATGATTTTCACAAGGGCTGATTATTAATGGTGCATTTTGGTCCCACATTTTTCAATTGTGTGTCTAGGGATCATAATTTTTCATGGTTATAATATTGTGACAAAGATGACTCAAAATGGAGAGTTCGATTGATGGCTGATTTCATATTTTTTTTACAAAAGCATTCATAAAGGTTAATGTGATTATTGGGACGAGAGAAAATCAATTGAAAACTTGTATAAGGTAGAATACATTGAAAAAAATTAAAATTGTGTATTAAAAACAAAGATTATGATGGACTAATTGTAGTCAAAATAAATCAAAATCATTTTTATAAATCAAAACATGAAATTGGGAGAAGGTGATGTGTTACAATTATGCCAATTTATTGTAATTTTAAATTTCTAAAAGGTGGCTTCACGAAAGGCTTTAAAAAATGGGGGAAATTTTGGATGTTACTTTGCATCGTTTGTTTGTTGTATGGGTGTTTTTTTAATAAAAAATGGTTGTTTAATGGATGGCTAATCTTTTTGGGTAAACAATAATAACCAAACAATGGCCAAAGAATGTTTTGGGAACCAAACAAGTGGGAATATTGATTGATAATTTAGAAACGGGAATAAAATAAAAAGATGGTGAGATTTTATTCATTGATTTCATATCCTAGTGGGGGCAACTTGGGTTTAAAACGAGGGCAAACCAAGAAGCATGCAAGCACAAAGATTGCCTTTAAGTACTAGGGGGAAATTCATTTAAAATATTTTCTATGACATGAGAAATGGAGGTTGTTTAAGTGTTATGAATTGCATAAATGATAATTTTTGTCCTTTCCAAAAAAAAGTTTGGATTACAATTATAATAGGTTTTTGAAGAAGGGGTTTTTTCCCCTTTGTTTTTGGATGTTCTTGACGCGTTCCCAAATAGACTCAAGATGAGTCTAAAGTAATAAACAACGGAAAGGTTAGGAGTTTAGGGCATGCTCCCAATTCTCAACACTTTAAAGGGGTAGAAGGGTGTGTTGAAGTTCCAAGATGGGACTAGAAAGAGTGACAAGCATTCTAGTTATTCACTCGAATCTGTATCAAACCAACCAACAAGTTGGTTAATACATTGTTTGGAGCACCTTTGGTGTTAGGACAAGCCACGGGCGGTCTTGGACTCACAAGATTCATCATGGCCCGAACTTGGGGGAAACCACCACCTCCCCCCATATAGTATTCTTTGTGCCTCTCCGTGGCGCTACATCCAAATGGTTTTTTGTCCCGGGACTCCCAAGGAGGAGTCCCAAAATCGCCAAGGTTTGGACTCCTGCAACTTTGCGGGACTATAACTCTTCGCTCATACCTTCGATCAGGATGAGATCTAAAGCAAAGTTTTAGTTCATCGAGAGCTTTCCAACGGTGTGTCACACTCCACTTACATGCATGGGGTCGGATCGATTCTTGACTTTTTATGATCGGAAGTCAAATTGGCAATTTGACTCCTGAGCTTTCTTTTTGCCATAATTTGTGCTACAAATGTCCAAATGGGTCATGCAAGCTCATTTTAGACATGTACAATTCAATAGCTTTTCAATGATATAGAGAATTCCCAAATGCGAGGTGTTTTGACCCCTACAATCGTTTTCCACAAGTTTGGAGTCTCGGTGAACTCCCAAGCTCCCATTTCGAGAGTGTAAGTTTTCACCCTCACACTCTCTCAAGATTAGGATTGCGACAATTCTTGTTTATACTAACTATTTTTCAATTCGATTTGATAAATTAAGGTGTGGGGACATCAATGCACCTTGATGGATGGATGCATTTTTTGATATATCTAAAAAGGGTATTGAAAGACATGAAAGATATTGTAATATTTCTTCCATGGATATCATTTTATTACAAATAACAAATGGAAGCTTGACCAACATTTGTTATTTGGTTGCTATAATAACAAAATAACAAGAATTTATCAATTGTAAACAACATGTTTTTTATTAGAAACAATAGCATGATAATGAAATTAATGAAGGCTATTGATGTCAATGTGATTTTGGGAAATGATGAACAACAACAAAAATGGAAGCAAGTTAGATTGTTCAATTTATTTTTTCATTTTTCAAAAGTTTATATTACAAATTACATTTACTGCATAAGATTTGGCATGTACAAAGGTTTCAAATATTTGCCAAACTGAGTACCCGCTCACAAAATTGTGCTGCTGCTTAAGAAACAAAATTATGTAACAGAAGAAAACCATGTACATCACAAAAAAATACAGCTTGTTATAGAGATGTTTGTCACAAATGTGAGCTTAGAATGTTTGTTGCTAGC
Organism: Sphagnum contortum; assembly: GCA_963920785.1. NCBI lineage: Eukaryota > Viridiplantae > Streptophyta > Sphagnopsida > Sphagnales > Sphagnaceae > Sphagnum > Sphagnum contortum. The sequence goes on from OY987288.1 coordinate 7,792,279, forward strand.
TTTCATGCTTAATTGTTGTTGACACAAATGAATAAAATGGTAGCAAAGAATGAGATTGAACACTGGAACATACTGCTGCACCCCAACAATGGAGCTATAACTTGGACCAGTGCTATCAGGATATCGATATTTATTGGTCATAAATATCTTGCCTAATCACGGGTGCCAAATTGACCGTTGACCGTGAGGAAAGAGCAGGTTGATGTTATTACTGCCCACGAAATTCTGGGCCAATCCAATGATGTTGCTTGCCAAGCTCTGCTCTCCATGATGATATGCTGAGTGCTCTAACACATAACCTGAAAATTATGCAACCTGTGAACAAAAATACAGCAGTTAGAAGTGTTGAAACCTTCCCAAATTTGGGCTCCCAAGAGGCTGATGGGCACAGTTCATGATTACCTCAGCCTGTGTCACAAGATTTCTCTTGAAAGCACAGAACAGAATCTTCCGCTGGCTTGGCTTCAGTCCATCCACCATTGAGGGAATTGAACGTGACAAATCAGCGATGGAAAACAGAATCAGCTCCCTGTTTACAAAGTCGTTATACTTGATAACTTCCATAGTTTGATCCAGAAATGTCCCTGGCTGCAAACAGAGACAGAATAAGCATCAAACATGGTTTCTATAACAATTTTCAAACAAGCACGTACTCATGAAGGAAACACTACTTCATAGTGTCGCAACCAGGTTTTTCGAGCCTCCACTTTCTTCTTGCTGAATGCCATCTCAATTGCATCACCATCATCTTGACTTTCCCAATGAAAATCCTTTTTGTGCTTTGATAAGTCACGGAAGTACTCCTTTCCCTCCTTGGCAGTAAAGGTACCCAGACTCTAAAAGGTTTCAGACATCCTCAGTGAGCTATTCTTCACTCGCTAACACAATGAGTTTCATGTGCACCTTCACAAGATCAGTACAGTAAATGAATTTACGAATGTTCTTTATGATTTCTTGCATTCCTGATCCGCCGATTCAGAAGCTTAAACCTCCTCTCTGATCTCTCTCTCTGTCTCTTGTTATCTTCTTCCGTGGCTTGATCAGTGAGGTGGGGACCGGCCATACACCAATCCGGAGTGCAGAGTAATACAGACCTCGGGCCAGGGCGTTGCCGAAGAACGGATGGGAAGATATGGAGATGCGGACGCGATGTGGTTCCTGACCAGAAGTATTGCGAGAAGCATGTGCACAGGGGCCGTCAACGCCCACGTAGAAACGCGGTCGAGCTGGGGCCGCGCGCAGCAGCTGCAGCTACGGGCAGCTTTCCGTCCGCGACATCGTCTTCATCGGGAGCTGTTGCAACAGCCGCTCATGTTTCAGCTGGAAGCACAAAATGTGGGACCTATTCGCACCAGCTCGACCACATCCGGCGGCGGCAAATCTGGCTCCTCCTGCTTCTCCCTCAGCAGCTGTTTGCAGCAGCAGCAGCAACGCCCTTCTTCAAACTTGTCCGTGAAGAGATACTTCTCCAGCTCACATTCAAGCCCTAGTCCTGGATCCGGAGGAGGATCCTTGCCTGCTGCCTCTTCTCAGTTCGACCAGCTCCCTAGTCTAACTTCCAGTCCCTCTACTGCTGCGGCAGCTTCTACCTTCGCCAGTAAGGACTACAGCAAGTACACTGCGTTTTCTCACACCCGGTTTCTGTGATCACAACAGCTTTCCATTATGTTTTTCAACTAGCTGTGCTCATAGTCACCCCACAGCTCTACCCGTCAAGCGTTGACCAATAGCAGAAGCGGTGAGCCCAACTGTGATTCATCATACAATGAGTGACATCTGTGTTTTTCTTGATGAGAATATGTGTTCTTTGTAGAGTTCCTAACATGATTAATTACATATTTACAACGCACTTTTTTGCAAGCTCTCCAATGGAAAGTGACTGTCCCTGTAGCAAGAAAAACAAGGCCATATGTCAGTGGCTCTCCATTAGGTGGCTGCTGTGATCACAGCAATCTAGTGGAAAGAGAACCTTACCATAACCATAATGCTGCACAATGTTGCAATACTAATGTGAGATGTATTTACTGCAGGTATTTAGTGGCTAGTTCTGTGATGAAGTCAGATCAGCAACAGGGCATTGGATCTGAGCAGTAGCATTCGATACTACCATCTGAAATATTGGGAAGCACAGCCCAAGGACAAGGCCATGAGACATCACAGATGCTAAGCAACTTGGCAAGGCTAGAATCAGTGAACCAGTCATGACATTCTCACTAGAAGAAAAACTATCTTTTGCAAATTGTCTTATGCAACTATAAATGTTTTATGCAACTAAAAAATGTCGCATGCAACTATTTTTTAGTAGTGGACAAATGAGTATGAGCTTGTTGGAAAATTGGCGACATGAAATGTTATAGACTTTTCCATTCCCTAAAGCATCGTGACAAAGATGAATTCCCTCACTTCATTTGCAATAGAGTAGACATGGTTTGAAATAGTCCCGACTCCTAGCCTTTGATGTTTTTTTCCAAGCATATTTATACACATACCTGCAAAAATGGACTTGACAAGGATTTGAACCGCAATCCTAGAGGGATCTTGCCCACTTTAGCACAAGCCAAACCTACACCCACACCCATGTTAAAAAGCACACAAAAAACAACCAGAATCAACATGTGTCTCATTTGATGCATGAATATAAGATCACTGCAGTACATAACCAACAAAAGGCAGTGCCTTCAAATGCAATGCAAAACAAAATGTAAAATCTTCATCAAAGACCTGATTTTGTTGAATATGGGTTTCTTGCCACCATGATACATAACTGAAATAAAAACCAACAAGTTGAGATGGCAAAACCAACCCACCATAATGATTCTGCTAGTAGGATGAAAGAAGCCAAACCCTACACACAAAAAATTCACTAAGCATTTAGCCCATACCTTGTCTAATGTTCATTCCAATCACATAGTGATGTGTAAAATGGAAAGGTTTCTTGTGAGTAGAAACTTTGAGCATACATCCTCACATCAAGATCAAGGTGAGTTGTAAGGCGATTGTGAAGCTTTTTTTTCATGAAGGACGTTGGAAAAAATCCTTTCATCCTCCACATTGCCAATAATCATTGCCATGCATAATTGTACCAATTTAAACCACTCTAAAAGCCATTGGCTCATAATTGCACTTGATACAAGCCTTTCCCACAATCGAGTAGTAATCATGAAGAGGGAACATAGCAGCTTGACAATTGTTTTGCAATGTCAACTTCAAAAAAGAAGATTGTTTATCAAGAAGGTTAGGTCCAATAATGGCCCCACAAACCCTCCTAGGGCTTTTCGATACCCAAAGTGTGCTTGAATTATGGCCATGTGGCCTGGAAATGTAGTCTTAGCCTTAGGGACCGGCCAATATTGAAGATAGATTATCCCAGTGGTGTTCAATAACTCTTGAGTTGGGAACTGCCTTTCAAACTCAAAGATTAGACTTGTAGCAACTTCAGTACACTATTTTTTCACATAATCAATAGCTCGAGCCCAATTTTCCTTGTCCACCATGCTCCTAATCCTAGTGATTAGATCTATAACATGTAACATGTAAAGCTTACCTCCCACAAAGAAAGCAGCATAGTCAACTTCATAAGCAGGCTCATTCCACCATGTTAAGCACACCACATCATTGATGTGCTCAATGAGTTCAACCAACAAAGACAAGTGTTAAAGGCTATAGTTCTTCTGGTTGTCACAATACATGGTGAAGAGGTCTACCTATGCAAGCTTTAAGGTAGAAATGAAATCACAAATGAAGGTGTCCCACCCTTGTGCGAACTTAGATTCCATAGGTTCCCAAACATCGTAAAATGCAAGCCAACCTTAACAACGTCTCCACATAACACAATAACTTGTAGTTATTTTTTGCATTTTCAATGTGGTCAATGTCTTCAACCATCTTCACCACTAAAAGTTTGTACTTTACAAAAACTCTTTTGCACGGTGATAACATGGATATCCACTATGTTTTGATGTTTTTCAAAAGCTTGTTCCCCTTGGATTCCAAAGTTTTAACCAACTTACAAAACTCTAAATGTCATTTAAGGTCATGTGCAAAATAATTGTACATTCCAATTGAGAGATTTTCCACCTTAGAAACCAATTTCAAGGAACTCAAATTGCAACAGCTAGACTTGTGCGATGTGCCACGCAATGCACATTACTAAAATATGGGGTGTGTTTTTGCATAAGTTGAGTAATCACACTTGTTTTTGCACCCTGAAAAACAGTGACTTCATTTGTTCCAAAACAAACAAGCTATTGTGCTAGGTCGACTTCTTTCACACCTCTATATTTAGCAAATGAAGTAACAATATTTTCCATCAACTTATTAGATGTGGTTCCATCCACCTTCTATAAGTTCAACAATATAAGAACATGTTTATGGTTATCAATAACATACACATGCATAAACAACCAATTCTGGTTATCAATACTAGTCACCTCATCACAACTCACTACAAAAAAATGATTTATCCACCACAACTTTAATGGCGCACAACACAACTTGGTGCATAGCGTCAACCATGGTCCAACTAATTGAATCACTATAATCATGTTTTCAAGGGTAGTTCTCCACCTTCAAAAATTAGAAAAGTTCTTTGAACTCTTCAAAGTCTTTCATTAGGTGACCATGTTTGAGCAGGTGCCACAATGCAATGAATTGCATTTTTTTTTTCTTCTCCACCTTCCCACCATTCTATAGTTGATCAATAACACCGAATTGCCATGTAGTTCCATAAACCTTCTCATTTCTCACATGAGTGTTAAAAGGAGACAAAAAATATTCCCCAACTGCAATTTTTGGTCTAGCAACAAAACATTTCCTAAGGCCTAAATGTTTGATCAACAAATTTAGCTTAAGCACTAACAATTTTTCTCCCCCCTCTATCTGAGAACAAATCTTACATCACACCATCCTCATTTTACCATTTGCTGCACACATAGACACAGACTAAACAAACCTAGCAACCCATTGATCCTAGTAAATTTGATTGATTTCCCATTTGGGTTTTTTGGGTTTCTTTTTATTAGGCTGACTAAGTTTTACAAGATTTCCAACAACTACAATAGCTTGGGGTGTTGTTTCACCTACATAAGGATGAAAGTCCACAGATGAACCAAGTTGGCAAATGAAGGAGGTGGCGGAGGCAATGCGACATCTCCAAAAATAGTGGTGGAAGAAACACCGTCAACTTCCTGTATATCAACCCCTACAAAAGGTTGGTTTGCAAAAAAAACACAGAACTTAAAACTTGGAGGTAGTTGGAGTGGTGCCATAGCCACCAACAACAAATAATGAAGCGTTAAATAGGACAAAATGAACTTTTCCAACACTCCAACAAATGCACAACCCAAAATTTGATGTCTATTCAATCTAAAACACACTAAAATGCATACAAAAGAAGCAGTCTAAACATAAGAACTTGAATTGAAAATTGATGTTGGAACCTTTCACATTATTTAAATCAAACCTTGTTGAAGTCTATCATAATGGTACAAAAACAAAACAATAGTGTAACATAGTTTTCATGTAATGTCCGAAACACAAAACTGAAAGATGCATTGGAACTTGGAACTCAATGTACTAATGGGAGTCAAGACACATTGATTCTCCAATTTGCGCCAATTTGCATTCAAGATCAACCTAGGATAAAACAATGAACATAATATGCATTTGGAACAAATGCACAAAATGAAAATGAAAATCTTCAAGTCTCCTAACCTCCAAAATCCAAATTTGTGCTATTGAATGCCTTTGCATTCTAGGATCCTAAGTTCATTTTCATAACTCATCTTACTAATGGTCCTCCCATCAAATTCCATTATTCATTGTAGTCAACGATGTAAAATTTGAGTTATGCATAATGGAAAGCGATAGAAGTTATTGAGCTTGCACATTGGGTGGTGATGGTTTTCTTTGTGCTTGCATAATGGGAGGTGATGGCATTTGTGTGTGAGGAGGTGAGTGTGTGAAAAATCAAAGGCCGTTGGAGGTGATGTGGCAATCAACGCCCAAGATGTTTTGTGGCTATTGGTGACAAATGAAAATTGCCCATCACATAGATGGTGATGCGACCTTTCTATGTCATCAATGCATGGTGATAGATTCTACTTTTGTAGCCTTCATTTTCTATAGGGTTGTCGCATGGGCCTAAAAAAATTCGCCACAATGCAAAAATTTGCCAAAAGGAAAAACCCTAGCCTTGACCACAATGGAGAAAAAACAATCTAAATTAACTATTTTACTTGTGGTGTTGTAAAAAAATAATCTTTTTATCATTATGATAATTTGTTTTTTTTTCTTTTTGAAATGGAGAGCCATGAAATCATTGAATTTTTTGCATGAAAATGAATCTTTTTTCCATTAATTTTTAATAATTTAATTTTAGATCTTTTTAAAGTTGTTGCCAAGAAAAGATTCATTTGAAAAAATCAAAATACCATAAACATTGTGTTCATTGTGTCCCATGCAATCATTTATGCCATGTCATTGTCATGTCATCAATTGAACCTATTGGCGGGAACCCGGGGTCCCGCAAAAAACTCAACGTCAGAAGACAATTAATTAATTTTTTTTGGAGAGTACCTAAAATAGCGCCCGGGCCCCGTGGCGGATGCTGTACGGGGCTTTTACTGGCCTGGCAGGAGCTCTAAACCTCTCTGGAGCAGCAGAAGCAATGTCTAAGCGGAGCCAAGAGGAATGTTTGATTGAATTGAAACTGAAAATACATCATTGGGGATTTGACAACAATGACCTGAGCTCGATTGAGAAGAACAAGGGCAACATTCAGGAGGCCATGGTAGCAATCTTGGAATATCTTGAGATCTGGGAGAACTGTAGTATAATTGGCCGATGGTGTGATCAACTACTCGCATTTTCGTCATTAGTCAAGAAGCCACCCACGTTGTCTGATACAGCAACCTTGAGTTTGACCGCTGGTGAATCCTTACTACAGAAGTGCAAACATGGCGGCATCAGTGGATCGTATCAGTGCGTGCAGCAGATCAACAAAAAGAAGACGAATCGAAAGACGAACGCATTGGAGAGAGTGGTGAAGAAGATGGGAGAAGAGAGTCTCAACGCATTGAGAGAGACGTGGAACACGATGAAGACGGGATACGGCGAGGCAAAATGGGAGCAAGGCGAAGGAGTCATTCTGGGATTGATGGCGCAAGGTTATTCGGATCGAGAGATTAAGGCCCTCCTTGGTGTTGGTGGTTATCGTGTGTCACGATTGAGAAAGATTCATAAGGACGGGACGTGGGATGAAAGCCATACTCATCGTCCTATGAAAGTTCCACACCACGCTCTATCATCAGACGATCTAACTGCATTCATTGAGGACTCCAAGACGTGGGAGCTGGAGGATGGATTTCCCTGTTCGCATCGACGACCTTGCCAATATTTTGTGGAGGCTAAGCTGACCTGGACGGAGCTTTGGTAGCGGTACGAAAAGAAAATGGTGTCTCTCGAGCGGCGAGTGATGAACTTCTCTCGATGGACCCAGTACGTCAAGTTGCACCAACCTGGTGTTCGCCTGACGAGGACGGCAGAAGATGTTTGTGATTCTTGTGTTCGCATTGATATTCAACTCGCTTGTGACGATCTCCCGCCTGAAGAGCGAGAGCATCTAGTTCTGGAAAAGGGGATGCACCTTCAAGCCGCTATTGATCAGCGTTGGTTCATGTCGGGGTTCGTTAAGCAGTACATTGCAGCTAATGCACCCCAGCAACCTGTCCCGAATGTGATTATTCCCGATACCATTGATGATGCGCCTCCTGATCCTGTCAAAGACACCTTCCCTGAGATCCAGATTCAGATTGAAGATTTCGGCGGTAGCTTCCCGCTTCCTTTCTATGGCCATCAACGTCCTTCTACTGACTACTTCAACTCCAATCTCATGATGCAGAACTTCATCATCTCCGACATCACCGCCAATCGCAATAATGTTCTGATCTACGATGAGCGTGGTCAGGGCAAAGGTGCTGACGCCCTGTGCAGTCGTCGTTTACTCTTTCATCTTCGACTTCGTCAAGAACATGCTGACCGTTCGCCTAAGATGCTCTTGCTGATCCTCGACAACTGCGTTGGTCAAAATAAGTCGAAGGTGGTCTTCATGTTCTATGCGCTGTTATCTCTCTTGTTTTATGACAAGGTCGTTCTTCTTTTTCTTATCCCTGGCCACTCTCACAACCAGGCCGATCGTGTCGTTGCCTGGTGTCGAAATAAGATGCGTGCACAGAACCTCTACACCCCCAGCGCGATTGTATCTGAGCTCAATGCCATTAAGTCTGTCTCTGCCGAATTCCTAGATCATCAGTCATCACGGCGACCTTTCTTTGGCGACTGGACCTCTCTTCTAAAGAAGTACTTCAAGTCTATGCCACCGAACTACATTGGCAACTACTTTTTTGAGATCGACCAGGGCATTGTCAGCATGCGCCATCTCGCAAGTATGCTCGACAACGAGGCCGTCCAATTTCCGATGCTTCTTCCCGAGAATATTGATTCTATTCGTCAAGCGATTCTTTTCGATTTGTTTGGAAGTGGCGTCAAGTCCATTGATGAAGTTACGTCGGTTGACATGGTCAAGCTCCCTCGTGTGGAGCTTAAGGAGCAGCTGACCAACAAGAAGCTCAAATCGTTGTCTAAGAAATATTTTTCTATCCCTCCCGAAGTACTTTCCTATTACCCCTCTGTTCCTGAAGGTTTGTCCGATTCTTCGGAAGATGAGGATGTGGAAGCCACGCGATCTAGGAGCAAGAGTGTGCGCATAGCGCCTTCTAAGAAGGCGGTTGGGGTGGAGAAGCCAAAGGTCGGGCGCCCGTGGAAGAATGCCTCCGGCACTGTGCCCGGACATTCGTCGCTCCTATCGTTTTTCCGCCTTCCGCGAGATGACTTCATTGAATAAGAGAAGACGATTGAGCCTATTATGAGATGGTTCTGATGACTAGTTGCGGAGATATAGATCTTTTGAGAGACCCGGGTCCCGTTTGGGAACCCGGGTTCCCGCCAATAGGTACAACTATTGATTTAAGATCTTTTTCACATTTCAAACCCTAGGACCCGATTTGACACAAAAGACAACATTCATCTTTCATTCAAATTTCATTCACATCCTTCATCCATTATTAGGGCCCAAGGTTCAAGGCTTTAGGCTTATATAATCACATTCTTGAAACAATTGTTGACCCCATTGAAGTTGTGCAAGTAAATATGTTATTCAAATTTACCCTTATGGTCAAGGTTTTGGTAGAAGTTATGGAATCCATACTTGCCCAATTTTGGATATCCTATTTTATACTTAATTTAGCAACTTCTTTTACTGCCACAAGCTAATGGATGGGCATGTGTAGATTTTGGGTGCACCCATCCAATTGACAGGTTGTTTGAAGTCTACCCATCTACTTCTTCTCAAAATATGAATGTTGGGTAACTAATTTAATCATGTCTTTATGTCATTTTATTTTTTTGGGTTGTTACTTGCCTTTTTGTATCATAAGGTTTCATATCACTATGAAATGTAAAATACATTTCATATGACTAATTTTCAAAATGAAATTTTTTTAATAAACATACAAATAATTAACTTCTTAAATCATATTAGAATGAGATTCTAAAAAAATGATTTAAAAAATTATGCAAGAATTGATTAAAATAAAACACATCAATTTTTTTAATTAAATATTTTTTTGAGATATAAATGTTTTTAATTAGTTTGATGTTTTTTGAAAACTTCAATAAGGCTTTGATGAAGATTTATTAACAAAAATCATAATGCAATTAATTTTTAATTGATTAATATGTTTGTATCATTGTTACCTTTTATGTTATAAAACTTTATTATTGCCTTATGATAGTAGACATACATGTATGAATTTAGGTTTTGCCAATCATGTATGGGGCAAACACAACTAGTTGCTATTAACTGCATAACACCCTTTGAGATCAACTCATACTAAAATTGGTCAAGTTATGAACTTTTAAAAACTATTTTCATTGACACAATAGATATGAAAATCAATCTATCACATGTGAATTAATCATTATAAGTTTTGCCCACTTACCTTTCCCAAATATTGATGCAATGTTACTCTCTGTCAACTTAGGTAGAAGTATGCAATACCATCGTTGTACCCTAAGCCAATGCCTAAAGTGGTCTCCGATCACCACTTGGCATGACGGGAAAAATGGACAATTTGTTGTGACAAATTAATGTCACATAAGGCACGTCTTTCTAAGTTTTGAAGGCTAGTTGTTCATCTATATTAAAGTTCAATGTCTATGTATATTAAGGGCCTGTTGTCTATCTCCATTGAAATCTTAATAACAAGAATTGAGGAGGTTGAAGGCATGTTCCACAAAGGAGGTTAATTTCAAATTTAGGTTAGTTTATCACAAATTTCCCAAAACCTAAACTATTCTACAAAAGTTTTAAATTCACAATTTCACAAGTTCAAAATCCTAGAGCAAATAAAAAATTGTAGTTCTTGCCAAATTGTTATTATGATGGTTTGAGGCACTTTTAATTCAAGTGGTTTTTCTGTTGTTTTCAAGTAGAACCTCCCAAAAGGTTGTTACATCCCTTATTTCTATTTAAACACCCCACAAATTGACATGGACTTCCTTGATCAACATGCTAACTTATGACCATACTTTACATGGCCCATCAATAAATTTTGAAGTTAAATGTCTTGCTTATTGCATCAGTTTAATCATTTTTGACCTTTCAAGCATTTAGGGGTTAATCCACCCATACTCGGCCTCAAATTATCATTTTGAGGTTGGGCAAACAAAATAATAAAAGGGTATCCAAGTAAATATCAATGTTGGGCACAAATATTGATGGAACCTTGATATATATACTCATTACGATCCTAGTATTGAGAAATTGACCAAAGTAATATAATGATGCTATAATGGTCCAATGATATTTTTATTGACCCATGTGGTGATCAAACCATACCTTTGTCTGTGCCCAACATGTTTCCAATAAATAACTTTTGACTGCACAGGTTGAAAAGTTTATTGGCCTTGCTCATCATTGACTGCTATGCAATATCAATACAGAACACTAAGGTTTCAAAAACTTGTATGTCATATTTCCTTATGCTTTTGGAAATTCAATGGGCACACAGAGTGGAAAGCCTATTTGTCATTTGTAGCCAAAAAGCTTGTTAGAGGATGGCTATTGATGGCTATTGCTTGCACTGATGATCTTGAAGAACTCTCAATATTATAGTCCTAAGTATATATTGAAAGCCAAAACTAAAATTCAAGTTCAATGCTTTTTCATTGGCATGTATGTATGTACATATATTTTGCTTCTTCATTTTTCTCCTTACTAGAACTACAGAAAAACATTCAAATGCAATCAGCAATTTTGATGAAGCCACATGCCAGTTCAGATCAAACTTCAAAATCGTAACTATTGCTACCAGTAAGTGTTACACCAATAGTTAAAGTATTTATACCTAGATTGGCATTTAATCTGCAAAATTTCCTGATCTATAGGACCTGACTTCAAGATATACAGGCCCGATTGGTCTGTCTAAAATACAATACATGCCCAACATTGATAAATACCTGTAGAGAAAGTTTGCTGACATGGCATTCCTTGATTGGCTCTAAGAATGTTTAGCTACACCCTGTAGGTATGGCTGTTCTTACTAACCTCCAAAATGTAGGTTAACAGCTGGCAATAGCTAGGGAGGTAGGTATAAGCTCAACTATGTACACAGTATAGGTCATGTTAAAGAACATAAACTTTTGAAGAGAAATACAATCTTTATAGCCCAACCTTACAACACTTGTTTCATGTTAACGGTCCTGATTTAAATCTGCATAACCCTAAACCATAGCAACAAGTAAATGAATAAGTCAAGTTAAAGAAGAACCTTGTTGATGACTAGTTGCTCTTCCCTCATATATTGTAACCAAGACCTCCAATGAATACTAGAGCTTAATGTTGCCTCATTTCCAACGACTACTAGCCCCCTTTTGGCTCGTGTAATTGCAACATTCATTCGACGTGAATCCATCACAAATCCCAAATGCTTCTCCTCATTGCATCGAACAGTGCTGAACACAATAACCTGCACATGTGATTGCTCAGTATAATTGCACCTGGGTTCACAGTTTGTAGCATCCTGAAATTTATTCACAGAACACTCTCTAATTCCTTCTCCTACTAATGACTCAAGACTAAATATGAGGTCAGATGACTACACTGTTAGCCTAATAACATGTGATAGTCAATCTGAACTGCTCCAGGTTACTCATGTAGAAGCTTCATCCTAGATTGCTACGTATGCTTTCGACCAAATTCTGATTTGAGTATTTCCCAGCAGAAAATTACATCATGGTTCCGCATGACATGTCATCTCAACTGATGGTCAACCCAAATGTTTGGTCAAACTCTTTGTCCAGTCAAAAACTTGTCCTCCACAAGGTTCAGACAGTTCACACTCAAGACTACAGTTATTGCTCTGCATGGTTAAACATTAATTGCTTTTCATGCTCATCTCGACCATCCCTGTGCAGATAAATGTACTTGCAGATAAATGTACTTCTTGTCATGTTTCCATTCTTTATAATACCTCTTTTTCTCGACCTTGAAACCCATCCACTGTCGAAACTTCAAGATTTGGAAACTTTTCTTTAGTCTCCTTCTCAATGACCTCGAACAATTCTCGGAGTAGCCTCACCTGAATAGACATATCTTTCATAAGAATAGAGAAATCTCCTTTCTCATGATGAAGATGAAACAGCAAGGTTAACACTTCCTTGGGAAGCCACAGAAAGAACCAAACAAGGGGAGACAAAAAACAAACGAAAAACGAAAAACACACACCGGTATGAACAAAAGTGCCAGTCTCACACCTGTTCAGGGACCATCAACAGTAGTATGTATGATAGTGACTTAACTATCACAACTTCCCCACTGACTTCATCAGCTCCCTACAGAGGGTAAAGGCTGGTGACAAGCACCATCCTGTGAAGTGAGTTTCTGCTGCAATTCCAGAAGCAATGGGAAGACTCAGCCATACTACTGGCTAGCAACAGACCCCACAACAAAGACCAGACAAAGAAACAAAGAAAGACAGAAAGGGAAAAAGAACAGGGAAATACTAAGAACAAGTGGGCTTACAGGAAGCTCCCCACTTACATGACCTGAAGCAAAATCATTCTGAAAATGCCAAAAGCGGAAATTCTAAACAGGAATTTTTCTTTAAGAACCAACCCTCTAGTTCTCTTTAGAAGAACTTTTAAAGGGTAGCCTTTTGCCTTCAGAAAGACAATAAGACTGACCATGTGGAAGACAAAAAACTTCTTACAACTACAAAGTTTCAAGAATCTGAAAAATTGACTATTGACAACCCCCAGCTACACAGTCATTGAGATATTGGAATGAACATGAGGCATTCTAATCATTTCAATACCTGCATACTCTGGTTGAGAGCGTTTGTCAAAAATGTCACAGGATAAACCTTGAGGACTCTGTCTTACAGTTAGATCCAAGAAATTACAAGAGAAGCCTTTAGACATACAATTCAACCCCCAAGAGGTTTTTGGGTATATGCTGCTACCAAAAGGGTCTTGGATAAGGTACACTCAAAATCTGGAAAATCAGGAACAAAAAGATCATCCACAAACCTACGAACCACGGACAAACTATGACACACAACAGGACATGAGTTATCTTCCAGAGATGCTTAATGAAATCAAACTCATAGGTAAAGAGATAGAAATTAGCCAAATAGACCGCACAATTAGTACCCATGGGGATACCAATGCATTATCTATAAACACCCTGACCAAAACAAAGAAACAAATAGTTTCAGCTTGACAACCTACAAATGTGCTATCATTGAGCTTGAGAAAGTGCTGACATGACATTTAGTTCCGGACTAGGGCAAAATACTGCTAGAGTTAGGTGGTGGGAGTCCAGTGAACCTGAGCACTGTAGGGAGCAATAACACCGATGTCACCAGAAGTATCAGGACAGCTAAGCAGTAGTTGCACTATCTTTACCACCTGCCAAAAACATACCAGAGCAACTCACCCCATCATTAAAATGCAACTGCCTACGATAATCAAAAGGGACATTGCATTACCTCTCACAAATTGAACTAAATTTTGCCTCCTAATCATGATCAAGAATCAGACAGTTTATGGGCCAAACAAATGTTCAGGCATAGATTCTCATGAAGAAAGGCCAAAAAAATCACAGTTAGTTTCTGCTTTAAGAAACCTGGATAAGGGGCACATGGCCCAAAATATGCAAGAGCTACCAAGATGCTATTTTCTAATGATAGCAACCCTACAAAAGGGTATGAACTAGACAAATATTCCTAAACCCACAAAATGTCTTCTTTCTTTGCCCATTTCCAGAGTGAGAGGGACTTAACCTGGGATGCTTCAGAGCGATTCAGCCACGAATTCCCCTCCACAGTTGTCTCTTCCTTTCCATCAGCACAATCCACAAATAGTATAGGTTTCTCTCTATTGGGCCACTGGATCCTGAAGAATCAGCAGAATTGAATCAGCTCAAACAAGTTCACAGGCATTGCATAAAAACCAGGAAAAAATCAGGCTGAGGCCTATTGATCCTACTCAGTCCCAGTTTCTGTTGCAAAAGCATGATTTGCTGTTTTACCTCAGCTCCCTTTCCTGTGCAGACAGTGGGATTCAGTATGAAATAAACACTAACCCTTCTGGTGCAGGTCTGTCAGAGTCCAGAGGATGAGAAAAGAGATGGCCTCCATAGAACATCCTTGAAGGCCATGCTGCCAATGCTGGGTGCATCCTACAAAGGAATGTGCAACAATAGTTCTCAAGTTTTGGAACTTAGTGCATCAGTGCTAGACATTAAGAGCTGAAGCTTTGTCCAATAGATATAGATTGCAAAAGACCACCAAATGAACTCCAGAGAGGATCAATGAGGTTGAGGGCCAACTCTGCAGTAGCCTAAGAGCTGAATGATGAAGCTAGTACAGAAGGTCCATGAGGTCTGAACACTCAGTTAATGGATTACTGAGTTCATATGTGAGTGCAAATTTCTCAAACTGGATCATGATAACAAAAGGCTAGAGAATGCATTTTGATGAGAAGCCCAAATACTTCGACAAAGTTGGACCTACACAAATCTCTTCAACCATCTTCACTTATTTAAGGTACATAAGCAAACAGTCAAAGGCACTCCTGAAGACTAAATCTCTGTCTCTTGTCAGTTATGACCAGAGAACAGGAAGCTTTTGTACCTATATTGTGTGTCAAGCAGGAGAGGTTTTACACCACACTGCTGAAGATGCTCAAACAAGCTCACAGCCAATCCCATCTGACCCGACCCACAACATTCATTGGTCAATATATGCCACACATGGAGGCAGCCAACAACTGCTAGGTCAAGGGTGACCTACACTAACACTGCAAAGAAATAGGAACCAAAACACATGTGAATGGGAAGGCCACCTCTGTAGCTTGTTGGGAAATGACTGTTGGAGGGAGTTGAGCTGGATCTCCAACCAAAACCAAGCTATCAGCACCACTTCGGATAATTGGAATCAAGCATGCTGGCTCTGTCGCCTGCATTGCTTCTGAAGCATGATCTCAGATTGGAACGCACATCTCATATCACAAATCTAAACCTTGAACCAATCAAACCAATGGCTCCTGGGAAGCATCTGGATACACTATCCATGCCTCTTAAAATACTACACAACTTTCTATGAAGTTTGAGGTCAATCTAGGATAAGTAGCTATGAATGGGGCTGTAGAGTTGCAACTTGCCTGCGTAGCTTCATCAATCACACAGAGATGAAAGCATCGACCATCCAAAATTGCATCTCCAGCCCCCACACATGTTGCAGCCACCACATCTGCCCTGTATGAGACTTCAAAAACTTTTCAAACATGCCTATAGGAAAACAACATACTATAGTTATGGTATTCCAGATCTGATAACAAACAGCAACCAATCAGCAAGCACAAAACAGAGGAAACTCAACCCTAAAAGAAAAGAGAAAACAAGACCACAGCACAAAACAGTCATATGCTTTGAACAACAGCAACATCATACACATGCTCTGAGACCTTCAACAGCATCATGTATGGTATATTGACCACCTACTATAACATCTGCACTGACTTCATCAGTTCCTGACAAGTGCCCCCGTAGCTAGACATGAAGAACAACAAAAAGATTTGCCCAAACATATTCCACTGTCGTCAGTGTGGACACAATGAGTGACTCTTATGATACACATCAAGAATAAAGAAAAGTGGCTTGACTTCTTTTGCCCAACATGGCTCCAGCATCTAAGACATGCTTGACAGTTTTCACCTCTGTTGTCAAAAATTCAAGGAGAATGTTTTGAATACTATTGTGGAACCACCAGATAATACATTTTCCTTTCATAAGAAAGTGTCTGTTTGATGAAGAGAGGTCGAATAACCCCATTCCATTGCAAGAATATCTCTGATCCTCCCTGAAATGAACAAAACCACAGAGAGCATACCTGTCCAAAATAGATTTGATAGCTTGAGCTTCCAGATCCATGGCTTTATCCCACATGGCAGTTGCCTGTCTGGCACTGCTGATGCGCCTTTTGCTGTTGTTGATCTGCCTGATCTCTTGCCTCTGAGATATAGCAGCTTGCCTGGATTGCGATGCCTTCTTCATAAGTGGGTGCACCATGACTTGAGCATCCATTGTCACCTCTCGCAGTCCCTCTTCCACCTTCAGAATTAGATCCTCAAATGAATTAGCTTAATTTGAACAGAAATTATTTCTTAGTGGGAAAAGCTGTTGACATCCTGGAGGGTTCTTCCTTTATATGTGTTTTGAGGAAAGCATAAAACATGAATTACCTTTACTGGCTGACCCACTCGAACAACGCGAAGACCTTGTTCCAGTAAACCTTCCAGTAGATTATCCACTGCAACATTACTGTATCATACACACATTCTCAATTGAAATGTCCATGTGAAAACTCTCTAGTCTGGTTTCATAGACAATATCCTGAACTAGTTGCCGTATAGATCTGGACCCACAGCCTACTGCCACACTGACACACCATTGGCTGATAGATAAGCCTTGGAAACTTATCATTTCACCTCATATCGAGAAGTCAGAATAAAGTCCCTTGTCAAAATGCTTACCTATCAGCACAGGCAAGAACTTGGCCTTGGCCACTCCGACAAAAGGAGGCAATAAAATGAACTAACGTGCGGGTTTTGCCAGTACCCGGTGGACCTTGCCAGAGGGTTGTTCTCTGGCACATGGCTGATTCAATGGCAACTTTTTGGCTCACATTCAGATCCTCCTTCATTGCTTCTAGCAAAGCCCTGACCATGCCCTTCTGTGCCCCCAACAGCTTCCCACTAATTCGTGAAGGGGGGCTTTTCATTGCAATAAGCCTCTCAGAGTTGACATAGCTTTCAGGAAGCACTGAACTCCCTACCATTGTTTCTTTTTGCTTGGATTTTATCTTCATCTCCTCCACACCCAACAGTAAACCTCTTACTGTCATTGCTCCCTCTCCAATTGTCACTGCTGTTTGAGGCGAGGTGCCATTCTTTGATGAGTTAGACATGGATACTGAGGGAGCTGACAGCTGAATTGAGCCTTTGAATCCTTTTCGAAGATCAGGTGAAGTGAAGAAATTAATGGCCAACATGCAACGATCGTAAGTAACACGATTGGCTGAAAGATCTAAGCGCCACTTAGACATCACATTCAAATTTTTGGACTGGCTTGTTGATACTGCTACTCTTAAGAACCTGTATTCACCACCCTCAAAAGAAATCAGCTATGAACATAAGCCACTTGGTCCAAAGAATTTCCCAGCTTACTGTTAGCAGTGACCCAATAAACAGAAGGAGATGAGAAGAAGGTTGTTGGTTCAAAAGTAATCAATAGCCCAAAAATCCTTTGCTAAAGCAAGGCAACACTGAAGTTCATGAGAAACAACTGCTTAAAAGGCATTGAGAAAAGGAAACTTGGCACAAAGGTGATGAACCTGCGAGCTCGCTCCATAACAACACCCTCAATCACAGTGTCTTCATCATCAAGTGGGTTCTTCTGACTTATGGCCACCATATCTCCCTGTACAACACCATCAAAATCCCACATCTATGAAACCTACACTTGTGTCTGATCAGAAGTAGAGAATACCAAGCAGAAACAAAGCCATGGATATAACATAAGCAGCAGTGTGTGAAAAGACCAACCTGAGAAAATTGATGGTGGGATGGGAGGAGACCACTATTCCCATGCAAGTAGAAAAACCTGAACACCTGGTCCCTACAACCTCCATACAATGATGTGACTTCTACCCTCTGGCATAGAGTGCCATCATCACTCAAGCAACCGCATGTGCTGGTCTACATATCTTTCAATTCCTGCTTGACAACAGGAAAGAATTCCATTTGGAGTGCATCCCAATGGAACCCACTCATAAAAAACCCCTCGGAAATGCCCATATCTGTAGTTGCACCAGAACTATCAATCCAGAGGCAATTTCTGTAATTGTACTTGGATCTAGAGTTATTCTCTTTCTTCAGATCTCTAGTCCTAGGCAGACAATCTCAGGTTTTGTTACTTGATTGGAACATCAAATAGGTCAGGCTGCTGATGTGTACCGATACAATTGTCCATCTGGACGCACTGAGAGATCAAACAGTGTGAAGCCCTCATCTTGCAGCCGCTGCCTAGACCATTCACTAAGCCTCTCCTTCATCCCTTCCATCTCTTCATTCTATCAAATTACCACAAAAATTTGAGTGATATGGACCATTTCCAGTTCCAAAACATTATAGCTAAGCTTCTCAACACTACCCAGCTGTTGGCTCCACTTCTGAGTTCTCATCATACTCCAACTTCAAACTGAACACTGGAAAACATCTCATCCAATCTGTACTGCAAATCTCTCATTAAAAAATTTCCTCCAAAATTACAACCCTAAACTAAGTAGTAATCCATCCTTCATCTCTCTTGGGTTTATGGTTCCTGGAACCTGCTTGACTTTTGTTCATACACACAACTACAAAAAGCTATTGAGCTTCTCTAATTCTCTGAGTCTGATCAGTGTCCAGCTGTCAAGAATGCTGAAATGTCAATAAAAGAAAATTTCCCCTCCCTAGCCAGCATTACAAGTCCAGCAATCTGCAATTTAAAAACATGGAGAGTTTTTTTCCCAGAGAGACACACACACAGAGACAGAGACAAGCTGTACCAGCTCCGAGGAGAGTGCATCTGCAAACCGACAGCGATACTCCTCCAAGGCATGACGATGAATCTCCTGCCGCAGCGAACGCTGCCTACTGCTCTTCCCATCTTTCTCCCTCCCCTGCTCCTTGCCCCGACAGCTGACACACCACATCTGCTGCTGGAACCGCAGAGGATGGAACCTCCAGACTCGTCCTCCTTGTATTGCTCGTGCTTCCCCATGTGCCGCTGCGGCAATGCTCAAGCTCCAGCACAATGCAGTCGCCATACCCAAAGAAGAACTGGACTTTCCAAAGAAAACCAAGTGTTCAAAACACACACACACAAAGTGAACTCCATATACCCTACAGGTGAGTGGCCTGCACAATATATTTTGATGAAGTACAACATTTATGTGCCAGTTGAATGCTGGTTTGGGCCAGTAAATCTCTGCAGGATTTGCTTGTAAAAGGCACTGCACAATAAAGTGACATCAGCTGGGCATAATGATTGGTCCAGGTGGTTGAATTCAAAGAGTCTTGCACCTTATACTATCCCATTTTCCATGTTTATGGGTCGGGGTTTGAGAAACAATTGTACACCATGTTGTATCAAGATCACCCAACCCAACAACACACATGAAATAGGCCAGCACCACCAGAAATTACACAAAAGGGGAAGAGCAATCTTGACACTCTCATGTTGCTTACTCTCTTACTTAAAACAGCTTTGAAGCACTCAAACAAACAACCCAGAAATATCATCAGCACAATACAGAACTTCATCATCATAGGGTGCATACCTGGTCCAATGAAGCATAGGACCACATTCACAACTTCAAGCTCACCATGCACAGCCAATGTGCTTACCTCCCTCCCTGCATGTTGTTCAGCAGTTGAAGTGCCTGATCAAGGAAAACTGCAGCAGGACCCAAACCACATTCAGAAGCATGCATCCAGGAGTGAATGTAGGAAGCTGAAACCAGCCATGAATTGTGAGTAAGAAGACCATGTTCAATTTTCATCAGCTACCAGATAGATTGTTCAAGAGCATCCATCTTAGTACAAGATCCGAATCCTCCATACCTCTACTTCAGTCGCTCATCTTCCTACTACTTTGCTTTTTGGTCACAATCCAAAAACAAGGATTTGAAACTCAGAAAGCTTTCTGCAAGGACAGGCACCATGCAAGTGGAATCAGTATTGCAGTATATATATATATACCAGTTATCTATCCCAAAATCAGTATCCCAAAAGAAGGGCATAAAACAAGTCCTTCCCCCAAGTTTTATCAGAAAGAAGTGTCTACCTATGATATGCACCACACGTATGAGAGAATTGTGAGACTTGCAAACGACACCTTCAAAGTTGCCTCCTGCAGCCAATTGTTCTGTAATACAATACCATTTAGACTTCCCTTCTTGATTGAGCATTGCACACATACACATGTCTGCTGCAGATACCCCCGAAAACCCTAAACTCTTCTTCCCAGAACCAACATCAGCCATGAGATTCTTTCATCAGCATTATGACAAAATCTCTCCAAAATCGCAAAGGGAGGAAGAAGAACTTTCTTCTTCATCATCATCATGGACAAGATTCAGACAAACAAAACTCCACAATACTAATACACAGAGTTTGAATGAGGTAGACGACTCCGCATTCTTCCGTCCGTTGATTTTCCACCAGCAAAACCAAAAGCAGAGAAGAAAAAAAGGACACAAGAAGAAAGAATCAGAGAGAGTGGCGGGGGATCCTCTAACCTTCCTTGCGACTGTCAAATCCTGGAAAGCGTCAAAAAGCATCAGCACCTTCTTCAGAAGCCCGGATCAGATCCATCGAATAAGCGCCTGGTCCGTTCAGAGGTCGGAAAGTTGTTGCAGATTGATTGAGAGAGGGAGATAGAGAGAGTTCTTCTTCCGAAACCTGGATCAGATCCATCGCAAGGACCTCGTCCGTTCAGAGGTCGGAAGGCTGTTGTAGATCCATCGATCGATAGAGAGAGAGAGATGCGCGTATCTCCGTAGGATACGACAGAATACGCATGTTCTCTTGTCTCTTGTTCTCCTCCTCACCGCGACGCATCCGCTCCGCACTAGTCAATCTTCTATTGTTTTGTGATCAGAGAGAAAGAGCTTTGAAGTGTGAGAGAAGAAGAAACCGTGTAGAGGTTTTTGGCTATGGCTCCTGTTTCTGGAATGCTGGCTGCTGCTGTTAGACCTCACGCTTTTGCGACGACATGTTTCGATTGTCAGTTCAAGGGACAGAGCTCCTCCTCATCTATTGCACCAGCAGATGTCTTCTTCGCTGCTGCCGCCGCACAGCAACAACAACAAAAAGAAACAACCAGCAGGGTTTTGCGCTTTGGTTCATCTTCTTGCAGGCTTCTTGTTCGGACTCCTCTTCCATCTCTGAGCTTCTTCGCAGGTGTGTCTTTTTTTCTCTCTGGATTTTTGCTTTCTTTGATGAACAGGTCTTGAACCTGCAATTGGAAAATCCATTCTTCTTCTTCTTCTTCTTCTTCTTCTTCTTTGCTTCATCTGCTAGGGTTTGATGCAAAAGCAGCTTCTGCTTCTCAAGATGAAGAATGTCATCCTCGCTATCTGAACAAGGGAGGCAGAAAGCTTATGCTTTTCTCAAGATGAAGAATGTCATCGCCACTATCTGAACAAGGGAGGGACGCCAGTAGCTTTCTCTTCATGTTTAGGGAGGAAAATGAGATGTTTTCTCTAATAAAAAAAAGAGAGAGGTGTAAAACCAGCTAGAGAGAGGTCTGAACGGGTGTTCTGCTGCAGCAATCCAGAGTTGCTTGAATGTCTCTTCATGTCTAGGGATGCGTTGGAGAGAAAGATGGTGACTTCTGCTGTAGCAATCTAGAGTTGCTTGAATCTCTCTTCATGTCTACTAGGGGTGTGTTGGAGAGAAGATGGTGATGATGATGGTGCAGCCATTAAGGGAAGTTGGGATGATGGATCTTTGCAGCACAGCTATGAAGGCAGTGAATCGCAGACACAACCACATGTGTGCACCTCATCCACATTGTGATGTCAATGGAGGAGCAGATGTGTGCATGGAAGGCAAGGTTCAGATTCTGGAAGCTGAGCTTCAGGCAGCCATTGAAAGTGAAGACTACGAGGTTGCAGCTTCCTTAAGAGATGAGCTTCGAGTGCTGCAAGAAAATGACGAGGTAGCTGTGACTGCAGCCAACGAAAGATTCTACCGAGCTTTTGCACAGGGAGATATCAAGCTCATGTACAAGGTATGGGCCAATGGGGATCATGTACGGTGCATCCATCCAGGTGCAAGCTGTATCTCAGGTTTTGAGTTGGTGATGTCAAGCTGGGAGCTTCTGTTGGGTGGTGATGTTGAGATGCCACTCCGCATTAAACTTGAAAATTTGGAAGTTTATGTGCGAGGAGACCTTGCATTTGTCTCCTGCACGGAGATTGTTCGTGCAAAGGGCAGTCGCTGGGGCTCACAGGTGTGTGTGTGCCTCTCTGCTTCTCTGTCTCTATTTTATCTTGTAATCCAAACATGGCAGTTCAAAGTGAGCACATAGAAGTGAAGGAAAAAGAATCACGGAATGTGCTCCTAGTCTCTCTCAATGCTGTGCTTTTTAGAGAATTTGAGGCTTAGAGTTCCTTGTCTCAGAACAAGGATCAAATCTTTGAGGGTAG
Organism: Sphagnum contortum; assembly: GCA_963920785.1. Lineage (NCBI taxonomy): Eukaryota > Viridiplantae > Streptophyta > Sphagnopsida > Sphagnales > Sphagnaceae > Sphagnum > Sphagnum contortum. Next base: position 7,815,156 of record OY987288.1, read on the forward strand.
AGTAGTAATTCTCTACAAAAGTGACAGACATTCGGTGTGCATTTCTACACTGTCAAATTTCTACAAAAGCATTTGGCTTTCTTAAGTAAAGTTCAAAGTGGTTCTTGCAGAATTTCTGATAGTAATCAAAAAAATTCTTCCTGGATTCTTGCCTACATTCATCTTAGATCAGTGTTGAGGCTGGTTAGAGTTCAGTGTCTCAAAACAATGGATCAAATCGTCAAGGGGGGAGTATTCTCTACAAAAACAACAGACAATTAGTGTGTATTGCTGCAGGATCAAGTTTCCATGAAACCATTTAGCATTCTTGAGTAGAGTTCAGGGTGGTTCTTGCAGAATTTCTGATAGTGATGAAAAGTTGCTTTCTGGAGTTTTGCTTACATTCATTTTTTAGAGCAGCATCAATACCATTTCCTTCCATCTTGATACAGTGAAGAGACACATGACAGTGTGTTCTCATCAACTTACACTATCACATAATGTTTTGTATTATGTTTGCCCAGAGTTTTGAGCTGATTACCATGTCCTTATCTACAGACCCACTGTTGGGAGCTGATGATGCGAGTGGGTTGTCATGGCAGCTTGTCACAACTATTTGTGATGAAGCTGATGGTCTGACACTTTGTGTGAGTGACTCTCACAAGGTCATGACTTCATTTGTTGTCATGTTACTTTCAAATGTTTGTTGTGGAGATTTCTCTGCAATCTCAGATATATATATATAGATATATAGATGTCTTGTCAATGATGGCTGTTTGATGCAGACTTAAAACATTGTTGGACTGAATTTTTTTTCGTGGATGGTTGACCAGGTAGCCACCAACATTTTTGAGAAACGAGATGGCAAGTGGCTGCTATGTTGTCATCATGCTTCCCACACCAAACGGTGAATTATCACAGTTTGAGTTTCAGTTTGTGCCCACATATATAATAGCTTCTCCACACTGTCACAAGATTAGCTCTGAAAGGAGTGAAGGTACTTCAGAAATGAGTTACAAAGTGAGACATCAAATATTTTGTTTTAGGTATGAGTGTATAAATGGTTCACAAATCAAGCCTCCTTGACCAAAACCCAGGTGCTACGGCCAGTGCTGATGCACTCATGGGTGTTGTTGTGCCTCCAGCCTTCTGTGACCATGTGATATACTCTCTGTGTCCCTCCTATCTCTAGGTGAACAACATTCAAATGGGAAGTCTCTACCTTGAAAAGTGGGTTGGTGTGTTCATTGCATGCAGAACAAACTTTGCCATTGCAATTGACTAGGGTACAATGTTTCTTAAAACCTATTATGTTTCATGCTTCTCTCTATTGATACTATGTAAACAGTGGAATTTAGTGAGTTGATTTGTACCTTCTTCACCATTTAAGAATCCAACACCCTGTGTTGTCTGTCCACTTCTTTTGTACATACAGACTAAAGCCAGAATCCATGTCTTCCAAACAGGCACTAGCTCTGCAGAGATAACGCTGAGATTGATTGCTATTGTTGTTCGGTTGCCAAATGGTTTGCTAATCAAATTCCACGTTGGCTTTGCAAGAAAATGCCAGGTTGCTATGTACTATGCAGCAGATCAGGTCAGGAGGGCTTTCCAGACCACCATTGTGAAGTGTCTAGCATGTGTGCAACTTGTCTTGAAGTACTGCTCAGAAGTGATAAGCAAAACAGTAGATGACCGTATGCAAAATGTAGGTAACCTGAAAAAAATTTACAGACCCTACAGGTAGAAAAAAAATTCACTAGGATTTTTTTGCAGTAACCAAGATGAAATTTACACCACAATAGCAGTTGTGTGAAACAAAGCTGTGTTTGCAAGCTCTCTTGATACATACATTGAAGTAGGTGGGAAGCAAGAACCAATAACAGTTACAACTCTCTAGATTTAAAAGCAGGGAACCAGAAGCAAAAGCTCTCTGACTGTCAAAGTGAAATGGGCTGTGAGTCTTTAGGAGCTAACCACTCACTATACAAGAGTTTACAGGAAAAAAAAATATTTCTGAAAAGAGAAATCAAATACAATTGGGGCTGTTTTATAACAAGTCAGTTGAGATCTGCAATGACTGGAATGGAAATGATAATTTTAAGCTGCTCAACAAAGTTGGAACCTGTCTTACAAAAGTTGGTTGAGATTGCCAAATGCCCAAGTTGGAAATCATGATTTTTGAGCTGCTCAATAAACTTAGAACCCTGATGCAAACGTCAGTCAAGATCCGCAATGCCCAAGTTGGAAATGATGATTTTGAGCTGCTCGACAAAGCTGGAGCCCGTTGCATATTCTGTAAGCAACCCAACTGCAATTCCAAACATTGCCCACCTGAAACTTACCCCCCACAAAAACCACAGCAATGAATGATCACAGAGAAAGTGAGAGCTCCATTGTAAAATGGGGAAAGGCACACACACAATGGCAAACTGGGCAATCTGTCTCTGCAGGCCATATGTAACAACAGCAGATCAATTCAAGGAAATGAAAGAAAGCATGCATGGCAAGCCCATTCTCTCATAGACCTTTCTTTGCTGAACTTTTTGCTTGAAGAAATGGGTAACTATAGTCACCAATCCAGAAAGTAAAATCCTTGTCTTCCAGTCACATCCAAATTCAAAATCCACATTCCTCTTCAAGAATTTCAAATTCCCATTTGAGAATTTCAATTTTGTGTTCAAGAATTTTTGAATTCACATTCAAGAATTTCAAATTTGTATTCAAGAATTTGAGCTTTGGAAGGAAGAGTTCACAATTCATATTGAAAGAGAGGAATTGGGGAGTGCATTTGAGAAAAAGAAGAATCTTGTGATATTAAGAGAAAAAGCTTTAACCTGCCATTGCCAATTTCATTCTTTTGTGTCCATCCGAAAAGTCTTCCAGCTCGAATCTGGTCCTCGAATTTCTTGTCCAAGAAATAGTCTTGCATTTCCTTGGCCCTCTGCCTCTGATACTCAATACTCAAGCTTGATGACTTGCTGGAGCTGACCAGGGCTGCTGCTGCTGCTGGGGCTGAAGCTGAAGAAGCTGGAGATTGAGGAGCTGGTGGTGGTGGTGGAGTTGCTGGAGGGGGAGCAGAAGTGGTCACAGAAGGTGCAGCAACAGGTGCACTAGGCCTTCTAAGGGGTCCCTCAGCCTTGGAGCACCTGATTACAATGTTTTGGCTTCTCATTCTTGTTGTATTTGCAGATTGCTTCTCACAGACAATTCCTTGACCTAATACTAACCCATTAGAAGAGGAGAGAGGAGATACTGAAGGAAAACCCAGTGCTGCTGCCATCATCACCACCCGTCCTTCCTCTTCCAAAACAACAGTCCCCAAAACCAAAATTCCCTCCTCACATCCACTCAAAACCCATCCATCAACACTTCCACCACTTCTACAACAACACTTCAAACAACAAAACTTCCACCAATTCCAATAACAAAACTTCCAACTTACAGAAGAAATCTGCAGCAGAAAAACCCACCACCCAATTAACCCGAGTGCAAGATGATGTCAAGGATTCTAGGGGAAAATGAAAGAGAAGAATCAAAGCCAAGCAAAGAGGAGGAGGAGGGGAGGAGGTGTGGGGGGATGTGTGGAGGAGCAAACCTTTGTGGCTTAGTGGCAGTGACCTGTAAGGTTTACCCTACCACTACTACAAAAAGAATAAAATGAAGAAGGGGGATCGATAGAGAGTAGGATACACACCTTTCTAGGAATCGAGAGGTGGACCAAAACAAGCCACAAGTGTGCAATATTTGGCCCCTGGCATTTACTCCCAATCTTGTTAGTAGCCTAAATGAGGTTAGAATAGTTGGTGGGTGAATTTCGTGGAAAATGAGGCCAGAACAGTGAGTGGATATCATGGAAATGCACTCTACTTATGGGGCTTGGGCTTTTTGAAAAAGCTAGAAAGCCTCATCTCTATGGAGAGGTTTGGGTAATCGTCTTTCTTTTGTTGAGAAGTGTATGGTGAGGTGCTAAGAGAGTGGGCCTTCCAGAAATAAGTCAGGCACTTTGCTCGGATCCAAATTTTGGGAATATGCCCCTCCAAGGGACGATGAGCTTGGTCTGGAACTTTGGTAACGTGCCACTTACCCAAGGTAGAATTTGAGGCCAACATTTTTTTACAGCACCTAACCCCCCCCAGAAAAATCTCGACCAAGAAACTACAGCCCGTCATTTATAACGACACCTTATACAAAATTGTCAGGATAGCAAATCTTACACCAAATAACCCTATTTAAATAACCTACATGAAATGAGATATTCTGGGCACCGTGACCTAGCACCCTCCAATGCACCTGTTGGTGGATGAGGTTGGTCGTGCCATTTTGGGATGAAAAAAGGGTGGGATTTTTTTTGTGATTTTTTTCCTTTGGTTTAAACCCTATAATGTTTTAGGCTTGTGACACTACTCCTCTCGTGAATGCAGTACCTACATAGTTTAAACATTGAAGTATTCATGTCTTTTGCATTTATAGTTATTAAGAATTTCATGTCCACAACAGGGTGGGAAGGGCTAATGGCACATGTGAGGCATGTGAAGAAGTTTTTAGGATCCCTCCAACTTACCCATGCATTATTACTCTCAAAAGTCTTTCCCCTTTTTCAAATTTGAAGAAAAACATTGAGTGGGTCAAGGAAGGCTCAAAATGGCATTACAAGGTTGAAGAATGCAATGAGAGATAATATGTTACTACAATAGCCTCCCGCCTAAGTACGCAACTTGAACCTGGGAGGATTGTGCATACTTAGCCGGTTGGTGCGCACTTTAGACGAATCACTTCCTAATTGCTTGATTCAACTACAATGTCGAAAAAACTGAACGAAAAACGCTTCAATGAGTTCCAACGATGCAAGATCGTTGCGAAGCTGAGCAAGACGGATGCTCCTAGTAGAAGGGCTATAGCGCACGAGTACGATGTTAATGAAGGAACTATCAGAAAGGTGTGGGACAAGCGGGAGCAAATCCTAGAGCGATCTGCCTTAATGTCTAATGAAGCTAAAAAGAAGACTTTTCGATCCTCTATTGGTTGTTTCACCGAGCTTGAAAACATGCTTTACATCTGCATTGACAGCATGCGTCGTGCCAATCTTCCTGTTCCGCCATCTCTCGCCATTGCCAAAGCGAAAAGTATTACATCGAGTTTATCGATTCCAGAAACGAACTTCAAGGCATCTTGGCAATGGATAAGTCGATTCAAAGTGCGTTGAGGGTTGTGCAAAAGATGTTGCTTCACGAAGGGGGAGCTAAAGTCAACAAATCTGATCCTGGATTGCTAGCAACTTTAAACGACCTCTACGCAATTATTGCCCAATATGATCCTGAAAATGTCTACAATATGGACGAGACCGGCCTGTTTTTTCGCCTACTACCGAGATAGAGCCTTCTAATGCCAGATGAAGACATATTAACCACTAGAGGGAAGAAAAAATCCAAAGATCAGGTTTCTCTTATCATGTGCGCTGTGGGAACTCACAAAATTCCTTGCGCATTGATCGACAAACCAAAAGCACCTGCCTATATCAAGGATCGCCAATGGCCTGTTTCATATTTCAATCAAGTTAAAGCTTGGATGGACGTGGAAACGTGCTAGAAGTGGTTCAACAAAGTGTTTATTCTAGAAGTGAAAAAACGAACCGAACGTTGGGTTCTTTTGTTGTTGGACAATGCCCCCAGACACTGAGGCTTTTGAACGCGACAATGTTAGGATCATTTTTTTTCCCCCAAATTGCACAAATTGGAAACAGCCTTGTGATATGGGCATAATCGCAGTTCTGAAGAAGAGGTTCAAATATCTCTATCTCAAGGATATTTTTGACTTCTATGAATTGGATGAAGAGGCGAAACTTCGAAAGAAAATGCAGGGGCGGAGATTACGACGCGGTGCTGCTGGAGTTGCATATGGAAATCCAGCTCACCTGCTCGATGCTGCGAGTTTTGTCAAAGAAGCTTAGCAATCCATGTCACCAAGCTCTATCAAAAATGCATTTTATCAAGGCGGAAATAATGACATTAGAAGCCAATCAGAAAGCAGTGAACAAGATCGAGGATTTAGGGACCGAAGTTGCATAAGCTATCGCAGCTTTAAATCTTTCTGTTGGGCAAGATGAGCTTGAAGAATTTGTTCATGTCAACGATGAAAACAGTGAACAATTCGCAACTACAATTTTGGAAGACGTTGAAGAGCTTTTGGAGACGATGAAGATTGTTGAAGAGAATCTGGATGATGACAATGATGATGACATTCTTACCTCTTAAGCGTCAGATTCGGTTTTAGGAAACACCGTTGTATTTAAGGGATTCGAATCATTTTATAAGTAAGTTGTTGATATAGAAGATCAGTTGCTCTGCTCCGAAGTTCGAGAAGAGGCTAAAGAAACATTTGATGATCTTAGAAAGTTGTTTGAATCATTTCAAAGTAAGGTCTGGGCTATCACCTTGTAAGCCAAACGCAAGAATCTTCAAAATTTGCGCCAAATGACAATCCATGACATGTTGAACTAAATAAATCTGAACCCTATTTTTTCGGGAAAATAATGTGTACTTTACTGGGATGTGTACTTAAACAGGTGCGTACTTAGACAGGAGGCTACTGTAACTTGTTTAATTAGTTTGCAAAGTGAGTGGGAGTTCATTTTTAGTTAAGACTTGAAACCAACTTGATCATGCATCAACTTAAAATCTATGTCCAACTCTTGCCATTGAACTGAAATTGCAACCAATGGTATAATCTTCAAACCTTTGGAACACCTATAACACAACAAAAGTGACAAGCCAAGTTACATTAGCATGGTTATCAAAATGTCATAAAACTTTCAATAAAACAAATAAATATGCCCAAGAATAAACTACTAGGGTTTTAAATAGTTCAAACTTGCCAATCAAATGCATTTGGCCCTTGTTAACATTGATTAAAACCCACAAACATGTTAATGAAAAATATGTACAAAATGCCCAATCTTGCCTTCGCACACACAATTTGTAATCTTGATAAGACACATTTTTAAAGTAACAGTACATGAAATCTGAATGCCCCATGGGTGCATAGTTGTTGAAACTTTATAAACAAAACAATCTCCTACATTAGGGCAGTCTATAAAAAACTAGGGTAATGGCCCCCATAAAGAATGAAGTTTGGGTTGAAGGGGTTGGGATTGTTTATAATCATATTCAATGCCAAGTGCAAATGTTCTTAAAACTTCTTCTACGTCATTCAAGTTCATGTTGTCAAGCTCAATACTTCTTCCAAAACATAAAATGAATCAAAAACATTGTACACATGAATGGTGCAACACATGAACAAAATGCAATAGTTGAGAATTTAACACCAAAATGAGAGAAACAAAGGGCAAGCATCTGATTGAAAAAAAATGAACCACTAGAATTACTTGGGTGATGTTAGTGTGATGTCTATGTGATCATCTCATCTCACATTGTGTATGACATGTGTCTTCAATCCAAGACATACAAGGACTCTTCAAAATTAAATTGTAAGTTGTCCTTGGATTCCTCATTCTCCATTTTACTATTAAATGAAATAAATACTTATTTTTTCTCACCAACATCTAAAGTATAGATTTTTTGCACCTATGAAAGAAAAAAATTTCTTTAAAAAAATCACACTGGGACCTGTTTTTTCTATGGCCCAAAAGACCCATAAATTTCAAAGTTTGGAGTCTTGTGCAAAAGTACAAGGCATTAGATCTTTGCGGCAATTGAATATTTTATAAACCTTAAAAACTAAGGTCTTTTTGCTATAAATCTTGGGGCAAAAATTTCATTTTTACTTTCCCAACAAATCCTTGAACCATTTTTCATTCAAAACTTTTGTGTTTTGGATTTCTTTCTAAAACTTGTCAAGAACCTTTTCACTTCTTCAAACTAAAAAGGTTATGAAAATAATATTTTAATAATATATGTATGTATGAAGCAAATAAAACTTGCAATATAAGTGGGCCTCAAAATTTTCAGGATGAGATTAATTGAGGGGCTACACTGCATATTTCTGCAAGACAATCTTTTTTGCCACCCTAACCATACTTGGACCCTAGGGGCAATCAGTACCTTGGGGATTGAAAGAAAAAGGAACATGTGCTTGGGCTAATGGATCCATTGCACCAACAATTTTGTTGTGTTTTGAGATTGACCTATAAAAAAAATCATGGAAAAATAAATACATCAACTGCAAATAAACTAATGCCTTTAACTTTGAAGGAAATACATTACTAATGTAGGGTGTAAAAGAGTTCAAGAACTATATAAGAGAGTCTTAGTAAACCTCATGCAATGGGAATTGTTGCTGGAATAATTGCAATTTGCATTAAGGTGGTGGATTCAGGAGTTGGTGCCATGTGACATATTGAATACATAACAAAATAATTTAAGAGCTTGGATTGAACCAACAACTTAATCCAATGGCCAAGACTTGTGGACAATTCATGTGTGGAATCCATGGTTGATTATAGAGTTTGAACCTTTTAAACTAAAATAAAGTAAAGACTAGGTTTCCAATGGCGACACTTTCACATGCAAACAAAGAATCATCTTCATAGCTTCTCCAAATTTAGTGTCAAACATGTTTGGAAGGAGGAACTAACTATTGATTGCATGAGGAAAAGTATGGAGAGAAAGAAGAAATCACATACCCATATGTTGGGCCAAAAATATTACAAAGTTTTTTTTCAATTTTTGGGATAGTGTGCAAGCGTAGCTCTTTAGCTTGTTACATCAAAATGTCCATTATCACCTTATCCATTCGGATTGTGAATGACATTGCACTTGGTGCATAACACCCCTCTTCCCAAATCACAATGTTATCCCATGTACCAATAGTTTGTTGCCTTAGAATTTGACTTTGCCATTTTAGCACAACATTGCTTCCCTTACAACTACTACAATCACAAATATAATTATCCATATTTCTCCTTCTTTTCCTTTTAAATTTTGCAACAAATAACTTGGGTTGTGAGCTCCATTGTAAAGATGTGTCTTATGCTTCTACTTCAACTACAGTCCTAGAATGTTCAATAGCCTTTGCCTCTCCTTATCTCAATCTATTGAACCCTTCTATAAATGATATCTCTAATGATCTTCACCCTATATGCCACGTAATCCTTAAAATAACATGGAAATTGTGATCAAAACAATATGACCTAGATTAATGACATAATGCACACTGACCAACAAGATCATTCTATTTGTGTGGGATTCATGACCTTCCATTTCAATCATCCCACTTCCAAATTCATCAAGAAAGGGATTCTTGTTAGGTAGGATGATGTGCTTTACAATTGGACATCACATGATATTACTACGAAATCATGTGACGATTGCATTTTGAGAAGATTTATGAGATGCATTCTCTCGTAGTGATGACTTTCGTTCAAGCTTGTTGTACCCCACCCTCCACAATCATCAACATGTTCACATCTACATGTTTACCTTTTGCTTAATTTTAAATAAATTGGATGTTTTCCAACATTTTATCTAATAGATTGAATGCGTTCCAACATTTGCATCTTGAATTTTTGTAGGCAGTTGTGTTTGAACATGTCAAGTGCTTAGATGCAACATCTAGGCTCTAGAGGCGAATCCTATCATGTTTTTTTTTATTATCCTTCCCCCTGTTTCTATGCATGGTAATAACCTGGATGAAATTAGCAACATGAATTCAAATTCCAAGCGTAAGAGGTTGAACCTCAACTATGAGTAAGTTAGAATTTGTTCTATTGCGAATTATGTATAGAAAAAGTTTCCACAATGTATTAATAGCTTGTTTTGTATCTTTGTACATAGGTGACCATCCTTTGAGGCATAGGTTTGTACCTTTTTATACAAAAAAAGGCTTTGTTCATGGTCCTTTTACTCCACCTCCTTATGTTGAGGATGTCGCACAACTTTTAGCTAGCATGCTATCACCATCTTCAATTTTGCTTGGCCAATCCCTTAATTCCAACATTCTTGCCTTCTTTGATCATGAGGCAAAGTGCTAATATGTTTTTTTAATTTAAGTTTTGCGGTGGTCACATGTTTTCCAACCCCCTATCTAGTCCTATAGTTGGGAGGAGAGCTCTAATAAAATTTTCTCTCATTCCTACAAATTGCATTTTCAGGATGTATTCAAATTGTCCTATTTTAACACGTTCACTCTCACTCATATCTACATTTATACATAATGTCGTAGAACATTTTATAATTCATATTAGAAGACTTCAAAATATTGTTATCATTATAATTTCATATTGAAACATATTCTTCTTTTGTAATGTTCTAATCCATGAAAGATACGTGAATGTGCGATGTGAAATCAAAAGCCTCAATGGTATTTTTCATATTCTTTGCAATTCATTCCACAATGCCATTATTTTTTACTCCCTTTTTTTATTATGTCCTACATTGGCTACAAATCCAACATCTAAAGTTGGTATCAATTACATGTTAGACATTTAGGGAAATATGCTATTCAAAAACAAAGCCTTCCCTTTTCTTACCATGTAATATTGGGTAGAGATTGTTGCTATAAGACGAACATGAGAATCAAGGGCACCACTAGCATGCTTGGAATATTGGTTGTTTTAATAGAATGAGGGAATTTCTATGCTAAGCAAACCTCAATATGAGTTTTCTTCCACCCCTATATTCTCTTTTGATGTTTCTTTCATAAATGTCTTAAATGCATGCATTCACACAAATATTTTTTTCAAAAAGACGTCTCAACAATTAGGACCATAGTTGCACTGATCTAGGAACCTCAAAGTTAGCTTTGCACATGTTGATACTTTTTTTTTAAATTACATTTTTTTGTCATTATGCTAGTCCTCCCTATCTTAATGTGTCTTTTGCATTTAGCCCAAGATTATGTAGGGTGAGATTTCAATACATTGTGACCTTGGCTTTGAACTCCTTGATGTCGTTTCTTGTCACAATCTATGTATCTAAGTCATTGGTTTCTTTATAACTTGTTCTATCCTCTCCTTCCTTGTCACTTGTAAGAATATCCAACACTTGCCCTATGAAAAAAATTCATTGTTGCCTATTAGGGGTTTTTTGCTCCTTCTTTTAATTGCATGTAACTAGTCTAATGCTCCTAGCTCTTTTCCTATTCTTCCTCACTCAAAGGAAAGTTTCAATATCCTCCCCACACATACTTACTTCATACCTTCCAACACTACAAGCAAGTATTATATGTAGAATAATAATTGTTTTTCTTTTGTTCAACACAAAATATTAACACATATAAAAAAAATGTAATCCTTTTCGATAATGATAAAGAATTCCCAATATTTTGAGTTTTTTTCAAATATTTTGAGGTTTTTTTAATGTATAAACCCATAATTTTCTTCATCTACCTTTAAGTCCAGTACTAATGAGATGTGAGTCATACTACCTTTTAGTATGACTGTACCTTTCAACTAAAATATTATTTCCCTTATTTTAAAGCAATCCATGTTCATTATTATTTTTCAATTCACCTTCATGTTAAAACAATTAAACACACACACACAAATATACAGATCTTGCATTGGTGCAACACTTGCATTTCGTTGTCATTAATGTTTTACATGGCCTTGTTTTCCATTTCATTATTGTTCCTACATTACATGACCTTCCTAAGGAGAATCCTTCCTATCTCCCAACATTTTCACCTTCTTTTAACTGTAGGATCTCATTCATGTTGACAACTTTGACTTTGGTTTAATACTAAGGGGAACCTTTTTCCATCGAAGGTTTTTTTGTCATCCATTCCCGTGGATGAATCTACCATGGTTTGTGGCATTTCATAGTCATTATCATTTTAGGATCTTCCCATCCTAAATAGAGTTTCAACATCAATTCTCACCATTTGGCACTAATTCATCAGCCTTGGAATAAACAAGTATTCACATGCATCTTTTTCTAGATTTTGGTGCACCACACCCTTGACATTTGCTTTAGACCATAAAGAGCTTTCAAGAGGAAACACACCTTGTGTTCTTCTCCTAGTTGTGCAAATCATTTTGGTTGCAACATGACAATTTCCTCATAAAAATCCCCATGGAAAAAAAGAGTTTTTACATCAAGAAGTTTGATGTTCCATCTTTGTTGAAAAGCTAATGCAACCATCAAATAGATAGTACCCCATTTTATAACTAGAATAAATGTTTCATCATAATCAATTCCTTTTTGCTATTCAAAACCAGAAGCAACTAGCCTTGCTTTGAACTTGTCTAATGCACCATTAGCTTGACATTTAATCTTAAAGACCCATTTTGTGGTAATGGGTTGTTTCCCAAGAGGTAATTCCACAATTTTTACTCCAACCACTTCTTCTCAAGTACCTCCTCAAATGCATTTTTTCTCCTATAAAACAAATTGGGTGAAAGCACACAACAATGATCGCTTTTGGGGGGTTGTCACATTATATTACTTTATAAGGATGTGCATGTATGAATGTATCTCACCTCAAGCTTTTGAAAGATTTTCACAATATTTTTGCATGTTATGTTAGAATATAACTTAAGCAAAAGAATTATTTAAAAAACTATTTCATTTCATTTTATAAAGTAGGAGATTGGAATATATTTGAGAAAACGAATGTAGTGTACATGTGTATTCAAAAACACAAATATATATTTAAAATTATTTACATGATTTTTAATATTTATGAAATTTGAAGGTATATTGAACTGTGTCATTTCACATAATTTGAACCATGTTTGGATACTATGTTTAAAAATTCATTTTAAAAAATGAATTTTTTTCAACAAAGATGCAATAAAAGTGTTGTAAATTTAAATTTTGACAAGTAATCACATTCACATGAAATATAAGCATAACTAGATGGGCCATATTTTAAATTCTATTAAATTTGATTATTTTAATAACCAATGAAACTTTAATGTAGTCAAAACAAGACAATGGCCTTATTATATTAATGTATATTACAAATATACCCATGGATCCTTCAATATAGATAATGAAATGTGTTTTTTTTAATAATATTATTATATAACATTAATTTTGTAAAAATACTAATTATAAGGCCCAAAAACCAAAATTGATACCAAAAATTAAATGTACCATACTTTTGGAACAATTATACTGCATATATTATAATACTAAACCCAAAAATGCCCCAAAGGGGTTCATTGTAGTGTGTTTTTACCTATTCCCAATAAGTAATCAAATTGTTTTAGGATTTGCATTTTATAATTATGATTTGTTGGCTATGTTAACCACTGATTATCTCTTGTAATCTATCATAAACTATTCAAAACTTTGGGTTAAACATACAAATCATAGTCACTAATTTTATAATCTTGAAAGCAATTTTTTGTTGACCAATATCTAACCTCTACAAGGAATTTTTCTTTCTGACTACAAGGTACAAGTCTAAGACCTTAAGAGTTCAACAAGAATTTGTTCTACCAAACATGTTTGTTTATCCAATACAAGGTGTAGTAAGTTGATAGTAGGGACCTCATAGTGAAACATCATTGCATATGAATTGAAATGGTTTGGAATGATAAAATATATGAAAGCTTTTGAATCAAATACACATTTCACACCATGTCATAGTTGATTCACACCAAAGTGGTACATTAAATTAATTCTAGAGTTTTGAACACTGTAACATTTCTATCATAATATAAAGTCAAAATTGTGTTAATGTTCTACAACAGCAACAAACCCACTGGATTCAATATTGACAACGACAATTATGGTTCTTTTGAGAATGACATTGATGACTTTTAGAAAGATTTTCATATCATTACACCTAACTTTTTTCATGTGCTCTTTTTACATTAAGAGCAACACATTAATGAGGATAGATAGCTAACAATCTTTTGTTATAGAAAAACTTATACATCTATATTATTCAACTTGTCATTTTATCTTCTTTCATTAGTCGTTTTACAGTATTTTAATCAGAACTGTTGGAATACCTTTTTCACAAGGTATTTAAAAATATACAGAACACAATCATATCTGACGATCTTTTCAAAACTCGACATTGTGTCAATTTAACTTTAAACCATTATAATTTGACTTATTTGACATCGGCCACCAAAACCCTGTAGATGAATGACATATTTTTCTCTAAAAGAAATTTGAGGTGACAATGATAAAGTCCTTTAGTTCGTTTGTATTGCGAGCAAGCCATTTCTGCTTGATGACATGTACATGGATGACATTGCAAAATATTTGGAAATTCATCTAATGTGTCGAAATATTTTATGTTGTCAAAAAATATGCTTCCACATTGACAGATTCCATTAAACAGTATTCTCATGATGTGTAAGAGCACCCTTCCTTGTTCATGCTGACATGCTCACAAAATAGCTTCCTGCAACCTTGGCATGCTGCATCCCAACCTTTATTGATGTTTCCAACATGCCAAAACTACTATGAAATGAAACTATTATGGCATGAAACAAATTGGAACATGCAATGAAATGAATAAGCCCTCAAAAAGTTTTTTCATCTATTTTCAATACAATACATAATAAGTTTGTTGGATGATATGTGGGTTAAGTTAAACAATGGATGAAAATGAAACTAGTTGGAAAAGTTAGGGGTTTATTAGATGATATGTGGGTTTGGAAAGATCAAATATTTAGGAAAGTTGAATTTGCAGAAAAGTATGGATGACATAAAATCTGAAAAAAACATCATTGGTAGATATGTGCACTAGAGAAGATGAAATTTTCACGAAAGTTGGGTTGGGAAGGAAAAAAAGTTGATACGACCATAGATATGATAAAAGATAGTAAAATCCAAGAAAGATGCACGAAATGAAAGCCATCAAAGAGAGGATTCAAGAAAGTCGAGACCTAAAGCATCCATGGACTTTCATGAAGGCCAAGAAAGACAGGATCTGAAAATATTGAACTTCAGGGAAAACAATGGAGGAAATGAAAAATGTGAAGAATAGGGTCCAACAAAGTTGAATTCACAAAGGCATTTGACAGTATGGATTCTATGAAGGATAGAATAAATGAAAATTCAAAACTGGGGGAAGACAACAAATGAAAATGAGGCCAGGAAAGATAAGATCCAAGAAGCTGAAAGCCAAGAAAAACATTGAATGAGATGAAGGTGGGGGAAAGCAGGTTCTTGGTAAGTTGAATCCAACAAATAGAAAGATGAAATTAAGGCCAAAAGGTAACAAAATAGGAAAGTTGAATTTGGCAAACAATGGCCAAAACACAGGTTAAAAATTTGGAACCTGATAAAGACATTGGATGAAATGAAGATGAACAAAGATAAGATCCAAGGAAGACAATGGATGCAAACACCGAAGATTAAAAACATGAAAACCTCTCTCATATGCACTAACCAAAAAGGCAAGGAAAGTACAAGAAGCAATTGCTAATGGTAGAATTATACAGGTATACAAACTCCGAGGATGGTAACTTCCAAATAGAAGTGTGTCAACCTTTGCTCTGCATCAAGAGCACTCCAGATTGCCACTCTTCAGATCAAATATGAAAGTGCAGTGGAATCCATTGATGAGATGCTTGGCAATAGTTGGCAGAGCAGTAATGCAACTTGGCAATATCCTTCAAGTGATGTCAATCCTTCATATCTTTGCTCTAATGATTTCTGCAGGCCAGATACTACAAAGTTGTTGGGTATATGCTAAAAATCAGCTGACAGCTTTTGAGAATTGATGTCAGAACAACAGCATTGTAGGACAACAAAATCTTTGCACAGGTGAAGTCTGTCTTCGAAATGCTCAAGGGAAACACAGTTGGCTTGTTGCTCCCCATGAGCAAATAGGAGAGAGGGAAGACCTGACCCTAAATAACAGAGGAGAAAAAAACAACAACAAGAAGGAACCCAAAACAACAGTGAAGAAAGGGGGAAAAAAAAACCAAACAAGAAAAGAGGGAGAAACAACACAGAAGCATAACATATATAAGAAGATGATCTTCTGAGGACAAAATGGGTTTTGAAACTCTCACTATAAGAAGATTGTCAAATGGAGACTGCATGCTATCAGTTGTGAAGACAGAGCTATCATAATACTGAGGTTTGTCCAATGTTACCAGGAGGTTATAGACAGCAGACAGTTGCAAAACCTCCATCCCAGAGTTCAAGGAAGACCAGCAATTCCAGTCACCAAGTCTAATCAAGACAAGCTGTTATTTTAGCAGGTCTCAATGTTTGTACTACATCCCAGCGTGAATACAGTGTGGTCAGATACAGCATCCAAATTTCAGAGTTACCTAGTCTTGCATTACATGAGTTGTGTCATAAGGCTCAAGAGGCAGAAAAGACCATCACTAGGTGACAAATACTTGGTTGAAATGATATAACAATTGTCAAAAGAAAACCAAAAAAAAGGCCTGAACAGCTGTGTGCAATCATAGAAACCTCAGTTCCTACCTTCAAATCTCTTCACAAATTTCAAAACCAAACTCCCAAGTTATACATCAAAAAGCACATAGAACAACAAGTGGTGAATGAAAAGCATGAAGGTGTTTTTCAGTGTTATGATTGAAGAAGTAGATTGTATACTAGCAGAGGGCTTTCTCATCTGATTGAACTGCTGGCTCAGCTGATGCCATTGCCAAGCTTGGCTCAAACACATCGGGGCCTTCCAAATAAGCCCTGCGGCGTTCCCGACGCTCACGATAGAACTCTCGTCGCCTCACTCGCCTACTATTAGGGTTCTCAACCTTCTCCTCAGTCCTTGGGTACACACTTATCTGCACCCATTGCACAAGAAATTTCATAAAACCAAAATGGTTTGGTTTTCTAACTATACTCATAAACCAGTTAGCAAAATCAAAGCCTCCTACCAATTTACCTCATGATAACACTAGCAATGCAACTGGAATCAATGGGAATCCAGGCCAGCTGTTTGGATTTCATGCACAATACATTTATGAAATTGCAGACAAATCTCCATGACAAGAACAATTTGAAGATATCATGATGTCAGCAGTGAGTGCAGTTATAACCTTACGAGAGTTGCTCACAAAGCATAAGACTATATACCAGTGACAAGCTAGCTGCCATGACTACCCACTGACTTCATCATCTCCTGACAGCGGGTGCTGATTAGTGTGTATAGTAATCAGCCCAAAACCTGGGCAAACAATTCACACAAAATCTGCATCCAGAGTCTGTTTGTTGCATTTCCAGAAGCAACAAGGGAAAACCTCCCAGTCACGATGTTGGCTAGCACTCAAGAGGCATGGACTTTGTACATATCTACAGAACTGCAGAGAAAACCTCTCTCCACATTTGTTGTATACTATGGCAGAGAGTCAATTGTAATGATAGTTCTGACATGCTCCAGATGCTGTTACAAAAGCACTACACAAAAGTCAAGTTGTCCTAACTCTTGGAAAATTTTCTAGAGCTTCACATGCACAGAGTGTGTGTGTGTGGGTGTGTTCAAGCATTCATTAAACTTCTTCCTGTCAGGACCAAATTCCTCAAACTTGAAAACACTATCGATAAGTGAATAGATGGTGAAAGAGAAAGAGAGAGAGAGTGTGTGTGTGTGTCCAAGCACTCATTACCTTCTTCCTGTCAGGTCCGAATTTCTCAAACTTGACGACACCATCGATCAGTGAATAGATGGTGTAGTCCCTTCCTAGTCCCACATTGTTTCCTGGATGGAACTGTACTCATGCAAGGCAATTTAGTGCTCCCAAGTTTCCATGCGTATTGCCACAACACTGTCACGCAGAAAGCAAGCAAGAAAGCAAGCAGGAATCAAGCAAGCAAGAAGTGAAGAAACAAGTGCAAGATGTATACAAAACATGATATCAAGAAGAAGGGTTTCCAGGGGGAACTACAAAAGCCCTAACCTTGGTGCCTCTTTGGCGAACGATTATGGCGCCGGGCTGCGCAGCTTGGTCACCGTAAATCTTCACGCCCAACATCTTAGGTTTGGAGTCCCTACCGTTCTTGGTACTTCCGGATCCCTTCTTGTGAGCTGCTTCGATGGTGATGGCGCCTCCATTTTGTCGTTCCACCAACCCACTGCTACTCCTCCTCTCCACCACCACCGCCCCAAACTTGTTGGCATCCCCTGTCATGTAAGAAGAGCCTGAGCTCGACGTCAAGCTCAAACCCTTAAGCATGCCTGTCATCGACGTCGTCGCTGCAGCTGGCACGGCGAGCATCGCCATTCCGACAAAGCTCAAAGACAGGATTGCCGCAGACGGGTGTTGCCGAGAATTTCGTTTGGTATGTGTGTGGACCGCGAAGCTCCAAGACGGAAGAAATGGGTTGTGCCGCAAAGAGATTTAGGGCAGTGGGTACTAGATAGCTGTATGGATAATCGTAGTAAAAACGGACGACAAGAAGGAATCGACAAAGCTAGATTCCGTCGATTCCTCGTCCGTCCGGCATCTCCTCACCTGACTTTGGGTTTTCGACGGACCGGGCAGTAGAAAAAACCGTGCCTTGAAAAAATGAAATAAAAACTGTCCAACAAAATCCATACCGGTTTTTGTTGTTGAAGTGTATGGAATTTGAAGGAATATCCATATCGTGGTTTTTCTCCGCCCATTTGTGGTGTAGCCACATTGGCAACCATCCACATGAGGATCTAGGCAAATTTGGCTATTGGACAGGTAGGACGGTAAAAAACATTTGTAATCCTGCTGCTGCTTGGCGACCTGGAGCAAGCGCTCTAAATTTGTGACCATGCTATTGGTTGGCGACCTACAGAAGGAGGCACTTTGAATTTGTAATCTTGCCTGCTGTGTGGCGACTCCCAGGAGCAGCCACTCTAAATCTAGCAAACCCAGTCCCAAACCTTGCTTTTTTGGCGATTTTTTTCAAAAATCCAGGGAAAAGGCCTTTGTATGGGCCACAGCCCCCAAAAACAATCCACATTTTGGAAAACAATTTACATAAAAGAAAACCGATGATCCATACACTTCGTTCAAAACCTATGGACTTTTTACTTGTTAAAATTAGGAAGTAAGGTTCAAAGTGTTTATGTGATTTTCTTTGTAGTTTTTTTTTGTTTTTTTTGGTGAACTTGATATATTTTTCTTCTTCCTCTTCAAACTTGATGTGTGTGTGTTTTTTATTCTTTACTTTTCTTGTTTTTAATATACGTGTGGTGTAAAGTAAAGGTGGAATTACCTAAAGGGGTTTGGTTTTGAATGTTTTGAATTCAAGCTTAAAGAATATAAGGCTTAGATAATACCAACTTAGATGGAAGATGTTTTTTTAAAAAGATGTTTTTTCCAAATGTATTTTTATGATTTTGTTTGGAAAGTAGATTTTCATTTTTTCATATACTTAGGGGGAAGTATTAGCTTTCTTTCAAAAATTTCTTTGTCTCTCTTTCATATTTTTATCTATTAATTAATCCTATTAAAAACATTGGCTATTGTATTCTTTTCATATTCAATCTTTGCTTGCAATCTCCTTGTTTTCATTGCATCTTCACTTGTTGTAAATGTCACCGCCATGCCTTTCCTTCCACCTCTACACTTCCACCTCCTGGAAAAGCAATAAATGAAGATTTTAAAAATAAAATAAAAAGTTTAAAAAATGAACTAAAAAACAAATGTGTAAAAATATTTTTAAAACCCTAACACTCAATTCATTCAAATCTTTGTACATAAAAAGAAAAAAAACATGAAGTTGGGGGGGGGGGGGGGGTGGGGCACAAAAGTGACAATTTATTATATTAAATTTATTAAAAAAACCTCATAAATTCTTGAGAAGAAGAATGAGAGATGAAATAAAAAGTAAACACAAAGATATTTCCTAAACCTTAACATTCGCTGCACTGAAATCTTAAATCAATCACCATGCAATCAAAATTATATATATATAAATATAAAGTTGGAAGACTTTTTTTAAACAACAAATAAAAAGAAAAAAACTACACATAAATACTTTTAAAAAAAGAATGAAAAATGAAATACAAAGCAAACACAAAAATGCTTTTAAAATCCTAACACCCATTTCATTACATTTTCACCGTTCACCTTAAAAACATCAAAACAAACCAATTTGATACACTTTTTAATGTATTTTTGAATTCTTTGACAACCTCCAAATAATTTGACAAGAGACATATCTTAACATTAGAACTTGAAAGAGAGAGAGAAAACACATCAAGTTAAAAACAAAAAACAAAGCATCACAAAAGAACATTGTTTTTTTTTATCTTGTGCATTCCAATGACCCATTAATCCAATCATTAGATTTGTCACGCATCTAACCCAAAAAAAGGATTGCAATGCAATTCTAACTCCCATGTATCAAATTTTGTTAAAACATTTGAACTTTTTTACTTATGGTATTAGGTATTAAACAAAGGAAGAAGAATAAATGACCCATTAACAACAATGTTACAAAGTGAGCACGTGAATATGAGCTTATGAACATGAGCCTGTGAGCATGAATGGATTTTTTGGAATATTTTGATGATGTGGATAGAATATATATAAAATATTCCTATGCCACGTAAGAATGAAGAGGAAAATATTTTTCCATATGTACATGGATGAAAGACACAAAATGGACGAAAAGTTTGGATGAAAGCTGAACATTGATGAATTTTTTGGATGATAATTACAAGTTGACGAATATTTTGGATGAAAATTTGATAGGTTAAAATGTATGGATGGAATTAATTCCAAAACAATTATGTAAAATGAAAACCACATCTACATGGATGACAATTACAAAAAGGATGAAATATTTGGATAACGTGGAACTTGAATGAACTCTTGGATGATAATTGGAAATAGATGAATTGTTTGGATGAAAGTTTTAATTGGTTGATTTTATGGATGAAAATAATTCCAAAACAGTTATGACAAGTGGAAATTATTAAATTCATATAATTTTCATGTCCAATTTCATCCACAAAAAAAGGTGTCAAAGGTGAAATTTGAAGGAGCTACATTACAATGTGAAAAGGTGGAACAATAACTTTTGTAAGTTAAGTCAAGTCACATAGTAAGTCAAAGATAGAAAGTCCACATAATGATGGAATGGGAAAATGCTTCAGAAATTACTAAATAATGCACTACACGCATCATGCTGAAAAATATTTTCATTTTTGCAACAAAATAAATTCCAAATGAACAGAACCCATAATAGTCATATTTAACAACAATCTAATGATTCTGTAACCTAATTTACTTCTAGGACTTTGGCACGATTTAATAATCTATGAACCTCATTCCAGCTCCAGGATGGATAATGGATGAATGGTTATTTAATCCCATAATACATGGCATATTGCAAAATGTAACACAAGTCTTTATAAGGCACCCATGCCCCCATTTGCCTAGGGTCAAAGCCATCATGAAAGAAAAGTTCATGCAATTGCAAGTCGAACACTCACTAATCGATATTTCATGTTGTTCACAATCTTATAGCAATCCTAAAAGGAGGTGGTAAATTCATCCATATCCCACAAGAGGAATGTTTGAGGGAGTTAATAGTGTGGCTTCAAGAATTTGTCCCACCTCCCCCTTGTTTTCTTGCAGAATGGATAGCTTGAAAATGTCATGACGATGAATCTTCTTCCCATTCCTTGATTTTGGCCAAGCATCTAGATCCAATGGCTTATAAATAGGGGTAGAAGTACCATCACCAAAAAGATTTTGAGGGGCACATCCGGGAGGCTATTTCACGAGTGCAGATATGTCATCCCCAACCAGATTAATGAGGGGACATCTTGGCTTCTTCAAGAGCAAAAAACTAACCTCCTCTAATGCCACCACCTCAATTTGAATGTGATTTGTCCCTTCTTGCACATGCCATAAGGAAGGCAAGGTTGGCCTATCGAGTGCATGTTTCCTGCTTGTCCCTCCCACACAATGCATAAGGTCATCATGACAAAATCAAAACTTATGTAACTCAATTGATACACCTTGGGCTATAGACCAATAACCAACATAACATGGAGTAGGAATACCATGATCTATTTGTTTTGAAATGATTATGGTTTTGTAATAGTGTTTAGTGCCTTTTTGCAATGCCAAACAACAATTGTTTGACTTTAGGGGACAACCTTCAATTTGGTAAATGTCATCCCCACATAGGCACTCAAGAGCCTCCACACCATTGTGGGTGATAACATGATCAAGGCTATCGGTCTCCCCCCCATCCATAGCTAACGACTAGTTGATTAGAGTCATTGCATTGGCCATTTTCAAATGAGAAAAGTTCACCCGATCATACCAGTGTGAATCTCCTTCTAACCCAGGTGGAAGGTTTGCCTTGCATTTGGGTTATCCAAACACTTCCTAACCATCCAAGTGTAGTATTCTAATGGAAAGACCAAAGCTTGAGGTGTATTTGGCAACTACAACAACAATTTGGAATGGGTCCCCAGACTGATTAGCCCTACGCATGCGCAATTCATTCTTGTTTGGATCAATCCTAAATGCACCTCCTTGTAAGAAAACATAATACAATGAAGATTATCTGAATGCTTACACATAATCATTGGATGTTGTAGCAAAGAGGCAAGTACCCATGTTGCCAAATTGTTGGAGCCAAATATTATGGATTGTTTCAGATAAGTTACAAGTTGGTATATTGACTTCCTTGTCCAAAGAGAATTTCTACAAACACCTAAAAGGAATGAAATTAGAATTTAGGAAGGACGGATGGAAAATAAATTTTGAATAAAATAATTTGGAAGAACTTACATTTAACTTGAAACCTCCTCATCGTCGCACACAAAAGTGCTAGAAGTTGAACCAATTGTTGAGCTCATGAACATGGCACCCTTGCTTGCAACTCTAGACAAGTACCACTGAGACCGAATGGTAATATATCAAAAATCAACTTCCTCCAAGGACATGGTTATTTTGTACTCATAATAGAGGGCTTTGTGTTGATCATGGAACTTTGGTGTAATCAATTGCTTGGTGTGTCTATCCAAAGATTTAGTCCAATGGAAAAAATAGGTTCGCTTTTTGTCAACCATCTTCACCATAGGATTCCAATCCTATAAATAATGCGAATAACATTTCAATTTGCTTGTGCACCATCTACCATGAACCTTTTGAAAACAGGCGTACCCAACCTTTTTCTTCTCAATAATTGCATTCAACTTTTTCCACAAAATGCATTGAGCTTCCATGTCCTCAAACCGCAATTGTCATGACCTTACACTAGACCAAATCATAAACGTGATAGGCCATCGTTATCCATCCTTGAACACGTTTTACATGATCAAACAACATCCATGCATTTGGTAAATCATCACTTGATTACATTCACTGGACCAAATCAAATCCATACACAACTCCATTGATAGACATCTTGAACAAATAAACCTTTTGCCCTGCCTATTGACCAAGAAAATAATTGTCTTGAATATAGTCGTAACCAAACAGTGCTTTCAATTTTAAGATATAGTTAATGGAATCAAAGTACTAGGATGATGCTTTAGTGAAACAATGAGATTGTGTATGCCAGGGGAGCACAAAGGAACAAACTTTAACAACATTTGATCTACTTTTTCACCTTTGAGAACTTCCATAGGACCTTTTCCATCTTCGTTCAGCAAGTGGTGAGAAAGAAATGTCTTGCTCGCAAACAAATAATGGCCAAAATAATAGTAATTAGCAAGCAACAGACCTTGTCTACAACTGTGTTTTTCATCTCCTAAAAGGATTCTCTACACTTGTTGTTTGCAACTGGATGGGCATGGATGCCCAAGTGGATCACGACTCTTGAAAGATTTGAAAACTTGTGAACAACATAATACATTTTAGAACTACAAGTTTGTAGAGAGGTGGGGGAAGAATCACATAACTTACAGCTAATGGTATAGATTGGTGATTTCATGAAACATTGCCTAAATATCGAAAGTTGCGAACTATCCCCATTCCAAAAAACTTCATCGCGCGTAGAAAAATGTTGAAACAACGAATAAAAATCATTTTGACATCACAAATGTCTAAGGCATTTTGTCATTCTAAAGCCCAACCTAAATGAATTATGAATGTTACTAGTTTGCAACTTGCACCAAGCATGACCATCAAACTTTTTGTCCATACCTTGCAATTGTCCGAGTTGTCCCAATGGATGACAAATAGGAGGAAACTCAAATAATATGTCACCATTAAATTTAGTGGGAAGATAATTCACAAGTTCAATTGTGATGACCTCGTAATCTAGGGACTTCAATTCAAGACAAATGTGCAAAGTTGAAGACATTGCCTTTAGCGAATCGATAACACTAAAGAAAGCAACTATTTGCACCACTTCCATCCATAGAGGTTGCACCTTGTAAGCTCATGAATTTGCAAGCGACACTTCCATCCAAAAAGCCTATTTTTTGTTAGCTTGCAGATTTGCAAAAACATGCATAACAACATTAGGAGGGGAAGGTCTATCTTCATCAGAATAATTGCAAAAATTGATAAACAATGACTCCATAATCGAAACAAAAAACTTCAAATTGTGAAAAATTGCAATGGGTTTTTCCTTCATCAAGATGCCTCCCATAGTATTGTTGGCCACTAATGTAATTGTGCCTAGTGTTACAACAGTATCTGTTAATAACATTTTCACTGACAATCTAATACCTACCATTGGTGATAGTCCAAAACATCCCTCTAGGGGTTCACATTCAGAACTTGGTAAACAAAACTTAAAACGGCGTTATCATCCCCATAGGAAACCTCTTTAGAAACATGCACACATCCTTAGTGGAAAGCAAACATTGCACATATGAAATTTTAATCACTTGGACGATTCTAAAATCAGAAACCAAGATGGTAAGATCTAGCTTCCCCACAACATGGAAGTAGCTATCAAGATCAAAAGAGAAGGAAATCAATGAGATAAATATAATAATAGTTTCACAAGTGAACAATAAAAAATGTTGTTGCATTAGAAACTCAATATAAGATAAAGATGAAGAATTGGAACTCAAAAATCCAACATGAAAAATAGAAGTGCAGAAGCATATTATTAGTAAAATGCAAGGACGAATACCAATTTCTAATGAAAAACAACAATGTGAATGGAATAAGGAAACATATATTGGCAAAAAACATGTATTGTTCCCCTCGCATAAATTTGAATGATATAATAGACAATGCAACAACAAGAATAAAATTGGTGGCAAAAAAGGAAATGAAAGATACCAATATAGAACATACAACAAACCTAATATGGAAGCAAGGGGGAATTGAAAAATTACATAAACATAAGAGGAAAATAATGAACTAGAGAATAATGAAACTAGAAAATTAGGGGTGATGCAAATTTATGTGAGGAGATATATCTTGGAGCAATGCATTATCGCTTATCAATTTGTCGCCTAATAATCCTAATAATTGAACTACAATCACAAATTCATGTTGGGAAATATGAATGATATGGAGAAAAGAAATTATATATTTTTTGCCTAGAATAACTCAAAATATATATCCCAATTCAACAAGAAACTAGATGGTGGTGTGCATCCAAAATCAATGGCTGCAGTCTTCGAAAAAATTCTAAATTATTAGACCTTTATACATACCAGATAGTGGCCACCGTAGACCATTGTCCCAAGCCTAAAACACGGTCCAATGGAATCATGTAATCCCATTGATGAATGGATAAGAATGGTCCCAAGGTATATAGACATAATCCAATATAACAAATTTGAATCAAAATAACAAAGAACATAATTGGCATGAGTTAGGGTTGGAGGTATGGAGAACCTACATTTAGGTTAGATTATAAATTAGTTCATTTTGTATTATTATTTATCATTTGCCTGTATATGGGGGTGCACAGTTGAGCTGTGGACCATCACATATGTTCCATTTGAGTTTTTCTAAGCGCCAAAAGAAACTCCAATGGAAGAAAAACAAATGTTGACCTTGGGCCCGGCTCCAAATTTGGAGCTAGGCTTACTGTCGATTTTTGTTTTTGGTTTCATCCAAGTTTCTCTTGGTGCCAAGAAAAGTTCAGAGGGAGTAAAACATATGCCGAACTTGAGTTTGGCTCGAAATTTGAAACTAGGCTAAAGTTTGGCTTTTTTCTTTGGCTCCATCTAAGCTCTTTTCCATGCCGAGAGAAGTTCAAATGGAGCAAAAAAAAAACCAATATTGGGCTTGGTTCCAAATTCAGAGTTGGGCCCAAACTTGACATTTTTTTTTTTTTGCTCCATCCGAGTTTCTTTTTGTGCCATGAAAAGTCTAGATGGAGCAAAAAAAAAGTTGATCTCTAGTTTAACTCTAAAATTGGAGCCAAATTAAAGCTTGGCTTTTTTTTTTGGCTCTTATAAAGCTTCTTTTTGTGCTAAAAGAAGCTCAAAAGGAGCTCAAGGAGCTAAAGCCCAAAAAAAACCTAGGATGTTTACTTCTTTTTTTTCCTTAGCTTGACCTTTTGAGCTTAGTTCTTTTTTTAGGAAAGTATGTTGAACTTTTTGTGCCCCTTCTTTTACAGGACATATATTGCAAATATATTTCCATCATAAGGATAATGGAGATGCTTCATGTATTGGGTGCATTGGGATAAACTTTTGTTTGCAAAATTATGGATGGTTTTCATAGTTTTATTTGTGCATTTGTAACATTCTGAATTTTTATTGCAAACTTCCCAAGTGGTGCCATATGCAAATTCCTTGTCCTTCAATAGGACTATTCAAGCCATTCAAAGCCAGACCAAGTTTAACAACTTTGAAGTTCTTGACAAGCATAAGATGGTGCCAAAAAACAAAACCTAAATGGTTATTCCCCTATGTCAAATGATATCCATGCTGATTTTTCGTCTTGCTTTCAAAAAATTGATGTTCTCGAGATGGAGTAGGCGATTTAGACTGGCTATTAGGAGGGGGACAAAGTATTTTAAGGTCCATTCTTGAAGGTGTACCAAAATCTTGTCACAACGTCACCTTTTTATTTTTTAAACCTAGTCCTTTTTTACCATGTAAAGACACATTTATGGATGATTATAATGGAATTTAAATTTGTAATGGTTTAAAATATAGTCCTTCTAAAAAATTTAACATTTGATTCATTAGTTTTTATGGGATCAAAATATAAAGTAAAAAAGGACTGCAATAAAAAGTAGGCCCTTTTCATCATGTGTGGTACACCTTAAAGGAATGTCACCTTTTATGTTTCACCTCTCAATTGGAAGGAGTAAGAGGATTTCCAAAAGTAGTACATGTTTTCTTGGAATCAACATTGGATGTCTAAGAATGAAACATTTGAGTCTTTTTTGTTTACTGATCTTGACCTCAAAACTTTTTCCAAGTGCATTTTTTTTTATCTCAAATCAAAATCACAAGTTGGAGGCTTGGCTACCTTACATTAACCGTATAACAACACAAAAAATGAACCTTCCATAAGGGACAAATCTTATCGATTAATAAATGTTCCAACTAATTTCTTTTTAAAGTTATTGATGCACTTCAAACATGCTGCCAATACCCAATTGAATATAGTTGAATTCCAATAAACAAAGCTACATTTGATGTCCCAAAGTTTTGCATTGGTTTGATTTATGCAACAATATTAATCGGTTGGTCTCAAATGGTTCATGTCAAATGTGCTACCAACATACCACATACAACATTGTTTTCAATGACCCCCAAAAGAAATTTGTCATTCAAATTGCTTTTTAATTCGATTTCAAATTTTTCTTCAAAATAAGCAAAATTTTCATTTGACACCGCCAAAGTTAAATGTTACAAATTGTTCAATCTTCAAAAGAGATCACAAGTATGGCATGGAGTTTTTATTATTATGATAAACATAGGAGTACTACAATCCATACTTCATAAAAACTAATTGAGTTTTTTGTTCCATGGAAATGAATCTTAGTTTGTTGCCCATGTATTCTTCGTATGTCACACACTTTTCATCTTATTCCTATTTTGACCATATCCTTAAAAGTTGTTTCCTATAACTATTTTCCCAAAGACTTCCACGAGGAATTCAAATTCACACCAAACTACATTTTCTCCTAGTCCTTAACTATTACACTTGAAATAATAGTTAAATATAATTACATGTGTAAAAAATGACAATATAAAAACTAACTACATAGCTTATATACTATGGAGCTAGTTAATGATGCACACAAGTGGGCCCCAAAATCTTTTAGACATGAAACAAGGCCATGTCTTCTTAGGTGATTTTTCAAAAAAAAGAGTTAAGACAATTTAACACAATGCACATTGATTGAACACACACATAGACACACATACATGATATATACACAACGACACTATCTTGTGAACATGAGTGTGAGTAGGTGAACATGATGAAATTTCTTAAAAAAAGATTTTGATGGCATGGATAGGATATTATTGGAATTTTTTTGCCACGACGATGGAATCTAATTTGACATAGATGAAATGAAAATTGATGAAAATAATGGATGAAAATCATCTTAAAGAAACCTTTTTTAGTGAAACTTTCAAGATGAACTTATTTTTAGAAAAGGTTTAACTTTAAAAACCTAGGCTTCTTCATATATTGTTGAATGAAATAGTAGTGTTTGTTTGTGGGTTGGATGTATAGAATATGTCATGCACAAAATTACACTTGGAAAGGACATTTCGAATTTTCAGGTGATATTTTATCACTGAATCACAAAACAAACATATTTTGATTGTTTATTAAGACACAAGAGGTAGGACATAGGACAAAGATAAATATAATTTTGCTTTGTTACACAAAACACCAATGCACCTAATATTAGTTATGATAATTTGCACACACATAAATCCATGCCCAATAGGTTGTCCATTTGCACTTGAATGGAAACAATTATCAATTCATTCTAAATGTTTCAAAAAATGAAATAAAATCTTGCACTTCATACTAGTATTTCATACCTATTAACCACTTCAAAATGTACTTAGTGACAATCCCATTATCCCATGTTATATAATTAGACATGAGCATTCTCAATTATTCACGAACTACCGTCTTAGCATAACTCATTAGGAGTTGCATTTCATTCCAACTCCATGTTGAGAAATGAATGAATTTTTTTGTTTGGCCATAATACATCACATTTTGCAAGATGAATAGAGGTGTTTGCAATGCACCCACTTCCCATAAACACCCAAGGAACTTGCCATCATTGTTATTTGAAGTCAACACAAGTGCAAGTAAGGAAATTTCCAATCGTCACTTCATATTATTTTGTGTTAGGAAGTGGACTAGAGCTCATGATGTAAATCTATCCATACCCCAGTGAAGGAATTTTTGTTGTTGGCAAAACAACTTCCAAAGTTCATCCAACCTCCCACCTATTTGTTTGTTGTGTTGAAAATTTCAATGTTGTTGCACATCAAATTGCTTTATTATTGCAAGTGTTTGCCCAAGCATTTGAATCTATAAGTTGATTAGGAGTTGTTGTATTCTCACATGCAAAAAAGGTTTGAAGAACACATTTGCATGCTTCACACAAAATAAATATTGCCTCTTCCAATGCTATGACTCAAATTGAGTCAAGTTGGTATCTATTTGCACTAGCCATGTTGACGGGACAAGTGGTCTATTGACACAATACTTTTTCCTAGTTCTTCCAAGATAGTGAATCAAATCATTTGCACAAAACCAAAACTTGTGACAGATTGGTGCAAACCCTTTTAGATCAAACGACAAACCATTGTAACATGGATTCGGTATGCCACAAATTGTTCTTCTTGTAATGATTTGGGCATTGCAATGCTTCATCAAGTCTTTTTGAATTGTAAAACAATGAGAATTCGACGATGGTGGGCACCTCTTAGTTCTCCACACACCATTTTAAAACATATGCGTTTGAACCTTCAATTATTGAAAAGTCAAAACAAATGCCTCATCCCTCAAAATCCCACTAGACTCTATAGCATTAACATTTGAACCAATGAAGCCATTTAACTTTCGGTTGAGATAAATTCACACGATCATGCTTGTGTGAATCCCCCTCTAATCTTGGGGCTATATCAACCCTCCATTTTGTGGATCCAAAAAAAATTTAACCGTCCAAATGACATGTTCTAGTAGTGAAGGAGGACTTGTTGATGTATTTTATGACAATGTTGGCCATCTACAATAGGTCAATAGATTGGTTTATTTGTTGCAATTACAATTCACCCTTGTTAAGACCTTTTTGCAGCTTCCACCATTCAAGTATACAATGTACAATGCACATTGTGTAAAAGTATGAACATAATCATTAGAAGTTGTAGGGTAAAAACATTCACCCCTTTTCCCATATTGCTACAACCAAATGTTATGGACTGTCTCTGATAGGTTACAAGTAGGCATGTCGACAAGCTCCTCCAGGCTAAACTTCTGCAAGCTTTTTCAAAGAAAGACAAATAAGATATTGGCATCATAAAAAAGAATAAACAAATAATATATGAAAGTCAAGGTGTCTCACATGTAGCATGAAGGCCCCCCCATTCTCTCACATAGAAGTGCCAAAAACACAACCAATTATTAAGCTCATGAATTGTACTTTCAAGAGTAGCCCTAAACAAGCTTTTCTGCTTTGTAGCTTAAACTTCAAGAACTCTCTTGCCCCCATCAAAGAAAAAGAACAAAACTTATACATTTAACTATTATAAGGTTTAGGATTTAGGGTTTAAAAGCAATTTTAGACTTTTATTTCTTTTACTTTGTGCTGTTTATCATCCTTTTGTGTAAAAAAGATGTTTTTAAAAACCTTGAATAAAGATGAAGACCAAAAAAAGGAACATGAAAGCTATACATCATGATGATGCTGATTGTAATTGTCGGTGAATCTGCTTTGGCATCCATTGTGGAATATTCGAAAAGTAGCTTCGTTAGTTGTGGCATGATTCCATTCAATTGATCTATCACTATCAAAAAATTTGTTTGAAGGCGTTTGTGCTTGGATTCTAATGTTGGATGAACAATTTAATGCTTAC
Organism: Sphagnum contortum; assembly: GCA_963920785.1. Classification (NCBI taxonomy): domain Eukaryota; kingdom Viridiplantae; phylum Streptophyta; class Sphagnopsida; order Sphagnales; family Sphagnaceae; genus Sphagnum; species Sphagnum contortum. Next base: position 7,845,972 of record OY987288.1, read on the forward strand.
CAGACCATGTAAGTAAATATTAATTTAGATGACAAAGTGGGTTTGTACCCTAATGTTCTGTAAACAACTTTATGTTGGCCATTTTTATCGTTCTTGAAATGTCAGGAATAGTTATAAGATCGACAGTGTGTATGAGAACAATGGCTGGAAAAGATTGTGGGTGGCAAAGCAATTATAGTGATGAAGTAGAGGTTTGGAACAAATAGTAGCATTGTGTATAGTGGTATTGCTAGGGAGTTTTTGGCCAAGGCATTGATTGTGGTAGTGAATGTTGCATTAGCATGCAAATCTCCCATTTGCTCTCACCATTTCTTGTTTTGCCATCACCCTTGCATTATTAAGGGTTGTTGGAAAGACATCATTTGGAGGTGGAGACTAACTTTTTTTCTCTTTGTGTAATGTGAACAATAGAAAAAGGTAGTCCATGGACTTTTTTACTTTCATTGAATACCACCAACATCAAATTGCAACATATCGAACATCCGCTTCTTCCAAAGATGTTGTGTTTTTGTATTCAAAACACAAGGCCTTGTGTCATTCTTGTAACTCCAGTGCAATCAATTGTTTTGTGTGTTTGTCAAGTCACTAAGCCCAATGGAACAAACAAGTTTGTTCATTGTCAACCATCTTCATAGAGGCATCTCCAAAACCGTACATGATTCGGACATCATTCCAATTGGCATGAGCATTATTCGTCATGAAACCTTTGAAATTGGGGTTTGCATTCTGACTTTAGCAGGATGTGCATAGGTGATGTGATCTCTTGGAACACCATGCTTTGGGGCTATGCAATGCATGAGTGTGCTAAAGAAGCTCATGGACACTTCGAGCAGATGCTTGAAAAAGGTGGAGAGATCAATCTCATCACTTTTTTTTCTCTTCTATCAGCTTGTAGCTATGCATGCCTAGTGGATGAAGGCCTGCACTATTTTGATTTAATGAGTTCACGTTTTAGTATTTCTGCAACAGTGGAACACTATGTCTGCACAGTTGACCTTCTGGGATACATCGGCCATCTGCAGGAGGCAGAACGTCTGATCATGACAATGTCCTGTGAACCAAATACAACTGTATGGACAATCTTGCTTCATGCTTGCAAAAGCCATGGTAATGTGGAGATGGGTGAATGTGTTGCAAAACAAGCTATGCAAATTGGACCTCGAATTGCCTTCCATAGGAGACAGTGAGCATCTGATCCTGACAATGCTCTGTAAACCAAATGTAGATGTGTGGAAGTCCTTGCTTGGTGCTTGCAGAAGCCATTGTAATGTGGAGATGGGTGAACATGTTGCAAAACAAGCTCTGGTGGGTTCCTTTTGTTGTGCAAGGGCACTGTGTGTGAGTTGATGGTCATAGTCTTGTCAGTGACACTCACAAGATTAGCCTACACTCATTCTTTATCCCCTCTTTTTGCTCATGGAGCATTGGCATATGGAGGGTTTGCAATAGGGAAACTTCCAGAGTGTATAATGGTATCCACACCAGATATTGCGAGCTCCTTCACCAATGGAGGTGTTGAGTTTAATGAAAGGGTGATCTTCATTATTGGTGATGGCCTACTACTCACTAACCATGGATGTTGTGAAGGTTCAATTGCAGTGGGTGATCTGCCAGATGTTCATGTTCCAGATAGCATAGAGCCTGACCTCCTGTTTATTCATTCAATATAATGTTTCAGCAAGCAGAGCTTGTTCATCAACCTATTTGCAAGGAGGAAATCAATTCCAACCAGGTTACTTGTCTTGTATTTATAAATCAGTTGGTAGATCTGTATTGAAGAAACCCCCTCTTTGGGAGTTCTCCCAGATTTTAAACCTCTTTGGGACATTATTTGAATCTATTTAGTAGTAGAACTATGAAGTGAATTCAGTGACTGTGCTTGCAGGGCATATTTTGACAGGTTGGTTGGACAGGTTGAGAGTGAAAGGCTCATAATGAGCAATACATGGCACATGGACAGCTGCCCCTTAGATTAAGGACGTCTCTTCTACAATCCTTCCTCTGCTGTCCCTGGGTGTGCCCTCCCCAATGGCATTGTGCTAAATCCAGGGTTCTATTTTGAAAGGAAGGCAAATATGAGAGAAGGTGGCTGCAAACAAGCTCAAGACTCAAGACCACTCCCCCAGGCCTTTGTTTGCTTCTTTTACTGCTTGTGTAATCTCCAGAGTTCAATTCACTAGTTGTCACTCCTCAGTCTCACCTAGGAAGGCTAGCCACATTCTGGTTCTGTTCATATGCAACTGTCAGTTCACAATGCAGAGCTCGTTTTTGGTTTGAATGTAGGATTCACCTGTTTTTTTCATGAATAATCTCCAAACTAAGAAGGACAAAGCTTGAAATATGCGCTGTCTCATAGGTCATGGCCTTGTCATTAGCCTTGGCCAAAAATGGTAACGAATAGAGGTAGGCGTAGAAATTCTTGGCAGCTACCGAGGTGAGCCAGTGAACACCCAATTCATTGTCAATTGCAGTGCAAAGCAGTGGGCCCAAGTTTTTTTAAAATAGCATATCCTGATAGCATTGAACTCAGTGCTCCATTGTACTCATTGCACCTTGTTCATGTCATAAATTGTCAATCAGTTGTGGCTCCTAATTCTTGCACCCCTTGAACCCCCTGAACCCTAAATCAAGAGAACTGGTTATCTCATTCACTGTGAGCACAATTGGGTGTTACATGGCATAATCAAGAAATTTTTTTGACACCTTGACAAGGCATTTTAAGTTCTCATCTTGCAATGTGCTCACCCGATTCTGCATTTTCATTTCCGCTCTACTCAATTCTCAAGTCCCATAAGTTATCACACATCATATGAACCAAATCACAAGATTGCAACTTACAATCAGATTTTCACAAGCATCATTCATGGCAGCATATCTATTGATGTGCCTCTCTCCCAGCAAAGAATAGATTTTGCCAAGGAAAAATCAAGTTTCACCTCCCAAGAGCTAGCAAGCTATGAAACCCACCAATGAAAACGAAGTGCACAAATAGAACAACTGTAGCAAAAGACAACAAACAAATTGCCATCAAAACAGTACCCAGATAAGGCCCTGGCTGCTGCTGCACACCAAAACCAGACAAAAGGAAAGTTCGATAGCAGATTTCTTCAAGTCCAAAATTTGGAATCCTGAAAATTCCCCCCAAACAGAGAGCTAATGCATTAATAGAATTCCCAAAGTACAACCATTTGATGGCCCCAGATGTGTTAAGGCAGAAAAGTCAAAGTGACTACCAAAAGCTAAATGTGAAGACAAAGAGAACAGAAAAGTTAGTTTTGAATTGAAAGGCAATTTCAAAGCAAAACTGGACAGAAAGGCTTTGCCCAAATCGGCCACCTTGCAAATCCATATGATAAGACAAATGTAAAGACAAATAGCTTTTGATTGAAAGTACAACCAGTTGACGTTCAATGGCCTCAGATTTGTTAGTCATCTCATTTTTTGTGTCTTAACATTTAGCTTTTGATTGAAAAGTCAGTTTGAAAGCCAAACTGTACAGAAAGGCTTTGCACAAATCAGCAACCTTGCAAATCTATATGATTAAAGAGAACAGAGTTGCACAAGATGTCACATAACCGTATTTTAATCAACCTTGCAAAATGCTCCCCAAGCTTTCAGAGCCCATCTCAAATCCTGGGCTTCATTTTCAAGAGTTGGAATTGCTTAAACAACTTAAACTTGGGCTCCATGCTGCTGCACACTACCAGTGACAATCAACTATGTTTTCTCTCTTATGTTCCCATATGGTTTTCCAATAGTTCATCATTATTATGTCACTATCAAATTTAACTTGAATTAACATAAATATCATAGACATGAAAAGTCACATGTTAATTTGCCTTTTCATATCCATGTTGGTGGGTAGGGAAAAGGAGTGAGGTAGTTATTAAGAAAGAAGTGAAGTAGTTAGGCTTGGAATGAGGTAGGTATGAGTTGTCTCTGGAATTACCCAGGGATGACCATACAAAAGATTATGCAACATCTCCCATATACCTGTTCCTTGAAATCTTGTCACAGAAATTTTGACAACCTGGCCTATTCAGGATCACTGATCTAATTTTCAAAAAAATGAGATTGGTGTACATACAAATGCAGAGTCAAGCATACCTTCCAAGTTGCACAAATGTCTTAGTGTGACTTGAGGACCACCAAGGAAATAAACTAGAATACCTTTAAAAAAGGAAGCATTCAAGCTGCAAGTTGGCACCACTGCCCCCCACACATTGGGCATCCGAAAGCCCATCGTCCAGACCATATCTCCTTAACTGTCTGGCTTGGTGCTCCAACATTACTGGCAATGGACAAAGATGCTGTTTGCCTCCCACATCGCAAACACTGTCAACAGAGATGACCAAATATGGAACATATCTTTGTAAGTATTGAGAACTTCTCCATAGGTATGAAATAAGTCAACCAGAACAGAATTGAGAAATGGCCAAGCATTCAACACCACAGAACATCTTTCAATATCCATCAAATTGATTGCCTGTAAGGAGGCTCCAGAATGTCCATCTGCAGGGAATTGAATTCAAAGTCTAGAGGCCTTTCCCCTATGGCATTGCATTTGTTGTTCTCCCATTGCATTCACAAAAGCGAGTATGTGGCAGGTGGGTGCAAAGCACATACAAATTAAAGGTAAAGAGAAAACCTTGTGCCAAATGCCATGCCCAGCTGGTTTCCAGACTGAGGAGATCACATCGCGGCGTGATCCAAGTAGTGTAGAAAAACTGCTCAGACCTACTACTGTGCATAACCCAAATCCAGCATCATGCTCCACTCGTCTCCGTTTCCTTGGCCACAGTTCAATAGGATTAGGGTCCAGATTTTCCACCTCCACCTCTACCTCCAGCATGCCTGACCATGGGCCCCCTGACAATGTTCGTCGATTCCATTCTTCTGAAGGGGGGTGCAGCTCCAGCTCACGCATCAGCAAGCCAGGTGCATCAGCCCCTCTTGGCCGTGGCAGTTTCTTTCAACCACAACCACATTCTATCAGTTGCAAGTTCCACCTGGTTCACAAGAACATCTGGTTCCAACTTCACACCTATTTCATCAGAGATCCTTCCGCCTGTCAGCCAAAGTCCTAAAAGGCACATTATCATCATATTGTTGCTGATAGGATCTACTTCAAATGCCAACACAAACTCTTATAAGAATCCATGCTTTGAACATGAGCTGTTTGCTCATGTTGGCTCAGGCCTCAGGCCTCTTATGTTTCAAACAATCTGAACAGAAATTTCTTAAACACTTTAAGAATCAGTTGCAGGTTTAGTTACAAACTTGCATGTGAGGTCCAAGTGACGCCTCCACAACTTCAGGAGCCACACTGAACTGGCCATCAATGAAGTGCAGTTGTGGAATGGGAGTAGTGTTTCCCACTTGTGACTTGGGCAGGGGATGTGCCAGCTGTGCTGTCCTCTTGCATAAATCCACCAAAACCAGAAACAAATGCTTCACCTGGAAAGGCTCCAGTGTCAAGCATTATCACTGTCTGGTCAATTTTATTGCTCCTTTGTGACCAAATGGCTTGACTTCTAAAGGTGAAAGCATGGGATCAATTGCTGCACTGGATGGTCGTCAAAATAGCTTATTCATTGATCTCACAGGATCCTAAGATGCTACAAAATGAAAAACTACAAAAGAGTAGAGTGAACAAAACAGGGCAACAAGGTGGACAGTTAAAAGTCTATGCTTCTGACCTCCTCTGAGGAGTAGCCTTGACCACAATTTCCATAACCCACCCGAGCCAATCGAGTGTTAGCCACCTCTTCAGATCCTTTGGTGATGGTGCCTGTGCTGTGGTTCAGAATTTGGCCCCCATCCTCCACTTTGACAACAGTGGTTGCAGAGCCTTGGACTCCAGTCATGACCTCTTTCAATGGCCCTACCTTAGTGATTGATTCACTAGTCTGCCCAGCCACACCTCCTACAAACCGCAGAAGCTGACGTTTACGAAAAATTAGACAGAAGAGGAGTAACTGGCACAACCTGTGAAGGAAGTGGCAGTCACCAATAAGGCGCACAGCAGGAGTCCCTGGGAAAGTTGCCGTACTAACATTCAATGGAAGGGGCATAACTGGCCCTACCAAATTGGTGCTTGAGATGGCAGCAGATGCAGGAACCTCAGCACTAGGGCTTGGGGCAGTGATTTTGGCCATGGCTCCCTGTACCCATGCTTGAAATTGTGCTGTTCCACCATTGCTTGTTGTCCCTGTCTGCACACCTGGCTTTCCAGACATTCCATCACTTTCTGAACCCTAATATTAGAGACGCTGCCCCTTTCCTATCACCACATTGAAGATGACATGTGCCAATCGACAAGTCTGGACCATATGGAAACAGAAGTAACATCCAATTATCAGAAAAAAGAAGCATCAAGACTATTCTTCACTCCTCTGAAGAAAACTTAGATCTCATAGAGATGAAAAGGCATCAGCCCCTTGAGCATACAATTATATCCTAAGGTGATTGTTTAACTGAGCAGAGCTTTAAGCAACTCTGCAGAAGCTGAAAACCTTGCAGGCCTGACAACTTCATAACTCAGGAGGGCCCATTACCACAGCAGGGCAAACTGTGATCCTTGTTCATTTTCACCTTTCAGCACACATTAGGCCACACAGATAGTCCTGCAAATGATTGCTTGCTCTGGTACTATCCAAAATCCAGTGAGACAATTACCAGGTGTAGTGGGGACTGGAGGGATAGTGGCAGTGCTGGGAGCAGTAGAGGGTCGCAAAGGAGTAGTTGAAGCAGCATTACTGGCAGCTGCATGTGCTGTTGCCAGTGTACGGCAAAAGCTGGCATACCGGCGCAATCGTGTCAAAAAATGAGATGCCAAGTCCAATATTGCATCCACATATGCCTGTAGTTTCCACATATTTTATAAATGAAGATTATTAATCAGCTGTGCACAGCAAACAACTCCATAAAACCTATGAAGTGGATATCAACCTATATCCTGCACCTACTGGGACAGCAGAAACCACAGAAGAATTGAAAGGTTTAAAATCAAGACACCTACCTACCTCCTTGTACTTAAAGAGTTGCTGCCTTCTGGAACACATTAGTCTTGCCCAAAACTATATCCCTCTGCAGACATTTTTGAAAAGAATTTAACAGGATCAAAAGCGATGTCTAGTGGAAGAGTACCTGAACTATTGGGACCAGTGCAGGATCCACTGCCATGGCATCAACACCAAGCCCTGTTAGTCTTTCATTGGAGGCTTGCCATGGCTCTGGAATGAGTGTGGAAGGGTTTACTAGTGCTGCCTCTATCCCCTGCCCCAACATATCCAACATCAACCGCCCTTGCATGTCCAACACCAACACCCGGACATCAGCTGCTTCCACCCCCTCCAGTATCCGACACTTTATTCGGTCCATTGCCTGCCAGACCCCACCCAACCACCCTCTACTGACTCATCATTGGAAATAAGCACGGAAATCCAAGAACAGAAGCATGTGTGTAGCTATTGTGAACTGGTTTTTCTAAATCTCAGACTGCAGAGGCATATTGGGAGGACTTTGAACCTTTTTGGAACCTGAAGAACCACTGGAGAGCAAGTAACCTTCTACCAGCATGGTCTGATTGATTGTGCCTCTCAGCACATGATAGTGAGAGCTACATAGAATGAGTTTCTCAAGCTAGAGAACTCCCTCAACAGATCCTGGAGGATATACTATGAGATTGCTCCAGCAGTCTGGTCTGGGCAGATTAAGAATCTACAGTTGCTGACTTCAAGGGTTCAAGGACCTTGAGCTGCTTCATATATTTTAGGGCATTCATGCCCTGGGTTCATCTGCAATGGGACATTTTACCTCACAAGGAACAGCAGCACCCACAGTATCTACTCTTTTCAATTATTGCTTGTGAGAACTTGAGACCTCTGTCAACATCAGGAGCTGAAACTTGTAAAGGAAGGTTGAAAGGAGAAGCAGCATACAGGGCCATAGTATTGACGATGCAAAGAGTTAAGGCTGTGAAAGTCAGCATCAAGCATTGCCATCACTCTGCCATGTGTCACTGCCTCCAAATATCATCACCAAAGAGTTTAGAAATGACAATGGAGAAACTAGACCGCAACGGTAAGAGGAGAAATTTGAGGACTACTCAAATGAGTGACCAACCCAACTAGGCCAGGCCTTTAGCATGTTCAAGGCTCAGCCTTCTAACATTCAGTAGAAACACTAAACCTGCAACATCTACCAAACCTACTGAAATGACAAGATGCCCATTCATAGGATGCTACCAATGACGACAAACTTCAGAAACCCTGCCCCGCAATTGAGCAGTACCATACTGGTAGACCAGAAATGTACCAGTGCCATCATCAGCAGCACATTGTGTGCATGCAACAGCATCCCACCAATCCACCTCACTCACCAAACTCCACCAAAACCTGTTGCAACCCTCAAAAATGCTAAGTTCCAGCTGAAACAACTCAAACCTACCTTCCAATCAGTGAACAAAATCAAAACTAGCTTTGCTAAAGCTGCTGAAATCTAGTCACATGCTGCAACTCAGTTTGCAGGTTCTAGGTTCTACAAAGAGTTGGTCTCATCCTGTTGGGAATTATTCAAGCCGAATTACAAGGGTTAAGGAGAGACTATAATCAGAAAACTCTGTGTGCTGCAGCTTTGTGGCCATAGCCCCTATGCCTAGCTTGGACAGAGCAAGAGGAGTTTGAGGAAGAGCAATGGGAGTTGGGGAAGGAATGGTGGTCACCACTGCCATGCATGCAGGCCAGCTTTAGTGCTGGGGATTATCTTTGAGAAAGAACTATACAAAAAACAAGCAAAGAAGAGGCACAATGAAACTTGCAAAGAAAATACACATATGCAGGTTTTGAGCACATGAAAAAGAAGATAATATACCTGTCAGCTAAATGACGATCCCATGTTAAGGGGGCAGATGCAGTGACTGGTGGAATCCTCACAATGCGGAGCACACATGTATCAGATTTGTGATCATGCCACACAGAGGCAAGACAGCAGCTTGTGGGTGAGAAGGCTGGAGCTGCTAAATGTGATGACATCACCTGGACTGAGAAGACATCAATAGGTGTCAAGGCCACCCCTGAGAATACATGAACTTCACCACCAAAAATTGCTATTGCAACTTCTCCCCCATGAGCAGAAAAACTGGCCTTGCCTATTGCCCTAGGATTCATGGGGCGCTCCCTTTTCTTCTTCTGTTGCTGATTCATAGGCTGGCCGTTTGATAGAACCCCCTTGTTTATGGTGTTGTTCACCACTGCAGTCCATGTTGTCATCATGGCCGGTGGACTCCCTGCACTGTCCAATAGTGCATGTATCACTACCGGTTTTTGTACACTCTCCCACCTTTGTATTCTCCAACCAGTCGCTGAAGGACCAGCATCTGGATCCTCTGGGGATATGTAGTACCCTGCCTGCATATTGCACCTTAGAATAGGAGAACACATCTATGTGATAGCAGAGAACTCCAAAAAAACACTTTGAAGGTAAACATTATGTCAATTCTGGCCTAGTCAAAACAAACACAAGAAATCAGACTGAAGCTCTTGCAAACTTGGAACTGGAAGTTTGGATCTGTTTGGATCATTCCATATTAGGATATTGGATAGAGACTTGCCATTACCTGTCTATTAGCTTGAAAGGTGTTTTCATAACAAATAAAGATTGCAGTCAGCTCTGTCTAAATTTCTTACAGCACAACAATCTTCATACCAATGCAGACAAAAATTGCACAAAGGAACTTATGAGGCTCACCTTCAACAATTACTGTGATGAGAGCATTCCCTCCACTGGAGGGATCAAAGGCAACTACACTAACCCCAGAACCCCATCCACTTGATGCAGATGCTTCTGGATTAATGTAAGCTGAAAAGTTGGAAACAACTGAGCACTGTAGTAGTGGGCCCATATAATCCTCACCCTCCACCCTAATTTCTCCAGAGGCCTGTTCTTGCCATGACAATAGATAGGCTGCAAGAGGTGCGATCCCCAGCCACGAAGGTGGTGTGGCCAATAATGGCAACTGCATTCCCACTGTGGGCTTCATGGCCACCTGTTGTGTGCTTCCTGAACTATTCAAGCCCCAAGGAGTCACCTCCCATATGACAACTGTTGACGGATTCCCAACAGGGGCCCCTGCAACAAGCAGTGCCCCAGCCTCACTGACAGTAATGTCACCACTAAAAACCCCACTTGGTCCAGCACCCAAAACTCCTTTCTTTGTGGCAAGCCACTTTGGAGTGGTCCCAGGCCACTGCCGCCAATGGAGCTGAACTGTGCCTGACCAGAATACACTGCACACACACAAGAAACTGGGCCACCGTGCTGCCATAGCAAAGGTGACACCATAAACCACCCCACCATTGTTAGACTTTGCTAATCCTGGAGAAAATGGGAAAGGAAAGGGAGAATGGCAAGTCTATACTTCCTTGGTGATTACAAGAGATTGAAACAAATTTTACCATCAGCCCTGGGCTGGTGATGCAAAAATCTCTCTTCAAATGAGGTTTTTGAGCTTGATGCTGCTGCTGTCCACCGATACTGCACCACACAAATACAGAGTCAAGGACACAAAACTGAGATCCAAATTGAGCATGTGTTCATCAAGTAATTAGTGCACCTCAGGATTTGCTCATCCAATACATGGGAATGGTAGTGAGAGCATACCGGGGACATTACAGGCACCCACTTGGTTATGATAGATTGCTCTTGCCGCCATTCATGCTCACAGCTCCAGTGATTACTACTGCTCCCAATACTTGACACACCCTGCACTCCCCTCACTTTGTAAGCAAATTTCCTTTTGTTGTTTTTTTAGTTTCACAGTGAAAATGTTTATAAGGGGTCCTCTTGCCAAACACTACTGGGGTGCAGTGACAGCAGAAAGGAATTAATAAAAATTGACTTACTTGAGTAGGCTGTGTCCATATTGTGACCCTGCCACCTGAATTACCAATTAATACGGCTCGTGGACACAAATTTGGTGACCACTCCAGAAACTGGATAGTGTCACCTGGTGTATCTGCACAAGCAAAAGTGAACTGCAGTTCTCACAGTTGACACAGATTGGGTTGTTGTAGGCCAATGATATTACACTTTGCCATTGCAGACCAAGGGTTCTTGTCACAAATAAGCTGAGTATTCACAAGAAGCACCAGCCAACAGTTCTATGACATACTACATTGAAAAGTAGCTAAAACAAAGGAAAAATGTTGGCAGTTGAACAAGCCACCAGCCAAAGAACAGGCAGATTACTTGTACAATGATGCAAATCAGTGAAGATAGATACCTGCAGGTACATTTAAAATTGAGTGTTCGGTAGGGCGCTCGGGGTCAACCACATGCACAGGTATCCAAAATGCAGGTTCTGGACCAGACCTGATTCCCTCCCCCATTTTCAGACCCTAAATGAGGTGACAGAAATCCAGGCACTTACACTTAACTTACTCCTCATCTCCCTTCTGCACTCCCCTTCTGAGTAGACATTACCTTTAACTTTAGAATTGAGAAATGAAAAAGTTGGTCAAGAATGTGTCTACATGTGTTATGGTGAAACATAAGCACCAACCCAATTTCACTGCATCCTTGACCTGCAGCTACTGGAACTACACAAAAGATTGAGTACCATTTATATACAAGAAGCTTGTCCTCTAGTTCTACAGTCCCTAGTAACAAAACAATCAGACACATAGTGAATGTGCATATGCCTACTAGGGCTGCAGATTGTCCCTCTCCTGAAATCTGGAGAAGAAGGAAACCAGGCTATACATCTGGAAGCCAAAAAGGTTACAACTGGGAAAATCACTGACCCTTGATCACTTGCACAAGTCTCCACAGCACAACAAATCAGATTTGTTTTTGCACACCATGCTACTGCACTGCAGACAAGGTCAAACACCAAAGAGCCATTATAACCCAAACACCATTAGTTCCAAAACAGAGACCTGATAAGCTAAACAAAACTTAAAAGGCTGACAAATGCATAAGTTTCAACCCTGCGCATTCACAGCTGATTAGTCTGCCCACAACAGTATGTATTTCACTGACAAAACTGAAATGTCTGCCAAACATACAAACCTCGATTTCCAATAACAGTTAAGGAGAAAGAAGGAAAGAATGGGAAAGGAAGTCGGTTATTCCATGCCTGGAGACAAGGAAGTCACATTTTTGGTAACACAACAACCAGGGAGACTGGAAACATCTCCAACAAGGAAACATATCTACACTCTCTGATCCAGGATATCATTCAGATGAGTCCATAGCTATATGAGTACCAATGTGGACATGGAAAATTATGGTGTTGGATGTATTTCAACATACAGCAGCAGGCAAGGACCATACCAATTCTCATAACCCTAAGACAGAGAGTTTGCATGAACTCCCCTCTTAATGATAGCAAGAAGCTGTAGCAATGCAAGAAAAAAAAAGTTGTACCTCTTGAACGGTGTTGGATATATCGCAGCATGCAAGGACCATACTGATTTTCATAGCCCTAAGACATAGGGTTTGCTCGAATTCCCCTCTTAATGATGGCAAGACAAGAGGCTGTAGCAATAAAAGAAAACAACACTTGGACCTTTCCAACATGGAACGAAGTTGAGCCGGGACAGACAGAAACAGAACAACAAAGAAGAGGATAAAAGTCCAAAACCCCACTTTCCGAGGAAAGAAAAAAGGAACCTGAAACTTTTACAGAGCTCCGGGAAGCTCATTTTGTGGATACGGACAAAGGACGAAGGATGGAGTGTCACTTGGAGAATAGTATTGTCCAGCTCCTCCTCCTCCTGTTGCTGCTGACCATCCTCCTGCTGCTTACGTGTCCCTCCTTCTACCACCGCCATAGCTCTCCATGGAATAGTACTCTCCCCGTCCCCTTCCGCAGCCGGATTCATGTCTCCTCTCCCTCCTATTCTACACTTCCGCGACCAAATTCTTCGTTCTTGATTCCATACCCAAGCCTCTGATCGCGCAAGTCAACACACAAAACTGTCCATCTGATTCTTCGCTCGCACGCCGTTTTCTCATGAAACTCCAGTCCACATTCCGCAAACCCTCCTGTTGACGCTGCGATCGCATGGCACTTTCTCGTGGGACTCCGGTCCAAATTTCGCAGACCCGGCTCCCGTCGCCGCTTTCGCTCGCATGCCACTTTCTCGTGGAACTCCGGTCCAGATTTCGCAAACCCTGTTTTGCTGCCAGCGAGAGCGCCTGGTGTCAACCAGTGTTTTTTTTCTCTCAAATTTGTGGGGTAGGTGCGTTGGCGAGTCTAGCCTTTTTCTCTTGTGGCGAATTTGTTTTTCAAAAAATTAATATTATTTCGATACTCCTTTTTGAAAATCTGAATATTCGCCACATTTCTACACATTCTCCAAGCAAGTAGCCATGAAAAGAAAAAAAACTAATAATTTTTTGCTTTCATAGCTGGTCTACAGCCATACATGGCTAAATCTCCTCAGGTGGGGGCAATAGGGAATTTTTTTTGCTTTTCAAAGGGGTTTTATTTTCCTTTGGGGAGTGGTATGGGGATGGGGGAGGGAGCCAAGGCTCTCCACAATATGCTAAATAACCTGGGCTCTGCATTGCTACGCATTAATGCTGACAATAAACTTGTCCGGGCGTTTGGAATTGTGATTATGTTATTTATATGTATCTTATATATTAAAGCAACAGTGGTGGTGGTGTCTGTCTGTGACAGGGTTGTCTGTTATGCACAACCCTGTCACAGATTCTATGGCAGAACCGGGTGGGCAGTGCAGGGTGTAACTTCCTCCTCCTGCCCCTGGCAGCAAAAGGAAAAAAAGTTCCCTGTGTAACTTCCTCTTCCTGTCCCTGGCAGCAAAAGGAAAAAAAAACACTGCCCGTTCCCTGTGTAACTTCCTCCTCCTGTCCCTGGCAGCAAAAGGAAAAAAAACACTGCCCGTTCCCTGTATAACTTCCTCCTCCTGTCCCTGGCAGCAAAAGGAAAATTCGAAACAGGGCAGGGCAGGGGCAAGGGCAGGGCAGGGCAGTAAATAAAAAACAAAAAACAGTGGCCTTCGGCCATGGGCACGACGATTTTGTTTCTTGATCGAAACAAGTGACGGTTTTGAAGGGGTGGGGGGGGGGGGGGGGACAGCAGGGGGGGGGAGCAGGGGGGGACGGGCGAGGAAGGGGTGGGGGGGGGGGCGGGGGGGGGGGAATTTTTTTTTAAATTATTTTCGTTATAGAACATTTTTAAAAAATTAGAATCTTTTTGAAAATGTTCTCGGGGGACTTCACAGTGTCCGAAGGGCACGGGCACCCACTAGTAGAATGAATACCTCAACAATATACAAGCATAAGCATAACATTGTTTTGGACTTTATATATTTTATGCTCAATTTCATGTTACTTATTTTCAAACCAAATTTTTATTTTGAGATCAATATATTGATTATATGTATATTGGAGTTCACTTCAATATACTTTAATTATGTAATTTATTACAAGATTTCAAGAGTATATTGCAGGAAATATTTTAGAACATAATATATTTTAAATTTTATTTAACAACAAAAAACTTGGAAAATATAATAGTTGTAAGTTAAGTTTATATTATGAACAAATCTTGTAGGTTAATATTATTCATTATTTTCCATACTAGCAATGTTCATAAAGAGGGATTATGATGGATTCAATTCTATGTTTAAAAAGAACTATCTATACATCAAGCTATTGAATAATTCTACAATACAAAAAGAAAAATCATGTATAAAAAAATCAAGGACAAGAACCCATCCATCAAAAGTATAAGGCGAAAAAGAACACGAGTATAAACAAGCCAAAGAAAAAACAAAATCAAACAAGCAATAAAAATAAGGTAAAAGCCCTAAGCAAATAGGACCTATGGCAATGAAATGAAGATCAACAATAACAAAAAAGACCTAAGATGAAATAGTTATCATTTGCCACAAATTGGCCGGTGATGGAGGTGCATTAACTATGATGTGCGGAAAAGATGGAGAACCCCCACCAAGTGCAACAACATGCTAAAGAATCATTATGGTTTACACATGTTGCAAGGCTATGGACATGCATTGTCAATAATAAGAAACAAGCATTAAAGGGACTAAAGAAGACCATTAATGACGTGCGATAATGGTTTGTGCATGATTGGTCAAAAATGAATCAAAATGAGAATGAAAACACCCATACATTTCAATAACAAGGGAAATGAAATCATTGACCGACGCTTGTTTGGCGTATGATGTGTCTTCTTTTGAACAGCCATTGTCATTGCGTGTGTTGTCATTATTGATGTTCGTTACACCATATATATGCAAGTTGGGTCAATACTGACAACATCCATCAAAGTTTGAAAATTATCTCTAGTGATAAGGATATCCATTAGTCATAAGGTGTGACAAGGGAAAAGGTGGGAAACTTTTCCCTAAACATGTGTTCCATTCTCCAAAACAATAATTGCGATAGTATTTCGAAGTGTATCATGGGTTGTTGTACGATCATCTCATAGGGGCATTGAAGCAAATGAATACCTAGATTATCAATGGTATGACCACATTAACATTGTGACAAACAAGCATCCGTAAGATATGGCAAGCCAATAAGGGTATGTAATGTTATAAAGAAGTGGGCTAAAGATAGATGAAATGCAAGTGTGGCAAAACAAGCTAATAACCAAGTGCCTTCCCCTACACTCGCACATGAACAGAGATGTGTTCGCATGTTGTTTGAAAAACATTTACTGAAAGCGAAAGAAATTCTTACTCATTATAAGCAATCTACCAAATAAGCTTATACTTAGGGATAAAACTATACTACTAAGCTCTTAAAGGGTGGGACCAAAGAATGGACAACTTGGGTGACATGGCCCATAATATCTCATAATCCCATCTAGAATGGGAAAATGTTAGTCTCAACATGTGCTATTACATCCCAAAGAATAAGATAATCATCCTGCTGGAAACGAGTGACAAGTGCAAGAATGATCGGTGCCCAACATCCCAAAATTAAAGGGGCAATAGCCTGAACCATGGAAAGGAGGTTGAGCCCACTTGAAAAAATAAGGAGAATGACCTAACGATGAGTTAGGTGACCAATACAACTAGTAAAAGATCTTACACCAAATAACTTCTTCAATGTTGTTATAGTACGAATATCAAAGTCAACATAATGCTACAAAATACCTGGAAATGGAAACATTATACAAAGTAAGTAGTTCGAATGTTAGGGATAACATAATGAGAACATCACAAAAGTTGCCTAAGGATTTGCAAACATAGGGAGATTAGATATTGTCTTAAGATCTTCATGAAGTGACGCGCCCCCAAACTCCTAGATAAACTCAACTACGAATCCAAAGGTGAAAACAACGGAATGACAAGGAATTGGGGCACACTATTTGGCTCGCAACATTTCGAGGGTAGAGGGGTGTGTTGGAGCTCCAAGATGGGGATTAGGACGAATGACAAATAGGTCAGTTATTCACATGGCCTTGCATAAACCAAACAACAAGTTAGTTAGTGCATAGCTGGAGCACTTTTGGTGCATGGACGAGCCACAAACAAACATAGATTCATAAGACTCACCACGGACAACCTGGACTTGGGGGAAACCACCACCTTCCCTCCCCCTTATAGTATTTTATGTGCTCGGTCACGGGGCTAACACCCAAATGTCATTTTGTCCCAAGACTCCCAAGTTGGAGTCCTGAAGTTCCCTAAATTTGGATTCCCACGACTTTGGAAGCCCACAACCGTGAGGTGATGTCTGCAGCAAAGTTGAAGTGATGTCTGAAGCAAAGTTGTAACCCTTGTCAAAAGCTTTCCAACTATGTGGCACGCCATTTACATGCGAAGATATCATGGCGATTCCTGACTTTTAGTGGTTAGGAGTCAAATTGGTAATTTGATTCCCGGCCCTTTTTTTGGCCATAACTTATGTTTTAAGTACCCAAATGGGTCATTCGAGCACATTTCACACATTTATGTCTCAAAAACATTTTTGTGGTATAAAGATATTTTCAATCCAATGAATTTTGACCTATGTAATCACCCTTTGAAGATGTGAGAGTCCATTGGGACTCCAACTCCCAAAATGGGAGCTCACTTGGGAGCGTGCAGGTTCATTCTCTCACACTCTCTTACACTCCCAGGAGCATGAAATGTGACTCCCGCACTTCATTCTTGGCCTACACCTTTGTAAACCTTTGCTTTGGTTACGAGCCCAAGGCTAGGGTTGCGCCACGAAAACTTGAACCATAAATGATTCAACGAAGGATCTAAATCCCATTAGTGCGTCCAAAATATGAAAACCCAAATTAAGAGTAAGAAAGCCAAAAGGAACTAATATAAAGTGGTATATTACCTGTGGAAACCAAACTACACACTTCGCTAGCTGCAGTGAAAGTTCTAATGCTGAAAAATCCTACTCTAATCATTTTTTAAAAAAACCATATTTAATGCAAAACCTATTATATGTGTGTCATCCACTAATGAAGGGAAAACACAAATAGGGTGGGTTGTTGCTATATGGCGAATAATGTGAAGGTGAACCAAAACAAATAATGTTCCTTCCAATAGGTTTCCTTATCGTACACTTGAATTCCGACAAAATGATTATGAGATCCCCATGTCGAGAGGTCTGAAAAAATAACAATGGCGATGGGCGTGTATAAAATCATTAAACAAATTAGAAAAGTTGATACAGATAATTGGGCGAAGATTGTAACTCTTGAAAAATGATTGATTATGACACTGAATTGAAGGTGTTGCGAATCTGTTAAAGGGGTAGGCTAATTACATTGTTTTGAATGGACAAGGCATTAAAAATAAGGATTAATCATTGGACATTGGTGGTTTTAAATTTTGAATTTTTTTTTAGTTTTGAATCATGTTGATGGTGATTTGGGATTACACAAAGATGGAGGTTCTAAGGGAAAGGAGATCATTCTTAAACACACATTTTTTAAAGTTAAGAAAAACATAGTTATTTTGTAAAAGAAACTACATATTCTATTTTGGAGATATCGCATATGTAATTTTGTTGTTTTGATTTCATTCAATAAAACATGGAAATTTTTTATGTATTTTGATTAAAATTTTCAATAAACAAAAAAATATAGACTTCTACAATGATTTTCATATTCATGTTATTGGTTGAATTTTTATTATATCAAATATATTAGGAAATAAAGTGTAATTTTGTTTCTAGATTTTTTACATTTTATTTTGAAATACATATTTTGGTTATATGAAATAACCACGAATATGGTGTTTTAATGAATCATAGAAACAAATGTGTGTAAAATCAATGCAAGAGTTGTGAATATGTGCATATTGTAGTGTAAATATGTTACAATAAGTGTGGAATAAGTTTGCAAGGATTTAATCCACATTTACCATTTGGCAACCATCTTTTGGGGCATTTTATTTTATTTTATGGGAACAAGAGGGTTTTTTGCATTTTCCATTGTTAATACTATAGATGAGTGTATTTAAAAGAATGGTTTAGCTTTCAGTTTAGATTTTAAAGCGGTATGTTAGAAAGCATGAAAGGTTTAGGCGGTTAATGTTGTAAAGACTATAAAACAATCTACAAATTTTGAAAATGAAGGATTGTGAAACAAGATGAATTGGATGGTGACCCGAAGCTTACAACGATAATTGGATTTGGAGGCAAATTGTAAAGTTACTTAATGAGAAACATAGGACAATCTTGAAAATGGAAAGGAGTATGTGGGAAATACAAAAACCCCATATTGGAATTTGATGTTGGACAAACGAGTTCTAAGAATAGAAGAAAGACATGAGACTGGCCGTTTCCACCATAAAAGGTGGTAAGGCATGAAGTATGGACTAGTGGTTTCAAAGAAGGCACAATTATAGATGATGATCTCCACACAAAAAAATGAAGTTGAATTCTCACCCAAATAAATGGGTGTAATACATTTCCCAACCACAATCTATGGTTTAAAGTTATAGGGATCAAGACAGAATAGGGACTTCTGTAATACTTTATCAACCATCGGAAATCTCAAATTCAAAATCGATAACTAGTCGAAGAAAGGTTATGACAAAAGGTATACAATATAGGTTTGTAAAGCAGCCTAGATCTCCAAATTATTATGAACCAGTGGAGGATTAAGAGGTGGAAGAAAACACCAATATCGATGTGTTTAAGGAGACTAAGGAAAATTACCTACAATCATCTAAATATGTAGAGGCACATGTAAATGTGTTGGATGAAATACCACATTCGTATTCACATCAAGGAAATCTGGAATTGGATGAAACTAGGTACACAGTTGAAACATGAGATCATGAATCTATGGATTCAAAAGTAATTAGATTATTTTCAAAGGTCTATGCATTCTATGAGGAAGAAGGACATGCAATCATGGATTGTCCTTTTGTGCCTTTTCACATCAAAACAAATATTAGTAGACATGTGGAGATATAAAATGTCATAGGAACATTAATGGACCAATTACAGGGCTAGAAACCAGGAATTCTTGTAGTTTAGAACAAATTGAAAGACATGGAGTTGGGAAGTCAATTGGGACCACATAGTTAACAGATTCATCCACCCATTCAATTTAGGAACATAATACCAAATGTGTATTCACATCCACATTCTGCACCATGAGGATACCAATGGGTAACCACATAATGGGGCATCGTCAAATTTGAGTCAACTTAATTTCACCAAGAGTGTCAAAAGTTGCAATTGCTGAAATTTGGAGACAACCGATTGGAATAGAGGTTATTTAATCACCTATTGTTGTCATAACAACCATAGGAGTTGGAAATGGTTGTTGCACTCATCACGAATGTTGTTAAAGGTGGACTACTAATTGGATCTCCAACAAATTTGGGTAGTGGATTAGGTGGAGTTTTGGCAAGAAGGAATTTGAATAGGAGTCCAACACTACTAATAATAACTATTGGAGTTGTTGGGACACCCAAAATGGTGGTTATGGATATGCAAGCTACCATTTTTTGCAGTTTCATAACATCCATAAAAAATTTTAATATGGCTAAACGCACATGCATTTTTTATTAATAATTTGTTTTGAATCTTTTATTGGCAACATGTATTTTAAAGTTGACACTAACAAATGTGTGTACAAATATAGCTTGGACTTTTGGGTTCATTATTGCTTGTTTGCACCGTTCATTTTTTTCTAACATGTTTGTGTCGTGGAACAAGTCAAGATTGATGTTTTTTCCAATTGAAACAATAATCGTTCGAAAGAATTATGTCATTTGCAACTAAAACATCAATGACTAAATGTATTAAATGACCACATAAATTGACTATAGTCATAGGATATTACTTCAAATCCTATGTGGCAAAAGTTATAGTCATATATTAGTGGTGCATTTGACTAGTAGATGATGACGTGGTCATAGGAAGGATGACATCATTATTTCATTACAAGTTTTGATTTGTATGGCATTCATGATCGATGATAATGTGATGTGGATGTTTGAAATATCATTTGAAAATGTGACTAGAATAAAGTCATTCAAAATATGATTAAAAAATAACTATGCAAATGACATGGATAAAATGATGTGTCGTTACATAGACAATGTGATCATACAATTATTCAAAAATGACTATTAATAATTTAATATGACTATAAATTGACATAATAAACTACAACATATAAAGAATTGATTTTAATTAATATTGTGCATATAAATAATATGAAAACCTTTATCAAAATTTTCTTAAATATACTTGATGTGTAATCTATTTTAAATATTCAATGTGAATAAATTAGATATTATACATTGAACTAAAATTTAATGGTAAAAGTATGATATATTATTTTAAAAATATACTGTAATTAAAATAAAATAGAAATGTAAGAGGTGACAAATATATAACTTATTTTTACATTCAAATATTATCATAAATTTGAATAAATATTTATATAATATATGTATATAAATAAATAAATTGATTTTACACATGTAAAAAATGTATTGTTACACAATTATATTAGATTATATGTGTATAAATGAATTAATTTTATAAATTCAGAAAATTATTTAATATTCTAATATTTATCATTATTATTACTCAACATAATCAAAATATTTAGATTAATTTTATACTTCATATTCAACGTGATTAATATAAAACATATAATATATATTATTTATTTATTGTCCATTTATAAATATGTTATGTGGATAAATTACATGAACTCATACATTTAAATTAAAATTTATCAATAAAATTATGATAGAATGGAATCAAAATTGTATAACATAAAGTCTTAAATCAAATGAAGATTTGAAATATGAGAGATTTATTTTATTTATTCATGTGTTAACCATATGGTTTTTCCATTTAGAAATTGTGTGTTTGATTTTTAAAATTTCAAAAAATGGCCATTGAAATGTTGTTCAGTAATAAACTTCCAATAATTTTCATTTGAACTAAATAAAAATTTCAAAAACAAAATATATAATTTCGTATATTATTGAAGGAAATTTATGTATAAAATTTGAATTGTTTCATTTGGACAAATTATCAATAAAATCTGAATTATGTAATTTGAGGTTTTGTGTAATGTTTAAATAAAATATGGTTTGAATAGAATAAAAATTAAATTATTTACTCAACATGTGAGGTGGTTTGGTGGCAAAGGAGTTGAATTCCATCCTTGGGGTCTAAGGATCAAACGTCACAAACGACACTTGGTGTGTCAACATTGAATTATTGACAAAATAATTCATACCTACCTTAGATTACCTATGTTAGGTGGTTATTTAAGTAGATCTTAGTGAATAAATAAGGTTGTCTACTTCGCTGCTTGAATTAGGTTTTTGAACCGGTTTAGGTGGTGACACATGTCATAATTGATAGGATGGAAAATAATATGATTAAAAATAATTGAAATAAAAAATATATTATTTACATTATATATAAATAATTTATAATAATAAATATTATAAATTTAAAGATAATGTTCCCCACATTTTTGGGTTCAATTTGTAATTGTATTAAAAATTTAATGAATAAATTATTAGTAATAACTTCACATATGTCTTTTATGACTAATGGATAATATTGTCACATCATTGTGTCACATTATGTCTTAAACAACTCATTCGTAATGACTTTAGGGTTATTAATCATTTTCCTTTATGATTAGAATACTAGTCATAAATTTAGTCATATATTTGAAATTTTCTATTAGTGAATTAGAGGATGATGGACAAATGCAAGATTTAAAATGAAAAAACAAACTTGGCGCTCTTGTGAAATTTATCATATTTAATATTTGATTTTTTTGTGATGCAAGACTACTTCCAAATGCCATGACATATTTGTTAAAAACTTTTACATGACATAATAAATTTTGTACATTTTTTTGTCATTCATGTTTTGTGGGTTCTTTACGATTTCATTAAAATCTATTGATTGCAATTTATTTAAAAGTTTTTTTTTCATTTTTTTTACAATCTAAGTATAGTTACTTTAGCTCCAAGACATATTTGTCTTCATTAAAATTATGTTGAACACAAAAAATGGGAATAAATGGTGTTTTGAAAAATTGTAGCGTTTCATTCAAATTCACGAGGTGCTTCGTATGTATTTGTAAATATATTTTTACTAGCTTGTTTTGCATTTTAATAACACCAATTTTGAATGGGAACGAACTTGGAAACATGCACGATATTAATGTTGGGTTAAACTATATTCATTGATCATTTTAGATTGATGATTATATGATAAATATTGTTGATTATTTATATTATGTAATGCATTTTTCATATGTTCATGTTGATTTATATCTATTGCATCAAAATCATTTAACTTAATGTTTCCATGTTGTGTTCAATGTTCTTCGTTTATTTTATTTTATTTGCATTTGTTCATTTGTTTGTGTAAATCAATGATGTTGGTATGATGTTCTGCATAGGTTAATTCTACGTTTGTTGATTTGAATATTCATCTCCTTATAGGATTTGGTATGTTGTTACATGGTAACATGTTCAAACCATTTATGCTAATTATTGTATATTTGTATCTTGCATGATTTGATTTTAACCATGCAAACCAAGTAGTTATAACATGTTTACGTAGATATAAAAATTCAAAGTTTTAATTATTTCTATGGGTGGATGTGTATTGCCAACAATATGGATTACAAGAAATCAGATATAGATTATAATGATAGTGGTAATTCATTTAGAAGTTCAATTGCATGTTCATGATCTTGTGCAAAACTTGCCATGTTGCCTTTAAGTGCATTTTATCGCATCATGCCACCTTTGTTTATGGATCTTAATTTAAATAATATAGTCCGACAATGATATCATGTTATTAAAGTTTCTTTTACCATTGTCAATTTTGGTAACATTGTTGGTTGAACACCAATTCATAGATCGTTGGCTAAGTTGTGGCATTTTTTTTAATTTGTAAAAGATATAACAAGTTTTACATATGGAAAATTTAGGTTCAATGTGTGAGATTCCTTCTTTTGCAAATAATATTCTTCTAATTTAGGATGCACATGTTTAATGTCTATTATTGACTCTTGTGGAACTATCATTGTCATTTGGAATATGGTGTTTGGGGTTGAATTTGAGTAAAATTATCATATTTTCCATTTTCGTATCTATGTCTAATATGTTGCATATTATTAAATCTTGCTTGAGTTTTCTTTCATTACATACATAACAACAATTTGAATTTAAAGTTAACATTTTTCATGAAATTATTAAATTATCTAGACATAACATGATGTTTCAATTCGTATTTGTGGTGGGTAATTACATTTTTTTGCATGGTAATATCATCATGTTGTTTTTCCCTTTCATCTTGAGTATGTGGAAAATGTTCTTTCTTGTTGCACATGCATATTTTTATGTAGGTATTGTACTTCATGTTAAGGGGTGAAATTGTAGCCCCCAATCATTATCATCCTCTAGTGAATAAAACTAGGGGGCAAGCTTGAAACCTTAATACTTCACAAGAAAAATTACCTGCATTAACTTACTTTACTACAACTACTAAAATAATAAAGAAAAAGACATACAAAGAATAATGAAGAAGGTATGGGTCTATTGTCCAATACCATACCAACCCTCCTTGAAGTAGTCTAATCCAAGGAGTAGGGAAGAAGATAGAGAAGGGGGCAATATGAGGAATGGGTAGAACCTAAGAGTAGTTATTTTCTTTGGGTCTGCATTACCTTCGACGCCCCTCTTTGTTGCCTAGGGGATTTTGCAAACCTTCTACCATTTTTATCCCTCATCTCCCATGCATGCAAGTCCTTTAGTGGTTTTACATGTTGCCTATATATAGCACCTCGGGAAATCCCTTCTCTACTCTCTATCATTTACAACCAACTACTTTCCTTCTTGTCCTTTCCTACCACCTCTAGCAATATCCTTTTTATTTGCATGAGGTTATTAGCCGGCTTGTCCCCTTGTGTTGAGTTTCCACCATCAAGGATTGTTTGTTACCCTCTTGTGATAACTAATAACTTACTGCTACAAAAGCTACCAAGTGGTAAGCCCCATTACTTTATGTCATAGAAGAAATGTAGAAATAATATCTCAAGGAAACATCCTACTTATACAAAATAAACTACTCTACCTTCCACACTTAAAATAATAACAATACAACACAAGATATTTGAGTCTTTTGAAACCATCTTTCATTAAAATCACAGCCAAAATACATACATCTTTTTCCATTCCTCATATCCCTTTCCATGAAAGTCCTACATCCCCCAATGTCCCACTCCCAAACATTTCGAATGAATTAGCCATCCCTAAATACTTCATATAGTCTTTCTTCCTCATATACCACACAAGGCCCACATTGACCCCTAGAAAATAGGTTTTTTTTATCTTAGTCCCTTCCTAAAAATCTCTTAAATGATTGGGTGGATTAGCCCCCAACCACTCATTAAACAAGGCTACCTAATCCCATTAGCTTCACCCCTTGGGTAAAGGATGGTAAATCTACCATTGGTAACTATTAGTTATTAGGAGGCCTATGGAACTAATTAGTTTATAAATTTCTACCTGTTAACACTTCATTTTGAAATTTCATAATTATTTTCAATGTTTTGTGTTGTATATAGTTGTTGTAAAAAAAAATTCATACTAGTTTTTGGTTTTTCCCCTTTTTTACATTTGTTTTTCTTCTTTTGACATTTTTGACATTTTTGATATTTTGGTAGTGTTACATTTTCTTTTGGCATTTGCGTCAATTGTGTATTCAAGTATTAGGAGCTTGTAATCAGGATTATAAATTTTTGTGTTTATTGACAAATGAATTAATTGTATATTAAATTTGTAATAATAAAACGAGTTTATGATTTTTTTAAAAATTTAAGATAGATAAATTGATATTTTCATGATGATATGATGTGCGATCGTTTTTTGATTATGATAAGAAAATATAAGACTTGCATAAAAAAGATCAAATAAAGTTTGAAATGGAATAAAACTTATAACATACATTTCCAGCAATCAAATCTTCATACACAAGATTCTTTGCACCTCCATTGTAGGTGTCCTTATGAATTAAACTTCCCAATACAAGTATATTTTGAATACCAAGAGGTTGAGAATAATTAAGTTTAGCATTTACCTTGTGTTTTAAGTTGTTTTAAATGTTTAATCAAAATTTCAATGCAACTCCCGGTGCCCCCCAAAAAGGGACACAAATCTTTCTTCTTTTGCATATATTTTTCTTGTTTTTATATGATATGCTTATCACAAATGGGGCAGGTTTTGGAACATGATTTTTTTTTTCTGATTTTTACTAATGGTCCATCTCTTCGGGGTTGTTTGCATGCTACTTTGATCCTTTCCCATTGTTCCTATTTTCTCTTCCTTGGTTTCTTTGGGTGTTCTATTTTATAAAGTTTGGAGGGTTTCACCATTTGTTATCTACACATAACCCTAATTTGGGTTACTTTTTGACCAACTCATTTTCAAATATATTTTTTATTTAATGAACACAATGTAAAACCAATTTTTAACCTGGTCCCTTGGCTAATTTGACATTAGTTATATTATTTTCATAAATGTTCAAAAAAATTAGGGGACAATTTTTTTTTTTCAATTTTGTGACACATAGCTACATTGACAACCATACATATAGGATGATTTAACTAAGTGGCTATAGGATAGACAATAAACTAAGTCTTTTAGAATCTTACTATTTTTTTAGCTACATTTAAAAGTAGACAATCTAAATGTGGGAAATAGGCCCCTTTTACCCTAATTTTGTGGTGATGTTTTTGAAATTTAAAAAAAAAAAAAACCTTTGTGCATGTTGTAGGTCATTTTAAATTTCACAAGAATGCCAAACTTTTCACCCAAAAAAATTGTTGGACGACTTTCTATCTAGGGCTTCTTTTAATTTGATGGATTGTAATTTTAAGGGCATCCATCATTAACCTATGAATTAATTATTAATGAATATGATTGACTTTTAGTGAATTAACTATTAATAAATTCAATTACCTACTAATGAATTATTTAGTTCCCAACAATTAATCCTTATTCACTAAAGGGTTGACCACTTTTATCATGGTAAATTTGTTCAAGTTCATTCAAAATTTAATGAAATATAAAATGAATTAGGACACGTATCAGTGTAATGAAAACTTTATTTAGTAAGGTTATCAAAAAAAGAAAATTAACAACATGTTTTCCTAAAAACAAACATTTACACAACATTAATGTCAACCTTTGAGCCCATGACACCATCTTCAACACAACATCAAGTTTCTTTCAAACCCTTGTCTAAATCCAAATCCTCGTGTCAAACAATGTTTGAATTTAAAACCACATTTCAACCTATGTTCAAATCCCAATTCATATCTCAAACAATGTCTAGATCCCAATTCACATTCTAACCCATGTTCAAATCCTAAATCATTTCTCAACCTATGTCCAAATCCCAATCAAAATGTCAAATTATGTTCAAATCCCAATTCATATCTCAAACAATCTAGATCCCAATTCACATTCTAACCCATGTTCAAATCCTAAATCATTTCTCAACCTATGTCCAAATCCCAATCAAAATGTCAAATTATGTTCAAATCCCAATTCATATCTCAAACAATCTAGATCCCAATTCACATTCTAACCCATGTTCAAATCCTAAATCATTTCTCAACCTATGTCCAAATCCCAATCGAAATGTCAACCCATGTCCAAATCCCAATTCATTTTTTAAACCATGTCTAGATCATAGACCACACGTTTCAACTTATGTCCAAGTTGTAAAATCTATCATCCACATTCAAAAAAAAGTTCAAAATAAATGTTGGGTCATTCTTTGATTTTACAAATAATTGTCAATTTTAGTAATGTGAAAAATCAAAATTAAATAACAAGCTAGTTTCAAGTATTGGAAAAAAAAATCACAATAAAAAAAATGTTGGTTTTGAATATTTTGAAACCCTTCAAGATTAATCAATATAATATATATATATATATATATATATATATATATATATATATATATATATATATATATAATTTATTTATATTATTAGGTTAGATACATATTTTTAAATTCAACATTTTTGGGGTTATAGACCTATATACTTGGTATAACCTTCAACATAATTTTGCCCCAAAATTAAAAAAACTATCCAAAAATTTAATATATGTCCTAGACCACATGTCTAGAACATGTCCAAATAGAAAAATCTTTCAAAATTTGAATTCCTCGTCTCATTGCCTAAATGTTACATTTTCATTTACATTTTGACTCATGTCCAAATTTGCATTTATATTGCAATGCATATTCAAATCTCAAATCTCAATCCACATCTCAATCCATACTCTAGATCTTGGTCCACAACTTAACAAATGTTCAAATTCAAAAATTTCAATTCATATCTTTAACCCTATTTAAATCCCCAATTAACATTTCAAACCATGTCCCAAATTCAAGATCTTGATTCTAGTACCAATGGTTGTTCAAATTTCATTTGTTGTCACAAATCTAATTGTTCAACCATATGAGTCTAAATCTCTTCCTTGCCTCAATCCATGTCCCAACACTTGTTTTGATGTTTGGGCACATGTGGAGATTACATATCCTTGCAATTCATGACACACATTGAAATTTCAATCTAAGTATCGATTAGTGTTGGTTAGATATATTGAAATAAGCATTGATACCCACTATTTATGCATCTAGTTATGTGTTTATATCTTAGGATTTTTGTTGACAACCACAAATGACATATCCAAGTGTGTGAAAAGGACATGATAACCTCCAAATGTTAAGAATTCAAGCAACCACCCAAGTGAATGGGACATGACATCTTACACATATTGATAATAAAAACATGACTTTGGGACTGTTTAGTTTTCATACATTCAATATACGAATAACAAACACAAATTGTATTCGGTAATGCTTCAAGTTGAAAGTATTTTTGAAATATTTAAAGGCTTAAGTGAGGTGAAGCTAATTGCATTTGACATTGGATTTCAAAAGTGCCTCAATTGTGAAAATTACTCAACATAAAACATGAAGGAAACATTGAACTTAAATCATGCTATGAGAATTTTATGTGTATTGTCTAGGTAAGCACAATACTAATTATCTAGTTGTGAACATTTTTGTTACATTGTAGTTTGTATTTTTAATTTATTCCTTGGATTCCACATTGTCAACATTAGGAGCCCCATAGATGCTCATAATGCTCACACCAAATTTTCCATTAATGTTGGGTTTTAAATATCTTTAACATCACCTTTTTCTACTATAACAAAAACATCTTAAAGTGTATCCTCAATTATGGATTTTGTTTCATATAAGTCTTCCTTTTCACATACCTTCACAACATGGAGGTAATGCCCAACCATCATATTAATCAAATTGATGAGCACATCCTTTTCATAGTCACATTTGTGTGTTTTAGTTATCAAAATTAAAATGTTTTCTAACAAATTTTGATTCAATATCCCTTGCATCTAGACCAAAATCTTTTGTATTTCTTTTTTCTCTACACCATGATCAATCATCTCTTGTAAATATCAATGGTCTATAGTAGGAGACATATTTATACCCTTGTTAGTCAACCCAAAAATTAGATACATATTCCTTGTTTTCAGTGGTTAGTTATGATTCCACACAAAGTGTTGGTGTTGTGAAGGCCATTTTCCAAGATTTATGAATTTTAATATTTGGACCTAACCTTCTTACTCTACATATTTGTTCACCAAGTTTGTGGCAAATTTGGAGCAACATTGTGTTTGTTTGCAAGTTTTTCCTTCAATTGTCAAAACTAGTTCTTTCTTCAATGTTTCCCTCCTATGGTTTGCCTACAATTCATGGAAAGACAATTCTATCCTATCAATTTTAATTACAACATAAACATGATTTGCTCACATTTTTGTGATTTCAAAACTTCAAAAGTTTATTAATACTTGAATCGAACTTGTAAATAACTTGAAGATTTGAAATATGGGAAATGATGCAAAAAATTAGATGTGAGTTTTGACCTCAAAGTCTCGGGGGCATGATTTTGGGCTTGTTGTAAGCCTTTTGACTTTTGCTAAAGAATCTTCATCAAATTTGACCTCTAAATGTCTAAAATAGTTTTTAAAAAATTCTTGTGCTACTACACCAAAATAGACCTTCAGATTAACAAAGACATATTATGTATTGAGAACAAAAATGCCAAAGCTTACAACATTAATGACATGGGAATATGAACATTGGAAATTCCCTTGAAATAATTTATGATTGTCAACATGTTCTTTCATGAGAAAAAATATAATCAAACATTAAGAAGTTATTTAATTTTTTTTCAATTTAGTTTTCATCATTACACCTTCATTTGGTATTAAAAAATTTACATGTAACAACATTAGAATCCATAGTAATTGAATATTAAAAACTAGTGGAAAAACAAGTTCAAAAAGGAATTCATCTTGAGATTCAAGGTTTTTTGACATTTATGAAACCTTCTATATGTGCTAGGATACTCGTCGTTACAAGTAACATCTTCTTTGTTGGACCTCCCCATCATTCAACTATTCAAGAAAAATAAATAGTTGTTTTATTTCAAAAGCTTTGTAATAGAACTTATGTGTGCTTCTATATTTTAAAATGATTGCACAAGAAACTAAATATTTATGGTTATGCATATGTACTATGTAGTCCCAACATTGTTTTGTTGCATATTATGATTTTGAGATTAAAATTTATTTAAACAATTTACTTTGAAACTTGTAGCTTCCCTATAAAATCAAATTGGAGAGTAAATTCTTGCATCAAATTATAATCGCAAATCATTTGTCTATTATCACCTTCCAATTGCTCCACACTTTTTACTTCTAATGGATCCATTACCAAGGCTTGGTTTTTGAGTTGATTATTTTACCTCAACATAATTCCTACGAACAAAAATCTTTTGCAAGTTTTTTTTGAAAATTCAATAGAAAAATTCTTTTAAATTTTCATACCCACAAGCTTTCAACAAGACAAGTTTAACATTATAAACTAAACATTATAAAATTTCAATTTTTTTTAATCTTTCAAATTGATGTTTAATGTGAATTTTTTGGGAGACCTTGAAAAGAAGAAAATCATCAACAATGAGAATGGATATCACCACAATATTGTACAAAGTTATGTGCATTTCACTAAAAACCCAATTTGTGCCAAAAAATATTAATGCCCTTGACTTTGTTATGAAAATGAAAACCAATTCTTAGGTTAGGTCATTATGCACAACATACTTTAGAATATAGCCAATTAATAACAAATGTCTCCTTTGATTTGTGCAAAATTCTTTTATGCTACTTGTTTGTGGTGAAACTTATTTTTATATTTTTGATTACAATCTATATTTATGTGACCTAATCTTTTTGTTCTTGATTGTAACATGTTAAACTACTTGTGCATGATTCTTCATACAATATGGGCACATAAGTTCTAGAGTAATCTTGTGTGTATATGACATACAAGTCATTAGGTTTTGAGAAATGTGTTAGCTTGGTTATCCACTATATTCAAAATTCAACCTATAATTGTTGAACAATTGTTTTTAATCATAATACAAAAAGAATTGACACTTTAACAAAAATTGTATTCAATTGTCTCCCAATCATTTTAAGCACCTTGGAGGTTTACAAGTACTCTCATGTCCATAGGAGTAAAACAATTTACGTGATTTCCATGCATGTCATTTATGAGAACTTGGTCTCAAATCCCATCATCCACAATCAATTGAACACCCACACAAGTAGACAAGCTTTATGATTAATGGAACCAATTAATTTTTGGTTAACAAATAAAAGGTATCGGTATAAACCTAATCTATGAGAAGTGAGGATATTGGCACACACAGTTTGGTAATGTGGGACTCAAAGTGAGATTTACTTACTTCGCAATCATTTGAACAAAAAGATGGACAGGGACTCCAATATTTGTTTAGAAATCACTTATAAGTCCATCCACAAGTTGCTGGAAATTTTCATGTACCTGTTCAAAGAATGTGCTTCCCACCAGGCACCGAAGGGAATAAAACATTCTAAAACGATTCACAATTTTTAAAGCATTGGAACAAAACAATTTTTTACATGATTACAATGTTGAACTAAATTTCAGACCAGCAAATATAATAGAACAAGTGAGGAAGGCTAAGTTGTGTTTGTTATTACAACAATGTATTTGAGCTTGTTTTCTTCACAAGCCTTGGAAGAGGCCACAATTCTGATCAATGAAGTCTCGAAGTGGGACCCAGTACACTGGGCTTTTCAGAAATTCACTAACCGCATTTATCATCCATGTGGAGTCTTTCAAACTTCCCTCCATTTGACACCCTACCTAGCAACAAAACACCATCGGTAAGCAAACAATGCAAAACCAAACACATGGAAAACCGAAGATGAAGAAAGATGAGAACAAAGCAACTGGGGTTGAGTTGTGTTTGACAGTAGCTTTCAATCAAACACAATATTCTCATCACACTTTCAAAGCAAGCAAACAACGAGAGATAAAATGAAGCAACTATTTAACTTTTCTTAACAACTACAACTGAAAAGAAATTCTTGTTAATCCCAAATTAAATGAGAGAGAAAGAAAGAATGGTATTGTACTATGGCAAAGAAGATAAAAAAGGCAGTTATGAAAGATGGTTTTGAATTTCTTTGCCCAAATATACCTCATTTTCAACTCTAAAACCTAAAATCATACATGCATGTCTACTATCTTAGGGCGATAATAAATTTTTATAACATAAAAGATAACAACAATACAAACAAAGTACCAATTAAAAATTAATTTCATTATGATTTTTGTTATTAAATCTTCATCAAAGCCTTATTGAACTTTTAAAAATAACATCAAATTAACTAAAAACATTTATATCTAAAAGAAAAAAATTATATTTAAATTGATGTGTTTTATTTTAATCGATTCTTGCATAATCTTTCAAATCAATTTTTTTAAAATATCATTTTAATAAGATTTAAAGGGATTGAAGCTAATTATGTATGTTTATCAAACGAATTTCATTAAAAAAATTAGTCATATTGTCACCATGTTGCCATCCTTGGGCTACCTGCCAATACTTCTATTAATTTACATTTACATTTAAAAAAGATTGTGCACCAAAATGAAGGGTGGAGATGAAAGGTTCTAGGCTTTACTAAAGGTCCATCCCATCAATCCAATGGCACCCAAAAAATTGTATCCATGATTGTCGTCGTAGATGACTGCCTTGATTTCTAGGTTGAGTCTTTTTTGGTGTAAGAGATTGTTGGAGATGGTGGTCTAGGGTTTTGAGTTTGAAGCTAGTTAAAGCCTTCACAGCTGGACATTCTGAAAGCTGCGGCTTTGAGGTCATCTCTCACCACACATCAGGCCCCCATTTTGTAAAGGGGGTAAGGCCTACTCCTTAGGGCCTCCCCTAATGTCAGGGTCCAAGACCTGAAAATTAGAGGAGGCCTACTGGAGCAAGGCTTCCCCAGCATAAAAGGCAGCAAGGCTTTTGACCTTTAAAATTTAAGATTTTGTTCTGCACCTGAATGTTCTTGTTTGTTCACAATAAAACATCATCTTTCTATCCCACAACATTCCAGTCTAACTTACCATGATATGTGGTAAAAGCATCTTTCACACATGGCAGCACCTTCAGTATGTGAAGGTCCCTTCAATATGGGAAGGGATCTTCCATGTTTGGAGATGGTTTAGATACAAAGAAAAAAAAACATTGGATTGCTTTGCATACTAGAAAGGTGTCACAAATGGTGCATTTTGCCATGTGTACCCTTATCCTTACCGGTGTTGCCCACTGAGGACTTATGTGGCAGAATCCACTGTTCACTGCACATTTTCTGGCATTAAAAGCCTTGAACACCATGAGAATTCCAGAGAACAATGTCCGAAACAGCGCTGCTGCAGAATTGCTAGCAAGAGCCAACTCCACCTCCTATAATGCGGTCACAGGGGAGCCTGAATTGGCTCAACCTGCTTTTTAGGAATAATGTGCCATCTTAGGGCCTTAATCTAAATCGTCAGAGTCCTCCGGAGGAGTGTGGTGTCTATGGCAGTGCAGTTGCCAATCCCTGTCCTCACACGTTCTCAAGCTTAAATCCCCAATAATAAGTTACAGAGTTCACCATTTCCACATGACCTTGAACCATGCAAAGTGCTCAATTTGAATTGCTACAAGCAATTTTTTATCTGGTGGATGCTGGGATGCTTTTTCAACATAATCCAAATCTTTCTCAAGAAACCACAAAATCCCAAAGTACACTTCGGCCAAGGGTGAGTTTCTAAACTGACATTTTCCTTTTGTGGACAGATCCAGGGGTAAGGGTCGTAGGCGTCCTGGAGCTTGATCCTTAGAAAGAGAATCAGTTTCATCAAGTTAAGATAAGCACCCAAGATATAAGTGTAGGGTAAAGCGCTGGGCAGTGGGTAGTACTGGAATAAGGGCACATGTGAGGTGGAGACAAGCTAAGGCCCAAATCTGGCAAAGCCCACTGCCAAGGGCTTTATCTTGTGTAATGACTAATGACCTGCTTGGTTTTTGTTCCTGTGATACCCACTGGGTATCATGGGGGAAAAATTTGGGGCAGCAAAAAATCCATCTTGCACGCATTAGAGTTCTCGAAATACACACCCCTTGCAGAGGAAAGATTATGTGCAGAAAGGCACCCCCTAACTACACTAAAAATTTCAAGCAGCTCTTTTCGCACCCGCACCCAATCATCACATTTAATCTGTTAAATAATCTCTTCTGATCAAACAAGTAACTCATAGGCAACTGTTGTGAGGTGCAATCATGGCATGCAAAATCCATTGGTGTTGATGAACCACATTGAATTCAATGGGGGTTTGGTTGTGATTCAATGCTGATCACCAGTAGTGTAATCGATCCGGTAGAAAGTGTTTTTCCAGTGTTGCACATGCAGCTGCTAGTGGCTGAAGACAATTGTGAGTGCAATTTGTGGAGCAGATTGTAAAGTCCCTGAAAGCATTACATTAGTGGAAAAAAGCAGTTCTTTTGCGGGATGAACACCATCAGGTCAGTCACCTCATGCAAAAGATGGATAATTGCTATTCAAGCTGCTATATGAAGATGGATGAAGTGTGATCATTGCAACAAACCAAAAAAGTTGTGCAAGTTTTCTTTGAAGGAATCAGGGAGTCACCACTTCCATGAAATTTGCCATTACAATCACTAAGGTACAATTATCATGTTAGCAATTTTGCAATGTTACATCACTGGACGATGTGATAACATACTGGGCAAGACAAACACCATCTCCAGATCCAATGGCAGCAATAATACTATTCTGAATCTGAACTCCAATTGTACCCAAAGCCCTGAAAATCTCTGAAACTGTTGGCCATATCAGAATGCCATCTTCAAGAGGTAGGAGGGGCAGGGGTTCATGAAGTATTTTATAACCTTGGCTTGAAGCTCAATTCCTCATTTCTTCCCCACATCAAATTCTGGACTACTGGAAGAGTGACCCATCTGTAGAGTATACCTAACTCCAATTCTTTGACTTTATGACTCTGCATCATCTGTTCACAACCACAGAATTTAGCATTACTTCCAGCCTTCTCTTTCAAGATCTTTCCTCACTTCTGCCCATATGCATAGATAAACTGAATTCTCCTACTTAAAATCATGGTGCTTGATCCACAAACACATTTTGGACACTTGTTTGCTGAAGTGATGAAAACCGAAGGAAAGGTGATCTTCATTAAAAGATCAGGGGAGTGTATGATGTGCAAACTTTTAAAATCAGTTGAAGAGTGGTTGTCTTCTACAAATGGTGTTGTCCTGAACAAGTCAGCTTCACCACAGGCTTGAATACAACTTAGGTATCTTCGAAAATGCTTTATACATGTAGATCATCATCACAGAAAATGCACCTTTCAGCCATAACAAAACATTGGCCACTGCAACACCCACATCCTCAACATCATCATCATATACCATTTTTCTGTGTAAATTCTTTTCTCACCCATTCAAACTTTGTGCAGAGTCCTACATCAGCAGCAGTGCACAAATGACTTCAGCAACAACTGATGATAGATTAACCTCTAACACATGGAACTCTCTTTCACAATTCACTTCTCAAGTCATGGGGTAGTAGTAGTAGTCCACATGACCAAAGCAAATCTCACACAACCCAGATGATATCTGCAACTGCAACAAAGGTAACTGAACTGCATCCAAGTTTAGCTTGTGAAGGGTGGCAGTTATTTGCTTTTCTTGCCAGCTTCCAGTTATCTTTCGGGTAGTTAATTTTCTGGACAACAAGGAGTGTTCATCCTGTCTCGTCACTTTTTCAGCCTGCAAATTGTCAAACTACGCAAGGGGAAAGTTTGAAGGTTTGTAGAGAAAACACATTTTCTTTGCAAATTCTAAACAGTTTTTTGCCAAATCGCTCACTGCTCAACAATGATGATGATTTTTTGTACACTCACAGAACACCACAATTATACACAGAAGTAACCCTGCATGTGTGAGTGAGTGACTTCTTTCTTGCATTCCTTCCTCTCACTGCCCTCAAACCACTCCATTTCTAAAATCCTTGCTCCAAATTTTTCTGCAAACTTTTGTGGAACTTTTCAGATTATGGAAAAAAGTATGAAAGATTTATGAATTTCCCAGCATCCAACTGCCCAAAAACCAATCTACAAAAAGGTAACCAAATGAAACATTATAATGAAATAATTTTACCATCTCAAATGCGAGATGGAAAGAATTGGTCATTCCATGCAGACTGAGAAATCTGCTACATTCAATTTGTCACAGATACCACCAATCTGTAGTCCTATCCATATTTACAAATGCCCTATGACAACAGTCTCTAACATTATCTTCCATGTTCCATATAAGCAGCAAGAAAAGGTTGACCAGGCTGCGAATATCTCTCAATCAAACTAAGAAAATTTTGGAGCTGAAACCACCTGAAGACTCTTTTTGGTGGCTAATGAATATGTGTAGTATGTACATGTGACAAAGCTGGTCCTGAAGCCAACTGCAATCTGATGCTACTTGACAACTAGTGGTACATCAGAGAAGCTGCTTCCTGAACTAAAGGTCCTGTGGCATGTACATGGGTTTCAGCACTGTGGGCTTCCTCCTCCCAAGGTTGGAATGTCCTCCCTTCCTCCATCTGCCTAACAAAAGGCACAAACTGTCTCCAATTCTCACTGTAGAACAAATTCTCACCCATCCTCAGAAATGTGAAAGCACACATTGGTTCAAACTCCCCATCAGTGTCACCCATCTCGTTCATGCATAATCTCGATTTCCTCACCACCTGGTCATGTGCAGACTTGTCAAACCTAGGCAGTGCATTTTCTCCAGCCATCCTGATCCCGGCTTTCCTTGTTGCAACAGCAACCTGCCTGACGAGACTTTCAGGACAGCAGAGAGCATCAGACGGTTGCTCAAAGTCCCTCATCTCAATGCAAGTGAAGTTGAGTGTTACCCCATGCTTTGCAAACATTTGTGCAATTGGAGCATATCCATCTCTAGTCCGTGTGTTGTAGTAGCCTGCTGTCAACTCGGCAGCATGCGATCTTGTGCCATAGTGCCAATGGATACCAGCCACTTTCCCAGAAACAATGGCTCCAGTACCACAGAAAACTCCAGTAGCTGCCACTAGCACTCGCTCACCATGGGCCAGCAGCATCTCTGAGTACCACTCCATAAAGAATTGTCCATAGTCTGACTTCCAAGATCCATCTCTGCTGAAGAAACTCGTATCCTCAGGCCATTGATTGTAGTGTCCAGCATCATGAGGACCTCCAAGACCCCAATGAGGTTTTCCAAGTGCGTGTGCATTTGCCTTCAAGCTTGCTAGCATGTATTTGTCATAGCATTGAAACTCCCCAATTCCAGGGAACCGCCATTTCCCCTCACTTTCAGGGTATGATGGATACCGAAGTTCTCCAGCAGGTCCCAAACCACACTGAATCTCCTGCAGACAAGACCACAAAAAAAAACTAGTTTCAGCATCCAGCAAGCACAAGTAAACCACAAAAGCATGGGGAAGAAAGAAGAATGCTTATAACAAGGTGAAGCACGTACATACAAACATATGAAAATCTGAAATAAGTGGAAATTCTTTGCAACAACAAAGAAGAATAAGGAAACTCACAATGATGACATCACCAAGCAGATTTGCAAAAGCGTCCCTGAAACTCCTCATGAAATCTGTGTACACTTGGACTGGTGATCTTCCCTTCAAGACAGGAAGTGTGTCACAACCTAGCGACAAGTACTCTGGATTCCGCCTCCCTGCCTTGTCCGTGTACACAAGATCAGGATTTCTTTCCACCTCCTCCATTACCCATGGGGGCAAAGGAACCCTGCAAGAAGGACAGAAAAGGAATGACAGTCATAAGCAACCTCCAGTCCGTCTGGACAACATCTTTGGGAGTTACAAAAGGATCCTTTTCAAAGACATTAACAAGAGGATCCTTTTCACAGAAATAATGAGAGAAATCACCATGGACAAAATTAGCGCCTTCAAGACAGTAATGCAAAAAAAGTTTGAAGAAGAAACATAACATATTCATTTCTTTCAAAGGAGAAAAAATGCAACAAAGCAAACGACTTACATGCAGCTGTCACCGACGTTGCCTCCGCACTTGTGAAACGACATGACGGCTTGGACTTTCAAGCCATGACTCCGCACCAAATCGATCAATTCCTTGTACGCAGACCAGTTATACATCTGAGGACCGTCTCTCTCCACAATCCCCCACCAAACGTCCAGCATCACGCCCTCGACGCCGGCGCTCTTGAGAGCCATGAGGCTAGCATTCAAGGCCCTCCGTCTGTTCAGGGTATTGTTCATGTTCACGCTATCCAACGGCAACATCACGAACACCGGAACTCCGCCACTCGTTCCCCTGCTGGTCGGGGTTTCCAGAAACGGATATTCCTGCCACGACGCCGCCGCCTGTTGTAGTTGCTGCTGCCATGACGATTTCTCCACAAGAAGGGATTCCCTGCCCCCTATTTCAGCCGCAACCAAGGAGCTATGAAGATGATCCATGATCCGCGAATCACCGTTCCCCGCGGCCGCCTCTTGTTGCTGCTGAGGGCTTCGTCTCCACCAGTCATCGGCAGACGGTGGTGCAAATCCGCGAGAAGAAGAAGAAGTTGCTCTTCTTGCATCAGAGCAAAACACCGCAACACCACCGCCATCCTGCCGCTGCAACTGCTGATCTCTTCCGCCGCGACGCTGCCAGCTCTTCTGCAGGACAAAGCTGCTGCTTCTGTTGCTGCAAGAAGCTTCTGTTTGTTGCTGCTGCTGCGACGAGGAGCATTCGAACCCCAGACCTGCTCGCTGCGAGACGCCCAAAGCAGCCACTGCGCTACTACTCAAACAAGCCATAGTCGTCATAATTCTTTTGCTTTTTCTTTCTTTTGCTTTCTCTTCTTTTCCCACAACCAAGAGTACCTACCACCACCAGACTACTATGTATACCTATATGATCGATTACCAAACAAGAAAAGAAAGAAGAAGACGAAAGCTTGCTCTATTATGTATGTACACAAAAGAAAAAAAAAGCTCTATGCACACGCGCAGACAAACCAACACAAGTATATATTACAAATTATACCCACTTCATGAGTCACAAGTTCAAGTCTTGTTCAAGACCAATCGAGTCAAGGGAGAAAGAGAGATTGAGTGAGTGAGAAGAGGTTGAGAGGTGCGTGCTGCTATTGTGTTTTGTAGTTTGATTGCAAGAAGTGGTGTTATCAACAGATGGATATATACAAAAGCGATTGATGGGTGGGGATAGGAAAGTTGAGTGGGGGGGAAGGAATTGATTGGTAGCCTTTTTGGGCCTTGGAGTACGCAAATGTTGTGCTCTCATTGGTGGCTTTGTTTTGCTTTTTGTGTCGTGGTGGGGGACTGGCTAATTTGGTGGGTTTAAAAGTCCTCGTAGTAAGAAAAAATGGGTCTAGAAGAGGGGGCGGGGTAACTTGCACACCTGATGAGTCTTTGAGGAATACCATAGGTACTAACTTACTCTCAGGGGAAATTTGAGTTGTGCCTATTATGCCTTTTAGACCTGAAAACTGGTGTCAAACCCTTTGTCATTCTTTGGACTGTCTTATTTCATGTGACCTAATTTCTCAGTATACATTCTTTTTAAGTTGTCCATGTATCTTCTTCTCTCTCTTGTACAATATGAGAGGCGTTTTGCTCTTTATGGTGTACATCGCCCCCTCCATTGATATTATACACCACAAGCTTGTGATATACTTCCATGATCAGCATTTTGCCAAGGGCTGATCTGGGCCCAATAGTACTAATTTCTTCAAATCTCTTGAGTCACTATTGTAACAATGAAAAAAATAATCCTTTGAAGTTACTTACCTACCAACTCTGTAAAACAAAGAGGATAATAAAATATTTAAAACTATTCTCATGTTGGACATTCAAGCTTGGAACGAGAATATGCATGTGGAAGCAACACTCATCTGTAAATCCGCGTTGAATTGCTGTGCAGTGCTGCGTCAAAGTAAATGCACAATATACTGCCACTTCCGCGTGGAAAGCAACAACCTGTATCATGAGAAACTAAAGTTCCAATCTGATGCTTGGTTGCAAAGGCGAAGTCCACCCACATGCCATGCTGCGTCCAGTATATCAATGTGGACTACTTATTATGCAGGTTTGTCTATCAAAACATGAAATTGAAACTTTCTTCACATTTAAAAAAAATTCTTAAAGGCTTGAGGTCCAATTCAAGAGTCCAATATATAAAATGTGTTATTGATATGTGAGAGGATTCAGTTAACTTTTGGTTTTTTCTCTTTTCTTCTTTTTCTTGATTTTAAAAATTTTCTGTTTTCATTTTCATTTTGTGCACTTGGGTTGAAAGGGCTGAAAATGCACTCTTTTTAACAACCACCTTGCAAGGATCCACAAAACCAGCTATGTTAATTCTAAAATTGATAAAAAAAAATGGAAGATCTGCTGTGCCTTCAATGATGTCCTCAATCCATAGATGTGTCTTCCATTTTCATAGAATTTGAACAACAGAGGTAAAAGAAAACAATTTTTAAAAACCAAAAAATTAAAAAAATGATTAACCTTGAACCTTAGTGTACACTTTGGTTCTCCAAACTATGAGCCCTCCTGTAAGCTGTTTTCTTTGGTGGTGACCAATTGGTTTTCTCTCCAAAAACATACCATGTAAGCTAAATCGCAATTTGATTTTGTCTTGATCTTGGACCCTTGTCTAAAGGCCTTGGAACCAATTTAAAGCTTTTGACCAATAAGAATGCTCGATTTCATTGGACCCTGCTTCTTGGACCCTTGTCTAAAGTGGCCCTAATTGAGTCAAAGGTGCACCTATTGCATGCTGTCCCTCTGTTTTCTGAAATTTCAGGAGGGAACAAAATATCACTGGAATCCAAACAGCCTCAATTCCCAAAGTCTGTAGGGGAAGGAGGCTATTTCTAGAGAAGGACGGACTCAATTTATAAATCATGGTAAATTTATAAACTCTGTGAATTCCATGAGTTTATATACATAAACTCTGTATTCAATACTCTTTGACGTCTTTGAAATTTGATTGGAAAGGAAAACCACCTGTATTATTACTTTTTATTATGAAATCTTAGATGGGAGCCAAACTTGGTGAGAATTAGAGTTTCTTCCAGCTCCCCGGGTACTTATTTGTGATTCATATTAGTTCATGGGTGCCCTCATAACTTTTTCTGTTTTTTTCATAAAAAGCCATATTCATTGGCCCATCATCAATTTTTTGGAACATTGGGCACTCCCCATTGGAATCACCTCTTCAGCCCCACAAATTGCAAAATAGAAACAAATATCTGCCTTATAGCCCGCCTTTTCAGTTTCTATGCATGGGAGTTGAATTTTGGGGTGCTATTGGGAACATATTGGGGAACACATTTGGGAACTTGATAGGAACCACATGAGAACATGGTGAGAACACATTGGGAACAAAGGAAAAAAAACCAAAGAATCCCTCTCCCCCCCCCCCCAAACTGAACTGTTCATTAGTGCATGCTGAGCCTTCCCATTGGCTGTATGAAAATTTCTTGTTCCAAAACTGTTTGTCACTAATACAATTTCTTTGTAACGGGGTTACAATTTCTATTTGAATAGCAATCCTGCCTCTCCTATTGTGCTTTGCAATAATTAGATGAGGTGCCTCTGAAGTTCAATTTTTTTCTTTT
The DNA here is from genome assembly GCA_963920785.1 of Sphagnum contortum. Taxonomy (NCBI): domain Eukaryota; kingdom Viridiplantae; phylum Streptophyta; class Sphagnopsida; order Sphagnales; family Sphagnaceae; genus Sphagnum; species Sphagnum contortum. The sequence goes on from OY987288.1 coordinate 7,887,682, forward strand.
GCAATGAGCCAATTTGATGGCCCATCACTACCAAAAAATAAAAACCCATGGAGGCTCTCCAAATAGACGGTTCTATTTTGAAGTTCCTTCCCTTTGGCCCAACTATCTATCTATGAAGGAAGGTAGTTTATTTTGTTTTGTAGTTATGAGATCCACCTGGGATGCTTCATATCGTGTTCTCGGTGTCTCTGGATGAGGAGGAGTGCATTGGCTTGGTTCCATGACGTTTGGACTTGTGGTGCAAAGTTCTCGAATATTGAATGATTTCTTCACTGAAAATTAAATTAAATCGTAGCTGAAAATTTCAGCCGAATTGGAATATGCCTTTGGTATTGTTGGAAAGATCTTGATGAGCAGGATTTAATGGAATTTATTTGGTAAGATTTGGATTCAGAAGGTGGAAGGTATTGATGTTTAAGTGATTTCTGCCACTGAAAATTCAAATAAATTCCAAAAAATCAGGTTTTGGAAGGAAAGCAGTTGGACGTGGTAACACTCGGGCCAACGGCACATGCCACACTAGTCGGTGAAAGGAGGACAACATTTCAGACCTACCACTAAAAATCTAAACCCACTAAAACACCACTAACTACACTAAGTGGTGACCCAAGGTTGTCACCACTAGAGGATGAAAAAAATAGTTAACTTAGAGATTGTCACAACCCAAGGATGAAAAAAAATAGTTAACTTAGAGGTTGTCACAACCCGAGGATAAAAAAAAAAAATTAACTTAGAGATTGTCACAACCCAAATATGAAAAAAAATAGTTAAAGTAGTTAACTTTGTAGTGGTAGAAGGTCTGCAACATTTGTCAAAGCATGTGGGATAAAAGTGAGGTGCTATTGGGAACTCTTTGCTTAGGGTTTTGTTATTCCTAAAACTAGTGGGTACCCGTGATGTCCGGACACAATTCGATCGTGCCCAACTCGTGTCCAGTTCGTCTGTGCCCGTGCCTTGTGTTGTGTTCGCTCGTGCCCAGTTCGCCTGTGCCAAGTTCGTTCGTGTCGTGCCTCTCTCCTAGGCCCAGTTCACCTGTGCTCAGCCCGTTCGTGCCGTGCCCAATCTGTGCCCAATCCCGTCCGTGCCTGTGCCCAGTGCGTTCTCGTTCGTGCCCGTTCTCGCTTGTGCCTAGTTCCCGCCTGTGCTCGTGCCCAGTCTGTTGGGCAACAACCACAACCTACAGGCTACATCATTTTTGTCTCCTTGAATTGATATTTCGAAATTGGCACCTCGACAAATGCACAGACAAACGTAATGAATTAATATATATGATTGAACAGCACTTATTTTGGCCTGGACTAATAGCCCTTCCTAAGAGCACCACCTTACCTATTCTTGGAGTTATATGGCATTTAAGTTAGCAGGTTAGTTAGTCACCCATCTGAATACTTCATATGGTTCAAGGTAGGTTTAGGGTTTATAGTTTATACCAGTGTTGTGTGTAGTTATTTGAATTTTCAAAGAACTATTGATTTTGGATTTTTTTAAATTCAGAATCTAAGAATCGTCATTTTTGGTTCTCCAAAAAAAAAAGAATCAAAGAGTCACTGGTCCTAGTTATTTCAAAACCCATAAAGAATCTGAGGTTTTCATGAAAGAATCAATAAAAAGTCAACAATTTTTTTGTTTATTATCCAATTTTTTCAATTTTTAGAACCATGGGTTTTATATACCTAAATGGGTCTTTGATTTTTTGAGAATCGTGATTATGAATCATAAGAACCACCTGATAATTATGAGGGTATGTCCCTATTTTTAATAACCCTTTGGGATACTACTCAGTTGCAATATTACTAAGAGGATTGCAAAGTTTTGTATTACGTAAGAACCAATGTTGGGCGGTTATTAAAAATAAGAACATACCCTCATAATTATCAGGTGGCTCTTAATACAGTAGAACTCGTCTAAATTAATACTGCCTAAATTAATAATCTGTGATAATTAATATGTGCGGTCCAATCCCAAGTCGGGCCCATACATTTATCAATAAACCTGCAAAAGTTAATAATTGATACTCCACAGGCGATTCCGAAATTTTGTATAGTGAACTCCACAGGCACATATTAATTATCAGGTTATTAATTTAGACAATATTAATTTAAACAGGTTCTACTATACAAATGTTACAAATGGCGCAAGCGAAGAATTATTTAATGACCCTCTCTTTATTAATATTTTGTCTAAATTAATACAAAACCCCCGGTCCCGACAATATTAACTTAGACAGGTTCTACTGTATTGCAGCAGTTGAGTAGCATCCCAAAGCTTTTAGAGGGAGAAGGGTGTTAACTTGGCATTTGCACAGTGAACAGGAGTTCAAGGTTGGTATGCATGGGTCCCAAGCAGAAACGTACCTAAAGCTGCCACATAAGTTCACTTTTGAACCTAACGCTTTTAGCCAAACTCTAGTTTTCCTGTTCCAGTTTGTTCAAAAGTGAACTGGTAATTCTATCAGAATTCCCAGTTTTGTACTTCTAGTGTAGATCTGTCTCTAAAAGACCTGGCCTGGGAGAGATTCAAAACTGGGAGTTAGCAAATTTCAATTTAAATCAACCAATAACTCAGGAATCAGTAAATTCTGCAAAAATAAAACCATTGCATAATGCACTATACAATCCACCTAGGAGCATTGGCCAGAGCAACCAGCAGCCACCAAGGCACTGTAGGTTGGAGGTTATGTGGACGGGAAACACTTTTTATTGTATTCCCAACCCATAGGTAACCACAATAGCTAGCATTGTACTAATCATCCAATGCATCTACCTACCTAGTAGTCACCAAGTGTCTTACCTACTTGCTTACATATATAGCAACCACTTATGTTACCCACCTGACTCATCTATGATACTTACCCACTTATAGAGGCAGTTACCAAGGTAAGTTGAGGTGATATTAGGAGGCTTTCTAGGATAGGTTATCAAGATGGAACAAGGTTGTAGTGCTGAGGAAAATTAGTCAGTAAATAACTTATGGTATTATCTTAATTATAGAAAGATATTTCCACTGAGGAAAGCCATTGTGAGGGAAAGGCAACATTTCTTCCAGCCAAATCTAGCCCTGCATTTTGGGAACCTTCCCATAATGGGTTTTACACAGCAGAGACATGATATGAAATTAAATACATGCAAATAACGAGGCATAGGTGGTGCAGAGTTTTATGCCTACTCCCCAACAGTGGGAGGAATCTTACACCTATAAGTAAGCATAATGTCACTCCGACTCTCAAGGATTAGTTGGATGATCCATCCCTCCTCGTTCTCAGAGGTATATTCATGACTATAAGGTGGCCTTGAAAGACATACAAATTTTTAAAAACTGCTTTACATACCTGGTTACTGAAAGCCTCCGCAACTGAGCTTGACTTGGGGATGCCAACAGGCGTGTTGGTCAGGCCTGCAGTTGTGCCTCAAAAGAAACTCAAAAAAACAAAAACTGGTTACTGAATTAAAAATGCTGGGACAAAATATCCAGGCCTGGTTTTCAAAATTTTAGAACGACTAAAATTAATTTCGTAATAGTGTGATGCGTTGTCAGGAGCGCAATCTGGGCAATAATATCCTCTTCAATTCAGAGGACACGTGTCAGAGGCTGGGTTAAGGATAATATCTGAGCTGCACGCCAGGTGGGAGGTAAACCTGTAGGGATCATATAAATCTACCCAGTGATCCATTTCAAAAGTATCAGTTACCAATCTTCACATACATGTGGGCCACAATGAACCAGCACCACCCAAGTGCACAATGCAGGATGGATGGTGTGTGAACAAGAAGCAATTTTTCATTGTATTCCTGTCCCAGAGCTATGTACTAGCCATCCACATGTATCTTCTTACCTAGTACCCACCAACTCCCTCGCTTACTTACTTACATGTGGTCGGTCTTCACTACTTATCTCTATGATACTTATTACCCAATTACATAGGTAAGTTAATAGGTAGTGTGATGGGGAAGTAAGAGGGTTAACAAGATAGGTCACTGGGGTGGGAACCCTAGTAACTCAGTTTTGGTCCAAAGTCCCTGCACAAAGCTTTGTGGCCAGAGTGAACCAGCTGCAACAAATGCACACAACAAAGGGTAGTATGTGGGCATGAAACACTTTCCCATTGTGTCCTTGTCCTGTGACTACCCATGATGGTTAGATTTGTACCAACCATCCAAATGCATCTACCTACCTCATAGTCACCAAGCGCCTTCCTTATTTACTTATCTACTTACCACTTACATTTCTTACCTTCAATACTAACTTATATAGGTAGTAACCTAGGTAGTGTGAGTAGGAAGTAGGATGGTTTACAGGAGAGGTTAGCAAGGTGGAATCAGTTGTGCTTCACCCATGACTGAGTCATAAGGGGTTTCCAAGGGGTAGTGCACTAGTGCGTGCATGGGTAACATAGTCCTATGATTACTGTATGTGTGTATGAATCTGGATTTCCCGTTTCTAGGTCTTTAAAACTTTGTTCAGATTGTATGTGAGTGGAAGAGAGAAATAAATTATTCCAATCCCCCTATGATTCAACATCTGTCATTCTTCCCACCCACCGTCCACCACCAAAATTTCAAATATCTTCCATCTCTTCATTTGTGGCTCATGAGTTCAGAAATACCTTCACCTTGCAGCTAATGACACCTGCATCCGACTTTCTCAACAGTTCTTCAAAGTTAAGCATCCCACAGACTTGGGGATTCATTCAATTTCCAACTTTTTTTTTGTGAGGCTGATGTTCACCTAAATTTTGGAAACTTCTTCATTTCTGGTATCATCCTTGAGTTTCAAAAGCACCTTTAAATGACACCTGCATCCATGCCAACCTTTAAAGTGAGAGTCATTTGTGGTAACTTACTTGCCAACCTGCTCCTTGCTAACCTTTAAAGTGAGAGTGTCACACCCTTGTCGAAGTTTGTAGGGGGTTTTAAATGTCCTGCTGCCACACTTACTTTGGGATCTGTGGGGGATTGATCGATTCAAACCCCCCAATTTTGGGTTACAAAATTGGAAACCCCACACATGTAAGGACATCTGCACCCTATGTACCCCAACTAGTGCCTAAAACGGGGACCAACAAATTTATGAATCAAAATCATGCTAACCAATGAGGAGATGCAGCATGCACTCCAGAGGCTTAGGATTTTATTCTTTTGGAAGGAAGAGGGGGGGGGGGGGGAGTGGTGGTTTTCAAGAGTTCCTGACATGTTCCTCAAAGAGTTCCCAATAGCCCCTCACTTTTATCTGATATGCTTTGGCAAATGTTGTCCTCCTTTCATTAATGTAGGTGGGCCAAAGGGAAGGAACTCTATACTTCAAAACAGAACCTTCTACTTTGAGGAGCCTCCATGGTTTCATTTTTTGTGAGTGATGTGCCGATCAAATTGGCTCATTGTAAAAGAAAAATTGAACTTGGGAAGCACCTTGTCTAGTTAATGGAAGAGGTGAATATGTAAGTTGAATTAGTTTGGTAAAGATAGAAATAAAGTTTTGTTTTGGTTTAATTTTCAAAGTGGTTGTGAAGGTCCAAAGACTTTTAGTGTTTTTTACTTAGAGGGTGTTGCACATACATTACTAGAAAATATGGACCCAATTCACTCAACATTTCACTCATTTTGTAATGAAATTCATTATAATGAGTTCAAATTTTGAAATGTGAACAAGTGAACATTGAGTCAATTAGGACCAATGTTATTGACCATGTGAAATACACCGCATGTACATGTAACTTGATGTAGTTAAACTATTATTTTTATAATTATTTAACTGGTAAGTTTGGTGATTTACTTGTTGGTAAAGTTTCATAGTTTAATTATGATTTCGTCATGATGTTTGATTTTCACATGGTAAGTCATCTGAAATTTTTTTGGCACATTAAGGTGCATTGACTTTCACGTGATAATTTACATAAAAAGTCTTTGCCATTTTATTATGCATATGAAATCACATTGAGAGCCATGGGGAGCCATGTGATATGTGTAGATTTTAGGAAAATTTCTTGTTTAGTTTCAATTAGGTTAGTATATAAGTGAGTGTTTGTGACCTTTGGAAACACTTTCATTTGATAAAAATAAGTAATTGTATGAATGTAAAGTTTCATGAAATATAATTATGAAAGGAATCGAATTTTTTATTTTAAAAGGTTTTGATGTAGTTAATGTGAAATCCATGGTAGGAAAATGGTGTGGCATACTAATTATACATAGATTGTAGAAAGGTGAAAAAATATTTATGTAAACAAAAACATATATTTCCATTTCTATGTAATACACATACATAGTTTCGGTCGTAAACCCGCTTGTGATTTACATACACATTTACATTGTTCAAATGTGAATTTTTATTTTTCAGTTATTACTATCAAATGAAATAAATATATCACTATTTTTAATTTTCATTTATTAAAAATGGATATTCTTAATAACTAATTTTTTAATAAAAATATGTAAATAAATTTTTTTCTCAAAATTAAGTATGTTGGTGAGCACCATTAACAACGCCACAAAATATAGGGTTTCATGTATGGTATATGGGTTTTTGATATATGGAGCAAATTTTTTTTTGGCAAAAAATCATCAAAATGCACACATGCAAAGGACTTGTGATGCATTGTAAAAATAAGGCCAAAATTTGGACTAATTTGCCTAAACCTCCTAGTGTTAAATGCAACCATTGTTGCCATTAAAATATCTTAAAGCTTTAGGTTGTCACTATTTCTCTCCCTTTCACCAAGTAGGTTGCCATTATAATATACCTTCTCATCATTATACATTATATAAAATTTGCCAATTCATCAACAAGCAATGACATGAGTGACCTTAAGAATTGTCAGCATGTGGCGATATTCATGTACCTAAAATTTGCTAACACTGCACAGTGACAATAATTTAGTATGATCAGCTAGTTTGTAGTAATTGTTGACTCTTGATTTCAAATTCCAGATTTGAAATTGAATAAACATGGATTTTTTTGGTGGTCCATCCTCATAGATTTTGAAAACTTATGGTTGGAAGTTGGCATTGGAAGTTGTAGTTTCTACTTATCTACTTTAATCTTATAAACAAATTGGAGAAGATTTGAAAAGATCTAAAAATAAGATTTAGTGTTAGGTTGAAAACAGATCAAAGGAGCCACAAGTATTACTTTACATTATTATAACATGTTTTTTTTCTCCAAAACATTTTTTTTCATACGAATGAATTTTTGAATTTTTTTTTTGCAACTTGTTATGAAAAATGATTATAATTGCTTCAAAAAGTCTTTTTTTTTCCTTGACCATTTTTTAATAAACATGAATTTATAAAAATGTACAAATTCCTTACAAATTTTATGTTTCATTTAAAAAAATGATGATAATTTGAAATAATATAAAAAATGTTAATTTCTTAAAGTTGAATTTAATGTAATATAAACTACACCTTTGTTTAATACATCATGTACATTATACCCCTTTTATATGTGGTAAAACACTCTTGAAGTTTTAAAATTCTGAATTTTCAAAGTTTTTAAATCCACCATTTTGAAATTACGAATGTTTTTTTAATGTGTCTAACAAGTTATTATCATCTCATTTTTTTACCATCAACTTATTTCTATTATACGAATCTTTTCAAAGTCCTTTGTAAAAATATCCTTTTTTAATGATAGAACTTTTCATTTTCAACCGTCTTTAACTAAACCAAAACTTAAAATTGGATCAAATGGATTTTAAATTTGAATTTCTTGACATTCATGTGTGTTAAAATTGAATAATGTGCCATGATTACCATGGTTTTAAATGGTAAAAAATAAATAAATCTCTAGTTTTTCATGATAGAATCTAACATCCAACACCTTTTGTGGCTCCTTTGACTATGTTTTGACCCGTCAAGACAACTTGCTAAAGTAGTGACCTTGGTTACAAGCATCCAAATGGCAAAGTTACAATGGTCCCATAATTCAATAACCAAATATCTGAAATTTCCTTTATGGAATGTAGCTACAATAGTCCCAAAACCCAACATTAGATTTTAAAGTTTCATGTTTAATCTAAAAACTAGGTTACATGTATGGTTTCGTAAATTTTACACATTTTGGTTTGTTTAATTCTTGAATTCTGATTACAAATTGTTTGTGAAACTTAGGGGCTAACTTGCTAGGAGCACATTTCAACTTCAAAGTTGAAACATGGGGGCTAGGTGTACATTTTAATCTCCAAATCTTGGTGGTAACTTCTAAGCTTGAACATAGAGCAAACTTTTCTTTTTTAACTAAGATATTCCAGAACCCATCTCCTTTACTTTTATAACTATTTTTTATTGGAGCATTCAAGGTTTTGAATAAACTTTCCTTATCCCTTGAAGCTTTAGCTTCGTCTTCCAATTTTGTGCATATTGGGGTTTTAAAGCTTTAATCAAACTTTCAAGTTCCCATATCCATTTTTGATGTTTGTTCTTATAGTTTTTTGCATTAACATTTTAGGGTTTGGATTTTGATAATTTTATTTTACTTGATTTGTCAAAACCTAAAGCAAGATGGCCCCTTTACATGTTCCCAAAAACTTCAAATTTCATCCCATCTATCTTTTTTTCCACCACCTAAAGGTGGAGTTGGTCCATGAATTCCTTCACCACTACCACCCATTATTGTGTGTGATTCGGCTTTTATCCAAGGTCATGATTAAAAGAAAAGGAAACTATATGAAGACGTTTGAAATCTTCAGAATGTTTGGATTGTTTGCTTACCTTGGGTTGAGTCGATGTTTAACGAGAAAGGAAAAGTGCGTCAAGTGTGATGCATGATTTGCACAATTGGTAAAGAAAAGTTATTAGCTCCAAAGTTAAATAGCTTATAAAAACACACAAGCCATTCTCAACAAAAGTTTCCATTCTTGGGGTGGTTGTCGGTTCATATTACATGAACAAACATTTTGTGCATGCCAAAAATGAATAGCAATACACAATTAGTCAATGCCCTTTTGTTGTGGACCTACTCCAATGTGATGTATCTTCCTATCACAAACAAAAATATATTCAATTTGCCATTTTTTTCATATTATTGTTCATGGCCATCCTATGATTCATTTTGAAGGTTTCAAAGCATTGTACTAGATGTTGTATATGAATAATGTTTCCAAAAAACATTTTAACTCATCAAGTTCGAGTATTGCATAAATTATGCATGGTGCACTATTGGAAGCTATAAAGCTTGCATTTGCATTTATTGCCTTCACAACCATTTTTGCAGATGAAATCATAACAATTGACAACATTCAATGGTTGTCAATCCACTGTTATGTTGTTTAGGGTTGGAAAAGTATTCCAATCCACCTATGTGTGGAAATTGTGGGAATTTCTGCCACATCTAACAATGTTTTTGGGTTGATGGTTTAAAATGTTAAAATTTGGTGGATTAAGGCTTGAGGAGTTGGGAGCCAAGCTAATTAACATGGGCTATGATGGTAACACTGTGTTTCAAAGGCACCATACTAATGTTACAATGTAGTTCAAAAAAAAAGTCAACCCCTTTTTGAATGGTGTCCATTGTTTTGTTCATCAGACAAACTTGATTATTGTTATTTTTTTAGAATTAGATTTGGTGCAACAACTTGAAAACATTTTTCACGCTCTATATGCTTCCTTTTCACATAGTCCAAAAAAATTCCAATAATTTCGAAAGCTTGCTGATCACTAAAAATAACATAGAATTCCACTTAGTTTTAACGTTCCTTAACAATTTTTTCCCCTTGGTGTTTGAATATCATCTGTTCATTATCAAGATGCGCACCGAAGGGAATGAGCCAACTTTCATGAACTTGAATGCTCTTTGTGATGTTAAAGTCATCTTCAAAATCCCATCTATCCTCCCTATGCTTGAATGTGTGCATGCATTAATCAAAATTGCATAAAACATGGAAGTTTTTGTATGTGATTTTGTGGAATCTATCAAGTTAGCCTAGCAAGAGTTGTATCAACTCTATTGTGATTCGTATGCCAAGTATGATGATCATGGATTTGACGATTCTCAATTCCATTGTGGTTCTAACAAATGACAACCTACCTATGAGTTGGATTTCTAACTTAAACGGAGGATGTTGTTCATCTTGTTTTTTTCCTTTGTTGATTGGAAATACTTTATCTACCAATATTGCCTTGATGTTGCTGGAAATTTACAACTTGTCACTAAGGATGTTTTCAATCAGGCCATCAACAAAATTAAAGATGAGTGTGAAGGTGTAGCATGAGGCCTTATCGTAGAACTTGAATGTTGTTTCCCTCGCGATGAATTGATGACAACTTTTGGTGTAATTTATTTACAATTATGGGCTACTAACCCAACAAAAGCAAAAGAAATGTTTCACACTCACTTGAGTGTGTTGAAATCCTTGTTTTGTGTGCCTTGGAAGGTGGGTGAAAGTGGGATGTTCTTACATTGCTTTTTGATTAAGCCTTTGATTTGCAATTTTTTTTTAAGCTGACCATGTTACATCAGTTTGAGGCAGTTTTGGAAGAAGATAATAAGTTGAATCCTCTAACTAGGATTTCACGCAAGATTTTCGTCTCTACCATTTTCAACCATAAACTTTCTGAATTTATCAAATTAGCCAAAATTGCAATAGTCCAAATGTTTTTGTTGAAGATGAATGCACATTTAATACTTTTAATTTCATGAAAAATAGATTACACGACTAGTTCAGCCCACATCTGGACCTTTGCACCAATGTCTACAACCAACATGTTTTCATTATGCAAAATTTTCCTTATGAATGGTCCATTACCAAATGGTTTGGCAAACTATGTTATTATGTTGATGCATAGGTGGCAAATGGTTGCCAGTTACAACATGTATGCTTTTGGAGGTTTTCAAAGTGAAAAACATGAAATGTGGCTAGCAAATCACATGATTTTATGTGCCACAAATTTTTTGATGTCACTATTGTTCAATGCCAAAATATGAACCAAATTTTCATATATGGTGTTGTAGCACTCACTATTGGCCACTTTATATGTAATAGTCTAAACTCCAAATTCCATACCTCATGTCGAATCTAGCTTGCAACATTTCCAAGCATGTATCCTAGTTGAAGCTTTTGCATTTAACAAATTTTGAGTTTGTTTATTTATTGGGTATTTGGTGTAGGTAGGGACTTGAACTACATAAGGCAACATTCTCCTAGGGGTTGGGGTCAAATCCCCTTCAAATTATCTAGGATTTATATCATTTTATATTTTGGTTTCATGTTATTTTTTATGATTTACCTTATTAATTAATGTTTCAAGCCTGGCATCCAAATTCCATGAATACATTAATGCATTTTTTTGGAATACAACTTTCATGGTGTTCATGCTAATCCATTTAAATCTTTTGTAAGCATACAATGATCATGCCAAATTTTAATTATCCATCTGGAACATGTAAGATGTTTAATTTCTGTCTACATGTCTACAAATTTGATGCCAATATTTTAATAACACATATGCAATGTGCATTTGTGACTATTGCCAACTAATTTGTAGACATTATCATGTACATTATTGTGTGTTTTGCAAGCAAAAACAACAATGGAAATAACAAGGCAAAAAATTTACAAAGAGACGAAAGGCAAGGTACCATTCGTAGAAAACTTTATTTGAAGATGATTTCATATGTAAAATATGAAAGAAAATTTTAATGTTGTGTGTACTATTGGTAGCAACAACTACTATAATGTTTTACAAAAATTAATTATTTGCATTAGCATAAACTAGAAGCTATGGTTCATCGAGATCTCAAACCCAAGTAGTATCATGGGTCTATTTTATACACAAACTACATATAACTCTAATTATGGGGATGTTTGTCTTATGCTTTGGAATACCAAATGTTGTTCCTATGTGCAATTTCCCCCATGTTTTTCTTGTCTTGGGTGGAACTCTTTCAAGATATCACCAAATGCATTCCCCTCAACAATGGGCATTTTGACAATTTGTTTGATCACCTACCTTTGTAGCCATTTTACAAACCTTTGAAAATGATTAATAACCATCCTAGCCACCTTTAAAAATATATATATTCTCAATTCAACTCTACCTCACATAATTACTTAACCAACTAGGTTTTTTCAAGGCTTGCTAGTGTAGCCACAAAAACAAATAATCTCTCTTCCTAATCCCTTTGATCTAACCTTCATCCACCCAAAATTTAGGGGTGTCATCCCCATGAAATCCGTAAAGTTTCAAATTATAATCTCAAAAAAAAAGTTATAGTTTCAAACCACCTATCCTCTCTTGCTAGTATATTTACTATTTCCTTGATATTTATTACAAAAAATATTTACTATATCTTAACAAATACATTATAAAATTAACTTGAGAAATTAATTGAATATCGCATTATCAATGCATGAAGTGAATTGCATTATGGACGCTAGGTATATTACTCAAACACTAACAAGTTACAACATTGATACACTAACATTTTAATATTGATGACCACATTTGAACTTTTAAACTACACGGAAACGTTTAAAAGTTTTGGAGAAAAATTCACAAACTCCATACTTTGAAGAAAACAATTGGTTCATAGATTTAGGATCAAATGTTGTAAACAATGAATGGTTGATTAAAGAGTTGGTACTTAGATCAAATGCCTTTTGGACACATCATAATTAAATAACTTTTGTATGTGGTCTTATATGTTCAAACCCACAAAATTCATGCATGAAATCATGATGTTGTCTATGAATGAATGTCTATAGATTTTTTTTTTTTTTGTTTCACTTGATTTCATTACAACTTTCCATTGAAGGGTACAACATTATTAACTTCACCATTCCTAAATATCATTTTTTGAAATTAAAAAAAAGGTTTATGAAACTAAAAAAATATGTACATGAACAATTGCACATTATACCTTTGTCCAATATAATGAAATGTTGGAAATACATTCTATAAATCTTTGGATGTACCACAAGGTTTTTAAGTAAAGGAGATTTAGAATGGAGATAATAAAAATGTATGCAACCCAATTGAACACAATAGGCTTTTCCACAACAATAAAATGGATTACAATGTAATTTTTTTAATACATAGATCTAATTACATTGATATAACACAAAATTGAAACAAAAGACCATTAATATAAGGTAGTAACAAACTCTTAAAATTGGTGATGTAATGAACAACCAAATTCACACAAGTTGCAAATAAGATGTAGGAGCACAATGACATGAACTTTGAGCCTTGAACTTTGAACCTTGATTAGCCTAGATGAAAAATTTGAAAAATCGTATAAAATTGGATGAGACCCCCCTCCCCCGCCCCAAGGGGAAAGTGGACAAAAAGTTTGGTCCTCAATAAACATTTTTCAATTTATAATCAAATGGATGAAAAATGAAAAATGTGGATTAATGATTTGGATAAATAATTTGCATTATGTTTTGCATGAAAGGGGGAACCAAAACTATAGAGCCAATTGGAATTAAATTACATGCATTCATGTTATATTACAACTACTAATGTGCGATGGATAGTTTTATTAGATACAATTCACACAACATTATTCCACCATTTACATTTTGTGCCTTAACTTGAGGAACACACATGTTCACACACAACAACAATGACCCATTTTTAAAAATGTTTTTTGTATTATTACCATGAATTACAAAAGTTTTCAACAACTTTTTATGTGGTTGCCCAAATGATTATCTCTACTAGCCTACTTGCAAAGATTTCATATAACCATAATTACCTTTTAATCATATCCCCCCCTTACTCATGCAACTCAATAATATTGTTTTAGAAATTTGTGGTTAGGAATTTTAGTACGGCTAAAAGATGTTGTTACTATTATTGTTGGAATTGGAAAGTTTGGATACTTAGTCAATGGCAAAATGAAATAATCAATGTCACTATCCAAACTATATATTTTTTCTTTGGTGTATGACATTTTTTCATTGGTTAGGTTTTTGTCCCATTCTCCAACTTCCAATGCGTGTGGGAGACATTACTAGTAATGAGCAAATGTTGCAACCCCACTTTGGCCAAGTGTGAGGATGAAACTCGCACTCCCAAAGTTGGGGACTTGGAGTCCTCCGAGACTCCCGAATTTTTAGAGTTCAACAGCAAAGCCCAAAACACCTCGCATTGAGGTGTTCTTGGTGTCATTGGAAAGGTCTTGAAGCGTAGATGTCCAAAATGGCCTCTCATTAGTCATTTGGACATATGCAGCCCAAGTTATAGGCAAAAGAAGGGCCGGGAGTCAAACTGGCAGTTTGACTCCCGACCACTAAAAGTCGGGAATCGACCTCTTCCCGACATCTGATTCTAGAATGCAACAGTGCCTTGAAAAGCTCTCGAGGAAAGCTACAACTTTGGTTCAGACCTCGTCGCGATCGGACTCTGCAGTTGGGAGTTATGAGCTCCCAAAGTCCCGGGACTCCAATCGGGACGGTTTCGGGACAATTTCGGGACTCCAACTTGGGAGTCCCGGGAAAAAGAGCCATTTGGATGTAACCTTCGCGGAGAGCTGTAGAATATACTATAAGGGGGAAGGTGGTGGCTTCCCCCAAGTCTGGGTTGTGGTGAGTCTTGCGTGTCAAAATGCCCATGGCTTCTCCCAACACCCAAGGGTGTTCCCGAATGCTAACTTACCCTTTGTGGTTGGTTTTTGGATGCAGATTCAAGCTTGATAATCTATGCCTTCTTCCTAGTTTAATTTCGGGACTTCTAGCACACCCCTCTACCCCCTTTTAGTGCTGAAAGTCGGGAACAGCCCCCAAGTCCCAACTTTCCGCAACTCTACATAGTTGGACCTTCAAGTGGGTTCAACAAGGGATTTAGGAGCACGTCAACAAACTTCATTGGGTGAGGTCTATCTTCTAGTTTCTTGAACCAATGTTTTGCTTGTCATTCTATTCCAAGGAAAATACAACCATCATTTCCCAATTATGTGTGTTTTATGATCTCATTGTTTAATTGCCATTAATTGAGTGCAACCAAAGGTTGCCCTAACCAGCCTTTCACCTTCAACAACTCCTTGCAAACGTGTTTCCATTTATCTGGATTGACTTTGGCCAATTCCACTACAATGACAGATCCTTATTTTGGTTCCACCATGGCAAATGTTGGTCTATTGCATTTGACCTTTCCATGCCAACCTACATACTACATGTATTTCTATTCCACTCCACAATATTATCACAAGGCATAAATTTTCACAAGATTTATTAATAAAAATATTTATTCAAGTTTTTCTATTTTTCCCTTCATAATTTTAACCACATTGAATATGTTTCATGTGTTTTGGAACTTCTTTGAAGTTATACCTTTTCACAAACCAAATTTCTTATTACCATTTTTTTTGGGTTTCATATTTTGGAGATACTATGTTTCAATGTAAACAATTTTCACAATTGTTTTTCACCTTTATTGATACAAAAGGTTTAAGCATGATTGGGGTACTACATTTAAACCTTAAGGACTCATTTCAAGGACTCCCATACATTTTTCCCATGACTTGTTTCACATTTCACCCTATTTTCCATGTGAAATGAAATAATTTTGTTCCAATTTTGATATAGGCCTCTAAAATATCTATTTTTTTCATTTATGAAAGTGAGAATAGTAAAATTTATCCAATGCGGGTTATGTTTATCAATGGCCCAAAATTCCCCAAAATTTGAATTTTTGAAACTTTTTACATTACAATAGGGCATTAGTTCTTATCATATCGATACATTTTATACACATTAGCACATAAGGTGTTTGTGGTAAAAATATTGGGCCAAAAAAAATTGTTTAAACATTCCTTATAAGTCCTTGAAATTTATTTTTCTCGTGAGACAAAATCCTAGATTTTTTTCGAATACTTAATAGGAATCTTAAAATTAATTGTTCAAATTTGACACCCTATGCATAGAATAGTACTTTTGTAATGTATCTATTTATGAATAAAATAAAACTTTCAATATTAATGTGTTATTAAGTTTCAACAACATGTTTAAGTGAGGGGGTCTAATTAATATAAAATAAAATAGTCCTTTTGGGTATCCCAACCATGTTTTGACCCCAAAATGAAATATGTTTGAATGAAAAAAAATAGTTTTTGAAATTAGATAATTCAAACATACATTCATTGTAAAGTTGTCTCCTTATATATATATAATTTTAGTGTGTTGAAATATTCCTAGGTCATGTTTTTTTCCTAGAAATGTTATTCATAAGATTCCAACATTCTTCAAAATCTAGTGTGATCCAAAATCTAAAAGCACCATGTTTAAAAATTATGTGTTAAACAATTGGGGTCTTTTTCATTTGTTGGATTATGAATGGTATTTTGATTGCCCCAAGGATTCAATTGCCCCATTTCATGTCAAGCAAACTTTGCAAAAGAAATGTAATGACGGAGACTTGGAGTAGTTAGCAATTTTCAAAGCAAATAAAACCTTTAACTAGAAAAATAAAGGTGGCAATGTTAAAATGAAGTTGATCCAAAGGTAAAAATGTTTTGGATGAAACTTTTGGAAGGATTCTTAAGGAAAGTGCCACCAAAAAAATATGATGCCCTTCCGACTTATCCAATGATGATGAGGATGTCCATGAAGGCATGCCACCCATTAAAAAATTCACTTAACATCTTTTGTTTCATGAGATTCATGATCTCAACATTAAGGCCTTTGAGGTATTTGTTCACACCAATCCTTGTGTAAAAGAAAGAAATTCCTAAGGTCCACCAAATGGCTTTTAACCTCTCTTGGTCCTCCATTATGGAGATTCAACAATCATCCAACAAATGGCCCCCAAGCTAAAAGACATTCACAATTTTTTTAAAAATGTGTGTGAATCTTGTTAACAATGTGTTTGCTTCCTTTTTCAATTGAATTATTTGTTTTCTTTTGACATGTCTTTACAAGTTAGCCAACCCACATATGGGTGAAATGAGTTTTTTGGCCAACACCTTAAGGCTCACATATGATGGTACCACATGCCCAATTTGCTCCAACCCATATGGGCCTAAAAGGGGTGGCTTTTGGGCACATGTGCCCACATGTACCATCTTCAATGCATCATACTCTTCATGGTGTAATGTAAGCAATGTGTTTTGTGTCAAACACCATTCCATAAACGATTATATGCAATGTTCAACTTAGAACATTGCATGTCACTACATTGAGAATACAATGTTGAAATTGCACCTGGCTACAAGAAAAAGTGGGGGATTACCCAAATATGGAAATGACAATACGGTGCACATGCATTAGATTTTGCAACAACTTTTGTTAACTTCAAAAAAATACACCACCATGGTCACTATAGTCTGCCATGCCTTGTATTTAAACCCAAATGATGGATGTCGAAATTTCTTTTGCCAAGTGGCAAAGGGATATTGGGATAGGCTACAAGAACAATTCCACTTTGGAACTCCTACCCAAATGACAATTTGTTAAATTCACAAAGGGAGGTTGTTTTCAGAATGTTTGTAGAAATGTTTGTAGAATGTTTTAATGTGGAATAGTTGTTTAGGGATTTGTGCAAATCAATTGAATATGACCTCCAATTCCATGGTCAACCCTTGTATGAGGTAGTTCAACTAAATTACCCCCTATATGCTCTAGCTCTTCCAAGGGTTAATGTCATTATGTGGATTTTAGTTAAAATTTTTGAAACCACAACCTACAGTGCTCTGCAACAATTAGCTATGTAATGGGGGCGACGTAGTAGTGAGGTAATGTGATTGAACAACCATCACCATTAGAAATAAACTTTTATTTTGAATAAGGCTATGTACTTATATGGGTTTAAGGTTATTCAATTGCCAGTGCCCACATTGTATGATTATACATATCATTTTTTCATATGACCAATTTTTTGTTGTATGGGGTTTCATTTTTTCTTATTATTGACTTCCATTTTTCTTTGTTAAAAAAAAGAATTGGAAATTCCCATTTGTGCCTAAATTCATTACTTTATAATGAATTATGCATACCTATATCTATGTCCAAATTTATTCTATTATACTTGCACTTCATTTTTCATAATGTAGTTTATTATTCTTTTGGTTTTACACCTTGTCACCTTCATTGGACCAACACACAAAAAATTGCATTTGATTCATGAAATTCCAAGGCCTGGACAAAAGTCCAATCACAAGTTAAACAAGGGCCTTGACCAAAATATCGATGAGGGTCATAGCCAAAAAGATTCAAGTCCAAGATGCAACCAAAAATCAATTGCACCGTGGACAAGGGCCATAACCAAAAGGACCCAAGTCCATAATTCGACTAAAATTCGGTCACAAGTTAAAGAGGGTTGTAATCGAAAGGACCAAGTCCAAGGTACGATTTCAATTCAATCATGAGCTGGATTAGGGCCATGATCAAAAGGACCCATGTTTAACCTATGACCAAAATTAACATTCCATGGAGTTTTAGAAAATGAACGCATAATTTACACTAGCATCTAATGAAACATTCCATCAAAATATGAATTCATAGTTCACAATACCAACATCTAATGAACATTCCTTGAAATATGAACTCGTAGATCAGAGTAGTAAGGCATATAATGAACATTCAATCAAAAAATGAAATCACAATCCACCCACAATAACCTTTACTTGACATTCCTCCAAATAATGAATTCACAATTTAGAGTGATGTGATGAGAAAATATATTTACAATGTTGTTAATTGCTGAAAACTAAAAACAACAAAAGTTCTGTAATTGATGGCGAGTAATGGCAAGTCTAGTTGTGAGTTTTATGTTTTTGTATTGATTTGTTTGTTTGTAGGTTATGAGCTTCCTAAAGTCTTTATGATTGGTGGCGCTTGATCTATTTATGGTTTTCCTTGTGGGTGATCTATGTGTGGTGTGGTGTTGATGGGCAGATCTTCTTTGTTGGACATCAATCAAGGATGGATGAAGGTGGAAGTTTAAATATTGAAGGATTTTTACAATGAGCAACTAAACTTTTTGTGGTTTTTCTTTTGGTTTAGCATGCGTGCTTTTGTGTTATATACAAATTGCAGTGCTTAGTGAAACTAGAAGGAAGAATGCCCAAAGGTATAGATTATTGTTTTTATGGAGGAAATGTTGTTTTCCTTGCACCATATATCCTCTAGAAAAATGCAGTGTAGCATTAGGATTAGAAGTTTGTGATTGGGAGGATGATGAAAATCACTAAGGATCTTGAAAACAATGGAAATTGGCAAATAGACACTTGAGGTGGGATGTTGGTTTGAATGACTTGGGTTCTGTTTCAACATTCTTTGAATGAAAGAGTATTTAATTTTATTGGGACCTCCAAATGTGCTCAATTCTTCTATCAATTGTGGGATTTCATTGTGGACTTTGGTAGGGGAACATGGGTTACGTTTGCCAAACTTCTTAAGGATTTCATATTTTCAATGTTGATCCTTATTTTTCTTTTATATAATTTCTCTCATCACTTCTTAGAGCAGTTCAATTTCCGTTCCTTTCTAGGATTTTTGTTCTTATGTGTTGTTGGGCATGGGTGTTTGGAAACTTTATTATGCCAACAATGTTAGTTGAAACTCATGAGAGAAAAATCAGAATAATCTAACCCCCATGGATTCATAACTAGAACGATTTGTACAATTTAGAACAATTATTAGTCGGACTTGGCAATAATATGTATTGTCAAATTCGTGAGTGGTGAAGCGTTGTTTAATTTATGTTTTATGAAGATAGATTTATTAGTGTGAAGGGAACATTTTGTTGTCCTTGTCTTTTTTCACTGCAGTAACATCTAAAAACCAAAAGAATTCACAATCACAACTAGGTGAACATTTTAGTGTTGGAAAATTATTAGAAACTACATCAAACCACCAGACCCTTGCGATGTATTAAATATTTTGAAACATGGGTTTGATTGTTTGGTGGTTTGGCACAATTTCTAATGTATAGGGTAGTACATATAAGAAGTTGTCAAAGTTAGAACGATGTCTTGAAAATGATAAACTTTTGAAAAAGTCAAATAACCACATAAAAACTATTTATCTTTTGCCATTTTTTCATGGAACAACAATTCACTTCAGAATAAAATCACAGTTGGTGAAACATTCCTCCTTAAAATATGAATTCAATTCTTACAATAACATATGGCGAACATTCCTCCTTAAAATGAACTCAAATTTGACAATAGCATGTGGTGAACATTCCTCTTTAAAATGAACTCAACTTTCAGAATAACATGTGGTGAACATTCTTCCAAATGAACTCAAATTCCATAATAGCATGTGGTCAACATTCTTCCCTAAAATGAACTCAATTTATACAGTAATATTTGATAAATATTCTTCAAATGTGTCACATAAAAAACTATGGATAATGGTAATTCTAGTGACAAGTAATCAAAATTGATATGTGAGGTTTTTTTGGAATCCTTCATATGGTCGTCCATGGACCGTTCTAAAGACAATTTCAAAAAGAACTGCCTCATTTTCAAGCCTAACTACTTCTTTGAAAATAATCACTTCCTTTTGCTCTAAGTTTTTTAAATATTTATTTCTTATATTTAAAAATAAATACCTTCATTTTATAACTATCTCACTCTTTTCCCCTATCCACCAACATGGATATGAAAAACAAATTAACATGTGTCTTTTCATGTACGTGAAATGTAAATTAATTAAAATTTTAAACTTGACATTGACATAAATAATGATGAATTATTGAAAACCATATGAAAACATAAGAAAAAATGAAATATGCTCAAATATGTTTTGATAATAAAACCTAATTCAAATTTTATTACAGGGATTAAATTCATAAAGCTATCTTAGAGAAGAAGCTTGAGTCAGCCCATTTAAGAGCATCCCCAGTGGTGTTGAGGATGTGACCCCGCACATTAAAATTGCAGAAGGAAAAGTCAAAATATGGCCATATGGCTCAGGAAAATGGTTTTGCTCCTGTAAATATGCACAGTTTGCTGAGGAAGAGTGTAATAAATACGATCTGACTGTTGCTCCCTGTTTATCAAAATGTGGGACGAAACGGAAAAACCACATGGTTTCCTAGTCTCTTGTTTACAGGCAGAGGCAGCAAACCCCTGCACGCAAAGCGCAGCAGAGGTAGAGTGAGAGCTTGGGTGGTTCCTGCCATCATGATGATGCAGTCTCTACTCAAGCTGCCGCCATTCCCCACTGTCTTCGTCGCTTGCTCTTCTTCTAGTCTTCTCTTGTCGCCTCCCAGCCTCAGCCGTACAAACATGTCCTCTGCTGTCAATTCCCTCTCGCACTCTTTTCCCACACCTGCAGCAGCAGCTGCTCTGTCTTCCGGCAAGAGCTTTGTCTGTCGAGCTCAGGAGCAGGAGGACAAAGAGCTCCTGGTGAAACCTTCCGAGAACAATGGGGAGATTGCAGCAGGTATCTATCTGATGATTCATCTTTCCTCTCTGGTCTAAAAAACCTTTGGTCTGCCTTCATTTTGCTATGGAAGGAAATAGAGTGAGGAGGGTGAAGCTTGGTTTGGTGGTGTATGCGGACAGAAGCAAATGCCGTCCTTGAAGGGTGGAGGAAGGTGGGGCTGTATTTGTTTGGATTTGGGTTTGTTTTGGGTCCTCCCTTGGACGCAATTCACTCGCGTGTGGAGCTGCAAATCTATGATAGGGGCGCTCTTGACATTGCAGGTCTCCATACCGATATCTGGGTTAGTTTTCCATCCCTGACCTTGTGTGCGTCCTTTCAATTTCTTGATCACTCTTTTATATTCACTAATCAAATTGTTCCTTACAAAAACTTT
Source organism: Sphagnum contortum (assembly GCA_963920785.1). NCBI lineage: Eukaryota > Viridiplantae > Streptophyta > Sphagnopsida > Sphagnales > Sphagnaceae > Sphagnum > Sphagnum contortum. Next base: position 7,909,386 of record OY987288.1, read on the forward strand.
TGTGCCTCTTGTGGGAGTCATGTATCTGGCATCAAACTTATGTTGGGTGCATTGAGTGAGCAGGTGTTTCCTATGCTGGGTGTCTTCTATAGTGTTGTCGGATTGCTGCAACTTGTGCTTGATAATTGGCTGGCACCAAAGGAACGAAAGCTGACTGCAAGTCTGGACAGAGTTGGCCTTTCCTTCTTGTGAGTTCCTCCCATTAGCCAATGAGCTCAACCTTCTTGTTAAAATTTCCTAGGTTTAAAATGAACCAAGTTGCAGTTCATTGAGCCAAAAGGAACTGAGGCAGTCACTGGTCATCTGTGGAAAGGTAGCTGGAAGTTGTGTATCTTCAATTCATCAACCTATCTACGCATGAATAGGAATCTTTACAAGCAGATTGCCATTTGATTGATAGAAAGAGCAAACTATGCACTGCAGAAATTGCAGTTGTAAATGTGCTCCAAACAAAATGTGCACATCTGCATACAACTCCTAAATTAGGTCAGCTGGTATGGTTGATGCATAGAATCGGTCACTCTGGTGGGTTTAATGGAGGACCTGCTTATGTGTTTTTGTCAGAACTGTACATAGAAGTTTTCAATGTGTAGAGCACTTACCCAGTCTCCAATATCACCTTATAGTTCAAAGGCTGAACACTGAAATTGGTGGTGGTATGGTGTGGGAGCAAGTGCAATAAAACGGTGATTGTGCCAATTTGCAGATCATTGGCAGTACTGTTGGAAGTGAGTGCAGAGCTATACAAAGCTGGTGTACCCTACAATGTGGAGGCCTATATTCTTTTTGCTCTTGCTGAATTGAATTGGTGGTTATTTGACAATACCTGGTGGGGTTTTGCCCTTGCGTCAGTTGTTGGAGTGGGATGCCCTCTGGCAGAAGTTCCTATAACCAAGTACTTCCCTTTTCTCCCTAAACCTTCTTCTCATTGAGCTTAGAGCCCTGTAGTTTGTTTATATTCATATGGAGTTCGGATCTGGTTGAGAAATCTGGTTTGACTTTGAATTTGGTTCACCAGGTTCTTTGGACTTTGGCACTATCCTAATGGTAATTTTGAGCTTTTCGGAGAGGTATGTTTACTTGCCTTCTACCTGTCTATGTATAAATGATGTTCTGAATTTGGTGGACTTGCAAAATATATATATATATAGTGGCTTTAATATGAAGTGCTGTAGCACTTCCAAAATGGGAACAAGTTCATATTGCCGACTCTAGAAGGGTGCATACATTTTTCTGAATGAGCTGGTGATGGCCACCCACTCCTAAGAGAACCATTAGATCTTGTTTTAAGCTCTGAGTGTATTTTGTTGGTGCAGAGTACTGTGACATGGGTTTTGGCATGCTATTTCTTTTATACTCCTTTCATCTCAAACCTTGCTCGGTGGCTGAGATCTGTGGTTGCTAAGGAAGGATCAAAATCCATCGAGCAGTAGCCTTGTCTGCTTTACCATTACGCAAATAAGAAGTGGAGCATGAAATTATAGTTGGGGTAGTAACTATTGTACATCATGACAGAACTGCCAATGTCTAGCAGCTTCACAGGTTTACTCAACAGTTGGCCAAACCAACTGTGTTTCATGCTAGAGTGGGTGGATGATTGTCAATACCTGATGAAATTAGGTGTTCAAAAGGGATGCCTGTGAAATTAAGGCCTGCTCAAATTTTCATGAGTGTCAAGTTGGGAAAGACCTCTTCCTGTGGCCCACACAAGGTTCTGGGGCAGGGAAACTCAGTGGCTGAGTTCTGTGAAACAGAAGGGCATTAGTCACAGAGTCAGCAAATTTGTACAAGTGGTTTGCTTGCTGTACGTGGATTTGTGTGGAACTTTCACTGCGGAGGAAATTCTCTCCCAAGTGCAACAACTGGTAAATGATAGTGAAAAATGAGTTGAGAAACGATAGATCAAAGACATTCACTGCCACAAACCCCATGTATGTTACAATCCCCTTACAATGCAAAAAATATTCAACCACTGACAATGCCTCATCTTTGGTGAAGAGTCTGAATTCTTCACAAATTGATTCAAATTCTTCACCAATTTTGGGCTCTGTTGTCAGCATTGATGACCGCCACTCTGATGCCTGCCTGCAGACATCAATTGCCAGTTTCACTTCTTTCCTTGGAAAGCTCCAGGATACACACATACAACATTTCATGCATGAATGAGGTAATGCAGGTACATCCTAAGGAAACTTTCCATAAATGTCTTCTAGAACAGAAATAGAGTCCATGAAAATTCTTCAAAGCAAAGAGACATTTGTAGCCCCTGGCGTTGATGAACAAAATCTTGTCAAATCTCCTCAAACAGTACAGAAGTACCAACTTATAACATGATGAAACCCTGACGGCCTGCCAGACCTACAAATCTCAAGTCATAAGCAGGTGATCAGCATCCTATTGATCTAGCTTTTCAGGGGATCTTGGATTTTGGACACTGACAGACATGGTGTATGCTACATATGCAGATAGCCATTTGGCCTATGCACTTGCAAGTAATTTTGCTTCTGACATGGGCATCATCTAAAAGGAACAGAAGTATGCTCCTCTTTTCACTGTTGGCAATGAAGTTGTCATACTGTTTTTTCTTCATGGTGGGAAGAAGACCAAGAAGCTTCAACAATTTGCATGTGCAGTAGAGTTAAGAATGCGCCTTCACCCAAGAGCTCATTACTTCGTCTGGCCATCAGCTTTTTCACTTTTAACACTCATGTATATCTCTGGTGCAAACTCCAGGTGTGCACAGACACTGGCTGGTTTGTTTGTCCTGAACATTGGCATGCCCCCTGCAGTAGTTGGCAAAAGACACATCATAATAAGCTACTCGAACAACAGGGGCAAATGTACACTATGATAGTCTTGTAACATATGCCCCATAGAGCTGCCACTTTAACCTTCAGGTGTTCCTTGATTGAGTTATGCTTGAAGAATATAATGCACATCCTGGCTCCTGAAGGGTAAGGACTTAATAGTGTGTTTGAGGGATTCCACAAAACGTATTGCAAGACCTTCACACCGTAAATTCAGACACATTCGAAGAAGTAGAGTGATACCACATGTTTGTTGACAAGAGTGATCTTAGGATGAATAGCTTCCTTTCAGAGATGTGCCTTATTTGGATTTCATCTCATAATCACTTGCAAGGTGCTAATGAGCACTAAGACAGTCAGCTACAGTCAATCTTTTCTTGTAATAATGTGCTGAGAGAGATGATGGATCTCAAGAATGCTGAAGAAGGGAGAGTTAACCTGTGGCCACATAACTATGATGCTTCCAGGGCTAGTAGATCTGCAATGATCTCCACTTCTTCTTCTTCTTCTTCTTGACTTTGGTGTCTCATTCCTCTTGTACAACATACACATGGTCAATTGGGGCACAGGGAGGGCATAGGTTCCTGCCAAATCCTCCTAATCTTCTCAAGTGTTTGGTGTGCAATTGCTTGCCACAAAGAGGTTAAGAATTCTGGCATCAGGAATTGTGTGTTGTGTGCCCTATTGACTTACGTGTTCAATGTTGTCAAACATCATTTTGTCAGACCTAATAATCTGTCTCATTTCACACCATGTCCATACCTTCCATGATATTATCTCTTCATTTTTGCTTGCAGATGAAAAGAAGGCATTCGTGCATCAAAACATGATAGTTTCTGCTCTGGATTTTTCTCTGTGCATAGAGGTTTTAGCTGGTGGGAAGAACTTCGGGGTTTTGTTGTGGGGTTTTTGTGTGCTTGGTGGCATGTACTAGTGTGAATGGAAAGGTGCTGGAATCAACGGGGCAAGTGCTTTATTGTGGTAAGCTTTCTTTCCCTGTTCAAAATTGAATCTCAGACTGTATTCTCGAGTCAGTGAAACCGCAATTTCCTCTGTGCAGAATTCAGTGACAACCTATTCCTGTTTTCCTGCTTCCTGATAGACAAAAGCATTCAGACAGAAAGGAAGGGCATGGAACTGGATTCAATGTAGCAACTGGTTTGCACCATGACTGTGGACAACACTAGCATTATTCACTCTGGAGCAGGTGATCAGGGGTGTTGAGATATACAGCATATCTTTTCTCTCAGCAAAGACAACTCTGGCAGAGGCGGAAAAGGCAGTCTGGCTCAATTGAGGATCCAGTAGAAAATACACAAAGATATATGTTACAAACCAGATAGTAAAAGGCCTTTTCAGTGTAACACTGAGCACCTGTGTGCCTGTGTGATTGGAAGTGCCCTGGTCCAGATGTGACAACCCCTGTCATTGATCCAGCTCCAGATAATGAAGGGAAGAAGAGAAGGCACATTCATAAGGATGTCCATTCTACAGGGGAGAAAAAGTTGAAGTGAGATGATACCAGGGACAAGTTCTGTTGTGAGAATGTGTTTGCTGCAAAGCTCATCAAACAACACTGGTAATGTATATTATCCTCTTCTTCAGCAACTCTTTGAATCTTTTCTGATTTGCTGCTTCCAGCATATAATCTCACATTCCATTGCTAGCTCCTCCTCCTTTGCAACCTGCATTCAGAAAAACCTCAACTGTAATCACCTGCCCCTTGTCATACCCATTCCAAAGCTGAAATCTGTGGCAATGTACACAACACTTGGTACTCCTCTCAAGTCTATCGTTGCATGGTATTTTCACTCAACTCATACCATTATGTACATCAAGAACCCAAGAAGTACATCAAGAGTACAAGAAGAGATTACCTCCTGTAGACTTTCTTCTATCCTCCGATGCGTCCTTGTCCCTGAACACTTCTCCTCCGACGCTTGGCAGCCCTACTCTATGAGATAATGAACTTGCTTTCCCAAAGCTTACATTGGATGTGCGAAACTCTTTCCTGCATGCCTTGCGGTTTCGAGGTGCAAACAACTCTTCCGATTGTGGCATCGGGCTCCTCTCCTGCCTGCTTTCTTTCTTCTGAGCAATGGAAAGAGTCTCCCGCTTTTGGTTACGAAACGGATCTTGTTGCCGCTGCTGCGCCTGTGCATGTCTTTCATATTCATAAGTGCGATCTCTTGTAACCCTGGCTATGTCTAGTACGAAAGTCGCCAGACTCTCAAGGGTTTCGACTGTGGAACTTTTCAGACATGTAGCAACACTGCGTAGGTTATCCACAGACTCCTTGATTACCACGCCTAATCCTGTTGCCACCCTAGCCATATTTTGCATGTGCTTCATTGCTGTCTGCTCCTTTCTTTCTTTCTTTCGCCACCACCTGAGAATTCTTTGGTGTTTTTCTCTGTTTAAGCGATCTTCAAACGCTCCTTGCTGCTGCTTCTTTTATGCAACCATCTCTTCTTCTGGTGCTTAGCAACTCCAACTACTTGAAGCTTCTCTGCTCCTTGTCAGGTGCAAATTTCTGCTGTCTTTCTTGTTGTTTTTCTTTTTGCAACTGCCTAATACGTTCTACTTTCATCAATTTGATGCAAATCTCAAACACTTTCTATTGCTTTTGCTTATGCTCTTCTCTTCAACGATTTCAGCTGGTCTACTTCGCAATTTCTATTTCATCGTTTGATGCAAATCTCAAACGCTCTCTATTGCTTTTGCTTATACTTTTCTCTCCGACGATCTCAGCTCTCCTCTACGTCACAATTTCTATTGCATTGTTTAATGCCAATTTCAAACGTTTTTTATTGCTCTTGCTCATGCTTTTCTCTCTCATGATTGCAACCGCTCTACTTCGCAATAGCTATTCCATTGTTTAACGCAAATCTCAATTTATTTTTATTGCTTTTGCTTCTGTTTTTCTTTTCGACGATTGCAGTTGCTCTAATCGCAATCTCTTCCATCGTTTGACACAGATCTCAAACGTTTTTCTACTGATTTTGCTTATGCTTTTTCCTCGAACGATTTCAGCTGCTCTACTTCGCAATTTCTATTTCATCTTCTAATGCAAATCTCGAAGGTTTATTTCTTTTGCTTTTTTTCTTTCAAGTTGCGCTACTCCAAATCTTGTGACACTTTATTCTTAGCTAATGTTTCTGTGTCGTTCTTCCTTGGAATACGTAGCACCTTGCTACTCCACAAAATGCCTGCTATGAAGGCAGGTTCGCAAGCACTAAGGGATCAATGGCAAGCAATCTTCCTCTTCAAGGGCTTTCTTCGTTCGACAACAAGGGTCGCATAACTCAACAAGCTCTCCGACAAATAAGGCATGTCTCCTCTCATTTGCCCTAGTTTGGCCTCTTTCCACAAACCTTGGGAGGGGAAAACTTTGGGAACATATTAGAGTTATCCCTAAAGTCTTCCAATTAGGGGGTGAGAGTGGCCAATTTTGGCATAATAGGCTGTGAAATGCGTATTTGTGAATGAAAGTTTTACCAAAAAAAATAGTTGGAACCCAAACTAAATTTTCCACTAATTTTTAGGGTAAACTGAGTTTCGTCATGTCTTTTCTTTTTTCTTGTTGTGACATATATTTTCACTACTTTGACCGGTACAACTACTATATTTACCCTTGAACCATGTGCTAAATGCTGAATTTCATACTCAGATTTAATAAAAATTTCTTACTTTGCATAAGAGGGGATAAGCGGTGAAAGTAGGCCCAAGAACAAGGTGAAGAAAGGATGACTTCACAGATAACTTGGAAGCAAAACAAGACTATGAGAACTTTGACATGTTTTTCTCCTATTAGGGAACGTGAGAATAAATGCAAAAATGTTGTGATTGAATAGAAGCAAAAAAATATTATTTTTGATTGAACATGGATAAATTGGTATGAAGTTTGAATATAATAGAATTATTTGTAAAGTGACCCTTTTTGGGCCCTTCTATCATCCCTCGATCCTTTTTTCCATTGCTAAACGCCATTATTGACAAAGTACTGAAAATCTATAAAAATATGAGTATAAATTGTTGAAACTTAGGATTAAATGCATGAGGTTCGAAAAGATTTATGGTTGTATTAGACATGCAACAACCTTGATTGGTTGAGCACAATTAGGCCCAAAAAAAAAAGATAGAATGAAATTCAAATTTAGCCAAATTTGGTGCTAATTTGAATTTTAGTCCCTATTGAAAGCTACTATATGTTTTTCATTGGTTTTAGAGATCTCATCCCCTTTATGACCAAATGAAGGTATCGGTGTTATGTTTTCCTTATATTACAAGTATATTTAATACATATAATTTTATGATAATTTGGGCAATGAGCTTTTATACATGTTGTGAAAGTATGAGTAAGGAATTGAGGTTGAAAGTGATTATAAAATTATCGTTGTTGAAAATTCCATTTTGTTGTAAACATGTGTGCAAATCATTTAAAATAATTTTGGGACATGAGGTTGATGCCACAATGATGAATCCATGTACAAAAAAGTTGTAAGAGAGGTCGAACAATAGTTATTTGAAAAAAAACATATATATTGCATTTTTAGTGTTACAAATAATATACATTGCAATAAATTTTGATTCCACATATGTTATTGTTTTATATGAATGTAATGTGATTTGTCATACATCATTGGCATGGTTGGTCAAAACACATATATGATTTTATTTTGATTAATTGAATTGAAATATATTTTTATTTTTTCTCTTTTGAAAGCATAGTATGTGCAATGTTTGTAACTTATGATCATGTTAAACATCTTGATGATGTGTGAGTACAATATATCTTTAGTCTTCCAACCAATAGTTTCCAATTAACAAATGATGTAAAAAAATCATTTATTAGATGACACATTTATCAATGTGAAAATTTAATCTTGTAATGGGTTCAAGAAATACGAAGTCTTTGGTATGAACATGAAAGAAAGTTATATAAATGAATCCATGTTTATTAACAAACTTGGGTTTTGTGTTGCTTCATTCTATTAGTTATGGTGAATTGTTTTTAAAAAAGGACATATATGTAAAATTATTTCATATTTTGGGAAGGGAAAGATGTATTTGTTGCTTATGGAGTTTTGTAAATGTGTTGTTCACATTTGTGTCAAAACATATTGAGATTTTTTGAGATAAAATCCAAACATAATGTCTATTGCATATGCTATTGTGAAAACACCACATCATGAGTTGTCTATTTGCTACATTACATTTGCATGTGTATAGCAAGTTGTTTACATTTATAAGTTTGCATAATAAATTTGGATTGTGTTGTTAAGCAATTTTTTCATCATTAGCATATGTGGATCATATATTGTACAATGTAAATTAGGAGTTGAGATGTGGATTTTTACTAATATATAATGATCGTTGTTTATGAATGTGTGTTGAAGACATTTTTTGACACGTACATTTTTTCCCTATGATTGCATATGTATGTTGTTCATATCCTAATCAATAAGAATACCTAAACCTTACTTATAAGTTTTCACATTATGACATGTGCTCTGATTAAATTAGCTAGTGGAAAAATGTTTATTATGTAATAAAAGTCCATACCATTTTTTATGGACTATAATCATCACATCTTGTATCATTTGAAAAGTCCACCTTGTAATGAAATGATGGCATTCTATCTTCAAATTTTTAATTTGATTCTTCAAGTGTTATAATATAATTAAATGAGTCCATTTTAAAGTTTCAATCAAACCTCAACACATAGTATACCAAACTTCAAGGTACCCCCATAAAAATTGCCCATGTTTATCCATAAGTTTGGTTGTTTACTTTACAACTACTTGCCAATAAGAGGAGTTCAATTTTTATTTGGACAATAGAAGCAATGGAGCCTTCGCCTTGTACATGGCCTAGCCTAAACACTTAGGTGTTATAATTGCAATTCAATTACAACTTAATTTGCAACTAAGGAACAACAACAAAAAATTAACCCATATGATTTGTTTTTGAATTTCATGTTATACATTATATAAATAATGTTTGTTCTCTCATGTTCTCACATTAAAATACAAATGCCATTTTGGGATGAACTCAAAAAAATTTAACTTAAAAGCAAAACATGAAATAAAAAATAATAGGCTATTATTTAATTCATTTAGTCTTGTGTTTTTTTACTTACTTACATACATATGTAAATAGATATGTAGGTAGGTCCTAAGTAAATACATAAGCATGTAGGTCTTAAGACCTACCAACATACCTACATATGGTTAATACAACCTACCTAACTAGTAAAATAAATATTTACCTTTATTTAGTTATTCCAAAATATAATTAATATGCCATGTGGTAAAAAAAATTTATTGTGCCACATGTCACAATCTCCAACCATCATTAACAATCATAATGAACAATGGAGATCAATAATTTTGAAAAAATTCATTTTTACATCCAATTTTTTCGTAGTGCCACTTATCATATTTTAATAGATGAATGACAATCAATGATGTTAGCATAACATCATTGACGCGCTCCTTGGTCCCGAGGTGAACCCACTTGAGGGTTCACCAAATGTCAAGTTGCGGAAGTTGGGACCGAAAGGCACGCTCCCGGCTTCCAACTCTATAAAGGGGTAGAGGGTCGAGTTGGGAGCCCCGAGATTAGACTAGGAAGAGGGACTAGAAGATCAAGCTTGAATCTGCATCCAAAAACCAACCACGGGAGGTTAGTTTAGCATTCGGGACACCCTTGGGTGTTGAGACTTACCACGGGCACTTGGACACACAAGACTCACCATGGCCCGGACTCGGAAGTAAGCCACCACCTTACTCCCTATAGTATTCTCTGCAGCTCGCCATGGAGGCTACATCCAAATGGCATAAAATCCCGGGACTCCCGAAATGGAGTCCCGAAATTGTCCCGGCGAGACTCCCGGAACTTTGAACCGCCATAACTCCCGACTGCAGAGTTGGATCGCGACGAGGTCTGAACCAAAGTTGTAGCCCTTGTCGAGATCTTTCCAACGCCATGTCGCAATCCCGAATCGGACGTCGAGAAGAGGTCGATTCCCGACTTTTAGTGGTCGGGAGTCAAATTGACAATTTGACTCCCGGCCCTTCTTTTGCCCATAACTTGGGCTGAAGATGTCCGAATTGCCAATGCGAGGGCATTTTCGATATCTACGTTTCAAGACTTTTCCAATGACACCAAGAACACCCCAATGCGAGGTGATTTGCCCCTTGCTGTCGAGCTCTAAACATTCGGGAGTCCTGGAGGACTCCAACTCCCAACTTTTCCAAGTGTTTGGCTTCACCCCCACACTTGGCCAAAGTGGGGTTGCGACAATCATGGGTGCAATTGTAATGGAATTGCATAGTTATTGAAATTGAATTATTTTGATTGGGTTGCAATTGAGTTGTAATGAGTTACACCATATATATGGTGAATTACAACTTTGCAATTCATGCAACTTGTTCGTTAGCACTCGCAACATATAAATACAATGAATCACAAGTGTCCTTTATAACTCAAAAATGAAGTTGCAAGGCCAGTTATAAAACACTTTTTTTTTTCATAATGATGTGATAGTTTATGTTCCCCCTTTTATGAAATTTGCAAAAAAGGGAGTAAATCGATTATGAAAACATTTAGACAAATTACAGAAACATTTATCTTCCAACATCATTTTTGACATGGCTTCTAATTTGCATTGCACACATTTTAAGTCCTACACGGGCAAGGGGAAAGTGATGGCTTTTTGTTTACCGATCAATTCATCTTTCTATTTGGCCCTAGATGTACTCTCCTTTGCATTAAATATGAATTTGGGCTTCCCCCATCCTTTAGTTTTCAAATTGATTCATTGCATTTGTGGTTAATTTCTAAATTCAATGGTGACCCATTTTCTTCATTTTTTTATGGATAATGAATGAATTACATCCTATGATGTTGTTTGAAGCCTTCACTTGCATCATGAGTTGAGTTTCATGTTTTGTATGAACAAATTCAAGTCCTTCCATTGGCTTCCCTTTAATCATCTTGTTGACGGGTTGAAATTATGTGATTGACTAACTACACCTTAGTTGATGTTGTGATTATTGATCCCATGAGTAGATTTGGTTTCAAGTGTTGTTTCATCTCGTGGAATGGCTATGATGGTGACAACTCAAGCAAAGCAAAAACTTTATCACAATTGACATTTAATGAATGTGTTTCTTTCCCTTATAATAATTTTTTTTGATTGCTTACATCGGCAAACATTTTTTCCGATCAATGTGCTAACATGACATGGTCAATGAGAGCACTAATGACTTTCCTATGATTATTTTGTATGTTTTTTCTTTCTATTTTTACCTCTTTTTCAATTTTCCCATTTTTCTTATTGATATGTTTATTGCGATTAGTGGGAGATTTGACACATAACTTATTCTTATGCCCCATAGTGACTCACTTTGGGTTCTATTATTCTAGCTTAGACTTTAGTCCTATTTATTTGTTCTTTCTTTTCCCCCTTTCCTGGTGTTAACGATTTTTTCTATTCCCATTAAGGTTTTCAACTTCTAATTTTTTACAATATCAAGTTCCTAAAACAACAAATAGGTACATTGAATATTAAAGATCTAATTTATTTATAATTCTTAAACTAATCATGTGCTCAAGATTGCCAAAAGTTTCAAAAAGATATTGTTGAAAAAAAAATAGAATGCTCATGATTCTAGTGAAAAAGAAAACATCGTTCAAAATTTGTTCAAAAGTTTTTATCCCAAAATAGGTTTGTCTTCCTAGTCTTCTATTAGCTAATTCAAAACTTGAATAGTCCAATGAACTAATTTAATAATCATTGGCTAATAAGAAAACTAATAATCCAAAAAAAATTCAATTTAACATTATGTTTAAGCACTTGTCCAACTACTTGTTATGTTAATTTGTTTTGAAGACTACTAGTTGACTTATAAGTTGTTAACCCATATATTAACCTAGTATAATGTTATTTGTCAGGTTTTGTAACTAGTTAGGTTAAATTCATTTGTTAGTTTTAACAACCTGTTAAAGATTTGTAACATGTTAGGTCACTTGTTACCAAGTCTAGATAACATTATCCCCTTTTGAAAACTACATTTCATCCTAGAAATGTTAGCTTAAAGTTATAAGTTTTAGTCTTCTATAACTGATTGGCTGGTAGCTCCTTTGATAGGTGTCAACAAATGTTTCCTCCAAAGGTTTAACATGACTTAGAATTTGAAGACATGTTGGCGCTATAGTCTTATGTTGATCAAGTGTTTCTTCAAAGGTTATTATGGGTGTCGTGAATACTTTCGAAGCATGTGAAGTATTAGTAATCAAAATAATTTAATGACCTATACCTATTTGGTGTGGGGTTAAAGGTAAAATAACATATAAAAACTCCAAAAGTCCTATTCCACCATTTAGTAAGAGTAAATGGAGGATCAACATGTTCATTCTCATCCTTAACAAACTTGCCATTATCTATCACATGTTCAATAGTAACCTCAACATGTATAGTGAAAGTTTGGACAAGTAAGGGGATTTCTAAACATGTTCCACCTTTAAGTGGACTAATTGGTTTAGTAATAACAATAAGTTGTACAATAGATGTTGATGTTCTTGTTGCCCTATTATTAGTTATAATCTCCATGGATACAAAGCTAGGTGGTTCATACTTGAAATTTGGCAAAATGGCTCAATATGCTTGTAGCTCTAGTTGATAAACATGTTCATCAAATCATGCTAACTCCATGCTTTCCTGGATTTGTTCCATTGTGAACTTTTGAATTGTTTGCCACCATTCTTTCCATTTGGGGTTTTTGTCTCCCAAGGCCCAATTTTGCACCTTGAATAGGGTGTTGTCCAACAATAATTCATCAAGTTCTTTCAACATGTCATTCATATGAATAGATAACATAGGGTTGGATTTGTTTAATTGTACTTTAGCCATTTCCAACTAATTTTTCCAATCTTGAATTAGAATAGTCAAAGCTTGGGTTTGTTTTTTGAACTCTATGTTGTGTGCAACTAGATGATGTTCCTTGAGTTCTTGAGAGGTTTGCTCCTAACATGTTATAGTATTTTGATGTTGCATGTTGGATTGTTCAATTTTGTTATAGTTGCACGTCATACGCTCATGCCCATTTTGGAGATGCTTCAAGTCATTATGGGTTTTCTAGTTGAGTTGGTTGAGTTCAATGTACTCTTATTGTAGATTTTTTGTTTTCATAACAACTTGCTCTATGTCTCTCAACTTATTAGACAAGTTTTAGTGAATTCCTCACAATTCATATTAGTCATTTAACACACTTTGGAGTGATTAACATAATTCTAAACTGTCGAGAAAAAAAGAAGGTAAAAAAGTTCACAATTTGCACCACTATCTAACATGGTTTTTGGCTTCTAGATGCGTATTGCTCTCTTGTATAAGTAAGACACCCAATGTAAACTAAATAATTGAAAAGATTAACATAAATGATATGGAAATTGAGTTCTTCAATCTTATTAAATTTATGGTGAAAACATGTAATAATGTTGGTGTCACACACAAAAAGGTGCTTAAGAAAAAGAAAGAAAGAAAAGAAAATATAATTGATTTATTGATTTATTGATTTATTGATTTATAGAATATGAACACACATATATACCATGGAAATACTGAAGATGAAAACCAAAAGAGTTGAATTTTCATCTAAGCTAATATAATAAAATTTGAGTCAAAATCCATAAAGAACCCACAAAAATATAAATAAGAAAAGCCATATTGGATATAAGGCTTCATGAAATCTTGAATGATCCTATTTGGAATTTTAGCCAACACTTGTTAATGACACCCATGGTAATAACTTCAAGGCAATTACCAATAGTTTCATTTGAACTAATATCAACAAGTGAAATTTCAAAATTCCTTCTTAGCATGTATAAGACATTATATTCAAGCTCAACAAAAATGTGTACATGGTCTATTTGACATCAACATGGTGATGTTAGTAGTTTAAGTGCAAGTGGGTTGCATAATCGCATGCAAGTACTCCTTGATGGGGGGTAAGGTTTGAACATCATTTTTGAATCATTCAAAATGCAATTGTATTGAATAAGCTTTGATTGGCTCACTTCATTATCGAAATGGTGGACCATAAGAGAGTGATACTAGTTTGGATCCTCCCGGACCTTGATAGTTACTTTGTGAAGTTGTGTTACTAAATTTTGATAATAGTTTTGGAAATGGAGGATGTGGATAAATAATAAGCTATGATATTAAGGTAATCATGGCTAACCAATCCCATCACAATTTTGTAGACAATAGGTATTGGCAATAAAAAGGGTTACATTATGTTCACAATGCCCATAAAAATTAATCCCTTGCATGTTCATGAGGCCAAACACATTAATGGCAAAAAAGGATGATTGGTTGGAAGACCTTACAAGCCAAGAAGAAGAGATGATGCTAAAAGCACTTGCAATATGCAGTATATTTATCTCCATAAGAGTTAGAAGAGCTCTATGCACCATATTGTGTAGAATATACACTTGTCTTTCAACCTCATCTCTCAAATGTAGTCATGACACATTGCAGTTTGGCTCTACGGCTATGGCAAACATGTCCTTGCAATGTTGTAGATTAACTTAATCTTTCGTATTGTTGGATTAAACAATTCACTATTAACATCAAGGCATGTCAATATGCATGTTGCTCTAGGAGACCAAAAAGGAAAACAAGGTTTGCAAGGACTGCTTTGCTTGGCTGCCAGTCTATGACAACAAGCTCTTTTGCAAATGGTATAAGACGAGACGATTTCTTTTTATCTCTAGAATCATGAATGATGTTTGTGCTCACAATCCTTACATTGTGCAGCACATGGATCCTTTGAACAATTTAGAAGAGGCCTCACATTTGCAACATACATGGATGGCACAAATGTAACAAAAGATGTTGATAATCACCATAATCTAAAAAATGACCTCATTAAGCATCTTTCAGTGATGAAAAGCAAGGAGCTTGCTCTGCAATAGAATTTTTAGTCTTGTACAAGTTTGAATGCTTCATCACTATCATGAATAGTCTAAATGCCTCACTCTACTTGCGCAAAATGCTTACCACTTGATGTATTAACTTGCATTTGTCCTATGGTCTCTTCTGATTGTTTAGTATCTACAAGTTCAAGATCAATGACTACCACTATAAATGCAAATCATAAACAATCACAAGCTTTCTTGAAACATGGAATACAGTAACATTACAGGCACCATATCATTTCCTTCTTACTTTCAAAACAATTTTAAGTAATTCAAAATCTTTTACATCAGGTCTCACAAGTGTTCAGCTAGAGATCCTAGAGGCAAAGAGATTTGGCCAATGACTTGGGTTGCTTAGAATTGCCTATCTTGAACAATTGCCAAAATCACAAAAATAGTCCCATTTTAAGTTCTTTGGCCAAATAACCACTAGCTAAGGTCAGTAAAGAAAAATAATATTCAACTTAGCAACAATGTGAGTAAAAAGTCAGAAGTGGGAACAGGAGGTGGGTCTGTAAGGGGTGGAAGAGCAGATGTAACCAATCTGACTGACTTTAGGATGGAAGACAGCTTTGCATTTTTTGAAGCAAAATTGAGATTTATTGCCTGCAGGTATAGTAGGTGATGAGGATTGAAAGGGGGAGGAGGCCCTCTGGACCTTTCATGCCCCAAAATTTCACAATGTGATTACAAAACCACACTGGCTCATTGATCATCCACACACAATATACAAATTTCTTTCTTATCAGAATGCTATGTTGGGTCATCTCCTAAATTCTTTGGACATGGTAAGCCAAACTGTCCAATTACCACTTAAAAGCAACATGTGAAGTGGATTCTCAGAACAGAGACATTTCCTGGCAGCAGCCACTAGTATCCTAGTTTCACTCTCATATTTGTACAACATCCTAATCACTATTCTTCTAATTCCCGAAACCTGTGCATATACAAATAGCACAAAGAAAAAGGATCTCATCCAGGCCTAGATGATCCCAAACCTGGCATTGCCTGTTGACAATCAAGCTGATATATAGAACAGAAAGTTGCAGTGGGTTTATGGTTTTAGGATACTGCCTTCCCTTTCCTATTTCCTCTTTCCATAGATGCTCTTTCCAAATGCAACATCTGGGTTCCTTGTCTTGGAATTGGGTGTGGAGGTTTTCCATTTAGAGCCAGTTTTTGCAGAAATACTCCATAAAGAGTCACCTTGGCCAGCTATCTTCTTGCTTGCTCCCAGAGGGGCTGGTGCTCTGGATTGGAGTATGGGGTGCTTTACCATCTTGTTCATCCCATTGGCCACAAGCCAGCGAGAGCCTGACTGCTGTTGCTTGTGACTACCCCATCCCAGGAGCTTCTTCTTCTTGTCTAAGCCCTCATCACTTGTCTTCAGGCCAGACATTGTCACCTCTAAGATTTTGAACTGTGGTTGTTGTGGCACTATTGCCTGAGGATCCTCCTCCACATCCTCATTGTTCCTGTTCATTGAAACCCAGCGTCCAACCTTCACCTGTGGAGGAGGCAACATAACCCTCTCTGCTTGGACCAGCGCCATCATTGGGGCACCCACAGGCTCATAGTTCCGCAGCGGATCACGGAGCTGAACCAACATGGCCAGGTTTAAAATGTCACCCATGAAACCCCCTCTCATATTATTTGCACCTGCACCACCTTTGTCTTTCTGTTGAGCAACTACAGAAACATCCTTGTGAGCAGCTTGATGAGCAGCAAGTATTGATGCAGTTTCATCAAAAATACCAGCATCAAGCTGCATCCATTCATCTAGGGAGATAGCCATCGAAAGTAAACCATAACCACCAGAGGTTCCCCGACGTTCTCCATCTACACTAGTCTGTGCTCCTCCTTCCAGCAAGTGGACAGAAGCAGCAGCACCCTCTAACATACCTATTTCTGCACCCCTCACACCCGCAATTTTCTTCGCATAGCTGCCACCACTGCCCCTGCCATCTTCAAGAGCTGCAATTTCTTCCCATGAGAGTGGATAAACATTGTATGGTGCATCTTCCTCTGCCATGTCAGACTGTATTTTCAGGCCCTCCAAAGCTAACGCTTCTATTTGCTGCATGGCCATTGGTGCCAGATCCTCCAAAGACACAAACGTGTCATCAGACATTTTTGCCAAACTGCCATGATGCCTGTTAGGATTGTAACTGGAGCTTGTTGCCATGCTTGAATCAAATCTTGTGGCCATAGCAGCTGTCCCATACTCTAGATGTAGATTACTTTCCCCACCTTCCCCTTGGCCCAATGCTGCATAGCTTCCCACCCAAATGGGCAATGGATCAGTTGATTTGTATCTGGCAAAAACCGAGGGACTGCATGGACTACCTCAATTGCATGTGATACAATGAGCACATATGTGGCCATCTCCAAGAATTGTTTTTTTGCAAGTTCAAACAGGTTCAGGGATGGGGGTCTAGGTTTTACCCATTCCTGAAGTTGGCACGCATATGATGACCTCCTTTCAGAGCAAGCAGTCCTTCACTTGCAATTTCCTCCACTGTCTTCCCAGTGATATCTTCAAGAGGCATCACCATCCTGGTCTGGTCTGCCATGCTTTCAATGCCAGCAATTGCCATCTGACGCAAGATGTCCATAGAGCTTGACCCCATCTCCCCTGGTACCACCACAGGTTTAGACACCTGCATCACAAGCTGCCCATTCTTCTTGAAATTTCCAGGACTCATAGACCTCAGTGATCCACCATCACGAGTGTGAACTACGGGACCAACATCCTTTGCCAAAGCAGGTGATTCAGCCATGGTGAGGGCATACAGGTCATTGCCATACTCTTTAGAAACAGTAGGCTGTTTAGGAGGAGATCCTTCAAAAACTTTCTTGTTCAGGCCCCACTCTTGCATAAGTGCCTCAGTTTCAGCATCTTCCAGCAGTTTGCCACGGCTCTTGCTCAACATTGATTGTGTTGCCTTCTGAAGCTCAGATTCTGCAGCCTCCATGATTGATGCCAGTTCCACATCCTGTTCGCTACCCCAGCCTGTCCCAAGTAAACTACTGTTGTAATTAGCAAGAAAATTAGGGACCTAATTTGCAATCGTTGCTTCATGTACTTTTGATCATACAATCATCAACCCTCATTTGCACATATTTTCTTCACCTTGCAATACCATTGTGGATGTCTGACCTCCCAACCTTACATAAAAAAAAACTGGACAGAGCCAGATAAACAGGGGACTGATGAACATTTGTTGTGAATCTGACCTTGAGAGTTGAAACCAGGTGGCAGAAGCAGCTTGCCAGAATCTTCACTGTGTCTGCTTGCAAAATTCAAATCTTCAGGCATGCCATCCAAGTAAAGTTCAGGCACCTCCACTTCATTCAAGTAGATGGCAGGTGTTTCAGCCAAATCCAAACCCAGACTTAGACCTCCTTCAAGCATTGCTTCCTGCTCAAACTGCTTCAATAGTCGTGCACGAGGTGAATCCGACTCACTATCAGAAGTCAATATCAGAGGGACAGGTCCTGCCTGAGTCTCCAACAAATCTAGAAACTCACCTGCTACACGGTCAATTTCATCATCAAACTCTGCAAACCTGCTAATTTGATCTTCTTCACTGGATGTTACAATGAGATTTTCCTTGGTAGGAAAAGACAAAAGGAGTTCCTCATTCAAAATCTGCTCCTGGAAATTGTTTTCCTCATGGGTAGTTGAGTGTTGACGTAAGAAACAATATGGTGAATTCACTGCCCATGAAAGCTCTCCTTGCCCCTGCTCCTCATCCGGACCCTGGTCCCCTGCATCTCCTAGAGCTCCTGCTCCACCCAAGCAGTCCAAAAGCTCCAGCATTTCACTTTGTTCATCCATCGATATTTCCTCACCTCGATCAGATTGCAGGTCCATTATCACAACCTTAATTTCAGCTTCTTCAGCTTCTTTCTCTTCTTCAAAATCCAAGTTCAGCTTAGTCATCTTGAGTTCAGTCACTTCACTGTCTTTAGGTTTCAGCTCCAGTGAGGCAATGTTGAGTGGAGTGTCTTCAACTCCTTGTTGTTCAGCTTTGCTGTCATCAAATAGAGTTGGTGGCTGGTTGATGTTGAGTTGGATTACTTCTGAGTCTCTGATTTCTTCACATTCTTCAGGTTTGAGCTCCAGCATGGCTTGCAAACCCTTGACTAGGGTTTCTTCATCTTCTTCTTGGTTGTCTATGTAGTCTTCAGGTTTAGGTTCCATTATGGCGATCTTGACTCGGGTTTCTTCAGTTACTTCTTTGTACTCTTCAGGTTCAAGCTCCAGTGTGGCACCCCTGACTTCAGATTCTCCACCACCTTCCTTGTCTTTTTTAATCTCTTCAGGTTCAAGATCTAATGTGGCACACTTGAGTCTGGTTTCTTCATCTCCTCTATAATCTTTAGATTTGAGCTCCAACAAGCTGAGCTTGTGTTGGGTCTCTTCAAATTCTTCTTTGTCTTCTTCATGTCCAACCTCTTCTGATGTGCTGACATTGAGTTGAACTTCTTCCTCTTTTTTTCCTTTTTCAAGTTCAGGTTCTGATGGGGCAATCTTGAGTTGGCTTCCTTCATCTTCCAGGTCACTGGCCAAAGTGGCAACTTTGAGTTGGGTTTCCTCACCTTCTCCCTTGTCTTCTTCAGGTTCAAGCTCCAACATGGGAAACTCAAGTTGAGATTTTTCAGTTTTTTCCTCCTCTTTTACATCAAGCACCAACGTAGGAATGTTCAGCTGGGGTCCACCACCCTGTTCTGCATCATTCTCTTGTGCTTCTTTCGGTTCAAGCTCCAGCTTCATGTTCTTGTGTAGGGTTGCTTCATTTTTCTCATTGACTTCATCACCTTCTTCAAGTTCCACCTCCATTGTCACAACAGTCACTTGAGTTTCTTCACTGTCTTTGTCACTGTATTCAGTGTCTTCAACTTCCTCATCTTCTGCTTTTGCTTCGTGGTCTTCTTGAACAATACTGCCCTTGTCCTGATTGATATCAAACGATTCAAAACCATCCTCCAACTCTGAATCTGGCTCTGCCGAGTCTTCAAATGCGATCACCGAACCAGCTGCCAGAAACATTAGGTCATGCAGTAGGTCAAGGAATCAAGCAAAACTAATGCATCTGCAATATGAGAATTCCATAAGAAACATATAATAATGGGTTCCAATTAATCAAACCAAAGGTTCTCCTCTAAGATTTTTCCTACTGACACATGCCAAAGAGTATACCTCATATACATAGCCTGATTTCACTACACAGATATTCAAGGTCAATTATCATTTTACAAATCAACAGACATGCTAGATTTATCAGGCTCTCTCCCTCTCACCTTCAGTGTGGTTTTCAGCAAGAACTGAAGTGTGCTCACTATCTTCTGCATCTTCTGCATCTTCTTCGTCCAATGTTGCAGCAACTGCATTGGACAGAGTGCCCATCTCAACCCCTTGATCAACAACAGTAAAGTCCACCTCCTCGTCTGAAGTCTCATAGGCAGCTCTTCCTAGGGTTGTCTCAGGTCTGAAGTCTTTGGCAATCTTGGAAGTCCCTTCCTTAGAATTCCCTGGAGTCAAAGGCTCAAGAACTAAAGGAGCTGGAGAAAATGCTTGAGGTTCTGCGGCTTCACTAGGCAATGATGATTCCTTGAATCCCAGCTGTAGCTGCATGCCAACACCAATTGGAGGACTTGGATCCAGACAGTAAGGGCTGACAGTCAACGATTCATCAAGGCTCAAATGTTCCATGCCAACCATGCCAAGGTAGTCTGAACTGTTGGCAGGTGGCTCTGAAAGTGCAGGTGAAACATGTTGTGAATTTGACCGGTGCTCTCGAGGACTTGCATGGCCCGAATTGGGTAAACTGTTGAATGAACGTGCAGCCCTGAGGACAGGTGAAGCTCCAAACCTCAAGCTTGATGCCAGATTTATGTTGTGAACATCCTTCTTCAGAAAGTCATACCCGAGTGTGACCACTAGTGTACTGCCTTTTGCCTTTCCTGTTAGCTGAAAGCTGGTCCTCCATGACTCCTGCCGCTCATAATTGTCATCCAAATACTTTGGCAGCAATCGAGTGAGGTCAAGCTTATGCTTCCCAAGGATGAGTCCATCAACATCCACAGCAATAACCGAAAGAGTGAACTCCCTTGACTCGTACTTCATCCCCCCCTGTGCACCACCATTCTTGGACCCATAAACTGAACTGCGCAGGTCAAGAGATTCTTCAAACTCTGCCACCCCATCAAATACTCTGGATGGCGAGGTACACACACCCTCATCATCCTTGCGACAGAAGTGAACTGCAAGCCGCATGCCATACATGCCTGGAGGCAAGCCTTCGATGGCATGCACAAGGACTGTGAAAAGACAATTGAGCTTCTGTTGCCCTAAATGTGCAAGAGCTCGAAAGGGTTTCCAGTTCCACACACTAATCTTCTTCTTCTTCTTCTTCTTGGTATCCTCCTCCTCTGCTGGTATTTCCAAGCGCTGGCTAAAGGCCAGACTCTCTTCAAGCCAATCTGGGAAGTTTCTCACCTCAGGTATGTATTTTTCAAATCCTTGGGAATGCCATGGGCTTTGTGTTGCAACAACATTATTAGGTCTGGAAGCAGCAATTGGAAATCTGGAGTTGCTAGGGGATCGAAGAGCAGGGTGAGTGAGAGAATAAGGGATTGGGGTTTTGCCTCTAGCTGCTGCTTGTGCTGTTGTTTCACTCACCGTACTACGCTGCGGCAGCGGCGGTGGCGGCGGTGTTGCAGTAGTCTCTCTACCTCCTCCCATTCTTCTCTCTGCTGTCAAGGCTCCCACCGATCCTCCTCCTGCTGCTTCAGACAGAGCTTGATTCAGCTCCTCCAACTCTTGCAGCAACCGCCCACCACCACCCCTTCCCACACCATCTCTTCTCTTACTCTTAATCCCTGCCGGATCAGATTGCACCATGGTCCAATTGCTTCATTTCCAACCCACCATTGTACCG
Source organism: Sphagnum contortum (assembly GCA_963920785.1). Classification (NCBI taxonomy): domain Eukaryota; kingdom Viridiplantae; phylum Streptophyta; class Sphagnopsida; order Sphagnales; family Sphagnaceae; genus Sphagnum; species Sphagnum contortum. Next base: position 7,931,125 of record OY987288.1, read on the forward strand.
TCTCCGCCAGCTCCTCCAGCTTCTCCTCGTCCTGCAGCAGCAGCGGCGGCTCCGGAGGGAGCTAGGAACTCAATCCATCCCCTATCTCTACTACTACAACTCCACTCCCTCAGGCTGCCTCCACAAGATCCACAGGTTAAGAAAGGAGCAAACAGGAGAGACATTCAAAGCTCACAACTCACTGGCAAGGCATTCGACACTAGCAAAAACCAACAGCAACCGTAACTCCTCTGAACAAGCCCGTCGCAAAACAGACGAGCGAGAGGAGCGAGCGAGCGAGAGGAGAAAGAAGAAAGACAGTGAGGGAGAGGATGGATGAAGAGACAGAGGAGTTGGAGGATGGATGAAAAAACAGACGAGCCAGAGGATGGAGAAATTTAGGAACGAGAGGAGCAAGTGGATAAATGGATGAAGAAACAGAGCAGCCAGAGGATGGAGAAACACAGGAACGAGACGAGCGAGAGAATGGATGGATGAAATAAAAGCGGAGCCAGAGGATGAAGAAACAATGGAATGAAGGAGAGAAGCGAGAGAAATGGATGACGAAGTTCCAAAAACAAACAAACAGGAAACCACACATTTTCATCCGTTCCGTAACCCCTCGAACAAGTAAGTAACTAACTAACTAGTCCAAGCAACGTTACGACTTACGACGGTCTCAGTTACTAGCAACTATGTAACTACCTGTGCTGGCTTTGCCGTAATCTAGGGTTAGCAGCTAATCTTTATATTAACTGCTAACCAGCTAACTTATTAAATATTAATTAATATTTAATATTATTAGCCTTAAATTAAGCTAATCCTAGCCATTTAATAGTATCACGCACCCTTCCTGCACTCACAGTGCACCATTTTGGATGGATGCCGGTTGGACAAGGTTTTTCCTTTTTTCATTGGGTTCCTGTCCCCCACCTAACCACCCTTAGTTACCATAGTTAGTCTATTTTATGCTTTACCTACTTGTTGTACTTGCAATTTTTCCCGCCCCCAAAAAAAAGAATTGATTTTTAAAAAAATTTCCCTCCTTCATACTAACTTGCTTACTACCTATTGACTATCTACTTACTAATTAGTGACTACCAACTTACTACCTACTTACTTGAAACAATATACTTGCATGTACCTACCTGCATTTTCACTCATTGACATGGCCTTACCTATACATGCCCACCTACCTACTACTATTTCTTATGGTGCATTCACACTTGATGTTAAGTCGTTGTTAAATGAAAATCTAGGTGGCATCCTAGGTGGCACCCAATGTTAAATGGGCGATAATTTATGTTAAGCAAAGGTTAGCATAATATAAAATCTTCAAGATAAATAAGTTTAAGTTCTAAATGACTAGCATGGTGTTAGTGGACTCAAAACTAGAGTCCCTAACACCAAGTGTGAATGCACCTTTATAAACTTAGTGATGAACTAAACCTTCCTTGACGCAAAGACTCGATGTCATTGTTGCAACATGGGAATATTTTAAGAACCTTGTTGCCGTTTATTTTAAAACTCACTTTCAACCCTTTGATGATGTACGTTGAATGGAAATAGGGCAATAGATGCATCGACACACATTGCAATTCTCGGAGTTGAAATTCATTATTAAACTATTTGGTGTCATTTAAATAGAGCCTTACATCAAGTGTATGTATGTCACAAAATGTAATACTTTCATTCTCTTGAAGGCTTTTAGTGGACAATGACAAATTGACTTAAGGCACTTCAATATCCTTGTTCTCCAAATACTAAGTTAAAAACACAAGAACATTCAGAGTAGTTCCATTAAGATGACAAACTTGAGTAAAAAAATCCAAGGGCTAGTCCATTTTCCTCATTTCGATTGCAAACTCTAATAAAAAAAACCCAAGTGCATTTGCACTGTGTGGGACTGAAACCTCTTTTTATTCTTCTTCCTCTTCTTTGTTTGAGGATTTTCATTTTCTTCCTGTTCTTATTTCTTTTCTTCTTCTTTCAGATTTCTTTGGTTGTTCTTCTTTCCTCTTTCTTCCTCCTCCTTCTTCTTAAAAAAAGCAAATGAAAGAAGAAGAAGAAGAAGAAGAAAGGGAAGTAAAAAAAACAGGAATTTTTTTAATGATGTCAATTCTGCATTGCTCTGCAAACAAGAAAAAAGACCAAAACAAAACAAAAGACGACAATCACAATGCAACACATAAAAATAACAAAGAGAGTTTTAAGAAAAAAAGTTCTATTGCACACTCAGCATCACAACTACAACACCCAAAAAAAAAAAAAAAAACATAGTTGCAGTGCTTGGTGTGCAATGTAACCTTTTTTTTGGTGTGCCCTAGATTGCATTGCATCCCCAAAAACCACAAAAAAGGGAAAAAAACATAACTACACTACGCAGTGTGATTGCACATAAAGAAAAATAAAACACACCACAAATTCATTGCATTGCATGACGAAAGGAAAAGAAGAAGAAAGAGAGGAAAGAAGAGGAGGTAGGAGGTAGGATTAACCTGGGTGAGGAGCTGGGGTTCAAGTTGGGTTCATCCAATTGGCCCCAAAACGGACTAGTACAGTGGCGAGTCTTGGGTCACACCAGCCCACCACACTTCCCCAGTTCCACATCTTTTGGTCTGCTGAAACTAACCTTTTATGGTGTACTCTATAGCCGTGATTTTGAATTTTGTGATGTGGTCAAAGTGGCGATCATCCATAAGAAGATTTAACCAAATCTGGCTATAAAGCAAATATGAAAAAAATTAAAATTTAATCATCATTTAAACCTTTAGGTTACTTACTGAAAGCAAATATAGAAGTCTGGAAACTTTTACTGTTGTCTTTTTTCTGACTTTTGCCAATTGAAACCCTCAAAAGCCAGTTGTTTTCTTCTTCTTTTTCATTTTTGGCGAAAATTTCGCCAATGAAAAAATTGCTGGTCTACAGGTCATGAGGATTAGGGCCAGAGTGAAAGAGTGAACCAACCTGCTGTTGTGCACTGTATGTAGCCTAGTTATTAGGGCCCAACTTGCAGTGGATTTATTTTCTTCAATTTTCTGACCGTAGTCAAAGTGGTGATCATCCATAAAAACATGTAGCCAAATTTGGTTATAAACTAGTTATTAAAAGTTTTGAAAACCTAAAACATTGTATAATTTGGCTACCTGCTGGAACCTATTTAGAAAAAAATCTGGCAAATTTGGACCCTTTTACATTGAAAATTTCTTTTAAATTCAGACTTCTGTCAGATCCAAAATGTCAAATTTTCACCTCAAGAACAAAATCACAAGCTTGAATGAACCTACGACTACCAACACATTGTGAAGGATGGATAATGATGGATGGAGACAGAAAACACTTTTCCATTGGTTTCCAGTTCCCTAGCTAACCATCATGGTTAGCTCTAAATTTTGTTTTTACTAGCTACCTACTAACAACCCACTAGCCCTTACTTCTGTATGTAAAAATGTGCCCTAATTTTTGTAGTGTATTTAGACGATCATTGGCAGGTGCAAGAAACTCTCTGTTGCGACGAAAGTGCACATGCTCTGAAAATTAGGGCATGTTTTTACACTGGAGAAGGGTTTTCCCTACCCTTTGACCTTCCCTTCTTCTTTGGTTCCCGTCACTTGGGCTATCACCCTTATGCCTAGGCACGTCAAAACAAGGAAGGGCCTCTGGCCCTATCCTTCTCGTATACTAGATATCTAGTAACTCTCTGTGTACACTGTATGTGCAGTTTCCTTTAATAGTAGTCAGTAGTCACCTCTTACTACCAAGCTCAACCCCACCATCACTTGAGGTTGGGGTTCATCCATAACCGAGTCAATAAATAAGTACCCCAGTTTATAATGGGGGTATTAGCCCAGGCCAAAAATGGCGACGAACAGCTTTGGAAATAGAAATTTCATGCAGCCAATGGGAAAGCACAGCATGCACTCAAAGTGCCTTGATTTTTTTTCTTTAAGTTTTTGGGAGGGTGGGGGAGGATGTTTTCCATTTCCTTTGTTCCCAACATGTTCCATTCAAATTCCCAATGGGTTCCCATCAGGCTCCCAATATGTTCCCTATGTGTTCCCCAAGAGTGTTTCCAATAGCACCTCGCTTTAATCTCATATGTTTTGCCCAAAGTCCTCCCCTTCTCACCTATATAGGTAGGCCAAAGGGGGAGGCACTCCATCTTTCCATAGAATCTTCTATGTTGGGGAGCCTCCATAGTTTCAACTTTTTTTTTTGGGTCATGGGCCAATCAAATTGGCTCATTGCCACCAAAAAAAAAGTTGGACTTGTGATGCACCCCCAACTAATTAATATGAAACAGGCTTCCCATGGATGGTGAGATGGTAGCTGTTGGGTCACTCTGGCCAAGTTTGTTGTTGTCGTCGGTTGGGGGCAAAAACTCTGTTCATTGGGGGAAGTGCCCACTTTTTTTATTTTGCACCCCAACAAGGCAGTACCAATTTTTGTCCCACCGTCACCAGCCACCTGCAGTGGGACACAAATCTCTGGAGAACCTAGAGTGTAGGCTATCAGTAGATCGCACAAGTAGAGAGTATTAAAAGTTATCCATAAAGTCACCCTGTCTTTGAGCCCTAGTTTCATCCTGTAATCCCAGTTTCATGCTTTCACCAATTTGAGTGTAGCTGTAAAGTGAGCAAAACTGGGTATCATTCAATGAAACTGGGTATCAGTTCAAAAGATTCGCAGGATTTTATTCTGCCACAACTTGATTTGGTGAGGAATATTAGCAGCACTGGTAAGTGCAGCCACCCGTAAAACAAATCCAAAACTGGGTGTTGAAAATTCAAACTCCTGCAAAGACCAAATCTGGATGAGACAACCAGTTTGGTCCCTTCTTAATTTGCTGTGTACTGTTTTCATCCTTACTTTTGGGCACAGTACTTGTTTGAAACGATTAGAGGGATTGTGATCTCAATGCTGATGGATGGAAATAGTCTTGGAACCTAACCGCCATAAGTGTGGGACTTAACACACAACCCATGACTTGGTTAGGATACAACTCAGGACCATCTTGCACCATGGGTTAGGTTTCCCCGGCTTATGGGAAGAAGCCTGGGAAAACCTAACCCAGGTAATGTGTACATGGACATAGGACTCCATGCATGTCCTACACAAAAAACCAAGTTTCTGAGTTTCAAGATTATATGCTGGAAAGGGCATGTCACATGGATCGGACCTTTTTTGTTTTTGGGAAAAGGAATGGTGAAATGCCAAATATTCCATGGTTGGAATTCTTCCACTTTCAACTCTTACAAATTCTTGTGCCCAGATATACATCTTTTGGTTGGAAATTTAGACATATTTTTTCTCAGACCTACATACTTTGGAGATGCAAAGCACTTGGCAAAATTCCCTTAGTTTATATTTTTGGAGGGCATCTTATATGCATGAATATCCCTCCTAGAAAAGAGGAGGGTGGGTACTCCTTAAGAGTGGGAGGGATCTTACACCTATTCACAAAGGATGTTACATTTATAATTAAACATATGATCCCTCCCACACTTAGGAGTTGGTGTATGAACCTGCCTCGTCCTACACCTTGTGATCTACATATGTTTAGGTTCACGAAAACTTTCACCTTATGATTTACAATTGGTAAAGCCCACGAGTGAGGGACATTTCCAAAATGCAGGATTGGATTTGGGTACCACCTTGTCCATTTTGTAAGGACATTTTGAGATAATCCGGTTTTTAAGGACATTTTGCACTTCAACCTAATTGGATAGCTTTGGAAGGGGTGAAACTCATGGGGGAGGCCAGCTGACGCCAACCAACCACTTATGCAGTGAAGCAAAGTGGAGTGTTGAAGAGTGTATGTAAACAGCATCGGTTCTGGCATGATGCAAATAATATGACACACAACACACAATACTGCAACTTGTGCTTTGACACTTTATTCAAAAGAAGACGAAGAAGATCTCGTCAACTAACCTGGTTCAAAAGTGGATGGGATGAAATTATTTTGTAAAACTTGGATTAGGTTTGCCAAATGTGCTTGGCAATTGACTCTTTCAGTTTGGTATTCTTTTCCCTGCATTTGCATTAGAAGTGGATGGTTTCCTTATGCTGACTGTAACTTTCAATAGCCAACGTGTCACAGACAGAGTAAAGTCGTCAGGCTACAGAAAGTTCTGGCTAGTAAAAGAAAAAGCTGAAAAAAAATTTTAAATTTCCATCACTCACATCCATTTCAAATTCAAAACAAAACAAAAAAAAAACCCCCAAATATTTTTTATTTTAAATAAATAAATAAATAATAATAAAAACCATTTCTGGCTTATGGAGCACTTAGACATCACCAGTGGGTCCCACAATTTGCATAAGTTTAAACTTCTGTTCAGGTTTTACTAGTAGGGTTAATGGTTTGCTACTTTGCTTTCTTTTTATTGTTCAAAATCTTTACAACTGAGCAACTCCCAAATATCTGACACCGCCTTGTTCCTTTGGAGGAATAGGCAGTTGGCTCATGAACAAAAATGGGAATCCAGAACTCACAGACTTCTTTTTGATGGGGGATTTGAAAAACTGTGTTGGATACTCAGGCCTTTGTGAATCAACACATCAGTTATCAACATACCATCATCCATTGGAAATCCGGAGTGTTATTTCTCGGGTAAAGCACCAGAGTCAGGATGTTCCCAACATAAGTGGCCTAGGACAAGCCCATAGTCAAGTTTGGCTTTACATTTTGGAAATATTCCACAACCCAGGGCTTCACCCATCATTGTAAACAAGGCAAATGTCATCATGAACTTAAAACATAGGTAGATCAGAAGGTATATGAGGAAATGTTTGGGGGAAGGCAATAATTCATTTGAAAAAAAATTCCTACATACAATTTCGTTGCCCACCGTTCAATTCATTGACGTAGCAATGAGGTGGGTGTTTCATTAATTAACTATCATTCACTTCACTGAGGTGATTATGTTCACCTTAGTGACATGGTTACTTCTTTCACCCTCTCCAAAAGGAAGGAATAAATCAATCTTCACCCCCCTTGCCCAGACCACCCATCCCCCCCCCCCAAATAGTAACCTTTGAAACTACATGTTCAATAGTTTCAATGGTTTTTAGAAACTTCCATTTTTCACATTATTAATGACCATTTTTTACCCATGCTAAATGATAGGGGTTGGGATTATGGGTGTATATTAAAATAGGTGTTTATTTTGTTTAGATGTGACTATAATTTAATGTGAATAACTTGCTACTTATGTAATTACCTAGGGATTAATTTTTTATGTCAATAGGTTGTTATTTATGTAATTATTTAAGAGTTAACTTTGGTAACTTATTAAGTGACAGGGTTTTATAATTCAATATGATTTGGCAAGTCATCACCAATTAATCATGGCTTCAATATTAGCATGATTCAAACATGATAATTCATTAAGAAAATATTTGCACATATATATGTGCATAAATTCAAAAATGACAACTCGTTCAAAAAGTTTTTGCTTAATGTGCATGATTTAAAAATGGTGACTCATTAAAAAAATTACGTTACAAATTAATGTGCATATTGAATCACATGGTGAACCATATGAGGTGTAAATGTTTGTTTAAAAATTTGTTTAATTTTTTTTGTTTGGTGCATAAATGGGTGTTTGAAATCTTTAGTAAGACCTTCATTTGATGAGATCAACTTGTTGGAAGAGTGAAAAGAATTGAAAGTTTACTTTTCAAATATTTTAACATAATTTATGAATGTGTAAAATCCATGATAGAAGGATGAATATGGCATAATATCTTCATACATTAAAAATAAATAAGTGAATAAATATTTTTGCAAATAAAAATAAAAATATATATAACTATGTAATAAAAATATATAATTTTGATCCTATACATGTTTGTATTTTACATGACCATGCCCTAACCTCCCAAAGTGATGTGCTCCAATTTTGGCATTGGAGGCAAGCCCTTCATGAGGGGGGCTTACATGTTAGTCATTTCCCAATTTCAGGACCAAGAGAGCAAGAGTTATTGAATTTAGAATGACTTTTGTCTCTGAAAATTAAGTTAAAATTAATTTAGCAAGGTTCCATGAGAATTCTAAAGTTAAGTCCATTTGGTGGGAATAGTACTTGGATGCCTGATGTTACAAAAGTAACATACTTGGGCAATGGCAAGGTGGGCCCACTAGGCCAAAAGACATGTCTTCATTGCAGGCAGTCGTACAGGAATACTTCTTGCTTCCTTTATTATCCTTGTCTGCCCTGGGCCCAATCCATCTATTTCCTTAACCAAATAGATGATGCCAAACACACTTTTAGGTCTCTTATTATTAAGGTTCTGGGCCTGTAAACAACACATAAATATACAGGCCCAAAACTTGCATATCAGGTCCCAAAGTGTATTTGGGCAGCAACAAAGATGGGCAGTTAGGGAAGAAAGATGTGGCTTATTTAACATCTTACAAAATCCAGGCCACTACTAGTACATATATAATGCTTTGAAGCAACCCAAAAGACTTGCACAATTGACCATAATCTTCTAGTACCAGGAGTAGGTGCCTAGTGCTGGATCACCTGAAGGGGCAGGTTAACCAGAAACCTGCTCGTAGCACACAGTGCAAACACAGTAATCAACAAGCTGCTAGACATCCCCCGCAACACCCACAAGTAGTATCAATCAATCAAGCAATCAATCAATAAGGATCAATGTAATTTCAGTGTCCAATAAGTTTAGGGGACTAAAGGCCCATGCAGAAAGCGTTGCATACAAAAGTGGGTTTTACAACTTCAATGGCCCCCACAAGAAGAAGGATTCTCTGCAAAAACCCAACCCACCCAGTTAGTTCTTCTTGCCTTGAGAAAGCTGGCAACTGACAGACTGAATGCACAGAGATTTTGTGGAGTCATGGGAGTAACCTTGTCCCCTAATTATTATCTCACTTTTTTCAGTTTCCCTTTCTTCAGTTTCTTTAAGTAATGTAATGTCCATTCTTCTATACCTTCTCCTGGAGTCTGCAACACATCAAGTACACAAGTCTGTTGTCAGTCATTTTGTCACTCTCAGAGACATTATTGTTTTCTTGTAATTTATGTTGACCTTCTTAATTTGCCATCTACCTTTGTATGGAAACTCTATCAAGTCATCTTTTTAGCCAAATCCCTTTTAATCCCCTGGCAAGTGTTATGCCTGCCTGCCCACCCACATGACCAGCTGCTACCCAATCTCATGTCAAATTTCTGACTTAATCCATCACTTCAAACTCTAACTCTGTAAAATTGGACCTAGGAGTGTTTCAAGAGGCCTGAAATTGGATGAAAATCATTGGGCCTTTTCAAATGAAAGCTTCATGAAAATGCCTTCAGTTTCTTTTTGTCATCCCTAAAAACCTGGCCATTATATTTTTAAGCATAGTTGGACTTGACATTCAAGAGGGACATCTATGGCAATTTTTCAAAGATTTGGCTGGACCTCCTGGACTCAAGCTAATTTGGAATTCCCATACTAAAAATTCTGAAGTTTTCAAAGCTGAAAAATATGCATCTAATGACACAAAAGACAAAAAATATATGTTATGTATATGAATTAATGGTTGGAAGGCGTGCAAAAGTGCATTCCATTGGGCTTCCATTTTGAACTCTCAACTGCTGCCACTCAATTTTCACTAATGAGGACAAATGGGATTACAGCTGAGTAGCTTCCTGCCAGTTGGGGGTTAACTCTGAAAACTCATTTATGAGTTAACCCGGCAATTCCAGCACGGGGATCCGGCCATAACTGCTCTGTGAAGAAGTTGCTGCACATTTTTCGACGTTCTCACATTCACTTTCTAGAAATTGCAACTCTTCATTCTTACTTAAAACTTGAAAGCCGCCTTTTGACCTGAATTTTATTTTGGAGTACTTAGCTTTGTCATTGTTATGGCCTCTTTACATTAGGCTGCTGTGATCCCATCAACCTAATGAAAGCCACTGAAATGGAGCCCTGTTTCTTTTGCATGGACAGGCACTCTCCATAGGAGAGTTGCAATTGGGCTGGAAATGTAAGTAATTTAATGTTAGGAATGCTAGGAACATCTCATATGTAAAAAACTTTCTGAGAACTTATGAGCATCCCTAGTGGTGTTTGGCATGCGATCTGCACATTAAAATTGGATGAAGAAAATTCAAAACATACCAATTTAGCTAAGCAAAATGCTTTGGGCCCTGCACTTTTTCATTGTTTGCTGAGGCTGGTAAAATGCACAGCAAAAAGCCTTGCACCTGCCAAAGACGAGAGTAACAAATATGATCTGACTGCTGCTCCCTCTTTCTGGTGGTTTGCTATCAGTACTCTGCCACCGATTTGCAGTCCCACTTTTAGTTTTTTTAAATGGGGTTGCGAAAAAGTAAATAACTAAACTTGGATGTGAGATTTTTTTGCAGGGTCGCATGCTGAGCACAGCTGGAGATGCTCTATGAAGAACACATGTTCCCATTTTTTAAATCATACATGTCACCATATAGTGATTCACAGTTGGACTTCATAATGAACACTATGCTGCATTTGGTCAACGCTTGACCTCTAGAGTCTCAAGGTGACTATAACCACAACTAGATGGAACAAATGTAATAGAATTTGTGATCACAAGCGTCTAATGGAAAGAAGTCCTTAGTGCCATAACTATGATGCATGTTAAAAGTCCTCTTTTGGCCAGTGAAACGTTGGAACCAAATTTGGGCAACAAATGTCAAATCTCACATCAGCTCAAAATTCAGTTTATTCAACGTCACTATCTCTTCATCCCTTGCTTGATTTTGGCTGAAATTTCTCAGCAAAAACTTGTGAGAAGGTAAACTTCAAATTCAATTGCTTGTTTTGTAATCCCATCCATTCATGGATGCAAAATTAGACCAGATTTTTAATTGAACTTTCAAAAAATGGTAAATGGGTGTAGAAAGGGTTCACCTCTTAATTTGTAAGATTTATTACTCTATGGGGATATTGTGCGTGTTATATTAGGTAAGGCCTGCAATCAACTCTCTTCTCGCAACAGACTCTCAATTGGGGAATGACCCACTCCTAGGGCCTTACCTACATATGACATCATTTGCAAATTGCCAACAACTCTAACTAGGTACAAAGCCCTAGGTGACGACAGGCTTGTCATATGTGCCAACAGCTTGTAGTACAGTGACGCAACCCACTCTTATCCTGATCAAGGATTTTCATTCTTGATTGATAAAATTGTGTGTGGACCAGAGCTAGAACCTAACAATTTTGCATGGTTGAAAGCAAGAAAAATTTGTGAATTAGTTGGGGGTCACAAATTTTACAGCATCAAAGTTTGAAAAAACGGTGGAGACATCAAAACCTACTCTTTTCTTAAATTTTACAATAATTAGAAACCCATTACTTTTTTTACACTAATTTGAAACCATTAAGTTCATACATTAATTAAAAAACCCAGTAGTTTGTACATGGATTAAAAATACATTCTCTGATAAATGAGTTCTCAAGTGCAGACTTTGCAGGTTTGGTGGAAGATGAAATAATAACACATCAAGCTTGTGTGTGAAGAACCTCAATAAAGGGAGCACCCAATATTTTGCATCAATATGCAATCTTACAAAACAAAGTGAGGAGTTTACAGCTATAGTTGATGGTATCTTGTATCTTGTAAATCAGCTTTGCATATGTATATTATGTTGAACAAGCTCAAACAACTTATCACCCACAAACACCAAAGACCTCCCTGCATTGCACCTACAGCAATAGACAATTAAAGGGATTAACTTCAGATTCAGCAAAACTATTTTGCAAGCTTATCACCACATCAACCTTGTGAATCTAATAAATACTAAACTGATTGCCTTGGAAGAAACAATTGTTTCTGCAAAGGATAATGACCCATAGATTTACTGACTCTAAGAAAATTCAATTAAAATCATGTGAAATCCAGTCCGATGGGGAAGCATTGTAATAGTAAGGAAGGAAGCTTGCTCTAAGGTTTGTAGTGGTGTGCAGAAGCATCCAGTAGTTACAGATCTGGCAAATTATATTGTCTCACATCAAGATATTCAAAATGGAGTTAGGATTCAAATTATACCACTTTCAATGCAAATCACTGTAAATTACAGCTGCATGCAGCATTACTCTTGGTGTAGCAAAGGCTTTTGCTAATAGTATTGCAATTAAGTGAGTCATGAGAAGTAGCTCATTGAATCTAGGATCTCATCAAATTTGTTTTTTGTAAATTCCATGCATCTGACTAAGAAGTTTTGGTGACTTCATGATAATGGCCAAATGCCTATGAATGAGATGACTTTAAGAGTGAAAAATATAAATGTATCAATCCGAAAATGATTTAGGTTAGGTTAATAGACATGAATTCTGAATGCATGCCATTACAAGTAGCTTTAATTTTGTGTTGGTTAAGTTTTGCAATGGAGAGGGGAACTCAAAAGCTAAAAAGAAGACCTAAACAAAACAAAAAAAACTCAACTCAACTCTTGAACCTCAAAGTCTAACAATGGTTTTTATTGATTCACAAGTATTCTAATTAGAATTCAAAGATCAATTAAAGCTCGTTTGAGGTGGAAGGGAGATATAATAGTTTTCAAGGAGAGGGCTTGCACTACTTACAAACTATGTAGGCCTTGACATTGACAAAAGCTTAATGGGCAAGTTGATAGTTCATTACAAAAAAAAGTCGTCAACTCTTGCTTTGAGCTAAAGCCCCAAAGTTGTATAAATGTATAAATTTCAAGGGTTTGACATGTAAGCCCTCAAAAATCATGTTTAACTCATTGGTCATGTTTCACACTATTGTGTCAAGTTTATCAATTGTATTTGTAATTTGCCAACATTTTAATAAGCCAATGCTTTCTTAATTTGTCAAGATGAAAATGAAGTTATCATAATCATCCCAAGAAATTGCAATATTAAATGGCACAAGAGTTTAACAAATAAGGTTATATATTTATATAAAGGAAATTGATGCATCTTGTAGGAATTTGAGCTTTGGTGACTCCTTGTGAATCCATGCCAAGTTGATGACTCAGTTTTGATTCAAAATTGTGAGAATCATCCTCTTTGATAAGCCCTACCCCTATAGGGGATAGGGACTCTCACATTGGTTTGCACTCAAATGATGTTTGCACAAAAATAGTCAGTTTCAAATTGTAATAGCAATTAGGTATTAAAAATAACCGATTTCAAATTACAATAACAATTAGGTTTTGTGTTAGGTTAGGGTTTGGAGACCGTTAGAGGTGGTGGCCATCCGTTGTTTGTTTTTCAAATTTGTTCTAGAGACTTCTGAGATTATAAATAGGTTTTGTGTATGATCACAATGGTGTGTTCGACATAGCTAGCTGGTGTTTGGGGGTGAGGTTTTTGGAGTTGTAGGTGTGTTTTTTTGTTAAAGGCAATTCAAAATTCAAGTGGACAGAGTTGCAAAAATGAAGAGGATAAGAAGAAGAAAGGAGAAATGGGCATTGTTTCTAGTAAATTTTATTTCTATTGTTTTCTACGTTTCAATTTGTTTAGTGGTTGGAATGTGTTGTTGCCTTTTTGTTGTAACGGCAACAATGAGTAGTTGGTATGGGTTTTTGTAAAGGTCAACGGCGAGTAATTGGTCAAGCTTCTTATAGAGATCCAATTTATTGTTGTAATGCTACTAACCAATAGTTGGTCTAATTTCTTGTAAAGGTCAATGGTAGGTAATTGGTCGGGCTCTTGTAAATGTTCGGTTTATTGCTACAATGTTGTTAACTAGTAGTTGGTCTAATTTCTTATAAAAGTGAGGGGCGAGTAGTTGGTTGAGCTTCTTGTAGAGGTTTGATTTATTGTTGCAATGTTATTGGTTAGTAATTGGTTTGACTTCTTGTAGAGGTCCAACTTATTGTTGCAACCTTGTTGTGAGGTTTGGGTATTTTATAAGTTTGCAATAGTTATAAAATAGTGTTTCTTGAATGCAGTTAACATGTGTGGCTTCGTTAGATTATAGTAGCAAGAATTATATGATCATATGTGAAGTGGGGATCAAAATGATTAGGTATTGGCATTGTTTTGTAAAATTTATGTTTGTATATCTCTGTTGTAGGTAGGCAGACGAGCAAGGAGGCAACTAGCTTGGCATGAACTTGGTGTGATTCAAGCTTGCAAACTTTAATTTCCGAAATTGAAAAGATAACCATTAATGCGTTTTGACCTTGAGCTCAAACAATAATTATTTTGAGATTTTGTGAACACTTTTCATAAGGTTGTGATTGCACTTGGTGCCATGTTGCATTCCAAATGTTGTTGTGTTGGAAATTTGTTTACAATCCATAAATATGCATATGTGTCCTTTCATTTATTTGAGGTAATTAGAAGGTAATCAAAACAATTTATTTTGTAGATAAAAAATAAGTAATATATACTATAATATTTAACAAGCCCAGTGCATACTGGATTCCAAAGCAATTGTTCTCTAATCTCTGTTCTTCCCATATCTACACAATGTAGTTCTCTAATGTTTAGTGGCAATGAACCCAATTTCCATTTGTATGGCTTTGTGATGATGTGATGAATATTTTTTCTACATGGCACCCATTCCTATAGTGGTTCTATTTACTACCACTTTATTTTTAAAACCCAATGTGTTGTGTATCATTATTGCCCTTACACACAAAGATGTTCTAATCTTGTTCTTATTAGTTGTGGATTCTATTGTGGCTTACTTTGTTAGCCTCGCAAAGTTCTTGGTTACCAAGCACACCAGTGCCTTGACTTTACATGTGTTGGGCAATGCCAAGGGTGTTGTAGCTATGGTGATATATGTAGTTGGAATCATGGGTTATAGTCTCACAATCTTTGGTGTTGTCCTTTACGATGAAGTGAAATGGGGATGTAAATGATAAATTTTATAAGGTTTTCATGTGTGTCAAGACATACCCCATTCATTCTTTTACAATTTTTTTTTGATTTGTTGGTACCGATGATGCAGGCTAGCTACTTGATCCATCTCATAAAGCTTATTCCTTATACATTCCTTTTACACCAAAATCTTGTTAAAAATTCTTTTGAAGTGACTCTACTTGAAATTGAATACTTAAAGCAAACCCTAAATTTGTTGCAAAGAACTCAATGATTGATGGGCTTTTGTGAAGGTCTTGGTGGGAAGATGTAAAGTTTTTTTTTTGTATTGGGAAGGATTTTGGAGGGCTATGTTGGGGGGGGGGGGATGGTATAAAAGGGGCTTTCAACTAGTCCATTGGATTCTTGAAGATTTTGGTCATATTGGCTCCAACATATGTCATGCCCGTACATGGCCTCATACATGGTGGCCAGTTACGGGCATGCCCATGTGCGCTTTTAGGGTTAATGTACGGTCTTAGGCGATTATACATTATTAAGTACTTAGGGTTTCAGTTGTTGGCGACGGTATAAAAGGCCCAACCATTTCTTTCTCCTTTTAGTTTTTCTAGAATTCTTTTGTAAGGAAAATTTCCTTTGTAATAAGCTAGGATTTCTAGATGCTCGCGGCGGCCATTACACGGTCACCGCCTATATACATTTCATTTCCTTCTTTCTTTGCATTTCAATTCTTAAAAAACTCCATTTTTTGTGCTTCATGTTGAAAGCCACAGATTTCTTTTACTTGTAAGTTCTTGAGTTATTGTTGTTGTTGCTACTATTGCTATTGTTGTTAGTATTGTCATTGGAGGGTGTTGGTGTTGCCGAAAAGAGTTGGTGTTGTTACAAGAAAGAGCTTGTGTTATGCCAACCAATAGAGCCGGGAAACAGGTTTCGAATCTCTCTCCTTTCTCTCTTTCTCGCTCTTTTTTTTTCTCTTGAAGCTGTCGAGTCACAAAAAAACACACACACATCAAAATTTCGGCGACCGCCTGCCATCACTACGCAACGCTGTCGTTGCCACGAGCTTTAGCACCACTCGCCATCGTTGCATACTACATTGCCATTAGCGGTTGCCGTGAACTGCAACGCCACAACGTTGCAACATCGCGAGCTGCAGCACCACAACATTGCAACGTCGCGAGCTGCAGCACCACAACGTTGCAACGTCGTAGTGCCATCGTTCCAGCAACAGCATCGCCGTAACGTCGCAATGCCATCGTTGCAACAACAACAACGCCACACCATCACAGCGCCAACGCTGCAACAACATCATCGCCGCAATGTCGCAACGCCATCGCTGCAGCAACAGCAACGCCATCACTGCAACAACGGTAGTGCCGCAACGCCACAACGCCATCATTACAACAACAGCATCGTTGCGAGCTACAGAACCGCAACAACAACAGCGTTACGAGCTACAGCACCATCGTTGTTGTAGCATTGCAAGCGACAACGTTGTCATCGTTGCGACCTTGGTTTGTTCGATGTCTGTTCGACTTCTGTCGAACTCTTGTCGGACAATTTGTTCAAGTCCGTCCGTCGAACTTCCGTCCATCTAGATACTTATGTCTGACGTTTGTTGAACTTTCATCCTGCGTCCTACCGTCCTACCGTCCTATGTCCTACACCTACCGTCCTACGTATTTTTTACCATCTTGCCTTTTCATCCAACATCTGTTTGACTTTCATCCGACCTTCGTTGGATGTTTGGTTGATCTCCGTGCGATCTATGTGTGTCATGGGTCATTCCCAACAACGCACTATATTCTTCAAATTGTACGTTGTGTTAAAATTTTGTAGTTAATGTTGTGTACTATCACAAAATTTTGGGGCATGGGACAACACCATGTCCTCAGATGATGAAAACACTACTGCTCGGCCAGAGCGCAGGTATCAGCTACGAAGTAACACACAATCCTTTGAGTCTATTTCTTTAAACTCATGATCTTCACGACGGTACCATCAAGCATCCACAACACCACCGTCATCTAGTACAACTCCTACTAGGAATTCAGGTTTAGGTTACACTACATCAACAATACATCAAAGTGCATTTGGAGGGGTTAATTAGTGGGGTACGCTTGTTGTTGTACCTACTTTCACACCATCACCATATACTCCGTTGTAAGCTATGACTTCAACACCCATATACACTATGGAGGTTAAGATTTCCTCTGGGAGAATTGAGAAGTTCAACGAAAGGCTAGGTACTATTTCTTTAAGGGAGTGCAAGGCAACTTTCTCAACTGTGGTTTGTGAATTGGAGCTCAAGTATGGCGCTAAATACATCAAGGCGTTTACATTCAAACAATTGGTTCATTATGTGCACTATGAGGCATTGGATGTCTACGAGTAACATTCTGCAAGGATTTTGGGTGTCATCTTGATTCCCAATCCAGCTTACGCCATAGCCATCGCCACCACCTGTCAAGCTGCATTGTAAACTACAATTGCACATCACGAGATTGTGCTGAATAATCCAGACCTGGTACCTACCTCAATAAACCTTTCTCCTCAACAACTCATTGTTGCTACTGCAAGCATTCCTCCCACCACTAATGCATTAGCTTTTACTGATGTAGTGGGGGAATTCTTTCGAATTCTTGAGTTGGAATTTCCAGTCAAAAGTTTTGAAAAAAATTTACAGTTCGCCACCTTCTCTTGGCAGAAAGATGAAGCCCTCAAGATGCTTTACAGGAAGCTTCTCAAACTCAATGAGGATACCCAGAGCATCACCGACTTAGAAGCTGCCCACTGGTATCTTCGTTCGTTGGAAGGTATTCCAACACTCCACGCGCAAGTTTTACAACGAATCTTTGCAGAATTTGGAGACTGATACACTTTGCTGGATGTGTACAACATTTCCGAAAAGCTAGAATTGGCTCATGCACACTATGAGGCCAATACTATGAGGCCTCCATCACATTCAAGGCCTCAACCTACACCAATTGTGCCAACTAAATCATCACATTCTTCTTCAAGGACTAAAGTAGTGCACTCGGTTACACCCATCCTACCTTCTTGCAACTATTGTGGCAATCCTGCCCACAAAGCTAGTGAGTGCAACATTCCTTTTGAGGCTCTCTTTTGTGATTATTGTGGGAATGAGGGACATTACGAATCTGTCTATTTTGCCAAGTTCCCAGAGCGAAAATAACTTCGATTACAACAACAAAATCTGTCAGCATCTTCCGCTGTCCCTCAACCAAAAGCCAAGGCACCTCAACCTTCCACTCAAGCTTTGCCCACCAAGGGTAATTCCAACAAGAATGTTAAAAAGAAGGAGCACAATGCTGACAAGAGGGAGGTGCTTCAATCCCATGCAATTCAAGTTCAGACTTTACAAAATGAACTCGAATTAATGAGGGTTCAACTTGCTAATCTAAAAGGCAAGTCCTCCCAACCAGCTAGTCATGCCCAACTTATACAAGGTTCAGGATCACGAGAAGGACCTCTTAGGTCGTTCTATGGTCTTCCACACGATGCCATGGTTGGAGAGTATGTTCTTTCCACTCCACACAATTGTAGTTTCACACCAGAATTTGCTACTTCTTTTTGCCCTTCCTATGTCGCGGCACAAGAAGCTAGTGTGGGCACCCAGAGTTTCTGCCACTGGGCAGGTAATTCAGACTTATGGATTTGCATCTGGTTCAAGTCCTATTACCAGGGCTAGAGGAGCTCGAGCAATCATGCCACAATCTTTTCATCCTCTCAACATGGAAGAAGAACGCACCTTGTTGGCGAGGGGGGAGGAGACTACTACACCACAAGCTGTTAGGGCATCAAATTCTCGTGTCCCAGGAGTACATATACATCAAGAAAACACACAATTTTCCATTGATCAGCTTGTGGAATGCCAACTTCAAATGCATGAAGTGGCGTAAAAGCTTGTGAATACACCATTGTTTAATTTTCAAGATTTGAAGTTAAGCACCAAGGACATAATTACAATCTTAGAGGATACCTTGAACACTACATCAAGTCCTCTACCAATCCCTGATCCACATGCTACAGAGGTCCCATCCAACACCTTGGAAAGACATTTGATTGGCTCACGTGTTGTAGATGGTGTTCATAATCTGGTCATTAGTTCTAGCATGGCTAAACTAGTGGGCTTTCCTACCTTTGATTCTACATTCACATATCAGAAGGGAATTTAGAACACCTCACTTGTGGATTTGTTACTTAGCAAAGGTGTTGTGGATATCCATTCTCTCCACAAAGTCTCTCACTCATTTCCGAAGGTGGTGCCTAGTGAGAAAACTTCCATCTCCACCAGAGTTGCCATTGTCGACAATATTGGGTCAGCAATCCAAGTGGGAGGACATACACCCAGAGTGGTATTTTTGGACACAGGTGCCCAACCAGTGATTCTTGGAGTTCAATTCGCCAAGAAGATGGGCATGTTTGACTCCAAATTACGGAAATCTATGTGGCAAATTTGCACTGCTAATGGGAGCGTAAAGGAGGTACTTGGGGAAAGCTCGGATTTGATTGCACTTAAGTTCAATGAAGGTACAGATCAGGAGTTTTGCTTACATGTCATATGTTTAGTCACCAATGCCACCAGTTATGATGTGCTCATTGGGCAAGAGGCCCTGTTTCCACCAGGTTTCACAATTGACAACTGGTTCGAACATGCGTACTACCAAGTGGATTGGGAGACTGATGGCCACCACCTAGGATACATACCCCTTGATTTACATGGGAACCATAGTCCTATGGTTCACCATTGTATGCTCAAGGAAGCACACACCATTTCCTACATCCCACAAGCTAACCACGAATGGATAGAGGGAAATGAGGAGGAGATAGTTTACATTCAAGCTATTGAAAGCTTGAAGGTGGTTCCTACTGACATTCAACATGGACCAGAGGTTTTACAAAGGTTCAAAATATCCCACAAGCCCTTGGTAAAAGCTTTGTCTAGTTTTGAGAGCATGGAGAACCATGGCGAATCAATTAAACCATTACTTCGTTAGCTAATCACTTTGACACCACCTAAGGAAGGGATTACATTACATAGCTCTTTAATGGTCTTGGTACAGGTTTCAAAGCCCTACTACAGTCAGGGATGGTGGTTTGGAGGTATTTCTTAGACATTGATCCTATTGCAAGGCAAGTGGTGGCATCAAGAATGAGGGAGTTCACAACAAGATTTCCACAACAATTTGCAACCACTGCATGGAAGACTAGTTTCACATTTTTGCCCTCTGACATACAACTAATTCAGAATAAGCATATGGAATTACTTGGCCCTGTCGGCATCATCATTTCAGGTTGGGAGTGTCAAGGATTTTCAGCGGCTGGATTTGGAGAAGGCTTGAGTGACACAAGATCTGGTCTTTTCACGGACATGATACGATTGATCACCTGGGCTCAATCCATTTCTCTTACACTGGGTTATGTAATTGAGAACATTCCTTTTCAACTTGATCAGAGGGAGAAAGTCCAGGAGCACTACACATTGGTCGAGCATTACCTTGGAGAGTCATTCCTACTTGATGCGGCACAATGCGATTCCTATGCGCACCGGTTGCGCAACTAGTGGACCAACTTGGCACCACTCTCACTTCTGCAACTAGCTTTGAAATACACTATCAGAGACCCCAACTTACAAGTTTCTCACATATTGGATGATCAAAGTTTTTGCCAACCAGTTACAAGGCAAGAAAAACCTTTTTGGTTTCTTGCGAACACAGTAGGAAAACCAAGAGGTGCTTGGCCCACCTTTGTCTCCTTCCCAGGAGCACATGCCTTTCAAGGATAAGGACCAGGCTTGGTGTATCATCATGCTTCAGCCACTTGGGATGAACCTAGCCCAAAAGAAAGAGAAAGGGTTATGGAGTTCCAAACTGACATTACTAGTCACACTAAGGTGACTAGATTGGAGCGCAATGCTCTACTAGGGAGAGGCATGGACCTGAACTCCCTTACATGGTTGTTGGTAACTTGTGTATTCTTTCAAATGTACACAACACCAACACTGATTCCATCAACTTGTAGTTCTAGCGATGCAACCACATGGCACCCCGACCAAGTACACTTGCTTATTTTCAACACTCTACATTTCACTCTCAGTGATGGGGGGGAGGAGGTACCATGTACTTTGACTCAAGTTGTGTCTAATACACCTGGAGGTACATCAACTTCTGGAGAAACAATTATAACCTTCTACAAATCTACGCAGTTGGATAGTGGAGAAGCCAATACACCAGGTTCTTCAAACACACTTTCCAACTCCATTCCATGTGTTTCCAACTACCCTTTCATTATGGGGAACCAGCTCACTAAGAAGGAGAGAGACCAAGTCACAAACTTGCTAATTAAGTATGAGAATGTGTTTACATTCTCAATGAAAGACTTAGGTAGGTGTAAGACCATGCAATTCTCTATGGACCTTACAGATAAAACACCCGTTTATTGAAGGAGGCATAGGTTGAGCAAACATGAATGGGAACTGGTAGATGAAAGATGTAAAAAGCTCCATGAGGCCGGTCTCATTCAGCCATCAAGTTCTGATTTTGTAGCCATTACAATAATGTTAATAAAGAAAGATTCAGCTGGATTATGGACTGAGAAAAGGATGTGCAAGGATTATAGGCCTTTGAACCTAGTTACACCTCAAGATAGGTACCCCATGCCCATCCCTGAAGAATTGTTCAATAACATTGGAGATTCAAACATCTTCACAATTGTGGATCTGAGGCAAGGCTTCAATTAGATTGTGCTCACTGCAAAGGATCACAAGAAAACAACATTCCATGGAAGTAACAAGTTATGGGAATGGCTTGTGATGCCTTTTGGATTGAAAAATGCACCTATCTTCTTTCAACGAGTCATGGACTAGGTTCTCGAAGGGGCATATTTCCTAAAGTGCTACATAGATGACATCTTAATGCATAACAAGGGTCTCCTGTAGCATTTGGCTCATCTTGAGGAGTTATTCAAGAGGCTCCACGAAGTCAATATGAAGATCCATCCTAAAAAGTGTGAGTTTGTTGTCACTTCAATAATCTACCTTGGACTTAAAATTTTGCCAAATGGTATTATGGCTCATTGGGCCAAAGTAGTAGCCATTTTGGAAATGCCCAATCCTATTGATGTTCACATGTTGACGAGCTTCATTAGATTATGTAATTACTATTGAATTTATGTCCAAGACTTTAATACTATTGCTCATCCTCTCTATGCATTACTAAAGAAGGATGTTGTTTGGACATGGAATGATAAAGCTCAAAAAGCTTTCAACGCACTCAAGGAAAAGCTTCAAAGTTCCCCATTATGAGAAGACCTGATTTCAACAAGGTCTTCATTTTACACACTGACTGGAGTGCTCTTGGTATTGGAGCTATTCTTGGCCAACTTGATAAAGAAGGCAAGGAATATGTTATCGCCTATGCATCTCGAAGCAACAATAAGGCTGAGAACAACTACTCTTCATACGAGGGGGAATGCCTTGCTGTTGTATGGGCCATCATACATTTCAAGCCCTATCTTTATGGCACCAATTTCACTTTGTATACGGACCACCAGCTTATCAAGTGGTTGACGACCAACGATAAGCTTACTAGTAAGTTAGCTCGTTGGGCGCTTATACTTCAAGAGTATGAGTTCAAGGTTATTCATTGACCTAGTATTACACATCATAATGCGGATACCATGTCATGAAGACCCCTCACTACCTCTAAAGATTTTTCAGAACCCAGGCAAGATTTTGACTAGATTCCAGCAATACATGTATCTAAAGCATCTAGTTATCTTGCACTACTGCAATGTAACCTGGTTGAGCATCCCATTCTGGATATATGGGAAAACTTGGACACTCTGGGGATTCTTCAACATGGGGAATACCCTCCCCAAGTTACATCAAGTCAGCGGGATCACATACAACAGTAGTCCAAACGTTACTCATGGAGGGACAATCACCTCGTTCGATGCTTACCATAAGGCGACAGAGTGGTTCCACCACCACATGAACGGCCTGGTCTTATTCAGAAGGTACATTCGGAGCTTAGACATTTTGGAGTTAAACGTACTCATAACCTTTTCGCTCTTCATTACCATTGGAGAGGTATGTATGTTCAAGTCCAAAACGTCATTGCTAGGTGTGAACAATGTGATAGAGTGAGAACTTCTTTCTCCTTTCAACAACTCACGCTTTCTCCATTCCCTATTCAAAACATGTTTTATCGCTGGTCATGTGATTTAACTGGAGAATTACCACAAACCTTCGGGGGTAATGTCTACATCATGATTATGATTGAGCATTTTTCAAAGTGGGTCGAGCTTGTTGCGTTGCCAGACAAATCATCACATAGCACCAGCCATGCTTTCTTACAACAGGTCCTGAGTAGGTTTGGGGCTTATGCTGAGTGCCTCACTAATCAAGGATCTGAATTCAGAGGAGAATTCCAAGACCTACTTGACCATGCTCTCATTGACCATCAGCGAACTTTAAGAGATCATCCCCAAGCTGATGGCCTTGCAGAGAGGATGGTTCAAACATGCAAGAAAGGACTTCGGAAGATTTGCCTCACTAAAAACAAAAAGGATTGGGACCTGGCCCTCCCTTACATTGCCATGGGTTGCAGGATGTCCAAACACACCTCTTTGTCTCATTTCTCTCCTTACTTTCTACTTTTTGGGAGACATCCCATTCCACCATCTTCCATTACAGCTCAAATGGACCAAGTTGTGGACTTGGATTCTCCAACCACTTTGGTTAAGGTCATCGCAGAAAGGGCTACCCTATTCAGGAGGGTTATGCCCATGGCCATGGAGAACTTGTCCATTGCACAACATCGAGACACCTTACGATATGCACACACACGAGGTGGTAGTTACAAACCTAAGGTGAAACAATTTGATGTTGGTGATTTTGTGTATTTTCAACGACAACCCAATGATACTTTAGACACTTCTTCCAATCGCACTATTTTGAGGATTAAGGCGATTAGGCCTTTAGGTGTGTTGGAGTTACAAGGAGCTGACGAATGCACAATTCGAGATCATTCCAAAAATTGTGCACTCTACCACCTGCCGAACTTAGATCCTACCATCATCATGTCGACTTGGATTCCTCCACTTGATTATCCATGTCAAGTATGTCAAAGGATAGACAATGCTAATCAAATGTTGTTTTGCGATAACTGTAATGGTGGATACCATCTCTTCTGCCTCAAGCCGAAGCTCACTGAAGTTCTCGTTGACAATTGGTATTGTTCATCATGTTTTCCTACAACACCTTAATTCCTACTCAGACCATGCCACGCTTTTCCCGGCTTCTGGGGGGGGATACATGAGAATTTCATCTCAACCTCCCTTGTGCATTGTATATATATGTGTGCATGCATCTCTTTTTAATTTATTAGTTTATATCTTTGACTAGCTTTAATCTTTTTGTTTAATAGAATTTACTACGTATTTACATCCTTACGACACTGTTGGTCATGACACTACATGTCACAACACATAGCAACTATCTGATTTTGATGATTCCAAGGGTTTTCAAAATGCTAGAAACCAAGTAAGATTTTTGAATTTGCAAAGTTGTATAAATTTGTAGCAATCAGGTTTTGTAAAATTAAAAGAATTAATCAATGGGTGTTTTGGTTACGATAAAAAGTTTGCCCGGTGCTTATTGGATGTGTGGGGGTGTCCATTATCTAAGGTGCCAATTCTTTTCTCGACGTATAATAAACCTAATTTTTTTGTTTCATATTATTTATCAATTGGAATTGTCATCAAAATTTCTTAACAATGTTTGGGCTCAGTCTTATTATAATTTCCTCAATGATTACTCTTACCAATGTGTGTAATTATATTGGACTTTTTCTACTTGGTATTGTTTCCCTCGTTCTTTGTTTATTTGTTGCAATTGTCTTGTTCTTTGGTAGCCACATTACAATTCATTTAACAAGCTTTTGTTTTACTAAATGTCCTGCAATGTCCGCCACTTTGATTCTCTATATCTATCTCTTTCTGATACTTATAACAATAAACATCCATCCTCTTGTTGAAAACATTGTGGAATTTATTTGTGGCAACTTGAATGTGCACCTTTTTGTTTGGTTTGGTTCATCCATTTATATTGCTACGAGATTTGTAATTTTTTCTAAAGGGTTTCTGGTCTTGTCAATGGTCTTTGATTATGAGATTTGTAACTTTCTCTAAAGAGGTAAGAAAGGAGTAGGAGTGAAACTATAGGGGGAAACTCATGTTGATAGTTAGATGTGGGATTGGATGGATGAAGACGTGTTGAATGTGTATAATGCAATGGAGAAAGGTTGAATTATAATGTGAAAGTGAACCATGTGAATTTCTTCTATTAGATTTTTGAACATATTTTATGATGAAAATTTGTTTGGGTAAGTATGTGATTTTTTGTGTAATGTTGTAGATGGTATTGGTAATTTGTAGTACATTATGTATATGACTATTTTGAATTTATGTTGCACGTTTGAAATTTTGGTTTTTGTTAATAGTTTATTTTGCAAAAAGCAAATGTAAGTTACTAGATTATCTTATTGGGGTTTTCGATGGTGGATGATGTGAACTTTGAAGCATGTTGAAGAAAATTTGGAATTTATTTTATAGGGTTTTTCAAAGGTGACTTTTTTTAATAAGGTGTATGTAGGTGTTTTTTTGTACTTGAAGCTACATAGGAACAATCTATTCAAAGGTTTATAGTAGTTTTATTGTAAATGTTGACCTTTCTTTAATGTTGTGTAATGAAGTTTGTAAACCCCATACCCTTAAGCTTGAAAAGTACTTTTTAAGCCCTAAACTTGTTTTAGTTTAACTTGAACGTTAAATTTTTAATTAATGGTGTATAATTTGTTGTACATTTTTTTATGCTTTAACTTATATAAGTATAATTTATTTAGGGTTTTCTTGTGGTTTAGTTGTAGATGCTGACTTTTTTTTAATGATGTATAAGCACAATGAAAGTTTATTCAGCCTAAGCCCTCAAGGTTGAAAGCTATTTTTGAGACCCTAAACCTCCTTCAACTAAACTTAAACCCTAATTTATTTATTTTATGGTGTGTAAGAGGTGTTTTTGTACTTGAAGTTGTATAGGTACGATCTATCTAGGTACATCCTTCTATAGTTTAATTGCAGATGCTAAGGTTTCTTTTAAGTACAATGAAATCATGTTGAGCTTAAACCCAAAAAGTTGAAAGGTACTTACTAAGTTCTAGAGTTGTTTGAAACCCTAACTTATAAATTAATCTTGTGTAATTTCTTTGAAAGTTTTAAAACTCTCCAACCCAAGTTGTGACCTATTACCTAAAGGTTCTTATATATATAAGAAAGGCTTTGGTTCTGATATTATGTGTTCAATTTTTCCTAGATTTTTTTTTGGGAGGTAATCTTTATTTTTTTGTGAGTGTTTTTCAAAGTACATTGGTGGTGTTTTTGTACAATCTAGTCTCATTTTGAACATTTAAAAAAAAAATTGTTAACATGGACAATTCTGAAATTATGCTTTTGTTTATTTGTGTGTTTTTTGGTTTGGGTTTTTGGTTTTTCTTTTCTTTGGATTGTTGTTATTTGTAATAGCACCTAGTTTTGGTTTGTAAACCATTTGGAGATTATAGTTTTGTTTTAACTTTAATTTTTTTTAGCTATATTTGCAGAAATCCAATTGTAACAAAGTTTGTTTTGTGAATAAAATTTTCTTCTATGTTCTATTTTTGGTGGACATTTGAGTTGTTGTGTAGGGTCTGTTTGAATGGCAGAAGCATATGCAAGTCTTAGCACGAAGAGAGGAGCACCTGTTGTTGTTGTGGGGATTACATATGTCCAACATAAGATGTTAAGTGTTGTTTTTTAAGGATATGTAATCACCAAATACGATTCTTATGATGTTCCAAGGATGATTTTAAATACATACATTGTGATCTTTTTTAGATTTAATCATCACCTTGACTGTCGATTATGCTTTTGTTACTATATTCTTTTTGTGTCTAAATATTTGATCATTTATACATATTGTTAAATTTGGTGTGACCTTCAAGAACAAGTTTGAAAGAGGTGATTGGGGGTTTGTGTTGAGAGTTGGGGCTACCACCATAATAAAGTAAATTGATGCATTTCCACTTCATTTGTTATTTATTCCCACAAACAACATTTGGAGTTTTATGCACAAGCAAGATTTGGAAGAGTTTGGGACAATAGAAATGGTTGTGATTGGTATTTATGGGAGGTCTACAAAGACCTTCATCTTGGTTGTGGTAGATGGTTTTGGAAGCTGTTGATACATAGGCCTTGGCTTTGTTCCCTAAGTCCTATGTGTAGTATGTCTAGTTGGTTGAAATTTACAATACTAGAAAACCCACCACACATTTGATTAAGAATGTTGGCACTCTGGTTTTTGGTGAACAACAACTTGTCACAAATTTTGCAAGTTGTTTTGTAATACTTGCACTGATGATGCAAATATTAAAAAACTAACAGAGGTTCATCAAAGCAAAATTGATGGGCAAGATTTTACCTATAATTTTGAGGCATAATTTTATTTGATTTTTCCCCCCTATTCATTATTTCAATAAAGGATGAGTGGTCGAATGTATATTTGCATCTTGTTTATGTACAAATTGATGGGAAGTTGGCAATTCCTATCGATGTTTCTTGTTTTGAGAACATATGTTCAAAATGCCATCTACTTTCTTTAACTAGCATAGATGGTGGGTTTTATTGATGTGGCTGCAAATGCATGGTTATTGTTAAGACTTTCAAGTTCAAATCTCTTGCAAAATAAAATAAGACATTGGTGATGATTATGATTGTGTTTTATGTGATCCTTGGATAAAATCTTTGTTGGGTTATGATCTTGTTAGTCCAAAAAATATTCGAAATAGGCAAGGTTTTCTCCTTTGTATTTTTTCAGACAAGAAACCAAGGGGTTGATTTACACGAAACCCGATAACTGAAATAGTTGGTTATTGTGAAGTGAAAACTAATTCCAAAGGTTGAAGTTCAAATTGTGATCATTATTCATAGTGCCAAGATGAGCTTTTATTTTAAGTGAGAAGACTTATGTGTGGAGACCAATATAAGATATGTTCCATGGTGTATAAGTTGTTTAATACAAACAAGTTATGAATTTTAATGAGATAGATGTACATTACATGCGACTCGTACATATTGTGAATGTACATAGATCATATAAATGATGTGAATTTGGTGTTTTGGATCTTGGCATACTTGAATCTAAAATTTTAGTGTTGGGAATTTGACTTAAACTTGAAAGCTTCTTTGTTTGGGATTTGGATGTTGAGGAAGTTTAACCTTATTGCAATAATTTGGATTATATTTTGCTTTGGACTTTTTTTTGTCTTTGAATATGTTGTTATAAAGAGTTTTTTTTTCTTGGCCAAGGGTGAATGGATGGGTTTTTTTATGTGAAATATTGCATCTAATAATTGAACAAATCTCAACCTTATGTTTTTTTCTTTTTGAAAATTTTGTTAATCGAACAATTTTTTAAAAAAAGCTACAAATTGAAATTGTAAATACAAAGTTCATATTAGTAAAAAAATGTTTGTTCAGAAGTGGAAATGGTGAATATTAAATAAAGAAAAAAAAAGTCAGGTTGTAAAATTAAAGAAGAAGTGAATAAAAAGATGCAATTTGGAAATAAATAATAAAAGTGGGATTTTTTTTCAAATTTGTAATTTGGGTTTGTGATTATATTGTCCATAAATACCTTGCAATATCTCATAAAGTAGTTTTTAAAATATATATATAATTATTTTTTGGAATTTTTCTTTTGTC
Organism: Sphagnum contortum; assembly: GCA_963920785.1. Classification (NCBI taxonomy): domain Eukaryota; kingdom Viridiplantae; phylum Streptophyta; class Sphagnopsida; order Sphagnales; family Sphagnaceae; genus Sphagnum; species Sphagnum contortum. The sequence goes on from OY987288.1 coordinate 7,959,727, forward strand.
TATATTGGACGATAATAGTAGGAATGTAAATTTCGAATAAAAACAAGTAATTTGGATAATCTTGTTCGAATTCCTAATATAATATAATTATTAATATTATCAATTATTTTGATTAATAATAAGTGATTAAAAACAGGGATTGAATTTTGTAAATTTTTAAATAGCAATATATCAATAATATTGTATAGTCTAAAAAACTACAAAGCAATACAAATTTTAAACTATTAATAAATAGAGAATACTTGTATAATTTCATATATAACAAGTTCAGTTAAAGGACTAGTTAATTACACGATAGTGAACTTTAAAATATAAATATCAATAGAATAATAAATATGTAATATAAATATGTAATAATACTGTTTTGAAAATTAATATAAATGGTTTATAAGTCAAATATATAAATAAGTTTTAAAAAAGTAAATATAACAAAACAAGATTAGTACTTAATATAAACTATATATTTGAAAAATATAATTAGCTTTGCAATTTAAGGTATATATATATATTTTTAATGTAAATGTTGTAACAAAGTTATGCTTTGTAATTAATATAAGACGTTAAAAATTTGTTAAAATATAAATTTGTATATCTCACCTTACAATTATCATCAAGAAAATAACCAACATCTGAAAAACAAACATGTTTACTAGAAAATATGGATATTGATGTAGAATTAAATAAAATTGGTTTACAAAGAGTAACGAACTTTCATTATAACGGTGGTGATTGTCTTTTTGGTGCTATTTCATATTCATTAAAATATTCATTGACATCATCAACAATTCGATAAAATTATATGGCTTAGCTTATTTACAACAATGTTTAATACTTGGTACGCAAGAAGCATTAAATTGTTGTAGACTTGAATTGAATGTTGAATTCTTGTATGATTTACATCACGGGCAAGTAGTTAATGAACAAATATATATATAAAGAATGTCAATACCTGCAATAAATGGTGGATTATGGGGTGATTTTACTATTGTGTTTTGGATATCAAAATATTTACAATGCCCCATCAGAAATGGAAGAATAATGTCAAAAGTAGGAAATGAATATAATATTGAAAATTTACATGTAGTTTATGGAAATAATCATTTTGAGCCTCCAACTATGCATAATCAAATTGCTAATGTTGTAAATGTTTATAATTGCAATATAAATAATCAAACAAGTAAAAAATTTGAAACAAAAGAAAACCCAAAAAATTTCAAACGCAAAAGAAAAAGGTTTAGTTGGAATTTTGAAGTGAAGAGTGCACTACTAAAAATGGTAAAAACACATCTTGAATGGATTGACAAGAAGTTGCATTAACATTTATTCATTATTATCCACATCTAGGTTGGAACACATTACAAATTAAATGACATTTAAAGCATCTTAAATGGAAAAATAAATAAAGAAATATGAATTATAATTTTTTTTAGAGGAAAAAGATACAATTAGTGTTAAGATGTCACAAAATTATATAAATGATGATTTGGAATATGTGTCAAAAAATAATGAAACTAACATAACCAAAAAAATGTAGAAAATGCATTACAAGGTGTTGATAAACAAGGTAATATTCATGAAAAAATAATTTAAAATAGTAGTAATATTAATGATAAAGCTGCAAATTTTGCATCTAATCTATGTGAATATATTATTTCAACAAAGGAGAAATAAAAAATAACCAAGAATAAGACAAATGTTAGTAATAAATACACTATAAAATATAAAAAAGATATTGAAGATATTGAAAAAACACATATGTTATTGTTGTCAAAGGTGGTGTTTTGCACATCAAGTTTCTTATGCGTCACAATCATGTATTGAATAATTTCCAAATGTTATTAAAAATACAAGATCTAATGATAACATGTTGATTTTTAATAGTTGCCAAAAGAAAATTAATTTCAAACAACCTTTAAACTTCATCTATGAGATTATATTCTAATTGACAAATCAAACATGGAATTTGTTTTAATGTTAAACAAAGTTGAAGAACATTTAGTTGCACCTCGATTTGCTTTTGCACAATTTTTTCAACTACAAGGGGTATGGACAATATGGGATGCATGGTACTATTGTAAACGTACCAAGAAGCTTAAATTTAACATAAAATGTATTGTCACGAATGCCATATGACGATTCATTAATTTATTTTTATTTTTTAAAAATAAAATAAAAGTCTATGTATGTGTTAGGTTATGTTCGTCCTAATATTGTAATGAAAGCATTGCAACAAATTCATCAAACTCCATTATATATCAATGCAAAAGTTTCTATTCAACCAAATTGGCAAGCTTTGATAGAACTTGTTAATGTGAGTGAGAGAAAAATGAATTTCAAAATGAATTTAGGGTTAATAATTTATATATGTTTGAAGAAAATGTTGAAGAAAATTGTGGGGACACAATGGTTCAAAACATATTAGATATAAAACAAATAATTGACGGTAAGTTTAAATCAATAACAATTATTCTTGGGGAAAGTTTTAGACCTATTGGGTTGTTTTGTAATAAACAGTATGAGGAATACAATTTTCCAACATTGTTTTTTGGACATCCAAGACCATCTTTTGAATGTTTAGATCAAAAAACAATAAAGATTGAATTATGATGTGTCAATAGGAAATTCACATACCATATAATAAACATATTTTTAAAAACAATTAAGATTTTAATTCTTTTAATATGATCTTTTGCATGGATTCGTATTCAGAATTGTTGTTTGTTAAATCATGTTTTAACAATTAATGATATATCAAATAATGTAAATATAAATTATTAAAATTTAATTTAGGTTATTGTGAATTATCACACATTAAAACATTTCCATATTATTTAGACCACCTTCAAAAGGACATTTTTGCAATGATTAGACAATTTGGACCTCCAACATTTTTTGTAACATTTACTACAAGTGTAAACAATTGGTTTGTATTAATGATGACATTGAAATATTTAAATTTCAAACATTTTCAACACAATGGGAAAATGATTTTTAATGATTTGTTAATTGATAAAGATTTTGTTTTAAATGATCCTATTACATGTGTATGGTATTATGAACACATAATGAATTGTTTCTGTAAATTATGTAAGAAGATTGAAATCCTATTTGGAAAAGTTCAAGATTATTTTTTCATGACAAAATTTCAATCTGGAGGTTTAGTGCAAATTATAAACAAATATAGGGTGGTTAAAATATGTGCATATGAAAAAATAAAATAATAATAGGGTGGGGGAGACTATAAATCCAAAATTTAATACCACCCCCCAGCCCCCAATGGTCATTTGACGCATGTAAATGACAAAATTAACATTAAGTGCCCCTCCCCCCCTAAGAACTTGGAACTTTTGGATAGAAAGGAAAAACCCACATGTAATTAGATTGCCAACAAACAAACAAACAAAAACTAAAAAAATGCATATAGCCGTTCACCTTTTGAAGACAATTGTTTACATTGCGAGCAATTAGTAACTCTCCGTACGATTTCAATTTGTTGCTGCTTTTCCCAATATATCAAAAATAAAAAAGTAGAAAGTAGGGCAACAATCCAATTTCCAATGAAGATGCCACATTATGCGGCTCTCCTAATAATGAGATGGAATATAATCTAGAATAATAAAAAAAACCCACGACCAAATTTTGTATCGTTATAATAATGTTATGTCGTCTTTTAGAAAAATAATTATTTTGATCACACATAGAGGGCCGTTATTAAATCAAGTATAACAGAGAAGGGAAAATATCACTTCGTAATTTACAATCTAACATGAAATCATTTTTACACTATCTTCAAATATTATTCCAAACACACAAGTTGCAAAAATTTTAATTTCAAAAAAGGAATTCTTATTCCAAATTAATTGGGTGACGGTTCCTTATAAATTCTGAATTAAAGAGAAAGAAATGTACGAGATGTGTATTTAATAATGTATAATTGACATTATTCTACAAATGATTAAAAAAATAAATTTAAAATGGATATATTAAATTTTTTATTGAGGAAATTTATTTGGGAATAACTTATCAGTTCCAAATGAAAATGACTTAAATTGGAAACTATTAAGAAAGGTTAAATTTAAAATAGAAAGAGGCAGGTGATGCATATTTATTTAATAGTTTAAACTAGGAAAATTAACCACATGGGACGGAATAAATAAATCATAAATTTTTATTTTTAGGAATTAAAATTGGAATAACTTATTAATTCCAAAAATTGAAAAATGTGAAAAGGTAAAGGGTAAGTTTAAAACAATTAGAGCTTGGTAATGAAACGTGATGGAATATCATTTAGTGGACCTTCCTTGATAGTTCCATTAACCAAAAAATATTCAAGAAATATAAACAAGAATTCCATCTTTGAAATTTATCCGGAAACAATTTTTTAGATCCAAGTCAAGGATATAAATCAGCAAGAAAGAGGTTGATTACACACACACACACACACACACACATTTATAGTAGACCATATTTTTAAGCTAATTATCCAAATGGATAAAACAGAAGATATATTAAATTTTATGTTGAATATTAATGTGAAATAACTTATCAATACAAATGTAAAGGTTTAGGAAATAATAAAATATTGAGACGGGTCAAAATTTAAAAAAGAAAAGATGCTAAGGATATTAATGAAATGATGCATGGTAGAGCTTATTCAATACCTCCATAAACCAAATAAAATTTAAGAAAGATATACTAAATTAGCTATTTAGGAAATTAATATGGAAATAACTTGTGAGATCTAAATGCAAACATTTACAAATATATATATTTAAAAAGGATTTTTTTTTAAATTAAAAAAGATGTAAGGAAGATCTATAGATTGTAATTAATAGCTCATTAACCAAATGAAATTAAAGAAATATATACTAAATTATCTATTTATAAAATTAATTTGGAAATAATTTATCAAATCCAATTGTAATCAACATTAAAGAACATAATACATTGAAAAAATATATTAAAAAATAACAACAGACAAAAATATGTAATAGGAAATAAAAATTGGAATCCTCTTACCAAGTCCAATCAAATAATAATAATTTAATGTATTTTTGAAAATAGATAACATTTTTTTTAAAAATGGCATCTGAGGGGTATATATCTAACAAGGTGTTATAAACAGTAATTACTAGATCATAATCCAAATTAAATATTGATAAATGTTTTTGTATTTAATTTGGAAGTAATTGATAAGTTCAAACTGTATAGCTTTAGATCCAAATTCTAACGTTAGGTTTATTTGGAAAACAACCAATTTTGGGATATCAATTTTCAATTAAAGCATAAATGGGAAAGGGAAATCAAATCAATTGTGTACTTAATATAATTCACTATGGACCTATACCCCCAAATGTAGTTGGATGATAGATAAGTAATTTACATAATTTGGCTATTTGTAACGAACATTCGGTAAAAGAGGATTTGCATAAAGACAATTGTGTTTTTAATTTCATTATGTTGTAATTTTTCAAATCTAGAAGTTGAAAGACCTTAAAAAAACAAGTCGTTCGAAAAATCTTAGCCGTAGAAATGGCAACCAAAATCAAGTTGCTATTTTTTAATGGTCCATTTTTTTAAAATATTAACGTTTGAAAGCTCAATGCTGATCTACGGAGGGTTGAGAGTTTCAAGGTTTTGATGCTCCAAAGTTCAACACTAAACTTTGGAACGCTTAGAGGTTTTTTCCATGTCATCGCTCAAAGGATTAGCATGGAATTATGGAGGGTGAAGCTCTTAACACTTCAAAGTTCAGCACCAAACTTTGGAGTTATGAAAGGTTTTTTTTCTCTTTGCGTTCCAAAGTTCGACGCCATAGAAATAACAACCAAAATCATGTCACTATTTTTTAACAGTCCTTTTTTTTTGCTTAACATTCCATAGTTCGGCACCAAGGTTTGGAATGCCAAGAACATGAAGATTTTGGCCCTCCATAGCTTAGTGCTAAGCTTTGGGGTGCTTAAAAAAAAAAAACTTTCAGCACTCTAGAGTTCAGTGTCAAACTTTGGAACACTAAGCAAAAAAAAAAGACAGTTAAAAAATAATGATTTGATTTTGGTTGCCATCTTTATGGCGTTGAGCTTTGGAGCACAAAGAAAAACAAACCTTTCATAGCTCCAAAGTTTAGTGCCAAACTTTGGAGTGCCAAGAACTTCACCCTCCATAGCTTGGTGTTGAACTTTGGAGCATCGAAAGGAAAGAACCTCATGACGCTCCAAAATTTGGAGCAAAACTTTGGGGCATTGAGAGCCAAAAGCTCCTGGCCCTCCCAAGCTTAGCTATGGAGGTTGAGAGCTTTTGGTTATCAAAGCTCCAAGTTGAGGCCTAGTGTCGATGCTTCACCAAAATCATGCAAGTAGGCTATTCCACCTCTCATAAAGTTACATTCATCAGTGAGTTTGTAGAGCAATGTCAAAGTCTTCAACCTTTTGTGGACTTCCATCCTTGTGTTAAGGCTAGAGCTTGAGTGTTGGCTTGAGTTTAGACAAATTGATGACTTCATTACTATTGTAAGTTAAATTCCTCATTCTTCCCATCTTCTATTTGAAAATCTCTAGAACCAAATCCCTTTGAAAATTTTGTAAAATGCATTTCACCCTAAAATTATTTGATGGAAATGGTTCCATCCATCAAAGTTCGTTGCCAAAGTTTGGTAAGCTTGCACCTACACATTACCAAAATTTGGCATCAAACTTTGGTGAATGGAGGTTTTGTCAACATTCGATGTTGAACTTTGGTTTTTTTCGAACTAATCCATCACCAAACTTTTGCGTTGGAGTTTGGTGAAGATTCCATCTTATACCCCTTCATCAAATTGTTGTAGTTAAGTTCATATTTCATTGTTTAGCTTTTCTTAAACTTTGATATAATTTAATATACGTTAGTTCACTTAGGAAGACAAAAATATTCAATTCCACATGTGACAATTGAAATGTAGGAATATAAAGAGGTTTCCCATGTGTTTAAAGGCATTTTCCATATGGGATTGTCATCCAAAAGAATGACTTATTGAACTTGAAGTCACTTTATCTAAACTAACTATGACGTGTTGTCGTCACTAAAATTACCATTAAAATTGTTATTATAGAACATTAGAAACATATAATGACATCTATAACTTCTTTTTATTCACTTGTGAATAAGCTTTCAATGGTGGTGTGACCAACAAGTTTGAAATTTGTTTTGCAATAGATATCATTGTCAATTTTTCATCCCCCAAATTATGTGATCATGGCTCGTCAATGGGTAACTTTCCAACATCAAACAAAACATATTCCATATAGTTTCCCGTGTGAACACCCCTAGGAACGAAAAACCAATCTCAAATAAAACATTTGATCGATGTGTCAACATTCATTGAGACTCCTATCTTTGTAGCCTTGCATGTGAGAGCATTGGTCCTAAGGTGCCTCTCTTTATGGGAATCCAACAATGCTTCATGAATATTAGGTTTAAGCATTTTGGAAATTTTACCTTCTTTCGACTTGAGTGTTTGATGAAGTTTTCTTGCAAGGATGATGTCATCTTCCAATGCCACGCATCCACCATGTGCAAGAGCTGGAGATGTGGGGTGAAAGGCATCACCACAAACTATGATATTACCAACCGCTTGAATTTCACGAGTTGGTTTCATGTTTATTTTGTGTCGAATAATGTTTTTGGTGAAATGTTTGAAGGTTGTGTTGTTGATGCACATTTCAAGTTTTGGTACTTGAAAATATTTGGTGAATTGAAAGGCCTCTTGTTTGATTGGCTTTGGTTTTTTGTTTTGCCAACCTAAAGAGATGAAAGGTGTCACAAATAATAACCAAGTTTTTGTACAAGTATGTTCCTCGTAAATAGATGTGTGTACATCTTTGTACATGGATGAAAAGTTGGATGCAAGAGTTAGGTTCTTGCCTTTGGACCAATCGATTCAAACCACAACCAAAACACTTTGGTTGGGGTCATTGTATTGATGCTGATGGCAATTTTTTTGCCATAAAACATGAGAAATTAATTTGAAAAATTGTGGCCATTGGGAAACTCCGCCATTCCTCATGTCTAAAATTGTCTTATTATGTTTGACTTTTCAAGACCTAACCAAGATCCTATGATCAAGTTCACACCATTGAAACCAACCACAACTCACCAATCCACATTCTAATGTCCCCAAATGAATGCATATTAACCTTTTTTGTTCTAACATATTGAGACCTTTCCTTGCAATTGTTCATGTTACTTATGAAAATCTGCAATTGATATCCTTGTAAAGTCATTATGAATATGCATGTGTTTCATTCTTCAAAGTAGTTTGACACATTTGATGGATTACACGTGCATAAAAATTATGAACATCACGACAACATTGGCGAGAAAAAATACTTGTTCACATTATTTTAAACATCTAAATCAAACCTTGGTGGAATAGGTAAAACCATCTTGAAGTTCTAGGTCAATGGAATTTGGCGAGGTTTTTGGTTTTTTGATACTAATCACTTGAGAGCACCTATGAATTATCACTCCCATAATTGAAAAAGTTATGACTACCAAATTATCAACATCATTTTTCATTTTCAAGGTAGGGACTTGAATTGTCCTTTACATTCTTGCAACTATGTTTTTTTCCTTTGGAGTGGTTTTTTGTAGGACAATTTATCCTCTTTCACAAGTAGAAAAATCGATTATTTTCAAGCGTTTCCCAAGGTAGTTGAGATATGCAGCTTTGCAAAAATAGTTGGGAAAAATTGTAAAAAATGAAATTGAACATGTTTAAAATCATTTCTTTTTTAATTGAACTTCCAATAACCACATGACAACTTTTACATATATGGGAGAATAGAACATACCCTATTGTGTTGACATATGTGTTCCGCAATTGGTTAGTAATGTCGAAAAGTTCCATAACCTTCATTGCATTGTTCCAAAGAGTGATGGTAGTGCCTTTGACTCATAACTTGTTTGACTATTTTATAACAACAACCTTCAACCCAACTTTGTTCCAATAATAACAAAATAATCCCATGGTCACATTTCATTCTATCAATGATAATTTCAAATTGGTGTCAAATTAACATCAAATCATGATAATTATTGAAGAGGGTATGACATCATACCTATGGAGAGCAATGGCAAAACAAAGGCCCCTAATGCCACCACCTACTATCACTATCTCCTCTTCATGGTGCACTTTGTTTCCTTCTGCTTTAAAAATCTGTCCATTTTCACCGATCACCATCAATGAGGTTCAAGGAGAACTTGTTGGCTTCACTAATATGGTAGAATGCAAAAAAGAAAAAATTCAAGTCTTGGACATTCTACATATCCATGCATTCAAATTTCACATTGTGCTTGTAGGAACATTTGAATCTATTGATTGTATATGTATAATTCATCAAAGAGTATAAATTCTTGACACAAAGATCACTCATGAATGCTTTGCAATTAGGTGTCAATTTTCATAACACACGAGTTATTTTTAAAAAGTTGGTTGAACATGTGTGCATCGCATAACAAAGATCATGTAGTTTAGCATATTGAGTAGGGTATATCACCAATTTTGACACTATACGACCCTTGATATTTCACCACATGCATGACATTCATCACAAATCGAATCAATTTCGAAGGTATGATCAAAAAAATAATTTTGGATTGCAGGGTAATCTTGATTAATTATACAAAGTCTTTCAAAAAGACCAATATTGACAACTTGCTTTAGATGTGATAGTAATGATACCCCAACTTTAAAAAGCCTCCATTCCTTAACCTTGACCATTGTGAATTCTTTTGACCCAATCAAAAATCTAAAGTACTAGAAAGTTTTGTGAACCTTAACCTTATGAATCATTTGAATGCTTACCACCCATTGATGGCACTCGGAGTGCAATTGTAGCTTCTTTTGCATCTCCAAACTTGTAGCTACAAAGAAAAACAAAATCAAGGTTTAGAATGCAAAAACTCTAGTGATAACAACTTGAATGTCCATATCTACTTCCCTCTTGTGAGCACAAATTCATAAACTATTTCAAATACTATACCTTGAATTTGTGGAGCTAGGGCTTGAAGTTGAAGGGTTGATGTGAACTTAATTCACTGATGAAAGACTGATTTGCAAACTACAAGTCACAATTGAAATGTAATGTTATGATTTAAAGACTCTTCAAAAGTTGACTACACAAAAGTGCCCTTCATAATTTGAAGACTATCTGAAAGTTGACTATTGAAGAACAAATTATGACCTTATTAGTGGAGGTAGGTCTGAAAAGGCCAGCATGCAAGCTTATTAATCAAAGCACCACATGACATCACATAAAAACGTTGCCAAGTGCCATGTGCATTTGTTGTTAGAAACACAGTATTGGATTTTCTTGGTCTCAACCCATGCTTCTTTTATGAAATTTTCAATGTAGACAAAGTGGCAATCATAGACAGGAAGATACATGTAGAAAAGTGGTGATCATCCAGAAGGAAGATATAGCAAAATTATCTCGTTATAGACCAGAAATGAAGTAAAAATCTTTAATCATCCTTCTATATTTTTGATTACCACTGAAACCAATAAAATGAGCTTCTTCTCTTATTGGGAGCTCAGGTGCAGATGAAGTGCAGGAGGATCCCAGACATTGCATTATTATCTGATGCAATACCAAGTTCACAGTCATGGAAATCTTTGTTGCAATGTGCTGGGTGATCATAATTTCACTCACATCCCTGGAGGGTTAACAGAGTCTAAGCTTTGTATCTGATGCAATGCCAGCTTCATGGGCATGGAATATTTTTGTTACAATGCATTCATGGGCTTCATGTGGAAATCTTTTTGTTGCAATGTGCTGGGTGATTGATTTCAGGCACATCCAGGATTAACAGAGCATGAGAGGAAGAAGCTAATTTGTCGAGTATTGGATTGCCAAAGACTGTCAATGGATGCATGCATGCATGCAGCTCAAAATGACCACCTCCTGCTCCGTACTGTTTGTCCAAGTACAAATCTTTTCCAAATAACCAAGCTCATGAAACTGGTTTCTGCAGAATGTGAATCCTAGGCAGTGACATGATCTAAACCTTGCATAACAGTCAAGTTCGTTCAAGCATTTGGTATATACTGAAACCTGAGACATTACCAAACTGCAGGTACTAGTTAGTGAGCAAGTGAAGCTCTGGGGTGCTATCACAGGAAGTGAAAGTGACAGAATTGCATACCTCATCAAGGCTGGAAGCTCAAGGCAACAACTCCACAGCCACTGTGGACTTCAGACAGGGACTTGGCAAGTGGAAGCTTCAGCAGCACAGGAGCAGGTCAATCAGAAGGACATCAAAGCATTGCAACGAGAACTTGATGCAATGATAATCAAGTGCACACAATTTGAGAAAGAATATACTGGCATACATGAACAAGTACTCATCCTGAACCCTAAACTGTAAACCAGCTATACATGAAAGTCATTCTCCATAATAATGTCTGAAATTGGTGTTTTCTTTCTAAGCAAATCCTGAAGTTGGTGTTCTGAAATTGGTTTTTTCTTTGATCTAAGGAATTCCTGAAATTGATCCAGGTGTTTTGTGGGTTCTGCTAGTTGTCGAAATACTACTATTCTGGTTCTGAAACTGGTGGACTCTGGCAGGTTGAGAGGCTTTTGAAACCACCCAAACCACATTCATCATCACCATGGTCATCTGGGTGGAAAAAACTGAGTAGACTGCAAATTTTTCATCACCACAACAAGGAAGAGACTGTGATGGTGCCACACCTCAAAAATGGAGGAATTCAATATCATAAGAGTTGGGAAACTGATTTCAATGGCTTCTGGAAAATTTACATGACTACAAAAGTAGATTTATAAGTGCACTGAAAAAAATGTCGCCATGAAGAACTCCACTCAAGGCATTTGTTCCAAATCATGGTTGGTATTAACCATTTAATTGGACAAAACCCATAGTTCAGTTTTTCCAACAGATTGTAATTGTAGCATCTGTGGTTGCATGCTAAATCTGCAAGACCAGCTGCAAAGTTGTGCCCAAGATGCTATTTTTCAGGGGTAGAAACATTTACTATTTTGGCAAATGAATTTATGAGAGTGAGGAAGAAAATGAGTAATGAAATTGGGTCTGCACATACTGCTGCAAAGCTACAGTTGAACATCCAGAGCTTGAATTAGGAGAAAACTCATGTAGATAGGCTATGATACAAAACTTCTATGTCATGGGTGAGAGCAATTTAGGCATGTAGAGACATGAGACAACAAAGGGAATTTAGTGCTGAAGGTTGGTTAAATTTCACTGCCACATTCCATACTGAAATTTTCTGAAGCATGCATGATTGATTAATTAGGTGAGGGATAGAAAGTGAGAACTGTTTTGGTACAATTATCACTACTTGTCAGAGTTGTTCTACTGAGGGTGTACATAACCTTTTGTTTTAAAGCTTTCAGTTTATGTGAGTAGTGTTGAGGGAAGAAGTCAGGACATACATGGACTGAGAATGTTGTGCTTACACCACCAATTAAGTCATTTCATATGGTAGCATAACACTCTGATGATATGTACATTTCTGTCTTGCAACCTACTTCCATGATGTCCCAACAATTGTCTTGCCAAGAATGTCAGTCTGTAGTCATATACTCTCTCTCTCTCTTGCTCTCTTTCTCATGTATATTTGTTGTGCACCAAACATCTGCATTGGAGTTCATTTTGGGTTCTCAGCAAAGTTTGGAATTCTAAGTTTCTTGGGTTGGTTTTGATCTTTGTCTAATGGTCTCTAGCTTTCATGCAATCATATATACTTGTGCAATAATCTTTCTTGTTGTTGGATATCCACCTCAATAGTAGGTAATATGGCATAAGTTCAGACTTTTTAGTTGTTGGTTTTTGTAAATTAGAAGCTAATCTTTGGGAATTTTGAAGCCTTGCAAATGTATTTGGAGGGCACCTTTATGTCCATGAATATCCCTCCCTCCCCCTCTTACAACTCATGACTTGTGATCCACATATCTTGAAGTTCAAGATAGTCTAGCAAAGCACATGGGGCAGGGGACATTCCCCAAATGCAAAGCCAGACTCAGCTACCCACCGCGTCATGAGCCCCTTATTTTGGGAATGGCCTCACCATAGAGCTTTACCTTACACATTAGACATTGATCATATCAGACAAGTACTTACCATCTAGAAAAAAAATGTGGCATTTCTTACATGCTATATAATTCATGGACTTCACATTTTGTTTGTTCAGAATCATAATGCCAGTTTTATTATTAGACTTAGTTTTAGTTCTACTCTTCTGTGTTTTTGGTTTTCCTAGTTGTTTAGTCATTTATGGTGAGTCTGGAGATTTCTGGATTGTCATGAGATTTGCTTTTGTTGCTTCATAGGGGTGTCATGTTACAAGCTTTTCTCATGACCATGGTGATATCAATAGCACATGAGGTCAAGATTTGGGGGATCAGATATTTACCTGATTGTAAAGATTTTTTTCAAATGCACCAAAATCTATTCCATTTCTTCAAACAATAGCCAACTCTTGAAATCGCATTGAGATTTTTCATTACTCAGTCCATGTGCCTCATGGTGACAATTTTGAACATTGGACACGCATTGTTTGCATGAGCAAAACCCAAGCCAACATGATGAATTTGGCAGCAAAGAAACAAATGAACAATGTAGAAGTAGCAAAGCTCTAGCATAGTACCTTTGTCACTTCAACACATGTTTGTCAAATAAATAATTAGTTTTGAGAATTCCATTTCAACAAATGATATATTTACAAATATTCCATCAGATTCTTTATTTTCCTTCAGAAAGAATGTTTCTAAAAAAAAAAATGAACATTTCAACATTTCTGAAAATTATATAATGAGTGTTGAACTGGCCTAACCCAAGTACTACAGTATTGTCAAACAGTTGGATCTTGTTAATCTATGTTTATTTAATGCAATGATAGCATATTTTCAACACTTCTTGAACCCCCATAAGACACCCCCCAAATGGCTGGATGAAATTCAAAACATAGACAGTTGAACCCACAAAAGTGGCATTGATCTTTTATATCCTGAAAGGCCAGTGAACCCCCACAGGCATTGAATTTTTAAAATTTCAGTTAATAAAAATAAGTGGCCTTGCAGATCTATTACCTTAAGGTTCACAGGCGCAAGGAAAAATGTCATAAGTACTCAACCTGACAATTACAAATCAACATTAGGGTATGATATAGAAGCCATGATCTCTCTCTCATAAACAGAACAAAGATCGACATATGTAGAGGCCAAAAAATCCAAGTGTTTTTGTAAATCCAAGTGCTTTCAGTTCTCTACTTTCCTTCAGATCAAAGGGATAGAGAGTACCAAATAAAGTCGAAAAGCATACCTGTGAATACCTTCCCAATCCTGTTCTTCTTGTAACAAAGATGAACCAGCTCTCTCTCCTTTCATTCAGATCATAAGGATCATGATGATTGGCAACACAAGGACAAAGACTTCAACACACTCTAAATGGAAAAGCTTGTGGAGGATGACAAAGATGTAGATGTTGTGAGTACAAGTGTTTTTAACGCTGACCCAAAGGAAACAACACATACATGCATACCCAACCTACAAAAACTATCATTACAAGTGTGAATGATGTTTAGAAATATGTTATGGTCTAAGGTTAGATGTAGCCATTAGTAGGTACTTGCCATCACAAATATGAATGGGAGCCTATAAGCTAACTACCATCATGGTTCATAGTAGCTCTAGATTTGCAATGGATTGATTGTTTGATGGTAGCTTGGTGTTAGTGGACTTACCACTAGAATCCTTAACACCAATTGTGAAGGTAGTTTCAAGTAAGACAATAATGGGATAAAGTTGTTGTATTAAGTCTTGTTCTAATGGCATCAAATATATCCTTTAACAAGGATGTGCATTTAAGTAGAGAGGGGTAAATAAATAACACCATTAGTGCAAAAGGTATATGGCGAATAAACAATTGACTTATATAAGAATATGGCTATCAACCCCTAAAGGTCTAATCAACCTAATTTTGGTTGATAGACGATTTCAAGTGGGCCCTACAAGTAGCTCCAAATTCCAATGAAATTCATCCAATTCAAGATCATAGGTTCCCCAAGGGATCTTCTTCATAATGTTACCATAATCATGAATGAAAAGTTTCCCCCGCTTCACCTGGAACTATCATCTGACTGCATTGTCTAGAGCCATAAAGTTGGGAGCTATAATGGCAAAAGCTGTGCAGAACTCTACGCACAGAGAGCACAGCACTCTGCAGCAAGGGGTGAGAATCAGTTCATACAGCTCCATGCTCAAAGTATCAGGCAGTGATACATTCTGTGTCAACCTTTAGTGTTGGTAACAAACATGGAAAAATTCAAATACAATAATAATGTGAAGGTATCTTACTGAGTGCCTGAAGTTGCCAGAAGTTGATGCCACATGTATCCAGCATGGGGATAACAGAAGCAGACTCTGTTCTCTTTGCTGATTTGCTCCTTCAGCTTGAGCAAATGCCAAAAGCCAATGTTAGAGATCCTATTTTCTCTACAGAGTGAACCGCTGAGGAGATAAGAATGCCCCCAAAGGCTGGCAAACAAGCCTAACCAAGTCTCTTCGCTCTGAGAGCTATAGCCCTATGATGGTGGAAACTTGCAATGGCTGTTATAAGGTCAATGTGAAGATTCTAATCTTTTAGCTGGATGTCCAGACTCTCCACACCCTTAGCAGAGTCCTCTGCACAAGTTGCCTAATCTGGCTGTGGCTGGTTTTGAAATCACAACTCCCAAGGTCCTAGAAAACTAGTTTGTTGCTGTAACTCTAGCCAAGAATTTTCAGTAAGATTTGTCCATATATGTACTAAAACTTGGGACATGCCACAAGAAGGTGTACTCAGAACATTGAAAGGAGCTGTTGTGATCTTCAGTAGGAATTCAAATAATATCCATCCGTTTGCCAACAGCCTTCATACACATCAAACCAGATATCTGATGGAGTCTACTTTCAAATCCTTGAAGAGGGAAGAAATTGGACGAATAAGAACATGACAACAGGCTCCTAAACCTAGTCATATGGGGCAGCTCATACATCAGTAAACTTTCTGCAGAAAACTGTTTACACAGCTCTTAGACAACTGACAAACTTTGTTGCAGAAACTAGGAGGCACTTTAGGTTCCTCTTGCCAGCCAACTGCAAGAATTTGTGGGAGCTTGAAAGACTAAGAACACACTACCTTGGCACATTTTAATAGACCTCAACATGCCACTGCTTGTTCTTTTTCAATGCTGCAAGCTTTGTTTCCCAGCTCTCTCCTCTTGACTCCGCAACTTTTGTCAAGGTGGCTTGGATGCCTGGCATCATGCCCCTCAACCCACAGAAGTAGATGTGTGCTCCCTTGTCAAGCAAAGTGAATATCTCCTCACTGTACTCCTCAATTTTGTCCTGTACGTACATTTTGCCACCACTTGGGTTTTTCTGCTCACGACTCAATGCGATGTCATATTTGAAGTTGTCGGGAAACTTTTGTTTGTATCCCAGGAATTCATCATTATAAAGAAGACTGTCCGTGTTGGCCACACCCAAGAAAAGCCAAGCAAGGCCACCAAATTTGTAGTTAGGCACATCTTCCAAGAACATTCTCCTCAAGTACCCTCTGTAAGGAGCAATACCCGTGCCAGTGGCCACCATGATGTGAGTGGCATTATGATCCTCTTCAGGTAAAAGCATCACCTTGCCAGATGGGCCTGCATTGGACAGCATTTTCAGTGAGATATCCCATGCCCTTCCACTCTTTTATCTTTATGCAATATTGGGCAGAGCATAATACAGTGAAACCCTAGGAAACAGAATGCTCATGAATGATGAAGACACCAGTAAAGGACAGTAATTAGTATGATAGGAGATGTGGAAGAACTGACCAGTAATCTGAACCTTATCTCCAGGCTTGCTGTCACAAAGGAAATTGCTGCAGATACCCTTCTTTGCAGGGTCTTCAGCTCCTAACTCAGGATCCCAATACACTGCCCGTCTGACGCAAAGACTGGCTGTCTTCCCATCAAATTCATCTCCATACCTGGTAGAAGCAATTGAGTACAGGCGAACAGTGTTTGGGGTACCAGGTTTTTTGGGATTTTCACCCTGCAAAATATGCATCAAATTAGTTAGACACATGCTTCTCAATAGATGGAGCTGAAACCTGAGTGTCCCAATGAAGCGTTAGAAATTGGCAACTTACAGGAGGTATGATGCCATAACTCTGGCCTTCCCAATATGGCACATCTCCATTATGGTCGATGATAATGTGGCAAGTCTCACCAGTTGCATTGGGCCCAACAATTCTCTCTACAGATTTTATTGTTCCAATGTAAGGCTGTTTGTTCTTGTATGTGTTTAATGGAGGTTCTGCAGCTGCCTCAAGTTCCAGTGGAAGTGATGCAACCTTTGTGTAGGCCACAACTCTAGCAGTTCGTGACCTTTGAAATGTCCTTGGTGGAGCAGTGATCAATTGGAGAGACTGCCCTGTGAAGAATGAGTTTACTTCTGCATAGAATGTCTGGACTGAAGCTACCTGTTTCACAAGAGATGAAAAAGTGGAGATGTGTCATAGTAACAAAATAAAATCACAACTGAAAAGCCCAGTTGCAATGGAGACACAAAACTATACTAGGGAAACTCAATCTGCAGTTTCTAAAGTATTTGATGACACAGGTGACTATAAGCTATTGTTGTGCAAAAGTTTTACATATCACAAACATGACTTGTAGAGAGATGTGCAAAATCAAGAGGGAGATATTCCAGACAGTTGATAATATTAAGGCACAACAATCAAAACCCACCAAGTTGAACAAGATCTAGATATGCCACTTCTGGTCAATTAATTACCTTGCATCTTTGCGAGGAATAAAGGCAGCTCGGTGAGGTGGCATGCATAGGTACACATGGACTTCCCTGTGTACACAACAACTAGAATAAGATGCTCCAGAATTGTATTTGTGTGACTTTCCACTTCTAGCACTATATTAGTTCCACGAGAGACAAACAAAAAGCAAGCAAGACGACACCAAACATGAACTTATTCACTTCCTTGTTGAAATCATGTAGTCTGCAAATCTGCAAAGCAGAAAACGTCAGGAGATGTGAAGCGTGCCTCCCCTTCAGAGACAATAAACCTTGTAAATGCCATGGTATTGATGAGAAAACCTAGGCGAAGCATGAAACATATGAGCCAACGATTTGATAAGAGCATGAGGGCATATGTACACAAAATGTTGACACTCCCAGCTATAAGGCGTCCATAACTTGAACTCAAATTCAAGTTAACTAACAAGGTAAAATAGTAAGACAATCGCACCAGCCCAACGCTACAAAGCACAGTATAGCAGCAAAATGTTTAAGGGAAAACTCTCATCACGGCCAAGAAACGCTTTTAGAAATCTGTTCAGGGTATGTCACGAAAGACAACTTTCTGGCAACAGATGTCAGATGTTCTTTCTCCCAGTGGCCAACATCCACAATCGACAACACGAATCTGCGCATCGGGCAACTCCTAATTGAAACGTGCACACTGAACCAAAAAAACACTCAGATTAAAAAGCAGGACCGTTGTGATGTGTAGTGAAGACTTTTAGAGCAAGACGATTGGGTCTCTGCACTACCACGCACCTGTACAAGAGCTACGGCCATGGGAGCCATTATTTCGGCAGATTTGGAAACAACTTCTTTGTTGCCGCTCAAAGAAAACAAGAACCCTTCGTCCTCTTCGTCGCCCTCTTCGTCGTCCTTCTCGAAGAGAGCCTGGCGGACGGACTTTGTGGAAAAAGAATAGAAAAGCTCGACGCGAGCTAAATGCAGAAGATCAAGGCTTTCGGAAGGCAGGGAGCGCTCGGAGGAGGAGGTGCGGGACGAAGACGACCGGCTACTCCCGTTGCCCTTAGTCGGTCGCCCCACCAGTTGTGGACCCCCTCTAGCGTTACTCTGTCCACACAGGAGCTTATCTCTCTGCTTTCGTTAACCGGAGCTTTCGGTTGCCATCAAAAAGCCCAGCTTTTCTCTTCCTCTTTAGCGCACGCCCTGGATGGGAGCCCAGCCTACTTCTTAAAGCCTAGTGTAAAAGCCTACACGGAAATTTCCTAAGGCCACCTTACTTCAGTGAATGTCCTTCCATTTTTCGCTTACTAACCTTCATGGGTCCACCCCAAAGCAAGAGGATCAACACACATAAATTGTGGGATAGATGACCTCTAAAATCAAAAGAACTTTACAATAACAAGCGTTTGTGAAGATTTTTCCATCGAAGCTTCAACACCAAACATGTTATTATATTTTTCAACGTGAACAATACATCCATCACATGGTGCTACAAATGCTTTAACAATAAGAATTAGTCAATCAACAATTGTCATCAAAAGGGGGATGATTTCTTCACATCATATGCAATAATAAGTCAATTTGGATTTCCATGGCTCACTAAGCTTTTCACGACTTGTAAAATTTTGAAATATGAATTCAACATCGAGGCCAACATATTGTGAACTTGATGGGAATTAAAAGTCTTCAAAAGTCCCAAAATGGGTTTAATTACCTTCACACCCCTTACCACATATTTCTACTCAAGAAGTGGAACTCAACATTAAAAAAGTCAAATGTTTCATTCCCATCAACAACGGATTTGTTTTAAGTTCCATAATCACAATTAAGATAATTATAGTAGTCAAGGCATATGATAATAACCAATGACCTTTAGATTAGTTCATCACATATGTTGTCACCATAAGATTCAAGCAGAGTGACAACTCATGCACTGGCCCACGCTTGAACCTTAAGGACTTTCTATTGCAATGCTAATGTTTTGTAACTCCCACAACATAACAATATTGCTTACTTGAATTTCAAAGTTTTTTCAAACATTATAAGTATACTCGCAAACCTTATTTTGATTAAAATTTTCAGCTTTTAATGTCACATCCCACTCAATGGATGTCATTTTTCACTTTTACTTCAAATTTTTCAATTTTTTCATCCAAGTAATTTTTTTTGCACACTAGTTTGAGCATTTTTCACACTCATTAAAATTAGGCCCAAAAAAACATTATCATTTTTTGTTGCATATTGACATGCTTTAGACATCACATACCCAAAGCAAGTACCCTCATAAACCCACAAAAGATTGAATGGTTCACAATTAATTATTCACCATAATATTATAACCACGGTTCCCAAGTTATTGTTTTCATATTTCACAAAAACAATTTCACACGATAATTAACCCATTTTTTTCTAGCAAAGATTAAAGTTGCAAAGCCATGGCATGGTTGTTTTTCATGCACTTCAAATGGCCCAATAATAGCATGCTTAAATCATGTTCAAATCTTATCCAAACAATTAATGACCAAAGTAAATGTGTTAATGCCACCTCTAAACATCCAAATATCAAAACTAGCAAAAACAATAGTTGCAAATTTGTGGACCAACAAAAATAGTAGCTCCCAATGTGGTAGCACATGAAATTCCATAGTTTTTGTGACGACTACAGGAAGTTCATGTTCCACAAGAAAAGAATGAGAAGGAAACACAACATGAAGGCATTGGTGCAATATGAACCAACACAACCAATTTTTTTCACATGTTGAAAGAGGCCTATAACCTTGCATATATAAAACACAAGGTCCTCAAAAAGATCTTTGTTGTGCTTCATCACCATTCCTTGTATGGGTTTGTTGACCCCAAAAAGAATAGTGCTTGCAAACTAATCACCTAACCTTTTTTTCTCATGCTATCGACTATGATCTACTCCAAAATGCTTAGCCATTTCCACTCATTTAGTATAGAATTTCTTTTAGCAATTAAACAATAATGAACATTAATTATCAACATGTGTTATCATAAGAATAACCCCATTGGTTTTAGTATATTTGATAAGGTCTTTTCTAACAATGAAACACTAGTTTAAAATGTTACCATAAGCTTGTCGAGACTTGTAGATGGCATTTGAGGAGTCACAAGATTAACAAGTAGGTTTTCATTTATAGCAAAAAAAATCTAGCAAATAGAAGTTGTGTTTTGTGGTTTCCGTGATAGAGCTTGAAGTTCCATAGCTTGGAAATGTGCCTCATCAAACAATAATATATCACTATGACATTGTTGGCAAACATTTTCCACAACTAATCAGATGCAAAAAAGAATTGTGTTCACATCAAGGGCAATTTCATCAACTCCAACCATGGTTTCAAAAAGAAAATTTCATCTTCAACCATTGCAAACCTCCAAATAGCCCTTATGCACAAGAACAACACATTGATGTTCACATTATGCATAGACTTGAACACCAAACCTTAGAATGCCATGCCTCATGAACATGGTAGAAATTTTCAACCTTGAGCTTAAAAAATCGAACAAACAATTCACAATGCCAAATTGTCACCAAATGCAAGAAAAAACAACAACAAAAATATGGGTGTTAATGAAAAACAACTTATTTGATTGTGACCATGGATAATTCAATTGAGTTGAAATTGCCCTTGATGTACACAATTTTTTTGTTTACAAGCAATGACACACCAAATCCCTAAAACTTCACATCTAAACATAATTTTTTTGATACATTTTGAACAAAGGAACCATACAGTTCTAGAGTTTCATGTTTGATGAACACGTGGACTTAGGAAGTTGATAGTCGACACATATGTTGCAAAGGAATTGAAACCTTTCAAGCAACAAAGTTGAAAGCTTTGGTGTTTCACACCAAATGAACACATTTAAAAAGTTGACAAATCTTGAACAAAGGAGCCATAAACACTTATGCAATGGAGTTGAAAGTTTTAGAAACTTCACATATGATAAGACATACAAGAAGTCAACAATCAATGCAAAAACTCTCAAACATCAACGATGGAACCAAAAGAAAACAAACAATGCATCGAAAGTTCTACAGCTTCATGCTTGATGAACACATAAAAAATGTTGATAGATCTCAATCAAAGGAGCTAGAAATGTTTGTTCAAGGGAACCAAAAGCTTTAGAACTTCGTAGATGATGAACACGTATAGGAAATCAACAATCGACATAAGGACTTTCAAGCAATAACAAAGGAGACAACAACCACTACAACAAAGGTGTCCTTGTATGCCAAGTGATTTCATTGGATTATGAATGAATTCATTGGTCTAGTGAACGAGAACTAGTGAACTGCACCCACATTTTGTAGTAATGAACCAAAATCCAAAACCAAATGAATAGTGCACCAAGATCTATTATTCAAAATGAAAAAAACAATAATGTGGAAGTGTCGATAGTCAAAAACTTGACAATGACCAATTATGCTCCCCCCCTCTCCACAATGAGAAGCCATGTTGAACATCCTTTAAACATCTAAATCCTAATTTTCAAATATGGATAGTGATACAAACAATCGTATTTGGAATCTTCAAAACCTTTGTGATTGGATAAGGATATCCTTGAAACCTTTGTGGTTGTATACAAATACATATATGCATAATTGTTCAATCTTTTTTGTTAGTTATGTATAAAAATATATGTTAAAATTTGAGCAACCTTTAGATATAATTTCATGCGTATTCAGGCATTATGCATGTTCGTATTTGTACTTTTCCACATAACTAGCCAACAATGATTTTATGAATGAAACATAACTTATGCCTATATGTCCTTTAAAGGAGGGGGCTTCAACCCTCTATGACTAAATACATCAATAGGCAAGCCTTGTTGACACAATCTTGAAAGTTAATTCTTGTGCACAATCAATTTTGGAAATTGACAATTATGTTAAATCGTGGTCATTATGACAACTAACAAATTTGTCAAATTATGAATAATGACAAGGACACGTAATTAATGATGACATTAAAATCATTTTGGATGAGATCTTTACAATTTAAAGAACCTTCAAAATGGCATAATATGTTTTCAAATTTATTTAGGTGATAAGATATGAGTGTAAAATCCATTTGTCACGTGCTCCTATGTTGACTTATACAACCTTCTATATCACCACACATACAAGACATAACACAAAAATACCTTAAAGGGTACACCATATCCAAATGCAAAACCCAACAAAAAGTGGGCAAAAAAAACTTGCATAACATAGAAAAATACAACAATTCAAAATAAAACCCAAATAATTAAATTAGCCCAATTTATCCGTAACTAATTGGGACCTAACCAAATAGCTAAATTAACACACTTTACACCTTCCACTTTAAATTGCAAGTGTAAGATCCCCCCTACTCCTATTGCTACTACTTCATGATTTACATATGTTTAAACTCATGACAAGGTTTACCTTGTGTTGTAGGGTGGTGCGTAAAACCCATGGGTGGTAAATATTCCCAAATCAAGGGCCTTAAAATGAGGTGGTACCTTATAGGACATAAGTTTATCATTTTGTATTCCTAAATAAAAGGATTAAACTTTGTCCTACTCTTATTGCTTCATGATCCACTCACTTCTAAGGTACATCCCAAATTAAGGGATTTCGAACAAGGCAATACCCTACATGTACATATTGATGTCAATGATGTAATCATGTTATCATCACAAGCAAAGGAGTGAATAGTTAATTGGAGATTCACAAGGTGAATTTGCACCTAATAACATTAACATTATGGGATCACATTGTTGAAAAATTCAAAGAGGATTATCTAATAACCAACTATTACAATTGCATTCTATTGTTGAAATAAGAAAAGCTCTAGATTCAAATCATTGGTCATTTGAAAACTTTGGTTGAATAAGAGAGTTTTTACACCACTAGTGATCTTTGAAGTTTAGGTTCCCTTTCTAAAGCTTGATATCACCTTTGAAACATCCAAGATGAAGTGGTATTTATTATTTCATGATACAATTGACCAAAGGATGGTTGAAATGTCTGAGCAAACACCAATGGATGGAATTTTTGTTTTAGATATTTCAAACTAGTGGGATAGGTTATAGTTTCCAATTAACATTAATCAGATCACCATTTATTGCAAATAACTAATTGTATAAATTTTAGTCCAAAACTCTAAAACCCAATATTGAAATTAAGATTATAGGATTATGTCAAGATAATATATATACATGTAGAAATGAGTCATGATGACATGCCCCCTAGGCTCATCAAATGGTATCCACAATAATTTTCATCATGCAACAAAGCTCCATACATTTTTTAATATGTCCTTCATTTCTTTCAAATGGTTATAATAAATGAAAATAGTGGGATGAATCTATGTATGAAATGTCACACTACCATTTGGCAAGTGGATTTTTAATATGTTAATGATCTTGTCCTGAATTATTCTTGCACCATTCAAGGTTGTTTCAAAGTGATTGTCATCCTAATTTTGTTAAGGCCTTGACTTTGGGGTTGCAACCAAAGCTAGGGTAAGACAAGGTAACCCATGCCAAAAGTAATCCCAAAATGTGTCATGAGCCAAATGAAGTAAACATAGTCCCACACAAAATGGGAGGTGTGTAAAAGTTAAGGGAAATACTTCCACAGTCTCAAGTTGCATTTTCATTTTGGAAACTTCAAATTCCCGAGTTCAAAATTTTGTAATTAAGGTTTATGGGTTAAAACATGTCCAAATCAAATGAATTTTAGTATATGAAAAAGGTTTTAATCAAGTCATAACATAATGTGCTTCCATTTGAAATATATATTATATAATATAATAAAAATATAAAAGTTATGAGGGTTCAAAGGATTGAAACAAACATTGCCAAAATACATCATGACTATTTATAAAGTGATTTGGGAGACCCAATCATATTTGGTTCAAGAGTTTAATATGGTATTGGAAACTTGCAATAAGGGCTATAAAATAAACTATTTGAATTTTTTTAAATTGTGTTTTTAAAAACTAGAGTTATGAGCCTCCAAAATTGTGGGACAATAAAATTGTAAGGAGTTTGGAATAGGGACCTTAGAGATTTTGGGAAAATGCCATTGGGATGTATTTCCCAAGGTGATCTCTAAAACATATTATAGATACAAGTAGTGCCTATTGAAAGAATTTGCGCTATGGTGAATCTATGACCCAATTTTGCATTAATCACCCATTTTGATTATTATGACGTTCAACTAAGCGTGAAATGTTTTGAATCATCTTAATCATCTTGAAGCTTTCACACTTCAATTTTAATCCTTAAAAGTTATGGAAATATTTACAAACTTTGAGTTTGCAAAATTGGTTATTGCAATATTGGGATTTATCAACAATACTGCTTGACAACCCTAAGGTACGTGCAACTAATGGTTTTTAGAATTATTTTTTTAATTACATTTTTAAAATGGATTTGTTTCCTTGTCATAACAATTTATTTTTTAATGTAACCTCAAACCTGCATGTTACTAGGTGAATGGTAGAGATTTAGTTAATAAGATATATATTCTTTATTTTTTAATTTTGATTTTCAAATTGCTTTTGGAAGGAAAGGATTTAGTCCTAATTTTGATTTTGATTATTATAAAGGTTGGGATGATTGTTTGTTTGCACACACAAACACATCTAGAGACTTGCTGGAAAAGATAATAAATACGCAATATGTAATTTTAGAGTTTTATTGGGATGTGAACAATAAATTTTTCTAATTTTTTATTTTTTATTTCTATGCTTGTATATTACTAATGTTTGATATGTTTAATTTTGAGTATATATATATATAATGATGAGAAAATAATGAATACACTTTAAATCTATTGTGTTTTCTAATTATAATAATTAAAAATTGATCACAATTTCTAATTATCAAGAATAATTTAGAATTTGGGTAATGGAATAGTAATAGTAATGAGAAGAATGTGTGAATATAGTATGCAAATTAACTTGAACGGTTTAGAACAACAAAATGTATGTAATTTAAGTGTTATTGTGGTACAAATTATATTATTTGTAAATAAGCAAAGAATAAACTTGAATATAATTTGTGCCTACCATTTGGTGACCATTTCAAGGACAAATTTTCCTTTCTGAAAAAACCACACAAAAAATATTATGAGTGATTTGGTTTTATTTGAGAGCATTGCTTTTTGTAGATGTTGAAAATTTGGAAGAAGAAATAATGTTTTACAAGATTTTGATCTCTATGTTTTTTGGAAGTAGAATATGAAGGTTTAAGTGGTGAAGGTTATAAGGACTAAAATCAGAAGCATATGAGAAATCAAAGGGAATTGAAGATTGACATAACAATATGAATCAGATGGTAAATCGAAGTCTACAAAGGTACATGGATCAAAAAGTTAACTAAACGGCAAAACATGAATTCAAATCCTAAAGAAAATTAGAATGTGGAACAAGAATTGTATGAAATAGCAAACATGGGTACAATTTTGGAACCAAAAATTTTGCAAACAAAAGAACAACCCATATGACATCAAGTGTTTTCAATTGAAATTGGAGCAAAAAGAGAAATTTAAATTAGGGTTCCACAAAGACGCCCTTATTACAAAAGGAGATTTCCAATGAAGGGGATCAGATTTGATGTATACCCAAGAGAAGGGGTTATCCATAATTTTCAAACACCATCAATAGTTCAAAAACATTAGGAATAAAAGAGTCAAAAAGACAAATTATTGATGGTGGACTTTGAAATTTGAGGTCAAAATCTATGAATAGTTGGAAGAATGACTATACTAGGCACACAAACTTACCATTTGTGTATTAGTTAACACCAAGGAGTATCATGAGCTAGTAGAAAATTGGGACGTAGAAGACAATTACAATCCTAGCACTCCAGAATGGGTGGATGTGAGTTACCCAAGAATATCTATGTTCGATACATCACAAACTTAGTATCTTACAACTTAAAAATGAAAATCATGCAAAATTTGTTCATTCATAATTCGTACATTTCACACACTAATATTGTGCATTGAAACACATTTGACACACGGATTTATAGGAAGATGCAAAATTCATGTGACATTCATTCATTCATAGGTTCATACCTCGTTCATCAACACATTTATATGTGTGTCAAATGTGTTTTCAATGGATGATATTTATGTGTAAAATGGACAAACCTATGAAAGAATGAACTTCGCACGATTTTCATTATTAATTCGTCGTATGCTAAATTTGTGATGTAATGCACATGTGAATGTTATAGAAGAAACATTGTCATTTCAATTAGACCATAGGAGCACAAGATATGAAAGAAATAAAAGGAATCCCAAAACATAAAAGTTAAGATTTTATGGATTCAATTAGGTTTTCACAATCTTTTTCCAAATTTTGTGCTTTATGTAAAGTTAAAGGAAATGGGATCATAAGAATGTACACAAATTGACAATGAAGTGAAGGATATATTTGTTAGACATGTGGGGCAACAAATGTTGAATAGAAACTATGTAGAACAACCATAACATAGAGAACATATTCAAAACATTATAGAAGAAAGGATGTAGGAAATGTTTTTGGGTGAAGGACAATTTGTACAAAATAGGCCAATGATATGTAATTCTCCCAATGTGAGTAGAGTAGAACCATCTTTTGTAAAACTAAATTTTGTACCATAGTACAAACAAATGTTGTGCAAATTTAAACTAGGTTATCTAAAGAGTTAACACCATCACCAAGAATGCCTAAAACAGTGAATGGGATACCATATATGTTAATCATTGTTTTAGAAAGACAATATATAAATCTATGAGTATTCAATTTGGAAGAAGTACAAACCAAACTCATAGAGTTCCAAGCATGGTAACAACATTGATTTCAAGACTTCAAATGGTCTACATAACACCAATTATGTGGGATGATCACCACCAATTCCAATCAACTTTGAAGGACAAAAAACCAAATTAATGGAAAATCCTGAAGCATAGATTTTAGTAGCAAGACCATACCAATTAGCTCTAAAATATCCATACTACAAAAAAGATGCATATTTAGATGCTCATGTGAGGGTATTCAATGTAGATGTGAGAGAAAATGGAAAAACATTTAAGGAGTACATCATCATTGTATTCAATTATACAATGAAAGAAACGACATTAGATTGGTGTCATAAATACATGTTAAAATTTCATGATTATAGTTTTTTTTACTTCATTCAAACGTTCTATAAACGTCATCGAAAGACTCAAAATGACAAATACATCTACATGGAACTCAATAATATTCAAACAAGGAGAGACTTAGTGAGTAGAGGTGTATTATGAGCACATACAAAATTTGGCTCATGGATTATAAACACCAACCACATATAGTTTTTTCACCATGATGTTTCGGGCATGATTACAATCCTATCTAAATATTGCAATTGTAGGAATGAAGTGGACTACATTACAACAACACAAGGAGGTAATTCATTTGTGTGAAGAAGGAATGACACCTATAGAAGCCCAAAGTGCATTATCAATACCGTAGATCAATAAAGCAACAACAACATCGAAACCACTAATAGAATCATGAAAGACAAGTAAGCACTATACAAATTGTGGTAGAAAGAATTACGATGTAGATGTGTGTAGAGTGAAAAAGAAAGAGGAATCAACTATAGTAATAACAAAAGCTACCACTTAGAATCAAAAAATTCAAAAGCTTGCATCATATATGCATGTCACACATGTGGCATGAGTAGACATAAGATGACAAACTGTCCAAAATTAATATAGACACAAAAGATGTTCCAAGTTAAGAATGCATCAACCTTAGATGGAAAATTGGTAGTTGATGTAAAACAATCACTATAGAAGTGAATATAGTGGATGTAAATGTTGCTACCAAAAGTAGGATCACAAGAGAGCAAGTGTTCAAGGGATGAGAACCAAGGAAGAAACAAATTATTACATATTGGGAAAAAAAGGAGAAGCTAAAGAAAACGATGGTGGACGCCATGTAACAAATCTAAAAGGTGCAAACTATAAGTGAAGGCTCTTCTACATCAATAGATGGATGGAACACAATATGGCCTAGTATGTTGGCCATTACACTTCCTTTAGAAATTCCTAAGCCTATAATATCTATAGATATAAGCTAATATAAGTTAATATTGGTAGAATAAATATTTTATGATATTAATAGACAGATGTTGGAAACCAATGATACTTTGAACTTAAGGTAGTTATTGAAGATTGTGCTTGAGTTGAAAAAATATCTATGGCCAAAGATGAAACTAGATAAACCACAAAATGTAGCAAAAAAAAATCATAGAAAAAAATAATACCATCCATAGTACTAGAAGTTCAACAATAAATGCAGTTATTGATAACCATATGGTGGTTATTTAGGTGTAGATTGGGAAAAAATTATATAAGATGTTTTGTTGGATGTTGGGGTTGCGAAAGCTTAAACTTGCACCATATAATTTGAAGATGGCAAATCAAACCACCAAAGAGCTACTGGGATTGATTCGTGATCTAAAAATATATCTTCACAACATACCTGTATATCATCATGCATGCCAATGCCATGGAGTTCATTCACGACTTGTAATAAATTTGTTTTTAATTCCTAGTTTAATTTTAGTTAATTCTAAGTTGATTCCAAATTAAATTTTGGTTCACTTTCAGTTAACTTTTAATTAAGTCTAATTCATTTCTAGTTAATTTTTAGTTCAACTTTAATTAATTCTTAATTCGTTTTTAGTTGACTTCAAGTTAATTTTTAGTTCATTTTCAATTCACTTCCAATTAATTTTTAGTTCACTTTTAGTTAACTCTCATTTCATTTTTAATTGAGTCTTAGTTCACGCATGGGTACACACATGGGCCACACATGGGTGCACATGAACATACATGGGTGAAAACAGGCCACATGCAGGTTGGAAGTTTTTTGAGAAAGTTCCTTGAACTAGGTGCCCAATAGATGTAAACAAAGGTAGAATTCCCCATTGCCTTCAATCTGTTCAACACTAGTTTTGGGTATGATGTTTTCTTATCATGTCCTTAGTTTTTTTTTGTTATGGTTTATAAAATATTCTAATAAAATCTTAATAGATTTTTGTCTTGCACATGTTGTGTTTTTGTTCTTGTTTTTTTTGTTTCACAATTTGGGTTTGGAATTAGGCTTGCCTTTGTTCTCGTTTTGGTTTAAAAAATCTTGCAAACTTAGTTCTTTTGTGCATGTGATAGTTACTATGTTTATTATCCTACAAAATAGTGTCCACTAGTTATTTTACTAAGGAGACCATGGTTGAATGATGCCATAGTAACACATAATTGGGGAAACAACATAGTGACCATTCAAGGGAACATAATGGTCAAAACAATAGTGGTGACTAAACGTATGGGAATAAAGGTGAAAATGCCAAAAGTGTTATGCTACAACTACCATAATGGTATCATTGATGAGGAGAAGGATATCATACTTGCTATAGAACTAAAATTATTTAATATATGCACCATTAATCTACTAGATACATTTCAGTATATAAGAACCTCAAAGTCCAACCACAAAAATATTAGAACCAAGAATGGTAGTACAAAACTAAGTAGTATGTAATTAGTTTCAGTAGATGGGAAGATTATAAATATATATGAGCAAGTTGTTGCTCTTAAAAAAAAGGTTTATCTAGAAATGTACTTTAAACACAAGTCAAGGAATGTTCATATAGATGGAACTTTAGTAAAAGTCAAGGTTCAAGAGTTGTAAATAGCTAGATGGACATTAACAAAGGAGCAACAATTAACAAAACTCAATATGGGGATTGAGGAAAAACCATAGATGGTGAAGGTGAATTTTTAATTACACCCAAAGAAGGTATTAAAGTTGAAAGAACTCTTTCGAAAATACAAGGATGTCTTTGCATGGACATACAAAAATCTAAAAAACATCCCATCAAAGTTGGCTCAACATAGAATTGAATTGGATACAACCATACCACCAACACATCATGCTAGGCATAGGTTAAATTCAAATTACACTACAACAATGAAACAAGACATTGATAAACTATTAGTAGTAGGTTTCATACATGTGGAGGAGGTCGCATGGTTGTCACTGATTATGGTAGTGCCAAAGAAAAATGGAAAGTTCAAAATTATATGTGTGGACTTCAAAAAGCTAAATTCAACAACAAAGAGGGATCCTTTCCCATTGCCATTCACAAATGAAGTACTAAACACAATGGTGCAAGGTGCGAGGCCTATTCATTTTTGGATGGATATTATGGGTACCATTAGATATCCATAGCTCTAAAAGACAAATAAAATACAACATTTGTCATAGATTAAGGAGCATTTATTTGGAGGGTGATGCCTTTTGGAGTGAAAAATGGACCTCCAATATTTAAGAGAGTTATCACAAAAATATTCAAAATTTTTTGTATAGTTTCATGAAGATATTCAAATGATTTCATAGATGTAATATAATGATATGGAGATTCGTTCACAAAATCTTAGAATCTTTCAAAAATGCAAGGAGTATAGAAACAAGTTAAACCAAAAAAAAAAGTGTTTTCATAGTATTTTTGGAATGATTATTGGATTTATTATTTCAAAAGAAGGTAAGCTACTTGATCCAAATAAAATATAGGTAATAGTGAAAATGTTTGTATCACATAATTCATTACAGATTCAAGTATTCAATGGAATGGCACAATTTTACAAATGTTTTATTAAGAATTTTGCAATGATTATGGCTCCAATTACTAAGTTCACATGGAAAACAAAAGGTTTTTATGTGGATAGAGGAGTATCAAAAAGCTTGGGAATTCATAAAACATGAATACATTGTAACATTAATTTTAATACCATTGAATTAGGAAATGGAGTTCCATGTTCACATAGATGCATCATTGTTGGCTATAGGATGCTTATTGGCATAGAACATCGCAAGGAATAGTGATCAACCAATGGAGTATGCTTCCATACATCTTAATAGTTTAAAATAAAACCATAAGACGATATAAAAGGAAGCCTTGGTTATGGTCTTTGCACTGCATAAGTTCAAGCATTATCTGTTAGAAAATAAATTGTGTTTTTATGTGGATCATACGGTTTTCATGTACTTGGTAGACAAACCATAAGTGTTAGGGAAAATAGATAGGTGGTTATTATTGTTTTTGGAATATGACTTCACAATAGTTTACAAAATGGGCAAGATTCACGTAGTTGCAAATATGCCTCTCCCAAAATTACAAGGTAGTTGAACATTGTTTCTTTCTTGCGCACTCATGGCCCAATAATTTTGATTTTGTCTAGTGCCCACCATGAAGTTGAATATAATTTTGAAGTTGCTTCAAATCGTACTCCATTTATCCTTGCATGTGGGACCATTCTTCACATGCTCTGAACAAACAACCTTCATGATTACTACTGAAATCTTCTTCCACCTTGCGATTGATGTTTGAAATTTGTGCCAACTGTCCACATCTGCCATTATTTTTTCATGTTTTGCTTTCTTGGTTTGCATGAAGGCTAGGATTCCTACATACTCCCAATTCACTTGTTGAGGTTTCCTAGCCTGCACCTCCACTGTGGAATCGGACTTTTGGTTCAAAACATGTTTCTTAGCTACAATTTGCGGGTGAACTACCAAAAACCAATTCTAAGAACTTATATGAATCAATGTTTGTATGAATCAATTTGTGTTCTTTTGTGTATTTTTAGGATGGACTTGGATTCAATAGTTCTAATCCTAACATTTTGACTTGCTTGTTTTGTTTGTTGATGTGTAGGACAAACTTGGATTCAAAAATTATAGCATTGCATTTTCTTTGATTGTTTGGTCATTTGCATAAATAAACAAATAAACAAAAAAAATCCTCCCATTGAATTTATTTAGTTTTTTATTTGCAAAATATAAAAATGAACAAGAAATGCATCAACAAGACCTTGTATGTTTGTGTTTAGAATTAAAAATTTGAAAACATGCATTAATTGACCTTCCTTGTTTGTTTGTGTGTAGGATTGAAGGATTCGAGAGAGCATACTTTCTTCTGAAGACTCCATTTCCTCATCATTCCCATAATTTATGTCCTCCATGGTCTGCAACGAGCAAAGGAGATGGCACTTTCGAACTTTGAGCACGTTGTAGCAATGAAAGAAACTCTACAGTGAGTGAAGGAGATGGCAAAAAGCAAGTGATGAGTGAAGATGGCGAAGGCGAAATGGGTGAGGCGAGAGATAGTGTTGGCCACACCATTGTTGTGGATGTTTTGATGGGAACATGGGGAACATATAAGGAACAAGAGAACTAGGTTATTTCTTTGGGAACTTTGAGGGTGTTACTTAACATTGAGTTAAAGCACCACTTTTTGGGCTGCTACCTAACATTGCCATTTTTTTCTAAATCTAGGATTTCAAAAGATTTTGAAATTCTTTATCACCAACCTACTACCAGCCTACCACCAAGATATCACCACATGCCACCTAGGATGCCACATAGATTTTGGAGTTAGCTACCACTTCTGGTGTGATTCAGTAAAAAAAATGAGAATTCTCAACATTGACTTGAGTTGGGTTTACCACCAAGTGTGATGCCAGCATAATGTAAGCCACCAACTAGTCCTCACAGTGACAAGATTTATAAACTGTCCATCTTCATTTTAAATGGTATGTCCAAAGTAGATTTGGATGACCATTTTTTTTCATTTCTGTAATTCGATTTTTCCAATCTCAACATTGTGGCACACTTAGTGGTGTTTAGATACGAATGCCTAGTGTGATTGATATTTTAGTACTTACAACCTGACAAAAATGTTGCCTGGTCTCCAAAAAGGCCTACCTAGTAACTTCACTAATTTGCAAACTTTGTTTAGCATCCCTTGTGACAATTTCCAATTTTTGTCTTGATGGAATCCTCCTCATTCACATACTCTTTCATTGATGATTCTTTGTTATAAGATATCAGATACATCTATTTGCTTCTTAGGATGGATGATCTTATTTATTTCTTCTCTACTTATCTCTTTAGATGGCATTGGCCTGAACTATGTTGTTGCCATTGCCCTAACATTATTCTTAGGGAGTTGTGTACTTATTGATTAATCTTTACACTCTTATGGTTCACTTAATCGACATCCTTTCCTTTTCAAGGCATTACCCTCACAACAACATTAGCACCCTCCATTTACAACAATAGTTAAAGTGGCTTGTGAACTCCTGCCCCCAAGGGATCACATGCGTTTTCCCTCTGTGGTATAACTGTTGGGAAGCAATCTGAGCACCTTCGAGACTTTATTTCAAAAGGTATTTACCCTCATTCCATGTCCAACAATATTCCAATGTGAACTCCAATGTCCATTGATTGACTTGGCATCATTTCATGCTCGAAATTAGGCTTAGGCCTTCACATCTCAATTCATCCTCCCAGTGTCCCATCTACCATCACCCACCTTTTCCACCACCCTTCAAATGTAGCATCAGTGCCCAAATTAAGGTTTCTCAGCTTTGATAGGAAACTAATAACCCTCCCTTTATCATGTATTCTCAGCCAATCAATTTATGGGGAATGCATCTACTACAGTTCGCTTATGATAAGGAACGTATGAGGACACATGATGTTACTTGTTCTACTTTTGCATCCATCATGAAAGAAGCCAGTTTCAACATGGTATGAAAACAATTGCATGTTTCTCACATTCAAGACATATTCACAATGTTCAAATTGTTCAAATTAAGGACAAGGTTGCATCAAAATCATTCCAAAAAACTCCTGATCAACAATTCAGATGCAGATCGTGTTAAAAAAGGTCAGTACACATGACCTTTCCCAACATTTTGTTTTCCAGATATTGCATGACATCATCATTGCCATTTCCACAAACTCCACTTTCAAAATCCAGCCCAATAGAAAGCTGGATGATACTGAGCTTTACCAAGATCACACAACTGAACTACAAATGCACAGGCACATCCTTTCACAGCATTCATTTATCATCCAACAGGTTAAACCATGGTTACTTTACTATTTCTCTGTGGTCTGTCTCCCACCACAAGTAGAATAATAATGACAGCTAAAGATGAAGGTGCCACATCCTAGCAGTGGAAAAGCATTAATTTCACTACATTAACACTATGCATGCACCACCTCCCGCTCTGCAACTACTCTGCCAAGTTCCTGACTGGACATAACAACTGTGCTCAACCCTAACTGCCTTCCATGATGATCCATAAAGGGCTCAGAGAAAGCCAAAGAAGAATGGTGAGAAGACCTAGCGTGGAGAGAGTATCAGTGAGTGGAGGACATGGGCAAGCAGGTGCTGTGACTATAGACAAATTCTATGAATGGACAAAGATGACAGCCCCCTTGTGCATCCAACCTGTTCAGTCTGCATGTGTAGATGATGTGTTCTCAGTTTCCATAGGTTCAGGTGTAGGTACTTCTCCAGCAGTCCCTGTGTGTCCAGTTGGTACATCTTTAGCTTCACCAGGACTTGCCTCTGCAGTTGAGGTTGGCTTTGGGGGCAGTGGCCTTGCCTTGGTCATAATTGGTTTGCAAAACCTGACCAAGTAATAGCAATTACACCTCAACCACCTTTGTCTCTAGAATTTCATTGACAACAAAATGATCATGCATTGCCAGCATAAACCTCAGCTATCATACATATCCTACATACCCAAAACTCAAATAAAACGTGTAACACAAGAACTCAATTGGTTATCTCACACCATCCAGTCTTTGTCTTCTATTCCCTACTAGAAGATTGAAAATAATTACATACAGGACCAGACACAAGTCAAAGCCAAATCACAGACCACCTGCTCCTACTGCTATCCCCTTGTATGGATGGACTCTACAAAAGATGCATACCTGTCAAGAAACTCAGTTTTCTTCTTGATGTCAGAAGAGAGGAGGACAGGATTGGCAGATTTTGGAAGCGTATTTTGCTGTTGCTGTTTATCTTTGAACCACTCCTCTGCTTTGTTGCACTCAATGACCACCTGGCACAATCAGAACAAAGAAATGATGCCATCTTAGACCCTAGTCCAGTGAGAAGCATTTTCCGTAACTTGGACATGCATACAGAGATGGCATTGAGCACCTTTTCCTTGTCAGCAGCATTGATGTGGTCATACTTAGCATCCTTGGATTGAGCAGCTTCACGGAAACTATTGATGCAGTAATTCAGCTCCAGAATGGCAGGTCCTCGCAACTCTTCTTCCTTCTGCCTCTGTTCCAATGGATCACCAAGCTGCACCGAGACACCCACAACCACACATAATGTTTGGAACTGCCCACAGAAGCAATGACAAATGTACGAGCTTTTTCATTTGAATCAGAGGGCCAAAGAGAGCCAGGATCATCTACACTCTGCAAAACAAGTACACTATCTATTGACCAGATATTGTACCTTTTTCAGTTCTCCAAGCTTTGCCACATAGACACTTTTGGTCTCATCTTCCCCATCCTCATACAGCCAGTCCTCTGTTTGTTGCAGCTTTGCAGATAACTCCTCTCTTTCATGCTCCGTGACATATTCTTGCAGCTTGTCATAGAGCTGGCATCATACACAATGAGAAATTACATGGAGCATTGATGCCTTGCTAAGATAATCAATATTAAACAACTGCCAATAGAAAAACATGACTCCATAGGCATTAGGCAGATCAAATACTTGCAGATAGCAGTCCTCGCTCAAGTCCATGAGTGTGCATCTCCACACATTCCAGATAGCAACCAAATGGACAAGTCAAAACTTAACAGTCATAACAAGGGGGAAAATTAACTTCTACCAACCTGAAAGCAAACTAGCCTGCAAATGTTAATATCCTTGAAAAGTATCAAAAAGAGAATAGAACCTTGTTCCGCATGTCATACACATAAGCTTCAACAGCATTCTTCTTCTCCTTGGTCTCTTCCATCACTCGATCTTGAAGTGCCATCTCATACTCTTTCTCTACAGCCTTTTGCAACTCTGCATGTGGCAGCCCACCAGCCACTACCTCATTGACAGGCACATCTGTCCTCTTTGTTTTCTTCTTCTTCACAACTTCCACCTGCAATTCAACAGTCAAGTCTTAGTCTGCAGAGACCCACTACCATGATTTTCTCTTTCATAGGATGTTTCTTTCACAAACCTATACTGCCCTTGAACTTCCTCAGCACGCCCGACAGAATACACAAAAATAAAGCATCAAAGAAACAATTCGATTGTCAACTTCAATGAAAGTAGGCCTGATTGTCTACATTCATTCAAGAGCCTAAATTTAGTGCTGGAACCAAAAAATTACCAACATCATGTATTGGATCAAATAAAAAGTTCATAACCCAACCAAACAATTACCCTCTTGTGCTATGATCCATCCGATGAAGCATTCTTCTCAAAAATGCTTTCACTGAGCTCAAACTCCATGAAAACCCATATTATTGACATTCCATCATTAACACAATTATGGTTAAAGAGAGAGAAAAAAAGAAGAGAATGATCTACCTTTGATGAATCCAATCCTGGCTTCTCCTCAGCTGAGGGCAAATCATTTTCAGTACCTGGGCCATTAGCCTCCACATCATCCATCTTAACATCTTTCCCTTCTCCATCCTGGTGAGCTTCACTAGTAGGCACTTCCTTTGACTCTTTCGTCACAGATTTTGTAACAGGCACTTCAACTTCTTCCTCCTCAATGACCTGCAACAAATGAGGTGACTGTTAGGAGACACTCAAGTCCAAATATATGTCACAGCTTTTCCAAGCATCAAGAAAACCCACTTACAGTTGCTGACTCAACAGATACAATTCCGTGAAGATTGAGGCGGATCTTGACTTTAAGCTTTGCCTTCTCTCCTTTCGAAGGGGTGAAGGGACCAATCTGTAAACGTTGCAAAACAGTCAGTGACAGGTATATACACAAATTACACTAAAACCAATATCTGATCCCTGCACTTTTGAAAGACAATGACCTACTAGGATCTCCCATCATCCATCTATCTAAATATACTAAATGCAGAATATACATTACAGAACTAATATTGCAATGCATCAGTCCAATCTGCAAATTAAAATCCCAGTGCATCTTCTTGATTTGTAAGAAGAGCTAGTACAACCAAGACCTCAACATGAGCCCAAAACACTGGCAATAACAGCATACTATGCTTGGATACATGCTAAGTTCCATAGAAGATAAACAGAGGATGAATTGAAAATATTGAAAACCCCCAAATGACATCCATGGTGAAAGAACTGGTGTAAATGCAATTTAGTCAAGTAAAAGACAGGGCAATTCCATTTCTACATGCATTCCAGAAAAGAATCCATACAGTGAAAGTGCTGATCTTTGGTGTTGTGAGAGGGGGTAATTCACTGGTGTCCACATACAACACATCAATAGAGAATGTCCCTGATCTGTAAAATGTCAGCATTTTGGTGCTTGGAATAGGGTTGCCCTTCACAAAAACAATGCTGTTTGGAGAGGCTTCTTCACCACCATCAGACTCAGGGGCAGGTCCCTTCCATGATAGAGCAATCGGGAATGGAAAGGAGTCTTGCACCTGGTGCAACCCCCATACAAACAAACAAACAACAGAATTGCAGGAGAAACAAGCATGAAAATTAGGGCCATATAATATTCATCCACATTCACAACCCAATGCTCAACATCCAAACTAAGCACCTAACAGGTGAGAATAGAGAGAGGGTGAACAGCAAGCAGAATTACCTCAAAGTCACGAACTCTGAAGGTTGGACTGAGCATGGCACACTGGAGTGCACACCCGCGGGCAATGCATTCACTGGCATTGAGTGTCCGGCTTGGCTCCTTCCCAAAAACTGAAGAAAGGATTTTGAGAATTGCAGGTATTCGAGAGCCAGATCCGACGACCTCAACAGCACTGATCTTATCCAAGCTTAGTTTTGATTCAGCCAATGCCTTCTCACAAGGTCCCTTCACACGCTCCAATATGGGTGCCGCTAGAGCCTCAAATTGATCCCGTTTTATGAAACCCCTGACGTCCTTCTCATCCATCAAACACTCAATATTGAGTGGCGCCTCAGGATTGGCACTGAGCACTTTCTTCATCTTTTCACAGGCAGCTCGAAGCCTGATGCTTGCCCGGGCATTGGTGGTGACGTTAATCTTGTACTCCTCCTTGAACTTATCTGCGAAATAATTAAACAACACCTCATCGAAGTCACGGCCACCACAGCATCGATCAAACGAGTGTCCCAGGATCTTAAGTTGTCCTTTCTTGAAAGCAGCGACACATACTTGCATGCTTGCATGTCCAATATCGACGAAGACGACATTGATCGGGTCTGTATCTGACAGATCTGTCTTGTATATTCCATAAGCCAGAGCGGTGGCCGTGGTCTCGTGCATGAGGCGAAGCGGCCGCATCCCGGCAATGGAAGCGGCATCAATATACGCCCGTCGCTGGAGCTCAGTAAAATACACAGGGATTCCAATTACACAGTCGACCACAGAAGTTCCCAGATTCTTTTCTGCAATGGTCTTCAGATTCGACAAAATCATTCCTAGGATCTGTGTCGGGGTGAAGGCTTTACTCTCCCCCATGTACTGAACATGGATCAGCGGACCACCATCGGCTCCCTCTGACACTGCGAATGGAAACAGCAGTAGATCACGCTGCACCTCAGGATCTTGAAACTTACGCCCGATGAGCCGCTTCACCTGCGATACCGTGTTCTTAGGGTTCATAGTAGCTGTAGCAGCCCCAGCAATGCCAAGAAACCGCTGCTTCTCCCCGAATGACACCATCGCCGGCGTCTCCCGCTTCGATTCATCGTTAAGCACCACATCTATGCCGCGCTGTCTCGCGACTCCCACTATACAGTTCTCATTACCCACGTCCAACCCTACCACACTCATTCTGTACGACGATATAGTCTTTCACTTGCTTGCTGGCTGGCTGGCTCCCCACTTTCTTCCTTTCTCTCTCTACTACTAACCCTTTTCTTCCTCTCTCCCAACCCTTCTTTCACAACAACAACAACAACAACGGCCGCCGCCGCCGCCACCAACAACGACAACAAAAGTAGCGTTAAACTACGACCCAATGCTGCAGCACTTGGTATAAAACCTTCTTTCGCACACACTACTAGTACTACTCTTCTTCCCCTTCTACCGTCCTCTCGCGCGCGATCTGGTATCTTCTTCTTCTTCTCTCCTTCTTCCTGCGCTTTTCTTTTGCCTACTTTAGCGCACGGGACAACGGCCCAAAGTATACCTATTGGCCTTTTGCATGGCGTCCATGCGTGCCACAGGTCGGGAGCCCACAGATGGACATGACCAGAACTACATGGACATGACCTATATGGGGCTCATGAAGGTTCTGGATGCAGTTATATTATGTGGAACAGCTGCTGAGAAGTGGATGGAGAAAGAAAGAGCGCATGTGGAATGGAT
Organism: Sphagnum contortum; assembly: GCA_963920785.1. NCBI lineage: Eukaryota > Viridiplantae > Streptophyta > Sphagnopsida > Sphagnales > Sphagnaceae > Sphagnum > Sphagnum contortum. Next base: position 7,999,939 of record OY987288.1, read on the forward strand.
GATGCAAGAAGCTTCTGGATTCCACATGTATGTATGTATGTACTTATGTACTTATGTATGTACACACCCCCCCCCACCCTTCCCACACATGCCTGGGATGGGGTAATAGAAATATACCATGGCTACAGGTACTTACATGGGGCCGCGGAAGAACGTTCTGGACTCCTCCAGAAGGGAAAGGAAGGGCGGGTGGCTGGGCCAGGTATTGTAGTAATAAGTCAGTTCCGGAACCCTAGAACACAAAAGTTACTAGTAGTAGGGTGTATTTCCGGAACCCTAAGAAGAAAAGGGTACACCAAATGGGCGGCATCATGCGGTGTTTCCTTTGGGTGGCATGATCGATGAAGATGCCATCATCATCCATGGCATTTTCGTCGGTCATGATGATGCCATCATTGGCGTCAGTCAGGATGGATGAACAGCGCCGATGGATCACCGTCACTGCCACGGGTCTTCTTCGTCGTTACGACGGTTTCTCCATAACGGTAAATATAAATGGAAGTATCGTCACTGCGTGTGTATGTGTATTTTGCACTCTCGTTCACTCCATGTCTTGTGCAAAGCTTGCTGTTGGAGATTGTATTTGATCTCTTAACCCTCTATTAATATCTTCTCTGAAGGTCCAGCCAGCTTTTATTTACTTAGTTACTTATTTTTGAATTTAAAGATTCTTTTTAAAACTTTAAATTATTTCAATTCTAAATATGTCATAAGTAATTATTTCAACATTTTTTAATAAATTAAACTAATTACTCTGGTGGTGGAAAAATTTGCATAATTCCAACTTGTAAAAGACCAAAGCCTTGTTGCTGACATCTTTCCACCACTTCCGCTTTCATGAAAACTTTGTATACAATAGAAGCATAGCTTTAATCTTCATTTTTCAATCTAGTAAAATGACCATTGTAGCATCCTGGAGCAAAGAGCTTCAAAGGCCCATGTGACCCAATGCCCACAAATACCCTAGCCCTAGAGCCATGAATCTTACATCAAAAAAACCATTCCACCAGAAAGCCCTAGGACTACTCACCCACTCACATATTCTTCACAAAAAGTCCTATTTATGGTAATCCTCACGAATTGATTGCAAAGTATTCTTTCATATAAGATCGATGAAGTTGCAGAGAAATCTCCACAACAACAATTAAAGGTAACACGACAATGAGTGCAGTCATAACCTCATGAGAGTCGCTCACAAAGTGACAGACCATCACCTTCATCACGAACAGCAGTGACGAGCTGCCATGACTACCCACTGACTTCATCAGCTCCCAACAGTGGGTGTCGATAAGCATATAATAATCTCCCCAAAAACTTGGGGCAAACCATTATACACAATCTGCGTCCGGAAGCAATGGGAAGACTCAGACGTGATGTTGGCTAGCACTCAAGAGACATTGCTAATAAAAAAAGTCAACAGTATCCTCATTCAAGCTGCAACAAGCTTCTGAAGGAAAGAGCTTTTATTTCATCTTAGCATGTCTTTCATATAAGGTGAAATTATTCTTCAGAAAGCCCTATGACAGTAATTGAAAAGTACACAGAGATCAGAACAAGCACATTCATACTACACCTCTCTAAAGTTCAAATGAGTTAATTTCTAATTTGCAAGCTGAACTACAATATGTGAACTCCACACATGTTGATGCATGCAGACCACCTGACACTTTGCAGAGACCTTTGATCTCAGGCGTGTACTGTCATTTAAGGGTGCAACATATTAGGGACCCCAGTGAAAGAGTAAAAGCTTCACTCAGAGAGGCCATCTTTTCTAGAGTCAATTCATTCTGGAAAAGAACTTACAATGTCTCACTTAATGACTTCCAGATTTGTTGCCCTTCATCCTCACCGCATTTCCATATTCTCCAACATACCAGGAAACCAGTTCACTATTTGTGCACATTTGCAAGAATGGATATGTCATGCGGACCAATTAATTGAAGCACTTCACAGAAGTCCTGTCTTAACTTTCAGCTATAAGGCTATCATTGCCTTAAACCTCCACAGAAAGCAGACATAGGTAACTTTGAAAGGTACAGACTACAGACTACACAAGCTGTTGCCTACTCACCAGCATCTGGATCCAAATGACAGTAAAAAAGTCTCAACAAATCTCAAGATACTCACGTAAAGCATTGTTCCGACTTGGCTGTCGGAGTTTTCGCATAGCCTTTGCCTCAATCTGTCGTATCCGCTCCCGTGTCACCCTAAATATATGACCTATTTCTTCCAATGTTTTTGTTCGCCCATCATCCAAACCATATCGTAATCTCAAAACATCCCTCTCTCGTGGATTCAAGGTGTGCAACACAGCCGCAAGGTCTTGTTTCAGCAGTTGCTTTGAAATAGCATCTTCAGCAGACTCAATGCCCCTATCTGGAACCAGGTCCTGCACAAGAATTGCACACCATCACCATCACAACCGATGGAAAGATGAACAAACTGCACATGTTGACAAAAACCCCACACACAAAGGCACCTCCTTGTCAACTACATCCATTAATTAACTGACACTGCACAGTACATTTGTACATGCAGGCTGAATGCCAGACAACAACAACTATAATCAATCCAAGAGGTTCCTGAGATTCCCACCCCAACAGTTGAATCTTTCTCTTTCCCTATTGGCCGCTCCATTGAAGTTGGAGCCCTAGCCGATTTTACAACTGTTTTGAGCTTGTCAACAGTCATCCCGACAAGTTCTGCGACTTCTTCATCATGTGGCTGTCGGCCATGTTCCTGTGCCAGCATCTTTTTTGCTTTGTTGATACGCGATATCACCTCATACAAGTGAATCTGGCAACCTAACAGCAACTGACATCACATCAGAACCTAAAGTACATGTATCATGGTGTGCATCCAGTAAAAATTTACTGTAGAACTTTGTTGACCGATATTTATTTCACACCTATCAGTCTGCTCAAAATCTGGACCATCATCTTTCCAGAGCAATGCTAAGAAAGCACCCAAAATTAACAGTCACTTGGGACAAGGGGCGCACCGGTAGACGAATAGTCCTTGATTGGTCTGCAATTGCACGAGTAACAGCTTGTCGAATCCACCAGTGTGCATATGTACTAAACTTGAAGCCTTTATTGGGATCAAACTTCTCTGCACCACGAATCAAACCCATACTTCCTTCCTGATGCAAACAAATCATGAATTAAAATGAGTGAATCCAGATACATAACCCACAAGTACACTGCTAGTATCATCTTACAACTTCTGCGCAGATCCAGGTAACATATGCACCAATGACAGATGTGACAAAGATTTTATCTCTCTTCAATTTAATATCTGACAAAATGTCAGCATAGGAAAAAGAGGGTTGCACCCCAAAAAATACAGAAAAAGATAAACAGTTTTGAACAATAGCAAAAGTGACATGACATCAACACATAAGCTGATATGATAGTGACAAGGTGCCACAACATCCCTACTAACTTCATCAGCTCCAGTCAGTGGATGAAGGTCAATATCATACATTAATCAACATACTCAGTTGCTGTTACAAGACCAGCAGGGATGGGAAGACTTCGCATTGAAACTTAATGACTCAACAGACATGAAAGAGAATGAGGTGACCATTGAAACCAAGAGAAAGGGGAACACAAACTGGAGAAACCAAAAACCACCAAACAAGGAAAGAGGAAGCAAGGAGAGAAAAAAGAAGAGTTTAAGAGCATCATTTTTTCAGTACAAAGTGGGCCTTGAAAAACTTCCCACTCGTGATCAAGAACCGCTTGGAATGATGATTCCAAAGGCAGAACTACCAAGCAGGGATCTTTCGTTTTCAAGCAGATCTCTGGCACATTTGAATTCAAATAATTCAAGGCTTGAAATAATGACAGGGTCAGCTGACCAGAGTAGAAAAAAATAGAACTTTGGAAATTGGAAGCACAATCCATAGTTTTTTGGAACAAGCTCCAGTCCTCTCAAAAAATTCAAAAATGAGTCTGACCTCAAAGACTGATAGTCGGGAGATTTTGCCCCCTGCTTGACAGATAGCAAAAGAAATCACAAGATGCAAGACAGAATCTGAACAAAAGACATCAGAGAGGTCTGCGAAAAGAAATAATGGTTAGGGCTTCCTGACTCCTGCTTCCTGGACCTAGGCACATAACTTACGACCACTTGGCCACATTACACTCACTACAGCTGTAGCAAAATTAAAGAACCTTCAAAAACCACCCTATAGACTTCAAAAACTCTAAAGAAGGGTATGATAATGGTTTGCAAAAATAATAGTGGTCTCAGGGAACCCCTCTCCAAACTGAATCTAGAGTCTAGACCTTGAAACAAACCACAAATGATTACCCACAGAGGATGATCTGCTAAAGCTGTGCATAAAGGCAACCACATGGTATCAAAAGGACAGCAAATAGCCAATGCTTGCAATCCATGTTCCAAATCCAGTAGTCCTGTGTGCAGTCTGCTCTCATGATGCTAGATTGGGCCTATGTTCCTATTGTCAACTTTCAAGCCCCTTTTGTCTTTCACTGTTCCAGTCATTGTGAATATCCTGCCAGATATTAAGACAAAGATTGACACCTAGATTGCATTTGAGAGGGAGGAATGAAGAGTATCATGACTATCCAGAAATTTTCATACTAATGATTGAAGCTATAGCCACAACTAGATGATAAACTTTTCATTCGAGTCAAAGAAAAACTCCAGATATGAAGGAAAGGGAAGAAGAAATACACAGAAGGGAAAGGAAAACTAGTTCAAAATAAACAATAAAACTATCAGAGTATATGGACAGACCATGAATAGCAGACAGTCTCTTGCTTTTTCAGTGACTATCAACAGTAACATATATGATAGGGACTTTTGCAAACACAACTAACCCACTGACTTCATCAGTTCCCTAAAGTGGCTATAGGCCGTTGTAACCACTAGCTGGCCTTCTGAGTTTCTGTCACAAGTCTGGAAGCAATGGGAATACACAAAAAAGTGTAAAATGCAATGTTCTTGGCAACTAAACAGATCACCCCCTCTGTCATGGACAAATCTATGAGATTGCAAAGAAAACTCCACAACAACATTGCAAAGGCAATTGTTGTGTCAGTTCTAGCAAAATCAAAACTAGCAAAACAAGAATAAGAACAGTCATAACCTTATGACTGTTAGTCACAAAGTGTCAGACCATCACCTTCATGATGAACAGCAGTGGCAAATTGCAATGACTAGCCACTGACTTCATCAGTTCCTTTTAGTTGCTTTTGCAATGTATATATTTCAGGAAAACAATTGTACAAGGATCCAGTTGCAAAGCAAGAGGAAGACTCGGTCATGACATTGGCTAGCACTCAAGACATGTTGCATGTTACCACATCATGAACATTGGATATGCATTAAAAAGTGATACCTGTATAAGATCTTGGAGTGTCATGCCTCGCCCCTGATAGTTCTTGGCAATAGAGACAACCAATCGCAAATTGGAATTCACCATCTTGTCCTTACAGAAATGGCCATTCCTAATGCGTGTCTCAAACGGGTTTTGTTCCATACCAGCTGCACAAGCCCATTCCACCATTGTTGGCTCATGGCCTATCTCCTCCTTCAAACTGCTCCTCACTTTCTCCAGCTTTAGTAGATCCTGAGCATTTGGAATCACCAAAACCCTGTACTCAGTGCTAGTCATCACAAGCTGCAAACCTCAAATTAAACTTATGCTGGGCTCTGCAGGAGCAAAATGGTGCCAGTTTATCTAAATGCAAAGCTCCAGAGACATCAAGTTGAAAGAACATTCCAGGGTGAAGGAAAACCAAACAACTAGTGCCTAATTCCTTTTACTACAAAATGCGCAGATGACTCTCCCACAACAGGTTGCACCCAGGGATTATCCTCAGTGGGAGAGCATTGAGAAGTGAAAAAAATGCTGCAGATGCAAATTACCTGAATCCCCCTAGAAAGCTCAACTTCCTCAGCAGCTGTCAGCAACTTAGTCCTTCCTATATCCCGCAAATAAGAGCAGATGGGATCTGACAACTCCTGAGCTCCTTGGATCTTCTTAGGCCTAAAATGGGCAGAATTGGACGCAACAATAGCTGCAACCTTTTCAGCCTTCTCCAAAGCCCTTTCCCTCTTTTGCAATCTATGAACCCGTCGACTTGATCTTACCATTACATCCTCTCTTCCTTTTGAATCCCCCGAGACACGACGAGTCTCATCCTCAAACTGAAAGTCTGTCAGGGATCCTGCCAACCCAAATTTGTTAAAATGCAGGTCATTGCAGAGCTGCCAACATATCCCAGCAGGATCTGGAACTAATAGTGGAACTCTTGACTTTCAGTACACCAGGATTTTGGGCACCCATCCTTTTTAGGTAGTTCTTGAGACAACAGGATCAGGATAAAAATCTGAAAGCACTGAAAAAAAATCCTAATCTAAATGTCTGGTTACAATCAAGGCTATAATCTTTCTTCTGGAATGCTATGTATTCACAATCCCAGAAATGGAATTTACCATTCCAAAAACTTTTGATTTCCAAAGCCTGAAGGTTGACATAGTATAATGCCCTAGGGATTGAGGATGTGAATGCAGGTTTGCTGTACTGGCTCACACACCTGTTTGCAATCCCACAGCTAATGCTTCTGTTGCTTTGTTGGCCACTGCTGTGGAGCAATCCGATATTGTTCCTAGTTGCGAATTCCGGTAATTATTCTGTGTCTGAGAAATATCAGGTTCCATATCTAGTTCTATCATCTGAAATCGCTCCATTTCACTCAACCTTGCTCGCTCAAGTCTCAACAGGTCCATCTCTGATGGAAACTCCTGAGAATCAAATGTTACAGATTGTGCTTGAGCATATGCAGCGGCATCACTGGCAGCCATGGCAGCTGCTCTTGCTAGGGTCATGGCCTCTTCAGCAGCTGCAGCAGCTGCTGCCTCATTACTCACCAACCAATTCTCAGTAACAACAACAGCATCAACCTTCAGTGCCCCCACCTTTGAACTCCCCTTTGGAGCCTTCTTTGATGGAGGAGTCAACAAGGGAAGGCCGTTGAGCATTCTCCACTTGGGAAGTAAGAAATTCAAACTGAACAGTGAGACAAAACCAATGGCTTAGATAATATATTCCCCACATACCTGATGACCAGACGCTGCAGTAATGAAGCCAGGCAATGCAAACAGAGTAGGCCGTAGCCTAGCGTTCGTGACAGTAAAATGCACGGTGCTGGTCTTGGACAAAACGACCGAAAACGACACTTACTTACCTAGAAGAAGTCCGGCGAGTTGTCTGTCTTACAGACGCAAGAGCACATGCGACCACCATCGCTCCAATAGTCGAACTGCTGGCGCCATCGCCTGCTCGGAGCACAACGGCCCTCTTTCCGGTCGCCCCCCGACCTGCATTCGACCGAGATGCCCCGACTACCCCGAGTTGGTTCCCGCTTAATGCAAAGGCCAAATCAAAGTACAACAAAAATTTCCTACACCGTCCATTCCCTCCTGCCTCGACCAAAGAGTGACACACATGCACGCTGAAGATACAAGCACAGCGGATACACAGGGGGAGAAAAACCTCGTAACTTGCACCAAATACAACAATAGAAGCTTTGCACAGTCCTCCTAAACTGTCTAATTCATCGTGCGCTTCACACCAAAACAAACAAAGCGTCTCCAAAACCCCGAGACATACCCAGATGTCCTCAACAAGAAGAGATCTTCCAGTTTATCGGAATTTTAAAAATTAAATAAAACACCTGCACGAGCGAGCGAGCGAGCGAGCAAAAGTGTATGTTAGACACAAACGAAAAAAAGCTCACCGTTCAAGTCCAGGCACAATACCGCAGACGAATACTGCACTGCAGGGGGTCTGGCGTCTTCCAGCAGAGAGCACGGTGTCAGCGCCGCTGCTGCTGCCGCCGTCGCCGCCATGGCTGCTGCTGAAGCTCACACGCCCCCCTATGTACCTCCCGCATCAACGCTTCTTCCCTCCAGCTTCTTTTCCTAAAGCAAAAGCCACAGAAAGAACAACCCTAAGCTTTTTTGTCCTGCAAAACAAACACAGGCCTCCACAGCTTGCGAGCGAACGCCATGCGATGTCCTCTCGCACCGTAAGCTCGACAACCAACGGGATGGGATGGACACGATAAGGTAGCAATATAAAGCACAGTCTGGGCGGGCGTGCGAGCGCCGGGAGGGAGGAGAAGGAGGCGGCCAGGGGGCTGCGTGGAGCTCCGCGGACTCTTGGTACAATCCTATCCCCTATCCTCTACGGCTCTGAACCCATGTGTTCCTGGATGAGAAATTTTATTGGGCTGGATTCCAACTGACTTATTTTCTACATCCATCTCAATTACATACCGGTACACCTAATATATCCGAATCCAAATAGGGTGTACCTAGCCTGGTTTGGAAGCAAGGTGCGTAGGGTCCTAATTATTTTATTTTATTTTGTCATTTATGTTCAGCACTATAGTTATTTATTTATTTATTTATTACAATTCGACATTATACTTAAAATAATGAAGTTACCTAGGTAGTGTGCTTGAGAATTTCTTTCAGATTTTTGGCATGAGTGGTAGGGAGGTAATTTTGAGAATTTTTGGCAATTCCAAAAAGTATTTAATTAGTGCCTAACCAAGCTAAGTATTTAGGGTACTTACACGTTTCCAACCTGCTCTTTTTTTTTTTCAATTTTTCTCTCTTTTGTTTGGGGTGTTAGGGTCCACAACATTAAATTTTTCTTCATCCCAATTTTATTTTATTTTTCAAAGAAAAAATATTGGAATTTTATTTTAGTGGAAATTTGACTAATGTTTTTAGAAGAATCGGCCAAATTCTCAATATTTTTGCCAAAATGAATGAGAAATCAAAAACAAAGTAAACCTACCTACCTAGCAACTTAAGGGTGATAGTGTTTTTATTTTCTCCAACCTAAAGTTCATCTTTTGTCTTTTTCACCGAGTCCCCCATGAGTGGTTTACACAATGTTTAATTTGCCCACTTTCATTTTTCCCAATTAACTCTATTTTTATTGATTTTTTAAAACTTTCCCATACACTATACTTTCCAATATTCATTTATCATTTGAGACTTTGTTGTATCATTTTTACAACTAGTCACCATTTTTTAAAAATTAAGACAAGTATTTTTGTAATTATGGTGCAACTATTAAATTTAACAACTTTCCATATTTATTAGCTTTTTGGTTTTTTTCATTAAAAAAATATGTTCCTATGTTCATTTAGTTGCAAAATTAGTTGAAATTTGGTTATTCATTATGATGTGGTTTATACATTTAATGTACATGAGGGTTTTGTGGACTACATTAAAAATATATTACATAGATTTTATTCAAGGTATTATTAATCATTTATTTAACTTATTTAACATATTCAAATTATATTCAAAATATATTAAGCATATTTGACTTGTATTCAGGGTACGTTAAGATATTAAATTTATATTCAGATTATATTAAACATATATTTGACCATGTTATGGGCATATTGGATTGAAAAACAAATCATTTCAATTTTTTATGGTCCATTTGAAAATATACCATCCTTATTAAGGTATCATTAAATTGTAGCAATGAAATCATATTAATATGATATAATTTTGGTATTAAAAAAACATTAATTCGTCAATAGTAAAAGTATGAATTAAAAATTAATCATTTAATTATATTTTAACTAGTACCAAATAATTAACTAATCACTATTATTTATTAGTTACTTCAAAACTTTTTGTTGATTCATTAAATATTAAATGATAATAAAGTTAATTAGAAAATATTTAATTTCTATCAACAAGTCACTAAGTTTATAATTAAATAATATTTATATTTAATATTTATCAATCAATGATTTTTCAATCAGTTATTTAATGTTATTTAATATTTAGTTACTATGAAATAACTAATTATTCAGATAATCTGATTATTCATTATTTAATGAATTCTGAAATATATGGTTAGTTTCTAAATATTTGAATCATCTGATTTAGGTAGTTAATCAAAAGTTATGGTTAATAGCTAATGGCTACTAATTTGTAAATATTAATGAATAATAAATTCATCACAAATTAAATTCTGTAGTTAATGTTAATGATTAACTAAAACTGAATTTATTTTTACTTCATAAGTAAATAAAATTCATAATATATAAAAAAATTCTAATAATTATTTTTAAGTAATTAATATATCTTCAATATAAATTAAATAGTTTCTTCATTATTGGATTAATATTTATCAATCAATAAATGTGGTTAAAGCTAATAAATATTAATCAGTTAATATTATTGGTTTATTAGAATTAATCTAATGAGTAAAAGATTAATAATGTATAGTTAATTTTCAGTAATTACCAATTAGGTAATAATTTATTTTCTTAGATAATCAATTAATCCCTAATTATTTTTTATTTAATCAGTTTATCACTAGTAATTTAAAAGGTTTATTTTCAAAGGTAAAAAAAGCTTTATATTTACGTAATTAAATAAATATTAATTTTTAATTTTTAAAATTGCCAAATAATTAGATATATTAAAAACTTAAATGATTAATTTGTGACTCGATTAATTAATTAAATGTAAAATAATGATTTCTTGAAATAATTTATTATTCCTTTTGAATTATTGTTATGAACCAATTGATTGGTTATTAGAAACCATCAAAGAATAATAATCAATGTTACTTTTTAAATTATTAAAATAATTATTTAAAAATATGTAAGAACTAATTTTGTAAGTAAGTGGGTGGGTAGGCAATTAGTTATTAATCAATTAATTACCTATTAATTACCTATTTATTTGTATAATTTACAAAATTAAAAACATGCACAAAAATTGTGGGTTAATCATTTTTAATTACAACTGACTTTGGAGCTAAGGTGCAACTAAAATGTTTAACCCATATATTTTGTTTTTTAATGTTGTCTAACAAAAAAGGTGCCTTTTTTTTGGATTTCACATTAAGAATCATGTGCCATTTGAAATGAGCTCAAAAACAATTAACCATAAGGCAAAACATAAAATAAAATAAATATATATACATGGTTACTTTTTTTATTCACCTATTTTTCTACCTTTCTACATTCCTAATTAAGTAATTAAATGGGTAAGTAAGTAAGTGACTTAGATAGGTATGTATCATAGGTAGGTAGGTATTTTTTTATGCACATAATTTTACTTGCCTACCCACCTATGTAAGGTAGGTGGGTATTATTATTTTAATTTTTTTCCAAAATTTAACCAATATGCCACATAGAAATTTTTGATTGTGCCACATGTCATAATATAAATACATCTAAATTGAATAATCATAATGGATGGTTGAAATCGAAATTTCAATCAAATTTTAATTTTCATCAAAAATTAATCCAAGTGCCACAATGTCAAATTGATTTTCATCCAAATGTCATCATGTAAATAGTTGAAATCGGACCATGTATATTTTTCCTTTTTATATTATATAAAATTATATATTAAGAATATTAAGTTTTTCCACAAGGCAAAATCTAGTTAGAGAATGTGTTAAAATTTATGGCCATCCATAATGGATGGACTAGATTAATGTTGTAATAATTTAAAAAATTGCCCAAAATTTTATTATGTTGACAAATGATAATTAGTGATAAGGTTATTTATTAGTTTTTAAAAAATGGTTAGTAATTGCAAATGTTATACATTAATCAAAGGATGGAAATGTATACCTTCACTATATACTTCATCCATGGGAAATGTGCTGACATTATGCTAAATCATCATTTGCGACTAAAGGTTCAATGTGACTTCACTTATGCAATTAAAATATTTTAAAAAGTTGATTGCAATTGTTTTTTAGTGACAAATTATAGTAACAAATTGGTGTTTTTAAACTAGTGTTACTCATTAATTATATTATTGCTTATTTCAAAAGAGTTTAATGAGAAGAAAAAAATGTGATGAAACATTCCAAGAAATCAACTTTAATTGAGAAACAACCTTTTCACATCATTTGATTAGCACTTATTTCATCAACAAACCTTAATAGAACCAATCACATGTACACTTCATAATCAACTAGCGTGTACCCCTTGTGTTTGCTGCCGGTGCATAATGCACAGGTGTGTTATTTCAACAATGTTTGGTTCATGTTTTTGGTTTTTTTCTTTTCAAACAACCGTTGGTCCCCCCCCCCCTTGCCCCCCTGCCCATCCCCCCCGCTGGAGTCAATTACATATGGAGTCAGTTACATTTTGGGGGTGGATGACGATTCAGTTACATTTTGGGGATGGATGACAATTTGGGTGGAATCAAGGGTTGCTTCATTTCTCATCCCCAAAACGCTTCATATATAAGATGTTGATTTTTTGTTTATGCCATTAAGGTTAATCTATGTTAAAATAAGTCTTTTTTTGACAGTTATTATTGTAAGAAATATAGTTTCCTTGTCATTTGCTAAACCATCATTGGGAGTTTAAACATGAACAATCCAACCTTGAACTAATTGCATTTTAAAACATTCATAAAACCTACAAATTAAGATTCCAACCTCCATTAATTCACAAATGAGATAGTTGACTTCTACTTCTTAAGTCATTTGTGTTTTCCAATTGTTACAAATTATGGCCTTGTGGTAGGTGGTCCAAAGGAGACTTGCATCTTTCTTAGTTATAGTCTTGTTTGAAATTTTATTTCATTTTATGTTGGAGGATAATGATAGCATTGAAGGCCACTTCTTCACACCATCATTCACAAAAGATAATGAATGTGAAGCACTTCCACTTGCAAATTGTGTCTTTTCAAATTAAAGGACAATGATCGGTGATGAACACATTTAGATGTTTAAATTGTTGCATAGCAAACTGCACATTAACGTATGAATCTTCATGATATGCATTACAACATGAAATTATAATTGCACTTTGTATGTATGCATATAGTGTTTCCTAGAAGGTTCATGATGCATGCTTTAAATTGATCAAAGGTAAGTTATCAAAAGGTTAAAGGATTAAGGATTTTGGGAACTATAAATAAAAGGGGTAATTTAGGAAACATTTTCATAATATGAATGTTGGGCATGTTGCATGTTTCATAAATGAACATATATATATTCTTGACATCGTGTGAATTCTATTTCAAGGACACAAATAGAAGAAATTGTTGAGAACATTATGTCAACAAACATTCAGGTGTTTGCATTGACTCATTTTTTTCATATTTTATGTGTTATAAACCTTTTGTTGACTTGTAATAACATGCAAATGTTATGATCTTATGGATAAAATATGGTTTTGATAATTAATCAAATCCAATGTATTGACATAAAATATGAATGAATTTGTACATTTGTGGTTCGCCCCCAAACCGTAAACAAATTTGTTGATCTTTACAGATGATGAGTCACAAAATATCATACATTTGCAACTTATTATGTGTTTGTATGAGAACCTCAAAAAAAAAAATGGCTACTATTGTCATGGTCAATGGGTAAAATATATAGTACAAGGAATTTTTTAAAAGGCTAATTGGATGTCTAAGGAGCTATGGGTAAATTGGATTTCTAGGAGGCTTTTTTGTAATCTTGATTCTCAAAGTAATTATTATCCAAATGACCAAAAATTCCAATATATATAGTAATTAGTTTTTGTGCACTTGGAATCTAGTGGGCATATTTGTCGATCATAAAGTGATAATTAACATCAAGATATGATGATATTGTACCTTGAATTATCCACGTATATATATAAAGAAATTATTGTCGTTGGATTGTAAACAAACATGTAGTTTCAAATAATATGCTTTATATGTTGATTGCATATATGACGAATAGAAACACATAGTTATAATTATTCTTGAGGTTCAATAGATGAACATTTGCCTTTTGAATAAGATGATAATTATGTTTTATACATATTTTGTTCCTCATATACACACAAGGATGTGACGATATTGTGAAAATTTGGAACATGTGATTGGATGAGATAAAATGTTTGAAAACTCTATGGTTGCTAAAGTACTGGTCAGTAAATAAAATAAAATTTCAAGGTTTAAAAAAACTAATCCAGGTTTTGAGAACCTAATTAAGGTAACCTGGATTCTTTAAGGACAGTTCTCATAACTTCATTGTTTGGCATGTTTTGTAAATGTTTATCATGTTTTTCAAGATGTGATAAATGTTGTTTTTCTAAATGTGGATGGTTCAATTGTATGCTAAATTGTTACATGTTTTGACAATAATATGTGAAATATGATGTCATGATATAAATGAAGAGATTGTTACCTTTCACCTAAGTATTTGTATGACATTTTTGTATAAAAGTAAATGTTGACTATTTTTTTGGTGATGAACTCTACATGGTTGCTATTGTTCTCACCAGGAAGAGAAAAATTTGAACTAATCTTTTCCATTTCCTTCCTTAAGAGATTTACATGTCATGCAAGGGAATATGCATTAAAAATGCAATGTGTACATTAGAGATTCCATACAAATATATTGCATACATTACATGATGTTTGATGATGAAAAGCTTAACAATGTACAAATGTTTAATGCACATCACACATAATTAGAATATGACAAAATTCTTATTATGAATTTTGCTAATCAATATTGATAATTTGTAGATCTGAGAATATTTACATAATCATAAAACACTTTATTAATGCATTTCATGTGAGCCATTTACTTAACAACTCTTTAGACCATCTAACCACAGGATCTATGACTACATAATCCTCAAATTAACTCAATAGACTGAAAAGTTGAACCAAATAAGCATTTTTGAATATCTTCATTTTAGCTTGCTCCTCTACAAGCAAGCATTCAAGGCCAGATCCTGCTCCACCCTGAAGTTTGAACATGTCCTTAAGGCAACACCATTATGTTTTATTGAAAGCACAATCGAACTCAAATTTCAGGCAAAAGCTCAAGACTACAGCAAATTGAATAGTTGAAAATCAAATATAGAACTTACATCAGCAATGTCCCCTTTTTCAATAGAAGGAAAATCAAACAACCCATCTTTTTTTTCCTCCTCTGCAATTGCACTGTCTCCTCATGAAAGAATTTCAATGGTCCGTAGACAATCAACAACTCCCATGAGCCACTGCAAGCATCATTTGAATCATGCTTGCTCATCCCAAAAATCCCCCAATCCAAAAGCCCAAGGGTAACTCCACCAGTAGTGTATATCGTCGGCATAGTTAGCCCATATTTTGTCTACAGTGCTTGCCAATCTTTTCACTAGGGTCACCACTGATCAATTTACCACCTGTGGTTCTGCTACAGCCAAATAAAGCTAGAAAGAATAGCCCCAATAAAAGAGCTTTATCCTACACATCATACCACACACCACAAGAACCCAATCAAACATTCAACTGCATCTAGATACATGCTCAAGCAGAAGATTATATATGGACTTCAAAAAAATAAAAGGCCATAGATTTTTGTGAGGAATGGCCTCCTAAACGTTTCTGTTGGCTGTAAAATCAACTCATGCATGATTTTTGCAATCTGAAAAACATGACATTTTCGCATAATCAGTTTTCTTGTCTTTGACAAGAAATCTTGTGGTCAGTAATAGAACTTGCCATAGCTTTTCTGCAGGCATGGAGGATTTGTTTATACTGATGATTCACCTGAATGAGAAATAATTGCATGAAACATGGGGTAAGTTGAGTTATGACAATTGGTTTATTTTTCAAATTTGCAATACCTTGTTTGCCATGCTTCTGAAGTAGATAAGAATGCTGCATGTGCAAAGATAATTGATTGACATTGGGACAAAATATTCCTCAGGCCAATTTCTTTTCTTAGATTTGTGGAGAGGTTGAAGACATGTTCATGCAGGCAAAAGTTATGCATAACTCAAATTTATACAAGCTACAGTTGTGCATACTTCAAATGGGAACACATTCTAAGGCATAGAGGCATTCTCATGCACCTTGCTGACACATACATTGTAGCAGGCACACAATTGAGGATTAATTGTTATGCTAATGCTACAACCTTCTTGGATGAGGTTTGCAGTTTGCAAATGTTCACTAATGTTCAACCTAGGGAAAAGAGAGATAGAAGAGCAGATAAAACATTTGGAGCAATAATAACTCCCCCCACCCCAACTGCGGGACTCAAGCCACTCATTCATTTTTGTCTCTGTCCCTTCATTCAACACTCACCAGCCATTGGGAGTAGTGTCAATGTTCTCTTTTGGTGTGAGACCTAGCTCTTGTAGCTATGGAAGATGGAAAAGTGTGCCCGTGTTTGCAAAGTGAAATTAGCATGTGGAGACGAAACATTGCTCCAAGTTCAATGCAAAAGCAGCTCTATTGCGAAAGAATTGGACTGTACAAGACATTGTGACTGATTCAAATCATACATCAAATTGTACTTGTTTGAAAGTTTAGATAATGCCAAAAAGACCAATAACCCATACTCCACCAGCAGATTGCCAACTTATTTTTTCATAAACAGTAATATTCAAGCTAAATACTCAATATACACATCTTCTGGATGCTTTTCACAAACCATTTGCATCTTGTGCAGTCACAACAGGAATGAAACAGGAGCAATGTTCATGAGTATAGCAACCCACATTGAAAAGATTAAAGGAGCTTGCTGTACAAAGGTAATCTCCAGTTGCACCAACTTCTGGATAATGGCATTCTCTGGAACTCCAATCTGTGTGGCAAAAAATGGATCCTGTCAAACCATTCAATAATGACTTTCCCTTTGTCTGAACAAGTGTAGCGCTCAGCTTGGAAAGCATAGCAAGAGAAGGCACTCTTCAACAATCTATCACACAATCAAAGCTGGAACCAACATGCCATTTCTTTCTGCCACATCTCCGGTTCAAGATCACAAAATTCATAGAGTTTTCCCTTTATCACAAGTTCAGCAATTTTAAGCCAGTGTCTGTGATTGTGTGAAAAGAAAATTGCCTCTGAGAATTTTCTAAACTGAAATGGACAGGCTTTGATGGTAGTTACATCTTAACCACAACATAACTCCCTGAGTTTGCAAGAAGATAACAACTTTGAAGAAGAAAAAAGTATCCAAATACTCAAATTTGGATCCATTAGTGCTCCTGCAATGATATCATGTTGACCTTCCAGCTTCAGGTCATCAACATGGTCTTCAACATGGTTCTCCTGTTATTGAGAGGGTGATCATGCCATCTTCCTAAAAACGCCTCTGATCTTATCACTGCGCAGGCAATCCAACTTGGCTTCTACTGGAGCAGCTTCTTCCTGCACCCCAACACATCCAAAAAGACATATCCTCTTGCTAGGACCTGCAATTTTCAAGGATTGACCTTCAGCAGTGTCACAAGGTTTCCTCATCCTGAACTGAAGCTAGGGACTGCACTAAGAATGGAACCTGAGGTTTAGCAGCCACAGACGGCCTAGACTTTCATGGAGTAGCATTCTGTTGCAGGTGCCTGCAACCTGAGCACATGAACCCTATATGTTAACAATTGGAAATGCTGTACTCCATAACAACAGCAGAAATATCACAACGAATCTTTCAACTTCAATGACCCTGATTGTATGACAAAGCTTTGTACACCAGTAGCATCTTCTCAGATAGTTTATTGAAACACTACAAAGTTATCATCTCTCTGATTCGTCGAATTTGCTGGCCACAATCACAATAGAGGTTGCACACCAAATTTAGTTAACATATGATGTATGGCAGAGTTCTTACAAGACCCCAGAGCATCTAGTTTGGCCAAAACATTCAGCAGATCATTCTGTAATCTTCAAGCTCAGCAGGAGTCCCATCTCACAAAGGATTGGGACACAAAAAGCATGAATGGTACTTGCAGTGATCATGTGTCATTATGTACACCACAAAGGCAGCAGGAACTGGAATGGAAATTTATGCAACATCATAAACCCTAAACCCTAAACATCTTCACACACAACAAGTTTGAAAGGTATTGTCTGCTCACAGGCTCTTTCTCTGTGGACAAGTGCAACAAAACTTTGAATAAAGCTTCACAACCAAAGATCTGCAGAGAAACCAATACAAAGAAGTGTTCTGTGGTCAAAGCTAAGAGATTTGTCAGCAGTTGAAAGCATAGATCTGACATGTTCACCTAGCTTTCTAAAGAGGCAGAGAGACAACTGGTCAGAGCATCATTACAGTTTACTCTGGACACTGATGAGAACAAAGTTGAGGGCAAAGCAATATTGATTGGAACCAGAAGGAATTAAAGCTTGAATTCTGTGAGACTATCAACCTTGTAATTCAAGAAAGAAGAAACCTGAGAAACAAAACTCATAAAAAAAGGGGCCATTCACTCTGAGTCAAGGAGAAATCAGGCCACCAAACACATGGTTCAAGCTAAGAGGAGAATAAGGGAAGAGATGATATAGAGCCAAAGAAGTGACTCCAAAATCTTACTAAAAACCTTGAAGAACGAAGGAAATTCACTCTCAACCTGTGACTGTAATTATTCACCAAAGATTCTGAGTTTTTTAAGTCCAAACAAATTAACATTTTATTGTTGATTCAATGCTCTATTTAGGCAATCCTCTAGATTAAGTGTTGATGAATAGAGGTCCACATCACCAGTCTCATTAACAATGTTAAAGAGATATGCAGAAATTACAACTACAGTCTGCTGAACTCACTACTGTGCTATTGCTATCCATAGAAGCCAGAAATTCCCCTTTGCTTGCCCCAAGAACCACACCCTCTCAACCAAGATATTGGATAAGTGTTCAGATTTCCTGCTGACATGTCTGAAGTCCCTCACATAAGATGATAAATAAAGTCAACTTTAACAAATCTCAAGTCTCGAGTCATAATAAATGTATGTTAACCTCAAATGGTTTTACATCCAGGGTTTCTTCTCACTTTCTGTCCCCACATCATTGCTGTCAATTTCATGCACTCTGCTGCTCTTCATAGATCTTTTTTTGCCTCCATAAGGAACCCTACTCAGAGGCTCAACTTTGTATGAAACCATTCAAATTTGTTGAAATAGCCAAAATGACTAACTCAGTATAGATCATTGAACCATGTCAAACCTATCAAACTCTGCTTATTGTTCCATAGATGATGAACAATTCATATGATGCAAGAAATCTGCTCTTGCACTCATCTGGTAGAGTAAATTACAAACTAGTACCCTGCAAAAGCACCACAGCATGGAAATGAGTACATCAAGCCAGAGTATTGTGCCAATGAATGGTCTGTAGCATAGTTACTAAAAAAAAAGGACATACACATCTTGGTTGCATTGACCCTAGATAACTTGGCCCATCGTCAATCACTGAGAAAACTCTCATCTCAAAAACTGCTTTTCATGTTTATCAATGTTATTTGAAGAGATTCTGCCTGTGGCTATTACTGTAATCTTCCAATGTTGTGGGTGGTAGAATTACAGGAAAGAACTATTGCAGTTCTTACTTGAAAAGACTTACCATCCTGATTATCTGCAGCTGCAAGCTCCATCGGCTGCTCTCAAGCAACAATGAAAGGTAACACCATGAGCATGAAAGTCTCATAATCTAGGGTGGCAGATCCTTGTAAATTTATATCCTTCTCCTTAAACTTCTCTGACAATCCCTGCACAACCAGTAGCACATATGATTAATGCTTGATAACAGGATATGCATTTGAATACTAACCACCCTTCATTCAGGTTTCATGTTATCAAATTCATGGACTCTTCTTTGTGTGACCCTTCAGATTTTACTTTTCCAAAGAAGCAGCACATTCCCCATCTAGACCCAAAATGGAGAGGCAAAGTGAAATAGTGATTACAACTGGAAGAGTCAGCATACCTTAACAATGAGTCCACACCTGCAAGGTGACATCAAAAGGACCAAATCAACAAGAACGGAGAGTTTAGTAAAAGAAGAAATAACTGATTTTCTCATGCTCTACAATAAAGCTTCCATGTTCAACCACACACACCTATAACTTATTTGCCATAATAGCTGGAAGGCTCCTGTCACAGAGTAGTAAGATCACCACAGCATAAAATAAACACCAGCACAGTATTCCAGCTATGTTCTTGGGTTGACAATGCATGATGCCTCAGAACAGTACTAGGTCTGCTATATTGACATAAGGAGGGGGGTGCATGTGACATACTCAATAAAGTTATCATATTCGATGCTCCTTCCTCGACCTGTTGTGTCATATGTAGACACAAGTATTTGCAAGACTTGCGAAGGAATATTGAACCCAAGACTGCGTAGTGCCTCTCGTAACTCATTCAGCTCAATCGTTCCACTCCTGTCTCTATCAAATCTCTCAAACACCATCTGCAGCAGCAAATACAAGATAGCATCAAACTGTTAAGATAGCACAATTATGGTCCATGTTCAAAATAGTAAATGTGCCTATGCTTCTTAACTGACAACCAACACACAAATGCATAAAATTCTAACACTGGCTAGAATAAACATTTCTAGCAAATTCCAAGCACTTGGGATTTGTGGTTCAGAACCTAATTCAAGCCTTATACCACTATGGCATACTAGCAGCACTTATCAGAAGGTAATCACAAATGTGCAAATCACATACATCATGATTTTTCACTGTATAAAATGGAATTGGCCATTTATCTAACACAGGAACACAACAGATAGCAAGCCAGTCCTACAAGGTCACCAAAAGTAGAGAAGCAGTAAAATAACTAGCAGGTAATGAGATTGCTACCTGCCACTGCTTGATAGCCCTCCACAACGGAACAAAACCGACTGGTCCTGCAGCAGCTCAAAAACCAATTCAAGCTGAAAAATCAGCAACCTAGCATGCCAGCATACGAAATTTATGCCAATTCAACAAGTCAAAATGTTTCCAAAATATTTCTGGAAACTCTTCCCAATCAAACCTACATCTTAGATTCTACAGCAGGTCATCCAATTCCCCAGGCAACGCACTGACATCTGCCAGGATTTTTTTTCACACTGCATGTCTAATATGCTGTTCAGACAAAACCCCAAAGTGAGTTTGAGGAAGAAAGGTTACCGATAGAAGTGGTGTTGTAACTGTTATCTGCATATATGTGGAGCATCAGCCGCACTGTGCGAGGAGCAAATGGTGAATACGCTGACAACACTCTTGCCAGTTCCTTTGCGTCGATTGTTCCACTTCCATCTGTGTCTGCCATCTCAAAAACATTCACAATTTCAGACTCTGTGCCTGGAGGAAAGCGTGCCCTCGAAGAAGGCACCTGACCATAGGAGGATTGTCCGTATGGAGGATATGTCGTCTGTCCATAGGACGAGTATCCAGACGGTTGCTGTCCATATGAAGAGTATGCAGACGGCTGTTGTCCATATGAAGAGTATGCAGACGAAGGCGCCTGCCCGTACTGCGTTTGTTGTTGACCATAAGGACTTGGCGGCGTCGATTGGCCGTAGTACGAGCTCCCGGATTGTGCTGCATAGCTTGGAGTTTGTTGCTGCTGCCAGCTCTGCCCCTGATTATAGGGCGGAGCAGTCGGCTTACCATATGATGCCATAGCTGCGACCAAAACCCTTTTCTTTCGCAAAGAGCCTGAAAGCGACAAACGCGCACGCACGAAAACAAAACAGTAAAAACCTTGCCTCCGACTACACTCTTTGCCTTGTCTCCAAAGATCGCATATCCAGCAACTAGACCTCAAATTCTTCCCAATCATCTCGAAGCTCTCAGACGACAACAGAGCAAATCAGAGTGAAAAAAAGAAAGAAATCCTCCGACCACAGTTTCTTCCGGTTCACCGAAACAGGAAAAAAAAACTCACCTGAAGAAATCAGCAAACGAATTCACAACCGCCGCCGCCACAAAACTATCCAACTCGCAGAAACCTGGTCTGAAGTAAAAACGTTTCTCCTTCACTGTTTAGTAGCACCAAGAGTCCTGTCAAGCAAACTGTGTACCCAAACACTGTTGCAACGCAGGAGGTCGGATCTTCTTCTCAAACACAGCTTGCAATATTACTTTTAGCTTCCTATTACCAATAACTGACTTATACTCTTCCACCAAGCTGCTAGCTCGCATAGATGCACACAACAACGAAGAAGCAAATCCAAGAGTTTCGAACAAGAGCGAGGAGCACGCAAACATCTAGCGCAGGAAACCAGAACCTTCTTGCACAAGTCGGTCCCGCGTGGAGAGACGCGACCAGCCCCAACGCGCCAACGCAAAGACAAGGCTAAGGACGTGTGCAATGACGAGGCGTAGGGGGGAGAGAGAGAGAGAGAGAGAGAGAGCAGAAGGAGGAGGGGCCCAGGCAGGTAGGTAATGGGACCGACCCTTAACTTAAGGACCTAAATTCAAGGACTAAGGGCTTTTCAACCAGCACTATCCATGTGGCATAAAGCCATGCGAGGAAACAAACAAAGGGGTGTGTCACAGAGTGGCCTTGCAATTTACATTAAAAAGTATCTTAAGGCAAAAGAAGAATTATGGAAACTCAAATATTTCACCATGCGAAAAATACAATCTTCAAAAAGTTCCTCTGTAAAGAAAAAATAAATCCTTCAAGATTTTAAGTCTATAACTAATCTCAAGTTTCAACATAAGCCACAATATCATCTTTCAAAAATCTTCCAATAAAAATAGACCTACTACTTAGGGTCAAAATCCCTTAAGCTACTATAGTCTATAATGAATCTAAACACAATATCCTTACAAACACACACAATCAGTTTTTTCTTTTTGAGAACCCTGTCTGTATGTGACGAGTGTTATGATATTAGTGTACTAATAAACGGTGGGTGCTGAAGAGGCTTGTGTGTAAGTGTGTGCCGAAAATTATGTTCTCTAGCCAATGAAATTGCAGGCTTTGAGTGAACTAGCAATTCAATGTGTAAGTAGTAGCTATTTTGCAGACATGATGCTAGCACATGTGCACTTTGTTTTCTTTTTTTCTTTTTTTTCTTTTTTTTCTTCAGAATTATTTTTTTGGGTAGTGTAACTTTGACTAGTTTTGTTAAGATTTTGGGAAAATAAATTTGTAAAATTTTTGACATCAAATAATAACGGAAAAAGAACCCTGACACAAATATTAAAACCATTGGAGGAATTTAAATATAATAGAAATTGGAGGCCAATATTTTTGCTACAAAGTTATGGGCAAAAAGCCCTAACTATAATACTGTAATCCCCTTTTGTGTAAAGGTAATGGGGGGGGGGGGGGGGGGGTACTGCCTACGAAATAGAGACAAGTATAGGCCCTACTGGAGCATTTCAGGGAAGCTCCCACCGAAGGAAGGTACCGGCCGTAAGGGAAGCTGTTGGAATTTCTTCCAGACAGAGGTGGGCAGTTTAGGCCCCAGTGAACCTGCACCCACCAGCGCACCACAAGGATGAATGGTAAGTGGTCAGGAAACGGTTTTCCGTTGGGTTCCAGTTCCTTAGCTAACCATGGTGGTCACCTCAGTTGCTTTTTTTTCCTACCTACCTACCTACTAACAACCTGCCAAGAAGGTTGTTAGTAGATAGGTAGTAAAAATGCCTTTACCTATGTATAAATCATCTACTTACCTACTATTTGCCTATTTTTCTACCTATTTACCTAATATATGAGATCCATTCTGGGGTACTTATTCTGTTTCATATTTATTAGTTGGGGGTGCCTCACAAGTCCAACTTTTTTTTTTGCCTTTTGCAATGAGCCAATTTGATTGGCCCATCACCATTTTTGGCCTGGGTTAATACCCCCATTATAAACAAAGGTACTTATTGTGATTCATATTAATTAGTACATGGGCGTGTTCTTTTTTCTTTAATGTAATAAAAATGAGCCATGATCATTGGCCCATCAGCAATTTTTTGTGAATATTGAACACTCCCGAGTGAAAACATCTCTTCAGATCCCCAGTTGCAAATATATAAAAACAAATAAATTCACCTTTTGCCCACCTTTTCAGTTTATATACGCAAGAGTGGAACTTTCGGCAAACCATATGGGATAAAATTGAGGTGCTATTGGGAACGCCTTGAGGAACAAATTGGGAGAACATCATGAGTACATGTTGGGGACACATTGGGAACAAGGAAGAAATACAAAAAAATAACGCCCTACCCCCACCCCCAAAAGGAAAAAACAGGGCCCATGGTGGGTGCATGTTGAGCCATCTCACTGGCTGCATAAAATTTTGCAAATACCTATTTTGGTTTGCACTAATTAGATGACGTGCCTCCCAATTTCTATTTTTATTTTTATTTTTTGCAATGAGCCGATTTGATTAGCCCATCACTCAAATAAAATGAAGTTATGAAGGCTCCTCAAAATAGAATGTAGTTCATTTTGAAGTGTAGAAATCCTCCTCTTTGGCCCAGTTGTATAGGTGAAATGAGGACAACATTTGTCAAAGCATAGGGAATAAAAGTGAGGTGCTCTTGGGAACTCTTTGAGGAACATCTCAGGAACTTGAGAAATCTCTCCTTTGACCACCCACCCCCGCCAACCAAAAAAGAAAAAGCTTGGATGGAAAGTCAAAAGTGGACAGTTGCCCATGTCCCTCCCCCAACCCCAACCCCACCCCAACCCCAACCCATGAATAGGACACTGTGATTAGTGAAGTGTAGTGTAAAGCCCAAGGGGGTGGGCTTTAAGGGGAATAAGAACCTCGTGAGGCGGATCTGAGCACAGGCCTGATTTGGGTAAAGCCCACCCCGCAGGGCGTAAAAGATCAGTGCTTGTTTTTTTGGTTTTTTTTTTTTTTTTTTTTTTTCCCCCTGTGATATCCATCAGGTACCCAGGTGGTACCCAAGTAGCCCTTCAATCCCTGCCCAAAACCCTAATCATGGAATAAGCCTCCCCTAAGATGGATTTCAATTTGTTTTTCCCCGACATTCCTTCTGAAGCAGCTATTAGAATCGACCCTGGTGGTTTTTATCAGGGAGGTTCTGCAGATTCACAGACCACCACCAAGGTTCTCCAAACATTTGGAAAAATCAAAATTGGTTTCTGGACTGCATTTTTCAATGTGTCACTTGCCCATTGAACTAGAGGAGGGGGGTTGTAACAGATAATTTTCTCCCTTCTCTCTCCTCTAATTTTTAATTATTTATCTATCTAGTTCAATTTTTATTTTTTTTCCAGAAACCCATTATGCCCAATAATTGGTGAGAGGAGCAAAATTACTGATATAATTTTGGCGTGTTCATGCTTCAACTATATTTGATATAATTTGGCTCCTCTCATCTATGAAGGAATGTAGTTTGTTTTGTAGTTATGAGATCCACCAAACCAAGATGCTTCAGATTGTGTTCTTCGTGTCTTTGGAAACCTCTCCATGAGGAGGAGTGCATGGGCTTTGGTTCCATGGGAATATTGAATGATTTCTTCACTGAAAATTAAATCAAATCATAGCTGAAATTTTCTAAGGAATTGGAATGTGCCTTTGATGTTATGGAAAAGATCTTGCTGAGCAAGATTTAATGGAATTTATTTGGTAAGATTTGGATTCAGAATGTGGGAGATATTGATTTTTAAATGATTTTTACCATTGAAAATTCAAATAAGTTCCAAAAAACCTGGTTTTGGAAGGAAAAATCAATTGAGGACATGGTAACACTTGGGCGAACAGCACAGGCCACACTAATTACATATGATGAAACCATGTGATATGGTTACGCAATTTGAAATACAAAATGTAGTCTTGAGTGGCCTTGCTTATCCTAGTTTCATAACCAATGCAATTTTTAGTATCAAACCGAATGGATAAGACAATTCAAATCAAGCATTGGTGATGCCAATGTTTCATTGTCCCCAAACTTTGCAAATTTCAATAATCCATCCTTCAGAATAAAGTCTTTTTCTAAACGAACCAACACTTTGAATAATGTATCAAGCATGTTCATGGACCTTTGCTTTTAACCAAGCTCACCATTGCTTGTTAGTGATCCATCCACCACAAAAGAATTTGTTAACAAATGCCTAATGAATCCAAATCAAAGAAAATATTACAAATCAATAGAAAAAAAAAAATCAATGTGCATAAAACGTGACTGTAAACTAGAAACGAGTTTAGGATCAAAATTATGTATGTTTATTACATAGTTATGAAAATCTATGTTCTTGTTTACATAAATGTTTTCTATTGTTTATGTATAATTAGTATGCCACAATATTTTCCTACCGTGGATTTCACATAAACTATACCAAAACCTTTCAAAATTAAAATATCAATTCCCTTCATAATTTTATTTCATGAAGTTTTATATTCATACAACAATTTATTTCTATCAAATGAAAGGGTTTTCAAAGGTCACAAACACATGCTTATATATTAACCAAAAATAAATTAAATAAAAAAAATCTTAAAGTTTATACATCACATGGTTCCCTATGGTTCTCCATGTGATTTCACATGGCATGATAAAATGGCAAAGATTTTTCATATAAAATTATCATGTGTGAATCAATGCACCTTAATGTGCTAAAGACTCTTCACATGAATTATTATGTGAAAGTCAAGCACCATGACCAAATCATGATTAAACTATGAAACCATATCAACAAATAAAGCACCAAACTTATTTGTTAAATAATTACATAGGTAATAATTTAACTACACCAAGTTACATGACCAATAACCTAGGCAAGTGCAGATTATCCAACAATACTAAATTTGTGAATCACCACTATTAGAATAAAATGGATATATTTTTCATGGATACAATTTAACAAAAAGAGGAAATAGATGGCATAAACAAGATGCATGACATAATCATAAATCTTCTAAGTACAACCCTGAGTACAAAAACATTATCCAGCCAAAGCTAAAATTTCCAATCACATAACATGGTGAAAAAAAAATGAAACTTTTTGTTATGGAAGGCAAGGAATCTAAAAAGATTTTGTGTAGAAAAAGAAAGGTTTTTTTTTTAAAAATGTGACCAAAAAAGCCACCAAATATGTATAACCATTTTAGTTTTTTTTTATGGAATTATTGATTTTAGAGGGCTACACAAAACATTTTCCCTATACCAATCTTGAATTTCTTATCACTAAAATTTGAAATCTCAACTTAAAACCCAAATTGAATGAACTCAATTTAAATATTGAAATATTGAAATCTCTATTTTTGAATTTTTTGGTATTTATTAGAGTTTGAAATTGTATGTTTACAAACTCAATATTAAAAAAATCAGTGTTTAAAATTGATTTATCAACTCCAAAGGTTATATATTTAATTCATTGTGTATTTTTTCAACAAAATTAAGTGGCCATGGGTATCAACTATTTAGTGACAATAATTTTTGCAAGACCCAATATTACTAACATCATCATCACATCATTTATTGTTTTCGAAACAAGACACAACCTTAAAAAAATTGTAAATCAAACTATTGAACTTTCCAAAAAAAAAATTTACATCGTACACTTCATTCCAATCTTTCAATTCACAAATTTCCAAATGTTGTTGAAAAATTCATCAAACAAACATTTTAAACATTCTAATTTTGATTTCATACTAAAAAATATTCCTCTTTGTTTTCAAAGTGCAATTGTGATTCTCATTAACTTTTGATAACAAGTTGTATATATTTCAAATTATTTAGCATGGAAATGAAAATGAATATTTGAAAGTTAATGTTTTATATTGATAAATATTGTACTTTGCTAAAAAGGAGTGGAAATATTTGTTGGGCAACAATAATAAGATCCATGAGTTGGTGTAAATTGACCTTTGCAAATGTAAACAAACTTAACATTGTGGAAATTCTAACACAAGATAGATACAACAATCTTTTGATGATGTCATGACCATTGCCATGATGTGGATACATCTTATATTCGCCGTATGTTGAAATTTCATCCATGTTTAATACCTTCTTCAATGTTGTTTCTTTCACATCATTACATTTATACCAAAGAACACTCGTATGTTGATATTTCATCCATGTTCAATACCTTTTTCAATATTGTTTCTTTCACATCATTACATCGATACCAATGAAACATGCATAATGATATAAGTTTAATCTCCTCAAATTTGCAAACACATGATGCGAAAACATCAATTCTCATTACATGGCTTCATTAAAGCATCTTGCAATATCTTCTTGTTTGTGTTTCATCCAACACCTATGGATCACAATAAAAAAAACATTTCAACCACACAAGAATCATGTGAAACCTTGATTGTTTAAATAACAAATTTGGTTATGTCATAATCATGTGTTGTCACAAGTCATATAGATAATGAATGTGATGTCTCAAGTGCTTGTAGATGTTATATCCTCTACACAAGGATAACAAAGTTCTCAATTACCCTAAATTAACATACATGTAAAACCAAATAATACAATTCATTAGTTACATGCAATCTTTTGTATTGTGATCATGCCCAAGACTTTCAAGCATGGACAATTATTCATTCACTAATCACAATAATACAACAAAAAAAAACCATTTTTATAGTAATCACACTTCCAATGTAAAAACTATGGGAATATGAAATTGGTTAAAAATGACAACTACACATATTTTGATTATCATATGTTTTGTTTAATTCATTCCTGTTTCACCAAGTCTCAAGTATGGGAGTGTGTTAACACCAAATGTAAAAAAATTCAAAATTAATATTTATGAAATTGCAAATAAAACTTTATAGTAATTCATTTCATAAAGCAACCATTTTGCTAACATCTTAGTTAGTACATTAGTATTCACTACTAAAGGTTTAAGAACCATGTATTATTAAACATTATTCGTTCCTTACTATCTTCTCACCTTCTAATTTTTTCTTACTTGTTACAACTTCCTTTCAAGCTCATCTACAACCTACATCATCAAACATATCCTCGTTAGTATCATGGAATGTTCATTTGTGCAACTTTGGGCCACCCAAACACAAACTATGAAAGATCATTTTCCTAGCATAATGGAGAATACAAAGGAAACAATGTAATTATTCCAATCTTCTAAACATGTAAATGAAGTAGAACTTTGGATTGTTCAAGATCATTAACTATGAAGAAATGGCAAGCTTTTCCAATCCTTGAAGGATGACTTTGGAGCATTAAGCCCCCTTCATGGTTGCTCATCTTCAATGCATTTTCTTGAAAAAAAATCTTTTTAAAGTTGAGCTTCAAATTTTTGTTTCTCACATTGAACAATTTTAGCAATAATCTCTCTTGAAACACCTAAACAAAGTTGAAAAATCACTTGCAATGAATTTTAGATAGTTTTTTTTTTAAAATTCCCAACTCCCCATAGACATTTAAAAGGTTGTATTTTTATCCATGGAAAATGGAACTACATGTTAATTCCAAGTACTTAAGTTGAACATCATACTAAGGCAAAGTGGAGGCAATTAAATGGGATTGAAGATTCTATATCTAAGACTTAATATTCTATTCATAATAAAGAACCTTCGTTATGTACATATGGCAAAAGCATAGACATAATATGTGCAAACTTATTACGTAAGTTTTCATAAACAAATTAGTGTTCCTTCTCTACATCCTACACGTTTTGGAAGCAACTAAACTTGTCAAGATTGGAATTTTTAGATTACAAATGCATTCCAAATGATAATTTTCATTTATTTGTGAATAATAATCTTGGTCTAGCCAAAAAAGATTTGTTTAGATCTAATGGTATTTTAAAAACATAATGATTCATTATTAACAACATGCAACAATTGGTATGTTGAAGGTCAAGAAAGGATAATTGGACTTTAAAAAGTATTAGCAAATCGTCTTGTTAGCCTTACATGGAGGAAGTTGCTTCTTTATGACAATTTAGCTCTTCTAAAGGTTGATTATGAACCCTTTTTAACTCTTCTCTCAAGCTACCTTGTACATTTCCCTATTCCTTCATGTGTTGCATTTGCTCATCTTTTAGTACCTTCTAAAGCTCTTGAATCATTATCTTTTAGCTACACGCATAGATAAAAATTCAGATATGAGATTTTGAAAACACACATTTAATAAACTTTAAAAGAAATCTAGTTCTTAGGCACACATCTATTAATGGGAACCATTGTTAAGGTTATACACAAAGCAATAACATTCAAAATCTTCATTAATGTAAGGCTTTTCATTTTTATATGTTTTCACCTTCTCAATCCCTATAAGAAATAAGTGATGATCATGTCTTCAATTCTCATCTATTAATGAAAACCATTGTTAAGGATGTGCACAAAGCAATAACATTCAAAATCTTCACTTAATGTAAGGCTTGTTCATTTTTATATGTTTTCACCTTTTCAATCCCTACCAAAAACAAGTGATGACCGTGTCTTCAATTTTTAGTTAGGAAAAAACATTGAATTTGATTGCAAACCTCTATTGATAACCTTCAATCCGTAGCGCATAGCTGGCCTTTAAAGTAGAACAATCCATGCAAATATATAAAACATGAATTTTTTTTAAAAAAATCTAATTATGAATCGTAAGATACTTAAAATCTAACATTTTACGTCTTTTAGATAAAAACAATAAGGTTTTAAGTAAGTTCACTTTGACAAAATCCATACCCTTAACACACTTTACCAAACACAGTATACATGTTATGTAACCATGGTGTTGTAATTGTATTTATGAAAAAAAAGGAACCATTTGTATTTGACCTTGCATTTGTCAAGAAAAAATGAAAGGCCACTCATGCATTAAATTGCAATGACCAACATATTTCAATCTTGTCATTAAAAAGTAAAAACATACATAAGAAAAAAACCATGGATGTCATTTATTATATATATTTTTCAATATTTCCTTAGGCAAATATGATGATCAAGATATTACCTTTTGTGAAACTCATTTATAAATTTGCCACCCCAAATAGATTGCCCCAAATGCCATGACTAAAGGATCTCCTATGTGGACCATGAAGCTTTTGAAGACTTTGTGAAAGGAAAGGTTATCATAATAGACATTATGATAATGGGTTGTGAAAATTTTCATTATTTTTGGGCACTCCTCAAGATTCAAACACACATGAATATCTCCCATAATTGTATCCAAAATCTAAAAATAAAAACTTGAATTAAGTTTACAAATGAATTAGAAAACAACCAAATCAACTTCAAAACCTTCATACCCATACACAACACCTTTACAATAAATGTGAAAGATGAATCAAGTTGCTACATTTGTGATAAATATGACTACCTTTTTACCCATATGGTTCTTAGATTTTTCCTACAAATAATTATACAAGGGCAATGTAATGGACCAAACATGTCTTCCCACTAGGTAATCAAAAGCTTATAAGTTCTCACATTCTAAAGGATTAATTGACCCCATTTTATCCATGTCGACTACTATGCCAACACCAAATAGACATTTAAAATAACTAAATTCATAAACCTTTGCTAGTGTGGCTTCATGTTCTTGGTTACATAACTCAACATCTTATTGTTTGATGGTGAGACGGCCACCAACCAACGCAACTTGGGTCCTCATATGAAGTTGGTGTTTATGGCATCCTTGATGCTTTCAGATTTGCATACATTTCAACCAAGATTATCATCATTATTTTAAAAAACTTCTTCTTAGCTTGGCTAGAATGATTGAATACAACTTCTGAAATTTCCATACTACCACATTGACATCCCACTAAGCTTCAAAAAAACAATTGTATTTTGTCCTCATAAGGTAAAAGGATTTGTCATGGTGTGTCTTTTTCAAAACATGTTGTTGCATTGTTGTGTGTTGTCCTTCATTGTTGGTTGTCTATCCTCTTCACCATTAACAAGAAAAAAACATTTGCAAGAAAACAAAAACCATTTAAAGCTCCAACTTTCAAAGCTTGGAAAAAACATCTAGGGATTTTTTTGTTTTCATCTATTTCATACAAGAAAGAAAGAAGTTTGTACTTCGTTCCCATAGGACAAAAGGATTTGCCATTGTGTGTCCTCTCTCATTATTGTTTTTCCATCGATTTTGCCATTGACCAAAAAAACACATTTACAAAATAAATTTAGTAATTACAGTTGCAATAAAGCACTTCAACTTTCAAAGACTTGGAAACATACCTCTATGGTTTATTTGGTTTTCAAATATTTTATATAGGAGAAAAGTAAGCACATTGAAAATTTTATGTCGATGTTTATGAATAGTTATATAAAATTTGATTCCTAAATATGATTTGCAACTCAAGGTATATGAGATATTACCTAGGCACAAATTAATTAATTTTTGGAATTGTCAAAATTTTCTTTAGAAAAGCATGCCATGCCAAAAATCTAAATGAAACACTCAAGCACAATAATTTCATTATTTCGTGTAATGTCAAATTGTAAATTATTATTATTTTCACTGTCAAACATAATTAACTAAATTTTTTAACTACTAAACAACTTGTGCCAAACTAAGCAAGATATTATGATATTCAATTTGACAAAATGGTAACCAGATTCAAGCCAAGGAAATTTGTCCTTGACTTGAAAGTTTAAAAAATGATCATGAGCAATGAGCACAATCACAATCTTTCAATTCATCATCATTATTAGTGTGCTATATAGGGTGTTGAAAAGGCTTACGCAGATTGAGGCAAATCTTGAAGCAAACAAGCAAAATAACGCTACTAGCATAGCCTTCACAGGCACATTAGATGCTAATCTTAACAATCTCATGCTAAATTTTGCTATTTTGTTAAGTATTTTGAAACTTTGTGGATAACAACAAAGAAGCAGATAAGCAAAAGCGACTACTACCACACCCTTCACAAGCACTTAAATGTTAATCTTAACAATTACATGCCAAGTTTTATTATTTTTTGAAAAAAAGTTGAAATTTTATGGATAACAACAATGAGGGGATGACCAAATCAACAAGGTACAAAATAAGGGTTGGACCAAATGTGAAATTAAGAAAAAGTCTAAATTTTTTGTTAAATTTGATGGGTTGAATTGTCTTTCTTTAGGTATCTTGCACGAGTAATAATTAAGTGTGTAATAAGGTTTGGTAAGTTTGTGAGAATTTAAAGAACCAATGGAAATGCTAAAAGGGACCATAACTTCTAATGTTCAGCATAATAGGTTGGTGTGTAAGCCTGAAGATTTTATTTTATTTTATTTTGCAAGCTAATAGGATTGCTAGATTGGATGGTCTGAATTTGTTTTCCTAGTTGTCTTGAGTGAACTAACAGTCAATGTGTAACAGCATCCCCAGCAGTGCTCAGTATGCAAACGTGTAAGGAACTAATACGAATAGCAACCCACTTGGACCAATCATCATGATCGGCCAATCGGAAACAGTGAGCACAAGTCATATCATATTTATTACACCGATTTCGGCAGCTGCACACCTTTGGTGTGCCTGTTACCAGCCACCACAAACTCTCCAACTATGCTGAGGCAAAAAGAAAACCATTTTCCTGAGCCAAACATGCATATTTGGTGCCATTTCTAATAACCTCCCAACACTAGACATGACGGAGGATGAGCTCACTAATTTCATGTGCACCTGCCACCCACTTGGGTATAGGGATGTATTTCAATCAACCAAAGTATGGGGGTATTTGTAAGCAAACATAAAAACCTGACCTAATTTTTTTTCTTTTCATACTTGGAAGACCTGCCCTTGTTCTCATGCCCTTAACAACATCAACTTTTTGTGGCCCTGACCTTTCATTACACAAACAGGTTTATAGTTTATACATGTGTCAGGTTGTTTGGTCGCCTGGTTTGGAGTGTTCAAGTTCAGGTAGTTGTGACTTGAACCACAATTGGCATCCTTTGGTGGAAGTAGCACAAGAACCAGACCCTGAAACTAAGCATTTTGTTATAATTGGAACAAAAATTTGAACCTTTGAAAAACTAATCTTGAATCTAGGTTTAGGTTCTTAGGTTCTTTAAGTACCCAAGTTGAACCTTACAAATATTTGATTGGCTTTTTTAATTAGTTGTAAAACCTTGTATGTATAAAAATTTCAATTTTAATTTGTTATAAATCTTTGTGCCTATCCAATCTCCAATCTTGAAGTGTGCCCATATCTATGTGTTGTCCTTTTTTAAAAAATGATTTAAATAATCTATAATTAGCCCCATTGGGAATCTTTTTTCCCCCTTTTTTTGAATTTTGAATTTCAATTTTTGGATTTCAACAAGTGGCTAACTTTTGCTCCCAAAAAAACATATTTTACAGTTGTAAATAGTGTCCCCATTTTATTATTATTTTTAAATAGCAAAAATTCTCCATCCCAAAAAATCATTGTTTGGAATAATGGTTTGCTTTTATGTATTCTCATTGTCCAAATATGTTTGCAATATGTGCTTGCTTGCACTTATCCTTTCTCTCCAAACGTTTTACTTTGAATCGAAATTGTGGGTTGTTGTTGATTGTAACATGCCATACCATTGGTTACCATACCTAAGGTCAGTTTCGTCATTAAATAATCATCAAAATAGTGAAATGAATTTTTGTGAAAACATGAAGTTCACATGTTGAAAATCATCATAATTATCGAAGGCTACTATGCTCTGAATATTTTCACTACTCATGTGACAATATCATATATAGATCATGAAAAATTCAATAATTTCAAATTTAAAAAACGAATTAGTTTTTGAATAAATAATTAAAATATTCATTTTGTCAATATGAAAATTGACCATAGGCTACTGTATTATCTATTTTATTTTGAACTCATGTTGTTCTTTTTGGTGGCTATTGTAGCACCCCCTTCCCCTTATCCTCTATACAGGAATGGGATCTCAAATCTCAACATAGCAGGTTCACAAAACCCATGTAGGATAGACAACCAAAAGACATTGCAACATTAGTGTATCGCCCCCACACAACCAATTGCCCATCATAGCTCTAATCCATCTTCTTATCCTACATGTGCACAATCAATTCTTAGAACCCACTTTCATGGATGCCCATATCATATCTCCCCCATACTTTGCATTACCACATAGGATTTTTTTTGTCATATATATTTTTTAAATAGTCAAAATTACAAAATAGAAAAAAGAATTTCCAAAGAATTCCCAATTCATTTGTTGAAATATTAAAAAAATTGCTTTTAAAAAAAACTAATAGGATATACCTTAGGATTATGGCATCCATCATTAATCTTAACAAGAGATAGTGAATAGACTATTATTTTGTTGTTATCATATGGGATTTGACTGCAAAATGTTCAACAATAGAAAAAAAGAAAGGGAGTTGGGAAAAAATAACCCATCATTGCATTTGTTGAAGCTACTACATGGCCTTTTGACTTGCCCCCCATTGTCACAAGTCCCAAAATCAAGACATCCCATGATACCACATCAAATATAGGCACCACCATTGAACATCCAAGAAACCTCCAAGCTTCCACATTGGCACATTTGTGATCAAGGCTATTAGCCACAAAGACATTAGGTTCACAATCATTTTCATGAACATGCCTCCATTTTTCAAATTGCCATTGTAGTTACACATGCATTAAAGAACTTAGTAAAATGAGGGTATCATCTAGCTCTACCCCTTCATCTTGCATAAATTGTTGAAAGAATTGCATTTCACTTTGTAGTTGTTCACATTGCACCTCTCCCATCCATAATCATGGCACTTTGAGCAATTGCATTACCTTCCAACACTACTACAATTCATGGTTTCTTAAATTATCCAAGTTATATTTGTACACCTTGACTAATGAACATGTCTATTTTTACTAGAGGCCTAGGGCCTAAATGACATGTGTATTATTTTATTATTTAACTTTGTTAGTATGACCTATTTGATTATAGACTAAATTGAAAATCTAACCAAGTTGAATAAAAATTGAACACCTTAATCAAAATGGCCAATGTGTTTCAACCAATTGGGATATTTAATCGAGTTTGACAAAATGACATGTTTGGTCAAAATGACTAATGGTTTTTGACCAAATTAAACATCATATACTAGTTAATATACAAAGTTAACTAATTATTACTTTGGCTAGCCAAGTAACTTAAGCTTATTTACTTATGTAGGCCTACCTACCTACATCCTACCTACTACCTAAGCTAAGCAGGTAGCCTAGGTTTACCAACTACCTTATACATATGTATACTTACCTACCTACATGCTACCTAGGCTAAGTAGGTACCCTAGGTTTACTTACCTATTTATTTTTGTTGCATCCTAAGTTGCAACTAAAATACAATTACAAATTTTATCCAATATTATTTGTCATAACTTTGAAATTTGTAAGTTATTTAACTATGAGTGCATTAGTTCAATTCTCTAATTGCCAATTGGGGTGAACTAATAAAAAATGTTCAAACCCAAAAAAAAATTAAAAATTAATTTTAGACCTACCTACTTACTTAGGCCTACATGTTTACGTACCTACTTAATTAGCTTTCTACCTAGCATAGGCCTACCTACCCACCTATCTAAACTTATTTATCTTCCTAACTATATATATTTGAATGATTTAAAATTAGGAATTTAAAAATTCCATTTACTTTTGCAACTAATAGTAATTAATAATGAGTCAATTTCTAATGATGATGCCAGGTGTCAATGAAATGTTACAACTAGTAATCAATCTCATGACTCATGACATTAATTTCAATAAAATTACATTTATCAATTGATAAAGAATGTTCATAATGTCAAAACATGTCTTTTATGACTTGTCCTATGCGACTACAATGTTTAACATGATTAAGGAAATGACTAAAAATGTCTTTAGCAATTAATAATCAACCTAATGATTCATGACATTAATTTCAATAAAATTGCAATTATTGATAGGTCAAAAATGTTCATAATGCTAAAAACATGTTTTTAATAAACTTGTCCTATGTAATTATATAATGTCAAACACGATCAAAGAAACGACTAAGAATGTCTTTAACAACTAGTAATCAAATAATGACTCATGACAATAATTTCAATAAAATTACATTTATTGATTGGTAAAAAATGTTGGCAAAACATGTCTTTTGTGATTTGTACTATGCAATTACAATGTCCAACATGATTAAGGAAATGATTAAAAATGTCTTCAACAACTAGTAATCAACCTTATGATTTATGTAACTAACAAAAATGACTAAAAAAATAATTATAATCACATATGACCAATCATTTTATTAGCCAAGTTTAGTTTAAATAACCTTTTTTAATTTATATTCTCGCAATTTAGTTAGATGTAGCCATGTATTGTTTCCAATAATGAACTTTATTTAAAAATTTCCAATTTTATCCAAATATAACCTAAATATTCAAATATAGCTTAATTTATCATTGTTTAACCATGTTTACCATAAAAATTATGTTTAGTTTCATTTATGTTAGTTTATCCATGCTTAACCTAAATAATTAATTTAAATATAAATTATATTAATTTAACTATACATTAATAACTTTCAACCATGTTTAGTTTAAATAGTTGTGTTAAAGGTGTTTAACCATGTTTAGACTAATTTAGCCTATGTCTAGCTTAGATTAACCTAGTTTAATGTAGATCTAACCTAAATTAGCCTAGGTTTAACCTAAATTATTTGAGGTCTAACCTAATTAGGTTTACCCTCGCTTAATCTAAGTCTGATTTAGAACCAAAGTAATCATAATTAGGCTAGACTAGGTTAACTTAATTTAGGAGGCCTAGGTTAACTAAACTAGGTTGGTAGGTAGTAAATAAGTTGACCTATGTCAATGTAAGGTGGCTTTATTTAAATTGAGGTTAAAATTTTTATCTTTATCATTTTGTATGTAATAGATTTAGTATAAAAATATGTGGTAGTGTAATAGATGAAAATTTGAGCCTTGCAGTGGAGGTTCAAATTATTGTTCTTACAACATGGTACCTAGGCCACTTAACCTGTGTTAGGTAGCCCAATATGGGCACCTAGGCTAGGAGGTCAAAGTTTGTTCTTAACTTAAACCACCTAACCTAGGTTAGGTAACCTAGGCTAGGTTGACTTTTGGCTAAGCTAGCTACCTATGCTAGGGTAAATTGATTTTTTTCCACGTGTGATGATTCATAGTTGAACATGTGTTTATAGATTTTTGATACATGTCATCCATTTATCAAGGCATATTTTATAACTATTAGTTAAATAAAATCACTAGGTTGACATGGCATGCACTTTAGTATGGTTTTGGTAATATTGATAAAATATATCAAATATATGTAAACCTCATTCTTACATTGAGTGTGAACACATGTAATAAAGTTGACCTTTTATATTTTGAAGGCATTAAGTAAAATGCAATGGTCATCAATGTGGGGCATATTTGAGGTATAGAACCAAACCTTCCTCAAGTTTTTTAACCATGTACATATGCATATAATAATTTGAGGTGGAATTAAAAAAGTTTCTTGGGAGGGTTTGAATTTACAAAATACATGAATACAAATATAAGGTTTCATATATTGGTTGTTGGGTAAAACAAAATCTAATTAGTTATATAATATAATTGTGTTTATTTTGAAAATTAAAAAATAGTTAATATAAAGTATGTGGTAAGACTTGTTATTAAAGAAAAAACATGGTAAATAATAATTCCTAATTCTTAGTCAACTTCTATAAACATATTTGCAAAAGTTATAGCAATTATATTTACATGCAAATGAACTATAAACTTACAATTGGTATGAATATGTATTGTTCTTGTAGGTAATACCTATTGTAGTTTGAATTTTACAAGTGATTATATAATTTACAACAAGTCCTTTATGAAAACCTTCAAAATTTGCATTAAAAATCCAAAAAAATACAAACATACATACATTTCAATCAAGTTGCCCAAAATTGTATTAAAAATATGCATCTATGAACAAGGGGTGAGAGAAGATGTTCCAAAAATTCCAACCAAAAACCCAATTTAAAAATAATCATCCACTAGTTACTAACTAAATTACTCATTGTTTATGCACAACTTATCTTTTTCTCCCCTAACAAAAAAATATAACATATTTACTAAATTGGTTAGATATTAGTTGATAATATAATAATAAATGAACTAGTAACTAAAAGTGGAAGAACATGAAGTAAAGGATTTCTCCACATGATTTATAGAAGTGAATCATTTTGGAAAAAAAAACATTTTAAATGGGAATTTTTCTTTACTACCTTCTAATTATTTGGCTAAGGAGGATATTCTAAATACATGTGGCATATACAAAAATATTAGTATTATCACATCATCTTACCATGTTCAATTGCATCCTCATCATTGAACTACTTTGAACTCCATGGTACTTATAAGAGCTTGGCCATGCTAGAATCATTTCATGGGTCTTGCTTTGGGCATGTAATATTTAAGGTCCACCGATATGATCCTACAAATGATAATAATTTGGGTACCAACCTACACAATTATAGTAAATGCA
This sequence comes from Sphagnum contortum, assembly GCA_963920785.1. Classification (NCBI taxonomy): domain Eukaryota; kingdom Viridiplantae; phylum Streptophyta; class Sphagnopsida; order Sphagnales; family Sphagnaceae; genus Sphagnum; species Sphagnum contortum. The sequence continues at coordinate 8,039,121 of OY987288.1, forward strand.
CAAATTGACATTTTTAAACATATTAAATGGTTGAAAAAAACAAGCAATGAAAGACAAGTGTGTATGGAATAAGTGTGCAGAGATTTGAAATCGAGGCCCAAAAAATTGAGTATGTTAATGAAGATCACATATGTGTTTTGTTCCATACCATCTTATGTTTTGAATTTTGGTTATTTTTTCACACTATTTTTTTTTTTGCTAAAGATTATTTTTGTGACATAATCAATTTGGATAGCCATGATAAATATAATAGGTCTTCATTTAAAGTGGAGGTTGCACATTTGTAAGTTGAATATTGTTATTTCTAACGTGCATTGATGTTCTGAAACATTATTGCTTTGTGTTATAGTCAATAAATTATATCATTATAAAGTCACATACTTTCTTCAAAAACTTGGATAGTTTGTGAAGTGTTATCAAAAGTTTTGTCACCAATCATGATTAGTTGTGTTTTGAACCAAAGTGATGACCATTGGTTCCTTGGAAATGTTGTACATTTTATTGGAAATGCCTTACATTTTATCAACATAATTTGTGAAGCCCTTTCATGTTAAGGCATTTTCATAGTTTGCATATTTGAAGGTAAGAGTTGGAAGAACTTGTGTGTTGCACAACAAAGTGACAAATGTTGAAAATCCTTCACCTCTTCCTTTTTTTCAAGGTCATTGATGTTGGATCCCATATTTAAGTCCATGTGATTAATCACCGATTATGTGGCTCATGAGAATGAAGAGACTTTAATGTTAAATATGATTACAATTGTTTGTGTTTTTGTTAATGGAAATCTACAACTTGTTGATGCCCACTATCATCGAAAAGTTTTAAGGAGTCAATTCAAATGTTGGCAATGAAGTTTTATTTCATAGCATGGACAAAATTATAAACATATTAAAAAACCTTGTTTCAAGAAAGCTACATGTTGCTATCGTTGTCCTAGTGATGTAGGTAGGTGCAAATGTGCCTTGACCTCATGGCAAACATAAGAACACAAGTTTCTAGCCATGGTTGTGTTGGCGAGGAAGATTATAAGCATCCTAACCGTCCAAATTGAAACATATAAGATTATTTTCATGCCCTAAATTTATTAAATTTTCATTTACATGTGAGGTAAAATAAGATTTGATGAAGGAGCTAATGTTAAATTGAAAACAAAGTGGAATGTGAAGAATTCGTAAATGCTTTTAATACATAACGTTTGGCAAATTGATGTATTTGATTTGTGTTGTGTTCTTATTTGAATGTGCAAAGTGTTTAAAATTTGTAATTCATTTATGGTGACGTATAATTGAAAACATGTTGATGGTTTTTGGTAATTTTTTGATGATCTTCATGAACAATGATCATGAAGTTCAAGAAGATGGAATTTTTTTTGTTTCTTGTTGCATAAGACACACATATAACTGCATAGTTGATTGCTAAAGATGATGAAATGAACATTGTTTTAATATTTAAGGGCATAAATGTTTCTATGCATCCAACATCCAAGATGGCTAGGTGTTTTTTCTAAGTGATAAAGGGTTGATGAATGGAGAGTTTGTGAATCAATTGTGTGTATTTTGTGTGCATTCTATCATCTTCATGTCTTATTTCTATTGGTCATCTAATTGTGTTTATTGTATGTTTTGTCGTGCGAATACATATCATCATACAACATACATCATTGACATACCATAATCACATACACACATAAACACATAAACACATAACATTTGCGAAAACATACACAAATAATCGTGTACCACAACTGAAAATGTCACAAAAAATATCTACTATCATAAAACTTGTGATGCAAACACATATAGTCAAGCCAAACCCATTCCACTTAGAGAATCTAGGCTAATGCTAATGGTACATTATAGCTCGGAACTCCACTAACTCCAACTACTCCCAACGCTCTAGGCTCAACTCAAAGAACTATATTTTTTGAGCCCTTTCTCTCATTTTATACCCCGCTCACAACATGAAGGTGGGTCTTACCAGAAGAGCCAATATCTTCTAACCTTAAACTTGGAAACCCTAAGTAGGCTATTCGTTACCATAATGCATTATATGTTATAATTAACATTCATATGGTCATGACAACTATCGTGCAAATACATATCGTCATACAACATACATCGTTGACATACCATACTCACATACACACATAAGATTTGTGAAAGCATACACAAATACCCATGTACCACAACTCGCCCCCCCAGTTAGTGGTTAGGTCCTTCTAATTTCTAAGAAGCCCTATACATCTTCTACATGTTATACACTTTAGCGGATGCACGAATTAGAAGGCCGGGTGCTATGTTGCCCCATTGTTAATCGCCCATTTGTAATCCATACCATGTGAAGATCAAATCATCTATCCCTCCAAAGTACAACGAGGACAAACCCACTATCTAGTGAGAACAACATCCATAGGTGGAGTCATGCACGCCATTGCCAACCCCTAGAACATTTATCACACACCAACATATGGGTTGCTCCACCTCTAGACCCAGACAACATACACCTCAAGTCAGCCCGTATTATTGCCAAACTTGGGTCAACTGTACCATCCACATTTGGGAGGTGACATGGCACACAATTACGCACGTGATCCTTCCAAACAACACCATCACGACCCTCCAACATGAGAACTCTAGTAGTTAACACCTCTTGCACTCGTAAGATAGTGCAACCTGCAGTTACATCCAACGTCATTGGTGCAGTTTGTTGCAAATAGACATAGTCCCCCACATGGAACCTACAATGGTCGATAACCTCCACCCCGGATAGTTGTTATACCACAATGTATCCCTGCGTTGAGCAATGGCAAGGTTCTTAAACGTTGTTGGCATAATTCTTTGAAAGAGCTATGCACGTTGAGAACACACCCTCAACCACATCTCTGGGTCATCAAGGTTCACCACCTCATTAGACTCACGACAAATCGTTGTTGGCAAGTTTGGATTTTGGTCGTACAATATAAAATAAGGTGAAAATGTCGCAACCCTAGCCTTGGCTCGCGACCAAGACAAGGGGGTTGCAAGCGTGCGGGCCTATAAGTAGACCCAGGAGTCATATCACATGCTCCCGGGAGTGCAGAGAGTGTGAGGGAGTGAACCCTCACACTCCCAAGTGAACTCCCACGTTGGGAGTTGGTGAGAGTGGAGTCCCAAAAGGACTCCCGAAAGTTCAGAGAGCGTTTTGAGGGGTCAAAACTCCATGGCTGGTTGCGCTCTTTATATCAATGGAAAGCTCTTGAAGTGTAGATGTCCAAAATGGGCTCGCATTGCTCATTTGGACATCTGAAACGCAAGTTATGGCCAAATGAAGGCCCGGGAGTCGAACTCCCGGGAGTCCGTCGGTTTTGACTCCCGATCAGTAAAAGTCGGGAATCGACCCGAAATACTTGGGTGCAGAAGACGTGCGACATACCGTTGGAAAGGTCTCGACGAGACCTACAACTTTGCTTCAGACGGCGAGTCGATCGGAGGTCTGCTCCGAAAGTTACGAAGCCTCAAAGTTGCGGGAGTCCCGAAAATGCGCGATTTCGGGACTCCCACGCGGGAGTCCCGGGACAAAATGGCCATTTGGATGCCACCCCCGCCGCGAGCTGCAGAGTATACTATAAGGGGGAAGGTGGTGGCTTTCCCCAAGTCCGGGCCGTGGTGAGTCTTGTGTGTCCGTGTTGCCCGTGGTTCGTCCTAGCACCAAAGGTGCTCTAACTATGCACTAACCACTTTGTGTGGGTTTTGTGCAGGCCCGTGTGAGTGAATAAGCTTGTCACATCTTCCTAGTCCTATCCCAGAGCTCCAACACGCCCCTCTACCCCTCCAAGTGTTGTGAGCTAGGGAGCGATTCCAAATTCCAACTCCTTCCGCATTGTCACATACTTGGACCCTCAAGTGGGTCCACAAGGAACTTGGGAGGGTGTCAGAAAAGGAAGCCAAGGATGCCTGACAACTTCATCAATATCCCATGGCCAACCATGATGACTGAATATCCCAATCCCCTAAATGGCTTTTTGTAGGCCATATTTGCGCAATGCCTTTTTCACTATCTGTACCACACGTTCAATTAAACCATCTGCCTTTGGATGATTTCGAGATGTGGTTTGGTGATCAATCAACGCCTTATCACACAAGACCTGAAACTCACCTTGAAACTCCATACCCTGATCGGTCAACACCTCAACTGGTGCACCAAAAATGACTAAACACCCTATCAAAAAATGCATATTTTACTCCCTCGTTAGATTTGTCGGGGGATGGCACCAACTCAATCCACTTGGAGAAGTGCTCCACCATCACTAACAAATATATGTTGTGTCGTATCGTTAATGGTAATGGTCTCGCAAAATCCAAATTCCAAGGGTAACCCAACCCCATAATAGGCAAGGGGTGTAACTATGATCTAAGAGCATTGAACGATGCCCCCACCCTATCACAAACCATGCAACGTGACATCAATTGTTGCACATCGGTGTGCATACCATGCCACCAATACTGACCTAGGAGTAAGTTATATGTTTGTTTTATTCCAAAATGCCTCGATTCCTCATGGGCATGTTGCACAATATGCCTTCTCTGGGCTGGATGTGGTACAATCCGCACCTTACCATCCTCCCACATTCGAAGTATATGTGTCCTTTCCAACTGATACCTTTTAGCTCGTTGGAGAACACGATCTCTCTCCTTGGCATTCACCATGCTTAACACCATATTGGTCCGTAAAAACTCCAACACCAATGTATCATCATGAACATCATGGTGACTGGTGCTACCATCCCCAATTTCAGGATCTGAAGACTGGCCATCTATCCTTTGACTATAGTAAGATGTCATGTGGCCCTCCATACCGGAGTCCACACCCAACAAACACAAAAAGGTCGATGCATGCCAACTTGACACCATCTCGTCATCAACTTCGCCATGCCATTTAGCTCTAGTATCATCCTCTTGGCTAGTGCATGGGTTTTGATTCAAACCATCGGCATCAAGGTCTGTAATTCCAAGTCTATGCACCACTTGGAAATCATGCTCCTGTAAGATAAGAACCCACCGTGCAAGCTTTCCTGTAAGCTTATTGGACTCCATCAACCACTTGAGCGGCTGGTGATCAGTGACAAGGGTAAATTGTGTGCCAAACAAGTAACACCTAAAGTGTGCAATGGCCCACATTACTACTAAACATTCCCTTTCGTACGAACTATAATGTGATTTCGCTGCATTCTTCGAACAACTCACATAGGCCACCACAAACTCCTTCCCTTCATCATCATTATGTGTCAACACTGCTCCAAGTCCTAACATATTCCAATCAATGTGTAGTTAGAATGGACGCCCCCTAATAGATCTCCTTGAGATGGGAGCCGTAACCAACTTAACCTTAAGCTCCACAAAAGTTCGCTTTTACTCATTGCCCCATGGCCATTCCTGATCCATTTTCAACAACATGTTCAAAGGCTTTGCCATTGCACTAAAGCCTTTAACATACCTACGGTAATAGTTCGCCAATCCCATGAAAGCGCGAACCCTACTCACATTCGTGGGACGTGGAATACATGCAATAGCCTTCACCTTGACTTGTTGCATTCCCAAACCACCTGGGTAGATCACATGACCCAGATACTCCACATTCTTTTGGAAAAACTTACACTTCCCAAGATGTAGACGTAGACCATGAGCCCTCAACCATTCAAACACAATTTGTAGATGACTTTGGTGCTCCTCCATGGTATCACTGTACACCACAATATCATCAATATAACACTGGACAAAATCCAACCATGCTAAGATCCTATCCATCACACACTGCAATTCAACAGGCGCATTCTTCAACTCAAAGGGTAAAAACTTCCATTGATACAAACAATCCTTGCCAGGAAAGTTGATGCCCCAAAATGTAGTCTTAACCTTGTCCTCCTCTCGAATTGACAACTGATGGTACCTTGCCCAAAGATCAAATGTACTGAAAACCTTCGCATGTCCCACAACATCAAAGATCTCCTCAGGTGTAGGCATGGCATACTTATTGGACTTAGTTTGCCAATTAATTAGACGGTAGTATCCACACATCCGTTTATCTGTGTAGTTGCCATGTACATCCTCTTTGGTAGGCATGATAGTGGTTGATGCATATTCACCATGTGACAACTCCATTAATCCATCCTCCAATAGATCCAACGTTCGACTATGAATCAAGTCCCTTTCCATATCATTGTATTTATAGGGACAACGAAATATTGGCATGTCACTAGTCAACTCAATCCATATACCAAGTCTAATCAAAACACCCAACTCCTTCATACTGAAAGCAAAACAATTCTTATGTGCCCTTAGGAATTGCATCAACTATCGCCTCTTTCCTTTTGTTAGTTTGGGCTCCATCAATGGCTCCTAAGTCTCCTCGATAGACACACTAGAAGAAGAGGACGACGCCATGGGTTGCTATGTAAGAACCTCGGGAGAAGCCACATGCTCCTCCATGTCAACCAATGGAACACCACTAGAGCAACAAACTCCTCCAATAGCATGGGTCATAACCTCCACATGCACTCCCAACACTTCCCATGTACTCCAAGGACGAAAAGTACAACTCTCCTCGCCCTAGCTGATGCCTCTATTATCATGATGGGCAACAAGCTCACAAGAGGTGTAACTACTACATATGTGCTTCTGAGTCGATGTTGTTTAGCCATACCAAGGCTAATAATCCAAGTCAAACAGTTCAAGTCCATAACTTGACCCAACACCTTTCAACGTGAAACTTTGAAAATGGAAGGGATCGATGTCAATCTTGTAGGAAACCCCATCGCACGCTCTCTTTCATCGACATTAGGTTCCACCAACCGTTGCGAATAAGTATCCCATACAAGTTCGGGACCACCCTCCCTATAGGCATGTGACGCTGGAAAACTGACAAATGTGGGTACGATCATCTTGGGTTGTCCCACTCGGTTCACCATTTCCATGGGTGACCTATCAGAAACTCTCACCACCTAAGAACGTCGCCCAATATCCAAGATATTATCCACTATGAGGTGAGAAGATCGCAATACTACCTCATATGCCCATCTTAATACCTCCCTTAACAACAAGTTCATCCACCACAATCGTGGACGATGAGCACGCGAGCCAACCCTCGTTGCATCCAATAAACCGCTGGTCCAATCCAAGACTGGATCTCGTGTACACTTGCCATCACATGAGACTTAATATCACCCAACAAATGTACATTCTCTACAATGTATGTAAGAGCACATGCCTGATGTGTCTAAAGATATTGTAACATCTGCAACATCTCCCAAAACATACAATATCAAGGGTCATGTAATCCTTCACCACGACTAGCCCGAGTATGGCCCTGGCATGGCCATCCAACAATCACCAAATCAATAGGACTAATTCTCGCAAGGTCCTGCATCCCCAACAATGCAATGTTTGATGGCAAAGCCCGTTGATATCCTTGAATAGCCGACCTCGACAACAACTCAAGGTATCGTTGCATCAATAATGCAAGATGGTGCAATGAAACCTTCCTCGCAGTCTCATCTCTCTCCATGTAAAGGTACTTCCGAACTGGAATACCTGCATGAAGCACTATTGCCAAACCGATGCTAATCCCACCAAATAGATCCAACACGCAAATACCCTCAAAAGGATATTCCCATGCAATGGGTGTAGTATCCAATGGAGACAACCCAACATGACCAAAAATAGGAGTCCGTCGTGGAACCTCTTCTTCCTCCACATGCATAAAAGCCTCACACCAAGTTTGTGATACCAAACGATTGGCATCCTGCCATAACACCCCACTCGAACACCAAAGTGGAACATTTAATGAGGAGGACATTGTTGCAACAAAACTAAAAACCTCCTTTATATCCTCGTAGACCGGAGTGTCAATGGCTGAAATGTTGCCTTCCAATAAGTCACGTGGCCAAATGACATTCCACTAAAACCAACAATTGATGCCAACACCTCTGGGGGAGACCCTCATGGTCGAACCCCATAAATAAACCTCATAGGCACTTGGTTCATTCGTCCATCCTCGGATTGCCAACTAGGTCGATAAGTCGCTGTCTCCGTCCAATAATCCATTTGAAAACCCATCGGATATAACATGACACCTCCAACTAATACATCATACGACTCAGCTGCTGTAACAACAGTAGTCACTCCCAACCTAGAACTATTAGTCGCATGATCCGATCTCATCTGCACCAACAATCTTTCACATGTCATGAAATGAGACCTATCATTGGCTCCACCAAGTGATGTCTGAATCTGGAATGGGCATGACTCAAATTCTAACCTTCGAATACCCAAACTAATACATGCTGCCTTCCCCAACATCAAGGATTGGGCACCAAAATCCAATAAAACCCGATCCGGTCTACACACTTGGCCTGTAGGATTCACCAATTAGAAAGTACCACTCCGGTTGTCCAACATACATACACCAAGTGTAAGCCTCTCATGATCAATGGCTGGCCGAGCTGGTAATGTGTCCATCTTGGCCACCGTTGCCTGTCAAGCACTATGCACACCTGATAGCACGGGTTGCTCCATAGCAACATCCCTTGCTATAGGTTGCCCCACATCAACACCTTCACACACCTTGACACTCGTAGCAACAACACTCCCACATTCACACAACATGGATGCTAACTAAAATACATGAGTGAAGTCAATTCTTGACGCCATCAAATCATTGGCTAAAAATGATGGGGATCCCAACACTAAAGTCACCATCCACGACATTGCATTCGATGATACATCCGTGTCCACTACACATGATGTCAATGTCGCTGGCCCCACTATTGGCTCAATAGGTGGTGTAGGAACCATGGAAGGAGTCTTAATCACCTCAAACAACAAAAATGACTGGGGAAGCATGGCCTATGTACTAGCTTCACCTCTTTGGGGATCTAATTCCATAGTTGCCCCATGTGGCTTCGAGGTTCGAATGACACCTCTCATCACTATAACAAATGCCTCAATTTGTGTTACATTAACCATGTAAGAGAAATCATTTCCCCCATAAGATGTGGAAGCCTCACCTCTTGAATGTGATCGATGTTGGAGACTTGCCATGGTAGCAAGCCTCTACTCCAATTGGTCAATCTTAGCAGCCATAGTTGCTTTTGTTATAGGGGGAAGAGTGGTCGCAAGAAGTGCCCCAATCGTTGGTGTACTTCTACAACCTACACCACCTCTACCACCTTTACCACCATGACCTCTTTGAGCTGCTCGACCACGACCTCCACCACGACCTAAAATCAACTTTGGGTAAAGGTCAAAACAATGCTCACGAGGATGGCCGACCCGACCACAGTTATCACAATGAACTTGTGTCGGCTGAAATTCATCAGCCAAAATCCATCCACCACTTTCATGTGGACAATCCCTTTGAATATGAATAGCACCACATGTCCAACAAGACTGTCCTTGTTGTTGACCAATGAATGAAGGTAACGGTTTTTGTGCACCCGTCCCTCCGGAACCTAACTGGGGTTGTCCCTGACTTCCACGACTCCCACCACCACCACTACGAGGTTGTGAGGTGGACTACTGTCCACGAGAAGTAATAGCAATATCCCTACTGAATCTAGATGTCACCACCCTCTCCTCCACCATGTTAAGCTCTATCTTTTCAAACAAAACAAACACATGGGCCAATGTGGGGGAATCGTCACATCGCGTAATCTCCGTCGTAGTTCCTTGTCCAGAATCCCATACCAAAATTGGATTGCCTAAGCTTTCGTCACCGCCTGGGTAACTATAATCAACCGTCGCATATGAGGGTATGCCTTGCGAAGACGAGAGTCTTTCGCTCAAACTCCTAAAGACTCGTCAACTTTTCCGTCTTCACCCCTTGGTAGTTCTTCTTAAGCCTCAAGAACTCCGTGACAGGGTTAAATGGAGGTGAGGGAACAACATGTGTGTTCGTATTAGGAATAGACGAGGTATTAGTACCACCACTAATAACACCACCGTGAATAATAGACACATAGGATGGAGACCAATGCTGCCTCCAGGCTTCAATAACAACATGATCTTTTCGAAACTCATGATAATCATCCATCGGAGGACCCTCCAAGTGCTGAAACAATCCCTTTCATACCAAAAAGGATGAAAACAATTTGGCGTTGCGCAACATTTGCATAGCGCACCAAAAATCAAACTCTTGAATGAAGTCTTCCAATTTGATGATGCCCATTGCACCCGAGTAATGTTGGGGGCCCTTCATGGCCCTAAAACCCCTATCCATCCCAAATCAATTAGGCTGCAATACTGGATGGTAATATGGAAGATTTGTTATTCACAATAACCTTGTATTCGTCAACAACCAATGATGTGGGTGAAGATAGCCGATACCTCAACCCACTACGTGTAACTCCACCATCTCCATCATGGTCCCCCATAAGACCACCAAAATTGCTTCGTGATGACCCAATCACCAAACCCGATACCCAAATTGAATCACCACCAAGTATTGTCGACCTCGTGCTCGATTTGCTACCAGAAACAAGTACTCAACTCAACCACCTAGCTGAGTAGCGGCTCAACTCATCCAATCGGCCCACCATAACAAGTCGAAAAATGTGCTCCCTACTAGCCAAAAGCTCAATTTCCGACAAAACCCCTAATCTGCCATAACCAAAAGTTACGAAATCGGGTTGTGAGCATTCAACAACCATATCTTCATTGTTCCTACACTAAATGCCAATTTGCTTTGAGCAAAATGTAGAGGACAATCAAATCTTCCTTCCCTCCAAAATTCAATTAAAGAGAAGGTCTATGTGTTGAGCTACGACTTGCAAAAAATTGCTAATAAAACCTAGGCACAAATCTACGTAAACTCGAGATCTTTTGAAGGCCAATACTCCTAATTGGTTCCTCTAAAAAATCCCAAAAAATTCCCAAATGCAATTCAGCCTTCAAGCAACAACTCCACAAAGTTGTACCACCTGATCTTCCTTGGTTATTTAACTAAAAATTCAACAACGCTTCTGCACTAAGTATGCACAAACTAGAAAAAACCATCACCACAAAAATAAACATAATGCATAAATCGCTCAATGAAAACACAATCTGTCTTAGCCAGATTGTAGATCGGCTTTCTAGCTACACTCCTACCAATTTTCAGCAACTTTCTCTAAGGAAATTTTCCCACTTATCTGAGAAATTGACATTCTTGGAAAAGCGTCACCAAACTGTCGAATGCACACCAACAATTTCAAACCTTCATAACTTTTGATCCGTTCAATAGAATCCAACATTCTTTGGTGCGTTGGAAAGCTCTTGCCGAGGTGCTCCTTTCCACACCACCCACTTCCAATTCGGCCACACAACTAGAGAGCGAGATCACAAAAACCCTGACGGTTTAGCTACTTTCAAAATCGTCATAAATCCCATTGATTCGCACCAAATCCCATTAATCTACTAAGGGTTCTTCAAGTGAAAATGTCACAAGAAATACTATCATGAAACTTATGATGTAAACACATACAATCAAACCAAACCCACTCCACTTAGAGAATCCAGGCCAATGCTAATGGGACACTATAGTTCGGAAGTCCATTAACTCCAACTATTCCCAACATTCTAGGCTCAACTCGAAGAACTATGTTCTTTAAGCCTTCTCTTTCACTTTATACCCCACCCACAACATGAGGGTGGGTCCTATCGGAAGAGCCACTATTTTCTAACCCTAAACCTGGAAACCCTAAGTTGGCTACTAGCTACTATAGTACATTATACGCTATAGTTAACACACATATGGTCATGACAATTTTCTATGTGTATGATATGTCTTTTGTGTCATTGTAGGGCTTTCATTTTTTGTGTCTTCGTAATGTCTAATGCTTGCTATTTGGTGTCTATGATGTGTTTGTGGTCTTGTGTCATTTATGGATGTTCAATATTTAATGTGTAGTTGTATTTGTCTTGTGTTTCATGATTATCCCTTCTATGAGTCCTTTGTTTTCTATGTGTATTATGTATCACCAATGACTTGTGAACAATATGTGTTTCTTGTTTGTCTTTGTCTTCAGATGAAACACAAACACATTTATCATCAACATGGATTGATGGGAGGACATGTATCCTTTTTAATCCTCACATTGCTTGTGAATTGTTAGTTCAACTTTGTTGTTAGTTCTCTAAGGATGTGTGTCAAGGGGATGAAATCTAGAACATGGAAATAAAAAGAAACATGCACCTAAAGGATTTTTGTCACAAAATGCCATTTCTTTGGTTCATGCCATCAAAGAACCCCTAGAAACCTACAAATAGAAATTGCTGAAATTCTGAAAAATACTTGCCTATCATAATGAAAACCTGAAAGAAACTCTCAAGCACACTAGCTTCATTATTTAGTATAGTGCCAAATTGCAAAATATTATTATGTTAACTATTGAATGCAAATGTTGAAATAAAATAAATTATTAGGCACCTTGCTGCTGAACCAGGCTAAACACTATGCTAGCCTTGTGTGTGAATGGTTTTTTTACTTCTACCATGCATGGTAACCATAAGTATGTAACCTTGAAACTTCTTTTCAACCTTAAAACTTGCATGTCAGCAAAAACTTCAACAAAAGGGTTGAACTCAAGCCAAAGGCCTTAGTTAGCCCTAGTGTCTTTGGGGGTTGTTTTTTTCTTGTTTCATCTATGCACACCATAGTCAATTCATAGTATCAATGACATATCAATCTCCATCTATTACAAGGTCTTGTCCAACTGGAGAATTTGTTCTCAATAACTCCACTTTTCAATTAAGGTATTTAATGTACCTACAATTCAGAGCTTCATCCATAAAAGTAATATTTGGTATACACATTCCATGGGTCTAAAGTTCAACCCCTTTGAGAACTCTGAAAATCATCAAGTGCCTCAGATTTTTTTGACTTACCCTCTTTAGAATAATTTAGAACTGAACATCAGTGACAGGTAACAAGTGATGTAAGGCAAACCTTGTTGTGTTGTGGTGTGCAGTCTTATCACATATGGATGCAGCATTGTGTCAGCATCATTCAGAATGTCAAGGAGCAGCATATTGTCAATTAAAATTAGCTATCAGTTATGCCAACATGTCTAGCAAGCAGTCCCCTCAAGTTGAAGGATACAGAATGCAATCTCTATGTCCAAGACACGTGGATGATTCTAAAACTGAGAAACAATGGTCCAGAAGACAATGTTATGCCCCAACCACCTGTATACGAAGTAGTTTCATCACATAACCTGCAAAATAAAAAAGCCCACAAAAGGAAGGGAACACACACACCCCGTTTGATAGTATCGTTCCACAATGAACTGTACTTTGGTTGGTTGGTAGGTAGAACCAAAAATGAGCAAGGCTTTGAGCATTGTTTAAGTGCACCCTTAAATCATGCTCCTTGGGAAGAGAAGCTTCCCAAGTACCCACTCTTCAGGGTTCCCTAGGAGTCAAAATTGTCTTACAGATTTGTTTAGCTCTTTAAGCAGTGGCTTTCTTCAGATAGGCAAGTAGATCAGCTCGTTCTTGTGGCTTCTTCAAACCAGAAAACATCTTCTCTTTACCCGGAATATACTGCACCAATCACCACCACCCACAAACACCACAATGCACATTAAACCTGAGAAATTTCCAAAGCATCATAGGTGTTGAAAGTGCACAATACAGATGTTGTGACAATCAAGGGAGTCTAGGGATCATTTGACAACTGCCATGACCAAGTCACAGCACAGTATTCAAATAGCTGTTGTTCACAAATTGCTGTACTAATCACTGGGTGAATCATGATCATTAGAGCATAGAAGTTGTCTGCAATAGAACCCTACCAAGCTTCAATAGATTCCATGATACCATCAAAAACCAGATCGGCTTTGCAGAAATTGCCAGCACTTGTGCAGGATGGTGTGCTGAACACAGATCTGTATCAAGCTTTCCATAGAGTCCATGGTACCATGGAATACCATAAATCGAGTTGCAGAAACTGCTGAGACTTGTACATAATGATGGGCTGAAAACAGATCTGTATTGACCAATTCCATAGATTCCATGATACCATGGAAGAGATACCAAGGAAGACAATATGCCTTGTGCATAGGGGTAGGCTGAAAACCACAGCAAGAGATTCTTGACTTGGACTCAAGAGTGCTTTCTTAGCAAGCTGTTGGCAAAAACTCATTGATTGCAGCAACAGAAGCGCTGGTCTACTATGACATTGTGTGTTTGTGACAGCCATTGACACAAGCACATTGTGCAACTCTAGTTGTGTATCATGATCATTTACATGGCAGTGCCTGCAGCAGATCTATATCAAGCTTTCAACAGATCCCATGATACCATGGAACCATAAATGGATTTGCAGAAATTGCCAACACTTGTGTGCATAGTGCTGGGCTGAAAGCCATATTGAGAGATTCTCAACATCAACTCAAGTGTGGTTCCACAACAAACTGTCTGCAAGAGCCATGTACTGCAGCAACAGAGTGCTCTACTATGACATTCTATGTTTAACTGGCAACAACACAAGCACATCTGGCAACTCTACTTGTTAATCGTGATCAATTTACAGTCTGGTAGTGCCTGCAACAAATCCATATTGATCTTTCCATAGATTCCATGATACAATGCAAGACAATGAACAGATTCGAAGAAATTGCCAACACTTGTGTGCATAAGGCTGGGCTGAAAACCTCTAACTGTGAGCTTCTCGACTTGGACTCAAAACTGCTTTCACAACTGTTGACAAGACTCATCTAGAGCAGCAACAGAAGCACTACTCTTACTATGACGTCGTGTGTTTGTGACCTGCAGCAACATAAGCATATCGATGCAACTCTACTTGTAATCATGATCATTCTACAGTCTGATAGTGCCTGCGACAGAATCTGTATTGAGCTTTCCATAGATTCCATGATATGATGGAAGATCAGAAATCGATAAGCAGAAATTGCCAACACTTGTGTTCATAGTGCTGGGCTACAAACACTACCTTGAGCTTCTTGATTTGGACTCAAGAGTCCTTTCACAACAAAACTGTCACTCATCTACTGCAAGCAACAGAAGCACTACTCTTTACTATGACATTGTGTTTTTGTGACTGGCAACAACACACATCAACTCCAAGTATTGTAAGTATCAAAGGTTCTAGCTGGCACACAAAAGTTTTTCCTAGAGAATGAATGCAATTCAGTACAGATTGCTGCTGTGCTCCTGCTCTTGAAAACAGATACCTTCAAAGAAAATGCAAGACTGAAAACAAGAATGTTGTATCTGTGTTTCCCCTCCATCACGTTATCAGTATTGAGCTTTGCCAGCCTTCTCCCTGCTACTAACACAAGGCTCTTTACTTCACACAATGTGCCTCCCTCCCTCTGGAACTTTCTTCTCCATTGAGAGATCGCAATCAAAAGAGATAGATCTTCTCGTACCTTCTTCGGGTTCAGCAGATAGTCGTAGATGTGCTCCTCAGTCCACACGAACACGTCCTTGTTCTTGTAAGCCGTGGAATACGTAAACCCGCGAGTTGTCCCCGACGTCATCCCGAACAAACCGTGCAGGTTTGGCCCTACCCCACAAAATTGATCATCCCCGAGAATCAGAAAATTGGTTTCACATCCGCCAAAATCCTTCACAAACACTGTGTGTGTGTTTCTCTCTCTTTCTCTCTGTGTGCCACAAGCCTAGCTTTAGGATATGAGATGCCGATCTGTCGCCACGAATCTCAAGCAAGAAGCGAGAGAGGGAAAAAAGGAGATTGAAAAATGAGCGCAAGCTGACAAACGGTGTTTCAGAGGATGCGGATGGACAAACAAACCATGCTTGTGACCCGCCGTCTTCTCCACGGTGTGACAATATGCGCACTTGGTCTTGAAGATCTTTTCCCCAGCATTCTCGTTTCCGTTCGGCGCCTCCGATAAGGTGCCCATCGCGGCGCGCCTAGCAAAACTGCAGCTCACGATTTAGTACTCGCACTGGAAACAAAACGAAACCACACCACACCGCACCACATCACACGAAACTAAGAAAGAGCGCACATTCCGACGCTTGCTATGCAAAGTTCCGACGACGCTTGCTACGCAAAGTTCCGACGACGCTTGCTATGCAAAGTTGACTGCTTTGTATTTTACATTAAAATGGAAGGTGGGGCCCGGTTATTAGTTTGCTGCTGCTAAATTTCCTCTCTCTTTCTTTCTGTGTAGAAGGTCATAGCGTCGCTTAGTTTCTGTAGCTCGAAGTCCTTGCCATGTCAGCCCACATCACGAGTACTACACTTAGGGTGCGTCAGTTTGTGTCCGTACTCCCCTCTCCGTGAACTCTATCTAGATGCAGTGTCGACGTTAAGTAAGCTCAAGAGGAAAAAGCAAGGGAATTCTTGAGATTGTTAGCGAGTCTACAGCTCCTCTACGTGGTAGTCCATTACCGATAGCACCGCCGCTACAACATCAGGAACACCGACTGAAAGAGGAGGAGAAGAAGTAGAAGAAGAAGCAAAGATTGGGAATTCTTCACATCCTTGGGAACAGAGAAAGCTCTATTGCAAATTCTTTGCATCTTTGGGAGAGAGATCGCTCGATGGCAAAATGGTCATTTGTTTGCGTCTTCGCGCAAGAGAGAGCTCGATTGCAAAATGGTCATTGATTGGATCATTGGAAGAGAGAGATAGTTGAATAGCAAAATGGTCGTTGCTTGCATCTTTGGGAGACACATCGCTCAATTGCAAAATGAATGGCCATTGCTTGCATCCTTGGGAGAGACATCGTTGCTCGATTGCAAAATGAATGGTCGTTGCTTGCATCTTTGGGAGAGACATCAATCGAGTGCAAAATGAATGGTCATTGCTTGTATCTTTGGAAGAGATATCGCTCGATTGCAATATGAATGCTCATTGCTGGCATCTTTGGGAGAGAGATAGTTCGATTTGCAAAATGGTCATTGCTTGCATCTTTGGGAGAGAGATCGCTCGATTACAAAATGGTCAATGCTTGCAACTTTGGGGTCCATAGAGCAAGTGATACTTATATTTGTTGTTTGAGAAAAGTGATGATGGTTTCTCTTTGTTTCTAGAAGCAAATCAATTTGTATTTTCTAGAAAGAGTAATCAAATATGTAGGGTGTCATAATTGATGATTTTTGTTTTCCTTACCTTTTAGAGCAGTTGCCATTTTTCATCTAAAAGATTGATTAATGAAGAAGAGGAAGAAGAAGATGATCAAAAGTGTAGGTAGCTAATATACAATTAGTTAATGTTGGTTGCACATAAGTGGTAATAATTTTTTCAACCAAACTTGACAAAACTTCTTCAACAAAACTTTTTCTAGGTGCGAACAGAAGTTGTGGACATAGCCTATACACTAACCTTTGGAGTTAAATCAATTCGATAGTCCTCATAAGGATCAACCCTTTTAATCACAAACAATATCAATTTTTCAAAAAAACAACTTGAATTGCATCATCTTTCTTGAACTTGTTGGCAAAAGAAAAAAAACCAAAAGTTGCAAAAGGAGATACATGCACCTTCTTTTTACTCGGTTCACAATTGAGTGAAGATCTTGGGGCAAGGTTTGTTGGATTTTCCAACAAAAATTTCAACAAAGTAGATTGGTAAGATTCAACACATTTTTTCATGGTTGTTATGCCATTAAATTTATGGTAAGAAATGAGGCTCTTCTTACATCTTGTGCGTATGGCCAAGATTTCAGGAGGAGTTGTTTCATTGTGGTAGATAATGCACTTCATAATTTGGTTTTTAGAAAGGTTGATAGGTTGATTATCATTCACCTTGAAGAATGCCCATGTGATTGAATTGTGGTAATGCAATTTCCAAGCTGATATTTGTTTCTATAAGTTTTCCAAGTCAATTTTGGTTTTTGCAAGTTCTCCAAGTGTGATTCAACAACATGTTGTTCATCAACACCATCAACATTAGTAGTTGGAATCTCCATCTCAGATCTAAGTTCGTGCAAAGGTTACACATTGCCAACACCATAACTACTATCATATCATGTAGATGTTAGAAAAATTTCATTAGTGGAACTAATGTCATGAGGCATTAAAGAAGAAACCATCAAAGTAACAAAAAATAACATTGTAGTAATAAAAACAAGACGACAACAAGAATGGGATAGGACACAAGTTTAGGGTTTAAAGGATATGAATATGGATTGTAGCTCCATGATGACAACAAAATTGAAGATGCCACCCAATGTGTAGCTTCATGCCTCAACCACAATGATTATCATTTAAGGCAATAAATGAAACAAGTGATGTCACAAAGAAAGAGATGATGAAAGCAAATTAGACAACACAATCAGAAGAAGGAAACGATAATACAATACCAAACAATGTAATTAGATAAACAATAATAGCAACAAGTGTGTGAATTTGAAAAATGAAAGTCAAAGATGCCACCCATGTAGCTTATGATGGTTTTAACTTAAAGTAATGAGGCAACATGTGATGGCACAAAAAAGGAGATGACAACAATACATTCAATGATGTGATCAACGAAAGAAAGATATGATAATACGATATTGGATGACATAATCAGATCAATAGCAATAGCAATAGGTGTGTGCACGTGAAAATTCATCAAACACCACAAGGTGAAACCATCAATAAGAAAGCAGAAAGTGCAACAAAGAGGAGAGTAGAAAGAACTTACCTTCGTCAAGCTTGTTGACACTTAAATGTTGGTGCTATTCCATGCTCTTAATTCGCTTCTAAAAGCTCCTAGACATATTCATGAACATAAATGTGCAAGTCGACGGTGTGATGTGAATGTTGCAAGCATCAAAAGACAAAACATGACAATCGTGAAAAAATCAAGACATTGTGAAATGATGCAAGTTGTAGTATGGACTCATCACACAAATGACACACAAACAAGAATGAGGTACCCTAACCCTAACTGCAGCCTTGTCTGAGTATGAAAAGGTTAGAGAGCTAGGTTTTTGAGAGACACCTTGTACTTTTAGTCTCCCGGGGTAGGGTCTAGTTATGGATACTTAAATTTTTTTAAATCACTAGTTATTAGGTGGGGATGGTTGTTAACTTTCAAAAAATGCAGGGTAGGAGGGGGGGGGGGGGTTTGGGTTTTTGAAAAGGTAAGACCTGAGGGGCATATATATGCATATACCTGATCTGATACCTGGTTAATACCGGGGCAACATTGGCCAGCACCCACCAGCACACCATGAAGGATGGATGATGGTAAGTGGTCAGGAGACAGTTTTCTGTTGGGTTCCAGTTCCCTAGCTAACCATGGTGGTTAGCTCAGTTGCTTTTTTAAACTACCTACTTACTAACAACCCACTAGCAGCTTGTTAGTAGGTAGGTAGTAGAGACAGCCCTTAACTATGTATAAACTATCTACTTATCTAGTAGTTATCTGTTTTCCTACCTATCGACCTATGTATGAGACCTATTTCTTACATAATTGGTTACCAAGGTGAAACCACATACTAACTCATTTGAGGTTCACGCCTAACTGAGTAATAACAGGCATCCAACGGATGGTGCGCTGGTGGGTGCGTGCTGGTTCACTGTGGCTGATAGATATTTGTTGGATACTGAGGTGGGTCACATCTAATAGATATCTTTGTAGACTGAGAGTGGGACTCATCATCTATGCATTTGGTAGATCTTGTGAATCTAAACTTTTTCATACATAGGTGTAATACCAGAGCCTTTAGGGGGGAGGTGAAAATCTATTCCTTTTGTAGATATGTGTTTCTGAAATCTATGCCATATATAGATTTTAATTTAGGGGTCTGGATGAGCGATTCTCTCCAACGGAAAGAGAGGAGACCGAGCGCTCTCTCTCTCTCTCTCTCTCTCTCTCGTTCTCTCGCGCTCTCTCCACCCTTCTCGCTGTCTTGCAAGGAGTTCTTTTTGTAGTAGAAGAAGCTTTTGCTCTGGGCGCTTGAGTTGTGTTGGGTCTTCCTGAGTCTTGTTTGTCGGGTGTGAGGAGTGTGTGATCCAGAGGGAAAGGAAGGAAGGAAGGAAGCAAAAGATGGGGTCAGGAGCGGGGAGGGGGAAGTTCAAAGGGAAGCCTACAGGACGCCGCCATTTCTCAACGCCCGAGGAGATGGGTATGTCGGTTTCTCAACCTTTTTGCTCTTTGCTTGCTTGGTTAGTTGGTTGTTGTGTGCTGTTTTGTAGTTTGTGGGTGTTTCTGCCTTCTTTCTTCCTTTCTTTCTTGTTCCTTTTTATGGACCCACCCTGGTGGTTTCTTATGAGGAATGAGGAAGAAAGGAGAAACAACAGAAGCGGTAGCACGAATGGAGTTTGTCGTTGGGGATGAGCGGGACTGAATTTCTCAGATAGACAGCGTTAATGGCAACTGTCTGCCGCCTCCTCTCGGAAGGGTACACAACTCGTAGTCGCTTGAAATATGGGGGGCGCAGTGTTGCAAGAATTTCTCGTGCTTGTTTGAAATTTACTGGTGGCTACTGCTCCTAGTTCTTATGCCTCCACGTGACACATTTTAGCTGGTTTTATGGCTAGTAGGAGTGGTCTCTATGGTCCTAGTGGGTCTTAGAAACCCTAAGGGTTTCATCCCCATGAGCTTGATGATCAGAATTTTCACTTGCTCAGCAGGCTCTGTTTGTTTTGAGATTTGTATTATCCTTTGTATATCCTAACCTGGAATAACACTCTTGCATAAAAATCGGAGTTTGCCAGTAGGATCTACTTCCCATCATTTTGAACACAATGACAGTTCTACTACAAAGTATAAATACTTCATGTGACTGAGTTCTTCTTTGTCTCCTGGCAACATGGAATTGGATTTTGAGCTTATCTCCTTTTGTGCAATTGGTCAATTCCCCCCCCCAGAGCAGCAAAGGTAGGGTTAGAAACAAAGATCACAGGATTGGTTTATGCTTTCTGCAGTTCTATCCAATCAGGTACACAGATTAGCAAGCTTGCCTGGACATATCACCATTCCACACTGGGCACCTTCTGTGGTGGTTATGAAGCTAATAGAACCTATGTTTGATGTACTAACTGTTGCTCACTTCTTGCTTGATGCTCTTTTTTGCAGCTGCTGGCACATCTGCCAAACCTCGAAGCTTTAAGCGGGTATGCAACTTTACACCTTTTGTTTTCACATAGTTGCTTGGTGATGTATCAGCTGAAGCTTTGCTTATGTCTCTCATGTTTTGTCCACATCCTGCAATGGGTGTACTGCAGGATGCCAAGGAGGAAGAAAATGGTGAGGATGAATCTGAGGAGGAGGAGGAGGAGGAGTCAGAAGATGAGTCCTTGGTATTTCTTGTCACTGTGCTGAGTGCATGTCTTTACATAGTAATAGCATGCCAGCAGCCATGGTATGTGGCAGGGTTCTGGTGCTCACTAGCACCTAGTCAAGCTAGACTTGATCCACTACTAATTGATGGCACCAAGTTGATTGTGTTATGGTGCAGAGTGTTCAGATATGTTTGGTGAAAGGACTAGCACAAATATTCTGAAAAAGTGTGCATCTGTGTAACATCTAGAATAATGGGAGAGGAATAAGCTGGGAATATTTTATATAAAGGAAGGAGTTCCAGTTCTGTTGTGTACTGTTGAAATAACTTTTGTGGCTTAGATTAGGATTTTTAACCTTCTGCAGCTTTAACTTACATTTTGGTGTTACATGCGATGTTTATCAAATGTCCTCCATGTCAGGGAAAGAAGACCCACTTTTGTTGTATTCTGGTGACTTGCAGAAAAAGAAGGGAGCACAAGGTGTCATTGAAATTGAAAACCCTAACCTTGTCAAGGTCAAAAACTTGAAAGTCAAAGATGTGGATGTGAGTACACCTTCCATCAACACC
Organism: Sphagnum contortum; assembly: GCA_963920785.1. Classification (NCBI taxonomy): domain Eukaryota; kingdom Viridiplantae; phylum Streptophyta; class Sphagnopsida; order Sphagnales; family Sphagnaceae; genus Sphagnum; species Sphagnum contortum. Next base: position 8,060,914 of record OY987288.1, read on the forward strand.
TCTTCTGTGCATGGTTGTTCTCATTTCTTTCTGCAATTTTTTTGCTGGGTAGGTGTGAGGAATTGTTGTAAAGTCAGCAGGCCACCCCTTGTTGACCAGCATTATTCGTCAAACCCTGGTATCAATGAATTGACCAGTGCTCTCTGATTGATGTGGGTGCTTTGTGGAACAGCTAGACAGGCCAGCTGAGCTTTCTAGGCGAGAGAGGTGCAACCACTGTTATGCCCCCTTGGAATATTGTTTTCTGTGGCACTTTTTCCCTAGTGGTCTTGCATATTTATGATTGTGAGGTGGAAAACCTAGGGCTTGCAACTCTGACATTCTGGACATACCCCCCTGCATGGTTGTGGTGTCAAATGTATGCTTTAGCTATTTTTCTTTATTTCCCAACTCCATTTTTGGTGGTGATATTGTCATTGCAAGTCCCAAGATAACTTGAACACTTTTTGTGAAGCTGGACTGTGATTGCTGTTACAGGTAAAGTTGGAGTTGCAAATGTATCAGAACTAAGGGTTGACAGTTGTGGGTGTGAGGAACAGAGAAGAAATTGAGAAGCAAAGAGCACATGAACGGTACATCAAGCTGCAGGAGCAAGGCAAGACTGAGCAGTCCAAAAAGGACCTAGGTGTGTGTCCTACCTTTTTGATGTGTGCTAGTTTACTCTGAATTATTTTTACGGTGAAATTTCTCCAAATTTTGACCTCCCACAAGGGTCTCCTGCCATTGCACTTAGAATTCGAGGGCAGTTTAGAGGCATTGAGATGGTTAGAGAGCTGGCTCCTCCTTTGCCAAACTCATTCTATACAGTACACTTTTTTGTGTATAGGCCCTGGTGCAGGTGTCTGGTCTTGTGTATTTAGCTGTCAGTTGACAGCACACAGCTGACAGCAAGGCTACTTGTCAGAATCCTTAAGAAAAATACCTGTTCACTCCCTCTAGACACCTGTTGAATGGAGTTGTTAATGATGTCTACATCTGGGAGGAGTTATCCACTTTTTGTGAGATGTAGTGTTGTTGTCCTAGGGTCTGTTCTCTCCCCTCTCTACAGCTCTCACATAAAAGGAGAATTTCCATGCAGAAAGGTTAGCCTTGATAAGGCAGCAACGACTGGAGGCTGCGAAGAAACGGGAGGAGGAGAAGGCTGGTTTGTTCTTGTCCCTTTCACTACTATCACTTTCATTTATCACTCAGTTATCGTCTCATTTGGAGAAATTTCTGTGTTTCTGGGCTTGGCTGAATTCTTTGGCTGTATGTTTTATGTTTGGGGGTCTGAGGCCTGACACAACAGGGAGAGTTGAATATCTCTAAGAGCCTAAATGTAATGTGTTACTGTCTTGATTTTGGGGATGCAATAGGAGTTCATAATTTGTCTTGCTGACACACCTTCTCTAGGGATTTTTTATTACTGCACTATCAGATCAGCAGTTGTATATGGGTGTAATGATTTTGATTTGACTGCTTGTGATGTGGTTTTGTTTATACAGCTAAGGAATCCAAGAAGGTGGATGCACGCAAGTAGGATTTGGCGTGTGCAGAAATGGTTGCCTAGGTTGGCACTTGTTTTTAGTCATATTTTCTCTTATTTTTTAGGTTGGTCACAATTTCTATCTTGGTGGAAACATTGATGGTGTTGAATCAGGAGGACGCCAGCACCATGGACCTCAAATAAAAGCATCTGATGTTGTCTCTCAATTTTGACACTTTGTTTCAATTTCGCCATAGTGACTGAATTCTTTGATGTGAGGGTTCAAAGCTTCAGATTCAACCATTTGATTGTACAGATGTTTTGCAGAAAGTATAATTACTGGTATGTGCTGAAGAACACACAGGTGGGCAAAGCTGAGCCTGTAAGGGATGAACATATGAAGCAATAAGCATCCACAAGGATTGACATGTTCAACAAAATTTTTTTTTTTTATCGATTCAGGGACTACAGTCCATCCTTAGTGTTTTAACCCACATCTTGACATGGAGTTTTTGTTTCTGTGAAAGTATTCCTGTGACATGAGTTTTTTTTATATATGTCTCTTATACATTCCTTTTCCAATATTATAATTGTTCCATAAGATATCTTGAAATTATCATTCAAGAGCAAAGCTATAATCCTAAATTTGAACTAGATTTTGTGTCCATTATGTTTTAGTTTGGAAGATTCTTTTCTCCTCTGAAATTTGAGCCATCATCATAGCTCACATTTAGGCAACATGGACTAATTTTCACATTTTCATTGTCCCAATTTGAAATTATTCATCAATAGTTATGGACTGTACAATTTCATCAAGATTATTTTGAGCTTCCCCCCCCCCCCCCCACCCTCCCACAATTTACTTACCTACCACCTGTTTACATGGCCTTATTTACATGGGCCCACCTACATACTTAACAAATGCAAGTATTGTAAGCTCCTTGTCATCCCTTGACTTAAGCTCATTTAATTTCATTGATACTCAAAGGATGACTTTAACACATGTATTACAATAGATGTTGAAAGAAGATTGTTTGTGCATAAGTGTAAAGCCTGAGCTTGGAATTGAAAGCTTAATGTGATTTAGGTCCACCTACATGGATGAATATGTCTATAGATGATTGATTTCATATGGATGAATTTTATTTATGAATTGAAATAAATAAATAAATCACGAGATGAAATTCATTATGATTGGAAAATAAATAAATTCAAAATTATTTATATCCATCCTCATTTGTCGTCAAAATATTAATATCTCAAATTTGAATGTCATTTAATAATGATGAATAATGAAATTGTGATAGTGGGGAAAAAATATGGTGATAAGGCCAAAATGATTTTAAAAATTTTGTTTAAAAATTCATTTTCATCGACAATGTTAAGCAGTTTAAAAAATATTGTCATGGGATGAGTGTAGCCCCCCCACCCAATTGTTGTCAACAACATTATAAATCTATTTCGTGGAAAACTAGGGTGTTTTGAAAATAAATAATTATTAAAAACATCCCATTGTTATCTATGATAGTAGTTTGTTTGAGAGAAAGCTAGTTAAAGTGTTTAAAACTGAATTTTAATTTATTTCAAAAACCGATTGTCACCATTGACATTAGGTAGTTTAAATATATCTAAAGCATTCAAAACCCATTGTTGTTAGCAACATTTGGTTAAATTTGAAAAAAATCATGGCACCCTTGACAAACAATGAAAAAAAACCCTCCCGTTGTTACTAATGATGCTTATAAATAGATTTGAGAAAAGTTGTAACATCTTTGGTGGAGGGGGCGGGGGGGGGGAAGACCCATTGTTGTCAACGACATTGGTTCAATTTGCCCAAAAAAGAAAAAAACCTTTATTTTTATTTTAAACAACAATGACCACGGGGTGGATGTTGGCATAACAATGGTACTATAGTTAAAACATTTTGAAAATAATGGCATTTAAAATCATAGCCATGAAATACATTTGTAATGGAATTAATATTATATTGTTTAACAAATGTTATATCATATAAAATTAGATTGTGTTTCATTAAACTTTAGCTGATTAAAATTATGGAACAAAAATAATCCATAAAAATATAATGATAAAATCATCCATAATGAAGATGAATGTTTTCATTCATCCCCATGTTTGCTTCTAGGTTTACTTGTACAACATTCATTTTGTGATTATTTTTTTGGGTTTTATTTGCATGTGTATAGGGGAAAAAATATTTTACCATCCCAAGGTTCCAACTTTAAGCTCTAGGTTCAAACTTTAGGCTCATGCAATAACTTGCTTCGATGTCGAAAGGCCCATTGTAATATGTTTACATCTTGGGTACATTTAAAAAATGATCAGTCATTTTAGACCAAGGTAATTTGCAAAATGAAATATTCTCATTGTTTCTACGAATTCTAATATCAAATGGAATAATGATAAAATGAATGTAGTATTTTCATTGTTTGCAACTATAATTGAAAATGACTAAATGGTGAAAGCAATGCAATAGATAACTTCAATTCTTTGCAAATTGTAACAAAAAATGTATAATGTTTTTGGGAAAACAATATTCATATTTTTTTCGCAAACTCTAAAAGTACATGGCAAGGGCATACGCAATACCCTCATTTCTTTTGATGTCTCTAATATAACATGGGATCGGCATTTGCAATACCTTCATTTTCTTGCAAATTATAAGACATGACAAGGGTTTTGGTTCATACCTTCATTTATTATATTAATCTTTTAATCTTTTTGTGAGATTGATTGGAATGCCCTCATTTGTTAAATAGTCTTGCCACAATGTTAACCAAGATGCAAAAGAACGATGAAGACTTGAGCTCCCCACCACTCTAGAAACCAAGACAACAACAATGGTGGTAGAGAATTTGACTCCCCATTCTATAGACCAAGATAACAAAACGATGGCAACATTGAAATATTTCGCTCCTACAAATCAAAAGAACAATGATAGGGCATTGAGCTTCCCATCATTGTTGTGTAAACCAAGACAACAAGGTGAAAACCGTAAGGAGCTTGACCAATGTACAAACCAAAACAAGAAGACAATAACCACCAACACAAGGAGCTCAACTCCCCCCCTTCCCCCCCCCCCCCCCCCCCCTTTGCACAATAATAAGATGATGATATGGAAAAACAAGAAAGGAATAATAAGAGAAAGATGAAGGAAGAGCTCACCTATGAAAGAACAAATGATGATGGAAGCTTTTCCTCCCATTAATAAAATGATGCCACTACTTGCACAATGTGAGAAAGAAGGTAAAAACCAAAGGGGAGTGCGCTAAGACAATGATGTGGGCAGAAAGAGGTCCAAGGACCTATTGCAAGAACTTAATGGTGATGGCAAAAGAGCTCCACAAACTTTGGGTTCAATAATGGCTATGGAAAATAAAGAACATAAGTATGAGGTTGAGAGGAAGGACAATGAGGAAGTTGGCAAGTAGGTAGGTAGGTAAGTAGGTAGATGGGTAGTTAGGAGGATGGTAGGTAGGAGGGTGGACTAACTTGAGTGGGTTGTAGTTTGGGTTCACTTCAATTCAAAATAGGGTAAAACAAAATGGTGCATTCATGGGTGCTTGATCATTTCACCCTTGAAGGCACACATTTAGACACCTTTAATTTTGAAATATTAAAAGGATGAATACAATGCTTCACCAATTAAGTAAAAGAAATTAACGTCAATTCTGCTATTGATAGTTACAACTTGATTTTTTCCCAATCAAGTTGATACCTTTTAACCTACATTTAAAGTAACAATCCTAGATATAATCTGCATGTCTATGAATAGCAAGAACTACCACAAGTGGGCAAACCAAAAAATAATTTCAAAGATCAACCATTGGATGTTATTTAATGTAATGTGATTTGGTTAGCTACTTCCCAACCATTCTTTTGTGGGAAAACAACCAACCAAATTGTGGAATATAACCAAGGTTTCACATTGCTTCACATGGCCATTTATGCACATTTTATCAAATTTCATATTACATTTTTAAATATAATATAGTAATATGACTTGAAAATTTCATAAGTTTAATAATGCATTTAATTTGAAACATGTACATGAATATTGAATTGTAGTTTTTTGCAATTTGTCTTACCTACACATTTTAATGTGGGGGTTGTCGACATAATTCAATTTTGGTATTATAAAAGAAAAAATGCAACATTAAAAAAATTCATTTGTTGTAGCCTTGTAGATCTTATGATATGGAACCATTGAGGGAAAAGTTCTGATCATTTGCCATGTTGTAGATAAATGGAGTGGAACCATGTTGGGTTAATAAAATAATTTTCCATTTGCAAAAACAAATTTTATTGTAACACATTTTAGTAAATCTTCAAATCAAAGCTAGTTGAACACTTTTAGTTTCATTCTATATTGTTTGGTGGGTTGCATCTTAATTTCTTAATGTAATTACAATACATTGTAATCACCTTTCAACCCATTCTAAAGTTTTCATTTGGAGTGTTTCAAATTGTATGACCTAGAACCAACAAAAAACTATTTATTGGAAATTGTTTCACACATAATTGGCTTAATATATATATGTTATACAAGTTTGTATTGGTTGCATTTTACCTACTTCATTTCTTCCAATGGTTGTTTAGTGTGTTCGTTATATGTGGCACCGTTAAATTGTTTTGAACTTATTAATGTTATGTATAAAGTGCCATATGTTGTGAAATCTAATGTATATTTGGTATTTTTGATAACATTATGTTAGTTATCTCAACCATTTAAAAATTTAAAAACTCATTCATTGACTAATTGAAACCTAAAATTATACTATTTTGAAGTTGACAACAAAACTTGTTGCAAATACCATGATGCATACGTTAAGGTGCCACATGCACTATCATTAGATTTTTAAAACTAAAAATCCACTTTTTTTTTACGACATTATGCTAGCTTTTCCATGCATGTTATTTCAAAACCATTTGCATTTATAAGCAACATTTTATATTGGAAATTGACAATTATATTTACATTTCACATATGTAAATGCATATGTACATTGGAACTTTACATCTTGTTATTCCTACCCATTTTTAGAGTTTCTTATGTAAAATTGCATGTAAATAATTAAATATTTTTGTTGTTTCAATACAAAGATCCCAATTGTGATTGAAACAAAATTTCTTTAGTTGTTTGAGTTGTAGGAACAACAATTTCTTCATGCAATTAGTCCTAATGATTTACTTGTAGGCCCAAACCTTTGCAAGAGTCATGTTTTTTAATCAATAAAACACGTCATGGGGTCATACCTTGACCTAACCATCCCATCACGTTGCAAGATTATGTGAGAATTTTAAACATATATTATGTTAACAACAATTTTGTACTTAGCAAGTGGTTACATTTTTTGTATTTAAGAAAACAAGAAAACAACCTTCACATGACACACATAACTACCATGTCCCAAATAATGGCATGTAAAAGAATGTAGATTAAAAAAAACATGCATAGAACAAAATGAGACTCTGATCATAATACTTACAACTTGTCAAACTTGTAAAACAAATAATTTTTGTAAGATTTGTCAAACATGCACATCGCCAACTCCAAAACATTCTCATATTGCAGAATAGATTCATTTGGAAAAAAAACCTTATTAGTTGTTAATTGTCTTTTTGATTCCTATTATTAACACGCTTAAAATACTTACATGATAAATATTCTACCCTTAGTGGTTCCATGTTATAAAGTTGACCATGTTTCAAAAAGACTTTTAATGTTGCACTATTTCTTTTACAATACAAACTAATTTGCCATATATCTAAAAAGTTGAAAACATGTTTCTGTAGACAATATAAGATTTCAATTATTTTGCATTCAAATGTTAAAATAGTTTTGTAGCATTAAATCAAAATATTGATGGAATAAACCTAAGGCTTTTTAAAACTATGGTCAACTATTAATCAACAACAAAAACATCACATCTTTATTTGAAATGAATTGAATAAATATGAAATATCAAAAAACAACTTTTAAGAACATGTAATCAATGTTTAAGACATTGGTTTTTCATCACTTTACAAACCTTTTAAATGAGTTCAAAAAACAAAAAATGGATTTTTTATTGGAATGTTTGGAGGTGTATTTTCACATAATAATATAACGCAACATTTTTTGGGTTGTAAGAATTAAAATTTAAAAATTTGATTTGTGAAGCATCATTCTAAGAATATTTTTGTCATTAAGGAGTCTAGACCTTAACATGAGGTTCCTTATATCTAGTTTACACCCACCTTTGTTTTTTCATTCTTTTATGACTTTAGTTTTTGGTTGGCAACCAAGGCTAAAACATGAAAAGGCAAGTAGGCTAGGAAAATGTTTTGAGACTTAAACATGTTCTCAGAAGTGTGAGGGAGTGAGTTCCAACACTTCCATGTGGTCTTTTCACTTTGTAAATTTGTTCTAATTATCCCAAAGCCCCCACCCTTATTCCTAACTATATGCCCTAGATTTGCATTCCACTATAAACTTGAGAATCAACGTGTTCTTTTACCCCAATACCAATTGACAAACCTAGAAATGTGTCACCTTTTTTTAACACAATTTCGTGACAAAAGAAACCCTCCCTCTTTCTTTATGCCTCCCTTGTCCCTTTCTCCCCTTGTTATATTCTATCCACCGTGCAACCTTGGGTAGATTCTATGACCCGAATCATGCATGAAACATGTGTCACAATCAAAACATTTCTTTGAAATTGTGTTTTAGCAAGTTCATCATTGGAAAAAAAATCACAAAACTATACTACAAATGATATGACAAATTTCGCACATGATACAAAACGAGATTAAGTGCCCCACACAATTACCATAACCAACTTTGTTTGAAAAATCCTAGTTCAATGAGTTCAGACCTTCTACCACTAAAAATCTAAACCCACTAAAACGCCACTAACTACACTAAGTGGTGACCCGAGGTTGTCACCACTAGAGGATGAAAAAAATAGTTAATTTAGAGGTTGTGACAACTCGAGGATGAAAAAAAAAAGTTAACTTAGAGGTTGTCACAACTCGAGGATGAAAAAAAATAGTTAACTTAGAGGTTGTCACAACCCGAGGATGAAAAAAAAAAGTTAACTTAGAGGTTGTCACAACCCGATGATGAAAAAAAAAAGTTAACTTAGAGGTTGTCACAACCCGAGGATGAAAAAAAAAAGTTAATTTAGAGGTTGTCACAACCCGAGGATGAAAAAAAATAGTTAACTTAGAGGTTGTCACAACCCGAGGATGAAAAAAAAAAGTTAACTTAGAGGTTGTCACAACCCGAGGATGAAAAAAAAAGTTAACTTAGAGGTTGTCACAACCCGAGGATGAAAAAAAAAAATTAACTTAGAGGTTGTCACAACCCGAGGATGAAAAAAAAAAAAAAACTTAGAGGTTGTCACAACCCGAGGATGAAAAAAAATAGTTAACTTAGAGGTTGTCACAACCCGAGGATGAAAAAAATTAGTTAAAGTAGTTAACTTTGTAGTGGTAGAAGGTCTGAATAAGTTGTCAAGATAAGTATTCTAAATCCTCATTTGCATAGTTCACACTCCCATTGTTATGGAACAAACTTTGGTCACTATAGGTTGTCGAGTCACTTGTAGCTTCAACATTTTAATGTTTTTTTAGGTCATTGAACAACACCCAAGCTCTCATTAATGCTCACAAAGTAATTTTTTTCCTAGGGTCCTACTAAACCATTTTCATTAATGTGTGAAAGAAATAATAGGGTTGGAATTTAGGGCCAAGGATATGGGATAAAGTGGACCCTAAAATAAACCATTTTCACTATTGTGTGGAAGGAATAATAGTGGGAATTTAGGGCAAAGGATTTGGGATAAAGTGAGGAGGAGGTATTGGGAACATGTTCGAAACCTAGTGGGAATTGGATGACCAACAAAAATCCCCCAAAAGAATTTTTTTTTTGGGCCATGTTGTTGTCCTCTTTAAACCTAATATACATGGGTCAATATTGGAGCTTTATATGTCATATGATTAGAATGAATATTTGGGAGTCTCCAAAGTTTCAGAATTTGTTTTGGGGGATGGGCCAATCAAAGAGGCTCATTGCAAGAAAAAGAAAAAGAAATTCGCTGTAATAATTTAGTTGCAGGGGGTGTGTCCGAAGTGTTTGGGTTTAGGGTTTAAGAGACACGCTTTAGAAGGGTCGTGAATTTTAGGGTTTAAGAGACACGCTTAGAAGGGTCGTGAATTTTAGGGTTTAGGAGACACGCTTGGAAGGGTCGTGAATTTTTAGGGTTTAGAACTTCGTTCCGAGTTGCATCGTCGCGTGCAAAATGGCTTCATCCTCTACTGTCGTTCGAAGTGTGTTTCACAAACCCTTGCTGCCTCTTGCTGCTGCTTTAAGGAGGGTTTGTGACTCTGAGTGCTGCATCACACAGCGCCGCTGGAGAATTGGGAATAGACAACAACTCTCCTTCCATGGACCAAGAAGAAGGCATTGGAGTAGCATCATCTGTGCGCAACAACTCGGCAGTGGAAGTGCTGCTAGTGTTGAATCATTGAGCCCGAAACAGGCAGGGCAGGTTGCCTTGTTCATTGATTTGCTCCTCGATTGGAATCAGGTCTTTTTTCTGCAATTTTTCGCTCTTGCAATTCGGATAGAGTGTGAATGCATTATTTCTTTCTAGGATTTAGGGTTTAGGGCAAAATGTTTCTCATCTTGCATAAACCTGAAATCTGATTGCAGTAGCACTCCATTTTCCAATTCTGCAAAACCGGTTAAGTATTCAGGGTTTGAATCAAGAATGAAACTGCAAATTGTCTCAAACCAATATTGGCAGGAAAGTTCAATGGTGAAATTGATAGCTCTGATGCGGAAATTGCTGAAAGAAGCTCTGAACTTTTCCTGAATGAGCTCTGATGTGGAATATTTTGAGAAGACTCTGTCGTCGTGCATGTTTTTGTCAGAGGATGAATCTGACTGCAGTGACAGAGAGGAGTGCAATGATGAACCGGCACATTGCTGATTCACTTTCACTGATTCCAATGATTGAAGAAACATATACTACCCACAACTATGCATCCACAAGAAGTGGTTCATTGAAGGTCATTGATGTTGGTAGCGGTGCAGGCCTTCCAGGCCTTGTCTTGGCCATTTCTTGTCCAGGTAAGATTATTCTCAGGCTCTGTTTTGAGGTTTGGATGTTTTGGACACAAACTCTGACATTAGTCCAACATGGAGGAAACCCATTAACTGAAGATTATGCTTGGTAGGGGATGGAGAAATCTTCAGAGCCATGGATCTGCTATCAACTTTTGAGGCTTCTGACAACTCTTGTGGCAGCCTGGCAGGTGACACTTCTGGAGTCATTGCAAAAGAGGTGTGATTTTCTGGAGCATGTCATTAAGACAGTGGGCCTCCCAAATGTGCAAATTGTGCACAGCAGGGCTGAGGTGCGTCAGCTATTGATGGAATACTATCTACTATTGTGCTGTTGAAGGACAATGGAGCATAAGAAGATCCAGGTGTGAGGGTGCTGCATCTGTCTGAGCTGGAATTTGTTCATATATGTAGAGCTCTTATAATGGTCTCAACCCAGTTGAGATGTATTCCATGGAATTCAGGTTGAGAAAATTTCAAAGTAAAAGTTGACCATGGTGGTTCTCCTGTCTTGGTAATAGAAAGAGAGTGATTGCAGGATGCAGGCCAGGATGCAAAATTTCGGGAAGTCTATGATGTTGCAGTTGCAAGAGCAGTTGCAGAGATGCGGGTTCTTGGTGAGAGCACACTGAAAATTTCTCTCTTCATTCTCTTGTTTATGTACATGTGGTTTCAACTAGCTTTTATCTTTTGATTGAGTGCACAAAGACCTTCATTTTCTCCAGGGTTTTTAGGGTACAGGTTCTGTAGACATTTTTGCATGAGGAAGAATTCTGATCATGGTCTGGCACTGATTTTGGATTGAATGCCAGCGGAACTTTGTCTTCCTCTAGTACGAGTAGGAGGGATCTTTGTGGCAGCCAAAGGACCCAACCCTCAGGTTTGCATCAAATTTTTCATGCAATTACACATGTATTTTCGGCATTCCATGCATCATACTAAGCATGGATTATGTTGGAAGTTTCAATGTGAGTTGCACATGCTTTCCTGGATATAGTGGCATGTGCCCTAAATCCTTCTTTGAGCTTCATTGTACTTAAAACAGCTTCTCTTTCAATTTCTTAGATATCCCAAAATTCAAATGGTTTATTGTTTAAACATTGACATTTTTCTATAACTGTTCTCAGCCAGAAAATGTAGATCTTAACATGTTTCGTATGCCTCATGTAGATTCCAACATTTCAGATTGTGCCAAATTTGGAGTACTCAGTACTCAGTTTGATAGGCTCTCAGTCAAAAGAGTTCTTCGAAGCTCGAACAGGGAGCTTAATTAGTCTTCTGAGAGAATAAATTACTCTTCAAGTTTCTTATTCAACAGAACCGGAGGTTTGCATAACAGAGAAAAAGTTTTCTTTGGTTTTCCTGTCTTTTGGAATTGTGAAAATGATTATTCCAAGGGCTTCTTATTCCTTAATGGGGGGCTTTTCAAAGTCCACTTTAGGTTTTCAAAAGATCATGCTCCTAATTTTGTTGTGTTGTTTGTCTCTCCTCTGTGGCTTTCTTTTTTTTTTTTGATTTTCTCCTTTTGGGTTCTTCTTCTTGGTTTCTTTGGTTATCTCCTTTTCTATGTTTTACTGAGCTAGCTGGCTTCATGACCATGTCTTCCTACAACTGCTGGTCTTGTGACAGAAAGAGAGTATGTTGGTTAAAGTATTACATCACCACTGTAGGAACTGATGAAGTCAGTGGAGATGTTATGGTAGCTGGTCAATACCATAAATATTCTTGAAGGTCATGGTGGATGCATATGACTGTCAATGTCGTTGAAACTGCTCCTTAGTCTTTCTTCTGTAGTAAGAGTTGGATCTCCTTTTTGTGTCTGTTTTCCCATTTTTCTTCCTTTTCACTGATATGTCATTGGATCTGAAGCATCTATTACCTTATTAAGAGGTTATCTCTGAATTCTATGCAGGTTGACTTAAGTCACATATGGAGAAATTTTGATACCTATGAAGATACATGTTCACTGATATGTTGTTGGATCTGAAATGTCTATTATGTTATTATGAGGTCATTGAATTCTATTCAGGTTGACTTAAATCATGTGTGTGGAGAAGTTCCTTGATACCTATGAAGAAACGTTTTTCCAAATGCATACATGACCAGTTGTACTCAAAACAAGTGTTGGTGAGTGGTTTTCAGGAAGAAGTTGAAGCTGCTAAAGCTGCTGTGGAGTTGCTAGGAGCGTCCACGGTCTCCCTGTGTGCAGGTAGAATTTGAGCAAATATAAAACATTTTAATGTGCAGTTTACCTTTCTTTTGAATTTTGAGTCAGCAACAGAATTGGTTATTGTCTCTCAAAAAGCTATAGTATCAGGAAGGCTCCGGTGGTTTGTTACAGATTTGAAGTTAAAGTGGAAGGAAATCAACTAAATTAGGGTGTTGTGGGTGCAGTGGACTCAGAAGGTCCTTTAGGTCAGAGAACTGCAGTGGTGTGTCTAAAAGATCATGCAACTCCGGCCAAGTATCCACGGAGGGCAGGCATGCCCAACAAACGGCCTCTCTAGTCAGCTGCCTTAATTCAAATAGAAATGATGAGTGATTTGACACCTGAAGTCTCTGTAATATTCAAGTCTCATTTACTGAATAGCCATGCTTGCTCTTCCCTCTTTCATATTGCAAGCTTTTCTGTTGGTGTTCCATGTATCAGCAATGAGTAAACCAGATTGTATGCTGTGTGCAATGTGATGGTGAAGAAGAGCTACGTGGCTTCAGCTGTTCAATTCGATAGGCTATCTCCCTACCAGAAGCAAATGATTTACTTCTTTCCTGCTGAAAATTCTCTCACAGGTCTTAAGACACTGGACACCAACCGATGGAGATTGTTGACAGAACTGACATTATCCTCAGCATTCAATATGCCTAAACCCTAAATCCTTTTGCTAGAGTTCTTGTGGTGTATCCATGTCAGTTTTATTTATTTATCCTTCTGTTCAACAACTTGTATCTTGAACATTGAATTAAATACCAGCATGACTGCATGAATTCATCTCACCTAATAAAGGGAAGGGATTGTGAGGTGGGTGTCATATCTTCTTTCCCTGGACATGTGTACAAGTAAAGATTCCACTTATTATACTTGTGTTCTGTTCCAAAATTCTACATTGTCTCCCCCTATTACATACTGTTTAATGGGAGCAAGTGTGTGGAGAATGTGCGGAAAGAATGAACCAGTTTGCCTTGAATAGTTAGTGGCAAGTTTGGAGTTGGCAAGCACTTGTTCATTAGAGTTGCTTCTAAATGGGAGTAAAGGTTGAAAGTGCATTAGGGAAAACCTAGGACTGAAAGATTTTTTTTTTCCTAAGACAACTTTCACTTTTTGCTTGGCTTGAGAAGAGTTGTGTGCAAAGAGAAGTCCTTCCCAATGCTGGTGGTGGTTGTGTGGGAACTTGGAACATTTGTTCCATGTTTTAATTACTATCATTGTAAATGGGTAACAAGTATGATCTTTGGCAGTTTGCATCATTTTCATTTCTTGTCTCGCAATGTGTGAGAATTCAACTTCTAAAGACATTGAATCCTTGTAGAGGGCAAAGGTTGTGGAGGTGTACATAAGACTTTATGAACAAGCTTCTTATTCTTGGCAAACAAAGAAATAATGAAACCAACCAATTTTCATACTTGTGGATATGATACAAAATAGGGGTGATGACATTGAACTTCTACAAACATGAAGGCAATGGAGTTGTCCTATTGAAGGGTAAAAATGTGAAACAACGAGCCAAAAACCATATCACATCAGAGTCAAAATTGCATTTTAAAAAATATTTGCTTATGTGGTGTCTCTTTAATGGCATGTTAATCATGGCAAGTTTGTACTCTGTGTGATTAATATGGATGTTGAGAAATCTAAATTGAACCATTGGATCTTTTGATTTTGAGTTTTGATTTGAACATAGGACCTTTAAAGTTGAGTAGGTGTTCTATCAAACATTACTAGTTTTACAAAAGGGTCTTTGATTTTCATAATATACAAACTCATTGATGTTGAATTTTTTTGTAATAATAGGGGATTATTAGACACACATAAAAAACACTCAAAATATAATGAATCTATAGTTTGATGTTTTTTTCGAAAAAATTAGAATTTTGGGTCTATTTGATGTTCGTGAGTCTTTTATGACATGTAAATGTGATGCAATGTAAATGGTGTTAAATTGTTTTTTGTAGTTTATGATACAAAAATATAAACCTCAAAATGGTTAACATGTTTTGGCATGATTTGAAATTGTGATGATTTTTTCAAGATGAAACAAAAAAATCTAGTGCAAATTCTTACAATAAAAAAAATTCATATTTAATAAAAAATGATCAACAAAAAAAAGTGATATATCAAGGAAAATAGAATAAGTAAACATAATAATTAAAAAAATATTTTGTTAAAAAACTCCTTTCTATGAGAAAGTTTTTTTTTGACAAAAGGACTATAGTCCTTTGAAACAAAGTAAACAAATTGGCTCATTGATTTGTGATTGCACCCCAAAGTGGTTTGATGATCTTTAAGAAATGGATTTTTGTGTTTGTAGGAGGAAAATGAATTGAGGTGATTTTAGGTATTAAAAGTTGCATCTCTTGCTAAACAAGTTGGTCCTAGGGACCTATAAGGCTTTAGAAGGTTGTAAATTGTTTTAGGCGACTTGCCATTGCTTGTCTTTCAAATATCCTTGGAACATTGAATACACTTTATTGGACAACAAAATCAATGTTCATCTCCTCTACCCCAGTTAATTTGAAACCTTATAATGATAAAACCTTATACACTATGAGATGTATGGCCATACTTGGAATGCCCTTCAATGGCATGTTAAAGTCCTAAGGCTCCATGATGGTTACAATGGTTATAACATACTTTGCAAGCATTCTAAACGTAATTGTTTTTTTACCCATTGGCATATAACAATGTGAAAGAAATGGGTTGCGATGAAAGCCTCAAATATTGGATGTTTGTAGTTCAATTCTTGACTTCAACTTGCAAACCAAAACTATCATGTGAGATTTTTTCAATCATAGAAACTTATTTCCAAATGATTTAGTCATGGAATCAATTTAATTAGCTTGCATGAAAATGTAATAGAATCTAGCTATTAGGTTTCCAAAAGCTTCAAATGAATTTTCTATCATTTTCCTAAGGAAAAAAAAAGTCCACATTGCACAACCTAAATTCTTCAAAAAGTTTTAATTAGGTCCCGATAAAACTTCTCTATAAATTATGGTTTTCAATGTGCCATGTGTTCGAAACTTGTGGTTGTGAGTCAATGGAGGAATGTCATCCAAAAGCTAAATGAATTGGTGCTCTTGAGTGGTTTGTAGGTGCAACAACATTCACAGAAGCTCCCCAAAAAGTTATGATTAAGGATCCATTAAACCATCACTTGTACTTGTTTCATAATGACCTTGACATGGCTACAATACCATGATAAAAACATATTTGGGTGGACTAAGAAAAAGAGTTGAAACCATAATTTTGAAAGTCCATGACCAAGGCATTACTACTATTTTGAGCCCAACTCAAATTGAAATTGGGCTTAAACTAAAAACATTGAAATGATGTTGAAATTAACCATTTTTTCCTACACCACCTTACTATGGACCTTTTTTAAAGATATTTTGTGAAGTCCATTTAACTACATAAACTAGTTTATTCCAACTAAAACTATTTATGTAATTATATGGAATTTGCAAACCATAAAAATTTCAAGGTCCTTGAATGGAATTGTTTTTTTTTAAAATAATTTTTTCTTGTTTGATATTTTTACTTTTATTGCCATAGACCTTTGAAGTAGCATGCCTCAAAGTTTTGAATAATTTCCACAAAAATGGCTATAAACAAATAAGTCTATAAGTGGGTGGGGACCTTGGGATTTGTAAATTATAAAGTTGATCTTTGATTGATTGTTGATGGTTTTGGTGCAATTCTTTCAAAGTTGAAGGATCAAGAGTCATTATTTAAATAACTTGAATTCTTTTTATATTTGTCATGTTTCAATTATGTTCTATGCAACACTACTTGTCAAACCTAAAAGAATGGACATTTTGACTTTCATAAAAATCCATCATAGCATGTTTGTATCGTAATGTATGGTTGTGAAGGGAGTGGAAAAAATATTGGGTTATATTTTCATTTTTTGTGTTATTCTCATTAGTTAATAAATGTCAAATAAGTATTGAAATTGTTTTATCCATTAGTGTTCAATCTTATAGAATGGCCTTCAGATAGTCAGTATTGGAGTTGTGGTTACATTGCTAGAGTTACCACCAAGGACCATAAAAATGCTTTGGTACTTGAAATCTCCTTTGTAGTAGCTTAGATCAATATGGGGTTTTTTGCATTGTAATATTTATTAGGTATCTTTTTAATGCACATCATCTTTTGTTTATTGGCTTTGTCACAAACTTGGGATAAAGTCATTGGGGGAGTTCTTTTTGGGTAGGTATAGAGGGTGGATAATCAAAGGTAGGTTGAATGGATAAGGTTATAGGTGTAGGTTTTGTGCTTTCCAAAATTGGGTTGGGTTGCATGAGGTGGGTTGGGATAGGTTTGGATGTTTGGTAGGGGGGGGGGGGGGGGGGGGTGTCAAACTTACACATTTTTCTAAAACTTCAATATATTTAATAACAAATTTAGAGGATTTTTTCATTTCAAATGTTTTCATGAAAAATAATACATCTAATTACAAATTTGAGGTTATATTAAAAAAATAATTACAAAAAAAGTATATTTAATAAGCATTTATGCAGTTCTTTTACTTGGAAATGGGCGTGCAATAATTAGGTTTTCTTTGTTTCTTCCCCCTTTTTCATTTTGTGATACCAATCAATATTTTTCAAGTATTATATATGCAAACTAATTCAATGTATTTAAAACCTTGCTAGCGATCTCATGTTTTTTTGAGAAAGATCCCTTAGAGGAATGGGAAAAAAAGTTCCATCCTTTCAAACAAACCCTTATTCCCCAAAGAAATAATGCCTCTAGACAAAAGAAAAAAATTAAAAGCTTTAACACCCCTTCCTCACCTCCTTACTCAATGTTACAAATTAACTTCCCTTTATAAAAAGGAAAAACAAAAGGAACATTCAATTCTCCCTAAACAACCACCTTTACTACTACTCCAAGTTGTTCTCAAAAATGACATATTTTACACCATATCCTTTTCCCAAAGTTGAATTATTAAAAACTATAAAACTTCACAATGTTAAACTTATTGACTTCCCTTCACACTTTGTGTTTCAAATGATATAATGTGTTTTTTCCATTTATGAAAGATCCATTTATTGTTTCAAATAAACTTCATTTGTTACATTTTGCAATTCCTAGGTGGATCTTGTTGCTTTCAAGCCTAAATGGTGGATGATGTAGAATCCTTTTGTGACCTTACTGGATTTAATTAGTAATTGACTACAAGTCATTCCCTCTCACACCAAGATGAATCTTGCTGGGAAGCAACTACTTCAAACCAAGCTATGACTAGAATTGTTGGTGTGGAACATAAAATTGATTGCAATTACTAAACTTTATCCATTTCATTTGATCTAATTCGTTTATTTTTAATATTTTGAATTGTGCACAAGTACAAGTTGAAGGGACTTGTTGCAATTCCCTAAAAACCTTCTAGCACTTGCTACAACACCATGGTACCCCCAAACTATTACATCTTCATGGCCTCAAAAGTTGGTCCGCACCTAGTTGGTAATGGCTTTTGAATTAGCTAGTGCCCACGATTGGACCTATTCCTAGAATAACAACCACTATGTGCCAACAAGTGTTAGCAACATCCAATCAATACCCACAATCTTTGCTAGAGTAGCCCCTAATTAATATCCATCAATGCTCACACAATCCATTCGATTCCCGCATATGTAGGTTGTTCCTAATCAATATCAACAACTCCCACCACTTGCACCTATTTAATATTTGCAATTGTTGGCACTAGGGCAGCTTTAATGCTTTCCATTCCAACCATCACTTATCCAAGCTAGTAAAAAACTCCATTTTGCAACTTGTCTTAGGTGATTAAAAGTGTTGTTTGTGACCATTTTGATCTCCTTATAATTGACCAACACTAGCATATCCATTCAACACATTGACCTATAACTCTAACACCAATGCATACATTGACATATTTGCTTACAATAGGTAATCGAACAACCTCCATTTTTTCCTACAAACATATAAATGATGGTAGGAGGTTAGTTCATTAGTGTAACTGTAAATCATGCATTTGTTTACTTAGATAACAATGTTGTCTCATCTAATCAACATTGTAGGGAAAGTGAAATGAGGGCCATGCATCAAGCAATGGACAAGCTGATGAAATGATGTTAAGATAGGAGTTTAAGTAGAGAGGGAAAACACATTTCTACAATTTTGTGATGACTACAAAACAATTTTACAAATGGTAGTACAAATAAACTATTGAATTTTAATGTAGATTTAAACTAGAATTGGTAATAAACTAGAACAATTGTGCATTTAGACTTCAAACTTGCAAAGCAAATACAACTTTGAAAGAAACAAATACAAGATTCTATAGTTGAAAAAATAATTTCAAGAAGAATAATAAAAAAACCTTATATTGTTTTAGCATAAAATATTCAACAAGAAATAATAAGCTTTGTTGAGCATGCCCAAGCTCAACTTAAATACATTCAAGTTAACCTAGATCCAAGATGATCATTCCTACAAAAATAACAAATTTCCTATAATCTCTTTTAAATTGGCAAAAGTTAAATCTTATTTACAATCTAGAAATCGTAATTGGTACTTTTCATCTTATCATTAAAATTTTGATACTAAAAATAAATAAGAGATTGTAGTAGTCAATTTTTAATAATAAATTTTGGTAGTCAATTTTCAATACTGAATTTCAATAATTAAAAAACGACAATGAAATTTCTGTATAGAAAGTCCTAACAATTTTTCTAACCTTCAGGAAATGGCTTCTTTTTGTGGCAAGGATGTTAAGTCTGATTTCCATTGCAATCCAAAGGGAAGGATTGTTGGTTTTGGCAAGAACAATTGGTTGACAACACTTTTGAAGTTTCACCTTGAAGCTTGATCTTGCCATTGATGACATCCAAAGACAACCATCAAAAGAACTCAAAATAATAAAAGAAGCATTGTAGATGGGGTTTGAGTATTTGGATCATCCCCTTTCCTACAAGTATGTCAAGGATCAATTGATAGTTGTTTTGAAAGGTAGTTCAAGGTGATTAAAGAAAAAGATAAAAAAGGTGAAGCTTGATTGTGAAATTGTATGGAAGCACATTGAGGACAATGTTTTGAAGTAGGAGGAGAATGTTGAAAGGCCTACCCAAATGTCAAAGATTCATGCAAACTCAAAAGATTGCATCACAAGTTGGATAAGTAGGTGACCTTGGTTTCAAGGAATGAGAAATATAAATTTTCATTTTTTTTACCATGTCAAAATGATTGTTTTTCATACTTGTTCAATGGTGGACTTTGATTTTGCAAGTTTTCACTTAGAAGGTAGATCTAATGAGAAAGCGTACAATAGTGGAGATTCAAAAAGAATGTGAAAGCGAGAAAAGTTTCAAGTGCAAAAGGCTTGAGTTGGAGGAGGACAAGGTTAAGAGTAGAGGATAAACCATTTTTTTGTCCCAAATTATGGATTTGCATGCTTTCATAATTTTGGTCCAAAATCTTTCTCCTTTCCCAATAACAAATAGCCTCCGCCCTTTATTTGCTTATTTGTCTTTATGCCTACGTGCCTCCTTCATTGAAATCTGACTGCTTTCATTTCCTAGCGTTGATGTTTGTCTTTTGCATTTGTACTAGTCTCATTAGGATGGGGTTTGTATAATTATTTCACTAAGATTGACCACCGTTCTCAATTGTTCTTATCACTTGTGTGAAAATTATGCATGCAAATTGCTATTTTGTACTTCAGAATTTCAAAGGATCTAGATTTACATAGTGGACTACCCAATTCATTCTTTCTAGTTGGTGTTTGATCTATTTTAGGAGGGGTATGAGGGATTGTAGGGATTCAATTTTACATTGAAGCTGCTTATATTTTTGTACACAGCTTGATTTCAAAAGAAATCTGCATGGTGGGTTGGTTGCCAATTGTTTTCACTTTCTACAACAATGTGATTTGTTTTGGAGGTGAATTATTGAATTTTTAGGGGGAAGATGTGGTGATATAATGTGACGATGTGAGCCCAAGGCTGAGATCTAAGCTTGAGAATCGCTTAGCAACCATGGAAAACAACCATGACGAGTTCACTAAAGCCAATGCAAAGTTGAAATCCACCCATGATCCACTTGTGCAAACACAAAAACGAATTTCAACAATGATGGAGGAAAGGTTTGGCTTCATGAAGTCCTCAGCCACTACACAATCTGCAAATTGCAAAGAAAATCTCCAGTTAAGTTGTTTTCATTTTCTGTTTCCAGTTTTGGGTGTTCAACATTGTAGAATGCTCTATGCCCATTTTATGTTCTTTTAAAATTTGCTTTCAGCCCGACTCTGATGTGGGAATGCAAGACATTTACAGTGTCATGTTCATGAGTTTCAATGTTACTTAGTTAGGTTAGATGATATTTAGGTTGGTTTTACTTATGTAAATCGCAAAAAAATAAATTTGCACTTAATATTTCTTGTTTCTAGTTTTTTTTTTGGTTTGATTAAGGACAAACTTTGATGATGGACCTGGGATTTGTAAGGTGCAACCTTCCTAACTAGTGTAATATTTTAATTATCCCCATTGTAAAATCTCTTAAAACACAGAGACTATTATTACTAGCATAAAACAAATGGTTACAATATTGTACCATAATCGGTTAAAGATTGCAAGTAGATTTTTTTTTGTGAGCATTCTGCGTGGTATCAATGAATCCAAGATCTTGAGAGGTTTTACTTTGTTCAAAAAGCACAATGGGTTGTTTTGAAATTGACAAAGGTTCCAAACCTACACAAAAAAGTAACATGGTGATCTCTTGCAACTTTATCTAACAATATTCTTGTATCATACAAAGCATCCTTTCACCTTATCAAATCTCACATTTAGTTTGCTACCTGAAAAAGGGAGAACTTTCTGTGAAAGCAAACATTTCAGGAGTGAATACCCACCCATTTAAGGACACAGCACACAGCCATACCCAGCTTTAAACTTGGGAACCTACTTAGCACTAATTCCTCATTAAAAATTCCTAGTTATGTTAAAAGTGTCCAAGACTACAACTATCAATCAACTGGCACATGACAATGGAACCAATGCTCTCTCTCTCTCCCTCAACAAACCTCAACAAACTCACCCAAAAACTCCTCAAGATTCTTCCCAGATAAAGACCTGTCTGGCCACCCTCTAATAACTGGCAGTCTTAAAACTAATCAAAAGACATTTACAAATTCTGCATAATGACATCTGCCAGTCCAAAGCGTACATAGAATCAAAGCCCACATTATACAGAGAAACAGGGTTTTCCAGAGAGGTGCTGACTTGGGTCAGAGAGTGGATTAGCATCCTACATTTTGTGTCCCTGTACAGTCACAACAGTCTCCACTACAAAAAGCTGTGTCTCTCTATGTAAAATAAGCAAACCTTGGTTCAATGTTCCTCTTGGTCCAACACCCACCTGGACACCCTCTGCAAAGAGTCACCACCGGCTGATATGCTTCACATCTGTGAACAAACACAGCAGAATTATGAGTTTATGGGCGTTTTTTTCTCACATGTACTTGCATCTCACTTGGCACCAACTTTTTTAAGTGGGATGCTCATCACATGACAGGAAAAAAGAGGTCAACAACGTTGAACCAATTTCATGTACCAGACCTACAAATACTGTAAAGGTAGACAAAATGCAAAATAAGAAACTTGCATCCTAAAACCAAGAGTAAGAGATGAAGTTCACCTTTACAGAACACCTTCCAAACCCGGCTTCCCTGTATACTGACAGATCAGAAGAGGTTTCCTTCCTGTCAGACATACAAACATCGAAGTGGGCTCTTCAAAGCTCCAACCCATCTGACACTTGCTGGCACAGTGGGATGAAGTGTTTTGGCGATGACCTTGGGTGGGCAAGTTAGGAGCAAAAAGAATGAATTTTGTGTGAAGCCTTCAGATCTGGAATAAGATGAGTTTGTGACATCATATCCAATGACAAAAGTGATCATCAACAATTTTATGGTTCCACTGTACTAGTGGGTCCAGTTGGCACAACACTTGCAGCCACCATGGAGAGAGATGATGGGGGGTGCATTTGACTTGAGTTCACTGTTCCTTGTTGAACTGCTGCAGAACTGCCAGCAAACAACGGTGGCTGCTGCACATTTGACCCACTGTTTCCATTTGAGATACTGTTATTTGGTGAGTGATTTGGTGAACTGTTGATATTAGAGGAAGGGGCCACCAGTTGCATCAAAGAGTTTCGGGACACCATGTTGTCACCATGATTGCTTCCTGTAAACTGTCCACTGCTTGACTTTCCTTGATTTGGGGCACCTGTTGGTCGCACAGATGAAGGCTGTGGGATTGAAGTTGGACTGGCTGCAGATAATAAAGTACTTGTTTTCACAGATGCTGGAACTTGTGTTGGTCTCATGCTGCTAAGCTGTTCTGGGCTGTTCAATTCTGCAAAGACCAATAGCCATGGCATCATTTGATTTCAATAAACTCAATGCCACAAATTTAACAAGTTCAAACTTAGCAAAACATAGCACTCCTAATCCTATTCATTAAGGCAAGAAATGCAGCAGATTCCTGAAATTCGGCACATCCTCAAGCATATACTCTCAATCTTCAGAATGCTAGAAGCTGTTGGATGCAAGCAATCAATGAGTTCATCATCCCAAATTCCAGATCTTCAAAAACACAACAAAATGCAAACAATGCAGGATCCAGGATTCTGAGTAGCACTAACACAGCTTTACTCTGCTGTGGATTCCAAGCTCAATGGTTTTGCCTAATGACCTGCTGAAGTTTTCACATCAGTTGGCTTCCCACCACCACCAACAGCAGAAGCAGATTGTGGACAAGGAGAAATACTGTTGTGATGGATGCTTGAATGCATGTCAGGATGACTGGATGTCATACCTTGTGATGCACTGAACTGAGGATGCAAAAAAGCAGGATTTGGACTGCTTCCTCTCAGTGACCCAGAGCTGGGCAAAGGGGATGCAGAGAAATTAGATGGAGCTGGCCTTGTATTTGTGGCCTGTGAGCCACCTATGTTTTCTGCACCAGAGCTCCGGCTTGAGTTTGCAATATTGCTACTGTTGCTTGATCCTGACATGGCTCCAGAAGCCAATGAAAGACCCCCATTTGGAACAGACCCTGATAAGGAGGAGGGTGACTGCTGTTGCTGCTGGCTCAAATGTTGCACTGGACGTTGGTGAGAGAGGTTTTGCTGCAGCTGTGTCTGTGTCAAGGAAGCATGCTGTGGCTGCTGCTGTGATTGCTGAGGGTGTTGTGGTGCTGCTGATGACAATGGTGGAGACTGTGTATGTGGGAGTTGCTGCTGCTGGAACATTTGCATTTGTTGCTGCTGAAACAGCTGCTGCTGATGTTGTCTCATTTGCATAGGCTGTGGTTGCTGCTGCTGTGGGGAATTTTGTTGCTTGTGTGTCTGTGAGGGCTGTGGGTACTGCTGCTGTAAGGATGGTGCATGTTGCTGAGAAGTTTGAGGCTGCTGTGGCAGTGGATGAGAATTCTGGGCTACCATCTGTTGCTGCTGCTGCTGCTGCTGAGGCAGTTTTGCTGAGAGATTTTGGTTTCCAAGAGCAGGACTGGGACCCAGAATCACATGCTGTGAAAGTGAGGGTGAAGAATTCCTTTTGCCTGAAGCAGCCCCTGCTGACTTTTGTGTGGTTGGAAACGAGGCAGAACCCTTTGTGGATGAGCCTTGTTTGGCCCCAACTGACCATGATGGCTTCGACCCAGCTGGGAGAGGGGATAATGGTGCAGGACTTGATGCAGGAGGCCCTGAAACTGCAGAGGACATCTGAGATGGTGAACCTGTGCGTGGAGCCACTTGTGGTGATCGTGACTGTTGTTGCAGTGGAGTTTGTGTGTTTTGCACCTTCGCCATAGCAGCAGCAAGCACTGCTTTTGGATCAGTTCCTGGAGCAGTTGGCATTGAGCCCATTGCAGTCCTCTGTGAGAGCTTCAGGTGTGGATGTTGTGCAATTGTAGTCTGCCTTGCTCCTTGGCTAGAAGGGATGGCAGTTTGCCCTGCTAGTGATAACCCAGGCCCAGATGCCTTTGCAGTCAAAGTGGCAGCTGCTAGAGTACCACGCTCAGTAAATGAAGTCATGTTTGGCTGTGTTGTTGAGGCAGCTGAGCTTGCAGTATTTGGACCTGTTATTCCTTTAGTACGAACTGATTGCCTAGCAGTGTGACTTGATTGTGCAACAGATGGTGGCACGCCACTCTGAGCAATCTGGCCAGTTGGACGGGCGGACAAGATTGCAGTTGTGGAAGCACTTAGATTCAATGCTGGTGCCACATTGCGAGTATTACCCCTTGTGGGTGAGCCATCCAAGTTGACTCGAGACATTGGAGATGACAAACCAATTGGCTGTTTTGAACTCATCTTCCTGTCATCCCCAGGATCTCGGTCACGCCCACCACCAGTGTTAGTAGGATAGTTGCTCACATCAGCAGCAACAATGTGTCCTTCATCAACAGCCAGTGGCCCTCTTTGCATCTGTACAGATCTATGCTGCTGCTGCTGTTGTTGCCGGTGATTGTGTATACGTTGTTGCTGCTGCTGCTGCTGCTGCTGAATAAGAGATGGGTGAGGAGTACCAGAGCCTGATGAATGATGAGGAGATTGAGGGGGATGGCGTACAGCATCAGCCATGCTCTGCAGCATAGCATGACCCTGAGGTGCCATTACAGCAGCCACTGGTGCAAGCCCCAATGGTCCAGGACCAACCGTGCCTCTGTTCATTGCAGCTGCCATTGTCATGGGTGAAAATGCCTGAGAGGCCTGAGGATCCATTCCTTTCAGACTAATTTGCAAATGTGCTTGCTGTTGCTGCTGCTGCAGTTGAGAGGACAACGAAGGCTGTGGCTGAGAAGCTTGAAGCTGCTGTGCAGAGACATGCTGCTGTTGCTGTTGCTGCTCCCGCTGCTTAGAATGCTTTCCTAAAGCAGCCAACATGCTGAAATCCTGATGTGATGACAGAGTTTGTGATGAGGCTGGGGCAACTATAACATTTGAATGAGAGGTATTGGGTGAACCCTGACTATATGGTGGTCTGTGTAAGATTGGGAACTTGCTCTCAGCCACAGAGCCACTGTCTCCACCTGAAGGCCCATCCCGACCATCTTTGTCAGATTGAGGTTGCATCTGTTGCAGTGAAGAAGATGGGGATGGAGATTGTGGTGGCAGCTGTTGTGAATGTGGAGATCCTGTGGGTGGAAATCTGCGCACCCCCTGCTGTTGTTGCTGCTGTTTCTGTAAAGGAACAGGTCCACCACCACTTGCAACTGATGTTTGGTGCGCAGATGTCTGTTGGGATGGTGGAACTAAATGCTGCGGAAAGAATGGGGCACTAGCAAAGTATTGTGCTGCTGCCTGCACACATAACAGACATATTTGAAGATCAAACAGCAGTCCTTTAAGGCCACCAATGTTAACAAAGAACTGAACTCAGGAAAAACAAAATCTGGACTGAAACATAAGTTGAAGTATCCTCACCTGCTGGGACCCCAGATGTGTTGGAGGAGCATTGAAAGCTGGAGGCCCAAAATGGGGCCCTGGATAGTGATGGTATGGAAATGGCATTGCATGCATGTACTGCTCTGGTACTGAGGCAGCACTAACAGCAACCCGGTTGCTTGCCACCATCCCGGGTGCCATGGCTGAACCAAGACTCACTGGTGCTAAAGAATTTGTTCCTGGCCCTGAGCTGCTACCTGTCAATGCTGGGCTTCTCATATTTGCAGCAGCAGCAGCAACAACACCATTAACAACTCCAGAACTTGAACCACTGTTGGCCATTGCAATTGTTCCAGCTTGTGTCGCAGAATATCCAAATGCTGTTCCTGCCTGAAAAAAAAGACCCTATACATATTGTCAGCAAAAATCTTCACAGAGAGAATTTGTTGATCAAGCTGAGGGTACACCCAATCTAGCAAAACATGAATGAAATTGTTTCAACCCACAGGCAGCTTGTTTAAACTATTAATCAACATGGCAAGGAAGCATCATTACAGGAGGAAAGCACCATCTACAACAGAAAGATCAAAACTGAACCTGCAGGGAAAGACTTGGTGGTTGTTGTTGTGAAGCTGAATTCTGATTCAAAACTTCCACAAAGGTGGCTGCTGCTATCCTCTCCCTCTCCCTCTCTTTGGCTCCTGAAACTCGTTCTCCAGCTCCAAGAACAGCACCCAGTGCAACAGAACTCATAGAAGGTCCTGCAACAGCACCCACCTGGGGACTACCCCCTCCATTACTTCCATAGAGAGGGTCTGCAGGTGGAAGTGACATGTTTGGGTTGTACGACTTTCCCCCATAAAGTTCTGCAGCGAAGAAAGGACGTCGGTTTGACTGTTGCTGTCTGTCAATGAAATGTGCAATCCACACATGAAACGCACAGCGCTTCCATGGCTGTTGTGGTGGCATGCTTGAGAAAGGAGATACTAAAGGAGATACCTGCTCAATAATCACACACCCCTCTGTATAAATGCCTCCAAGACATGAGATGATGTGAAAAAATTTAACACCCAATTAACATATCACAACTGAAAGCAGTCCTTCTAGTGCAACCTGCCTTATTGACATTGTAGTTTGAAGAGCTCAACATCTGAGTGTAAATAAAATGAAACAAGAGTTTACCCTTGGTTGTGGGATTTCATCCACTGAAGAAGCAACAGTCGAGGAAGCTGCAGGCCAGCCGGCAGCTGCTGGAAAGTACCTGTGTGATCACAAGCACACCTCAGAATAGCATTGGGGCAGTGCTGAAGCAAGATCAAAGGAAAACAAATCATGCTCATGAAGTACAACAAGAATAAGAACACCAGAACCTACCCCAGAGAGGGCATAACTCCTGGCCAACCAGGCATTCCTGTAGAAATGGGCAAAGCTACAGTTGACGCCAAAAGAGATGATGTCACAGCTGCAGCTGCACATACCAGACCCATCTTAAGTCACTTGCCATCCCCAATTCTCTGCCTACTTATATTGCCATGCTTTGCAGCAAAGTTGAGTGACGAAACTCACAAGCTTTTTCAGATTTTTGAGGTCTTGACTCAGGCTTAACACTTTTGCTTGGCCGCTGTGGTGGCAGTTTACCCATATCAGTTCTCTCTCTCTCCTTATCACTCTCTTGTTCCTTGGGCATCTCTGTTTCTGTCTCCTCTCTTCCTTGCTGCTCTTGCTCTCGCATCTCTTCTTTTGCAGTTTCAATCCACCCACTCACAACTGGAGCTGTGACACTCACATCCACCTGGATAAAAAGAAACCCAATTTGCACATATCATTACAATTTACAATACTACAAACGAAAAAAAATAGCCCACAAACCAACCTATATACAGTCAACTCATGTACTCTAAAACTCAGGAGTTTTGGATACTGCCATACCAAAGGCTTTTCTTGCACTTCTTCTCCTTGATTTCCAGTAGCATTGTCATTCCTCTCACTGCTCAAAGGCAATGCTGCCTTGGATGAAAGGGCCTGCAGGGAAATGAAGGCCAACTCAGATATATGAAAAACAAGCTTGATGTGCTGCCACACACAAAAGGGATATGGACTTACACAAGAAGAAGCAAGCGGATGAAGCAGAACTCACCATCAAATCGATGTTAAATTTGTTAACTCGACCATCATCGGCTGTAGGAGCAGGTTGTGCAACAGATCTGAAACAAAATTTGAAACCCCACTTAACAAGGGAAGGACAGAAGGTTCCTTAACACCATCACATAGAGTGGATAGTGCAATTCACATAGTTCAAGCAAGACATATGTCTGTTGGTGTATCACTTAATCAAAACTAACCTCTTTGCAAGGTCCTTTTTGTTTGGTGAGTCGACAGGGAGAGGACTGCTGACAGTGGTTGCATCCACCTCTTGCATGCCTGTTGTTGTTGGTCCTGCCAACTTGATAGGCACAGGTTTTATATCTAAGGGTGGTGCAGAGCTGGGTTTCTTCTCATTGGATGTAGTCTTGGTCACTTCTCCTTTGGCAATTTTCTTCTCAGCTTTCTCATGTTTCCTTTCTGCTGTACTATTCTGCCGCATTGACGGGGCAGCTGCTACCAGCAGTGACCCACTAGGACTACTGGAAGCAGGCCCTGGGCCACTAACAGGTGCAGCAGTTGCAGCGGCCTCAGTTTTCAAAGACCCTTCCTCTGTAATTACACCTACAGGGTGGTCTTCAATTTGATCAACCTCTCTAACTGCAGCAGGAGCAGCAGCTGCCACAGGAATACTTGAATTTACAACAACAGCATTTGTTGCAATTACACCAGCTTGTGCAGGTACTATTCCCTCCTCTGGGCGCGTTCTGACGCGAGGACGTTTCCTCCTTGGAGCTGCCAACAAAGAAGTGTCACAATATCAGACCTGGTGTATGACTCTTGGCATTGCAAGCTTGTCAGGAGTCCAGAATGAGTAAGCAATGGTTGAAACACCACTAGCTTGCAGATTTTAAAAGACGTGATCAATCCACTCTCACTAAGTCCAACACCCTACAACAGTTCCAAGATTTTGTATCTACTCAGCACAGCATTATTCAACTAGGTCCACGATTTTTGGGAAGCAACAACCTAGAAGCCACAGATGGCTGGCTAGCTACAACTGCAGAGACCAAATCAGTTACTGCATTACAGAGACAAATATACCTGCCCTTATCTGGAGCAAAAGAGTTCAGACCCAATGCAGCAGAAGACACAATAAAATTACAGATTCAAGAACTCTCAACCCCAAATTATTCACCAAAGAGCCAGGTTGAAATTGCTGTTCTGTTAACAGAGCACTTGGGAAGGCCAAGCCCACCCTTCTACACTGCTGCACAGGTGCTGGGATGTCTAGAAGGAACAGAAATTCCAGACCATCTGCACATAGATAAATGCTGAAAACAGATCAGAAAAGGTCATACCCTCTGCAGGAGGTGGAGCGGCTGCAGATGAAAGGGAGGGAGAGCGAACAGGGGATGCAGGTGCTGCTGGTGAAGGGGCCGTTAGCACTGTAGATGAAGTGTTAGGAGGTGGCACAAGTGAGGAAGCAGCAGTTCCATTAGAAGGCTGAGCTGCAGGAGATGACGTGGTTTGCACAGAAGCAGAAGGCAATGGCTTTGACTCTGGCTTGGATTCAGGTTTCAAATCTATCCTTCGATCCAATGCAGGAAGAGGAGGAATTGTTCTTGCAAGATCAAATAAAGCCTCCGCCACTTCGACCTCCTCAGAGACAGTAGGTGTAGACGACACCTGCCCACCACCATCATAATCATGACAGTAACTACCCAGCTTGAGTTTCCCTTTGAGAAACTCACCACCAACCAACTACAACCAACAACATTAAAATTGCAAAGTGCTTTCTTCAAGCCTCCTCTCCCCTTACACACCACAAACCGTTTTTGAGTGCTTGACCTCTCACCCTGAAGTTTCTTGTCACTACAAGCAAGCAACTCTACCACTTCTCTTGGCCAGGGGGGTTTCATACAGCAAACAGCCCAACTGCATCATCACCAACACAAACTCTACTGCATCAAACTGTAAATTGAACAAGGAATCGGAATTTGGAACACGCGGGTGCCAGTCAGTTGAACAATTGTGTTCCAATACAGAATACAACAGGCACCTGTGTTCATCAAACTGCACCACAAACCAAGAGAGAAGAAGATTCAGACACTGGAGTGGACACCCCCTCCCTGTGTGTGTGTGTGTGTACCTTCAGCAGCTTCGGGACCTTAGGTTTTGATCCACTTGGTTTCTGCATCATGAGAGAGCAAACAAGCATTGCAAATCAGTCACCAGATTATTATTATTCTCCAGCCAGATTTGCAGCAGCAATGGAAGCCCAGGAGATGTGTGATTGATTCCAGCAAAGAGGGGTTGGGGTGGGGGGGGAGAAAGAGTGGGAAAAAAAAAAGAGAATAGGAGGGCAGGAGAGGAGAAGCAGGCAGAGTGCTTGTTGCTAGAAAAGAAAATTCTCTATTACCGTTCTTCTTCTGGGCTTCAAGGTTACAGCAGAAGATGATGAAAGAGTGCTGGATGGTGCAGGAGTTGGAGAAGCAATTGGCGGGGGTGGCTGCTGTTGTGCAGCAGGAGTTTCCACAACTGGAGTGGGTGGTGATTCCTGTGCTCGCTTTGGTACTGCTGCAAAAGTAGTAACAGCATACAAAAGGTCAAAACAGCTTGGTTCTGTACATCATCATCATCAGCACCGTCAACAGCAGCATCATCCTTTGAGTGAAAAACTTGGAATGGCACCATCACCCACAAACTGCCAGCCCACTCGCTAGGTAGGTACATCTGTCTGTCTGTCTGTCTACACGGGACAACACAAACCTGAGCGTGCCTTTCTTGGGACAGTTGGGAGATCATTCCTGACGCTCATCTCCTCAACACCCTGCACCAAATTGCCAACACATCAATCAGAATGTCAGGAAGAAGAAATGGGTGTACATCAGATTGATAAAAATGCAAAAACTGCTCGGTTGTTTGTTGTAGGCTTCTTTCTTCCAAAGAACCTACTAACGTGAGGGTGGGTCGTCAAGGTAGCAAGGCAACACAGAGGGAGGGGGAACAACTCTCCATCATCCAGTGCAAGAAGCTGCTTCTGAAATCGCACCTTTCCTTGTTGCTGCTGCTGTTGCTGCTGTGGCCTTGATTTAGCAGGGCGGCGAGGAATAGTGGGAGGGGGAAGATCATCATCGTCTTCAGAAGCAGCAGCCCCAGCCATTTCCGAATCATGGGTGGTGTCCTCTCCCTCATCAGCAGCAGCAGCAGCAATGCTATTACCGCTACCACCGCCACGAAGAACTTGTTGCTCCTGTATCTCATGTAACCCTTGCCGCTTCCTCTTAAAGCGAGGAATGGAAACAACACTGCTGGAAACCAATCCTTTCCCAGCAGCAGCAGCAGCAGCAGATGAAGACGACATCATCATCAGACTGTTGCTATCCTTCTTGGGTCTTTCCCGTAATCTTGGGTTGTGAACATCGTCCATTGTTTCATCGCAATCCTCACCAACTGTTTGTTGTAAAACAGGAAAGAGACGCACACCCACAGACAAACCCAACAAAACCACACTCCTCAGTCAATCAGTCAGATGCCTGCCTGCCTGCCTGCCTGCAAACAAACAAACAATTTCTACAACAATCCATCCTCCAACGACAACAAACGAGGATGATGCCCAGAGATTGACAAGGCTCAGGATTCAGTTCTAATTCTCGCATAAGCACCACCGTCACAGCCAGCCAGCCAGTCTGCGATGCTGCTGCTGTGACGGGAAGGAAGCTGCGAAACTCCAAGCTTTGGACATGAGTCTTCTTCTTTTTCTTCCAACTGTTCCCATCACCATGAAGAAGCTTCAAAGAACAGGGATCTTGTCCTGGGCGGTTCACAAGACTGCAGAGTTTGACATTCTGGACAACAACTTGGGTCTGTAGGAACAACAACATCGACAAGAGCAGCGGTTATGCTATTCTTCTTCTGCGGCTATGGTGTTTGTGATAGGAGGCTGGACGAGGGGGCTGGCTTTTCCAACAAGAAAGAATCGGAGGGGCGACGAAGAAGGAGCGATTGCTTGCGAGCTCAACCTGAGGCATCTTTGAATCCGCTGGTTCGAGGACGGCGAGGTGCAGACACGGGGCCTCCTCCTCCTCCTCGTTCTGCACCACCGCTGCGCCGCGGCTCTCGCCCTCTGTCCATCATGAGGAGGAGGAGGAGGAGGAGAGGGGCGTAGTCGAACTCCTCAAACCAGCCTGCTTCCAAACACCACTTGGGGTGTACATTACCATACCATTCTTTTTCTGCCTTCCTCTTCCGTCACCGATCTCCTCAAGCAAGCAAGCAGAAAGACTCTCTCTATCTCTATCTTTCCTCCTCACAGCTTCAAAGCCCCATAGCATTGATGAGAAGAACAACAACTGACGACGCACACACGAGCAGCTTTGAATCTTCCAGAACAACACGAATAAGGATCGTTTCTCGTCATTTCACTCAAGCAATCGTCATGATGCACTGGTCGCTCGCGCAGAGCGTCTGTGCGTGATGATTTCAAGAAAAAACACGGCCGCCGTCTTTTGTTCCCACACAAAAGCAAATCAAACAACTCTGTCTCTCTGTCTCTGTGCAAAGAAAAAACAGCGAGATGCGTGGGCACAGACAGCGGTTTCAAAACTAGAAAGAAGCAACAAAAGAAGAAGCAGATGCGAGTCTGGTTCAAGGACAATAAATCCACAAACCAAAACAACAACGCCGCCAGCCACCTAAAGAGGGAGGGAGGGAGCAAACAAACAAACAAACCACCGACCCACCCAACACCCACAAAGCCCAGAACACCACCACCCCGACGCAACAAACCAAACACAACCAAGCGCAACAACTCAAATGGGACAAAACCAAACAAAACACAGCAAGTCACAAAACACAAACGGAGGAGGCCGGAAGAAGGCACATGTATGTATGGTTAGTAGTAGTAGTAGTAGTAGTAGTAGTAGTGCAGCAGAAAAGAGAAGGCGAGAGAAGTGCGTAAGATGAGATGAGAAGGAAGAAGGCGAAACACAAAAAGGGTGTAATAGAAGAAGAGGAAGAAGAAGAAGAAGACGGGGCTTCTTTAGAGGAGGAGGGAGGAGGAGGAGATACTGACAGGAAAGTGCTAACAAACACAATCACAACAACAACAGTAACAACATCACCAACAGTTGATGTAGTAGAGGAAGCGAAGACAGCAGCAGCAGCACAAGAGGACAAAGCAGCAGCGCTTGAGGAGAGCAGCGATGACCATCACGCTCCTCTCTCTCTCTCTCTCTCTCTCCTCCGCATGTCCATGCGCATCCCGCATTCCATGCGCTTTGACTACCTAGGTTAGTAAAAACGTAACAAAAGTAAAAACAAAAAAATTACCACCCACCCAACCGCAGCAACAACCCCCTCCCTCCGCAGGCATCGTCTTCTTTTGCTGGCTAGTTTGCGCCAAAATTTCGACCTGAAAAATATGATTTCGACCTATATGCCAAATGATTTTTCATGAGCAAGAAAAAAGGCCCAATTTCGCCAGATTTTGAACCCAAAAAAATTCCTAATCGCCAAATTTTTATGCTGAGTTCTAATAAGTAGCCAAGAATATAGAAGGATACTACTTTTGTTTCCCCTTACTTTCATATGTAGTGTTTAGCCAGATTTGGCTACCTTATTTTCTGTATGATCACCTCTTTGATTACATCCCAAAATCCTAAGAAGAAAACCCTGTTCCCAAGGGTCAAAAAAAGAAAAAGAAAAAGTGATGAAGCTAAAGAGGTGATCATCCAGAAGGCAGTTTAGCCAAGTCTGGCTACAAAAAATATAAAAAAATAGAAATGTTTAAGCGTCCTTCACATTTTGGGTTACATGCTACTAGAAGCGAATAGAGAAATCTGGCGATTTTGTAAGAAATTTTGTATATTATATTTTGGAAATTTGGAGACTAGAAAACAAAATAAAACACATATGTTTAGCCACTTTGAGAAAGAATTTAGCCAATTGGCTAAATTTGGCCACAGAACAGAACCCGGCTCCCTTCCTATCTATAATTTTAACTTTTCCTCACTTTTCCTAACTTTTTACCTACTTTATTATGACACGGAATCGCCAGTTTTTCTTCCCACCCACCACTCTGTCCCGGGACACGTCGGCACCGATTTTTAACCTCTGGGGGTAACCCAACTTGGTTTTTCACCCCTACTTACTCCCGATTGGTAAGTAAGTAGCTTCTAGGTTCTGTAGGTAGGTAAGAAGTTGACACCAATAGCAGCGGGGCCCTCACAGTTTTTTTTACTATTACTTAGTTACTTGTTATAGATATACCACGATCACTGATGCCGCAGGAGATTTTTTTACCCTTGGGTAACTTAGCCCAAGTTTTTCACACCCCCCCCCCACCCCCCACCCCCCGACCCGATTGGTAAGTAACTTATAGGTCCAGTAGGTTAGTAGGTAGGTAAAAAGTTGCCACCAAGAGCATCGGGCCCCCTGACAGTTTACTACTAGGTAGGTAGGTAATTATTATACCACGATCACTGAGGCCGCAGGAGATGGATATACTTTTTACCTATCGGATAGATTAAAAAAACTTTACCTAGCGTCTAGATAGAACTATCTATCTACCTACCTACCTTCCTTCAAGATGGGATGTATTTTTTAACCTACCTACTTGTTGGAGATAGATACTTTAGCTAGCTACCCGGCGTGGGTAAGTTTTTAGTTTTTACTACCTGCCGATGAATATATATATATATATATATATATATATATCTACCCTATTTACTTACTTACCTACCTACCTACCAAATGGACATTTCTTTTTACTGGCTGTTGAGTAGGGTAGGGATAATCAACCGCAACTTGAATTAATCGTACCTTACTCACTTCTCTGATTGGCGTGAATATCTCTTTTTTTATTGTAATCTTATAATATTTCAAAAAGATTTTGGGAGTTGGAAAAAAATAAAATTGTGTTTTGAACTTTGGAGTTTTTCAACTAAAAAAGCCTTTAAAAAAATTAATCGATAAATTGGATACCCTGTTTTGTATACAAATCATGCAAATGATATTTCGGGAGATATTAAAAGACTTTGTTTACTCTACCCACTTTTTCGAAATATTATTATCATTATGTCAAATAATGGAGTAGATTTGGAAATTGCAAGCATTATGGACCATTATAGTAGGTACCCCGGCCCCTTTTTTTTTTTCTTTTTTTTCTTTTTCCAAGTAGAGATTTCAGCCTAGAGATAGGTGTTTTTAAATGATGTAAAAAGTCCAAAAAAGAAAAAAACCTGTTGCATAAAAACTTACTAATGAGGGTTTGTGGGGTAAATTCAGTGAGTTGATGGCTAATAAAGACTGTCAGATGTAACATACCATAGTAAAAATTAGCCATGGTAAAATTTTCCTCTCACAAAGCTATGGCCCAACAAGATCATTTTGGCCCCACATGTGAAATAATATCAAAAGGGAGGACTCGGTTGGGGATTGGGTGAAGGGGGAGGGGAGGGGATGGCATGTTTTTGTTGGCAAGTTGTGTGACTTGGCTGAAATGGTATAGGCTAGCTGTTACAATATCCACTATGATTAGAATGGTCCGGATTGATGGAATTTTTTTTTTGTTTCCGGAGGAGGATCATGCCGAACAAAGACTTCCTCACACCTCGTGGCCTTTGGGTGAACCAGCACCCAGGAAATAGGTACCACATGGTAAGAAAATCTCAAAATCCATTGAAATTATTTCTAAATATTACAAAAATATCCCTTGCTTAGACTAAATCCTCAAGGTCTCCGAGTTCAAATCTAACATTTTTGGGGGGCTTAATATGACAATTAAGAGTGTCTTGCTCAAAAAGGCAAAGGTACTAACAACATGGCCTCACCCTGGCCCTCCTTATGTACCTTGCAATTAGGTTAATGCGGAACAAAGGAGTTTCTTTGCACATATCCTCTCCACGGACCTACAAAAAAATATGTTAAAAATCACACACCATGCAGTCAGTGTTGCAATAACGCAAGGGCCAGGTTTTCCTTCCCTGCAAGTTAAGACTCATTTGCTTGGTTTGTTTGTTTGTTTGTGTTTTTTTTCAAAAAAAAATTCGGGGAAGGTTTTTGTTTTTGGAAACCTTGTGGGTCCCCTTCCGGGGCCAGGAAAAGGCGGAAAAAGGGGGCTGGGGAAAGAAGGGAAGGGGCTTCCTATTATGTGTAAGGTAATAAGTGTAAGGTAACGCCTTGGTGTGAGGGCATTATTGGAAAGGAAGCCTCATGTGAGGTGATAGTGCGTGTGTAGGCCCCATTTTGTTGATGCCCTCATCCAAGGGTGTTGTTAACCCTAGTATGTAAGGATGCTGCAGAAAATGGAAGATCCTGCCATAGAACTGAAGAACCCTCTTCAAGAATGGAATAACCCGTCCCTTATGGGATGGGAGATTATGCTTTGGAATATGGTCTTGGAATCGGCAAAGACTATGAGATTTTGTACAGATCTTTTTTTTAACCTTGTTTGTTGTTCTTTCTGTGCACCTTCCTGGCACCTGAAACTCTCTCTCTTTCTACTACTCGCAGGAAACTTAGTAGGGAACAAGTGCAGTAAAAACTAAAATTTCTTCACCTATTATTTACTACGCTAGGAGGAGGAGGAGGATGATGATGATGGTACAGATTTTTTTACCTATACAATAGACCAGGAAAAAGGACATGGTAAAAAGGCCAAAAGTGCAACTCGAAGAAGAGACGGCGACCGTACCCCCCAACCCCCCCCCCTCCCAAGCATAATAAGATATGTGGTTGAAACACGTTCTACCGTTGGATTCGAGCAGGATCTACGGTCGTGGTTCATGGGTACTATTGAGCCGTAAAGATATATATATATAAGTGACCCAGTATTGGTTACGAGTAAAAAATAAATTACTGCCCGTGGGCCCTAGAGGAAGTTACAAGTTACCGCCAAAGGAGCAACAAGCATTGGCTACTGAGCGATTCTTTCTATTTTTTGGTTGGTTTAAATTTTTTGTTACTAATGCGGTTTTCACGAAATTTTAGTAAGTTAAATTACTTTAATACCCTTTCGGAATTCTATCGTGCGGTCCAGCTTCTGCCTCGTGAGTGACTCAGAGTCTGTGTGGGCCCTACCAAAGTAAATTTCCACGCAAACAAAAGGAGGTGGTGGTAGTGCAGTGGAGCTTTTGGTGGTGGGCCCAAATCAGTTGCTATTCAATAACATAACACTTGACTTAAAAAATTTCATTTTTGTTTTTATTTTTGGGCACTCTTATTTAATTCTATCCTTTTGAGAAAATGGGAAGGAAAGAACAAGTCCTATCACTTCTCTCATCAACATCTCTATCCCTATCTACATATATGCATCTCCCTAATCCCTAGATACCATAGTAACCTTGGCAGCTTGGACACTAATTAGATTATTTTCCATAACTGATGAAAATTTAAAAATTTAATAAAAATTCTCCTCTCCAAAGAGAAATTTTTTTGGGTGAAGGAAATTTTATTGCAATCTTCAAGAATATTTTATTTTTTCAAAATGATTTTTTTTCAAATTTTATTTAATTATTGAACAGACATGTGTCAAAATTTGCCAGGTACTATGGGTATATATATATATATATATATGTATGTGCAAAAGTTAGTTGGTTCAGGTTTTTGGTCCTGTTCCCCTGAACTAACTACTGTCAAAACTGTACCACATAGCTTTTGTTTTCTCCACTTAACAAACCCCCTTGGAAAGACTCCCCAAAACTTGCTTTGAAGCTCTGGAGTAAACAATCTTCAATCTTCATCCACTTTGATAAGTAGGTTGAAAGTTTGACTTTTCTTAACATGTATCTTGTGGGTTTCAATCTAACCTTTTTTTTCATCATCCTTGTTAGTGATAAGAACGGATCAACTCTCATTCATTCATTCATTGGGAGTACCTAGTGATATGGACTATTTTAAGGACACATTACTAGTGTTCACTCTAACCCTTTTACCCCTCCTCCACCACATTTGTAGCTTCCCAAACAGATTTGAGCCATTGACTTCTTGTTGGGGTGAAACCCTTTAAATCCCTTACCAATCAGCAAATTTGGTGAGTTCTAGCCAAATTCCAACACCGAGATTTCCTGGAAATAACTTAACTTATTAGAGTTGAATTCTCACAAATCATAGAGCTCCAGTTGGAATATTTTAGTCCAACTCTCAACACATAAACCCACCATCATGTCACTTGCGTTTTCCCTTACCTCCCATGGCCTTTACCCTATCACCATAATCTTTGGCACTTCCTCACCTGTGTTGACAACCCTCTTCCTTCTCCATTATAAACATGTAAATTTGCCACTGAAATTTCGGATGTGCACTCAAAACTGGGAAGGATACACAATTTTGATGAAGGTATGTTTTTGATTGAAAGGGGGAGTGGTTTTTCCATAAGATTTGATGGTTGCATGAATTCTGATTTTGTTTTTGGAGATGTGAAAATGTTTACACCAACACTCAAGATGTGCACAATGGCTTTATTCTGGGGAAGTGATGTGTGCCATGGCTGAGTATTGGGATCCTGGGAAAAGCTATGTTCATCAATAGGATTCTGACTATTGATTGTCTGGTGTGTGTCCTGGACTTCGATTTTTAGACACACCCAAGCGAAATAATAGGTTGTGAAGCAAGTAATTGTGAATTTAAATCATGAAATTTACACCAGCGCACAATCCATTGGAAAGCTAGTCCACCTTGGTAGCCTCTCTTGTAAAATCCCTCCTCACACTACTGAAGTAACTAGTAACCACCTAAGTAAGTGCCTAAGTATACCTAGTAGGCGAGTAGGCAGGGAATATAAGAGGTAACTAAGTTAGTAGGTGAGTACATAAAGGCACTTGTTGGCTACAAGGTCATAGGTAGGTAGGTAGGTGTGTTATCATTAGTACATAGTTAACCACCATGGTTATTAGTTCACTATGGTTAGTTATAGGAGAGGAAAACAATGAAATAGTATTCTGTCCACATGCCATCCATCCATCCTGCTGGGTGGGTGTGGTTCACTATGGCCAATATTGACATTGTCTTTTCTTTCCCCCTTGTCACCACATAGCTATTGCTAGCAATTCAGGGTCTAACCCTCTGCTCACATAACCCCCGCCCCTGCCCAAAAAGAAAAGTTTCACCTAGAAAAAAAAGTAACACCACCAAGATCTTTCCTCCTGCCACATAGGACAACATGGCCACCTCATCACATGGGCTGTGGCTGCATTTTTGCCACACAAGCAAATCTCCATAACATGAGAAAAAGAACATAAAAATGAAAGAAAATAAACAAGGATATAATATATAGTATAAAAGGAATAAAGTAAAATTACAAAAATCGTTGCCATCAATCTTCTTTTTTTGGGGAGGTAGGGGGGTAAGAAGGTGGGGGCGGGGGGTGGGAGGGGACACTAGGGCTGAGTTTTAAAAGCGAGGTGGTAGGTTTACGCGGTTTGATCCACAAATGGCCAAAGCCCTCAGTGTCAGATTGGGGAACTGGGTCGCTGCTAGAACCTAGTAGGTAGTAACTCTTTAAGGTGAGTCCTTTGTGTGTCACCACTACGACATGATCCCCCCCCCCTCCTCCTCCTCCTCCCTCTCCCCACTTCCCCTCTTTACCCCCTTGATGAATAGGTCACAACCCAATAAAAGGATTTTTTTGTTTGACATCCATGTAGAGAGAAGTTAATGGAGGGCATGTGAAGAAGGAGTGACCTAATGTCAGGGCCCCTATCTCATTGGCCCAAAATCCTCCTCTAATGACCATGTGGTTTAATTCCCAACTAGGTGCCTATTACAGCTCATGTAATAGAGGATGTAACATGAAGGGAAAATGGTTCATTGAAGAGATGGGTAGATAAATATGTATACAACACACCTAGCCTATACACCTTCTTATATAGCCTTCCCTTTTTACCATTTTACCTACCTACCTACCTAAATTTGCACCTGGTTCATCTTATTCAAGGCTTTTGAGAAAATTGGCTGACACGGCAATCATTTATTGGCTCTGAGCATGGTAGTTACACCCCACCATTAGCCTGGCTGGTTTTATCAACCTCCTGGAAATACATAGGTAGGTAAGCCATCTTGTAGCCAAAATAGCTAGAAAGAGGGGGATGGCGTGCAACAGGTTATATATAGGCAGGGCTCAAGGTAACCAGGGCAATAGGGTTACCTAGTCCATACCTAATCATGATCTTCAGCAATGACAGACATACAGACCAGCCTATCAGCAACCGACCTGCCTAGATCTGAAAGGGAAATTTGGTGCTTTTTTGCCTGATTATAGGTACCTACCAGTTGCTTCCCTCACCCAACCTACCCACCCACCTCCTACACTTTGTATAAAGTGTACAGAGTTTTTCACTTTTTCCTGCAGGTGTTGGTGTCGTGAGGAAGCTTGTCGTCCAAGGCGGATATTTATTAATAAATTATTTTACGTGAAATTAGGTGGGGCGGGTGGTGGGGAAGGGGGGGGGGGAGGGGGGGAGGTGTAGGGGGTTCTGGGGATGGGCGGGAAATGCCCTAAAAATGAGCTTCCGCTGACTATCTCTTAAGTCATGCGAGTATCTCCAGACCTAATTGCTTACTCAATCCAAGCCGTCAGTAATGATCACTACATTATTCTTTCTATGGTAGTGTTGCATCCAAGCCGTCGGTCATGATTTCCACAACGCCAATCCATTTCCCAAGCCCCCCTCCACAGCCCCCAGACTCACCCGCCTCTCTTTTTTTACATAGGTAAAAAAAAACTCTTGACCATTCACTTTCCCTAGCCGGGGCTTTACTTTTTAAACCTAACTTGCATTTTTTTAACTCCGGAGTTTTTTACTATACAGATGTCACTTTTGCATGCCTGTTGCCCTCTAATAACCCTAACTTGTGAGTAACTTTACCTTAAGTGAGAAGTCGGTGCACAGTTTTGTTTTTGGTTTTTTTTTTACTGTTCCGGTGAGGGTTCAAATGTTTTTTGAACCTTGCCCGTGCTTGAAGATCAGGACTTTTTTTTAGCTACTTTTCTACTAGGTACCTACTAGGTTGGGATGAGACCGCTTAAGTAAATGGCCCCAGAAAGTGGGTGTCAAAGTAGCGGAGACCACACTGTAGTTGCTTGGCCAAAACCGAAACTGTAGTTAAATACCATAACCTACCCAGAGTTTTTTTTTTTTTCCAAACATTTGT
Source organism: Sphagnum contortum (assembly GCA_963920785.1). NCBI lineage: Eukaryota > Viridiplantae > Streptophyta > Sphagnopsida > Sphagnales > Sphagnaceae > Sphagnum > Sphagnum contortum. The sequence continues at coordinate 8,102,377 of OY987288.1, forward strand.
GATGTAGTCCACCAGAAGATTTAGCCAAATTTGGCTATAGACCAGATGTGAAAGTAGATAATTTTAATATTTTGGCTACCTTCCGGAATCTGGTGTAGAAATCTGGCGAATTTGGGCAAATTGTTTTTCACAAAAATCAATTTTATGTGTACAAAATCATAATTTTCAGGTCGAAAATCCCCCCCCCCCGCCCCCCCCCCAGGCCCCCCGCGCCCAAAAAAAACGCTGACGATACCCTAACAAGTGGATCTGGCCCTGCACTTTCTCGGGCCACCTGCCGGCCTTCAATTTAAAGTACATTTTGCTGAATCTTTGAAAATACAGTACAATTTTTTTTTTTTTGGTGTATGGAATATTCTGCCCTGAAACACAGGTGCGCCGAAAAATTCCAGTGACTCCCTCGAGACCAATTAGCATCCCATTCCTTATCGCATCGTCCAAATGATAGATTGGACGGTCGATCTAGATCCACGCTGAAGGTGGGCCAATCATTTCCGTCCAGAAACAGACAAGCTTCGACCGTTGGATCTCTGCAATTTTTTTGCGGCAGGAGATTGACCATATAAAACTGATCCATTAAAATGACCCCACTGTGAAAAAGGGTAAGGGGAAAAAAAGAAAAAAAGAAAAAGAGGTATAATAATTAATTTGGCTAAATGTATCTTGCCCATATGCTTTCGGCGAGCTTTGACCAAGCAAGAACTTGTGTGTCAGGAACCGGAACAGACCCGGAGGTTATCATGCTTTTTTTTTTTTTTTTTTTGGAGATTCCTAGCCTTTGTGTGTGTCTCATTTCTCAAAAGAATCAAATGACTCTATTATCTATTTTGGTATGTGCCCATGGTTTTCAAAAGAATTGCCCATTTGTTCGTTGTTGGCTCTTTCATGAAAATTGTAGGTTCTGTATTGCCCTTTTAAATAGCCGCGACCAGCAGCGGTTCTCTGGTTCTGAATTATTTTTTTTCCGAATCAAAAAAATCGACAAGTGTTTGAAAATTTCAATACCCGCCCAACACTGGTATGAAGACGTACGAACCACCAGTGTTGTGCAGTTCTTTGAATTTATAAACAACTACAGGGGTTCCGAGTTTTTAATTAATTATTTCAAAACCCTTCAAGAACCAGCAATTTTAATGAACGGTCAGTTTTGTGGTCCGGTAACTCTAACTCGATAGTTTTCCAAAACGCTGTGGTTATATACCAGACCTAGGCTCACGGTTATGAACCTTAAGAACAGCCCTGATAACCGGAAGCTCTCTGATTTCAAAACCCAGCAAAAAGAAAAATGGGTGTCCTGCATAAATTCAAATAATGGCAAAACAGCCCTTTTTAAATTCAAATAACTGTTAAAATGGTTCTTTATAAATTCAAATAACCACGAAACACAGGTAAGAACCCTGGTCAGACCCCCGGTGCGTGTTGGGACCAACCTTGGTCGGGTATTAGAAATGGCATCCACCCTTTCAGGTGTTTTTGGGTGGTTGTTTAATTTCATACCCATGATATTTAAAAATCAGAAGAACAGATTCTGACATATGGCCATGGTTCTCAAAAAATATTCAAAAACTTCATTCTGATATCTCACCCTGGTTCTCACCCCCAAAAAAAAAAGAAAAAAAAAAAAAAAAAACGTCAAATAACCTTCGATAAAATTGTCAGTTCTTTCATGTTCTTGGGGTTTTGAAATAACTGGAACTTGAGGGTTTTTTAACTCCAAATTCTTTTCAAGGAATTGGAATTGGAGATTCCTTAATTTTGAGTTTTTTTTATAAAAAAACCCTGAATGGAACGTTCTTTAGTTCTAAATTCTTCAAAAAAATCTTCACCCAAGGTTATCAACAAAATCAAAAAACCATCCAACTACTTGAAACCACTGCCTGAAAAGAGAGTAAGGAATTATGAATTCGAACAGCTAAAAACTTAAAACATGTATCAAACCTTTTGATTAAATCAAAGGAAATTTGATTTCTTCTTTTAAAATGTATTGTTGAGGCTACATGACCATACAAAATACTACCCAACTAGTCCACACTCCCAATTTTTAAAATCCTAAGGTTCAGATGGGTCCTAACACATATAAAATCAGCAAGAAATTCTTGCAAATAAAACCCCTTTGCCCAAGCCTTCGTATTTTGGGTTCAAGTTCTGTTGTCATGAAGGCCAAGACCAAAATCCTGTCACCTTCCCCTCAAAGAAAATTTGAATTGGCTTCAAATACATTTCTCAGGATTAAAAATGAAAACACAATTTGGTCATATCCGAACTGAATTGAACACTTTCACCCTTTATACCTCTACCCACCTCCTCTAATGTCCAACTATAGTGTTAAATTAATTACAATTTTTTTAATTCAAACTAATATTTGAATCCCTTCAATAACCATGATCATGCTCGGGGACCACCTTTGGCCAATCTTAAAATCCATGGAAAATACATTATTAGGTACAGGATTAATATTTTCCATACCTTTTGGTCATGGACATTCACATGCCATATGTTCATGCCACATCAACCCAGTACTGACAACTTTAACCATAAGTATGCTATCACAACTCTTGCATCCATTGCCTTAGGCTTGTGATTAAGCTTTATCCAGGATATCAATTTGAGCTGAAAACAAAGTTGATGGCCCAACATCCAAAATATTGTCGGGCCAAACTCTGACCCAATTACATTACATGAGAGTTCATAACAAACCTCATTTTGTGGACAAGAAATTCTTGCCATTTTGTCTAATAGTGGAGAATGTCATGGCTCTAACCTTGCTCCCAAGAGAAAGGCAAAATTTGTTTTTCCATAGTTGAAAGCTAGCCCAAAGTTTTGAAAGTTTGGTGAAGCTTAAGGAAAATGAAACACTCATCCTAACAAAACAAAGATGTGTGGGAATTAAAGGGAGACATTCAAGGCTTCCAACAACATGCACTTACACAGCTAGGACCTAGAGCCTCATGTAAAGATCTAACCTTGTTGTAGAACAAGTTACAACCTACTTTTGGGGAAACTTCGATTTATACCTTCAGGACTTAAAAACTAAGACAAATGAGGGTTTGATTGTTTCCAAATCAAGAGACTGGTTGGTGAAAAGTGGTGAAAGTTTCACTTCTCCAAAGGATCATAAAATACTATGTATTGGGAGATCATAGAGGACATTTTAATGTCATGGATTTTATCTTTTGACATAACATAGTTCACAATTTTGGAACATAATAAAGTGATGACATTATAGTTATTTTGAAACCACAATTACCACCTCATTTTTGGATTTCATATAATGTAAATATAGAATGTTAATTTTTCTTTTCACACATTATTTGCAATTGGTTCCAAAATGAAATCATGGTTCTGATTCTTAAACTAATTGCTATAACAATCTAATATCTTTGGAGGCATGGTTTGCTATCAACATTGAAAAGAAATCATGATTTCATATGATTATAAGATTATTTTGTGCCATTAGATCAATCTTTAACACTATCAACATTCAAAAAGTCACACACATCAAACATGCATATAAATGTGGCAAGCTTGTGTGGCAATGATGTTGCGAAAATTTGTTGCAAGCTTGCATGATGAATTAATACAAGGGACAAATTGCTACAATTGTGCAATGTGTGTGAATTGCCCAACTTGCATTACACTGACCTTCATTTACTTAGCCCGAGGTTTGTTAAGTAGTATTGATAGTAAAGAATTTCATTAACTCCTAATTTTGCAATGAAATGTAAACTTAATATGTGTTCTTTCCCTCTAAAAAAAAAGGGGTGTAAGAGTTTCAAGATGGGATTAAAATAAGCTCTTCAAAATGTATTCACATACATGTCAAACTACATAAACCAGTAGAAATGAAATTTGAATCACAAGTTAATTTGCATTCACAAAATATTGCACAACCTAGACCTAGGAGGAGGAACCACCTTCCTCCTTTATTATGTAGCTCCCCACATGGGTTAGATTTGAATGTTCATCTTCCTAAGATTTTCAAATGGAAGTTTTAACATTACCAAATTATGAGTACTTCAACTTTGAAGGCTGATAACTATTTTATTTTGCCTCCAAATCTAAAGCTATGAAGGGAAAAGTTGTAAATCTTGAAAAGAAATTTCCAACGACATATCAAGCTTCTCCATTGGAGTTGATTTAACCTCTCTACACATGATGATTAAATGATCGAAAGTCATTTTGAAATTTTCTTTTTAACTTTATGTGACCATAACTTCAAATCTTTATTTTTGGAATGTGATCCCACAATACATGTTTTTAAATATATTTCAAGACCTTTTCAATAAACCAAAGAGGGTTCAATTTGGACAAGAAGAACAAACCTTGTTCCAAATATTCGAACATTCCTTGAAGTGGATTCACAAACATACATGTTGTGTTATTTTTGTAACAATGACACAAAGATCCATAATTCTTTTCCATTTCATTGTGAACATATTTCATCTTCTCACCAACTTGGATAAGAACCAACTTGGGATTACTTCCTAAGGGCAACCTACTCAATCATCGAAATAGTTAATGAAGCTTCTTCAATTTGCACCTTGCTATTAATTCTACCTTGGTAATAATTTTTTTCCATTGTAATAAAAAAATTGTATTATAGTTAATATTAATATGATAATTAAGCTCAAAATAAATTCGACACATTATAAATTTTTAATCTATGAATTCACCTATAATTTTAAAAATTCAACCCCAGAAACACCAACATTAAATGAAACCAAAGCTTGACATCACTTCACATTCCTATTGGGGTGAAAACACGGTCAAAGGAGCTAGGGGCACCAAGGTAAAAATCATTTTCCAAGGCCTGCACATGACACTTATCACTTTTGTGTTGATTTATAACTTTAAATTTTGTATTTTGGGTACCCCATTTAACATTGCATTTTAAATATAAATATATTTTGACTACAAATTGATTTTATATCATGTATATCATGCATTCATGCCTTCTATCACATAAACATGAATAATTTTGTTAAAATACATTTTCAACATTCATAATTTTCAAGATCAAAAACATTTTTGAACCAAATGTGTTTAAATATGTTATAAAAACAATTGTCATTAATTCAATTCCTTTTGCTTTTCTAATCATCAATGTGAAAATCCATTTCAATTTTTAGAAGAAACGGTACACATATGGTAGAAAATAAGGATTGTTCACTCTCAAGGTTAAAGTGTTTTGAACATGCAAAAACATTTTTTATTTGTGTCAAGCTTTAACATGTAATCTTTGCAAATAATGAAATATATTCCAAAAACAGTTATGACAATCCAAATTATTATATTTCACTTGCGATCTTTCAAACATATAAAAATATAGTTTTAAAGAGTGTCCATTCACTTGGGTGGGTCCTTTGATTGTGTTTTTACCCATTATGTTGTAAAATCTCATACCATCAAATATGAGAGTCCAAAGGCACTCCTTGAATATAAATGCCCCAAACACAAAAAAACTAAAACTTGTTCACATTAAATTAGGTTGTAACAACAAATAAAAATTATAAAAACTAAGACTGTAATATCATGGCAAGTTCAACATTTCGGTGTTGGACAAGGTTATTAACATCAACCTTGTCACATCACATTAGTCATGTTAGTTTTGAAGTTTATGTAACCCAGTATCATGTTGGTTTAGAGTCAACATTAGGTCAACCCATGTCAAAGCAATATCTTTTCATGTAGGGGTAAAAAATTTACCCCAATGGTGACCAACAATTACGATAACAAAAAATAAAATTCAGACCATTAAACCCAACGATCTGAATCCAATCCCGAGAAAATAAATAAAATTTTAAATTAAAAAAATCTTAACTATCAAAAAATGGCGATTAGATTTTGATCATCACTTAAATGGCCAAGATTTTATATTGCAACTAGTCCACACCTTGATCATAATCTGTTTTTGAATGAAATAAAATAAAATGTTGACCATTGAAAAATATTGATGATATTTTGGTTGCCATTTGAACGGCCATGATTTTCAATCACAATTAATACACACCTTGATCATAGTCTAGCAGCCTAAATCTAATCCCAAAAGTGAAAACTAAATAATTTTTTAACCATAAAAAAGTTTCAATTTGATTTCAATTGTCATCTAAATGGCCAAGATTTTTGGTCACAATTGGTCCAAACCCAAATGACCGTCCAACAACCTAAATCCAATCCCAAAAATGAAGATTTTGTTTTTTATTATTGAAATGTGGCAACCGAATTTTAGTCATTATCTAAATGGTCAAATTTTCGATTGCAATAAGGCCACACTTCAGTCGCAATCTAATAATCTGAATTCGGTCATGAGATGATTTATTCATGAAATATGAAAATTTATAATTAATTATCAAACTATTAATAACTAATAATTAAACTTATTTGCATAATAATTTTATTTTTATTGTGAAAATGTCTAATCAATGTCATGGTTGATTTTACAAATTGACACATCATGACTAATATTAATGTGACAACTAACATAAAAATGGCACATCACGTCATTTTTGACAACTTTGATGTTGGATAACAATTTTATTTTCTCTAACAACTTGCGCACAATATCTATCTTTTTTTTTCAAAAGAAACAATGTTTTTTGTTCTTGATGTTACTTTTGCCTAAACACATCTCTTATTTTCTGAATAAGATTTGTAGTGCATATGTATGACAACACCCTAGCAACTAACATTTTTTCAAAACTTTCTAATTATCCTCCTTTGGCACAAGCTTGCCCTAAACAAGCCATTCAAACTTTCTCACAAGCATTTCATACTAGGGTGTAGTCAATATAACACATACCATCACAAGTATAATGCTTGCTTGGTTTTTTCATGTTTCAAAGTTGTAATTTAATTTAATTTTGAAATTGTAAAATTTATTTATATAGTAGGATTTTTAATATATCGTGGGAACATGTGAATTAATTTGAAATTAATCCAATGAATAAAAAATAAACAAAAGCATTCTTTAACATTGTAACACTTGTTTTTAAGAAGTAAAAAGACTTGTGAATGGATCTGAATGTTTTTGAAAAAGACATTTTTTGCCAAAATTTTAACATAAAATTTAATAAAATAATATGAAGAATTTTTTTTATTGTATAAATATGTATTTGAAAATTTTCAAAAATATTCTAAGAATATTTCCCAAAAAACAATCACAAAAGTAATTAGAAAGTAGGTGGGTGTGGCTTGTGTTATCCCGTTTGCACCCACTATTTTCAAAATGATTACATATTGATCCACATTTTTTCCCACAAAGTATTCCAATGTGATGGAATAGAGCAATACCTTATTCTTGGTGAAGGTCAAATTTTATAATTTGAGGACCACCCATGAAATATATGCCAATTTACAAATATTGAACATGCCCATATGTTTTGATGATGGTGAAAATTTGTTGTAGCTTGAATCACTATGACCACCTCATGTCTTTATTTTCAAAACTACTTTGTAGTCATTAGAGACTCCCAATCCTTCAAAATGACACCATTTGCAAACAACCTCTTCGTGAATGAAAGAAGGAACAATAGGTCAACTCATGAATGACCTTCAAGAATTAGGAAAAAAAAATATTACCCTATAGCAACATCCATTGAAATGTTGCCCTCTAAGAATGTTGCTACTATTTTGATTACCAAATCATGAGTAATTTTGTAAAAGTTTTCGGGCAACCTCTTTTTAGGATGGCACCTAGTAATCACATTCAATAGAAACCCAGATCAAAACTTATGCAAAAAAGCTTACACACACATATTCAAAGATCTATCCACAAGGTTTTGTAACAATTGTGAAAAAACTAATTAAACCTTGACCCTTACCCCTAACTTTCTATAACATGGAAGGATATGATTGTGGGAATTCTTGGGGATTGAATGGGACACTATTACACATGCACATTCAAAAGTCTATGCACAAGGTTTTGTAGTTGTTTCAAGAGAGCTGATTGAACTTTAAACCTTGAACCTCGTCTCTCTATAGTAACAAAGGATACAATCATTACTACAAAACCATGGTTTTTATGCTACTAGTATTATGTCTAAAATGACTTTATAATCAATATTTAAACCACGCTAATAGTTTGAAGTGACTATGTGTATCCCTCACAACTAACATCAAAATTAGCAATGTCCATTACGACTAAAAAAATTACCATTATAATCAAATCAAACAATATGTTGCACATGTGGTGAAAGTGGGTGCCCACATGGACTTATCTATGTTGATTAATAAACTAACAAGATTGAAATTAGTCATAAAGTATGACACACATGATCATGGTGCTGCTTTTTAATGATGTGGTAATGGTAAAATGGAAAATAAATTTCCATTATGAAAAAAAATGACAATAAAATATATTTATCATGTTTTCAATCATTAGTCATAATTATTCAAATAAATAAATAATTTAAAAGAGTGAAAATTTGAAAAAATGTAATGAAAAAATGTAATAAAAAATGGAATTTACTACTTTTATTAATCAAAATAATTAATTAAATTTACATGCTCATCTTGAATCATTCAAATTACATGATTTAATAAATATTTATGATGAATAAATTGAACACATATATCTCCAAATTAAATTACACCGAAAATAAACCATTTATTTATTCATTTATGATCAAATGACATGAGTAAAATGGAAGAAGAAAATAAATATTTTGTTTTAACTTAATAAAAAATAAAATAAAGATAATGTACATGTGATTTAAATTTGAAATTAAGTATAGTAAAAAACTTTATTGAATAAAATTAAACTAAAATCCATTGTTATTACAAAAACATTATAGCTTGAATTCAATTTTTGTATTTTTATCACAAAAATCAATATATGATTGAAGAGATAAACAAATTAATAACATAATGTCAAAAGGGAAATTGTCTTGTTATGATATTTAAATTTATTTTTGCTAAAACATTCTTTTTCGATAAATGTATGACATAAATCAAAGTATGTAAATTAATGTAATGTCTAAAATCTGGATTAAAAATATTATAAAATTAAAGGAAATGATGAAAGCAAGGAAACCAAATGTCCCATAGTTCTATTCAAAATTTGTAACCCAAGCAAATGTTTTTTAAAAATGCTTGAATTTTTTAACAAATATTTATTTATTTTCTCACTTTTTGAATTGAAAGGAATCATTCAATTCAATGTGATTATGGTAGTAAATTATTTTTACCTAAAACAATTATTAAATTATAACCCAATCAAAGATTTGAAATTTTAGACCATTATATACGAATTTCTGAAATAAATGTTTTAAACCATCTTAATATTGTACATTTGTGAAATGGAAGAAAATAAGAAAGTTTCATATAATTAGAAAGTAAAAAAATTAGATGTACCTAAATAATATTTGAATATATAATTCAATTAAAAATTTCAAAACATACATTTGAAGTTGTTCAATATGTATTTAAAATAGTTGTTATTTACATATTATTTTAAACTAAAGAAATTGCAAAATACAATGTAAAAATGAACCTACCAAAAAAATTACATCAAATAATGACTAAAAAAACGTGCATTTTAAAATTCAAACTATGTGTTTATATCTTTTATGATGTCATTTCTTGTTATCATGTGAATTGGTGGCTTGGTGGTCAAGGCCTTAGAATGTGGCCAAAAAGGTTGTGGGTTCAAATGTCATTTTGAGGATTCATCAATAAAACAAAATCTTGAGTTTGGGAATTTGATGATTTGTATGGCATCAACTAACAATATGTCAACAATGTTGGTTCAAGGAAGAAAAAACACACACACACACACACATTTTTAAATTTCTAATGTTGAATCCTAGGTCAAGGGTAACAATGTTTTGGATTCATCTATAGTTCCAAAACAAATTAAAGCCTTATAACATCATTATATATTCATATAAATAATTTAATGTGAAATTTGAAATTAAAATAATAATGCCATGTCAATAATAATTCTAATCATTTTAGTCATTTCCAACAATCATCTTAGTCATTTCAAATAGTTGTTTTTAATCATGTTATTCATATAGTTTTTGTCACATTTGTGTCAAAAAATGATTAGTTTGTCTTATCTACATCCAATTTTGTCCATTGTTTGATGTGATTAATTTTTTTACTAATTAAATAAAAAAAGACCAATTGAAAAACACATATTTGTAATAGTGAATTATGGGAATTTTTGGGATTTAATGGGACAATATCAAAGACAAAGTGTCAACATGTTCAAATCCCTATTCCCAAATGAATTCTAAGACAATGATAGTCATGGTCGATCGAAAAAAAAATCCTATAAGTAAACATTAGTTTTAATTTGTGGGAAATTTCTGAACACTAATTGAAAACATATAAATTATATGTTTATGATACTTAATTAATTGTGTATTAATCCTTTGCAACAAGAAAATGGGAGACGTTAAATAACCTTAAATGAGTTTTAATCTCTAATTTCTAAGTTGAGTTAGGTCAAGTTTTACATGACAACAACATGGCCATTTACAATTGGTCTTTTAACATAATACTACATTGTTTCAAATCAATATGATTGATTTCATTTTTAGTTTATATAGGTAAATGAAACCAAACTTGGTTTTTTGAATTAGAATATTTCTTGCAAACCAAATAGTCCTCTTGTGGAACCCAACCCACCTACATCATAACTTGTAATCAACTTTGAATATTCTTGGAAACTAGAACCATATGCTCCTACCAAATTTAAAAACCTAGCGAAAACTAAAACCTAAGTGGGTCCATTCACAATTGGGGTACCAAAAAAGAGTGTCTATGTTTTTAAGGACTACAAAAGACAATTTTATCTTACATTATTATAGTTGTAGTGGATTGTTGTATGCCCAATAAATAAAATGATGTTTTGTTAAATTAATAAACATATTTTTAAATAATTTGGATATTATGTAAATGTCATTTTGAGTCCTACAAATTAACTATATCAAGTGTCTAAACTGCATTTTTTTACAGGAATCAAAAGGAATGCACTAAATCATACAAAAATGTCAAAGTTTTGAAATTTTGGAAAAAAGGTTGCAATGCAAAGGACTCATTTTTTTAACCATTTGACAAAAAAAATAAAAAATTCAATGGGTTCAAAATGTTTAGCTTTATGTGTAAGTCACATGTGCAAGAAATAATCTTGCCAAAACACATGTTTGGTTGTCCATTGAAATTCATTTTGGAAATTTTTATAGATTTTTTTCATTTTTGGCTTTTAACCAAACTATTCATACACAATTATGTATGAATGTGAAAACTCACCATTGTCACATGAATTATTTTAAATTGGATTAATCAAAATTTTCACCTAAATTTGTTTCAAGTAAATTTTATTTGCAAAATGACCCCATAAAAGTCCTAGAATCCTTTTTTCGTTTTTTTGGTACCCCAATCATGAATGGACCCAATTTTAAATTTCTATCCACCCAACTGACCTAATTTAACTTATAACAAAACATCCACTTTCAAGGCTTCTAGACTATAAGGAGCACACCCATCAAAGAACTAATGTGAAAAAATGTTGCAAGTGTTCAAGTGGTCAAGACATGGAGTTATACCCTTGAAATATGGTAGTTTGGAGAGTTTTAGCAACATTGTACGCTTTTTTAAGCCATACAATTGAATCAATGCCAAGGATCCAAGTACCCACCTTCCTTGGTGTTGGTTGTATCTTGGGGCTAGATTATTGCAAGTCCTTATTTGAACAAATAATGATGTTATATCTTCAAATAACATTCCACAATGCATCCCGTGGGCCATGACTTAGTGTATAGTAACACATAAGAGGATTTGAACATATGCTACTGACATCAATTTACTAATTGACATTCTTATGGGAACACCATCCAAATTCACCTTCACAAACAATGACTAGTTAAAACGTGGTGCCACAATCATTAACATTTGATATGTTGCGACATTTTTGTCTAATCAAAGTGCACAATGGTTATTTGATTGGATCCTTGATATTTGTATTTGACCGTACTTGAAGTAGGGCTATTTACATGAAGTAACCTTTCCCTAATAACTATCACAAATAAGGAAACCACTACTAAAGTGAAAAGATCCATCTTCTAACAAGGTACTTCATTCGCCAACTCTTCTTGATTGATCAATTGCAATTCATTGATGACACTTCCAATATGTGTCAAGAACATACATGATGACTTGTGAATTGTTTCTAGGTTTTCAACCATGGCACCTTTGCTTACACGCAAAAGCCAAAATAATCCTTCGCAACAAATTGTGGTGCTCCCTTCATGAGCATCAATGTGAATAAATCAACAAGCATTTTTGGTAGCTCATTCTCCACTTGATATCCTTTAGCCTCTCCTTATTTAATACACTTTAAAAATGCATAGACAAAAGATTGTTCTTTTTTTTGAGAGATCGAAAAAGGCAAAGGTTGCATCGATTGGCCACATTTCATAACACATATGTTCGTAAGGGGTCATTTTGACACTTTCAATTACAATAACATTTGTATTCAATGGGGGTCCTTTTTACGTTGTCGGACTGCAAAAAAAAGGTAGGTTTGAGTAAAGTTAATAAATGAATGAAAGTTCTCAAAATTATAAAAAATGTTAATCCTTAAAGCCTTAAAACCTAAACCTTCTTAATTTAAATTCACACACCTAAAAAATAATGAACCCAAAGTTTGTTGATTGATTTTATTTTATTAAACTTTTCAAAATTAGAAAAGGCCATTACCAAAGCTTGAGCATTCGTGGGGTCCACCTCCATGTCATGACCTCCACAAAAAATTGTGACCTCAACAAATAAAAGATCTTCACATGCTAATGTGGGTTGCACTTGGATGTTTCACATTAAACTTTCTTCCTTGCAACACTAACACATATTGGTGTTATAGATAACAGGAGGAGTGAAAGAAGGCCTCTTGAGTCCATACATTCCTCCTTGAACCTAGGCCATTTCCCCAAGTAGGCTTCTTCCAAAATAAGTGAAGAAAGATAAACAATACGCCTTTTGACTTCAGATTCAAAGGTCACTTGATCAATGTCAACTGAAATTTGTGTGAAAAATCATTCTAAAACCTCTAGAAATTTTCTTTGGACCATTGCATAATCCTTGCTTCTTATCAATTGAAGAAACATTTAATATTGTCAATTCCAACCAACCAACAAACTCCAACAAATGCGTAATTTGACAATCACACAAGAAGAAATCTTGTCCTTTTTCATTACCCAAATTCATTTGGTTTTCAATGAAATAGGACAAAATTGATTAATATGTAACTTGTATTGTTTTGGTAAAAAAAGACTAGTTGATTAGAACATTCTTCGTGAAATGTTTTTTAATCATTTTGGATAGTCACATGTTGCACAAGATAGTTTTTAATTTTAAAATTATGACATAGATATATGAAATCTTGAGTTAATATGATGTGGATTAACATGCCACATCATCATACAATTTTTTTTTGTGTTTTTTCTTCGTTCAATTTTGTTAACAAAAAGGTTTTTCAACCATTCACCATGATGTACATGTTTGTAAACTATATTTGTATGAAATACATTAGTCCACACATCCATCAAGGATTGAACCCAAGACCTTATGAAAACACACCAAGGTTTGAACACCAAACCATTTCAAGACTTTATTAACAAAAATGAAAAAGTTTGACTATTATGTTTGGCATGAAATTATTTAAGAAATTCAAACTTCAACATACACATTTTTTTCAAAATTTATTCAAGTGTAGCAAATGAAAACATGATCTTGAAGCTCATTCAATGATGTATTCAAAAATATATATAATTTTTAAAAATTAAATTTAAAGGGTTAAAAAATGACTTGAAATTGCATGTCATGATATATCTACAAATTTCTTTTGTTTAAATTGACCTAGAATCTTTGTAAATTCAATGTCAATTCATAAATGCATTCATTAAATCTTTTACAATTTTATTCATTACAAAAAATATGCAATTTTTTTGTAGATTTGCAAGTTTTTATTTTCCCCAACCTGATCAAGTATAATTTTTTATTTATGTTTGTAATGTTGCTAAAATGATAATCATCCATAAGAAGATTGTCACATTTGGTTATAAACAAGTGTAGTTGAAAACTTGTTTAAATCCTTCAATATTATGGTTACTTATTATATATTATTGTAAAAAATTCACAATATATATATTAAAAAAATTTGACCAAAATAATCTTTCAAAAAAATCATTTCTTGATGTTATTGCATTTTCAAATTGCTTGAAATTAGCCACAAGAAAAATACATTAATTAAGTAGTCAATATAGCCATTTAATTATAAAAATGATATTTGTTTAACAAAATGAATCATACATTAATACAAATGATTAATTTTTTTAAGAAAGTAAAAAAGTATTTTACATTTTTTTCCTTTGTAAAAGTAAAAGAAATTAATTTGATGAAATTTTGGGTTTAAATAGTTGGATTACCCCCCCCCCACCCCTCCTCCATTGCAAAATGTGTTTTTGGTTTCAAATCTTCCTAACTTGGCAATTCTTGTTGGGAAAAAAATGGAAAAAATAGTGCAAATTCAAAAAAAATGTAAAGAAAAGAAAATTGAGATCACAAATTTCAAAGAAAAAAGGTTCCTCCTAATGAGTAAAAGTTTAAAAGTAATACTAATGATTCCAACATTAAACACGTAAACAATTCCAACATCAAATGTATTTGAAAAAATTTAAGTTCAATATTTGAAATCATTATAAACCTTATCCAATGTTTTTGAAATTTAAAAATAAATATTAATGATGTAATTGTGTATTTTTTTTGTGGTGAATGTCCACCATTTTGCAAACATAGGAAAGGCCATCAACATCAATAAAATATATATATTTAAATATTAATTAATTTTTATTTTTATTTTTTCAATTGAAATTTTGTATTTAAAAATGAAAATTTCAATTTCTTTTTAAAAATATTAAGAAAAAAATTATGTTTTTTAAATGATATAATTTTACAATGGGTTCTAGGACTTGTAGCCAAAATATAAAACTATTTTAATAATTTTGTACATGCATATATGGTTTATAGCCAAAACATGGTTAAATTTTCTTGTGGATGATCTTGAAGAAAATTACAAAATTGAAACTTTAAAAAAAAATCATTGATTTCATTATTTATCACTATCACCATTTATAATTCCTCCATTTATCACATTTTAAAAATGAAAATTGACAATTCATCTCTAAATATTTAAACATGAACTGAAAACAAAACAAGCTTAAAGAAATTGATAAAACATATAAGTGTTTTTTTCATACACCAAGAAAAAAAATGGGGAAAATTGTGGTGAGTGCAAAATGCAACTTATGAGTAATGAATTTAATAGCATTCAAAATGAATGATTCAACTCATGTGTAAATATTAATAGTTCAAAAAATGCTAAAAAAGTCATTAACCTATTCAAATATAAATGTGAGGTATTAAGTTGTTATGTGTGTTTCAATATATATTAGTAAATGCAATATGCAACATTTGAATAGTGATTTTTATAGGTTCAAAAAGGATGATTTGACTCTTGTAAAGATGTTGATAGTTTAAGAAATGTGAAAAAATTCACTAAATTGTTCAACTATAATTGCAAAATATTGAATTGCATACAAGATGCAATTTGTAAGTAATGGTTGTAACATACTAAAAGTGAATGATTCAACTCATGTACACATGTTGATAATTGAAAAGATGGGAAAAAAACCATTAATTCATTCCAATATAAATGTGGGGTTTAAAACTATTACATGTGTTTTAATAAATTATGGTAAGTATAATATGCAACTTTTAAATAATGGTTTTAACATGTTTAAAGTTGATGGTTCAACTCATGTACCATGTTGATAATTGAAGAAATTAAAAAAAAACATTAATCGAATATAATGCATTATATAAATAAAGTTAAAAGCTATTTCAATTTCCACATCAACAATTTGAAGTTATTGTTGCATGCGTGCCACCAACGATCTACACGATAATCATTATCCGTGCCAAGCGCCAAATGATTAGACGAGTCCCATTACAAAGTCTCGAAGTCGCATCAAGATTTCTCAGTAAAATAACAAGGATGCCAACTTTGAAGGCCAGGTGATGCGGTGGCATACTTGCTAGAATAATGGTGTTGAGAAATTTCGTGCCAATCACCATAGCCTGGTCATCCCTCATTTCCATCAAGTCTGTCGACAAAAATACGTGCTCTCGGCCAGGCATAGACTTGGCAATCTGAGTGTTGAGAAAGTTCACGACTATATTTTTTGTTGTTAGAATAACTCGATTGTCCATGTATCCTTGGTTTGCGTAATTGATTGCCAGGGCTAGGAAAACAACGTGGATGAGGGTATTTAAAGATGGCGCTTGATGGATTTTTGGGTATAAGGTGATCTCAGCTCTGACTAAGGGCTCCACGTTGGCTATCAGTGGAAAATGATCAATGGTGGAAGACTCTTGGCCATTGTTGACTCTCAAAAGGTACTCAACATACGGCCTGGAGAGGGGATCAGCGTGCAATCTCATGTTTTCCGTGAGAGTCAAGACACATATTTCACGCCACAAAACCGAACGTGAGAGGGTTGCAGAAACGATTGTTGACCGAGAGCCTTTGGACACCACTGGTAGACATTATTGAAAATCACCCCTAAAGACAACCACTTTACCGCCAAAGGGTGAATTTGGGCATTGCATGATGTCACGCATTGCATGATTGGCACATTGTCGGTGTTATGATGGAGCCTCATCCCAAACAATTAGTTTTGCTTCTCGGAGCAGCTCAATATATAGAATCGCTTTGCACATGTATCGAGCACATTGAGTCCTTACCAATGGCAATTGGGATCTTGAAAACTTAATGTAAGGTCCGTCCACCTACCAATAGGAGAGTTGCTATGTTAGAAGAGGCGACCCCGATGGCGACATGTCTGTCCCATTTAATCGATGCCAATAACACACTATATATAAAGGTTTTGCCTGACCCACCTGGATCATCTAGGAAAAATACTACGCCTTTGCCTTAGGCTATTGCATTGAACACTACAGTGACAACTGTTTCCTGGAAAATGTTGAGCCGCGGGAGATTCTGGTCAACATAGCCATGGAGTATGTCTTTATCGTAAGCAAGCTCCATAGCCAATTAAGGATTGACACATAACATTTTTACAAGCAGCAAAGCGAGTGTCATTTCCGGAAAGTCGTGCAAGTTTTTGTTTGTCAACGCTAATTTGGCCTCGAGGAGTAGTAGGGTGTCATTGTAGGCATCCTCGCAATGCCTCCATTCATGATGTGTCGATGTCGCGTATCGTGCGACATATCGTTTCGATATCTTTCCCATAACATTTCCGGATTCAAAGGAGAGCAAAACAACAAGAGAATCACAAAGAGATTATTTAGCCTCTTTGCGTCTTGATTAATACATGTTTCTCGCATGCACATGTCCCATTCTGCATTGTCTTGTAGGAATCCTAATGCTTCGCAAGTAGCTTGAAACGTCAGATGCTTTATGTTGTCAACAGTTCGTAGATGTTCGAAAGAGGTTGCGCCCAGTATGACAATAAGTAGGAGGCAGAGGAAGAAGCATTCACTAGTGACAAGATGTACAAAATACATTCGCCTAACAACTTTTTCTTCTCATTGTCAGGCCGACCAAATTTTTTCTCAAATTTTCCAAACATGATCAATTGGGAAGTCTGCGTACACCACGTTCCGCCCATCCACATTTTGAACGTTATACACAAAATAGGCGGTTCAAGGTGGTTTTTTGGTGGGCAACACACTCCACCACAATGGCCAGATCTTCATTTTTGTTAAAAATGACATTTTGTTGTCTTGGAAAATGAACAAGTAATCGAATGACAAGCAACCATTTCGTATGTTTTTTGAACAAAAGTAAGGAATCGACCCCTTCAGCAATGCTCAAATATCGAGTGTCAATGTATTGCTGAATTTCGTTTGTTGGACCAGCAATCACCACTGCAACATGGTCAGAACCTTTATAAACGTATTTAAAAAGGTATTTGACATTATGATACCAGCGGATACCTCGACATTCATATGTGCATTAAACATCCTGCTGAGGTAGGGGTTGTGGGGCACCACCCATTGGTTGTTGTATGCAAAGCCATTTGGGGTCTTTTGAAATGTTCGACCATCGTTTCGCCCATGGTAGACATGGTAACCGTCTTTGCCGACAGTATACAGGGTAACCATCCTCACCTTGTGTTATTTCTTCAAAGAAAAATTGCGGATAATGTTTTTTACATACATCGTTGACCATGCAAGGTGCATTGGGGTATTCTTGGTTGCATGGTTTGTGCATCAAACATTTTGTGAACGTTTAAAAAAAGAGGTGCGTTCTCTAGAAGAGGAAGTTCTGCCTACACCAAGT
Source organism: Sphagnum contortum (assembly GCA_963920785.1). Classification (NCBI taxonomy): domain Eukaryota; kingdom Viridiplantae; phylum Streptophyta; class Sphagnopsida; order Sphagnales; family Sphagnaceae; genus Sphagnum; species Sphagnum contortum. Next base: position 8,120,744 of record OY987288.1, read on the forward strand.
GATCTATGTCTTCGGTTGTGGAAACTTTCTGTTCTAAAATAAAGATAAGGAGCAGATGGATGTGAGGTAGGCCTCATTTTTGGTATTCCTTCGTCCAAATGTTCCCAATAACTTTGGTGAACCATCCAATTTTTGCCACTCCTTTAAGAAGGACTTTCACCTTCATTTGAAATACACAGGCGACCGAATTTGGCTGTCAGAGGCTATTTGGTTGGGTTTGAGCTTTGCGATTACTTTTTTCCGATTCGAGTTGCAAATGAATGTGAGGAAAACATTTGGAATTCCTTTGCTTCGCACAATAGCCATCACATCTTGATACGCTTGTATCATGAAACATGGAGAACCGTGAAATGAAGCTAGGAGAACAATTCACTGACCCACCTACGTAGGATTTAATTGGACATCATGTTCGACCATATCTGCTAGCCCTTGGTAGAGTTTCGCACGAAGTTGAGCTTGGTTTAGCACCAAAAGGTTAAGAGTGTTTTGCCTTGTCTTGTTAGCAATGTCGATAATATACTACTGAAAAAGGCAACCATCGAGATGTAGAACGAAGAGTTCGTTGCTAAAGTGAACTTTTTGTGTGTAATAAGCCGCAATTGAGACCCTTGTGCATACTCCGTCCTAATTGTTTTGTAGCCGCAAATTTTCAAACCACTCGTCTTCCCTGACGAGGAAAAACAACGGGTATTGTAAAGGATCATAAAAAGGTGCTAGGTCGTTCATCTATTGTAAATCACCTCCATATCGTCATTGTATAATGACATCACGATTTCCAACCTCTCCCGGCTTACTAGGAATTATCATTACAACTTCGTTTGCCGTAGGCACGTTGTAACGGCGAACATCTCCGTTTCCCGAGGTACGACCAATTGTTATGCAAATGTGGACCTCCTTTGCAGGGTTCGAGACAATCGGCTGCACAAACAAAGACATTTACATAAGGATTGACACACCTGAGGATCGTGTGAAGTGTCGTCAAATGCACTGGGCTTAAATTGGGGTTCTACATCTACTGATTTGGACCTTCATTTGCCGCATCATGCACATAGGCCTGAAGAAAGCGTGGCAATTACCCTTCTATGAATTCCATACCACCAATGAAATGGTAGAATCCTCCTTGCACTTTGTAGGTATGCACTCTTAATCCGAACTTGAAGCCCACATTCTTGACCCTATGGACGTAAATGCAAATGTAGCATTGTACAAAAGGAGATGTTTATGCAATTTGGCATTTTGTCGATCTTGTAACATTGCCATGTACTTTGGCGGGGTGTGAATAGGAGGCAAAAGAATTTTCCCTGAGTCACAACATTTATTATAATGTGGTCTTCATAGAAAGCCCCTTGTGCGTTCTTTGATCTAGAAGCGGGAGCCACAATGGTTGCATTGCTCATTCAGGCGTTCGAGCACTTGTTAATCTACTTACAAGTCGGTCAAAAGGTATCGCATATCTCGTAGGGCCATGTGTTGTCCAGCTTGAAGTTGATCCTCTACGCATGTGATGCGGCGTCGTTTAACATGTCGCGCAACATCTATCATTAGTTGGGCTTGATGGGCCCACTCTGTTTCAACAAAACTCGCTCTTGCATGTTGTTTCACGTTTTCCAATAATCGTTGATTAGTATCGGTCATACACTGTCCTTCCTCATGTTGGGCCCCATTACACGTAACCCTTTCAAGAGCTATTGCAGTGCGGCGGAGTCTTTGACATTCTCAAATAGTTATTTGCCTTTCTTTGTCATTTGCATATTTGTGCGACACTCTAGGGCCTCGTCTACGATTCTTTCAATCGGAAGCAAAATGGAGTCAGGCTTTAAAAACACAATAGCATAATTTCATATTTAATTACCATTACGACATGCGCAAGTCTAACCTCAGGGTTAGCATATTCACAGGCAATGTGGCGGTCAACAACATCCGTGTCATGCTCAACGCAAACTGAGTGGGCGTGGTGTCCATAGAATGGTTGCGTGCAAAGCGGAGAGGCTATGAACATCTTTTGGTCATAAAGGGCACAAATCAAAAGTAGGTCCACCATCTTTATAAAAAAAGCGTTTTGTGAATTTCATGGTCCGCAATTTAATTATTTGAAAGCAATCTATATATCTAGGATGTAAAGCGAGGGAGAAACGAAATAGAAGAGAAGGTGTTTTGTCGAGAGATGCTATCCTCGAAAGATCTACACGAACCAAAAAACGCATTAGGTTTGGATAAAGAACACTTCGCGGTAGACAATTTGAAAGAAATTTATGTACCTTGAATGTAAAGTGAGGGAGAAACGAAATAGAAGAAGAGAAGGTGTGTTGCCAGGAGGTACTATCTTCGGAAGATCCACATGAACGAAAAAAAACATAGAGTTTGGACAAACAACGAGGTAAATGAAGGACCAAAAAAATCACTTATGTGTAAGCAATCGCTCCCTCACCAAATGAACTATAAGACCAATCAAGTCCTACTCCTTCTTTCAACTATCTACAGGACACTAAAAAATGCACACACTTTTGCTATCCCTTTCCTACACTATCCACAAGGCCCATTGAATGCTTGCACAGAGCTGTGACCACACCATGTTCAATTGCAATTCGATGAAGACATGTGAGTGTCGAAGCAATCACTTGCTGCAAGGCCAAATCCTTGTGGTCCTGACCTTTGTAAAACCATTCTTGCAAATGTCAAGAGACCCAATAGATATATGTATGCAATGTGAATTTAGAAAACTGTTTTCTGTAGATTTCCAAGGCTACTTCACCTCTCCAAGAATGCAACATACTGAAGATACAAGAATAGAAAACACTGAAAAGTAGCATTGAGTTTACCATGTTCCCTTAGCAACAGCCATCAAACTACAACCTAGATAATCAAGGTTTAAAGACATCTACCAAGTTCTTTGTTTGTTGGCCTCCATTTCAAGAAAAGCTTGTAGTAGAAACATTGCATTATAACAACTGTGACTTTCCCCAAAAGTTACAAATCAAATTCAAATTGTCACAAACTCCATAGAATTACCTTCATAAAGGACTGACCACATACTGCAAGAGGTTGATCAAGGGAGTTGGTTTTGAAGTGAAAAAAAATAGCTCAAAGAAGAAGGCGAAAGAATACGCATTACTATTACTACTGCCACTCCCATCGTCTTCTTTTTCTCCATTACTCTTCCACTTTTGTTGGACAACGACACCAACACATATATCAAATAGAGCATATAGATGATGGACACTAACTATGCATATTCATGACAGATGATATCTACATGTGTCATGAATATGCATAGCTAGTGTCCATCACAATGCACATTGACACTTAAATGAACTCCATGAGGATCTTTCAACATACAACATGAAAACCAACAAATACTGGTGAAATATCATGATGTTCAAATTTTTGAAATGAAACATCATATTCATTTTGTAGAATAAAGACCCATACCTTCTCTTGAAGGATTTCCATTTGGGAATTGATAGATGCTTCCAATTTTGATGGCAAAATGCATGCACCATTCCAAACTCTACATGGCCCAAGTTCTCCTTCTCCAACAACTTGTGCACATTCCATTTTTTCTTCCAAAGAAAAAATCTTTTTATGTTCTTGATTTTGTTTTTGTTTTCAACACATCTCTTACTTTATGTAAGGTGGAATAACTAGCAAAAATAGTTGAAATTCAATTTTTTCTCAACATATTTATTCTTTTAATTAGGTCATAAACCAAATGTCATAGTTAAAGGTTTATCATCCATCATTAAGTGCAAGTAATATTGGATGACATATGCACAAATTTCATTTACATTTTCAATTATAACCCCAACAATCATATCTTATAGTTGCATCTACAATTAATATTAGGTTTCAACCAACTTATAGTTGTAGATGCAATTTTTAACACTTATAATTAAGGTGATACATAGGATTAACAAATTGATAGTTGCAAAAATTGTATTGTGTATGAAAAATAGTTAAGACAAATTAAAAACATGGACATTCTATTCCTTTCATACCTTGAACATTTTGGCACCAATCTCACTTTTGAGTTGTTATGACGCGTTCCTGAGTCCCGGGGTGAAACCCACTTGAAGGTTTCACTTTGTCAAGTTGCGAAAAGTTGAGACTTAGAGCATATTCCCGACCTCCGACACTAGAAAAGGGTAGAGGGTTGTGTTGGGAGTCCCAAGATTAGACTAGGAAGAGGGACTAGCTTATGTTGTGTGAATCTGCATCCAAAAACCAACCAAAAGAGGTTAGTTAGCATTCGGGAACACCCTTGGGTGTTGGGACAAGCCATGGGCACTTTGACACATAAGACTCATCATGGCCCGGACTCAGGGGAAGCCACCACCTTCCCCCATATAGTATTCTCTGCAGCTCTCCACCGAGGCTACATCGAAATGGCTCTTTTTCCCGGGACTCCCAAGTTGGAGTCCTGAAATTGTCCCGAAACTATCCCAGTTGGAGTCCCGGGACTTTGGGAGCTCATAACTCCCGATTTTCGAGTCCAATCGCGACGAGGTCTGAACCAAAGTTGTAGCCCTCGTTAAGATCTTTCCAACCCCATGTCGCACTCTCAATTCGGATGTCAGGAAAAGGTTGATTCCCGACTTTTAGTGGTCGGGAGTCAAACTGCCAGTTTGACTCCCGGCCCTTCTTTTGCCCATAACTTAGGCTCTAGATGTCCAAATGACCAATGCGAGGCCATTTTCGATATCTACGCTTCAAGACCTTTCCAATGACACCAAGAACACCTCAATGCGAGGTGTTTTGGGCCTTGCTGTCGAGCTCTAAACATTCGGGAGTCCCGGAGGACTCCAAATCCCCAATTTTGCAAGTGTTCGGCTTCACCCCCACACTTGGCCAAAGTGGGGTTGCGACATGTTACATGTTGTTGATAATTGGTCTTTCATACCATTTTGTTTCCAATTGATATGAAAGACCTTTCTATCCATCATCAGTAGGTGGCATGAAAATTTGGAAATTTTAAAAGGGGACCTTTGTTTTTTCATCCAAGTTCATAGCCATTGGGTCATCATTGGGTAAAGGAGAATTTCAATCCTTAAACCTAAGACCAATTGATGATTTGAGTTATCAATTTACACCTTTGGTTCATTTGTCATTAACATGGCCTTTGGGTAGTCACTTGACAACCTTTGGGTCATCAATGGTTGGACATTATATAGAAAGAGAATGGGTTAGGACAATTTTCTCTTTTAGTGGTCTGATAAAGTTTGGTAGTTTTAACTAATTTCATCCATTGAATGTGTTGGGGGATTTCACCAATTGTTTTAGTGATGAAGTTCATCATTTTAACACAAACTAGATTGTGCTTGTTTATCATTTTGAAAAGGAATAGGAGGGAAAATGGCTTCGAATTGAAAAGTTTAACCTATGTCCTTAAGGTCATGATTTTTATCACAAATTGTGATTTAATCAACCATGAGTTTAATTTAAAGAATGGGGGGACACAAAAGGTGTTTTAAGAAGTTATTGGATCAATATATAAGGTTTCCTTTATGCTTGAAAAATGAACACAAAGAGCTATCGACTTAAATGAAAGGATTTTGTTCAATTCAATTAAAGTTTAATATCATTAATTTAAGATAACATTTTGACCTAAATATTAGTTCGTTATTAAAAATTGAATAATGAAGGCTAAGCTTGATACATTATAACAATTAAGAGAAGGTTCTATAAAGGTGTAATTTCAAATAGTCAATTACCTTGGCAACGTCAACACTAATCATATTATATTCAAAAGTGTTGAAATTTTTATATAAAAAAATTTGTGATTCAGATTTGTGAAAATTTTGTAAAGTATGGAATATATTCTAATATGATTTGAAAGTTTGATCTTTTTTTCAAATGAAGCAAAGAAACATGCACATTTTCAAAGATCAATCTTTTATCAATATCAATTATCTCATGAATATTAAGTTTGTGCCCAATATATTTAAGAACATTTGTTGCAAGAAAATTCATTCAAAAAATTGTTCTTAGGATAATATTTATTTTGGGGGAAAAGACCTAGTAATCAATGTGTTTTTAACTGTGAAATTTCACCAAGATACAAAAAACAAAAGGTGTATTGTAGAAGCTTTAAAGGATTATTACCATAATACTTGGGTCAGTTCAACACTAATTATAGTATTTGCAAAATTGTTGAAATTTTCAAATATATAAAGTTTTAGAAAAAAATTCTGAAGGAAAATAAAGAATTTGATGGAACATTTGGTAATATATATTTTTTGAAATGGAATTCTCAAAATTAATTAATTATTTAATATACATGTGTTGATGTGGCAAATGTCTTACAATATTATGAATATCAATGGGAATTTTTGGTTGCCACATTTCAAGGTGAAGTTTAGGGCCATTCTAAATTGCCTTTTTAGTAGGCTCTACAAAAGTAATTACCTCATCAACATTATGGATGGCATGTTTTACAATTTAAATATTAATAAATAACGATACTTAATGTATGCATTGATTTTTCTAATAACATATTTTTCTGAAAAAAAGACTTATGTTGCTAATAATAGTTTGTGTGAACATGTTTATAATCAAGGTCATTAAAAACATTAACTAGCTCCAAAATTGTAGTGAACCTTAACTTTGATTGATCATTACAAAATTATTATAATGTACGTTCTATAGTGTGGATTTGTTCCTTAAAAAAAAATCTATATTCAAACTACTAGTAATACTTAAGGACATTATGCTTACCTTGAAATTATGTTCATAATATCAAATCATAACCAAAAATTCATTTCAAGTACATTTTCAAAAATTTATTGTATTATAAGCTACAATTTTTTTAATACATCATGTCCATTGTACCCCATTTATATGTGGTAAAAGACTATTGAAAATTCTAAAACATTTCTACAAAATTCTTTGAGTTATTTCAAGTTCTAAAATTCCACATTAAAAAAATTATGAATGTTTTTTCAGTGTGGTTAGTAACTTCTTATAATCTCGTTTTTTTAATCAAAATTTTTTATTGTATGAATCATTTTGATATATTGTCCTTTGTAGATTTGTCTATTTTTAACACAATATAATTTTTTTTCAAATTTCCTAAATTAAGTTTAAATCTAAAATTAAATCAAATGGATTTTTAGTATGGATGTCTTAACATTCATATGAGTGAAAGAAAAACAACTTGCCATGATTATTGCCATGGTTTCAAATGGCAAAACAAAAATGAATTTTTTATTTTGACTAGTTATGTTTAACATTTTGTCCCATTTTTGGCTTGTTGGACTATGTTTGGAGTTTGGACCCAACATTGAAAAATCATCAAATGAGAATGCCATAATTTGAAAACATTATTTAAGAAAAATAAGTTTAAAACTTATAAATTTGTAAACACAAAAGTGTCATGCAAATTGATGATGTTTCAAAAGTTCTTTGTATATTTAAAACATTCAAAATAAGGACGTCATTCAAAAACATTTTTATGCAATGTGCATTAACAAAAATTCAAATTTATTGTGAGCTAAACTAATACATTTCATAAGAAAAACCACATGTTCAACCATTCATAACTTCTTTTACATGTACCATCTTGGATTTTGATTTTCAAAATTACTAACTATTTAATAGTTCATAATTTGTGGTCATGGTTATAAACATTGAAATTTTACATTTGATTATAATGTAAGGCTTAGGTCAAAACACATAACTAGGAACCAAAAAAGGCGTTGAATGTTAGACATAATCAATCAAACTCAAACTTTTTTTTTTTTTATTACCATTTGAAACCATAGTAATCATGGCAAGTTAGTCCTTTTTCTCTCATATGAATGTCAAGGAACTTGGAGTAAAAGTTCATTTGATGGGTTGATCCCTTTTATTTCAAACCCTTGTCCTTCTTGTGTATGCTTTAAATTTATACAATGTTCAAATGCCTTAACCTTAAGGTTATTCAAGGTTATTCTAGGTTTAAACCTTTGTTTGTTTTCATTACATACTCCGAGGAATGAGCTTATAAGAAAAATAACCTTAAACCCTAACCATAGATCAAACCCTAAAACCCATTGCCACCCAATTGATACTTGGCAAAGATCTAAAAGGATACAATTCATCATGCAACTTTCATATAATTGACAATTGGAACTAGTAAACTAGATGTATTCAATCAACTTTGTACATATTGTCCAACCCAGCATTGTCGTTCATGTCATGAAAGCTGTATGTTTAAGGACCAAATTGCAGTTCCACCTGAATATTGCAGATACGCAAGCAAGAACTCATTTTCCACTCACATGCATGTCATACATGTAATGCAATGTTTGCTCCATAAATGCCAATGCCATGGACCCATCAATGAACTAAGGTAGATTTGTCCCAAGAAAACAACAACACCATTGAGATCAGGTTCGTTTTCGGGTCAATTTTGTGATACATGTAGCCAAATTCATGATCATCCACAATAAAATTTAGCCAAATTTGGCTATAGACAAAATAGGAATGTAAAAAGAATTCAAGAATCATTTTATATTTTGGCTACCAGCTGGGACCTGTTGTAGAAATCAGGCAATTTGTTAAGAGTTTTTTCCCCCAAATCTGGGGGAACAGGGCCATCTTTTGCACAAAAATCCAATGTATGTGTTGAAATCATTATTTTCAGGTTGAAAAATGTTAAAACTCTCCAAAAAAGAAAACGCTGATTCTGATCTCCATGAATCAGTGAGATCAAGGGGATAAAAATAAGTTATCAATCTGGAACAAAGAGAGATTAGATCTCAGTACGACTGTAAGGTAGTTATTTGGAATAAGGAAAGAAATTTAGATTCCATGACCATTTTTATGGGAAGGAAGTTGTTTAAATCGTCCACCCATTTGTTGGCCAAATGCATGGAGAAATGGTGTGCCAACATGAGTTGCTAATATTGCAGCTAGCATCTGGAAATGAATTAAATTTGTCCCTGGAATGAGCCCCCAAATGCTAGTGGAGATTCAGCTGTTCAATTTTCTTTCAAAAACTTCAGTAAATTTCCTGATAGAATAGGCCTAGCATATTAATGTAACAATGCTTTTGTGTAGAGGAGTTTCAGGGATTCAGATCAAGTCTTTGATCCAACCAAATTTGTCTGATCTAAATCTCTGGAGCAATCAGTAGGCTCAGATCTCGGGAGAGACTTAAGAGACATATATTCTCAGAGTCGTAGATCTACGCCCCATCCCCTAATTGATCACTGAAGTGCTAATAGAAATGATCAGCAATAATGATCGATCAAGCTGCTATGGCCAATGATCTTGTACTATATTCTTATTCCTTAAACTGGCTGGAACCCCAACCATCAAAACCCAAAGTTGAGCTATGTGATCCTTTTTCAGTTAATACACTCTGCAATGCTTTTTATGTTAGACATTCCTTAAATTGTGCACCTCAAAATAAGCCCTAGTAACAATGAGTCGGACACTCGTAAAGAACCGGTGAAATTTGCTTAGTGTAGTTGGAGGGCACCTTAAGAGAGGTAAGATGATTACCTCTGCTGTATGAATGAAGTTGCTAATAAAATTTGCCCTCTAGACTTCTTCTTCATCAATGCGATCCGCGAACTGTACCAATCTGCCTACGGGTACATACTCGCCGCTGTAATTATGCATCTGGGGCTTGTAATACTCCGCGGGACGGGGCGGTGGGCCGCCCATGAAACCGCTCCTGTTGTTGTTGTTGTTACTACCAGTGTTCGACAAATTGCCGGAATGGATCATGGGAGGTCTGAAAGATGCAGCTTGTGAAGAAGATCTAATTCTGTTAGCAGCCGTGGCAAAAGGGTTGCTGGCGCTCTCTTCAATCCATAAGGCCTCGGAACCTAGCTGTGAGCTTGCAGGAATCTCCCTAGAGAACACGTCGCCACGAGCTGCAGTAGCTGCATCGAATTCCCCGCTAGAAGCTGCAGACGCGCCGCCCGCGTACAACTCCCAGTTGCTGTTCTGCAGCTCTGAGGCGCTCCTGCCCCCGGGGGGAGCCGCGTGAGTACTACTGCTACCGCTAGCGGTGCTGGGTTTCTTAAATTTGCGAATCTCAGCGTTGTATTGCTGTGTGTCATACTCGCCGCTGCTGTTGTACCTACTATTGTTGTTGCCACCACCGCCGGTGGCACTTTGACGACCACTGTATTCGTACTCGCTGCCTCCTCCATACTGCGACCCGGCGTACTGCGAAGAAGAAGACTCGTACAGCTCCATGCTTTGTCCCGGTTTCATTCCTTGGTACAGTCCGGCATTGTCTTGATCATTCTCTAACGCACGCACCACCTGCAGAGCATATTGCAGCATCATGTACAAGAAAAATCCAAGCAACCTCAACGCAAGCAAGTGCACGGTTACTACCTGATCAGTAGTACATGCCTGCAATTGTGTGATGCCTAGAACTGTGTGGGAAGAGACAGAATGCACACATCCATGCATGGGTGCTGATGTATGGATGGGAATTAAGCGCGGATGGTCCAGCTAGGGTTTAGGGTTTATGGTTTAGAGAGAGGTGAAGGGACCTGGGACATGCGCGGGCGCTTGAGGGCGGAATGACGGACGCACGCAGCAGCGGTCTCAATCATACGGAACATCTCCTGCCGATCGTAGTAGCCCTGCAACTGCGGGTCCACAATGTCGTCCAGTGTGCCAGGCTCCTCCAGTACACGACCCATCTGCGGTCGCGCCCATTCCACCAGGCTCTCGTTGCCCAGAGACTGCCTGGTGTCGATGGGTCGTCGACCTGTCACCAGCTCCAACAACACCACACCGAACGAGTACACGTCCGATTTGTCCGTCAACTTCCCGCTTGCTGCGTACTCCGGCGCCAGATACCCAAACGTCCCCATCACGCGCGTCGATACATGGGTATGCGCATCTGATGAATTCTTCGCTAACCCAAAATCCGCAACCTGTAATCGCATTTGCAGCTCAGACATATTTACTCTACGTGCAAGATATAATTCAAATACATTGCTAGGGAAAATAAATTTCTAAACACCCATGATCTTCATGATGCAGATGTTTAGGGTTTAGCATCACAGCATTACACAAAAGCACGAAGAAGAAGATGCAAGTTCCGCTCAGCCGCCTCATGAGTAATGCCAATTCTGCATGCGAGGAGGAGGAGGAACGGCATGCATGTCAACTCCCGCGACGAGCAAAATATATAATGGTAATACGTGGTACCTGCGCCTCGAAGTTCTCATCTAGCAGAATGTTGGAGGATTTGATGTCGCGGTGGATGATACGGGGGTGGCAATCCTCGTGCAGATATGCAAGCCCACGAGCTGATCCAAGCCCAACTTTGAGCCTTGTCGGCCAATCCATCACTGTTTCCTTTCCTGCAGCCAGGATCGCATGCATCATCACAAAGGAGCTCTTGGATGATTCCCTAGTGGGAAGATTGTCTTAACTTCAATTCCAAGAATAGACTTAAAATGCAAGTAACAGGGAATTGTGCAACACAGGGAGTACATTCCTTCCCAGGGAACCTGGCAGGGAAATTTCAATTATGCCATGATCTAGAAGGGTAGTACTGTGAATCAATGTTAAGGGGGAAGTTGGTAATTTTCCTTGGTTAGAAAGCAGCTAGCTATTGGGGGCAACGAATGAATTTTTCCTTTCACATTGGTTCTAAGAGGGATTTCTAACAGGGATAACTGAGAGCTTTTCCACATTCAAGCACTGCATCACCGCATGCAGCAAATCATGCAAAGAAAACACGGCCATCAGCTCTCCAGAGCTCAAGAAGAAACTGCAGAAGAAGCTGAAGAATTAGAAGAAGAAGAAGCAGAAGATTCTCCCAGCTGCTGGCTTCTTACCGTGAAGATTGTACTCGAGAGTGCCATTGGGTACAAAATCGTAGACTAGCAAACGCTGGCTGTCTGCCACACAGTAGCCAACCAGCGACACTAAGTGACGGTGATGAACCCGGCTGATGATCTCTACCTCCGCTCGAAACTCGCGCTCTCCTTGTCCGCCGCCTACCGTGAGTTGCTTCACCGCCACCACAGTGCCATTTGCAAGATGGCCTTTGTAGACGCGACCGAAGCCACCCTCGCCCAGAAGATTCTCCTTGGCGAATCCATCGGTGGCTTCCGCGAGCTCCTGGTAAGTAAACCATGACTTGGAGTTGTTGCCCATGTTGTTGGGCGAAGACCCGGCGGCTTGTGGCGGCGGTGGCACAGCGCCGGGAGAGTGGCCAGCTAGTGAACCGTTGTTCATGCCGGAAGAACTGTAGTCTTGCGGTACTGGCCAGTGCTCGTGGTTTTGTTTGATGTTGTACCCCGCTGCCGCATATGTGAGAGGGACGGTAGCGCTGGAGGCATGAGCTGTGGTCACCGGCCCGAATCCATTGGCGTCTCCGCGCGTACCCTTCTTGGGCTTCTTCTTGCGGAAGCAGCAGATGAGAAGCGCAACCAGGAGGACCACACCCAACAGCCCGCCGGCAGCAATACCAGCCACTGCACCTGTGGGAATGGACGACTTGGTAGTCGTCGTCGTGGACGTGCTGGCGGTAGCTGCAGGAGGGGAAGGCAAGCTCGAGTCTGATGAAGAACTACCGGGTGGCGGCGACGAGACTACAGAGGAGATCGGAGAGAGAGCTGCTGTTGGGGAAGAAGTGGAATTCGAAAGAGCTCGACTAGGAGCTGCTGAGGCGGATGATCCTGGACTCGACGTTGGAACCGGGGATGATCCGGAGTTTGGATTGGTAGCAGGTGGTGGAGGTAATGGAGGCGAAGCTTTCGGGGGAGATTTCTTGGGTGGATGTTTGGATTCTGCCGGGGGCGGGGCATTGACGGGAGGGAAAGAAGAGGCTGGAGGAGGAGGCGGTGGGAAGGCGACTGCAGGGGGAGGGACAGTTGTTGTTGGAGGAGGAGGTGGTGGCGAGACGACAGGGGGAGGTGGAGAAGAGCTGGGAGTTACGGCTAGAGGAGGAGGAGGAGGTGATGGTGGCACCGCAGCTGGGGGAGGTGCAGACGAAGGCGATGACTGAGCAGCTGATGGAGGTGGAGCGCCAGGTGGGGGAGGTGATGCGACGACGCCTGGAGGCGGACCGCCGGGTGGGGGAGGCGACGGCGGGAGGGCTGGAGCTGGGGGACTAGTACTGGATGGCGGAGGACTCGCTAGAGGCGATGACGGAGGGGAAGATGCCAGAGGAGGCGGGGTTGAGGCCGGTGGGGAAGAATCTAGAGGAACGGGAGGGGAAGATGCCAGAGGAGGCGGGGTTGAGGCCGGTGGGGAAGAATCTGGAGGAACGGGAGGGGAAGATGCCAGAGGAGGCGGGGTTGAGGCCGGTGGGGAAGAATCTGGAGGAACGGGAGGGGAAGATGCAGAGGGTGAAGAAGCTGGGGGAGGAGCCGCTGGAGGGGAAGATGCAGAGGGTGGCTGAGCCTGGGACGAAGCAGCTGGCGGAGGAGAGAGAATAAGAGATGACGACGGAGGAGGGGCGGGAGGGGAAGACGACGCGGCCGGAGGCGAAGAGGAAGAAGAAGAAGAAGAAGAAGAAGGAGAGCTTGCAGTTGGTGAAGTGGCAGCGGCGGCTGGTCCTGCAAGCTTCACGCCGCCGTCGACTGCCGCCTGCAATAGGATTAAACTCCGCATCATGGCGGCCAGCTGCAATTATAATTCTTCAACACTTGCCCTTCAAGAACATTTTATATAAATCAACAGCTCTAGTTATTACTAGAGATCATAGTGGAAACGTATAAGTCGATGAGATCAAGCACTCCTGCTTTGAATCTACAGCAGCAATTCGTCGCTGCAAACCGAGTCCTAGTAATCGTGAGCCTGAGCTTCTCAAACTGATCTAGTAATGCAGCTGGCTCCACGCCAATTCCGGAACAGTTAGCCCTATAGCAGCTGTACCCACACTCGATGGTTCCTTGAAATCTCTCAAGAAGAACTTCTTGCAGCCAATCCATTAGCTGCACTAAGATTCCCATCAAATCTCCAGCTGATCTCTCAACAACAGCTAGAAGATCTCATGAACAAAAATATATTATGCATCCGTCATGATCTTGTCTCCTGCAGCTCTCCGCAGTCAAGCTGGTCTGGATCTCAACATGCATTCGATGATCACAGTTGATCTGGACATGCTCTGTTCGGAAGCATGAATCCAAAACTTCTTTCACCCGGCCTGCCTGCAAGAAGCACAAACTGCACCAACAGCAGTTGATCCGAGTCTTGAGTTTTAACAAATTTCTGCCCTGCTTGCAACAGCAACAAACAGAAGATGATGATGATGAAGAAGATGAACATTTGTATCCCACACGCATCACAGGCTGCTGCTGCAGCAGCAGCAGATCATGACGCAGTCGCGCGAGGAGGAGGAGGATCGACGAAAGACGCGCGAGCGAGCGAGGCAGGCTGAGAGGTGCAAACCGGGGGGAACGAACGTGGGCGGGCGGCGTTCCGGGGGGCGCCAAGGGTGGGTTTCGACGTGTTAGCGGAACCGCTATATTTGGGGGTGGGGGCAGAGTGGGGGTGCCGATAAAATTGGCATCAGCCAGCGCCAAGTCACTAATGATTTTGAATGCAACACCACCCAATTTTAAGAGCTGAAATTTCTCTCCACCTCCTAATTCTAGATAGATCATGTCCTCCAGTATAGACTTCTTTCTCTCTCTATTCTTTAAATTAATTAATTATTTATTATACTGTTACAAGTCTGTGTATAAATAAACCAAGTTTTTAGATCATCTAGACTATTTATATTACATGTCTACTAGTGTAGCCTGTGCAGTTGGCCCAAGTGTGACCTAATTACCCGCTAATTTTTCCTTCCAACATCATTTTTTGTAATTTAATTAATTTTTCAATGACAAAAACTACTCAAAGTTCAATATCTCCCACACTTCCGGTCAAAAAAACTCCAAATCACCTTCATTACAATCCTGCTCAGCAAGGGCTTTCCAACAACACCAAGAGTTTAGCCCACCCAAATTCCCCTATAATTCAAATGGATTTTCACTGAAAAAAATTTGTTCAATAGGTACTCAATAACTTCTTCACTATAGATCAAAACATTATGCAACTTGATTTTTTTTTTAAAACCTGGGTTCCTGGTTCTATTTTTGTGTGACACGGAAACCAGCCTAGCTTTTGTTTTTTAAATGTGACTAGAACCAAGGGGAGAACCAAAGGTTAACCCAGAAGTTAACCACTAGTTTTGGTTCCATAAGAAATTCTCTTTTTGCAGCTTAGGAGGATTCAATATAAAGCTAGGACTCAGAACAAAATTTTCTTTTCCTTTTTCTTTTTTGTTTTTGAGCTTATTTTATGGTCTTCAAAAGACAACACTAGTCACATACTGAAAAGGTTTGATTTTGTCATTGAAACACCACTTTCAAAGTGCAATAACCTTACAGCATCATCCTCCACACTGTTGAATATTATTGCTACATAAATGTGTGTTTGTGTGTATCTCCACAATCATGACCCTACTGATTTGATTTCGTGTGTTTGTTTGAGCAAATTACATCAGCAACAGGAGGACAATTTCAGGCATTCTTTGCAACACCCACCTGCCAGCAAATCCAAGGTTAAAATGAAGGACTGTGTTTTTCAACCAAAAGTTTAAGAGTTCATACTAATCATAAAACACCATGAGCAGCAAAATGTTGAGGTCCAAAATTTAAAGCAAAATTTCTTGATTTTTTCACTTTATCACAAAAGATCCCTCGCAGCTTTCAGCTTGTTTTATTTAGCTCCTACTATATGCTTATCAGCATCATCTAGAAGTGACTGTTCATTGTTCATCAATACTTATTTTCTATGGCCCAGCATTGCATGTTCTTTAGAGTAGAACTACTATTTCTGGGCACTTCTTTTCAACCATCCCACCTAATCTTGAAGGCCATCTCCATCTACTTCAAATAATGGACTCCAGTTCACTTTCTGTGGCAGATCCATCCACGACTCAAGAATAACTCCAGATGTATATCCCACTGGTCTTGCTCACCACACCAACTAAAAAGCAAAACAAAAACACCAAAGACTTGCTCACTCTCGGGATGCAGGAGTTTTTGTTATTCATTTGTGACCTTCTGCACAATACACCATTACAACCATAGCCCAAAGCTCTTTGAAGATCACCCTCTTCAGAGTTTAAGGTTTCAATCATTCCTCAGATTTTGGGCCAGCTGAAATTTGTGTGATTCATTTTGGGGTCATTTCTTCAGCCCAGGTTAGTTTTGTTGCTTTTCTTATTTGCTTTTGTGCTTTCCCATTTTGTTTCATTTCTCAACTAGTGAACCGGTTCATGTCTTGAACTCATATATGAGCAACCATGGCTAACCAGCAAGTTGACAATGCGAAGAAATCAACTACCTAACTAACCTTCACGATAAAGAGCATTGGGCTTATAGTAAAACTGCCAGACTTGGAGTGAACATTCAATGGACTTCCATCTGCAACCACAGACATGCACCCACATCAAATTGCCCAGGTTTTGAAATTCCACCACCAAATTCCACCGAACTATAAGAGTACAAGTTTGCATGACAAAGTGGAAGCAGTCAACATTGAAAGAATGAAACAGTTGGAATGTAATTTGTTTCCCAGTCAAATGCATTCAGGAGGGAAAGTTTTCAAACTTTTAAGAAAAGGCTCCTGTAAGATCAAGAGATTTTGGTATCCACAGTAGCAGCTCATCCACAAGCTTACAAGTTGTTGGGGGTTCTAAAACTGGAAGGAACTCCAGGAAAATGGCAAACCATGCCAAGCAAATGAAGAGGCCACCAGCTACACCTGGAGAAAGAGGGATCTTACAACAGGGTACCAATTGTAAGCACCCAGCTGTTTAGGGGCCCCCAACAAGAGTCTGCAATTCAACTGATCCAGGGATGTTCTTCTAACCTCATCTGGCAAAAAGCCCAATTATGATCTTAGCACCATTCTGGATTCACATCTGTAGTGACTACTCCATCAACCCCAACTGCAGGAAAACCTCTAATTGATAAAGTTACTTACCTCCAGATGACCCTCTTCTTGGCTGGTAATCTGGTGCCCCAAGTGCATAACTTCAGGGTTTTTGAGGGATCTGGTGTATCCAACTTGATAAGGTGCCAACCAGATTCTGTTAAAAAGCTACCATGAGCTCCTGCTTCACAAACATGAAATTACTTCAACTCTCTAAAATACAAACTCTTGTTCCAAACACTTGCTAACCTGGTTACTGCACTCATCTGAGCAGAGCCTTAGCAATGCCTCACACTATACTGAGAGCAGCCTGCTTACCTGGTTTTATTCCAGGGCAACTTCAGCCATCATTCCACTTAGAAAAGTAGCCCCAGGTGTCCCACCCACCAACTTCAACCATCTGCTGTCCTCATAGAGCTTACTGACTACCTTCACACCTGCTTCTGTCAACAGAGTTCAATGAATAACTTCACACCATTATAGGACTATCTGAGTATTCTAAAAACTCCTAGATTTTGATTGCAGCTAACAACATCCACAGTGCGCTCCAGAGTTTGATGTAACATCTGATTAACTTCACAGATGCATCATTACCATGCACACTTGCCTTGATTAAAAGGTTGCTAGAGAAGCCTTTTCAACAGGACAAGGCCTGTAGAAAAAAAAGGTGACCAGGTTGATAACTTGGAAAGGATGAGTAACATATGGCAGCAGCACTCTGGTTCAAGGCTCTCAAATTTTGATCTCCAAAGACAACCCATATTTGCATCATGATCAGCCCTTTCCACTGACCTCACCACTGCCAAAATCACCAGCAAGTTCCAAATTCCCTACACAACCCGGACTGCTTCTCCTCTTGCCACACAACAAATGTATTGTAACACATGCTTGTCTAGTATGGTAGCCCATGTCATGCCCAGGGCTGGCCAGAATGCCACCTGCCCAAATCGAATATAATAATATCCAGGCCCACTTGGACTTCTGTGAACAAGACATAACTCCAAACACAAACTGGATTGCTCCTCTTTCCTGGCAAGAACGTATTGTAAAACATGCTCTTGCCTAGTATAGTGATCCATGTGATGCCCAGGCTTTTGCCACAATGCCAGCTGCCCAAATTACATACCATCAAACCCAGGTCCATTGGACTTGTGTGGACAACACATAACAGCGCTATGTCCTTGACAACCTTGAAACAAAACTCTCAAACCTCAGATCCTCAAACTCCTGTCCCTAGTAAACAGAAATGTTTCAGAGCTTGTGAGCTGCTTGAGTATCATTTGAGTCCCCTACTTTGAGGGTAAAATCAGTTCAAACATTTAACAAAGGGTGTCTCTGCTAGGAAAACCGGAGTTTGATGGTCAGGTACTCCTATTATTCAAGGAGACCACAAGAACATTACGGACAGATGCCAGAGCTGTGTTAAAAAGTGACGTTACAAATACAGATGAACATTAACAAGAGTATGTTCCACCTGAAGCTCAAACCCAAACCAGAACTTTAAACTGAACCTAGAAATGACCTGTGCTGCATCTGCTTCATGTTCTGCACACATATTGACAAGGAATGCACAGAGATCCTAACTTTGTACCACTACCATGTAAAGTGAGTCTGCACAATTAAGCCCCAACTCCCCAATTCTCTGAAATCCACCTTCTGGAAGAACAGATTCCATGCACCTCTAGTCGGGGTCCAACACTGGAACTTACAGACATCTACAGTGACAACCTCAACAAGGAGCAACACATTAGGTTGTTAATCTTAACTGATAAGCATTATTTTGTGTACTAAAAGGATGCCATTCTCAGTAACCGTTGATCACTTCCCCAAACCAGAGAAAAAGGGGAAGATACACATGTACTAAGAGACTCGCTTGTGGAAAATAAAGACACAGCAAATCCATGCTGTTTGCTCCTACCTAGTCTTCTGCAAGTGCAGTATTGGAATCTGGTTTGAATGAATCAAAACCTACACAATACTGGACCATTGAAAAGGAAACTAAACAGATGGTTGCATTGCATGGGCACCTAAACATACACTACTTCACACTGCCAGCATCATCTCTCTGTGCCAAAGGAAGCTCCACATGGACCTGAAAATAACTCTTTCCAGCATCACGGACATATTGCACATCACCATTCATGAGCTTTACAAGTTTACGACACATACTTAACCCTAGCCCTTCTTGTGTCATCCCCCGGCCACGATCAAACATCTCATGAACAAGCTCCTCTGGCAGCCCTGATCCTGGATGTGTTACTCTGCACCCAACGTACCACATTTCCTTTAGCACCTCAATAACCCATAAATGTAGACAGTGATGAAATCTAGACCAAAAGTTGATAGTGAAAGACTTGCAGATAAAAACACAACCCTGCTCATTCAGATAGACATGTACTACATGATGGCCAGCATCAAGGAGCAACTAACCACCTAGTAACTTAAAACACAAAAAATCATGGATTGAAGCTGCATCCCCAATATTGGAAGATGAAGGCTGCCTTCAGCTCATATGTCTACACTCCAGGAGCTTTCAGTATTTTGTCACATGGCCAAAGGAATAAAGTGAATGACGCATGCACCTGAATTCTAGTTGCATGACATGGATGCCACCAGCTAGGCGCTTCCTTGAGGGGACCACCTTGATGCCAACCCAGCCCTCGGAAGAAGGGGTGAAACGCACTGCATTCAGCAAAAAATCTGCCAGTACCTGCTGTAATCGAACTTGGTCACCAAATAGGCACATGTTTTTAATCTCCCTTGGCGTCTCTCGAATGAGCTGAAGCCCCTTCTCCCTTGATGTGATCATACCTTGACTCACAACCGCATCCATCACAGTTCCCATTTCAAACTCTGTTGTCTCAAGTTCCAGATACCTGCCCCCATGCACACAAAATGTTTATTTCTAGAGCCTTGATTATTTTATTACTCACATTTACAGACATCACCAGCCCCACAGAACATAGCTATGAGGTTGCAGAGAAACCTACACAAGAACAAAGTCAAAAGTAACATGATAATGGATCAAGTCATAACCTTATGAGTGCTGCTCACAAAGTGTATAACCATCACCTTCATCACAAATGGTGGTGACAAGCTGCCATGACTACCCACTGACTTCATTAGCTCCCAATGGCTGATGGGGTTGTAGATATATTATCTATGAAATTGCAGAGAAATCTCCATAATACAACCTTCATCACAATATCACTTATGACCTGCCATGATTAGGGTGTGGATAAGTATATGATAATCCACCCAAAATGTCAGGCAAACCATAATACAAAATCTGTGTCGTGTTTCTGTCCCCTTTCTGGAAGCAACAGGAAGACCCAGTCATTATATCAGCTAGCACAAAAGAGATGTGGCTTATAAAAATAGTGAACAGTGTCCTCATTCAAGCTGCAATAAAGCTGCAACACGCTTGTGAGGGTAAGCTACACTTCACTTTAACTGTACAAGCAAAGCATCTAAGCTGAAGGCATAGAGAAGCCTGCATAGAGGGCAGTGGTTGGGCTTGCCTGCACCCTGATGTTGTGCGCTACTAGATCAGCACCCAACACTATCAAAACTAACAAAGTCACCCATGTAGAAACAGGTCACCATAAAAATGCACACCACAGTTGCAACTCTAGAGACAATCCTAACACAAAAAAGATAAAAACCCTGTTTACACTGAACTAGGTGCCAACAACAAATAACAACAGAAACTAATGTTCTCAGATAAATACATGATACTGAGCCTATCCTTTAAGCACACCACTGGTGACTATTTGGATGTAGAACATCCACTAAAGCCACTGGAACACATATCTATGATCTTTGCAGAGAAATCTCCACAACAACAATTTGAAGGTAACACAACAATAAGTGCAGTCATAACCTTATGAGAGTTTTGCTCACAAAGTCTCAAACCATCACCTTCATCATCAGGCCCAAAGGAACAGGATATTTCCTATCGGATAGAGACTAGCTCCTCCCTCCAAGATATATCAAAAGCTCTTCGTAACATAACAATACAGACACTTGCACACCCTAAGGAGCTGCTTCTGAACTCCACATGGCAACCATCGATACATTCCCAAGTGACTTACATGAGTAAAAAAAATGTGTAAGTACTGAGAACTTCTCTATACTTGCAATTTAAGTCAACCTGAAAATAATTGCAAGGTGACCCAATACAACTGATATAGAGTCTTCAGATCCCACAAAATACCAGCAAACAGGAAAGAGGATCTAATCCTTAAGCTCACAGAAATAACTGAGGAGCAGTTTAAACAATAGGGGATAGTCACATGTGGATATTTAGGGAACTCCAAGAGCAACAGGTATGGTCATGACAAGCTACCATAACATCCCCTGATGCCATCAGCTCCTGCCTCCCAACATGCTGAGTTTCTGTCACAAGACTACGAGTAGCAGGAAGTGGGAACCATGATGCTGGCTAGCTAAACAAAACTAAACAGAGAAGGAGATGGCAACAAAAGGGGAACATGGAAACAAAAAAAATTAAAAAGAACCAAACAAGGAGAGAGGAAGAGAACAGGAAAACAACACAAAGAACTTCAAGAGCATGATCCCTTTAAGACAAAGAGGACTCCCCACTCAGAATAAGAAGCCCTCAAAATAATCATTTTGAACATTTGTAAAGGAGAAACATCCAACAGAACTATGTCCTTGTTAAGCAAACCTCCGCTACAAATGGAACCTTTAGGAGTGTCATTTGAGCTGAAAGCTGATCACTATAAAACTGTAACAGTACGCTCTCAAATTTCTCTTTTCATTTGCTAAACACAAAGAAAGTACATATAATCTGTTAGAATCCATACCAAACTCTGGTTTCCTGAGGTTCTGTTACTAACTGTAAAGGCACTTTGTAATCAAGTCAATGTTACAACCCTGTCATGAATTCTCCATGACAAGTGCAAGAAGCTCAAGCAATTATTTGTCCAAAGTGCATTGAGATGAGTGAACCACACTCGACCAGAAGACTTATTATGTTGACCAAAACAAGAGACAATCTCATGTTAGATCCCACGGGAAAGGGAAAGAAGGGATTGTTGCTGTACCCATCTTCAATGCTCTCCAAGTCCATGTCATCTAGAATCTTCCTCAATTGCCGCTCACAGACAGCACTTGTTTCCACAAATTGTTTTTGGTCCTCTGACAAGTCTGTATCTTCCATCAGATTTCGTGTGAACATGATGCCATACAGAGGGTTCTTAATCTCCTGCCTAATGTAGGCCAGCTCCTTGAGCTTTGCAAATGCTACCTTCTCAGTCGCTCGTTGTACTGTCAATGCCTGCATGCATTTTACATAAATCAGCAAACCACAAATTCACCTTGTCCAGAAAAGTGGACAAATATTCAACTTAGAAGTAATATAACACAAGACCAACCTGAAGTAGCTCCACACTTGCAATTTGCAAGAAGCAAAAAACACCAGTGATGACCCCATCAGCATCAGTTCTCTTGTTGGCTGTGAGAAGGGCTTCGACATATTTGCCATGCCGGTCAAAGAAAGAAAATGGAAACTTCTCTGAATCCTGGCCATCCATAGCGCTGTTGAGCAATATCATGAACTTGGTCATTGAATCCTGCCCCTTTAGCCGGCAGCACATCATTTGCATACCAAAAATCTCACCAACAAGAATCTTACCAAGCACCTGCATCAAAATTTACCAAAACTTATTGTCTGCTCAGAATTACAATCTCTCAGATGGAACAACAAATCTATGAGATTGCAGAGGAAACTCCACAAAATACTTCAAAGGTAACACAGCAAGAATCAGTGCAGTCATAACCTTATGAGTGTCACTCACAAAGTGTCTGACCATCACCTTCAACATTATTAGAAGTGACAAGCTGCCATGACTCCCAACAGACCACATCAGCTCGCAACAGTGGGTGTTGATAAGTATATCATAATCCACACAACATTCAGGCAAGCCAATATACAAACATCGGATGGAGCAGCAATTCGCAAAACTCAAAAACAGAACTAATTGAGCTGCCACATGCAGGGGAACCTGACTATATGCAAGCTTATGTAATAAACCAGGACAGATCACAAATCTACCATACATAACTGACAGGAAAAGAACATTAACTGAGAGACATAGTGGTGAGATTTAGCATAGCCTATAGTCATGTGCATAAATATAGGCTGGCTAATGAACTGGTGCATTGAGTACATCACATGGATGCACTGCAGTGTATCATCAACCAACATTTCATCAAAATGTAAAAGAACAGTGAACAGTACCTCCTCTCTTTTCCATCCAGTGAGCTTCTCCATAGATGCATTCCACTCTGAACAGTAACCATACTCATCAGAACCAAAAATAGGTGGGATCAAAGGATTTGGATTTTGCACTATTGCTTTGTAGTCCCCCTGAATGCGAGTAAACTTGTCAAAGACCAATTTTTGGCCCGTCACATCTTGTCCCACAAAACAAACGCCCACCACATTCTCTGTCACATCCCTACTTGAGCATGCATTAACAATCAAAATCACAGGTCCTTTGTCCTTTTGTGATCCAAACGTCCTTAGTTTAATCTCCACATTTTGCTCTTCCTCACCTGCAAGAAACCAACAACCAACTTGCAATTAGATTACAGCAACACAGTTGATTTAGTCAAATTGAGGGAAAATGATGAGTAAAAGGATTTGATCTTTCATGCTTGATTGAAAACCCCACCTGCACCTGGCTCAGAGAGGTCGGCAGGAAATCAAGAGTGTGAGCAAGAGGAGATATATGAAATGCACCCAGGAATAAAAACTGTACCTTGCAAGGCAAGATAAAGCAGTCGCTCAACAACTTCCACTGAATCCTCTAGAATCAAATCCTTGACAAGAGACCGGTTCATAGCTTCCCCAACTGGCAGCCCTGTCAATTCTGCAACTTTAGCATTCCAGCCATTTATAAAACCACTTGAATCCACAGCCAGAATCGGTGCTGTTGCTGTCTCAATCAACCTAACCATCTCATTTGCTACTGTGCTGAGCTCATCCATGCCCTGCAGCTTAAGATCATTTAGGCGTGCATGAATCATAGTCTTAGTATCACTGTCATCAATATCCTGGAAAGAGCCTCGCAATATCAGCTGGAGTGAATGGATAGCATCCATTTCCACATCCTCCCAAGGTAAACTCCGACGCTTTACAACCTCCAAAAAGGCCTTAAATGAAGATCGTGGGTGCATTTTCCGCCCATCATCCCTTTCATCTGGGTCATGCTTTGCTCCTCCCCACTTTACTTCCTTCGCTGTGTGAGACCTGAACCAGAAAAGAAAGTCCTTTGGTGTGATTTTTGCAGCTGCCATCCCACACACAGCATCCCCAAGCGAAGCAGCTTGTGGATAGCCTGCATCTGCCAAACTATCTGTACTAAGACCTGTAGAATCCTTGTGGTACTCGAGCAGCCAGTCTGCAATGTCTTTAATCTGTGCCTCTGTTGGAGTAATCCCAAGAAGCCAATACCTTCTGCCATAATACAATGCAGCACCATCACACTTTACCAGATCCATGATGTTGGGTGACTGTGAAACAATACCAATGGGTGCATCACGAAGAAGCATGTCACAAAGCAAAGTTTGAGTCCTCAGGATGTGCTTCTCTCTCAGCTGGGCAGAAAGCTCTACTTCCATGTTCAGCTGGAGCCCAAATACCTGCATCAGAAACTCACAGGCAGACCGGAGAGGAAATGGCACAGTCCGTGGCGATGTGTGATGACAGACAACCAAGCCCCATAGTTTGCGACCTTTCTGTTGGTACCCTCGCCCATTGATATCTTCATCAGGGTCATTGATGATCACTGCCATAACAAGTGATGCAACAGAGCCCATGTTGCCCATATACTGTGCATGACATCCATGAGGAGCTCGAAGAGTAGAGCCTGCCAGACTCAATGGCTGCCGCAGATCCTTGTCTTGAATAACCTTCACTGGTGGTGCACAGCAGTCACCAATCATCCGAACTCTGTTTTTCATGAATAAGAACCTGGAAGCCTGTGGAATATCCGTGGCTGGATAGTGTAGACCTAAGTAAGGCTCCAGATCAGACCTGCGAATCTCTGCAAGGACCTCCCCGTGCTCATCTTCATGAAACTTGTAAGCCATAACTCGGTCATAACCTGTCAATTCTCGAACTTCTTCAACCACAGTGTCACAGAGGTGCCCAATGTCGCCACCCGGAAGAGACTGCAGCCTTGAAATTGCCTTTGCTGCCAACTTGTGAGATTGCAGAGCTCCAGCTGACGACATAATCACATCATTTTCATGCACTGGCTCGAAATCAATGACTAAAGCCCCATCGATGCGGTGCATGATCGCATAGAATGGCTTTCCCGAGCTGTGGGAGTGCACTGAGATAGGGTTTAGCATGCTTACATCCACTGCCATAGCTGCCTTCTGTAAAGCCGCGGCACTGGAGGGAGTGAACAAAGACCTGGCATCTGTACCTATCCCAAGCACATCCTGCTGTCCCACGCTCGGCACAGCTTGCGGCATCAGATCCAGCATCTCCGGTGCATTTTCCGAGTACGCCACCACAGTAAAACTACCATCCTCCACCGCCAGCATGCACCCGAACGTTTGCGTGAGCCCCCCACGCTGCATCCGCTGCAGATATGCCGTCACCGCTTGTGGCGGCACGCTCTCGCCCGTCGACTTGCTGGCATGGACGGACTTGGAGTAGTCGAAGGAGTCCCCGGAGTCCCCGGACTCCTCATATACGGCTTGCAGCTTCGCATCTGCGGTCGTCTGCGCCACTCGTACGCTGTGCTTCGACTTGGCAGAACTGCCAGACGAATACGTCAATTTTGTATTCGACATCATGCATACTCTCTCTCTCTCTCTCTTTTTCTCTCTCTCTTTTTCTCCTTCTTCGGCTTCTTCCTTGACCCTCACCCTCCTACTTCAAAACCCAGCTCTAGGACGCGCGTTAAGACTTATCACTCCAACCATCTGCACGAGACTCAAACCCTACAGCGCTTTTGTCACCAGACGATTGCGTTTCCTCCCCACCGCAACCAATCACGCTCGCCCTCAAAAACCCATGAGCAAAAACCTCAATGCACAGATATCTAGCTCAACTGAAGCCGCGCCTGCGCGGCCCCCCCCCCAAATAAGCACCACCACCTCCTCCTCCTCCTCCTCCTCCTCCTCTCTTTCTGACGCTCCCACCACCAAAATGCTTCTTCTTTCCCATAGCAACCATCATGGGGGCATGCTCTGCTCCGCCACTACTGCAAGAACGGCGTGACGCTAGGCTAGAGGCGAGCTGCGAGCCACAAAAATTCGCAGAGCGAGCGAGCGAGCGAGCGACAGAATTGGGTCACTCCCAATTGCTGCACAGGGATGTGCAGACGCCCATACCCACCAAAACGCGCAGCGCAACAAGCGTCACACGGATTTCCTGCGTGCGGTACGGGCTACGGGCTCGGCTACAAGAAGCTACAGGCGGAGGAAGACCCTACGGTTCGGGGGGTGACCCAGCTCTACCTTGGGCCCATCTAGCAGATACTCACTCTTACGTGCGCCTTGGGTGAACCAGCACCCATACTGTTACATCATGGTAAAAATCCTCAACTCTTTTCGGATGCTTCTAACCATGGTAAAATATCCCATCCGATGACTAAATCAGGGTCTCAGAGTCCAAATAGAACATTTTCTGAGCTTATTGTGGCCTAGCCACTCAGAGGCCTCACTCACCATGGTCAAGGTACCACCAGTGTGGGTGCTGGTTCATCCTGGCCACTTACCTGCACATTCCACATACCTAGTAGATAAGCTCATTGCATGGCTGTGCATGTATTTATTACTGACCTACCTACTTATTTCATTACCTAGTACAAAAGCTTTTTCAAGCTCCTCCCTCAAGGAGGGGTTTTTCATTTTATTTTATTTTTTCCTTTTTTTTTTGGGGCCAATTTTGTGATATAGCCATATAGGCTGGGCACATGCACAGCTTAAAGGGCCAAGCAAATGGGGTGCTTTGGCAGCAAACCTCCCATTTTGCCCACTGCTGACGCGCTTGGGCATGGAGGGTTAAGTCTCCCGGGGGCAGCTAACAGCCTAGGCTGCAGCCGCTTTGCGCCCCAGGGGTAAAAGAAGTTCAATAATAAGGGTAAAATTCAAATTATTATAAAATTTTATCACAGTAAAAGAAATTACCAACTGTCTAGGACAGTATTAGAGACTTTTCATAGTTTAAAAAATTCATTTTTTTTATAACACTTGGAACTCCAGCAACACTACTGATATGTATTTGATATTAAAACTATTTTCATTAATTTTTGGATTTCGTTTCTTTGATTTATAATTTCTTTGTATAAGTATATATTATGGTTGTTTTGAAATTGATTTTTTTTTTTAGCTTTTTCTAACTTATCTTTGTATGATATAAAATATAATATATAAGTGTAACCCTAATATAAAAAATATGCATTAAGGTTAGGGTTCTTAATCATTTTTTTTGTTAAGAGCTCAAAATGCTAAAACCCAAACAACAAATAGAACCCTAAATTTGAATGTCGGTTAAACCCTAATATGGGAAAAAAAAGAGTTATAATATTTATCTTTTCTAAGTAAAGAAGCTCAGTATTTACCGTTGCTTAAATTGGCAGCGGCTGAGACTGCAACAAAATGTGCTAAAAAAAGGATGTTGTCACTTTTGCCCTTTTCTAAAGTTTTTGGGGCAAAAGTTGGGGCAAAGTGTTGAAGCCAGTAGTGGCCATCATCCACAAGAGGAATTAGAGCCAAATTGTTTTTGGCTACTGGTCAGAGAGGAAAGTAGAAAATTTCAAGAATCCAGGTGTATTTTGGGAACCTAATGGCTGGGCAAAATGACCAACATGTTGGGAGGTTAATTGGACTGAAAATGGTGGATGAGATTGATTGATTGCTTGCTTTGTGTTCCTTTGTTTTTCATGCCATAGAATTTTTTTTGGTGAAGAACTTTGCAATACCTATTGTTTTGTGGTATTGCAAATGTGTTGCAAAATATACATTTTCAGGTTCTCACAACCATGACCAAAAGTGTAACTATAATTAAAGCTCATGGGCACCCAATTATGATCCCATGTCCTCTCCCATTTAGAGGAGCAATTCTTCTCTTGACCTATTGCACCTTCACATATCTGGCCATTGAGATTGCAACGTTACCAAATAAAAATCTATACCGTTAAGTGGAGCCTTTTTTTTATCACTGGGTTCCCAATGGCCGGTCCTCACTACCCAAGGTAGTTCCAATTTTGGTAATCCCCCACACAGCCAAGGACCCATTCATTAGACGGCATAAAAAAATCAACAATTTTTTCATTAGTTCTTTTTTTGTGGGGGGGGGGGGGGTCATACCTGCTTTTTGAAATGCCCAGCAGGTTCTTATACTTGGTAAAGTGTTCCTCTAAATACACTACAAATCTTGTCCAAGGTTTTTCACCAAACCAACACTGCCTGCCTGCATAGGGGGAAACGAAGATTTGTAAGGTGTTTGTTGTTGAGAACCAACAAACAAACAAACAAACAAATTCGCACCGAGGTGGGCATGCAAGCATCCAGAGCAGATTAGTGTCAGGTTGGATAAGTCATGTGAACCAATGTCGGATCTTGTTGGGCGTGGAAGTACCTATTATTGTGTGAGATGAAGAATAATTGTGTTGAAGAAGAAAGAAACGCAACCAAAAAATTATTTTTTAATTGTGTAGGAGAAAGATCAGGGCTGAAACCGTGTAAACACCACCAATATCCGTCTCTTCTGACTCGATTCCTCTGCTTATCCACTTAGCTGCAGCCCATGTTCATCCCGAGGTAGATAAGTAGGGAGCTAGGTAAGTAATAGAGTATTAGGCTTTCGAGCTTTCCGTAGGACAAGAAGGAATAAATAAATAATTTAGGTACTTAAAAATGTGTAACTGTGCTGTATCCCCGGGAGCAGCTGTAATTGGTTGTTATGCCAAAAAAAAATCTTGACTTTTTGTTTAGTATTTGGCTGATGAAACTCCGCCGAAACATTATAAAAAGAAAGCACCCAAAGAAAGGGAGAGAAAACGAAACCATGGGGCAAAAGGACCAAAGTCCAGGCAAAGTTTGGCTGATTGTTTAATGGCCCACAATGATGCTTTCCTTGCTGGTTCAACACTCTGAGAAATTTTTCTTAATGTATTCAGAGGGCACCATTATTATTATGTTCATTAATTTCTCTCAAATTTTTCTTTCGTAGAAAAGAGGATGGACTTACACCTACTTACTCCTTAAGAGTGTGAGTGTGAGCAAAATTTCAGCCATTTGTGTGTAACTTCTCTCTCTCTCTCACTCTTAAGGAGTAAGCCCCTTGTGATCTACAGGAGTAGGCATAAGAACCGCCCCCCTTAAGAAGAACCGTCTCCCTTTTACTCCTTGTGATTTTACATTGTTTAAGTTCATGAATACTATTTATTTACTTGGTGCTTTTATGATGAGTAAAATCCATAGATGAGGGACATTCCCAAAATAAACCCCCAAAATGTTTATTTTGGGAATGTCCCCACCCTGTCGATTTTTTTTTTTTGCCTTACACTATTCTTTGGATTGGATTTTAGGTGGGGTCCTCTGGGCCTAGAGTATTTTTGTAAGTTTGCAATTATCTCTTATTTTCAAATCCAAACCAGTGTTGGGCAGATATCCTGAAAATCCGGTTATCCTGACTCGATATCATTCGGTATATCATTTTTGAAATCTTCTAGATCTCAAAAGGTAAAACCCTTATCTTTGAATGTCACAATGATATTATATTCGAACAAGATAAAAACAATTTGAAATTTTGATATCCAAAGCAAATATCAGATCCCTACCTGGATATGGATATGAGGGGGGTTTATGTTTAGGCTGTAGGTTGTTAGAAGGATATAAACAATTGTGGGCACCGGTGTAGACTGTTTGAAAGAAAAAATACTATGGGTACAACCATTAAACCCTAAAAAAACCTAAAACTACAACAAAATGAAGAACCCAAGTTCAGCTCAAGCACCACTTTTTGTTTTTTCTTGCCATTGGTGCTTTCTTTTTCGCATTGTTTTCCTTTCCTCTTCATGTTGCTCCTGTCCTCTTCGTATTGTTGCTCTCTTCCTCTTCACATTGTCTATCCTCTTCGTATTGTTGCTCTCTTCCTCTTCACATTGTATGTCCTCTTTGTATTGTTGCTTTCTTCCTTTTCACATTCTCCTTATCTTTTCACATTGTTGTTCTTTTTATCACATTACTATTTTCCTCTCTTCTTTGCGCTATTACCCTCGTTATTGTTCTCCTATTCGTGTTAATACTATCAATTTGAATCTATGGATGTGCAAAGGTGCACATAATGTATTAGTCTTGGTCATAAATCTTTTGGGAATTGATCCGAAATCAAAACAAGCTATTATTGGTTTGTTTGAAGATGTTGAAACTATAGGATAAGCATTGGCTATAAAACTTATTGATCTTTTGGACGCATATGTTTAAGAAATAAAATAATAACATATGTGAAGAATGAAGGTTCAAATTTAAATACATTGACCAATGCTTTGAAGTATATTGTTAAATATGAGACTTTAGGTTTAAAGGAGAGCTTTTAGGGAACCTATTTTGGTCATGTTTTTTTCAAAGCATGTCAATATGCCACAATTGATGACAAAGTTTGTAGGAACTTGAAATTTGTGTCTATTAAATCTACCCAAGCTAATTTTCAAAAATGCATTACTTGGCCAAAGAAACTTGGTAAAGGTCATCAAAAATAGAACAAAGCTTGCATTGAAGCTAATTTGAGGCCCAAAAACTTAAACATTTTATTGAAAACGAAATTAGTTTTGATCTTAGTCATTTAACTTTTTGTTCCATTTTTGTCAGTTTTTTGTTTCTAGTTTTTTTTTAATGTAAGGTGTTTTGTCGATCCTAATCTACTTTTGCAAGTTTGCAAGTAAAATCATTTTATTTCAAGAGGCATTATAATTCAAGATGGCAATTGTTCTTTGTTATAGTCAATAAACTATAATGAGGATTACTATCCGTGTGCCTCCATTTTTAATTGTAAATGTTTGTGTATTGAACCAATCTCATGGGCATTTGTTATTTTTTGATGTTTTAAATGTAACAATCACTATGAGCTTGAAACTTAAAGAATAATCTGGAATTTCATTTAATTTGGTGGATTATGTTGTAGGCTTGGAATTATTATTGTTTACATCTAGCGCTAGAAGAGAAGTATGTGGGGTTTTTAAAGATTTTTTTTCATTTTTCCAAAAATATGAAAAAGATAAAAACACATAACATGTTGTCGTTTCACTATTACAAAAGTGGGGTATAGTTGATTAACCTAAATCACTATGGGACCTTAAAAATGAAATAAGTTCATTCTATTTTACTAATTTCATCTTAATAATATCACTATGTAAACATCATGTTTCATTATTAGTTAACATAATTCATTATTATAATTTAATATTGTAAATAGATTTTATTTTATGTTTTTTTAAATATTATATAAATGTCACTTTATGATATATCTTTTATTATTTTAAGCTACTTTAGTTATTTTAACTTATATCTTATGTTATTATAAATTATTATAAGCTATTATAAATTATTATACTTTAAATTATTATATGTTATTTCACCTTAAAGTATTTTATTTAACTTATCATAAAATTTTAAGTATTTTTAAATAAAATTGTTCAACTAACCTTAGGCTATACTTTAAATCATTTTATTTTAAGTTAATATATGTTATTTCAAATTATATTTTAAGTTATTCAAAGTCATTCTACTTTATGTTACTATAAATTATTTTATCTTAAATATAATAACCTATGAAAAATAGTTTTAAATACCCTATAATATAATAACTACCAATTGCCTATGATATTATAACATAACATATTCAACAATAATTTATAATACAATACACCAATAGTCGTAATATAACAAATAATAACCAACAATAACTTATAATACAATAATCACCAGTAAGCATTAATAAAATAATCATTAGTAGTCACCAATAAAATAGCCATCAATAGCCACCAATAAAATAACCACCAATGGTTTACAATAAAATAACCACCAATAGCCATTGATAGAATAATCATTAATAGTCATTAATATAATAACATTAACAACCACCAATAGCCATTAATAGAATAACCAATAATACAATAACTATTAATAATCACCAATGTTCACTAACAAAACATCCACCAATTGTCATTAATAGAATAACCAATAATAACCATTAATACAATAACCATTAATAACCATTAATGTCCACTAACAAAATATCCAACAATATCCATTAATATAATAGCCACTAATACCCACTAGTATAATAGCCATTAAAAAGCACCAATATCCATTAATAAAATATCCACCAATTGCCACTAATATAATAGCTATTAAAAAGCACCAATGTCCACCAATAAAATAGTCACCAATGGCAATTAATATAATAACCATTAATAAACACCAATAGAATATCCATCAATAGTCATTAATAGCCATAGTCATTAATAGACATTAATAGAATAATCGATAATAGCCATTAATATAATACTCACCAATAGCCATTAATAAAATAGTCACCAATAACCGTTAATATAATAGCCACCAATAGCCATTAATAGAATAATGACCAATAACCATTAATAGCCTATAATAGCCACTAATAAAGTAACGTTTAATAGCCACCAATGGAATAGATGTCAATAACCATTACTAACCACCAATAGCCCCAATAAAAGAACAATTAATAGCCATATTGTAGAATTGGTTAAGATTGCCAAAAATAATTTAAAGTGTCATTGTTCAAATTATAATAGGTAACGCAAAATTTTATTCCATCATTGTTTATAAACATGAAATGGATCTAAAGTTGTATACATTCATTCAAGGTTGGAAAGTACATTGAAAGAACATTTTTTTAAATGTTTCTTTTTATTGAAATACAATTTGATTAAAAATCTCAATATATTGCCCAAGCTATTTGTAACAAAAAAAATTCTTTTACCTAAACAAAAGCTAATCACAAAGATGATGAACCACAATAATCAAATGGTTGTCATTTTAAAAATATGTTTTCATAAATTTATTTATTTATTTTTGTTGAAATGGAACTTAAATCACAATTTTTTCATTCCACCTTGTTTGTTTGAAATTGCCATACTATAATATTCAATGTCACATGTGAAATGAAATCAATAACATATACATAACATTATAATGCAAAAGATATTTAAATATCCATATTATGAAGTGGAAATAAAGTAGTAAACATATAGGCAAGTCGATAAACATAGACAAATCGAGATGACAAAATAGGTAGACAATGTGACAAAGTAAGCAAATCGGTATGACAATATAAGCAAATTGGTATGGCAAGAGATTGTTATGTCAACACATTGTAGTCAATTTGCCACTCCATTTACAACTACATGTGACTTGTAATCATTTGTGACTAGATTTGAAATATTTGCAACTACAAGACCACATTTCAACTATTTTTGGTCATTCTCACAACTCTGATGCAACTATTAGAAAATTCATCCTATTGGTTGGATTGATTTAACATTTATTTTCATCCATTAATAGGTTGATATATCCCATTAATCGCAATCATCACCAAATTAGTTGTATCCTAAAGGTATTTTACAATGACATAAGGGTGTACTTTAATGTATGTACTAAAATTATATATATGTACACGTATGTATATTGTTCATATAATGAATCTCAAAATTAATCTTTGAACATTGAATTTTTTATTAAAATTTGATAATTGATATTTCAATTCTGAAATCTATTATTTAACTTTAAAATATATATATTAGAACTTGAAACTTGATATTTGACTTTGGAAATTGTAATTTCAATTTTTTAAAACATTATTTGAATTTCAAATTTTTGATTTGAATATGATATTTTCAATTTAAATTCAAAAAAGATTATTTGATCTCAAAATTGATATTTGAATTCTAAATTAATATTTTTTGAATCCAAAAATTTGTATTTCAATTCAGAAAATTATTAATTGATTAAAAATGGACATTTTAATTTTGAATATTCTTATATGAATATGAACATTTATATTTCAACTCTGAAAATTTTTCATTTAATTTTTAAATAATCATTTGATTTGAACCTGAAATTTCAATTCCAAATTATTATTTTGGATTCTCAAATTACCAATTCTAGTCTGAAAATTATTAATTGAATCTAAAAATGGACATTTTCAATGTTGAATATTGTTATTTGAATTTGAAAATTGACATTTCAATTCTGGAATTTGTTATTTAAATTCAAAAATTATTTGATCTAAAAAATTATATTTGAATTCTAACTTATTATTTTCAAATCTAAAAAATAGTATTTCAATTCAGAAAACATTATTGAGTTTAAACATCGACATTTTGATTTTAAATATTTTTATTTTAACTTGAAATTTGATATTTGAATTCTGAAGTTTTAAATTTTAATTTTAAAAAATTATTTGACTTGAAAGTTGAAATTTGAATTCCAAATTCTTCATTATTTTGGATTTTCGAAATTAATATTTAAATTCAGAAAATTATTAACTGAGTCTTCAAAATGGACATTCTAATTTTGAATATTATTATTTGAATCTGAAAATTGACGTTTCAATTCTGAAATTTTTTATTTAACTTCAAAAAACGTATTTGACTTGAAAATTGATACTTGAATTCTGAATTACTATTTTGGAATCTTAAATTTATATTTTAATTCAAAAAATTATTGATTGAGTTTTAAGGGTTTTTTCTACTAGTGTTATCCATAATAAACGACTTTTATAAATTATTATAAATTATTATGTTTGTTGAATCTAAGTTACAATAAATAGTTATTGTTATAAGATATATTCGTATATTATCTAAATTATATTTTTATATTAGAATATATTAGTATTTAATGTGATATTACTTTAAAATCATTGGAATTACTTCAGATAAGAATTAATTATTATGTGCATAATTATTTTCTAATTGATCATTATTATTCACACTCTGTAATTTATGACTTCAAACCTGAATTAAAAATTTGGAAAAAAAATTATAATATAGTTAAAATAATTATTTTATTGATTTTAGGTTAATGAACTATTATATAATATTATTAATTATGTGATTAATCATCTATCATAAATATTTATAGTAATTTTACAGAAATTATGAAAATTAATGTTATGCTTAAAAAATTATTGTATTTTTAGTTAATAATTACCAAGAGAAAAAAATTACTTGACCTATAATAATTTTTACAACAATAATTATAGTTATACAAAGTAATGTAATTAGTTAAATAATAATGTTTTAAAAATCTATGTAAAAATTTACTTTCTAATAACAATTGTTAATTCATTTCTTATAATTTTAACATAAATATTTAAAATAGTTAAATTTTAAATTATAGTCATTAAGTTAGTTTTACATTGATTATATTATATATAATTTGATCAGATTCTAAAAATTAATAAAATATTTTAAAATATTTTAGTTATTTAATTATTTATGAGTTATGTATTAATAACTTGTGAGTAATTAGATAGCTAGTTTGTTAAATATTAAAAATTATTGCTTATTTAATTAATTGATAATGAATACTGAATATTTGTAGTGTGTAATTTATAATTTAAATATATATGTAAATTCAATCATTATTATTTAAATGATTACCTAATTGTCTAGTATTTAAATTCTTTAGAAATCTAAAAATTAAAAAAGTAAGGCATGAAACAAGTTTTGAAATTACAACTTAGTTTCTGAGGAAGCTACAACTTCAAAACTTATCCCATATTGTCTCTTGCGACTAAAAATAAGTTGCAAAGATTAGTCACAAATACATGGTTTTCTTCTAGTGAATATAAAAGAACATTTCGACTAACTTGCAGGGGGTTTGAATGCTTATTGTCTATATGTTATTGTTATTATTATAAGAAAGGAATTAAACAAAGGAATTATGAGAGGAAGGAAAAGAGATAAAACATTATAAAGCTTCATGGTCTATGGAAATATAAAGGATGTTTTTTCTTCCATTCTTGGTGCTTGATTATTGTATGTGGAATTAATTGAATATATCTCTAAACTTAAAAAGAATTGAATGTTGTCCTAGTTAGGGTGTTTACATGGTACTCATTTTAATGGAGTAGGACAAGGACCTACCTGTGATATAGAGGTAGACAATTGATTCATGGAAAAATCAGAATTATTTCTTTGTTAAAATCTATAGAGAACCTCACCAATGCACCCCAAGCTCCTTAATGGATTCAACTGCAAATCCAAAGGTGAAAACAACGGAAGGAGGAGTTGGGGCACGCTCCCTGGCTCACAACACTTTGGGGGTAGAAGGGCGTGTTGGAGCTTCGGGATGGGGATTAGGAAGATTGACAAGCAATTCAATTACTCACATGGACCTTCACAAACCAAACAACAAGTTGGTTAGTGCATATTTGAAGCATTTTGGTGCACGGACAAGCCACAGGCTCACAAGACTCACCATAGCCCGGACTTGGGGGAAACCACCACCTTCCCCCTTATAGTGTACTCTGTGTTAGGCCACGAAACTAACACCCAAATGTCATTTTGTCTCGAGACTCCCAAGTGGGAGTCACGAAATTCCAAAAGTTGAGACTCTTACAACTTTGGGGGCCCATAACTTTGTGTGTAGATCTTCGATTGAGCTGAGGTCTAAAGAAAAGTAATAGTCCTCGTCAAGAGTTTTCCAACGGTATGTTGCACGCCACTTACACGTAAGGACATCAGGGCAAATCCTGACTTTTAGTGGTCGAAAGTCAAATTGCCAATTCGACTCATGACCCTTCTTTTGGCCATAACTTGTGTTTTAAGTGTCCAAATGGGTCATACGAGCCCATTTTAGACATTAATGTTCGAAGAAATTTCTAATGATATAAGGAACACTTCAATCCAATAGGTTTTGACCCCTTGCAATTGCTCTCTAAGGATTTGGGAGTCCATCGATACTCTAACTCCCAAAATGGGAGCTCACTTGGGAGTGTGAGGGTTCATTCCCTCACATTCTCCTACATTCCCAGGAGCATGAAATGTGACTCATGGGCTTCCTTCTTGGCCCGCACCCTTGCAAGCCCTTGTTTTGGTCGCAAGCCCAAGGCTAGGGCTATGACACTCAAGGGCCACCTTACAAAACCTACATTGTAATCTTTTGGAATTAGGAGTTCAACGTGTATAAAAAAGAAAAGTTAGCAGTGGGTAGGATGAACATAAGATAGAAGAGAGTAATGGGGGCATTACTTCAAAGCAACACATAGTTAATGAATTGGAAAAGTTGTCAATTTTAGAGGAGTTAGGAAAAATAAATTTCCTAGGTTGTACATATGGTAGCATTTGGATTCCGTTGAAGGAAGAAGCAAATTGGGCAAAGAAAATAGGGCTTGCTAGAATTAAGAAGTTAAATTAGACTTTAGTTGATGAGCTAGTAGTGAAGGAAATGATTAACAAATACAATCGTGCCGATCAATATGTCAAGCTAAAGGGAAGACAAATCAACGTAGGAGAAGAACGAATGACATGGATTTTTACCTATTTTATAAAGGGATTGTAGCAATTGGAAGGGAAAATTATAACCCAAATATTGAAATTTACTTCATTAAAGATGAACATGAGCAATACATACCACGCTTAAGCTACCTGATTACAAAAGCAAATGGCAAGTGGAAGGTAGTTAAATTAGAAGCATTGACAGAAATTATGTCTTTCAAACAAAAAAACAAGTTTGCTCCTAGTGCTTTAATTTCAACGATGTTGCGAGCAGAAAAGGAGGAAATGAACTGAGTTGTTTAGTTTTCACAGAAGTTGCAAAATGTGATCATTGCAATTCAATGCAAAGCAAGAAAAAATAGAAATACCTTAGTCGGACTAGCTCTGACCATTATTGGTCATCACTACTTGAAGCAATGGGAGCTAGAGAAAGAAGAATTTATTAGGAGTAAAAAGAAGACCCAAAACAAAAAGGGAAGATGATTATGGATGTTAATGCAATCTTGTTAATAGAGAAAAAGGAAAACAACAACAATAACAAATCAGTTGTAACCATAGGCAACGAAATCATAGAGGTATCTCCAATCTAAAAGGGGAATCTTGGTGAAGTTGTTGAAACCTCAAACATTCTAAGTGATTGGAGGGAAGCATGTTGAGATACCTAGTGACATAATGGGTAAACCCTTAGTACCCATTATAGAAGAAATAGAAAACATAATAAATAGAAAAAAAGGGTATGTAGAATGTTCCAACATATGTGGATATGGAGAAGGAAATAGTACAAGTAATCAACAAGGAGGTGATTATTGAAGGAGACGATCACAAATTTCAATATTTAAAATATGAATATTTGGAGATCATTGCAATAAAATAGCCATTTCATCAACAACTGGAAAATGAATTGTTAATGCAATCTAAAAAAGATGATTAGACAAGGAAGAATCAATAAGAAGTAGAAGTGTAGCAGATGGAGGAAGAATTACATATAGGAGCATTAGTAGTGATGGATTAGCAAATGGCAAGAAGCTGTTAATGATATGGCAAAACAATTAGTGATTATGGAGAGTGGTGCATCCACCAATGGGGATTTGGATGCCATGGCTAAGTAGTTGGAGATGTTGGCATAGGGGATCAGGAAAAAAAATGGGGAAGTTCAAAAGTTGCAAAAAGAAAATGAGAGGATGGCAAAGCAATTGGAGGAAACACAAAAGTAATTAACAAACCAAGTGGAGAAAACAATTTATGAAGCAAATTAGAGGATTTCAAGATAAGAAATGTGTTAGTTAAATATAAGAGTTATTACTTTAAAGAATGAAAAGAGGGAGACATATGAAATCTTAGTAGAAGTATAAAAGAGGAACCTCGACCTTGAGGCTCGGCTAACACATGATAAGTCAAACCATGAGAGGTTGTTGAAGGAAATAGAGAAGATCAAACAACTATACCATCAACTCACGAAGTCACAGATTCAAAAGCAACTAATTTTGAAGGAATTGGAGATGGTGAAGGAAGTTGCAAAGATGGAGAAGAAGGAAGCACTAAAACACCATTAGGAGATTATCATGAGGGCTAATGCAAATATCAACTTTAGGAACAAGGAAATCAAATCATTTACAAATGAGCAACTCAACCTGTATGAAGAATTGAAAAGGATGGAAAAGGTTATGCGCTAGCAAGAAAAGGAATTGAGTACTCAACAGGTAGCTATGGAGAATGCTCATGAAAATCATCACAAGGATCGGAGATTTTGGTGGCAAAGGAAAAGACATTATGGAAGGAGTTGCAAGTGGCACAAGGCAAAGTGAAGTTACTTACTTTGCAAACCACTAATGTGGCCATTGAAAATAACGAGGAAGGGCTTATGATGGATACTAAAATATTGATGA
This sequence comes from Sphagnum contortum, assembly GCA_963920785.1. Taxonomy (NCBI): domain Eukaryota; kingdom Viridiplantae; phylum Streptophyta; class Sphagnopsida; order Sphagnales; family Sphagnaceae; genus Sphagnum; species Sphagnum contortum. Next base: position 8,160,060 of record OY987288.1, read on the forward strand.
TCCAATTAATCTTGCAAAATTTATTTCCTCTGAAACCAAGGCAACGTTGTCTGACAAATTCATCAAGTGATTCATAATGGAGATGGATGAATTATTGGAAGAGGCTAGAGTAGAGTTCAAGAGGTGGCATTTTGAGCAAACCAGGAAGTACACAACTGCTCTCGATGCTACACATGAAAATATTTGATAGCTCGAAGGGAAATACAAGGAAGAAGAAAACATAGAGGAAATTGTTAGTGAGGAAGCAACTAGGGAAGAGGCGAAGCAAGTTTCTTTGTGAAAAGAGGATGGGGATGAAACCACACCCATTGAAAAGTTGATAACAAAACATGAGGTAGTAGATCCTACATGCACATGTAAAGCAAAAGAGCAGAAGGTGGAAAACAAGGATTAGGTTACCAACATGGACGGATAGTGGGTAGAGACCAAAATGAGGAAGATGATTTTATGGAGCTATTGCTCCTAGAATCGAACATCCAACCCTAGCAAAAAAGGCAAGTGTCAAGTCATATTCCAAAAGTGATATGGTACATATGATGTTAGAATTAGAGTATGTTTTGCCATTGTTGCCAAATCCATAAACATATTACTTGTTGCATCGTTTTCAAATTTGTTTTAGGGTAGGGGTAGCATTACCAATACTAGGAGGCCATATCACTAAAAAACAATTCTTTAGCGATGTGGGTTGTATAAGATTTAGAGTGGAAAGAATTTTTAGCTTGTAGCATAGTATGTTGTTACATTTAGTACCATTAACCAAGAAGATATGGAGTGCTAAAGTTCGAGGTGGGTTCTTTGGGGCTTTATGCCTTGAGTACTACTATAGGTTAGAGTATGCCTATCATGAGTATTATCATTGACACCATATTATTGTTTTTAATAAATTGATTTTTGCCATGATGTGAATGGAGACTATCCCAAATCATGTGGCTTATCAAACTCATGTCGACCCTGAGTGATGGAAGCAACTAATGGATCACTACTAAGAGTTTGCTTTCTTTGTTGACTTGGGAAATTGTGCGATGGAAGTAATCACGTGGAGGCTAAGTTGTGAGTTTATGAAATTTTAGGCAATAGATGCACATCTTGGCCGGAATGCATTGTACTTACAAGTAGCCATACTTCGCACTCAACATTGGGTGGATAAACTAACAAAATGACCGTGCATTGGTAAGATTATGCATTATTAACAATGTCTTTTCCATTTGGTGAAGCCTAATCAAATGAACCAATGTGTGAAGGGTGAGTGAATTATAACAACAAAGGATGGAGCATAGTTTTCTAATAGTGAAATAGACGACTATCTTATTCTTGCTCAAATGGTGCTCTATACTATGAGTATTGGACATCTCAATAAGGTCTGGGAGCTTAGTTGTTGTGTGGGGATACTACATCAATTAAGAGGGGAATAATGTTAGGAAATGGAGATAGAACAATAAACATATAAACAAGTTGATAAACATAGACAAATCAAGATGACAAAATAGGTAGACAATGTGACAAAATAAGCAAATTGGTATGATAATATAGGCAAATTGGTATGGCGAAAGATTGTTTTGTCAACACAATGTAGTTGATTTGTGGTAAGTCAATTTGCGAGACAATAAACGTTTATAACCATTTTATGGGGAATATAAAAAAACATTTCAACTAACTTGCGGGTGGTTTTAATGCTTATTGTTTGTATGTTATTAGTTTTTTTAAATAAAGGAATTAAGCAAAGGAGTTACAAGAGGAAGGAAGGGAGATAAACATTGTAAAGCTTCATGGTTTACGGAAATATAAAGGATGTTTTTTCTTCCATTCTTGGTGCTTGAGTATTGTATGTAGAATTAATTGAATGTATTTCCAAACTTATAAAGAATTGAATGTTGTCCTAGTTAGGGTGTTTAGATGGTACCCATTCTAATCGAGTAGAATAAGGACCTAGTAGTGATACAAAGGTAGATAATTTATTCATCGAAAAACCAAAATTACCACCTACAAAATGATATCATTAACAATCCATCATTTCAATTTGAATAAATCTAGTTTAACTACAATGCCACTAACAAAACTCATTTATCACTAAAATACAACATGCATAACATTGATACAAATTAGATTATAAGTAACTGCATTTCTATATAATTGTGGTTTTCAAAATCAACTACTTGGAATATTGAAGGTTAAAATCACCATTTAAAAAAAAATTCATCTTTGTTGTATTGGAATTTGTCTTTTTGCACATATTGGTTTAGATTATTATACAAAGAAATAACAACACGTTCAATTTGACATAATTATTAACAACATAGTCAAATTATACAACATCACATGTGCATTTTTTAACTTAAAACTATATTTTTCAAACAAAATCACACTTTTATTTTTGAAAAAACCTTAGTTTGTATGCATAACTTTGATTTTGATGGATTCAAACATTATCAAAATTTGACCTTATAACACAAGAACAACAAAAATCATCATAAATGCAAAAAAAAATGTGTGATTAATTTTATTTCGACTCCACTTTCAACCTCAAAACTTCAAATGTTCAAACAAAAAACAAAATCGTAACATGATCTTCATAAACATATTCATCCCCCACAAATATCTCATCATTATAAATTACACTTTACAAGTCAAATTCTAATAAATCGAAGATTTTTTCATGCCATTTACTTTAATATATGAAAATAAACAAATAAAATCATGATCCTTCAAGCTCTAAGAACAAAAATAAGAACTTTCAACCTTTAAGAAAAAGAAAAAGAAACCTTCAACCTCCAAGTTTTTTAAATGAACAAAAAACTTGCAACAACCTTTCAATTTTACTTTCAAACTAGGAAAAAATTGATCTTAGCTATGTTGCACATGATATGATAATTGCATTATCAAAAAACTAAAAAATGCCCAAATTTTTTAGTGTGAAATATGTTTTCCTTTCTAATTCATCTTGAGTTTCTTAACAGTAGGCATTTAAATGCATGAAGGTTGTTGATGCAATGATAAAGATCTATTAATTTTTTATCATGTGTCATTCGTTTAATATTTTTTTGCCCAAATTTCAAATTCTAAATTGAACTTTGATTGCATACTAGTTGTTCACAATGATCACATGGTTGATTTTATTTGATTAATGTGTTCACATATTCATTTGGTTGATTTGGTTATGTTGATTTACATGTTGATTAGATGTTACTTGTTAAAAGAAAAAACAATTATCCTTTGTAATTCATCTTGAATTTCTTTGATAATAGGCATAGGCGGACGATTAGCTTGAAGGAATCAATCTTTGTCAATGTAGTAGTTAGACGTTTATGGTATAAAGGTAGATCCATATGTACACCCTAATTTAATTTGTAATACAATATACACATTACTTTTAATTTCACTTCAAGACCAAACTTTCATAGGTCTTCATTGAATTTTTTGGTCTAAAAAGTTTGTAATGGAAGATTACTAATAAAATAGCTGAACAATAATCACAAAATAATGGAAAAGTAATACTTATATAGTGGCAACCTAATGGCATAATTAGTGGTATCAATGCGAATCATAGTTGACAACTAGTTGTAAACAAGTTGAAAATGTTTTATATAATGGGTGGTGAAAATGCATACATGTGATATGATCATATGTGTTAAAGTTGTAGACTAGTTGTAAAGTAATCACTAATTAAATGTTTCATTTACCTTAGTTGTAATGTAATTATTACACATTATTCAAGTTCAATTTACCAACAACAAAGTCAAACATCATTGATTATAATTATATATACAACGTGTACATGTATTTTATTATATAGATGTCCATCTTGCAACTAATTTGCAACTATTGTGTAACTCTTTAATTCTTTAACCTAACATTATTTTTACTAATTCCCCATATTCCCTTGGGACAACTATAATGTGGTTGTATATTACTTGTTTTGGAGTTTTAATTACAAGGCAATTTAGTTGTTATGGACATGATTTCTCATAGTGCTTTGAACTCTTAAATGTCACTTCCTTTCTTACTTGTCATTATCTGTCAACTCTCCACTCTGTTGTAGGAAGATGTCATCATCGTTTCCAATTTGTTGTAAGAATATGACATTGCCATTAGCATGAAGAACTAGGATTTGTAGATTGCTTCAAAAACATAGATAAAAAACACACAAAGTTGTTGTAACATTTGATGAGATTTTTTTTTGTATTGTAAATTAATGTAAAATGGAGCAAATCCAACTATGAAATGAAATGATTAGATTAGTAAACAAGAAAAACAAGATTAATTTGATTGTATATGATATTTTACAATGGGGTTTTATGTTTGTTTGGTGTGTGTAACATGGTATTTCGTTTGTGATTAATAGTATTTAATGCTCCAATTAAATTTATAAAGATGATCAAAACCAAACTGCAAATTTGACCTATTAGCTAGAAAAATTGCATAGAAGTTTGAGTGAGAAAATCATCTTTCAAATAAAAGTTCAATTTTCAAAAGTTTAATGGTCTAAATGGCAAGCATTGTTAAAATACAAAAGAAGGTTAAAATTGAATTTGTTAAAACCAATTATAGTAAATATAGAATTCAAGGATGCAAAATAATCTAACATTACAAATTATTTTATATGCATAGGGAAAATGATAGCTTGTAATCCAATTTGCAAGAATCTAAATATAATAATCCAAATTTGATGGATATGTTTAATTAGGTGGACTTTGTAGACTAATGTGGATTAATGAGAATGTTCACCAAAGTATGTGAATGCTAGTTGCAATGGATTTCTAAATTCATGTCAAGGTGTATGCTTTCATAAATACATTAAGGAAAATATCTCTTTGCCTGGGTGAATGGAAGATCCTACAAGTCACTTTTACAAGTTAATAACCATTAATGCACAATTAACATCTCCACAAATTAAAAATGATTATAGTTTCAATATCACCCAATAATATTTAGGGATGATTGCATTGAAGATCCTTTTCACACGTCCATTGCTTGCAATTTTACTTGTTTATATTTTATGGAAACTTCTACAACCAACATGCATTAATCCATCTAGACAAATGATCAATAATCTTATCATCAAAATTTTAAGACAATGGAATAAATGAACATGAGACATTTTGACAATTCAACTTAATGTTCTTTATTTATTTTTTTGGACATCAATTTCTCGTTACAACTATGCAAACTAACATTGAGCAAAGATGTATGAATGAGATCCAAATGTTAAAAGCCCCAATAGTTGCACAAAGTTCAAGAAACTTTTGTGATTGAAAATTTATTTGAAGTAAACATATTTTACATCAAATTAAAAATCTACATATGTAGATTGGGCTAAATGTTGTGACCAACCATTTCTACCCTTGTTGAATCTTGACCACATTTGAACATTCAAATAATGTACATGACTATGTAATCAATGCACATTCAAAAGCCAATTTGTAAATGCCTTGTTCATCTCATTAGACCACATAACATTATAACACCATTTGTTGTAGAATTTAAGCCATTGTGTCACAAATGCCAATGCCATGGAATTCATTCATGCCATATAATGAAATTGTATTTAATTTTTAATTTAGTTTCAGTTCATTTTTAGTTAGCTTCAAATTAAGTTTTAATTCATTTTTAGTTCACTTCCAATTAACTTTTAATAAATCTTAATTCACTTTTAATTGACTTTTAGTTCATTTTTAGTTCACTTTTAATTAACTTTTAATTCATTGTTAATCAACTTTTACTTAATTTACAGGTCATTTTTAGTTGAGTTTTAGTTCATTTTTAATTGAATTTTAATTCACTTTTTAGTTCACTTTTAGTTAGCTTTTAATTCATTTTTAATCAACTTTTACTTAACTTACAGGTCATTTTTAATTGAATTTTAATTCACTTTTAGTTGAATTTTAGTTCATTCATAATTCACACATGGGTGCACATGGGCACATATGGGTGAACATGGGTCACATGTAGGTTGGAAGTTTCTTAAGAAATTTCTTTGAGCTAGGTGCCCAATAAATATAAATAAAGGTAGAACTCCCCATTACATTTAGTTTGTTCAACACCAATTTTGGGTACATTTTCTTATCATAACCTTGTTTTGTTTTTGTTTCTTCCTTGCAATTAAATCTTGTTGGATTAATGTTTCGCAGATGTCATGTTCTTGTTTTGTTTTTCTTGTTTCACAATCTAGATTTGGCACTAGGCCCGCCTTTGTTTTCATCTTGGTTAAGAAATCCTATAGATTTGGTTATTTTTGTGTTTGTGACAATTTCCTTCAACTTTTTTTTTCAATGTATGTGGAAACTCTTGAACTTTTTCATGAAAAAATTGTTGGCCCATCTCAAGACACCACAAATCTTGCTTTATGCAAAACATCTAATGCCATAATATGAACTTGATGGATATCATGTTCCATGAGTTGTCTTTCTACATTATGTTAACATTAGAAACTTCATGAGGTAGCTTGATCTGAATTTTTTTTGTAGAATATTTAATACATAAACACTTGGCACACATATGAATGGTTTCTTAGTACAAAAATTCACCCAAAGGCAAATTACAAAAACAACAAAACAATAGATGTCATGAGGGAAGCATTTCACAAAAACATCATACTTCATTTACCAGTTCCATAATGAAACTTGTGACTCAAAACACTTTTAGCAAAATCTTGAACCCACACATACATAAACAAAGAAACAAAATGTTAGTTCAATGTCACACAATTAATTTGCAATGTACATATAAAAGAAACATGTTTAAGCAATAAAAGAATAAATATTGTTATAGCTTTACATGAGTGGGGATAATTTCCTTTGAAAAAACCAAGTGCAATAACCACATAATCAATGGCACTAGGTTTATGTTTAATCACCAATTCCACAATGCATGTAAAATGAGTCATATCACATCAGTTTTATGCCTTTTTGACCGTGTATAATTTTCAATCTACTTTGAAGATTATGTTATACATCACATAGACAAATGAAAACAAACACAAACATGTATAACAAACATTGGGAAAAAACTCTTGGGCATTTCACACATTCAAGTTCATGGTTTTCACACACCCACACAACACATGAACCATGATCCATGAATAAAATCAATAGAGTTCCACCTAGTCCAACAAGGCACAACAAGGATTAAGCCACAATGATTTATTCATCAACCCACTTCAATGTTGTTAAAACATCATTTATTCCTTCTAACATTTGATTGGAAACAAGTAGGATTGATCATTATTTTGAACCTTATGTTGTGCTAACAACATTAAGAACTTAATAATTGTCACATGGGACACATGAACATATGTAGGATGTGAATCTCTAAGCAAGACATAACTATTAGTAGTAGAGTGTCCCCATTTTTGATAAAAAATATTAGCTGTTGCAACCATGTTCCCCAACAATTATTGAAATCACTTTCAACAATGAAAATAATATTAATGCACATTATGATGTAAAATTCCATTCCCTCCACATTATCTTCTTTTGCTTTAATAGCAAAGTTGTCCCCATGTTGCGAAAGTGATGCTAAGTGGTCACCATTTTTCCATACCATCCCAATCATTTTCTTCAAAAGCCACTTCCATGGCATCCCATATACAAGTTGTATCATTAGGAATCAAAACCTCCATGACATCCATTCTTTGGTCCATGGTTCATTTTCACATGTTGTAAAATTTAATTTCATGCTAAAATGATAGAAACTTGACAACAACCTTTTCATTAACTTATCAACATCATGACTACTGACGAACCCCACTTCAAATGTAGATCCTTTGTTCCCTTCTTGATTAACAAGGATTCAGCCAAAAGGCATAAGCATGATTAACAAGGATTCAGCCAAAAGGCATAAGCATGACAATGAGAAACTAATGCAACTCCATTGTTTTCAATTAGTAATGATTTTCTGGTCAATATTCAAAGAACTATTGGATATACACATGAAATCATAGACAATGATAGAAAGTTCCACCCTTTAAATTATGTAAACACCCACACCTTAAGCCCTAACCATATTAGTCATAGGGGTTGGCAATATGACAATAGGCAAAATTGTACATTAACATCACAAGAACTCACTGAAATCCTAACCATGGAGCTGCTCCAAAATTCTTGAACAAATTTGGGTCCATAAGAAGTCTAAAATCCATTCCAAGATCCAAATGGTACACACTAAACTACAAAAGATGGACTCCTCTAAAATATGATGTTTCCCCACATGACATGACAATCTAATGAATCATCTGAAATCAAAAGATGCATTTATTTGCCTTCATTGCACAAAAAAAAACATTTAGAAATGGTGATGGATTTAAATGACATTGTTGAACAAATTAAAAACCAACAAATTCAAGTACGTGTAAGCATGTGAACAAAGCTACATCAAGATAAGCTTCTCCATCAAATTCTAGCACTATTTGTAATTCACTTTATTTATATATATATTTTTAAATTATTTGCATTGTGTGCCACTAATATTTAGTCTATTAGTTACTTTCGTTTCTTAGTTTGGTATAACCTTTATCAAAAAATCAAACTTAATACGTGACAAAATTTGTGACTAAGGGTGATTTTTTGGTAAAAGCATAATATGTGACCAAAAAAAAATGTGACTAAGTGGGATAGTGATTTTAAAGAATGATGTTTCTTCCTAAAATGAATGGTTACCAAAACAAACAAACAAATGTAACACAAACAAGTATGGGACTAAAATGGGTGTGATTATAATAAAGGGGTATACTGTAGTACCAAGTTTTTTACTCATTTCCCATTCTTTGAAAGTTATGTAATGATTTCAAAAGGCCATGTTAAGTCTTCTCTTTTTACCACAGGCCATGTGGTTTCTATGGGTAACTTAATTCAACACTTTTGGCACGAGATGAGATTGCTAACATTATGAGTAAAGCTCACATCAATCATAAGTTCATGGCACTCCCAATGTTGTAATTGGTTTTAGGGTCCCATTTTGGGCCACAATCAACCAGCACTCACCAGTGCACCATCCACTGGATGCCTGTCATTACTCAGTTGTGGATGAACCTCAACTGAGTTTATATTTGGTTTCACCTTCCTAACCAATTCTGTAGGAAAATAGGTCTCATATATAGATAGGTAGATAGGTAAGAAAATAGATAAATTACTAGGTAAGTATATGGTTTTATACAGAGGTAAAGGCCTTTTTTCTACCTACTTACTAACAACCTACTTGTGGGTTGTTTAGTAGGCAGGTTAAAATAAAAAGCAACTGAGGTGACCACCATGGTTAGCTCGGGTTTAGTTGTAATGTGAATCTATGATCAAGAATGCTATTGAAATGTGAATCTATGTGAGAACCCATGGAAAACCCCTATCATCATAGCCTTTTGAAATGGCAACTCAACTTGTTGGGCTTGTTGTGTTCTTAGGCAGAATGGGGCCAGGCCCATTTCCATAGTGTGATAGGACTATGCCTATTAAGTAACAGGTCCCATCCACTTGGAAACTATGGAGTCTGAAACAATTTACATGTGTGGTAAAGCGCACAGCCAAGGGCTTTACTACCAAGCACAAAGATTTTTTTTTAAAGAAAAGCTCTGAATGAATATATATATAAACTCATGATACCCCATGGGTATTGCAAGGAAAACAAGTGTTTGAGGAAATGAAATGCCCACCCTTCTTCACAGTGAAAACCAGCTTACCCAAATGACATTTTCTCTTAAAACTCGGGTTAGAAAATCATGACAAAATCATAACCTAGGGTCAGTTTCCACTTCATTGACAAAATGAATAATTATTTTTTTCAAAAAATGAATTCGTTTAATTTTTTTTTGAAATTATAATTTTTTTTTTTCATCATCTACCATGATATTGTGATTATGAGTTAGTGACATTATTCAGGGTTGTAGACTATGATAATTAAGATGATTTTTCAACATATGTCAACTTCACATTTTTCACAAATTTTCATTTCACTATTTTGGGGATTCTTTAATGAGATAGAGCACTGCCTGGAAGTTTTTCTTTGTATTTTCAGCTCCCTTACCTGCCTGAAGAAACCTGTTTTCAGCAAGGGGGGATCTTATGCGGTGGAAGGAAGGTACCAGGAGGGAGTGGGAGTGGGAAGAAGGTACCAATGTCTGTCAACCTCGTACTCAACCAACAACAACAGCCTTCCATGCCACTCATCAGTTCATCCAGATAAGATTTGGAGTACCATGTTTTTACTATGTGCGAGGATTTTCTCGTTGACCCATTTTTATCGCTATCTGGTAGTTGGATGAGGAGACAAGGCAAGTCGGAGAAAAAAGGACCCACAGAAGCGCATCTGATGAGAAGCCCCCGCCCCTGGGCCCCCCACTTCCTCCTCCTCCCTCCCATGCCATGCTATGATGAATCATGATCATCACATCACAGCTTGCTAAGCCGTGACGCTGCCGGCACTCGCCCGCTGTGCGCGCCTTCCGCGAAGCAAATTGGAAGTTGGAAACGCAGGATTGTTGTTCAGGGAGTGAATCAAAAAGAATAAAGAAAGGAAGGAAGCCCGGTGAATGAATGAATGAATGGGTGGGCCGTAGGTAAATGTGAGTATGACCCAGCATCTGTAGACTGTGACTCGACGACAATCACCAGATTGAAAATTCTCTCTCTCTATCTCTCTCCCTTTACGCCAAAATATACGTGAAGGCGTGGGCGCGCGGAAGTGGTGAGTGTGGGCAAAAAGGGCGGTGTGTGTTCACGTGATGAGATTTGGACTCGGTCGAGATCTCTAACATGCAAAACAAATTAAGTACTGTTGCAGCCCATGTGCCTAGCACGCGGGCTGAATCATAAATTTTGGTACTTGCGTAATATAACAGATATGAGCCTACTGTAGCTTTTGCTGACACCAGATGTGGTGGAGCCAGTGTTGGATTCCATGTTTTCATGTGCGCTTCTCTGGTATTACGTAAGTATGTATGTATGTAGTAGAATAGAGTCCAGCAGATTTTCCATGTGCAGCAAGCAGCTTTCTGGGTAGTAGGCCTATTAAGGCTAGTAAGGGTCTCTTCCCTTCCATTAAGTGCTCCTGTGATCACAGTTACCTACACACAGAGTTTCTCTGATCACAGCAGCCTAATGGAATGTCACTAACATAGGGCACTGATTCTTGCTGCCGGGACAGTCCCTTTTCATTGGAGAGTTGAAAATATGTAATTAAACATGCTAGAAAGAACTTTGCAAACACATGTTCTCATAAAAAAACTAAAAGGGACAGATGTCAATGTACGATGATTCATAGTTTGATTCAGTGCTCTCACAACTCTTGCAATTGGTCAATGCTTGATCACTAGAGTTGTGACATTTTTGTGAGCACATTTAGTTGAAAAAACTCAATGGAAAGCTGTCGTGATCAGTGAATCTGGAATTAGAACAGCCTAATGGAAAGATGTCCTATGTAGAGTAGGATTGTGAGTTGGGGTGATGAGTCCATGGGAGTAGCATTGGGGACAATGATGTAATACATATAACTAACTCTTGTGAGAATCTTGACGACTTGATTGGTTATCAAGGCATAAGTGATAAGGAATAACCATCAACCTTCATTTTTATTCACAACCTTACTACTTTGCAGCTTTGGGTATCACCCTCAGCTCTCATTAGTCCTATTTTTTCGTAACCATCTTGGTTCCTAGATGAAAACATCATAAGTGTTTCCATCATGGATGAAAATAGTGATCTTTGTACATTCATTTTAGATGTTTCCTTAATGACAAAAATGATAATAGATAGGTACAAAATAAAAAAATGCTTGATACTCAAAATGGGATTATCTCCAATTGACTTAGTCACTAAGTGACCATTGGTCATTGAAGGACTAAGTGACCATTCTCGTGACCAACCACAACAGTTAGTTGTGCATGGTAACTAGCTTGAGGTGATTGGCTACCGGAGGTAGCCTTGGTGATCTCATTCCTTGACTATTTCTAGTAACAAGCAAGGCATCGCCAACTACCTCGTCCATAACTTGGTCCATAGCAACTTTTTGAGAACTTTGGATTCTTGGTGTTCCCAACTTGTTCCATATGGTTCCTTAATGATGTTTTCAATTTGACTATTGGGTCCTTGTGTTGTTGTTGGCCAAAGTATATTAATCCTTTTATAAGGTCACCCATCCCCAAGACCATATTGGTTGGAGTGGACTTAACTTACCTAATTTCTTGTGATTTTTAATTTTTTTTTAGATTTTTAATTGATTTCATATACATTTTATAAGTTGCTCCAAAAATTACAAAACGACATATGTGTGCACCACTTTGTTGAGGGCTTTTTGGCATTACTGAAATTGGAGCAAAAGGCTCCATTGTTTGAGAGGGCTATATCCTTGTCACATCCAAACAAACAAACAAACAAACACCTATCTTGATATACAAATCCCAAATTGCTCCCAAAAGCACCACATTTTATCCCATGTCCTTTGTGCAAAGGACTCTTGTAACCTTTATTTCTGGGTCAAATTGCATTATATTTATTTCAGGAATATCCCATGCTTGGTCAAATTCTATGTGATGGCCAACCAAAGAGGCCCATCACAAAAAGAAAAAAATTGAGTTTTGCATGCACCCACAACACATTATGCTAATCACACAATAGGTGTTCCCATGTTTGACGTACTTATTTGGGTTTACTTATATTTTATGTTATAGGTCCATGTGAGGGGCAATGGTTATAACTTAGGACCTTTTAGTGACTATATTTAACCTTAAAAAATTCTTAGACTCTAAGACATTAAATTAACCCTTAAACACCTTTAAAAATAGATCTAGTTTTTTTTTTTTTTTAAAGTTAAATGGATTTTAGACAACATACATTTAAGAGTTTTTCAAACATTTTTGTTTTAGTTGGATGCACAAGAAGAACATACTTTTGATGGTGTGTTGACCAAACACATCCATGTAAAGGGAGATTTTGTCCCAAAAAAATCTCATGCAATCATTTTCCCCCATGTGAAGAAGGGTGCCCAAAGGTTAGACCCCAATTAATCGACCTTTAAACCAAACCTATCCTCTCTTAATGTATTGTAATATGTGGTGCCTAATCAATCCCTTTTGTTGGGCTAGGTGTTGTTGATTGGGCAATTGTTACTCAGCATGAGAGTTTTTTTTCAGGCACCAAGTTACATGGTGTTTCATTCATTGGAGTGTTAGATTGGACTCAATCTAGCCTCATGTGAATTGAAATTTAAACATGGGATCGATAGCTAAGGTGTAATCTTTTGTTGTGAAGTTCAATTGAAACATTAGTGTCTCAATATTCTTCTTGGGGACATTCAAAGCTTTGCCATCACTTTGGCCAAGAGCTACTCCCCTTTAAGTCAATGCATTCTAAATGCCCAATCTTCCTCATGTGTTTATGAAATGTTTTGAATTTTTTATAATTTTTTTCATCATGTTCGTCAAATTAATGTTGCGTTTCCCCTATTTTTTTAATATGTGCATAGATCCATGAAGATTTATGTTTGGGGCCTTTTTGTATGAAAATTACTTTACAAGAGGGCTTAGGCTTTTTCAATTCAATCTTAAGACATGTAGATATTCATAATGTTTATAAGCAATTATTACACATGGGCATTTCAAGATTGTAGCAAAACCTTGATCTCAAGAATGTGATTTTAGAAAAGTAATAATGTGTCTAGATTATAGATTGTGGAGTTTTGATTCTTGTTAAAAGTTGTTAAATGATGATGATGTAAGTTATTTGGGAAGAAAAATTGGGTAGTTTAATGCACATATACAATACTTTATGATAAGTAATTTTTAGAGTGGGGTGAGACTTTTAAAAGCTTTACTTGCTTACATTGATTAAAGTAAAAAGAACATGACAAGTGAATCATCATCTCATGGCTTTAAACTTCACCTTCAAACAAAATCATGCAAATGATCGGACATTAAACTGTGCAACATGAATAAAAACACAATTAAAGGAAGCTACTAAGTGGGTAGATTTTTTTATTTTTTTTTTAAATTGTAAAAATTAGAAAAGGAACACAATAGTTTGGATTGTCAATCTTTTTGGGAATATGGCTCCATTACTTGTAAAGTTCAATACTCAAAATTTGATGCAAATAAAAAATGCTTTTGCATGTTAAAAGCAATTAAATCTCTTAAATGTACAACTACTTTTTTTTCCAACTTTCTTATCAAATATGGACCATTCCTTTTTAAAATTGAAGAGATCTTACCATTGATGATTAAAGGAACAAAAAAAATTAAAATTGATGAATGTTTTTTACACCACATTTGAATACAATGGTTCAAATGTCATTTTGGCTTCAAAAATTATGAATTTTGCGGATGTGCCTTTAACAAAAACTATTCATTTTTATGTGATAAAAGATATGAATGCATAATATGCATCATATAAGATCAAGATGTAGTGCAGAATATTTATATCTAACGCATAATAATAATTTGAATATGAAAACTATATTAGGATTATAGACCAACATATGAATGCCATGTCTCACATGCAATCCTTGGAAAAGGATTATTATCTAGTTAAGTAATGTCAGTGGAAGATGAATTAGATTAAAACGGTAGCCAAAATAATATAACCAAATCTCTAGCTATCACCCACACATACATGTACAAAGTTTAAGCCAAAACTTCATTCCATATTTTACATTATTTAGGAATGCACATTTTCATTTTATTAAATTCATCAAAATTTAGAAAATATAAGAAACATTTAAATAAATATTTTCATTATATATATTTTTTTGTGAGTACATTTATTAGATTGTATAGACTTTGAAAATTTAATGATGTCAAAAGCATGATGTATTTTAATGTTCCTAATAACTGCATTTAGAAAACAATTCAAGAATCTAACAATGTTTCTTTGAATTTTTTGGTTAGAAACACAAGTTTGGAACATGTTTTGGTTTTTTTTAGGGAATATTTTTCTAGTATTTTTCTAATTAAATGCCTTTGATGTTATTCGATTTGATTTTTTTCAATGTAATTAATTGAATAGGTGTAATTTGATTATGAATTTTCAAAGTTCATGGATGTGAATTTTGAAGGGGTAATGACAATCAAAATACAAATTTGTATTGATTTTCACCTTTTTATTCCAATAAAAACATAAGGTCATATACTTGTGCATGTAATGGATAAACATGAAAAAAATTTATAATTGTGAAAAAATTTAAAGAAAAGGGCTCAAGAATCCTTGGATATTTTTGCCCACCTAAATAAATTCATTACTAGCTAGCTTAATTAGGTAATGGAACATTTATCTAAGTTGTTTTTGAACTAACCTAACCTAATTATGAACCTAAGTACTTAACCTAGGTTAATTTAACTCGTGTATCTTAAGTAGTCCACATAACCTAGGTGGGTTAAGCACCCAATCCTAGCCTAATGCCTAACTAGCTTTTTTTAATGTATGTAGCTTAAATAACATATTGCAGGTACAGTAGTCTCCCGCTTAAGTACACAACTTGAACCTACGCGATTTTTGCGTACTTAACTGGTAGGTGCGTATTTTAAATTTGCCGCTCCCAAATCGCTTGTGTTTTGCTCCAATGTTGAAAAAACCAAATAGAGAGCGTCTCAATGACCATCAATGTTGCGAAATTATCTCGAAGCTAAGCAAAACGAATGCTCCAAGTAAAAGGGCTTTAGCCCGAAAGTATAGTGATAGTGAAGGCACCATCCGAAAGGTGTGGGACAACCGGGAGGTGATCCTGGAACAATTTGCCTTACTGTCTAAAGAAGCTAAGGAGAAGACATTTCGAGCTTTCCAGGGACAATTTACTGAGCTTGAAGACATGCTTTACATCTGGATTGATAGCATGCGCTGTGCCAAACTGCCTGTCTCGCCATCTCTCGCCATAGCAAAAGCGAAAAACATTGCTCTAATCTTTCCATTCCGGAATCCAATTTTAAAGTGTCTTGGCAATGGTTAAGTCGATTTAAAGCCCATCGTGGATTGCAAAAGATGCTCCTTCACGGAGAAGGAGCAAAAGTCAACAAGAACGATTTGGAATTGTTGGCAGCTTTAGAAGAACTTTACAAAATTATCGTGCAATATGACTTGGAAAATGGCTACAATATGGACGAGATTGGCTTGTTTTTTCAGTTGCTTCCGAGATATTTACGCCAAATGATGATTCATGACGTGTTCAACTAATAAATTTTGAACCTTAAATTTTTTGCCAAAAAATGCGTACTTAAATGGGTGCGTACTTAAGTGGGAGATTACTGTAACTTAACTATTTAGCCAAACTAGCATCCTAGGTCAAATTTAAAACTTGTAAAGGGGTTTGACAAGTTCATTTGGATGAAAAATGTGAAAAATCATCCATGTTGTTGCCCATATATGCATCCATTAATTGGATATGCAAAAACATAAGGTAATCACATATTGACACACTCCCAACTCCTCAAAGGACCCAAAGGTGGGCCTAGGTAGGAAACAACGGAAGAAGAAAGAGTCGAGGCACACTTTCTAGCTCACAACACTTGGAGGGGTAGAGGGGCATGTTGGAGCTCTGGGATGGGACTAGGAAGAGTTGACAAGCTTCACACGGGCTTGCACACAACCCACACAAGGTGGTTAGTGCATAGTTAGAGCACCCTTGGTGCTAGGACGAGCCACGGGCAACATGGACATACAAGATTCATCACGGCTTGGACTTGGGGAAGCCACCACCTTCCCCCTTATAGTATACTTTGCAGCTCTCGGCAGAGGCTACATCCAAATGGCTCTTTTTCCCGGGACTCCCGAAATGGAGTCCCGAAATTGTCCTGGTTGGAATCCCGGGACTTTGGGAGCTCATAACTCCCGACTGCAGAGTCCGATTGCGACAAGGTCTAAAACGAAGTTGTAACCCTCGTCAAGAGCTTTCCAACGCCGTGTTGCAATCTAGAATCGGACATTGGGAAGAGGTTGATTCCTGACTTTTAGTGGTCGGGAGTCAAACTGCCATTTTGACTCCCGGCCCTTCTTTTGGCCATAACTTGTGTTTCAGATGTCCAAATAGCAATGCGAACCCATTTTAGACATATAAGTTTCAAGAGATTTTCAATGGTATAAAGAGCGTAACAATCCATTGAGATTTGACCCTTCAACTCGCCCTCTGAAGTTTCGGGAGTCCACCAAGACTCCCTCTCCCAAAATGGGAGTTGCCTTGGGAGTGTGAGTGTTCACTCACTCACACTCACTCGCACTTCCTTAAACTCCCGAGAGTATGTGGTGATTCCCGAGCTTCCTCTTGGCCCGCACCCTTCCAATGCCTTTGCCTTCGTTCCTGAGCTTCCTTCCTTTTGGCTTGCAACCTTGCCATGCCTTTGCCTTGACTCCTAGGCTCCCTTCCTCTTGGCCCGCAACCTTGCAACCCCTTGCCTTGGTCGCGAGCCCAAAGCTAAGGTTGCGACACATATGCAATTAATGGGGTTCTAAGTAATCTACTTGAATGAAAAGCAACACCACAAATTCTTGCAAAATAACCATTTTGGTGACCACATGCTCCACCAAATTAAAAAAAAACTAAACCTAACTATCCACAAAATCCATCAATGTGAAGAGCTAATAGATCATGTTGAAACCAAACCATCCTACCAAACATGTGAACATATCACCAAAAAAGTGCTCAACCATGCATAGACATCACAAAGATAACTAAAGCACAACAAATATTTTAAACGCATTTATTCATGACATGAAAGAAATGAACATTAAAAAAATAAAATGAAAATGAATAATGTTATTTTGTAAGATTGTAGTTCATATTTGTTTGGATTATATTGAAGTTAATGGGAACTTGCATTACCTCTATGTATACATGTGTGAACATTTAAGTCATGAAAGCTTTCTTAAGACTTAATTTTATGTTTATTTGCCAAATTATGTAACGGATTAAAAAAAAAACAATTATGGATGATACTTTGCATCTAATGAAAAATGAATGATGACAGATGGGCTTTATTCAATATGGAAAAAATATTTATTTCATAGCTGATTCTCATCAACTTATTAATGTGAATATAAGATTCTATTCATTCTTTTTTGACATTTTTAGAATATTCCAATTGTGTTAATTAATTCATATATTTGGGATTGATATTCCAACAAAAAAACAACATAACAATAGCATTTGAAGCTGAAAGGTTTATGGGTTACCATGTTCATTTTTACTATTCATGAATTATTTCGAAAAAAGTTGAAATATTATTAATCATTTGCATACTTATTAGAAAATAAAATAAAATACAAAGGTGGACATAGATACATTCTGGAAATGTGAAAAATAAAAGAATGTGTTCACACTTGGGCCAACAGCTCAGGCTACACTAGTCACTATTGGAATAGAGATGTTAGACCTCCATCTTTTGGCAAAGAACAATCTTGCTTTTCCTTGGTGAGTCAGAATTTCATCATTAGGGTTAGGGTTTGGGGTTTAGGGCTCATGTTGAGAGCATTCCCGATTTGTTGGCCACCTTTTATTGGCCCGCTTGTGGGTTTTAGCTACAAACTCAGAATACAGAATAACAATGTGTAATGTTTATTGTTCATGGGTGCAGCCTGAGGCAGATAATTCTTATTGGCTTTCCCTACGAAGGCAAGGATATTGTGTTGAGATTCATTATAGAGTACTCTAGCTTAATGGATTTTGGCCCCCTATGTAATAGCTCTATTTTTATAAGAGGATTTTTGAAAAGATGATATTTTGGCTTGTGTTGAAACTTGAGATTAGTTATAATAGAGTTATAATATCTTGAAGGATTTTGGTTTTCTTTTAGAGGACTTTTTGAAGATTATATTTCTGCACGGTGAAATATTTGAGTTTCCATAATTCTTGTGTTGCCTAAAGAGCCTGTTTAATGTAAATGGCAATGCCAGAGTATGACACAAGCCCTTCTTAACATTGGACGTTAAAAATAGAGATAACACTCTTTTTCACTCCTTTCGGTGGAGCTCCTCTAAGAGTATCTCCAGCAGTGATCAGTGTGGGACCCTCCAAAAATATATTTTACATCCAAGTTTAGTTATTTACTTTTTTGGCAACCTCAAGCATGAAATTGAAGTTGGGACAGCAAATAGGTGGGGGACTACTAATAGCAAACCACCTGGACCAATCATTACGATGAGCCTGAGCAGCAGCAGCAGCAGCAGTCAGATTGTATTTATTATACTCTTTCCTGAGCAGCAGCAGTTAGATTGAATTTATCATACTCTTTCCTAGTTCACAGCGTTGCAGCGCCCTTTACCAGCCACCGCAAACTGTGCAATTTTGCTCAGCCAAGTCCATTTCCTGAGCCAAACTGGCATATTTTGAGTTTTATTGATCCAATTTATTACTTTGCAGGATCGCATACTGAGCACCGCTGGAGATTTAGGGCGACTTTAGATGGGGTCCAAGGTCCAGGGACCAATGAATTCAAGCAAACTTATGGGTAGAAAGCTTGAAATTGGTCCCAAGAAGCCTTTAGATGAGGGTTCAAGACCAAAAAGTGGCAAAATTGAGGCTAAGAGGCTAAACCTACATGGCACCTGTCTTGGAGGGAAAATTAATTGGTTCGGACCAAAAAACAGTGCTAAAAGGAGAGCTCCTGATTTGGAGAACCAAGAATCAATCAAAGTCAAGGATTCAATTTGCTTCATATTCGTCCAAATTGGATCCTAGGAAATTGGACCCTGGACCCTTGTCTAAAGTGGGCCATAGCTAAGGAACTGAACTCTTGGCTTACTCAGCATGGTGTATCTAGAGTAGTTCAGATCACCAGGTTACGGAAGTATGCAAAATCAAAATGGTTGGGGACACAGATTTATTTATAGCAAATTAAAAAGATTTGGCTCATTTTCCCCAAAAAAATAGTAAATTTAGTTGAATTTAAACTAGATATGTTGTTAAATTCCCAAGAAAATTCATTTTACTTTTCAAAATAATGACAAAATTTGTTGAGAAACCATTTTTCAAATTTATTTTTTGGATTTGAAAAATTAGGTATTTGCCAATTTGTCAAAATCTGCTGATTACAGTAGGCCTACGGTTAGTTTCCACATTGAAAAAAATGAATAATTTTTTTAAAGATTCAATTTTTTAAAAAAATTTCCTTGATCTATTATAATATTGTCGCATGAGTAGTGCAATTATTCAGATTGTAACCTATGAATAATTATGATGATTTTCAACAACATGTCAACTCCAAATTTTCAACAAAAATTCATTTCACTATTTTGAGGATTATTTTAATGATGAAACCGACCTTAGGGTAAGGTAGTAGTAAACAATTTTCACAGTATACCCACTATCTTCCAAGTTCTCAACATTAAGAAAACAAGGGGGTGTATCACACTATGGCATTGCCATTTTACATGGAAAAAGTAGATCTTAAGGCAAAAGAAGAATTATGGAAATTCAAATATTTCACCATGCAAAAATATTAATCTTCAAAAAAAGCATCTAATAGAAACCAAAACCCTTCAAGATGTCATAACTCTATAACTAAATCTCAAGTCTCAACACAAGCCAAAATATCATCTTTCAAAAATCCTCATATAAAAATAGACCTACTACCTATATACTATAGAATGAATCTGAACACAATATCCTTGCCTTGGTAGGCAAGGCCAAAAAACAAAAGCAAACAAGGCACTGTCTCATTAATAAAAACGACCCTAATGTAGTGACTACTGACCACCAAGGACCACCCAGTCTAGCGCTACCACAAAAATGCTCCAGAAAATGCTCCGCAAATCAACCCCCTTTAGCCTGGGCGCCTGGTCGACACTCACGTGCGCGTCCGTCATATCTCTCGCCTTGCGGCGAGTAGTATTGTTTTTGGGAGTTGGGGTTTTGCTTGCGTCGCCCATGGCCCTGACGCCATCGCCTTCGTAAAACCCTAGCGAGCTAGAGCTAGCGATCGAGCAGTCCCTATTGCAGAGAGTATTTTCATCCCCACTCTTTTGGTGTGAAAACAGGATTGTTGTGCAGGAGAAGGAAGGCCTGTTGATGGATTGACAACTTTTTTCTTTCTGCTATAGGTTTCCAGCTGCAGCAGCTTCCTGGCTCAGAGACTTCGGGTAAGTGAGGACGGTTTCTTGTTTCTTCCTTTCTTTCTTGCCTTCGGCTATGTTTGTTTCTTGACCGCTTGCTTCCCTTTGTGAATTTTGCTTCTCTGAAGCAAATATATTATGGTCGTGGAATTTACAGAGTCTAGTGTGTCAGGCATCAGATACGTCAGTTTATGTTCAAACTTTTTGCTTCAGTCGAATTGCTCAGGGAGCTTGGTGATCCATTTCCCACTGAGCCATCTAGATCTGGATTTGAGGTTCTGTTAGGTTTTCTGTTGTGCTTTGTTCCTCATCCTGTTCTTCTAAGCAAATGCTGCAAATAAATGCTTTTGATGTGGAGATTCTGGTTTCATTTATGCTGTCTTCAAACCTCTTTCTCTGAATGTATGCTGGTGTGGAGTGGATTTAGGTACGTACTAGGACTTCTCAATGCGAAAATGCTTCTGGATTTGCTCGCTGCTTGATCTCAGTTGTATAATACATCTGAGAGGTGAGTTGGCTGATGGTGATTCCAGGGTTTTGGATTGGGATGGCACTGCATGGATGTTTACAATCTCAAGTGCTTCTATCATCCTGTAGGCCACAGGTCAGTTAGTCTGCTGCAATGTACCTTGAAAACATGTTCACATTCAAATGTTGCAGTTGCAGTTCTGCATGTTGTGCCAGAATTCATCATGCTCCCCTTGCCCAACATCAGTGTTCCTGATGCACACAATGAGCTCTTCCACTTCCTCTCCACTGATCTTTTCTCAAGCCTTCTCATCATCTCAGAGGAGTAGCTTCCTATGCTTGCCTTTATCAGCAAATACTGTGCAGGCTCAAAATGCACCTTCCACAAAGAGCTCAAGACACGGACAAAGCATGTGGAATTTTGCAAGTTTGGTCCTTGTAAAGAACCAGGTCTGGAAACCATCCAAGAGCAGGGACTCACAACAGCAGCGGTCCTTGCGACTGCTTGCAAAGGCAAATGATTCCATGGCTGATGACTCCCTCCCTTCTGAAATGTCTTTGGAGAATGCAATGCGGCTGCTGGGGGTTAAAGAAGGTGCTTCCTTTGAAGAGATTCTTACAGCCAAGAAGACAATGGTGGACAGTTGCAATGGAGATCAAGCACGCATTACCCAGGTTATCTGTCTAATCCAGGGCCTCCACTTTTGTTTTGGCTTGATAATGCCATCTTTTGTCTGCTCTGTTTCCAGGCATTCAGCAAAGAGCACACAGCAAACAGTCTGTAACAAGGGCATTCTGCCAGTGACAACTCTTTAACCCCTAATGTGCCTATCAAGCCAAACCAGGCTCATTGATAAATGAACCATGATAAAGTGTGTGAAAAGATTTCCCCCTATTGTCAAAGCTTATTTGGAAGTCTGTGTGTGGTTGGCAACTCAGGAATGGCAAGCTTGGTGATTCCTGTTGTTACAGTCCTTTGGTAGATCCACGCATGGCTGCCGTATTTCTCCCACTTACTGGATGTAGTTGGAAGAGATAATATGAGTATGCTAAAGTAGATGAAGATGAAAATCTTGTCAACTACAGTGCAATTGGCGAATTCGTGTACAGGTTCAAAATATCTATTTTGTGTTCAAATTTCAGCACAGCATGAGAGGTGTCTCCTGTTTCATATTTCTGCAAATATAGGGGTAATAACTGGTCATGTGTTGGAAACTTCAGGTAGAGGCAGCGTATGACATGTTGCTGATGCAGAGCTTGTCACAACGTCGAGCAGGCAAAGTTGTGGATAATACCATCCGTTATGCTGATGTCCGAAAGGCAAAGTCTCCTGTCTCAGGATCAGGACCTGAATGGCTAAGAACCGCCCTAAAAACTGCCCCAGTTGCATTTCAAACACCATCTTTATCTACAGTTGGTATACAAACTGGAGTATATGTGGCACTTAGTGTATGGCTGTTTGCATCTGCACTTACATCATCACCCAGTGAACTTTCTGTTTCTGGCAAGGCTGATGTCCCTGGTGTCATTTTGGCAATTGGATTTGGACTCTCCGTCTACTTTCTGTCCAAGCAGAAAATGAAACTGGGTAAGCATGATGGATATTTAAATTGTGCCTTCTGTTTTTGTCCATTCCACGGAGATTTCCAGTTCTTTGTTGACATTTTGTTTCTTGTTTTCAGTCTCAGAAGTTGCACCCCATTCTTCTCCTGTCAGCTGAGAATTCTTTCATCTTTGTCTTACATGCACAGTTATGAACAATCTGAGAGAAGAGCTAAGCCAGCACAGTTGGCATGCTATTAGTCCTCAAGAGACTAATCAAAGTAGTCAAATTGTTGAGGCTAAGGTAAAGGTGTCTAGTTGTCCAAAGAGGAGTAGCCATACTCCAAGCCATATTCAGAAGGGAATACTGATAGCATTCTTATCGCCTGCATGTGTCCAATGGCCATGTCAAATTCTTTTGGATCTGAAGCTGCTGTTGGGCATGGCATATTGGTTATTGGTCCTATACCAGCCCTGGTTTGGTGCAAGTGTTTTTCTTGAAGACAGATTATACAATAAGTATTCCTGGTCATCTGACATGTTTGTTCTTTCATTGTCTTTTTCTCCCATGTTCTATTCTTCCTCTTATTAACAACCTGGTCTGTGCAGGAAAAGCCACTTTGATTACTGTAGCAGGACTGGTTGTGGGGGCCGGGTTGGGTGGATTGGTTGAGTCATGGCTACGTGTGGACATTGTGCCTGTTTTAGGGATTGGATCACCAGCAGTTGTAGTTAGTGAATTTGTTCTATTTTCACTTTGGGCCTCCTCTTTATACCTTCAGTGATATAAGCTTCAGAAAGTAAACCAATAACAGTCCTTGGCTGGAGTAAAGGAACCTTATTTCTGCTTCTCATTTCTCTCGTGCATTGAGGGACCAAAGTGGCAACAGAATCTTGGAGAATTTGGGGACGATGTTGGCAATATTTTGTCGCTCAATTTCTATTTAGAAAGGAAGAGACTGCTTTTGGCCGGAGGTCTGGCAACAAGTTTCTGTAGAAACTTCATATGATGTATAGTTTTGTAGCTTAACTGTAGTAACTTGTAATTTGATCTGTTTATGCGGTCCTGCTTTCCGTCTCAGAAGGTGGCCATTCTCATTTTAATTGTACATTTGTTTTGGAACGAGTGTTTCCCATCAATTGTGCTGTTAACATTATTGTGAAGCTGAAAACATTTTATTGCCACTGTGTAACAGGTCATTAGTTGAACATAGAATCAGCTCAAACTGATACTGCTGAGGAAATCTATTGGATCTTCTTTCAGTGAGTAAAGGTTGAGGGATGAGAGTGGGCTGGAATATAGAAAGGTCACAAATTCCCAACTAAAGAATTTGCACATTCAACCATGGTAGCTTCAGTCATTGGGGCTGGATGCAGTGTCCAACTGGATGACAGTCACAAGTTAAGTTGCTTTGGGTTTTGACTATACTCTGAATGAAATTGTAGAAAGAAGGATAAAGGAGTAGTGTGCAGTGGGAGTGCTATAGTAAAATATCTATCCAAGCCTGCTCATGCACTCTGCAGGCAGAAATGGACCTCAATTGACTTTGCTATGATCTGTACTATGGGATGTCTGGAGCATATGCTGATGTGGGAGTTTGATGTATCAACTTGGGTGAAGAGGTGACCATAAATAGACAGGTGATGGGCCACAAAGGAGATTTCAACCAAGTGTACCTGATATAGAATAGTTTATCAGGTATAAACATTCCAGCTTTCAAGTTATATTGTTTGGGTTCTGTTTGTTGGATGTTGAACTGCATGGGAGTGCATGATAAGGATGCTATCTGCATGGATGTTTGGCAATGTACTTCTTAATTTGCTTCTTGATTGGATTGGTACTGTTCAACATAGATCTAACATACAAAGTTGGAAAGCACTTGGGTGACATTTCCTTTGATTTGGAGGGCACCTTATATTTGTGAATTTCCCTCTTAAATGACAGGAGGGTGAGTAGGAGGGAACCCCGACCTCCTCTGACGCTCTGTGATCTCTGTCTGTACAGGCTCATGAATAATTTTCCTTGTGCTTTACAAAGTGTAGAGCCCTAGGGTGGGGGACATTCTTAAAAATGTAGGGCTGGACTTGGCTATTGCCTCATTGTAGGTCCCTTGTTTTTTTTCTAAGGTTTTTAATCTTGGTGCAAAAAAACAGATTTATTGCACATTACAAATTGCATCATATCATTATTACTCTTTGATCAAATTCATTGATATTAAGGTTATTTTAACATGTCATGTCATTGACATATATGAACATGTGGAGTTTAATTAGGCTATATGGGAATATGTTGACATTGTTCAAGAGAGTGCTAACAAAGGAGCATATGTTAATGCAAAATGTGAGAATGCAAAAATGCTTTTCCATTTAGCATGTAAAAACAACTATGATTGAGTTGTTTTGATATTGTGCATGGCATTCAAACTTCTCTTTGCTTCTTTTCTTGTTTCATAGATTATAAATTGTAGGGATCTCTTGCAATTATGTAAATTTTTTTGTGCAAGTATAAGCACAAAGTGCAAGAGGGAGAAAATGCTAAAGCATGTTATGAGTTTGGTAACGATCTAATAAAAATGTGTTTTGAACACAAAAAAAGGAATGAATATTGACTAAAAATTTAAAGATATTAAAGTTGTGTAAAATTGTGTTTTTATAATGTAGATTGTGATTTTTGATCCAACAATTTTTGTTATGAGTTTTCTATGTTTGAGCATGCACATATTTTTTCTATTTGATTGTGGTTTTCAATGTGAAAAGAAATGATTGAAAGAATTAATGGACCAAAACAAAAGAAGATGTATTATTCTCCTCAATGTTCTTCCTATGTTTTTTTTTGGCTAAAAAGATGTTTTGATATGTGTTTTGATAATTTGATTATTTTTTATGCATCACATCATTATTGTATAGTACAAGCCTTATGATATCAACATGTATATATTTCTACAAGCATGTTTTGAGTGACATGGATATTATTTTTTCAAAAAAAAAACCCCATAAACACTTAAAATCTACATATTTGTCAAACTGTTTAAAAAATGAAGCAAAAGATAACTTTTTTTAAAGATGACATACAAAAAAAGTGATCAAATAATGGTTAAAGAGGCATACTTCCAAATAAAATTGTTTTTGAAATCCACATTTGCTGTTATGTTGTTTCACAAAATCAATCTTTAGCAAAATTGAATAAGGATTTATGAGTGTTTATAAAACATTATCCATACAAATGTCATTTGATTATTGTTACAAGATTGTGTGCATAATATGAATAAATGAACTAAAATAACTTTGTGCATGTCTTGTGACAAATAAAGTATATTTGACAATTTAAAATTTTCCTATCACATATATAAATAATTTTTTTGCATGAATCTTCTATTGAATAAAAATGATCCTTCTATTTATTCATGATGGATTAAGTTTGTGATGTTTTCATTTTATTTTTTGAAAATTCATTACTTAAAATTCAATTTGGAACACCATTAAGTATATGGATAGATGATCAACATTCTCCTCATTACAGTTGTCATTTCTTAATGATAATGAATTTACAATATAAAAATTCATGATTTCCTATTATAAGAATTTAAAATATCTTTGTAACTTATGGGAACCTTTAAAAATTGTTATTGACATTGTAAACGAGGATCAACAATGAAACTATTGCATTAAAATAAGCATGAGTTGATGAGATCAAATTATTGAACATTTTAAAAACTCATTTGGAATCACCTTGTCCCTTATACAAATGTGACCTACTAGAAGAAAATAAAACATCTTGTTTATTACATAATTTATTGTATATGAATGTCATTTTTATATTTATAATTTATTTATGATCATAGTACCTTGGCATCTTTGACACTAATTGTATTATTTGTAAAAATGTTATAATTTTCACAAAAACATTGTGAAAGAAAATATAATCTTTTGAAATATTCATGAATTTTATTTTTTATTAGAAATTTCAAACTTTAGTGATTATTCGACAAACATATGTTGAAGCTACTTTTGTAATACATCAATCAAATGTATTCAAATAATGTTGAAAGTATTACGAATCTATGAAATCATGTGTGCATTTTACATCCCATGAATGTGTTGTATCGGTTGCAACTTTTTTCAATGTGTGTCATTAAGTGAACTAAATCCATGGGAGAATGAATGACATATTTCCATAAAAGCTTTACAACAAGCGAAAAACAAAATTAGCAAAAAAGGTGGCCCCAAAAAAAAGAAAAGTGATCTAGTTTGTTAATAATACACTATTGCTTGCAAATTGGGTCCAAATTGAGATGGGCAAAACTTTAAAAACCATTACAAGTTGATCACAACAATTTTAATATTTTTAATTATATATTTTTTTTTCATTTTTTATGTAGTTGAAACTTGTTCAAAGTTTTACTTTTGATTTCAAAATTTACATTACTCAATGGTTTAATATTTTGATTAAATGAATTGCATGTTAAACCATAAATCACATAGCTTTCAACCTATATCATTATGTATCAACTTGTTTGTGTGCATTTTGAATGCATGAGTCACATTCAAGTGCATTTGTATTTCACCTTTTCGTTCAACTACACTTTTAGGTTGAATGGCCTATCAAATAATGCATTATTTATGTTTTGAAAGATGAATCTTAATTAAATTCTTGACCTACACATCATAACAATACCTAAATGTTCTAATTTGAACATTTTGTTTCAAATGAAAGCTTTATGCTATCCTAGGAGTGAGGCCCAAGTGTGTTGTGGGAGCTAAGTGTCGGACTTGAATTCATAGAACTACCCCATTTGAGGTCCTTATCTAGCATAAAGCTCTAGTAGAATTTTAGTACTTGCAATTTTGTTTGAGAAGGATAAGAGGCACCTTATGCATAAGGTTCTTCACTTTTTATTAACATTACGCATAAGGTGCCTCCTTTGTCGTGCCAGAATTATTAACAAGGGTAAGGTGCCCTCCACATATATAGTAGAAATGCGCTTGTGACCATAATTGTTCAAGATAATTCACCATAAAATGTCGTAAAGAATTGGTAGAATTCTTTTATTGATAATATAATATAATATCATATCATTGAGAAGAAGGATATCATCATATATAATATCATATATGTTGTGGGCATGGGGCCAAATTGGTAACATCTTCATGAGACATTCCATTTTTGGGTTAGGTTTTTATCCCCCTCCCAACAAAACTTTTAGATTCTTTGATTTGCAACACAATTGATGGGTACTTTTCAATCATGGTTTTCTATTCTTCATGTCTACACACCATAGGAATTCCATGAAATCCAAAGACCACACAATAAAAAAGTGAACCCCCAAGTCCACAAACCTCCCCCCCAAAAGAGAGAAGAGACAATTGCTATACGCCCTTTATTACTTTTGATGCACAAGAAAAATATGCCCAAATTAGTTGGTTTGTAATTTGGAGTCTGTTGTATCAATTGATGTCACATATTACATGTTTGTCCCATTATGCAAACACAACCACATTAACCTAATGGCATATATCATAAACACATAG
This sequence comes from Sphagnum contortum, assembly GCA_963920785.1. Classification (NCBI taxonomy): domain Eukaryota; kingdom Viridiplantae; phylum Streptophyta; class Sphagnopsida; order Sphagnales; family Sphagnaceae; genus Sphagnum; species Sphagnum contortum. Next base: position 8,188,607 of record OY987288.1, read on the forward strand.
AAAACAACAAGCCACTAAGGGCCTAAGGGGGCCCTATTGGTGGGAGGAGAAGGCCTATTTGACAACATCATTCCTCTAAAGTAATACAAATTGAAGAAATAATTTCATATTTGAAGAGCCATTCAATCAAAGTAAATTGGGCAACATTGTTTGGGACTTGGGGCAGACATTTGAACATACTTCTGACTATGAAACTATGAAATGTAAGAATCATGAGAATGGTTGCTTTTGAGCTGGAGAGGCTCACCAAGGTCCAAAGAGCACCATATTGATAATATGCAAAAAGGAAAACTCAGTTTGCAAAGTTGTAAACAAGACATCTAAGGATCTTGGTACATTTTTCCATTTATTAATGTCTACCAATACATAGAAAATACAACTGGTGGGAGACCTGGCATTCTACTACTGGTACAAAGGATGTTCCGAAGCAAGTTGAATTTTTCTGGTATCTATCCTACACTGCTAGAACAATTGGAGAAATACAGCAAGAACAATGATACAGGCTGCAAATATTGGACAAAATTTCCTCAGCAATCCAAGCATCATCTTGGGGCACCTGCACCTCCTGCTGCTGCAGCCACTACCACCATGTACTCTTGCAACAACAACCCAAAGCCTTCACCTCCCTCCTGGCAGCAAAGTCTGGAGCCATCTGATGGGCTAGTTGGTCCTTTCTGTTCTCAATGGCCTGCTACACAAGGGGGAGGGCAGCCATTACCACCACCATCACTACCATGGATGAGCAACAGGGGTGAGGTGAGTGCTGGTAATGTGGAGTCAAATCCAAAGGCATGGGATTCTTCACGCTCCAAGACTGTTCAAGAGACAACAACTGTGGCTTCTTCTGAGATTACCAAGCATCCATCTTCTGACACATGGCCTGCATCCCTGGAAGATGCTACTCCCACCACTGCTCCTCCTAGGTAAGGGCTTACTTGCTCTTCCATCATGTTGTTGTTCTTGGATTATCTGCTTATGTGAGTAATGCAGAGGAAGGTTGAGGTTAGCTCCTCCTCCCTCCCTCCCTCCCTCTTGATCTGTTTGTTTGTTTCTACCCAGATTTTGACTTGAGCGAAGACTTTCATTGTCTTCTTCACCCTTCCAGGCAATCACAGATGGTGGGGTGGCTGCCTGTGAGGAACTTCCAGAAGACCCTAGTACAGCAGTAGCCTGCTCAGCCTGCTCCTCCCCAGGAAAAGACAGCCCAGGCCAACAACAACTCCTCAGGCCACCACTACTGTAGTTCCACTGACAGCAGCAGCTCCAGCAAGTAACTGGACTCAAGTGACACAAACATCCTTCGTTGTGAAGGTCTACATGGATGGGCTTTCGATTGGGCGGAAAGTAGATCTTATTGCCAACAACAGCTATGAAAAATTGAAATGTGCTCTTGAGGATATGTCCTTTGCCACCTCCTTGTCTTTTATGAGAAGCAAACTGCTCAGGATGATTTGGATCTGCTTGTATCCTGCAACAGTATTGGGTTTTTACTGTGGAGTTGTCATACAAATGTCATCAACCCTTCTGGAATGAAATTTTCTTGAGTAAAAAAATTGGAGTTTGTGTGGATTGTTGGCTTATGTTCTTTCAGATCCCTGTTCTCTAATCCAATTAAAACTAGTGAATGGCACAACAGAGCAACCTGGTGATCCACAAAAGCTCCACTGCAGGCGAGACCAGGATGTTTTCATCCTGTGGCCAGAAGCTCAACTTGCACAGCTCTGACCATGTGCTCACATATGAAGACCATGAAAGTGATCTCATGTTTGTTGGTGATATTCCCTGGGAGTAAGTCTCTGCTCCAAATTTTTGGTTTTTATGGTTTGTTTCTGCACAATACATGGGGTGGTTCAATTGCTGCTGAAGCCGGTGGAAAAGCTAGACAGAGGAGTCAGGAAATACAAGGCAAACATCAAAGTGTCCAGTTGGATGGACTCACACTATTCTTGAGCAGGGTACTCTAGATAGAGTACCAGATGTGGCAGGCACAAGTGATCCGACTGCTTGTGTTGGGAGAGTTCTAGAAGTTCTTGTAACTGCCTTTGTTCTTTCTGCTGTCAATTGTGTTCTTTATCTTCTAATGCTTTCTGTGTAGAAAGAATAACACAAACATAGAGCCAAGAGCCAAGTGTTTTTTTCTTTTGGTGTTCATCTGTTTTTGGCTTAGTTTGGTGTAACTCTTTTTCATCCTGTTCTTTCCCCTGACTGCTCAATCCTCAAGGGCAATGGCCAGTGGTTGGGAGTTTCCTTCAACAGACTACCCAGTCCTTTAGGGTCAGAAGAAGAATCTTACAGAATTTTGAAATTTGTGGGTTGTGGTACATGCTTATGGAACTGACCGAATGGCAACTCATATCAACTGATTCACAGCTTGAGATCTCTTGCGAGCATAGCTAAGAAGGAACCCCCTTGTATGCCTGGTTATTCATCACAAATGTAATAGAGGACAGATGATAACATGCAATTCCAGCCTTTTTATCCCAATCAACTTCCGGTATTTGATACATCTGTACCTAACCCATAAGAAAATAAAGAATTCGTTTTCTGTCACCTATTATTAATACTGATGTTTCAATTCAAAGCTTGGACAATATTGCAATCAAAGTCAATGACTAGGGTTTTGTGCTGAACCTCACATGGATCTTGAGAATTGAGATGCTTATGACTTGTGACTTCACAACTTGCAAATATATAATCTAGTTTTGAACTTATTGAATCACAAAACCTGACAATAGTGTAAACCCTGTTGCTTATGTACCTATACCCCAGCCCAAGAAGAGTCACTTGTGAAAAAGTGAGATAATCAGCAATTCACAATGTTGGCAGAAAAAACTTTCCTCATCTCAAACTAAGAAACAGATCTCATTTGCACTTACCTGTCACAAACTTCACCCATACAGTGGAAAGCTAGGGAGAGAGCTAGAAGGTGAAGAACTCAACACTGCATCACTGCTGGGAGTCATACAAGAAAGCAATTGCTCACACAAAGCACGTAACTCTGAGGATGCATCCATGTTGGCAACTGCAGCAATGGCCATTTGAGCATCAACAAGATTTGGGGCTATCTCCTTTACTATTTCTTCATCTGCTGCCAAAAGAGAGGCCAAAAGTTTTGCACCACCCATGCGCTCCTGCAAAAACCCCAATACCATCCTTTTAATTAAGTGCTTTACTAAAGAGTAATCCAGAAAAAACTTGAAGCACCTGAAACCTAGTTGGGGGTGCATACTTGTTGCTTATTATGATGCTAACAATCTATATCAAGCTGAGCCATGGTGAAATTGGTTACCTCAGGTGGATGATATCCTTGAATGGTGGCGACTGACAAGGACAGGAGGTCATTAGCGAATGGAAATATTGCTGGTCCCTTGAGATGGTAGACTGCTGTAAAGAGAACTTGCAGGCAAGCACCTCTTATTTGTGTCTCTGTGCCCACCTGAAAATAGCCCATATCCAAAGCATGAAAATTCTGGTACTGCCTGAGCTTTGTAATTTACCAAAATTCCTGATGCCGATCCAGTTGAGAGGGCACCATACCAGCTTCTCTAACTGCTTCCCTTGAAACAAATGAGTTTGAAATACTTCAAAAAATCTCTGGAAATTGGAGAGAACCTCAAGGTAGTTCAACAATGGTGGCATTATCATCTTGGCAAACACTGGGCGGCTGCTGCTTGAGATCTTTTGTGCAGCACTGATGAGGACATTTGCCATACATACACGGAATACCATGGGAGCTTGCTCAGTTGCTTGACCCTCACCCTCTGGTGTGACAACAAAACAACCAATAAGAAACTGCAAATCTACTTCATACTACAGTAAAGTAGTCAATACATGCCTGCCTGAAAGAGGTCACCCCATTCACAGCTGCATCATTTTGCTGTTATCCAGCTTTCTGTTCAATGTGCAGCCTCTCTTTTTTCTGGCTCCTTCCATAAATGCACTGGTATCCAAGTTGCAAGCCAGACACATCCCAGGAATGTTCTCAAAGATACTCTGAACTAATCAACCATGTTAAGATATCCTGTGAAAGAATTAAGGAGTGAGCAGCTTGCATTTGGCAGTGTGAACTGCCAATATGTGTCATTCCTTAGCATGATAATGTTCCTGTGCAGTGGCCAACACAAGAAACTTCCAGAGTCCAACATTAAAAAAAGTGCTCTTTTCCAGTTCAAGAGACCTGTTATGACCACAGGATGTGCCTGCCATATGCCATGGTGGCAAATGACACCAGCTGATTCAAAGAGAAGACACTTGTGGAGATTTCTCTACCTTGAATGGCAATATTTTCGCCAGTTTGAACCAGGCCTAGCAAAGTTTCTTGCTTTATATGGGGCACAAATGCAATTCCCTGAAGATAACCTGTCAAACAATAGATGACATGATGCAGAACTGTCCACTGTCTTTGGAGGTCCTGGTGAACCTCTCCTGTTTTGAAAAAACCAACATGAATTGCAGTCAGGAAGATGATCACATTGTCCATAGTAAAGAATACCATTCCTGCAGAGCAAAGAAGGGCTGGAATGTTTTTCCAAAGAGCAGAAGGTAAAAGACTTCTCAGGTATAGAAGTTTCAGAGACAGTAAGAATACTCATCATGGACAGTCCCCATACCTTGTGAAGCATGGATATGTGACTGGCCTTCAGGAATCTCCTCTATAATCTTAGCTTTTCCTTTACTTGCCTGAGGCTGTGGAGATTGAGTGATGGTTCCATTAGTCTGAAACTCCACACAAATCATTGCAGCATAGCAGTCAATGCACCCATGCTGCGCCTTCACAATCTCTGAAGACCCTGCAAAACTTTAAAGAAGTTCAAGATTACTCTATATAGCAGTCAAAAGGCATCATTCCTACTTTTCCTGATGATATCCCTGACAGCAGTCAAGATGTAACCCGAACTCCATGTTACAAAAGCTCCAGATGAAAGGGAAGTAGTGCTACTGCCTCATTATTCATACCCAAAAAGAATGTCATTCTGATAATGCTGGTCTGATACAGACTCTGATCATCACCTTGGAGGCTCCTTAACCTCCAAATGAGTGCAGATTAAATCCCCAATAGACAATCACAAGAAACAGCATGTCTCAAATTACCTCCAGGCCAGAGTAGGATAGTTGACAGCAACTGCTGCACATGTTTCATCAGTGGATGGTCTAGGGTGTCTCTTCCCCTTATCTGCAATACAGTAAGAATCATTGGAAAGGAAACTTGACAATTACAATCCAGTGAACAGAACAGAGGGATGGGAAGAGACAAGGTTTACAATGTCTAGTGATCACTGAGATAAAGCACCAATTGGAACCAAAAATACTGAACTAAAAGACACCTTCAATTAATCTCTCGTAACAGTCTGCAACCAAGAGTATCCAAAAATGTGAAAACAACACATAGCTTCCAGCCCACAAGAAAAGCATGTGCAAAATATACATTTGTTTGAGATGTGTATAGAACCTAGCATTCAAACTTTACCATCAGAGAGGTACAGATAGTGAAGAGACAAGCCTTGGCCCTCCGTGTGTCCCTAGTAGTGGTAGCTCCTTCCAACAGAGCTGTCACCAAAGGCAACATTACCTGCAAGGCTGAAACATGTTAAAACTTTGACTCTAATACATAAAAGTACACTCAAGGAGTAACTGCAAGCCAGAAACCTGGCAGTAGAACAGACACAACACAATGCCAATCTAAAGCCAAACAGAGATGTGCACAAATCATCTTACAGTTGGGAGAAGACGGCCAGTAAGTTCTGAGGCCACTTTGCGAACATCATCAAATTCATAACGGTCACACATTCTGCCCATGGACAACCAAAGGAACCCATCAGAGTATAAGTACACCTAACCAGTCACAGTACTGCATACAGCAGTGTTATAGTTTTAGAAATCACCCAAATCAATCAACAATCCACCAGCAGAAGTAAGCCACCTGGGCTTGAAACATGCTCACAATCAAAGAGAAAGATGGAAGATACCTTTCAAGTAGAAAGGTTGCAATACATGGTCCTCTCTCTGCATTGTTGTTCCCTCGTAGAGTGCCATATAGATCCAGGAAGTCAAGTTGATCAAATGCCTGAAGAGAGAGGATTCTGAGAGCAAGCATGGGACTGAGACGCTGGAAGAGCATTCGACCTAATGCGTCCTCATCCTTACTCAACTTGTGAATTACTTCTTGAGTCAACCTGTACTACAAACATGATCCCTTAAAGAACAAAATGCAAAGAACACAATTGTTGTAACTGCAGTCCAGGGTCAAATGTATCTTCCAAGCTTTGAACAGATCACAAATACTTGCAAATACAAAACCTGACCCTGTCAAGAGTATAACAGATTCAAAACTAAGTACCGAATTTTGGTGCTTTGGAATTGTAAATACAGCACCACATCTCTACAGTATCCGATCTCTCTCAAACCAGTATGCAAGTTTGGACCTGCAGTAGAACATTGTAGCTTAATACAGCATATAGAACTCAGTGAAATTGGCTCACATTGGTTGCTCCTGCATGTGTTGGCAAATCAAAGGGAAGACAAGATGTGGCTTGTCAGACAGATGGCTGCTAATATGGCTCAAAAAGCGGGCGATAATTGGATTTGATGCCTCAGCAAACATCTTATGTAAGAGTGGCCTGATCAATGACTCCCAATTTTGGACCTGCTTCATCATTCAATCACAGCTTATGACTCAGCAGTTACAACTCATCACTTACTGATCTAAGCAAGACACAAAAATGTCCCCAAAATGTTGAAGAACTCAGTAAAATTTCCTGTTCCATGAGAAATGTTCTTAGATTACAAACAAGGCGACTGAAAATGGAAATTTATAAAAGTCAGTTTCATCCAACTGAGTGCTTGTCTTACCCTTGAAGCCCATGCTGGTATAACACGCAAGACCCTGTCTAAATCCAAGGATGCTCCTGCAGAGGCAAGAACATGTCCATGTAAAAACCATCCAGGACAAAACATGCAAATGCATCTTCATTCCCTTACCTTACTGCAACAAACTAAATTCTGAGTGGGAGCAAAAGTCTCCTACCTGCTTTTGTAGCAGCTTCTTTGCCTTTGTCCACAATCTGTGGACCACGACTCTTCTCCTCCACCAAGTCACTACACAAGTGAACACATGAAAGCTAAGTCTGAAGTACAGCATTCTAAGGTACCTTGCCTTTGGTATATTATGGCAGTACTCAGGTCCTTGAGAAGGTGACTTTAAACTTTGAGACTTCAACTTTCCAATACCTCATATAACAAACTCAGTTCGAATACAAGTGTATAGTGCAAAAGATAAACCAATCAATGCATGGTATTTAAAATTCAGTACAGAGGAACACATGACAACCAAAGCCCCATTTATCACACTGGATACTGGGCTAATGAGAGAAGCTCACACCGGAGGCAATCCAGCAGCACAAAAACTGTATGGCACTGGTTGGCATGGCCATTCAACACAGCTTCCACAGCCAAGGTTGCTGCTGACCGGAGTCGAATATCTGCTGAATAAACTAGGCGCACTAATGTAGCCAATGTGAATGCAGGATCTGCATACATAGACACGTGTAATGGATGAAACTAGTGAACCCAACAACAACCACATCACACTCTAATGCACTATCCTATAGATATCTCACAGTAACTGATTTAGAAGTTTCGGCTGCAAAATCTCTGTGTCCCTTCTTGATGAAACCATGTATCATACAGAGTTTCTACAATATTCTGGGGCCAACAGCTCAAAATACAAAATGTCATTTGAGCAAGGAATGCCCCAGAATAGTGTGAAGTTGAACTTAATTACCAAGCTTAGCAAACAGAGAAGACGCTTCCACCCGATTCATCAGCTCCTCATCACCGAGTCGTGAAAATAAATGATTTGCAATGGTATGACTGCAATGCATACATACAACCATGTATGTATCAATGACCAGTTAGAAAATCACCAGGAATAAACTCTTAACTTTCCACACAATTCAAACACATATAAATGTCAAAAAATATATATCAATCTGGCAGTGATAAAAGATATACAGTAGAAGACCTTAAAGTGGAATCAATTGTGTCTGTATTTTTGGTGCTGATAGATAGCAACTCTGCCAACACATCAAGTGCATTTCTTCGCTGCACAGTCTCATTTGAATCAAGCCTTGCAAACAGCTTTTCCAGCTCTGATGATTCTGGGTTCCTATCTTGAAGTCAAAGTAACAGCTCACACAACCTATACTGCATGCTTGTTCACACACTGCAACAACCCTCATAACACCTACAACATTTGTAATGCAGACAAAGCATTTTTCTTTCTTCTGTCCAGAACAGACACATAGTAATGCCTAAGAGATCAAACGCAGAGCAAAAGACAACAACATTCTATTTGGTCTGACAAGATGGAGAGGATACAAAGCAAAAAACTCAGCAACAAGAAGCACCCCTGCCCGAGCTGCTGAATCTCTGGAATCTAGCATGTCCATTAGCATGGGCACTACTTCTTCCATCCTAGAAGAAATACTTGGCCTTGTGACATTTGCCTTCAATGTGGCTGGTGGGGGTCGAAATAACAGGGCTCGCAAGACTGCCACTGCAAGGTCTACAATCTCATTGTCTCCTCCACGCACCTGATCAAATGAGAACAGAAAGTATTCCATGTAGTCACATATAGTGATGTGCTCACACAGCCTGGATATATTCTATTACTAGCTTGCTTGCAATAGAACAGGGATACTGAACCATTGGTGCTCTAAAACTGGAAGTACCTGACTCAGTAAGGCTTGAAAGAGATGTCCCTCAAATGCCTCCAGAATGGTTTCCAGACGTTGAGGTTCAAGACGCCCTATTACCAATGCAAGGCAGGTCAATGCATAGCCCCGCATTTCATCTGCTCTCCTTGAGTCTGTTAGTGCAGACTCCTGAGCTTCCTGTGTCCAGTGCTGTCAAAGCAAATGCAAAGATTAGATTCTCTTGCATGGCTGCTGCCTGCACCCATACGTTCAGAACTTCTGAGGCCTTTGAATCATTATATTGCATCCTCTAGCAAACTTACCTGCAAGGCTCCAAGCCAGTGTTCAATAGCAGACTGTGGGTGAGATGAAAGAGTATAATCTTCCACCAGTATCAAGCCACTATAGTGTCGCCAGCATGCCGCCATTACAGCCACTCCCACAGCCATGTCAGCTTCCCCTGTCCATTACAGAGCAAACCTGACTTAGACACTGTAATCCACAAGTGCACAACTGAAATATCACCGTGGATAACTTGCTTATCTACCTTTGCTTCATTTAATATCTTCATAAGTGCTGAGAATTTCCCATACTTACAATTTAAGCCAAACTGAACTAACAGATGACCCAACAATAAGGTTACAAGGAACAAAGAAAACGAGGAGAACCCACTGTAGGAAAACACAGAAAAAATTGAGGAGCAGTTAGAACAACAAGTCACATACAATGACAGCAGTCATCTTTTACTGCAAATAGCCTTTGGAAGGTCTCAGACACACTTGTCATCTTGTACTGCAAATAGCCTTCGGTTAATCAGTGGAGTAAATACAAATACAAGAATTGGCTCCTGGGGTTCCACACAAATACATCAATTAGATTACCTGCACCCTGTGACTGCAAGGAGTCTCGAAATTTTGCCAAGACTTGCAATCGTTTTTGAACTTGTTGGAGCCCTTGAGCATGCAACAGCCGTCCTCTGCGATTCCACTGCATAGAATGTTCCAGAAAGGACAGGAAGATGAATCTTGCATGGGTGTAAATGCCATTGAGAGCTCTGGATATGAATAATGGTGAAGCAGTGTGCTGAGGCCTATGCATACTACACTTGACACCTGACATATATCCACAAGATTGCAGAGGAAACTCCAAATAACAACTTGAAGGTAATCACTGTATCAGTTCCAGCAAAACCAACACAAACACAACAAGAAAGAGTGTGGTCATAAGCTTGTGAGCCTCACTCATCAAGTATCAGACCACTGCCTTCATGGATGACAGTGACTAGGTGCCATCCCTCCCAACTGGCTTCATGAGAACCTGAAGACAAACTAGTATACCTGACATAGAATATGGTGAAATAGCACTCCACACCTGAAACAGTATATGCTCACACTACCATCCTTGCAGATAGCATACAAGAAAACCACCGCAAAAGCAAGATGAATCACCTCATGAAGCTCTGTGACAAGGAGGATGACATCATCCAAGATGTCCCAGAGCATTTGTTCCCCATAATCCTTGGAGACAGCCTGTGGCACACTTCCTGCAGTAAACTTGAGAACATAAGCAATTCCCATTACAGAAACAGAGCAATAGTAGTCATAAGATATCACCTTTTTGCAAAGAAGGAATGTAGAGGACAGGAAGAGTGAATTCAGAATAGATGCCTGATGTGCTTGTGATATTGTCATCCTCACTCAAATGGCTGACACCAGCCCTTGCAGATCTTGAGTCTAATGATCTGGAACTGGCAGGTGTGATAAGGACCTTCTTTTGTGGTTGGATTTCAACTTTTAATTCCTTTGGTTTCCCTGTCAAGTTAAACTGTGAAGATGGTCCTGTTGCGAGGTGTCTCGTAATCACTATACTGCAGTCCGCCGCAGCAATTGTAAGGCGTGTTGGTGCCCTCTGCTTCCCTTCCTCCTTCACACTGCCATCTTATATAATGCCTTCATCAGGAAAGAAATGAACATCCTCCAGGTTTTTGTCTACTCAAATGGTTGCAATACTACTTGGAGTAAACATACATTGCAGGTTCCAGTAGCCACTACTTGCTTTCAGGTTCAGCACCCTGATTCCAACATAAACCATAAACCTGACACCAGAAGACCAACTTCAACCCTCCACCTTGGAGATACATTGCCGGCACTACTGGAGCAGATATGCTTCCAAGTGCAGATGATTCGAGAAAGGATTGAATGCAGAGACATCAAATTCTTTGACATAAGGCTGACAAAAGGCTTACCTTGCATTGGAAACAATCTGCACGAGAAGAGGCACACAAGCCACAAAGGTCGTAAAGTAGGGTGAAAGCTGAAAGAGCCCTTTGTCTATCTGTCCTGGACATGCAAACCAAAATCCATTAGTGAGATGAAAAATTACAGAGCAGAGTAAGAAGAACTAATCATGAAGATGGTGCCAGGCAATATATACCTGAAGAAGCTGGAGAAACATCATACAGGAGAGAGCCCAACTCCACTAGCTCACGAACCACGACACACCAACCAAGTTTGACCCGGTTATCCCATTGTGAAGCTCCTATTATGGCTGCCAAGCTATCTCCCAGAGATTTCCGAAATTCACTTGCCTTCAACAGCCATTGCATGAGAGCAACAACTTTCCTGCGGTTGCCATGGTCTTTTGACTTCACAGCCTGCACCAGTTAGACAATCCAACTTGGAAAGTCAGTAGATGGGATCCTTTCGAGCTACCCACCTAAGCCTAAAGTAGTTAGTGAGTGGGGAGCATGAGAATGAGTATGGGAATTGACACAAATGTCAAATATATCTTCATGAGAAAAGCAGTGAATGAACAAGGTAGACTTAACATAATGCTCACTGTTCATCCACTCACACATTAGTAGGCCCAATGGAGTGAAAATTTCTGCAACAAAACTAGTTTTGAAGATCTATCAACCAACGCAATGGCAACCAACAAGTGTTTGCTGTAGTACTTACATGCTCAAGCAAAGGGACGTGGATCTCATCCAACGATGATCCACTTTGCAATCCTTTATCCACATGCTGAAGGAGTGATGTTACAGCTCGCCCCACTGACCCTAATAAATCAAACACAGATTTGAGCATTTCTGTCATACAGCATCAAAGACAATGGAAAAATTATCGGTTGCCAGAGAGTGATGTGCACTCATATGCATTGAAAACAAAGAAAGGGTTTAGGGGTTTTTAAGGCAATGAAAAAAGATTGGTTGCCACAGAGTGATGTGCAACTCATCTGAAGAATTGAGGAAAAAAGAAAAGGTTTAGGGTTTTACCTTGCTTCGTTCGTGCACTGTCGGAGGCCAAATTCTTTTCAACTTCTCGACATTCTGCTGCAAAGATTGTAGCTAAGACGCGGCCAAGAGGCGGGAGTGCAGCAGCTCTTCTATTGTTCGTCTCCCACAACATCATGCGAGCTGCATAATCATCATCATCACCTTCTTCTTGAAGCATTTTCTTTCTTTCTTTCTTTCTTGCTAAACCTCTGAATTGTATCCACGCACAATTAAGGTTTAGGTTTAAACTGTCTAAAAGATTTGATTGTTTGGAGCCTGACACCCTCTCTTTACACTAGAACTTTAAAAGCCCATGATCATAAAATAACTAAACAAGGGGGGGGGTGTCACACTGTGGCCTTGCCATTTACATGGAAAAAGTAGATCTTAAGGCAAAAGAAGAAGAATTATGGAAACTCAAATATTTCACCACACAAAAATTATATAATCTTCCAAAAATGCTCTAAAAGAAACCAAAATCCTTCAAGATATTATAACTCTTATAAACTAATCTCAAATTTCAACACTAGCCAAAATATATCATCTTTCAAAATCCCTCATATAAAGATGGAAATTTTTTGAATCCCTCATATAAAGATGGAAAAATTTTAATTCACACCTTTTTTGGTTAAATTCACACCCTTCGGGCCTCCGATTTTATGCAGATTAAACTTTAAGAGTATGTTCCTTTATCAGTTCAATTACTTCTGCGGGCAAGTTCTCGAGTTGTGCCCTGATTGACCACAGACCCCACACTTGCATCCTTCCACGTTTAGGGTGAAAGAAGGGGTGTGAATTTAACCAAAAAAGGTGTGAATTTAAAAATAGCCTATAAAAATAGACCTATTATTTATTTATTACCTAGTAGGGGCCAAAATCCCTTACTTTATAATGAATCTAAACACAATATATCCTTGCCTACCAAGGCAAACCCTTGTAAAGCTATGGATTGGAGGAAAAGTCATTTCAAAGTTCAAAGTGTCCTTTACATAACACTAGTGGGTACCCATGACCTTCGGCCCCTGTGAAGTCCCCTAGTTTCTTTAAACTTGGTTCATGTTTTAGTTTTTTTTAGAAACTTTTAACTTCTTTTTTTTTTATTTTGATGTGTTTTCTATTTTTATTATTATTTTTTATAATAAAAATAAAGTGTTTTTTTTCACTTATATATATATATTTATTTGGATGCAAGTTTGACATTTGGAGAAAGAAGACACACCTCATTCTTTTTCAAGTAGGGTTTTTTTTCAATATTTATAAGTTTTATTTAATCTATTTTTAAAATTATTTTATTGTATTTCCCTTTCCTTGTTTCATTTGTTTCCATTCTTTTTTTATAGTTTTTGCGATTTTACTTTTTTTTTGGTTTACATTTGTTTCAAGTTTTTATTTTTTCTATTCTTATTTTGTCTATCTTCATTTTTTTCTATTTTTATGTATTTTTATTTTTATTTTATTTTGACAAACAAGGCAGGTCCCTGATTTTTCCCAAGGATTTTTTAATAGAAATGGCACCTCGCTCGGCCCCGCACAGCGGCTGCCCTGGCCGCCCTGCCCTATTTGTCACCACAAACAGACAAACACAGGGAACAAGTAGTGACTAGAAGAATCTTCCAAGCATTGTTCACACAGACAGACAGACACCACCACTGTTAGTTTTATATAAAACTAGTGTGAACCTAGTGCATAATGCATCTGTCGAGCTCCCTCCGCCCGATCTTTTCTCACCCGTGCTCGCCCCTCGCTTGTGCCCCCCCTCACCTGGTCCTTCCCCACCCGTGCCCCCCCCCTCACACATTAACTTTCTAAACGGCTGCCCGTGTTTCCGCCCCAGTTGCTGATTAGATTTGTGGCCAAAACAGGAGTGTCTCCTGGTGCTGTCACAGACCAAGTATATTTAGAGGCCGATTCTACCATAGAATCTGTCATCTAGGGGGTTGCAGAACAGATAACCCTGTCACCAACAGACACCACTATTGCTTTTATATATAAGATAAGATTCAAAGGACCTCTTGATTAAAAAAATGTAAATGAATGAAATTTTAACATTTAATGTGTTATGGATAATGTTTCATAACTGTAACAAACTTGTTGTCAGGCACACCTCAATGAGATGGATCCAACAACAATTTAGATGGGTTTACTGACAAGTGCATCAGATCATGAATTCAAAAAAAACCATGATTGGTCTGATTTTGATGGTCTAAATTCAACTTCTTTTTTCTTCTTTCTTCTTTTTTCTTCTTTTTGGTGTTAATGATGGGTTGAAAGTTTGTTAGACCATGGGCCAAAAAGCTGTGTTTGGTCGAATTGTTTTTTCAATATTTTTCTTTTATGATCCATGGTGGTGATACTTACTCAAAGGAAAGAAGTGGGGGAAGAAAAAAGAAATGGAAAGGAAGTGATAATGAATAAAATGGACAAATCATAAACTAATAGAAAAAAATTTGCATAGAATATCAAGTTAAAAATCAAAATTTACAAAAAAATAATAATTAGTACCTTCTTGTAGAGTCTTTTGGGGTTGGTGAATGGCACAGCAAAACCTAACGCCCAGCCAGATAAAGGTGTAACAAATCTGATCTCATCCCCTTTATTTCTAATTTGACTAATAATTAATATTTTTTTCCTTAAATTAAGAACATGGAAAACATTATCAACCAAAAAAAAATCCATATATTCAGACGTATGAAAATGGATCCAATCCCAATGGCTTGTTGTTGTCCATCATTTGTTACAAAAATGGTTTGGGGGTGTAAGCAAGATAAAGTGAACAAACTTTTTTCCTTTGTCAAAACTGTAACATTTAAATTTTAAATAACAATAAAAGTCATCATAAACTTGTGAAACTTTGTTTTTTTTGCTTGAATGATTAAAAAATAAGATGTTTTTACAATAATGTGCATTAATTTTCAAATTTCACCTTGTAAAAGAAGATTTCAAGTAGGTTTTTAAAAATACAACGACCTTTTGATGTCTACTTTTGAATGTGGGCTTTTCATTTCAAGTAGGTGTTAGGGTTTAATAAAAATTTTAAAAACAAAAAAATCGATGGCTCATTAAAATAGATGATGATTTTTATATAATAAATTAGTACATATCTATTTGATTGTTTTTTAATGAAAAAGTAGGTTTGAACACATATAAATCTATTAGTTTCAAATCTATTTTTTTATGTATTTTTAAATTCATTTCTTTTTTAATTTTGGGAACTATGTTTTTATTAACTTTTATGTAATAAATGCATGTTATTTGACATATATTTTCACCTAATTTGATGCAACTTATTTTGTAGTTACATGTGTGCCACATGGTTTAAATGGAAATGTTTGCTTTTCAATATATTTTATCTTGCTTTTGACCTTTTGAAGTTGTGACAATATTTGGTAATTAGTGTAAAGTTCTTTTCGAGGAGTCATGTCTTGTGTGGCTCTAAAATCAACATACCAAGTATCATAAAAGTTCAAATGTGAAACAAAAATAATTGACAAAACAACTTGTGTTTCTTCATTATTTGAAATAGCATAGCTTGTGGATTGGAGTTTTACATGCAAGTGCAAAGGATTGTGGTTTATATATCACAACAAATCGATCTTTTACTCTTTCTTTACAATTTGGAACCATGTATGATGGTTTGTCACAATAATGATAATTGTTTTGTGGAATTGTTTGTTGGTTTTGATTGTTTAAAAGATGATTTTTGGTATGTTGATTGTGAATGCAATATTTTTTTGTTGGATTTATTTTTGTTAAAATATTTACTTTTTGTAAATAATGTTGTTGATTTTTCATTTCTAAATTTTGATTTTAATGTTTATTTTTTGGGTCTCATGCTCGCCATTACTATTTTTAGATTTAGATTTGGCATGCTTGCTTGAATTGAGACAAAACCATGCCATGAAAAAGGAAGACCTGAAAGAAACAATGAAAGTTCTCATTGTTCACTACAATTTAATCCTACTAAAGAAGTTTGTTCAAGAGTGTTTTGCCACACTTCAAGAAACTCATTCACTAACTCTATTAATGTGAGATGAGTTAACTTTTTTGTGAAAAATAAACTTGTGATGCTGAATCAAAAAGTTCATAAAATATATTTTCATGCCTAAACCAAAAAGAATTGAATGTTTTAAGAGATTTTAACCAAAGGTTTTTTTTTTCCCCCTTCACAATGAAAAATGATATGAGGTTGGCTTCCATCAACTACTCCCCATTGTTCCAATCAAATGATGAACATTTAAATCTTGATAATCCTAACCTTGGCCCATCTAACCTTACTAAATTAGCATATTGAATACGTCAAAAGATTTCAAAGCACGTATCTTTCGATATCTAGTTTGCAAACTTAATAAGATCAAATGGGCCCAGATTAGGTTGCCTTCCATCAACTACTCTCCCATTGCCACAATGAAATGACAAACATTTCAATCTTATACTCCACATGGCATAAGTTGTGCCAAACAACTTATCTATTTGATAAGTTTGAATGAAAGATGAATGCCGTGGTGTGTTTTTGTTTGTTGGACAAAAATTCACTAATAACTTCACTTCCTAAAAAATAACACGAACAAGATTTATTCAGATTTGAATTAAAAAAATGTCATTGGCATGAAATCAAACCTCTTTCAAACCTGCTCTGGTACCACAAAAGAAAGCAAAACATACAACAACAAGAGATTCTTTTAAGAGAGAATGATGAAATGAATTCTATTGAAGAAGGTCTTATACAGAAGACCTGAATAGTCATGTCCTTACAAACTTAACTAACAACGTCTATTGACTTAACTAATGAATCATAACTTAATGGGAAAATCTTAAGATGGAGTTGTGGGTCGGCCCTGATGTGTTTTTTTCTTGTTCGTGATTCTTTCTTTGTATCCAGCTGAAATGATGTTGGCCATGAATAAGAAGAAGAAGAAGTAGAAGAAGTAGAAGTAGAAGCAGGATAGATCTGACATTTTTATCTCTTTGGTTTTTTGGGGTTCCATAGCTAGCTCCTTGGCATCTGGGGTTCTTCCCTCTCCAGTACCTCAGAATGTAGGTGCACCTTGATTGTGCCATGAAATCATGCCATGAGTATGCACACTCTACCAAACCTTTGTTTGCAACATTCTTCAAGTGCCACCCTGTGCCCACCAACTTTCAGTAAGCTGGAAAGACAAAAGACTGACAAAAGACAAGATGCAACACTCTGACACTTGACCCAATATTCTGGGTCTGGGAATAGCAATCCATACACAAAGTGCAGTAACCAACTACTCCCAGAAATAGTTCTGGAATGTTTTCTAGGAGTAGGGCACAGATTACAAGTTCAGATGCTGCAAATCCAGCAATTGTTTTTCTCCACAATTGATTTCATGACCTTGAACCAACAGTTTACATGGGAATGAAAATCTTGTGTGTCTTGATGTTCCATTAGCTATTTGATGATTTCAAATTGCTTTGTACATGTGAGTCGGTGGATTTGCTCGGACAATCTTGTGTGTCTTGATGTTCCATTAGCTATTGATGATTTCAGATTTGCTTTCTGCACATGAGGTGAATTTGCTCAGAAAAATCTTGTCTAGCTTGATGTTCCATTTGCTATTGATGACTTCATGATTTACTTTGTTCACCTGAGGTGAATTTGGTCAGTGGAGAAGTTTCTATGATATCAGCAAAGTGTGCAAGCATGTGTATGACTGGTGGCAAGCTGAATTATTCTGTAAACTGATGCATCAGTTCACTAAAAACTTTGCATGTCTGAGATTTGTAGATTTCATGGAAAGAAATGGCACAGCAGCTTATCACTGATATTCTTGATGAAGGTGGCTCTTTGTGAGTGATTCTCAAAAGTTAAATCACTGCACTCACTGTAATGTTCGCATTAAATTGCTGTTGTGAAGATCTCTTTGCAATTTCATTTGATATGTGGTCTTCCTCTATTAGGTGGACCTTGGTCCAGTAATCTCATTCTGGAGGATTGATTGAAACATGATATTTCCACGATTGCTTGGTGAAACTGCAGTATTGTTGTATAGGAGGAAAAGCAAGTGGGCCACAGATCACAGAGATGTTCAAGTTCTAACAATCAAGCAAGGAAATGTGAAAACACACAGACAGAACAAGACAAGAAGCTAGCTATAGAAACTTGCTTGAATGCAGATCGACCTTGAGCCCCAAGTCCCTTGAAAGTTCTACCCTGCTATAGTTATCTTCTATTGTTCTGGTGAAGGCTCTTTACCATGTGGTGTGAAGCCACATGCCAAAAATTGTGAACCCAGAGCCAAATGCATCTTTCTATGTAGAACACACCACTTATAGACCAAGTGGATCTCAACAGATGGTGCAGCAAGTGCTCAGTCAGGATCCAGAAGCCTTTTGTCTGCATGTGATGCATCAAATGCTGAAGCCAAAACTGTAGTCACTGGGGGCTGAGGCCAAAATCTTTTTCACTGAGTTTTTCATGGCATCAGCAAGTGGTAAGGTCCAACATTAATAAGTCATCACAACTGTGCCTGTGTCCAAGTTTCCTGTGCAATCTGGGCTGGAAGACCAAACTGCTCTTGCTAGAGGAACCCATGTGCAGTACAAGGTTGCAGCAAACAAGGCAATTGCACACATAAATTTTGACTTCCAGCATTTAAAAATGTGTTCTCTATTCTTTGTGGTTACTAAAATCTTTCAATTTTAGACAAACAAATCCTCAAATTCTCACTATGAAGGGCAATCACAAGTCTGTTGGTCACTATGGATTGATACCAGCCACTTACAAGTTACAAACTGCATGACTGGATACCAACACACAACCAGAATAAACAATAAACCTGCATTCCATGGGCAATCAAAGTCCTGGAACTTACTCCCTATCAACAACTACTCTTATAGAACTTGGATTTGGGGTTGTTCATGTACACATTGTCCCTTGAAACTGAAACCCACAACTAGACTAGTTCATGGCCAGAATATGCAAACTAAAAAACATTTAGTTGTCCCTGAGAAATCTATTAAAAGATTGTGAACTGATATGATGCCACTGCAGCTTGAAAAGTTTGAATAAGTTTTGGAATGTACAACCATGAATGAAACACATGATGCACTGTGCTCAGGCCCTGACTGCTCACTAAAATTCTGATCTCTCCCAGGCTCTACAACCTGGAATGGCTGATGGGTTCACAAACAAATAAAATTTTGCCCTCAGTTTTCTACTCTCACCTGCTTTGCTCTGAATTCATGTAACACGTCTTCAGCAGGGGGACAACACCATGGTAACACAAATCTGACAGTATCTGCAAATACAACCCAAGGACTATTTCACAATCAACAGGAGCATCCCAGATGACTGCATAATGACCCACAATTTCTTTGACCTCTCTTTGCTTGACAGGTTGCCTCATGAAACCCTAAACACAGAGAGGAATGACCACTGTAAAGCCCCCAATGATTGCTACTACTGCAACCATACTTCAATCCCATATTGACAAACTCCTAGGCTTCTCCACTGATGCAATCATTCGACCATAATTTTGTTCACAAGTGAAGAAGCTCATGGATGAGAGAACACATAGATCTCCACCTGAACCATTGTCAACATCCTTTGACATCAATGTCCACCAAGGAACATACAGAGAGGGCAAGGCACCAACAACACACCTTCAATCGTCACCATATATGCTGTTGCTTTTCCGCCAGGAATTGAAGAAACCCTAAATCAGGGTGAGCTACTTATGATTACTACCGTCTAATTAAGCCATACTTCAACCCTAATCATCAAACAATACCTAGACACAGACATATGGGAGAATGAGTGAACTCAATTCTTTATGGCATTGGGTTGTTGGCAGTGCTGCCACCAATCCTCAACACTGGATTTAGACAAGGTCAAATTGACAAAGAGGTACACTTGTCTTCTGCCTTCTCTCCAGCCCTACAAAAAAGGATGTATAAGAGAGAAGAGAGAGAGAGAGAGAGAGAGAGAGATGATATATACAGTAGTTATTCATCTTCACTACCATCATCATCTTGAGGATCATCTTCAAAATCAATGCCCGCAAACACAACATACGTAAGAATTGCCACAAATTGTGCAATTACAAAATACTTAGCCCTCTTTTTGAACAATTTCTCCTTATCATTCCTGGATTTGTTGGCTGGTCTCTCCTTGCCAGAAGTATCAGGTGAGGAGGATTGACGGGTGGTAGAAGTTGGTGGTGGCGGGGGTGGAGGAGGAGGAGCCTTGGGATTTCCAAACGGAGAGCCCATTGGCACGCCATCGTCTCCTCCCAGCAGCTGGCTCTTCAGACTCTGGGCATAGGTCACGAGGTTGGGATATTTGGAGATCTCTTCCCTCAGGTTGGAAACCTCCAAGGAAACATTGAGATGGAAGAGCAAATGCCCGAGGACCAAAGCATCCAAGCTCGTGGGTCGATCACCGAAGAACAGTTTCTGGTCCTGGAGACGGACAGAGAGAGCTTGGTACGCCATCCCAGCTTTTCTCAAAAGCTCGTCGCCTCTGGACTTGGCATTCTCGGTGGTGACCCCTAACCGCTGCATGACAGAATGGCGCTGCTTCCAATCAAGGGCATAAGACAATCCCATCGGCAATGCCGCAAAGTAAACTTTCCTGGCAGCTTTATCGTTGTCACGCATCCAAATCTCATATAAACTCGCATCAACGATCCATGACTCCACCATGGCCTTACACGACTCCAGCTCCGCCCTCTCCCCCTCCGTGAGAGCGGCATCCAGATCCGCAATCTTCTCCCTCTTCAGAAACTCCAAAATCCCGCCGCTCTCGCTAGCGAACCCTACTGCTTCCCCGTACTCCACAGCAGGGAGATCCTCAGAATCCGGCTCCACGCCGCTGTATTGCGTGTGGAAGGAAACCGAGGAGAGCTTGAGGTACAGAAACCACGGCAGGCATGCAGGGCACGCCGTGGGAAGTCCGAAACCTCCTTCTCTGACCAACAACACGAGCTGAGATTCCTGTTTTTCTTGCTCCACTACTGTTGCCATCTCTTCTTCTGACGCCACTACTGGGTAGATAATCTTCAGTCTACGTTCGTGAGAGAGGAGAAGATGCAAGCTCAAAGCTCCTCCTCTGCCATCTTGCGCGTCTGCTTCGATCCGGGGTCGCGAGAAGCTCCCATCGCCATCTCCTTCTTCTCCGCCTTTCCTCCCTTCCTGCTAACAAGCCCGCCCTCTGTCCGGATTTTTCCCATTTCCTGCCCGGGGCAGAAGTAAAGAAATTTATCACTTCAGGGACAGATTAGTTTTTTTTAATATTGTCGCTGCCCAAGCAGACATTAAGAAAAGTGAAGTGCCCGCAGAGGTGACCGTTTCACATTTTTTAAAAACCGGTCATCATTTCTTTTCCTCGTAATTCCCAAAAAATGCCATTGATGCTGCCACATAAAGCCCTACGCAAGGCCTTGGGTGTAGGTCTTTACGGGAATTGAGACCCATGCTCAGCTCTGCCTCACAGGGGCGGCCCTTCTTCCTGTAAAGACCCCCATCCCCTTGAGCTTTACCCTAGACATAAAGACCTGCTCCAATTTTTGTTGAGTAATTGGAGTGCATGTTACGCAGTGCACCCTTTTTTCTTTATTGTTTTCGGGCGTTTCAAAAAATTGAACGCCCACTCTAACATCTAATGGGCATTCGATCCTTCAAAACGCCTTTTTTTTTTCCCCTATGATACGCAACAAGTATCATGAGGAAAATTTTTAAATAAATCAAAGTAGGTCTTTATGCTCAATATAGCCCTTGGTTAGAGTGCTTTAATAAAATCAAGCCCACATTCAACTCCGCCTCACATAGGCCCATATTTTGGAAAAGCTTATGACCTCGAATTTTTTATCCTACACTTTATTCTTGTGTGACATAGAATGGTAGTAATTGGGCATTTTTTGAGCAAGTGGGGAACATAGTTGAAGTGTTTAACCTAATTGGATGGTGGATGAAAAGAAAAAGAAGATGTTGACAAGAGAAAAGCAAAAATGTTTTTCACAATTGGAATGAAAATAATGGGGGTGTGTGGTTTTGGTGATCACATACATAATGCCATGAAGAATACTCAATAAACTCATGAGAGAAAATCGAGAAAAGGTCTAATCCATTGATTGTCTATATGTTATAGTATATGATTAGTGTTTAAGAATATTATGTGATTGCATAAATTCATGTTGTAAAGGTAAAATAAAGTGTGGTGATAGTGTTTTCCTTTGAATGGATTCATAGAATGTATGTCCAAGCTTGATTGTTGTTTATGAGATCTATGAAAAGACAAAGTGGTTCAAGAAATCACATCCTCCCTACCTTTCTCTTTTAGGTGACGACACATGTCTATTTGCTTTTTGCAAGAACTACAATACATTATGGTACAATGTTTTTCTTGCACAATGGGAATAAAAACAATTGTGCGAAGCAATTCCTACCCATTTTATCGTAGTGAGCGTATGCATATAGTGTAGGGTGAGGACTCAAAAGGGAATTTTTTAGGAATGAAAACTTGATGCAAGGTGAGAATTTTTTACATGCGAATGAATCAAAGCTATTACAAAAGGGTACTGCATTTCAAAATAACCTTCCTTATGTGCATAAGAACTAATGTCAGACAATTATTAGAATTTATTACAAATACCCATAGGTTATCAACCTGAATATAAGTTCATTTAACCAATAGGGATGAAAATTAAAGAAAACCAAGACCTATAGGGACCATCAAAAGTTAATCAAGGGAAGAGCCTTGAAACACAAAGAATTGGCAATAAGATGTTATAACTTTTGGCATTTAAAAATTAGGTTGGGGTTGTCACACAAATTAAGTTGTTTGTTTGAGTTTTAAACGAGCCTAGAACTTTTGGCAACACACAATTTTGGAGGCATGTTCACTTGATTATTCAAGGTTTTACTTGTATGCTACAAGTTGCACAACATTAAAAATAAGCAACAACAAACAATGACACTAACAACTCGGTGGCAAATATGATTCTTGATGCACATTTTTGTAGCTTGTAGCTTTTGTGAAATGTGAAGTTTTTGAGCTCTAGGTTTTGTTGTTTTGTTCCAACTTTCACAAGTTTGTAATCCAATAATCAACATGAGGTGCATAGTGCAAAGGATGTTATAAAGTTTGAGTGTTCAATGTCCAACTGCAACCCATTATCCACCAAAATGGACGATGATGATCAAGGATGTAAATTTGATCATTTTATGACCTATGATGCATTTCCTAATTAAAGATTGCATTGCAAATCCTCAAAATGTTGAAAATGTAAACATTTTAATAAGGGTGCAAAGTTTTTTACACATAAACTTAAATCATGTTGTGTTCAAGGCACCAAGCTTATCACATGGAATTGGAATTGCCAATCCTAAATCACATTTCATAGAAAGGTCACTGACTACAAAAAATTAAATTGAAAGTTCTATGTTTACAAACTAAGTTTTCAAAACCTTAAAATTACACCTCCTAAGTAACATTGGCCTTTTTTGTTTGAATGATGACAAACTTGTAAACCTTATCAATGTTGAAGTGATGTGACACATAGTCTATTACAATGAAGTAATCAGTCTTGATGTCTTCATTCAAATAACTAGATGTAAAAAAAGGCTTGATTACTTATGTCAAAGTGAATGGGATCATGGCCATGACAAAGTACATTTTTGTCAAACATTATAAACTTGAACATAACTATTTGAAAATGTACCATTGCAATAATTACATTTGTTTAACAAGGTTCTAAGAAGAGGCCTAGAATAAATCCAAGTATGTTTTTAAATTTCTTTGGGTTAGTTGATGCATTTAAAAAGGACAAGGAATAACAACAAACATTTTTCATCATGATGTTCTTTTCATCACAAAGAGTTGTTTACCAATTTAGACTATTAGAAACATTTGCTATAACGGATGGGGTTGTGACTATGTCCTTGGTTGGTTTTCGTTCTCAAAAAGTCTTCAAGGAAAAGGTGCTACTTGATTTGGTCGAAAATGCCAAATTTTTGTATGTGTTGCCTCTTTTATTTAAATGTTTGCTTGTTATAACACCCTTCCATCTTTAGATGTCAATGGGTGTGCACAATGTTTTTTGTGTTGGTTGCAAACTTTATTAATGTAGATTAACAACCAAGGCAAGTGACCACAAAGTTGTTTGAGGCTACTAAAACAACTAACCAAGCATTAACATTGAATCTCCAAGTTCTCTTGATAAGTATGTGAAAGACAAGGGATTGAACTTGGGAACGATGACCATAACTTCGAAATTTGTGATAAGTTGTAACAAGTTAAAATTGGAGGAGCCTTTCCTTGAAGCACATGTTTTGGGCACACCATGTTAAAGGTGTGTCGTAGTAATGACATTCGTCATTTTGCATTTTAAAATTCGTTAAAATTCGTGCTTCTTTGGGCTTCCATAACATTCCCGCACCAAGAATGTCATAACTATGAGGTGTGTCAATATGGTACAATGGAAAAAAAAAAAAGGTTTTTGTTGGACAACATAAAATGTCCATCAAGATTACCCATGTGTATTTTCAAAAATGCATTATGTGGTTGAAGAAAGTAATGAAAGGTTGCCAAGAATGGACAAAAATGTGTATGAATGCAAATTATGACCATGGAAATTGAACACACCTCTAAAGACAAGGTTAAGCATTTGTGTTGTAATTTGTTTCATGGTGTTAATTTCTAAGTGAAATTTTGTCCCTTGATGTGAAGGTGAAAGGTTCCAATCCTTGCTCTTACAACTTATTTACCTTAAATTAGATTAGGTAGTTTACATTATTAATCTTGGTTAAAGTGTGTAAGTTATGCCACCTAGCTAGGCTTTTATTTAACTCATGTTTTTTAACTCATGCAATGTAGGTTAGGTAGGATAGGCCACCTAGCCTAGGTTACCTAATTTAAATGGCTTAAGTTATCTAACCTAAATAACATAGGTTAGTTTAGTTGACCTAGGTTTTGCATGCCATGTTTTGGTGCAATGAATCCACCCAAACATTTTACATATTTATCAACCCCTAACTTCAAATAAAAAGTTGACAACTAGATTTACATCCAATTCATTCTTGTCATTTGCAATTCACATTGAACATGTGCGAAGGTTTATTAACATGTGTCATTTTATTAAAAGATGTCATTTATAACACCTAGTTAAGTAAAATGACTAAGTTGACATGGCCTCCACATCATTTTACATTTTACACATCATGTGATGACATAAAAACTTAATATTATCACAAAATAAAAAAATGTTAGTTGATAATATGATTGCCTTTTGCAATTAGATGACACATCATTGTCCATTACAATTAGGTTGGTGAAATGACAAAGTTTAGTAATTCATAAGTCATTAATCGCATATGTCATTTGAAACTAACACTAAATCACAAAACTAAAGATGTGTTGTGATGTTAGCATGTGGCTTAAGTTTAAATTAAACTTAAGTCTAGGTTTAATTTATGTGTCATGTGGCTTAAGTCTAATTTATGTGTCATGTCTAGGCTATTGGAATTTAGGCCTAGTTTAAGTGCCATGTACCCTAGCCTAACTTAGGTGCCATGTGGTGTAGTTTAGCCTAATTGTAACATGGTGTAGCTAACCTAGTTACCATGTGGTTAACCTAGCTTACATGTCACACAACCTAATTTAACTTAGGTGCCATGTGTTTTTTATGACTCATTTAAATAACAAGACATAAATATCTTAACCTAAATACCAAAATATTTGCGCAATAATTGCAACAACAATCAACATATACCTTATGAAAATGGATGAACTCATATAATAGAATATGAAAAATGTTATGTTGCTTACAATTAATGATCAATTACAACTTGTTATTGTTGCAACCCTAGCCTTGGGCTTGTAACCAATGCAAAAGCTTGTAAAGGTGCAGGCCAAGAGTGAGCCTAGGAGTCACATTTCATGCTCTCGAGAGTGTAAGAGAGTATGAAGGAATGAACCTCCACACTAAATGAGCATCCATTTTGGGAATTGGAGTCCCAATGGACTTCCAAATCTTCAAAGGACGATTGTAGGGATCAAAACTTATTAGATTGAAAATTCCCTTATATTATTGAAAACCTTTTGGAACTTAGATGTCTATAATGGGCTCGTATGACCCATTTGGGTACCTAAAACACAAGTTATGGCCAAAAGAAGGGTCGGGAGTCAAATTGCCAATTTGATTCCCAACCATTAAAAGTTGGGAATCGCCTTGATTCCCTTGTTTGAAAATGGCGTGCCACATATCGTTGAAAAAATCTCAATGAAAGCTATAACTTTGCTTTAAACTTCATCTCAATCAGAGGTATGTACACAAAGTTACGAGAATCTCAATTTTGGGAATTTCAAGACTCCAACTTGGGAGTTTGGGGATAAAATGACATTTGAGTGTTGGTCTCATGACCAAGCATAGAGTATACTATAAGGGGGAAAATGGTGGCTTCCCTCAAGTTCGGGCCGTGGTGAGTCTTGGGAGCCCGTGTTTGCCCATGGTTCGTCCATGCACCAAAAGTGCTCCAGCTATGCATTAACCAACTTGTTATTTGGTTTGTGCAAGTATGTGTGAGTAATTGAATTGCTTGTCAATCTTCCTGGTCCCCATCTCAGAGCTCCAACAGACCCCTCTATCGCCAAAGTGCCGTGAGCTAGGGAATGCGCCCCAATTCTTTCTCCTTTCAATGTCTTCACCTTTGGGCTTGCAATGAACCCATTAAGGAGCTAGGGGATGCGTCCATTATTTTGTTGCTAAAGGATTTTAATTGCAAATGTCACTCACAAGTAAAAAATAATTATAAAAGTTAATGGTAAATATATATAATTGTAAATGGATGGTGCACTTCTAAATGTTAGTCACAAAATCTCTTTTTTTTTAAAAAATTATAATTAAAATATAATTTAATACCATCTTGCCATAAACATTGATTTGGAACATTCAAAGGGTAAAAGACTAGGTCAATGAACATTTTTCAAATGGAAAAGGGGCCTTTGTTTGTTTTTTCTTCAAACTTTTTTATTTCATTAAAGTGACAATTTTTATGTTGAAGAGACAAAATTTTAAAGCTATTTTTTAAAGTCATTTTTAAAAAAATCCCCCAAAAATCATGGGCAAAGGAGGATTGAATCCATACATGACCATGAAAATACCAAAAATCATACCTAAATATATTAAATTTGATTTGGTATACTAAAAAATGCACATGAGACCTTTAAGGCAACTTAGGGATAAGTTTTGGTAGTTCAATATAAGTTTGATTAATTCAAACTCAGTATACTTGAACCAATACCATAACCAATGTTTTTTTTAATGTGGCAAATTTTTGCAACTTGGTGACAAGAAAAACCAAAATGAAATTTTTACATAATCCCTTTATCTTTTGAAAATGAATTGCCATTTTTTTGACAAATCTTTACTTAAACACATTTTCTAAACATCGAACAATTAATCACCACGTTTTGATTATTTATTATTGTAAAGATTGAGTTAATTTTTTAGGTTACCATAAATGTGCAAAAAAAATAATTGGAAAACAAATTTGATCATAAGACCTTAGGATAGTCACATTCAACACCAAATTTATCTCCAATTTTTTTTTTGGTCCTTTCTATTATAAATGTTTAACTCCATGACAAAATACATTGAATTGATTAAACATGTACCAAGCTTAAGCTAAAATGAAACATGTTAGAGTTGTAAAAGCTATTTTTTTAGGATGTTACCTAGCATGGGAGACTATGGAATTGGGAACTAAAACTAACCTAACTTACAAATAATAAAAGAATTGAAACATAAAACGCCCCTTTAAATAAAAAATCAAAACCAAAATCAAGTCCCATTTTTGTCAAAAAAAGAAGATTTGGAATTAGTCCTTTGAAAATTATTAGGAAGTCAACATGGGGTTCCTCCCCATGGGACCAGGGAATTGGTCAGCACTAAGAAGCATTTTTTCACCAAATGAAAAACTAGATATTATTTTGGCAAACTTTGATCACTCCCATGTTTTTGTTAGATCCCAATGTCACATGAACCATTGTTTATAGAGTTGATTTTTGAACTCTAGCAACTCCCAACATATTTTCCAACCTATATGTTCCCTTTCATCACAAAACCCACATTCGAATTCTGAGGACCCATCACACCTCGATGTGTTAGTGTTGTAAAATAAAGATGTTTAAAATCAATGTATTAGTTCATGATTATGTTCATGCCAACAAATAATGCCACCAATGTTTGTACCCACCTTGCTCATTTACACATGGAAATTGTGAGAAGATTATGTTTGAAACATGATGACTATTTTCATTTTTTTGTTCACACATGGTGTTCATGTTTACAACATTTAGTTTTTGGCATACAGTTCCTTTTTGTCATAACAAAAGGTCTCATTTGATGATCATCATCTTCTTGTCTCTCCAATTTACTCTTTGTTGGGTTGTGTTTGCCTTTAGTTTACATTCCCTCTTTGTGACTTTGTTTCACATTCTTTCTATAACTCTTGCTTGTGTTCCTTTTACAACTTTGCTTATTTTTGCAACATGTTATTTATGCAATTTCTTTGTATACAAAGTTTTTGTTTTTCTTGCAAACTCTTTATTTTCTACAACTTTGTTTCACACATTTTTTATAGCTACAATTCTTTAGCTCTCTTTACAGTTTCACATTCAATTATATTATAAATGCAAATTGCATTTGATTTCTAGTTTCATTGTCAATATCTTACCTTCTTTTTAAAACTTTTTCCTACAACTCATTATTGTTATTTATGCAACTTTGAGTTTTGTATTCACTTTTCTTTTGTGAAAGTATTTTCATATATAGATCTCATTTCTAACATATCAACTTTTTTTTTGGATATTTTTTTCATTTTATTTTTTGAGTGCAATTTTTAATGCTCCACCTTCTATGGAAGTTTACTTTGCATTTTTGTTATTTTTTGCTTGTTTTGTGTTCACTCAGTATTGCCACGAGCTTTAGTACAATCACCATTTCCCAAGCATCAATGTTTTCATCATCTCTTTACACTTTCTAAAATCAACTTGTCCATGTTGTAGAACTCTCAAGGTTTTTGGAAACTTGAAGCAAATTGCATAGTATCTACTTATCAAGCTAATTTTGGACCCATGTGTAACATCAAACTTTTATTTCTATATTTGTGATTTTTAAAGATTTGTTGATAACAACCATTCAATACAACATTGTTCTAGCATCGGGCATCAACAAAGACATTAATTCAGTTTTCATGTTTGTTATCATGTTTCATATGTTTCATATTATGTTCTCCAAGTCATATGCAACATTGATTAAACAATGACTTAACAATGATTGTGACACATGTTTAAGGGTAGGATTTGAATACAATATAATACCTAGTGGAAGATATCAATGAATCAAAGCCTAAAAAATGGGCCCATGTAATATAAAATGAAAGATGTTCCACTGTTTGCATTTTTTAGGTTTTTCTCCTTAATTATGTGTCAATTTTTTAAAACTACTTTCCAAAAGTTTCAAATTATATTCTTTCAAAAGCTCTAAAATTTACATTCAAAAACTTTGATACCATGAAACGGTTTTAAACTTTGGACTCAATGCACACTTGTTCAAATTGAAACTCAAAGTCACAAGTTTCATTGGAATAAGGGCATCTATGAAACAAAATTGAGCAGTGGCTTGAATATGGTAAAACACTTAAGCAAAAGCTTTGCCATACATAACATCGTGTGTCATAGTGGATGTCTTGGTATACTAAACAAGCTTGGTTATCCACTTAAAATGAAGGACCTTATACAACATATCAATCGTGACATTGGACGTAATTGGATGGATAAATATTGGCATTCTTATTTTCATGGAATGAATTACATGGTGACTAGTCATGTGGACCACTATTGGATTTGTGTTTTTAGTTCCAACCTTTCATGGTTTTCTTTTTTCTTAAATTTGTTATTCAAACTTTCTTCCATCATTTAAAAAATCAAAATTTTGTGATTACCATGTATGTTGTTTGAGCTTGCCCATATTTGTTGGTGATAGATAGGTGTAGGTGAATATGGAAAACATAAAAAAGTTACCTTCAAGCTAAGATGGAATGCTAAAGGTTGTGTTGCCTTATGGTGAACCCATGTTTTCATGTCTCCTCACTCCCACCTAATACCACAATGTCATATGTTCAAAAAACAATTTTCAATGTAATTACAATTGAAACACATTTGCACTTTCAATTGAAATTAGAACTATAAATTGATGATGTCATCCATAGGCCTTCTCCCACCAATGGAATCCCTTGAACCCTTTAGAGTCTCATTGAAGTTCCAAATGAATGGGGGAGAAGGTAACCAACAATGCCTGAAATTATGATATTGAAATAAAATTACAATTTTGGAATGACAATAATATCATGAAATAGAATTGTTTTAGTTTTCATGTTATTTAAATGTAACTTATATTTTACAATTATAATTTAGAAACTTTGATGGGAAACTTTACCCCAATCACAAGAACTACTAAGTATTAGTTACTTAATTCCCAACACCATGTTTTGAAATCTAGATTTAGACAAATTTCTCATCAATTTCTTGTTGTCTTTGACACCACTTGCAAAGTTTGAAGAGGGGTGTATATGTCTTGCATCTCATTTTTCCATGTTCCTTGTAACTTTATCTCACAAGGTGTAAACTTTACGACAATGTTGGGTAATTTTTTAACATTTAAAAAGAATAATCACATCCTATTCTTTGATAATACTTGTATATGAAAGAACAATGGCAGTTAAAAAAAATTTAATTTACATTTAAGATGATTTTTATAATACTAGTTATTTTTACACTCATAATATAATAACCGATTGTATATTGCCAATCCATTGAATTACTAAAAAGATTGGAGCAAGTTGCTAGAAAGATTGAGGGCTAAGTGTCATTTCCCACCTCCCCAAAATTTAAACACATTAGACTTATTTGTAAGTAACATTATTTTTTAGCCTCCTTTCCCACTATCCTTTCTTTTAATGGGATCCACAAATCAAGGAATTTTTATTAAATCTCAATATGAAATATTGAAATTTAACATTTAACACACAAGTAATTATACTACTTGTGAAAATATATGTAATAGCAAAAGAGGCATTTAGGAAAAAAGAAAGACGTGATGAAACTCAATTTATCACCAAAATTGATGGTTTTCTAAGACCCCCCCCCCCTTTGAATACTAATGTATTTTTTTATAGGTTAAAAACAAATCACACCCCCTATATGTCCAAATTCAAGGTTATAATGTTGTGTTTTTTATACTTTACGAATAACTTTATTACAAACCAAAAATTAAAAAAGAAAAAGAATGGGGTTTAGCTATTGCATCTACCTCCCAAAATTTAAAAAATTATAATTAAAATTAAAGATTATCACTGAACTTTTGGTGGTAATTTTGAAGTCCATATTGTTTTTTTCTTCTGAATCTCGACATTTGTTGATTCTTTCAATAAAAGATTCTTTATATCAAATGCTAACCATTTGTCTTGTTTATTAAAAATTTGACTTAATGTTGAATTGGATTATAATCCATGGACAACAATGGTGTACTTAGATATGTAGACTTTAGTACAAAGGAATGTATACATGGTAAATTGGTTGATGATTAAACACTTAGTGTTTCAACCATTGAGTTCTTGCTCAATATACCTCCTTTGCATTTGGGGTTTAAAGATGAAATGTAGACCATTAGATTGCACACACATTGAACTTAAAATCATTCAATTTGGTTTGAAAATGAAAACAATATGTCCACACAAAGTTGGGGTGGTAAAATTTGTGAATGGACACATGTAAATTTTGTTCCTTTAACAGTTGCCCTTTTTGTAAATTACACGGATCAATTCATGTCCATTGCCATCTGCTAGTATGGTAAAATATGCTTTATGCATTCTTTTGTGGTCTCTTTTCTATATGACAAAATAGGTAATGCACACATGTTTTTGTCCTTAAAGGTTTTGTATGCCAACAAATGTGCATGGATTTTTAATGCTGTTGTTTAACTAATTTTGCAGCAAGGCAACGTTTGGATGGTTGAACCTTGATTTGTAGGTTGAATCTTATATCATCTTGCAAGTTTATTGTGAAATTATTTTTTCTAAGCATATTACAATGTAGTGTGGTTGTAGGTGTTCTAAACTTGCAAATCAAGGAACTTTTGCATGGATGGGATTGTGTTTATAGTTTTTAATTAAGCAAATGTGGGATCGCCAAATCATTTGATTCATTGCTATAGGTGATGCCATTCTATATGTGTGTTGTGAATGGCATAACTTTTCAATGTCATAATAAATCTCAATTTGAAGAAGGGGTTTCCAATACTTGTTTTTTAATAATTGACTTCCAAAATGAAAATGTCAAATATGATGATGCTTACATCCTTATTTGCAATGATGTGTACTACAAAGGTGGATACATCAAACCCTTTGTTGAATTTTTGTAGGAACTATTTTTTATTGCACTTTTGTAAAATGGACTTTTTTAATGAAATATAAATGATGTGAAGAAAGGAAATCATAGTTATGACATTCTTGGTGCGGGAATGTTATGGAAGCCCAAAGAAGAACGAATTTTAATGAATTTTAATGAATAAGTAACACGGAAATGTGTTACTTATTTTTGGAAAAAACAATGAAAACACAAAGGCATGGGATGGATAAAACATTGAATTTTAGAAGATCAAGAAAGACCGTTTATGTTCCAAGATGTGTTGAAAATATGGAAATTTCTTTAAAAAATGATATTATTTTCCCATCCATCAAAGGTTTTTATAATCTATTAGTATTCTATTCCATCTCATGGTGCTATTTATGTTCATTTGATCCTATCGGTGGTGATTATCTGGTGCTCTTGGTCACCAAACTCCTTTGGAGCTCCTTTAATCCCTTTTTTCATTCATGTGAAAGCAATAACCTTGTTGGTTAGAAGCCTCATGCTGTTTGGTGACTTTTTGCTTGTTATCGAGCCTTACATGAGAGATTATTCCACATCCGAGATTCATGCTAATGTACTTGTATAAATTTGCTATGTAAAATTTTTAGTGAAACTTATTACCCACTTTTTTCACAATTGTTGGAATCCAGGTTGTAGCAAATTGTGCTCTAGTTCATTTTTCAACTATTTTTTGAGTTGCTTGACCCACTACAAACCCCACATCTACGACTTTATTTAGTCTTTTCTCCTCCCTCTCTTTTCATCTATCTTCTTTGATTTCTTTCCTCTACAACTACCATGTCCATGGCCCTTTTTTGCATTATATTTAAGTATCGATTAGATGTTATTACATGGGATTGGGAGTAATCAACTAATGGTTCTTTTCCTTTTGTTTATCTTGGAGGTAAACCAAGTAGCAAAAATTAACAAGTTGTGCATAAACATGGATCCTTGTGTTAAAGTTGGTGGAGAAGACAAATTTTTTTACAACACACCAGGTTGCCATCTACATTTACAACATTGAACTCCTCGAGCTGATTTTCAATATTAGTAGGGCTATGAAAGATGTCTAACAGTAATGTTGGTCATGTTTAAAACTATTAGGGAGATCTTTAGTTGTTGATTGAAAAACCACTTCACCTATATGCAAAAGTTTTATAATTGCACATTTTTCTCCCTAATTTTGATTTTGATCAACTTCATCATTTGTTGTGTTGTCTTCATATGTTTGATCATTGATTGGCTATGCAATGTATATTTGTGAATATTAAGTCTTGGATAGTTTACATTCTTGCATAACTAAAGTTCATTTAATCACTTCAACATCTTCTTTTGATGTGAGCACACTTCTTGGGCCCATATTTCTAGATTTGGTTTTTCCATTTAGGTGATTGGAAAGTGGACTTAAAAGAATGTTCCATGATCCACTAGCTTTCATTAATGAATGTGTCCCTCTTTAGATAGCACCCATTGTTGTTTTCAATGCATCATATGTCCACATACCTTTCTTACATGTTGTAGAAGTTTAATTCAATTGCATTACTGGTTTTTTATTATTTGATGCAAGCTCAAGGGGTAGATTCTCCTTGTTTGTTGAGTGCAGGGCCAACGTGTTGCATTGTTGCCTTCAAGGCATAGTTAAGTTCATGGTTGGTTTCTTCCTAGTCCCAATCTCTAGGAACTTGGTGGTGTACGTTTTGGCCCAATTGGAGGATACATTTTATTTTTTCATGTACATAACCTAGGAATTCAAAAAATGCAATAAGTATATAAATTGGGCTAATGCATGTTCTGGTAAATGTATAGAATATAAAAAAGTGTAAAAATTTGTAAAATCCTTCCAAATTAAATCAAAATCTTTTGTTGTTGTGAAGGTTGTTGAAAGAAATCTATGAAAATGATTTATGTAACCAAGTTGATCCCTTGCTCTCTTGAATATTTGTGATCTAGCCTTTTGGATTATAGATTGTTGAATCTAGCAATAGTATAGGTACTTCTTGAATCTTTGGTTATAGATCTAATTTATGATATATTTATCTAAACCTTCTTCTACTTTGATAATCAAATCTAGTTTTTGTAAATCTATTTGTTCCTCTACATGTTTTATTTTGATTTTCAGATTTGGTTTATGTAGATTTACTTACTCCTTTACATGCTCTACTTTTGATCTCAAATTTGGTTTTTGTAGAACTATTTGTAGGGTGATGTTTCCCCTTCTACTTGTTGTACTGTGATTTTCAGCTTTGGTTTCTATAGACTTTCCTTCAAACATGTTTTTTGCAAGAAGAGTTTCAAATTTGGCTTATCTTTCTTTTACTTTCATTGGCAAATATGTAGTTATCAACATTACATCATTAGAACCCAAGAACTTTGAACATAGTTGAATTGTTATTTTACTCTAGCTTTTAAAGATGACATATTAAAAAAATATTGAAAGATTAAACCAATGTTTTGATTTCAATTTATGTTTATAGTTGATTTTGCACTGAGGCTATTTGAAGGGAATTAAAAATGTTTTAACATAGGAAGAATCTAGAAGAGAGTTTCCTTTGGAGGATTAATCAATGGAGTTTTTTTTAGACTATTCAAGATGTTTTGTTGATTTTGGATTTAAGTTATATTTTTGAGCAATTGCATGCCCTTCGATGTGATAGACAACTCACATGACCAAACATGTTTTTTGCAATTTTTGTTATTGCTTTTGTGAAACCAACCCTAATCCAACCATTGGCTTTGAAATATGCCTTATGTTTTGCCTTTAATTTGTTTCAAAAGACACCTACAAACATACACTCCATACTTGGACAATAATATTAACCATTCCTTTATTTTTAGTTTAGGGCTTGAGCTTGTGCTATTACTTTCCTAGACCAATCGGATCATATACATAATGACATGCATTTTCTTGTAAATACCAACCACTCTTGCCCCTTGAAACCGCACACTGAATCAAGATTCCATGTGAATAATTAAAAATAGTTGAATATTTTTTTCTAAATGCCAGGTGTTCGATCATAAGAACATTTTTAAACGCTAGAAGCTTCGCCCACGGCCGTTCACAGACGTCGGGTTGACCTGCTGGGTTGTTCGGTTACCAGGCTCCGTTCGGTTTTGAAGGGGGGGAAAAACGGGGATGGAGGCATGTTTACACTAGCACAGTTTTAGCAAGAGGTGTGATTCCAGGGACACTGGAGTCTGGGAGAGAGAAAAGAGACTTCGGGCAAAATTAAAAATGAAGTTGGAACTCTCAAACCTAAGCAGAGATTGTCACGGATCTCGGGCGTAATCCTTTGAATCAAAAGTCTGCTCTCAGATTCTCTGAAGCTATGGCGGAAGCCAGCGTTTCTTGGGAGCTTGTCAGTCAGTCGTAAGTACAGACTAAAGTACATTAGTAGTACATGTGCAACGACACGGATACTAGTGAGCCAGCGTTAATTTTTCCAGTTGTCTCTTGCCTTCGCACGCGTTTAACGTGAAGAATTTCGGTTTGCACTGTGCAGTGTGTTTTTTTTGGGTTTTTGTTTTTTTTCAAATTTGTGAAGTAGGTGTGGGTTGGCGATGCATGCATGCATGAGAGGACTTAAAGCCAAATTTGGCTACAAGTCAGGTTTCCTCTTATAATTTGGCCACTTGTTGGAAACAAATCACACACAAGAAAAACACCCCAGGGACTCTGCAGGTTAAAGAATCCCGAGAGAGCTTAACCTAAGTACTAGGTACTCGAAGCATTTAGCTGCATTGCCAGCTTTCTTCCCTGCCATTAAGACTGACGCATTTAATGCTTTTGTTTGCCAGCTATCGTCCCTTTGTCCTGACTAATGCACGTAACATATTAAAGCCCCCCAATTAAGAGACGGAGCGTGAGGAACCATCTGCGTCTCTAGGCTCTACCGTAGGATTCTATGACGCCTCACCAACCGCACCTTGGAACGTTTGTTGTGAGATTAATGAGAGAGGCTCATCTAGTTCATTTTTTGTTGTGGAAATTTAAAGAAACATGAAGCTACTACTTCTTCGAAGTGGATGCAGCACCGGGGCTACTACTTCTTCAAGGACCAGGGAGAGTTCTGTACTTGAGAACAGGCACTGCGTGGCCGGTGCCGGTTATGGCTCCGCTCCCAGTGAGCCATCAGGTGAACTTGGTAAGCCAAATTTTTTGGCAAGCTTGGAGCCATAACTGCACCCAAATATGCCAGCTCCCTAGCCTAAAAGGTCTGAACTTGATCTGAATTACTGCTTATTAAGGCGACTTTAGACGAGGGTCCAAGGTCCAAGGGACCAATGAATTCAACCAATCTTATTGGTTGAAAGCTTTAAATCGGTCCCAAGGCCTTTAGATGAGGGTCCAAGACCCAAAAGTGGCAAATTGAAGCTAACCTACAAGGCACCTGTTTTGGAGGGAAAATCAATTGGTTCCACCAAAAAACAGTGTAAAAAGGATAGCTCCTGATTTGGAGAACCAAGAATCAGGCTAGGGACCCAGGTACAGTCCAACTCAAGGATTCAATTTGCTTCAAATCAGTCCAAATTGGTTCCTGGGAAATTGGACCATGGACCCTCGTCTCAAGTGAGGGCCTGTAGTGAGAACCTGCTAAATCAGCGGGTTCAGACCTTTACGAAGCAAGAGTTCAGACCCGTCTTCTATTGGTATAATATTGGCTGCAACCTGGGTATATGTTACTGATATACCTATTGAGTGCTTGTATTGAAGAACATGTCAGTCACATATGACCTGAGGCAATAGCCTTGTACTGATACTAGTCTGGTACTGGACCTGAGGTGATGTCATGTGTATACTTACCTCATACCAGTACCAATACCAGGTTTTATATTTGTCATATATCACAAAAAACTCATTGGTCCTCTAAAATTGTCACAAACCTACCACACCCAATTGTACATTTAGCTATTAGTTCACTCAAGATAACTATAAAAAAAATTCAGACCACCAGATCCAGCAATTTGGTTCTCCCCTTAAACGTTTTTTCTGCACACCCACACACAAGCCTATTCAACACCTCTCTATATAAGTACACTAATACTTGTCTATATACTAGACAGGGTCAGCCCCTCTCCACTCCACCCACCCAAATACCAGGACCACTTTGGTAAGTTCAAAAGTCAATACCTGGTCCAACACTGCTTAAGACTAGTTAAGACGAGTGTTGGGTAGTCCTTTCATTTTGTTAAGGACCTCCATGAGTTCTAGGTTTTTAAAACAACCTCTGGTTCTGGTTTTTTTTGGCGGAAAAAACGCATATCAAAATCTCAGAACCTCCTGTTCTTTAATGTTTTGGGAATCAAAACAAGCTTCAGATCCAGGTTTTTTGAAAATTTCCAAAGAACTGACAGATCTCATGAAAGAACCCCACAAAGAACTGATGGTTTAGGGTATAGGTTCTTTGACCTTGGTTCTTTGCTTTTTTTAGAACCTGAGGGCCGTGATAATGGTCAAGATGGGTTCTATGATGTGAGAACTTGTTCTTTGATTTTGGGAACACATCTGCCTGTCCAAGACAGACATATGCATTACCTTCACTCCTCGGTTCCAGGTTCCAACAAACTGAGAACTGAGAAGTTACAACACTGCTTATGACCACAAGAAGCTATGCCAAATTTGGCTTAATGGAATCCAGACTCTGGACTCAGCTTGAGTTCTTTGATACTTTACACCCTAAGGGCTACTTTACACAAGGGTCCAGAGACCAAAAGCCGATGGTTCAATTTGAAGCTTGAATTGGACCTTTCTTCACATTAAAAAAAACACATTTTTTAAAGGTATAATGAGTGTCTCTAAAGGCTTGGGGTTCAATTTGAGGGTTAAATATTAAAAATGTGTGATTGGCATGAGAAGATTAGGTTAATTTTTTGGTTCTTGTTTTCATGATTTTTTTCATTTTTAAATTTTTATTACACAATGGATCAGTGTAGGCACAAGATACCACAATTTTTTTCTTTGTTCATGCTTTTTTTAGAATAGGAATTAGTTTAGGCATCTTTTGTAAATTCAAATCCCCTTCCACTTGTGAAAATTGACATTTCAACTCTTCACTTACTACTCACCTTTTGATTCATTTTCATTTTGTGCACTTTCAAAAACCGAAAATGCATTCCTTCTAACAATCACCTTGTGAAGATCCACAATACGAGTCATATCAACTTTAAAATTGGCCAAAAAATTGAGCAACATGGGTAAAAAAAAAATTAAAAAAATGAAAAAAAAGCAAAGACACAAAGAAGTGGGCAACCCTTGACCCTAGCTTACATGTTGATTCGCCAAACCATGAGCTCTCCTATAAGCTTGTTTTTTTTTGGTGTGGACCAATTGGTTTCCTTCCAAAATGATGCCATGTAAGCAAAATCACAATTTCATTTGTCTTGGTCATGTACCCTTGTTTAAAGGCCTTGAAACCAATTTAAAGCTCTTGACAAATAAGAATGCTTGATTTCATTGGACCCTTGTCTCAAGTGGGCCTAAGACTTCAGTTGTCCGTGTTACTTATACCCACAAATGAAGTTGCTTCAATTCATTGAGCAATACTACTTAGTACTGTATAACTAGATAGCTGGGGGGAGATGCGGGGACATTCTCACAAGTGAAATGGGATCCCAACAATGGCCAGATCAATGGCTTCACATCTATCACCATCACCAATAGCCCTTCCCAAGAACACCCTACGGGCCTATCTAGTGAGCTGGCATCTAGCTTAGTCTACCAATGCTTTGTGACTCCTATTACCTTACTCTGAGGGCACCTTCGTCAAAAAAATAATCCATTAATTTGGAATGCATAGTTTTCATAACTAGATTCTAAAATTGTAGAAAAAAGTACTTAAAATTTTGAACAATTCACAACACATTTTATTGGTTTAAAACTTCATTATTCCATGAACATCCCGCAGTAGACAATAATTGTGTATGTGTAATCAATGTCTAAATACATAATATAAAATCTAAATCGAGTGAGTCAAAAAATTTCAACAAGTTCATTGAGCTGTTGAAACAGAAATGAATTACTTCAATGTAAATGAAGTGATACTTTTTAATCTACTTAAGTGCAGACAAAAAAGAATACCGTTATATGTATAAATATGAAATAGTAGTAAATGATTCAGAACTTCTCATCTAGATGCATTCACTTCATGTATATGGTTGAAGTGCAAATTGTATCCGCAAATCCTGCACCCATGGGTGGTCTCTCATCTCTTGCCTATGGGCATGGGCAGAGCCAACAAAAGCTCTAACATAAATTATCAATGGACTCCAGAGCATTATCCAAGCCAAACGTTCAAGAAAAAGACAAGTTGGAAAAGTTCATTGTGAAGGTCTGTAGGTATTTTACATATTGGCTCCATACAAGACTAAACTTAAACTATACTTTGAGCTACCCTCTAGGCATGGTATTTCTCTTTGGGTTATCTATAAGCTTGTGCTTGTTAGAGAAAACTGAAAGCCTTATACAGGAGCGATTTTTTAAAAGGAATTTTCTGATGCAGCCAAAGGGATAATCGTACATAGGAAGATGTGGAAAAAGTGACAATCCTCACTAGGAAGATTTACCCAAATTTGGTTATAAATCAGATATGAAATGCAAATCTCTAATTATTAGGCTGCATACTGAGAACAACATGTGAGGATTATAATATTTTTAAAAATTGCTTTTGCCAATTGAAACCCTACAAATCTCTTTATTTTCAAAATTTTAAATTAGTTTCTTTGGGCAATTTTTTTGCATGTAAGACAAAGGCTGCTACACAGTCCTTTAAAGAATTAGGTGGAGATCTGGTTTTTGTGTAATCCTGGGAGGACTGAAGATTTTGGACAGGAAGGAAAACCAACTGATAGGTTCTAACAATAAGCAGCCTATTTGGTTTGGCAAGGCATTATTCCCCTTCAGTCCTTACGGCATCTCCACCCCACACCTGCAAACACCCCTTTTTCACAGTTTTGGTGTGGAGATCCTCTTAGTTTTTTCCTCCAAGCAATTAGGACTCTATGTATATATAATGTGAGAGGCCATCACTCATATTCTGTCAATTACAATGGTCTGCACATAATGTTGACAATGATGACCAGTGAGTTTTTTTTTGGGTGATGAATTTTACTACTTTTTGGGATTTCTTTTAATGATTTTTTTTTGATGGACATGTTTTTTCATGTAAAAATTCAGCTGCAAAAGTTCAGTGACTGTGATATGGATCTGACTTATAAACATCAAGGCCTTACCTAAGTACTAAAAAGGCCCACTTTAGACAAGGGTCCAGGGTCCAATTTCCTAGGAACCAATTTGGAGTGATTTGAAGCAAATTGAATCCTTGAGTTGCACTGTACCTTGGTTCCTAGCCTGATTCTTGGTTCTCCAAATCAAGATTTCTCCTTTTAGCACTGTTTTTGGGTCCAAACCAATTCATTTTCCCTCCAAAACAGGTGCCATGTCGGTTTAGCCTCAATTTGCCACTTTTTGGTCTTGGACCCTCGTCTAAAGCCCTTGGGACGAATTTAAAGCTGTCGACCAATAAGACCGCTAGAATTCATTAGTTCCTGGACCTTCGATCCTCATCTAAAGATGTCCAAAGTGTCACTCTGCATTTCCCCTAGCATCATGCACATATACATATGTCCACCCGCAAGATTGCTTTACAATCTCCTAGAGTCATGAATACAGTGTGCTGCACAGATCTAGATATATCCACCAGCAATACAACAACGGTGAGTACAAGCACTGTGCAGGTATCACATTTAATCAATGGGTATTTGTTGCACCAAACCCACCACCTTTAGCTATGGTGCTTTTATTATCAAATCAAACTGCCACTATTTGTTACATATGCTTTGTGCTTCTTTTTTCCTGGTTGTCATAGATAGATGTGTATGTATATATCAAGACAAATACCAGGTCAGTAATGTATCTAGTTTCAGTGCTGTAGACAGGAGCAAGGGCTTTTGTTTCAAATTTTCTGACTCCAGTTAAAAGTGACAATTTTCTCTCAATTTTGACAGATTTATTGAATAAAAAAGGAATTTTCAACATCTACCTGGTCTTTCTTTTCTTTGGGTAGCACAGAATTTTGGCTAGAAAAAGAAACATTGGGTCATATAACTACTAGATGGTACACAATGATCAAGTTCTCATTTTTTCATATTCGTCCTTGATCACTAGATTTTTCTGCAGCTGTGGTATTCATATTTTCAGTAACAGCTTAGCCTGGGAGGTGAACAGTAAACAGGAGTCTGGCTAAGCTGTGGTGGGCGTTTGTAGAATTAGCTTCCAAAAGTAGGGGAAGATTTGAATGAGATTTTAGTACCGCGGGGGAACTGAGTATGTAGAAGATATGAGCTTTGTACATAAGAAGAAAGGCGAAGTGTCTTCGGAAGCATAAAACAATAATCTAGTTTTCTCTTGAAAGAAATGTATGCAATAATTTTGATACAATTCAAGTATGATTTCGCCGTGTGTTAGTAATAGAACAAGCATAATAATTCTGGTTGGAAATATGACCATGACACTAAAATCTGTATATGGAGAATCTTGGTGGGTCCTAAACCCACAACTGGCCATCGACGAAGGAGGTTGACAAGAAAGGAGCTGCTTCGGCGTCCGATAGTTGGTGCGACCACGACACCCGCCCATTCGCGTTTGCTCCAGGGCCGAAGCATTTGTACTCCCCGTAGAACGCCGTACTACAACACAACGCACGAGAGTCGACAGAAAGGTCAGAATTTATATGAGCAAGCTGGCCGGATGATGAGCTAAGGGTTTCTTTCCATTAAGGCTGCTGTGATCACACTTACAGACAGCATTCATGTGTAGAGAGGCGCATATGTATATTTGAGAGAGAGAGAGCGAGCTACCTATCCCTTGCAGGAACGTCCCAATCAAACCAGCCCTGTGGTGCAATGATGTCGGCAAAATACGTGTAGGCGAAAACGACGCGAGAGTAAGCTCCCCATGCTCGCCCCAATAAGACAGTTGGGGGGCCACTTCCCGTCACTGCGCAATTCACAAACGAATAACCTGATCCCTCATAAGCGAACTGCCTTTTCTGCGCTGTCAAAGATCCCCCGTCCGTGGGGATAACGTTAAGCTCGCAATTCTGCATTAAAACGGACCCCCCAGCAGCAGCAGCAGCAGCATTCATTCACAAGTCATTCAAAAGTTCATCAGTTGCTGCACCAGAGCTGCTGCACTAACAGCAAAAAAAATTCACTGGATCGACTACTCCTCATCACATGAGCATGCAAGCTGCACTGGTTATCAAGAGCTGCTGCAAGCTATCAAAGAACCTTCTGCTGCTGTGACCCTGCAATTGATAATCTTCCAAAATCTTCTTCACACTGCAAGAGAATGTGGTTTTGCTCACACAAAAACCCGCTGCTCATGACAAGTGTATGATATAAAATACTTTGAGTACAATATGTGTTTATTGTGGCAGATGTTCCATTAAAATAGCAATTTGACATGCAGGGGCACACATCACATTCTCTAGCTTGTAGAGAGATCAGTGATCTGTATCACCATCGACTCACCTCATACAACGATGTACCGTCACCGAAAATGAAGTCGACGGAGCCCTGGATGAAGCATTCTTTGAAGTAGTGGCGACCTCGATCGTCGTATAGGGTATCCTGGCCGCCCAAGAATCCACAACCGTAAAACGCATTGAAGTCACCTGTGGTCCTCAGTGCCACGGCTTGCTGTTGCACAGCACCATCTAACGGAACAGGCGAAGTGTTCTGCAACAATAGTATAATATTTTATGCATCATCCCGACCAAAACGTCGGCAGCTTCTTTGTCATCATCATAACGTAATTGAGTAACTGGCATCAAGCAGGTGAGCATTTCGAAGTTCTGACAGGGATAAAAAACGAAAAATCTGAGGTCGCCATATTTAGAGCTGAATAGGTTCTAACAAGTGACAAAATTAGTGGAGGAAACCTAAATTTTTCTGCTTCCCCCTCTGACCTCCTACTTCACAAATTTGCCAGAAAGAA
Source organism: Sphagnum contortum (assembly GCA_963920785.1). Classification (NCBI taxonomy): domain Eukaryota; kingdom Viridiplantae; phylum Streptophyta; class Sphagnopsida; order Sphagnales; family Sphagnaceae; genus Sphagnum; species Sphagnum contortum. Next base: position 8,232,004 of record OY987288.1, read on the forward strand.
AGAAAACACTGTCGATCACTAGTCGTGTACTTCATGTTATTTGCATTAATATTATTACCTCGAAGGTGACGTTTTTAGCTGTGAAGTATGAGGCACTGATGCCGACGGTTGATGTCGTGTAGGTGGTACCAGTGGTCCCTGCACTCTGTCGCGACGTGATTTTCGTCACCTCTCGACCGGCCCCTACCAATGTGATATGCCACTGCGACTTCAGAACCACAATCTGTTCCCTGCAAGCAACCACTTAGAATTATTACCAGGACCTACTCAATACTTGGATCTGCGATATGAATGAGCTCACAGCTAGTTCTCGGTCGATTTCGCAATTATCTGCTGCAAGAAGAAGAAGAAGAAGAAGCAGAAGCAGCAGATATAAACATCCCAGACACTACAGAACAAAGTCGATAGTTTTTATCATGACTTACTCATAGACTCCGGCATGGACATAGATAATGACAGGATCTTTATTGTGGATTGGGATAGCGGCGATGGCTTCACCCACGGTCTTGTAATCCCCCAACCCATCTTGGTCCACCAGGATTACAGCTGTATCTGGAGCTGCACCCGCTTTCATTCCAGCGACGGCCGGCTGCGCCACGGCAAATAATTCCTTCGCACTCGTCGTCGACTCCAGGACAGCGTTGAGCATCCTCAAGCTGTCACCGGCTCGAACGCATTGCACCAAATGAGGAGGCGACGTAGACAATACTAAGGAAACAAACATAATGACCACCCACGAGCTGCTGCTCAACGTCCACGCAGTATTCCTCATCTTGCAAGCAGAGATTCTGTTGCCCGAATAATGTGCAGTTTCAAAGCTTCTTCACTGCAGGTAGACAAAACTCCCCACTTGAATGAACATATATATATATATATATATATATATATATATATATTCAAATCTTCTGCTCTGCAACAAAACTTCCACTTGAATGTGCAGATTCAAGGATTCTTCTTCTCCCCTGGTACAAAACCTTCCACTTGAATGAACAGGTTCAAAGCGTCTTCCAGTACTATATATATTTCCTGTCAACAACAAAGACGAAAACAAGTCCCAAAGAAAAAAATCCAAGTTGAAGCTGCAGCTTCTAGAGCTCCATAGCTAGTTTCACTGCATTCTAGTGGCAGAAGATCACAACTCGCAAAGTGAGAGACAAAAAGAGAGAGGGAGAGAAGAGAGGAATACAAAGCTCTGATCCTGATCTGAGAGCTGACTGCAACACAAAACACTACCACCCTGGGTAGTAAACCTGCTCATCTTTCCCTTGTGCTGAGACACCTTCTATAAACCTTCTCCTCTGGCAAATGGGTCAGACTCTTTCTGTCAGACTTTAATGTCCACTATTGATGAGAAATAATTAATGCTTGAATCTAACTTTAGTTTATATAGTTTAGATTATGTTATGAGTGGGTGAAAGCATGATATTAAAGTAGATGAATGAATGTTGCATCCCAAAAATTGGGATCTTATGTTCACAAAATATTTACAAAAATAACTATTTTTGTTTTGTTTTGTTTTGTGGGTGTCTTTGGAGTCCTTATTTCTGATGTTATTTATCTTCTATTTGTCCTTTCATTGTACTTTTTGGACTTGTGAGAAAACTACATTCATTGCCAGCTTTGGGTCTTCTTCTCTTCTTATTTTGTTGAACCCTTTCTTTTATTGGATTCTTCCATCTCTATTTGAGACTTAAATTTTGTAGGTGGACTACCAAGGAGACCCAAAGCTGTCACTCTGATCAATTCAGCCTCTGGTATCCAAAGTTTAGACTAGTGTTGTGCGTGTAAATAGTTTGGGACTTAACCCACACTCCATGTAAGTGTAAATCCCATAATGAAATTTATTTACACTCCATGCAAGTGTTAAGTGTTTGAGAACTGGAACTGAATTGAGATTATTTTTAAAATCCGGTTCTGGATTTAGGGTTTAAGGAGTTTTTTTTTGTTTTTTTCAAAACCCTGAATATTTTTTTCTTCTTTTTGAGAAAGCTTAAGCTTCTTGGTGATTTATTTATTTATTTATTTTTGTATTTCTTGTTTTTTCAAGCTTTTGTGTTCGGGAAAAAAAAAGAGGATGTGAGTTCACAAATTGAGGCACTTCAAATTTTGTTCTAAAATTTCATGCTCAAGAAACAAAACTAGATGCCATTGAAGGCTTGACTTCAAGTTTCAAGTTTTTTTTTGTTGGGGCCCCTCTTTCATGCTCTTGACATTGAGTAGTTAACATTGCACACTCGACATAATTCTTTTTTCTTTGGAATACAAGTTCAATTTTTTAAAAATGATTTGTTTATTCTTCACTTTGATATTTTGATTGTTGGAACAGAAACTAAAGGTTACTAAAAATATCAGGGATTATTTTTATTAAAAACCAAAACCAATCTAACTTGAAACTTTTTAAAAAAATCAGAAGCAAAATCCAAACCAAATTTTCCCTAATTTGAAAACCAAAACTGAAACCAAGTCTCATATTTATTGTTTCAAAAATGTTAGGAACTGGAACTGAAGGTCCCCCCCAGAACCAAGAAATCAACAAATAGACTTCAAGAGGGTAAAAGGTTGCCTATTAGGGAATTTTGGTGTTTTTTTTCACTTTTGTGAGGTACACACATTGGCAACCATCCACATGAGGATCTAGCCAGATTTGAGTACAGGTGAACCCAGTTCAAAAACCTTGCTTTTTTTCGCAATTTTTTTCCAAAATTTTCCTCGGAAAAGGAAGGCCCTTGAAGGGGTTCCAGCCCCATTTTTTCCTCGTATTTTGGCAAACCCAAAGCCCTGCTAGGCTAGGGGATGGATTGGAGTGAAAACTTTTAGTTAGCATATAAATTTCTACCAGGATTTTAGTTGTTTTACACACACTTTTTTTTTTGTTTATTGGAAGGGTAGATTTGCTTGTGTGGGAATCTATCTATGAAGGAAGGTATTTGTTTTGTTTTGTTTTATAGTTATGAGATCCACCAAACCAGGATGCTTCAAATCGTATTTTGGGTGTCTTTGGAAAGCTCTTGACAAGAGGGGTGCATGGGCTTTGTTCGATGGTGTTTGGACTTGCAATGCAAAAGTTCTTCAATATTGAATTTTTTTTCACTGAAAATTAGATTCATTTGTAGCTGAAAATTTCGGAGGAATTGGAATGCGCCTTTGGTGTTGTTGGAAAGAACTTGATGAGAAAGATTTCATGGAATTCATTTGGTAAGATTTGGATTCAGAATGTGGCAGATATTGATTTTTAAGTGAAATTCCCAAAAACCAGGTTTTGGAATGAAAAATCGTTTGAGGATGTGGTAACATTTGGGGCCAATGGCACAGGCTACACTAGTTGGGACTTATGATTGAACAGCAAAGACATGATCTCTGTGGGTTTAAGCTTGGTGCCAGCCCTGGATCTTTGAGCTAGTTAGGATTTGGCAATGATCACATATGATCTAATGATTTCTTCCTTAAAACTTGAAAATGTAAATCCAGTGTTGTGGCAAGTTGCAACATAGTCAAGAAAAATAGTGCCTAATCACTGGTATTTATTTATTTTCCCAATTTTGTGATGTAACCTAGGTGGTGATCATCCTTCAGCCAATTTTGTCAAATCTGGCTATCAACAAAATATGAAAGCAAACAATTCAAATGATCTCATTTTTTTGGCTACCCACTTGAACCATGAGGCAATTCTACAAAGGTAGACATCAATGATCAATTTCTTTGTTATTTTCAGCATTGTGAGCCTTGAACAATAGCAAGACTTGTAGAACCGATTGTGAATAGTGTTATCAGTACTCAAAATTGAAACATTAGGAGCAGCCTCTTTTTTGTGTGTGTTGCAATTGTAGTTTTCCAAAGAGGCTGTTGGTTTCCTCTCGCAGTACTAGCTTAAGTCTAAGTGCATATTCTTTTTTCAATTTTGTGATGTAGCTGAAGTGGCAATCATCCATAACACAATTTACCCAGAAAGTTGCTTGTCCTGAGATCTTACTGCTCCTTGCGTGCATTTCCTTCATAGCTTGCATCATATAACCCTAAAGCAAATAATGAAGCCTTTAAGCTCAAGAGTCTTTTTATGTAATAGGAATTCCCATAGGGCTTGGTCATTTCTAGTGTAATGGAATTGGATGCTTAAGATAGTCTTTGCATCTGGTTGCTAATCAGCCTTAAGCTGTAATCACACCTAATGCTAACCCAATGTTAATTAAATGTTAGGAGAGGTGCACATTTTGAAAGATTCACACCAAAAAAATTAATTAACATCATATTGTTAAGAAAACGTTAAGGTATTGTTAAGTTGGTGTTAGCTACCACCAAATCTAACAAAACTATGGATTTTAACATAAAAGTTTGATGTTAAGTAGCAACCCCAAAAAGGAGCTCATAAGTCAACGGTAAAATATCACCATCTTTTTTTCAATGTGTCTTACAATTCCTTTCTAGTTCTTCTTCTATTCACTTTTCACATTTCCTTCCATTCTACCTTCTACCCGGTCTTTGCTTTCTTCTCTCTCTTCCTCTTCTCAATTTGCTACACACTTCTTCTATTGGTCTTGTGCAAATTCTAAAAGAATTATAGAGTTTAAGATTATTCTAGAATGTTACAACTACCAAAAAGAATGTAAAGAAGGGGAAAGCTTTGGAATGTTGCAGCTAAAAAAAATAATGAAGACAAAGAAAAATGGAATACTTGATTGACAACAGCGGGTGAAGCTCTTAATGGCCGACATATTGTCGCAACCCTAACTTGGCCAAGTGTGGGGGTGAAGCCCAACACTTGGAAAAGTTGGGGATTTGGAGTCCTCCGGGACTCCCGAATGTTCAAAGCTCGACAGCAAAGGGAAAAACACCTCGCATTGGGGTGTTCTTGGTGTTGTTGGAAAGGTCTTGAAACTTAGATATAGAAAATGCCCTCGCATTGGCAATTCGGACATTTGCAGCCCAAGTTATGGGCAAAAGAAGGGCCGGGAGTCAAACTGGCAGTTTGACTCCTGACCATTAAAAGTCGGGAATCGATGCCTTCCCGACATCCGAATCAGGAGTGCGATACGGCGTTGGAAAGATCTCAATGAGGGCTACAACTTCGGTTCAGACATCGTCGCGATCCAACTCTGCAGTCGGGAGTTATGGCGCTTCAAAGCTCCGGGAGTCCCGCCGGGACAAAATCGGGACTCCATTTCGGGAGTCCCGGGAATTTGTGCCATTTGGATGCCCCCTCCGTGGGGAGCTACAGAGAATACTATAGGGAGTATGGTGGTGGCATACTCCCAAGCCAAGGATGTGGTGAGTCCAAGTGAGTCTGGGTCCCCGTGGTTTGTCCCAACACTAAAAGAGTGCAAATGGATTCTAACCAACTCGTGTTGGTTTATGATGCAGGTTCGTGTGATCTAAAAGCTTGATCTCTTCCTAGTCTAATCCCGGGGCTCCCAACTCGACCCTCAACCCCTTTCTAGAGTTGGAAGCCGGGAGTGTGCCCTCGGTCCCAACTTTCCGCAACTTGACATTTGGTGAACCCTCAAGTGGGTTCACCCCGGGACCAAGGAGCGCGTCACATATAGTGGAGCAATGAAATGCGCATAACAAGGAGAACACCATTTTCAGCTATGGGTACACAAAAGGAACTTACAAAACAAGGAGGACATTAACTTAACACTAAGACTAACCTAAAGAATGTGAGTCAAATTGATTTGTTAGTTAACATTAGGGTTATTCAAAGCTTTAATTATAACTTTAGTCCAATCATCTCATCCATGAATGGGGACCAAGGTAAAATGGTTAGTGATTGAATGCGTAGTTTATTAGTCACCTCCTTATCATTCAATTCACTTCCTCTTTTTAATGGGTATGGAGGTAAAATTTACAAGACTAAAAAGCACACCCACAACTTTTTTAATTGTTCAAAATGAGTGAAAAATGACACATGTATGCCATTCTTAAGTTTAGGTGATAAAAAATGAAAAACAAAATCCTTCATACACATGATAATCCATGAAAATTTACTTTGGCATTTAAAACCAAACAATTATATGTTGAATAATGGACTTTACCTACTTTCATTAGTAGAATGGATGAAAAAAACGATGACCAATGTTTAAAAAATAATTATTTACTCTTAAACATATGGTTGAAATCTAATCTATTTTAAGGCTTGGAAATCAAATAGTAATGGGTGTGAGATCATTATGTTCACCAAAGTTTGGCATGAAGTTTTTTTTTTAATTGTTGTGGTTTCGGTGTTCCTTTTGATCATCATGGTCTTGTATTCTCCTTAATCATTGTGTTTTTCTATGCCTCTTAATCATTGTAGTTTTGGTGTTTCTCTTTATCATTGTGATATTGTGTTTTTTTTAATTGTTGTGGTCTTGTGTTCTTCCTTATTGTGGTGCTTTTGATGTTCCTCTTAATCATTTTGGTCTTGTGTTTTTCCTAATTGTCACACTTTTGTATGTTTCATGATCATCATGTTCTTGTGTGCCTTTTGTTTGTCATGGTTTGACATTCCTTTTAATTTTTATGCTTTTGGTGTTCTTATTGGTCATCATGTTGTTGTGTTGCTCCTAATTCTTAGGCTTTTAGTGTTCCTCTTGCTTGTTGTGGTCTTATGTTCCTCGCGATTACCATGGTGTTGTGTTCCTTTTAATTGTTGTATTTTTAATGTTCCTCTTGATTATTGTGGTTTAATGTTGGCAACTTTTTTTTTTTTGGTGTTCATCTTCTATTTTGCTTGAAGTTCTTTTATTTTGTTTGTTCATAATGCACTTTGTCATTAGAAGGGGATAGCCTTGTTATTTGGCACCCTCATGCCTATCATGTAGCCCATGCATGATGTCTAGCCTCTTACTGAGCCCATATTGTGCATGTGAAATTCACACCCATGTACTTATGCAGATTTGCTTGCAAGCTTGCTTGTAAGTTTCGATAAAAATCTATCACCCACCTCCCACCTGCCCTGTAGTTGATGGAGTTTAGGCTGTAATAAATTGCATTGTAACATGTTTATTGACAAAAAAATTAACTACTTGATTTGTTACAATCCCCAAATCTAATGTTTTTTTTCAATCACTTATCATTTCTCTTCTTTCACCTTCTTTTTATGATTTCTTTCATAACTATTTTGTCCAAGATTTTTCTCCTTAAAATATCTAGGTATTCAACAAACGTCACAACATATGATTAAAAACAATTAACTAATGGTTTCTTTTTCTTTGTCTATCTTGCAAGTAAACAAAGTAGTGAAAATAAATTGTAAACACATGAATTCATGATTTAGATTTGGAGAAAGTTGAGTTTCTTGAAGCATCTTAGCAAAAAATTTAAAAATGTCTCAGAACATACCCATAACCAATTGCTCCAAAATTGACTAAAATATTTTATACTGGCAGGTTTTCTTTTTTTCAAATACTAACTTTTTCCCACACTTGTAAACTCGTTACAAAAACAATATTCTACTTGAACACCTAAAAAAATCAAACACAAATTTTCAAGACCAAACATTCAATCATAGACACTTTTTTGAACATTAATCCACTTGTGTGCAACCATTCAGCAGTGCTGGTCTGCACTAGACAAGTGTGATGTTCAAGGGGGCAAGTGGGAAATTTATTCCTGTTAAATATATCATCTTTTTAATTCAAAGAAGGTACAACTTTAGCCTAATTCTTCATGGATGGTCTAATTGCAATTATTGTTTTCAAAAGGAGAATAAATCTAAATTCTAAAATTTGTGTGATGTAACCAGAGTGGTGATCACCATCCACAGCATGATTTAGCCAAATTTGGTTGCAAATGAGAAATGCAAGTGAAAAAAATCTCAAAGGATTGTTTCTATATTTCTAGCTACCTACTAGAACCTAATATTAAAAAAATTGGGGATCAACAACCCCAAAAATCACTTTTTTCTTTGTTAAATGTGGCAATAGAATTAAGCCTTGACTAATAAAAAAAAACTTGGATTTGCTTGAGTTTCTTTTATTACATGACTTTTCAACAAAATCTATCTATTAAGGAAGGCAATTTGCTTTTGTTTCTATTGTTTTGTCACTATGAATTCTCTCAAACCAAGCTACCTCTTGTTGTGCTCTTGGTACCATTGGAAAAAGCCCTTGATGAGCAGGGGTGCACTGAGTTGGTTTCATGCTGTTTTGACCTACAATGGAGAAGTTATTTGAATATTGAACAATTTTTTCATTGAGAATTAATTTAAATCAAAACTAAAAAACCATAGGGCAATTTCAGTGTGCTTTTGGTATTTTTGGAAAACCCCCCTCATTGAGTTGGATTTCATGAAGGAGATTTGGAAATCTTTAGACCTAAGGTGTGAGGGAATTTGAATTTTGAGTCAATTTTTTTCATTAGAAATTCAACTAAATTACAAAAAAATGGCTTGTGAAGGAAAAATTAGTTGGATAACCATCTCTCACTTGGCCCACCGGCAAATGCCACACTAGTGATATTGGATATCTGAAATTTTCATAATTGGTTCAAACTTCGCAGATCATTAGAACACTATCTTGTTCTGTGTGTCCCAACATTGGAAGATTTGTCCTTATAGTAAGTGGACATATATTTCCATCTATCTGCATCACTATTTTGTTCCCTGTGTACTACCATGTTCCAATGAAGATAAACAAGCAGTCGCTCTCCTGGGAGTAATAAAATTTATACAATACAAATATCAAAACTAAATAAAGAGACAAGAAAGTCTACGTCTGGAGTTGATATTCATTCTAACTACAAACTGACTCTATAAACTGGGCAGCCCCCAACTCTAAGCTTTGTTTCACTATAATCATCATAAACCATTCGGCAGAAAAGGTACGGAAACCTGCTTTCGATGCCACTAAAGCTTCATCACTGTCTTCTTCACATGCCACAACTATTGTATGCGGTGCATCTTCCTTTCGCATTGCTTCATCCAGGCTTGATAGGATCTGCATTGTCTTGGAACAGTGCAAAATCAGGAAAGCAGGGGATGATTGCAGACTCAAGAGCATAACAAAACCAGTGAAAGACGGCAGAAGCATACAAGTTTTGTCAAACCTACTTTCAACAGCAGTTTTCTACTGAAGTAACATTACTTTGTCAGTTTATGTCTTTCTAAAACTGATTAGCTGAGATTAAAGCAATTATAACTCTGATGATTATAGACAAACCTCCATACACATGATTAACCAGGACCGGCCAAAAAACTTATCTTTTTTAACTTCAGGGACCATCAACAGTTAACATTTATGCAAGTGACTTTTCTATACAACTTCTTGACAGACTTGGTCAGCTCCCCACAGTCATCAGTATAGGCCAGTGTAAGCATTAGCCTGCATACCAATCTGTCATGTTTTGAGACAAAAGCAACTCTGAAACTGGTAATTGGTTTTAAGAATAATCCTTACTCTAGCACCAGCAGCCTGAGCAAGCCTGACAATGGTGGTAAGTGGTGGCTGCACATGCGGTGTGGGATACAAATAGTAGCCCTGCAGGAGTGAGTGTGGTCTTTGTCTAGCTTTCTCCACAACATCCGCCACTCTCACTTTGTATTTTGTCTCAAACTGCTTGTCCCTCAGTAAAAAGGGTCTCTCATCTGACAGGAGTGACAAATAAGAATTGGTCAGTGATCCCCACCCAAGATATATCAAAACCTTTGTATCTGGGTAGTAGTCCTGACTCATGCAGATCATTGCTAGGCCCCACTAGATTTAGCTCCACATTCCAAGTACCTAGCTAGTCCACAAGGTCTTACCCACAAATTGATGTTTTCGGCTGCATGCTTTCAACCAATCTGGAGAAACAATCCAGGCTCTGCAAAATCCAATATCAAAATTTTAGCTTATGGAAGACAAAAGAACAGGCATCAAGTCCTTGGATGAAAATGATAAATTCTTATGTCACTGGTACATACATGGTCAAGACTCATTTACCCCGAACAAAGAGCAGTGCAAAAATTGAGGGTCCTCCTCACTTCTCCAGTTACAACATGCGTGCATTGTCGGCCTTCATTTGTAACCTTGCCTCCAAGCTTTTCTACAAACTGCCAACAGAACACATACAATGATCAGAGAATGGTCATGACTAATGTCCAATGGCATACATCTGATTAAAGATCTTCAGGCTTATCAAGGCTACATTGCTAGGAACGTACACACCTGTGTCAATGCTGCTCGTCGAGTTCCATCTGTCATGTTCATAAACAAAATTACATGCTTGGGGTGATCAGTGCTCGTCACTTCATCCATCTCTGCCAGAAGATTAGGTGCTTGTGAAGATGCTTCCCAGACATCATGTGTGACATCCTCAGCATCATTATATTCAGGTCTATTTTTGGCATCAGCTTGAGCCTCCAGTTGTCTAATCTGTAATTCCTGGTGACCGTTGCTTTGACCACCAGGAGACTCTTCTGATCTTGAGAGGCATTCATCAGCTAAGGATTGTTTACATTCACCTATAACAAAACTTTTTGGGCACGACAGGGGCTTGCAGATTGACCAGTCATGACCTCTTCTCCGCCTGCTGGACCTTCTCCCAACAGCTTTGAGTGGAGATGAAGATTGTCTACTGCGTTTGTTACCCGCCTTGACATTTTTGCTGTCCTCTTCAAGAATCTCCTGTGCAGTTGGTCTTTGATTTTCCTTTCCACAGGTACAATCTGCACATCAACCATATAGAGGACAGCTACAGAACTAGAATAAAAAGAAACTAATATTGTTCCAAAGGTTTGTTGACAGAGTCTTGTTGCATTGACCTTTCAAGTTTCCTACAGGAAGCCTCCATCAAGCATTACCTCAAGACACTAAATATCAAATCATTGAAGGAAACTGTGCTTTGACATTTGAAATCACTGGAGTGTGCTTACCAGATGTTGGAAGATGGGAATTTACAGAGTCCAGGGCTGCCACATTTGACAAATTTTCACTAAACATCACATTATAAGGCCGTTTCTTCAGAGGAGGCACAAGTGCAGTTCCTGTTGTGTTAGCATCTCTCATTGGTTGCTTAGAAGCAAGGAAAGCCTTGCCTCTGTTCACCACACCAACAGCTTGTGGAACTTCAAGCATGACATTTGCATAAGTATTCCCATATGTTTCAAGTACTGAGCTTTTCTCATCAACAGCAACAACAGAATCCGTTTTTGGGAGCTCATTAACTCTATTGGATTCTGACATTGGCAATGTGGGTTCATTGACCCCTGCAAACTTGAGAGTCCTGGAAAAGGCTGGAGTTTTTACATCTGCTATTCGACTCCCACTTCTTGAAGCTTCATCATCATGTCCTTGAGTGTTGGCCTGTGAACAGAAGATACCGGCCTTTGCAGAGTTCCGGATGGAGGATTGAAGATTGGTACATAAGGACAGATCAACATTAGAACATTTAAGAGGTTTACATGGCCTAGTTGTTGGAGAAAAACCATCAGAGGTCCTCATTACCCAGGGCCCAACATATGTTGCCTCTGATGGAGCTCTTGTTGCTCCTTCCTCAATAGCATGTATCTGTATAGCACCAGCAGATGGAGTTTTCTCTCCTGTGTTTATTTCACAACTTATGTAAGTTGTGCTGCAGTGTGACTGGGTGAATGCAGCACGGAGGTGACACAACATCAGGGTTGCACTCCCAGGGAGGGACATGGCTTTGCGAATCTCTGCTTTCAGAGGCAGCTTATGGGGCTTTCCTCGTCCATCAACCTCTGCTACTTTCAAAAATCCCTGAATTCAATTAGGCCAAATCATCAAACATAATGAGACATAGATAAGTCGCCACTCTAGGAGGAACAGCAAAACAAAGTAAGATTAGACTATGTGAAAGAAAGTAATCAACAAACACCTGCTTGGTCCAGAAGGTCTCTGACTCCTGATCACCCCAACAAAACAAAGTCAACACACCCACATCCATCATCCTCTTTGCAAGCTCCTTAAATAGCACTCCTCCTAAACCCTGCTCCAAAAGAGATACATCACACTATATTTCGTGAGCAGAAAAGTTACCCAAATGAATGAATGCTGTACAAGAATTACAGATCATTACAAAGTTAAAATTGTCAGGGAATTGCCAAAACTGCAACACATAACCACAGTCCCAGCAGCCTACCGATCAGCAGAAGAGAATTCACAAACAGTAATTTTGCACAAAACTGCACCCTGTGAAAGAGCACAGGAACTGCCATATAGTTACCTGGCGCTGATGGGATTTCTTTACAGCAGCCAATGGAATCTCTGCAAATTGTGTGTCTGGAGGAAGGATTTGATATGTGACTGCACCAATAACCTGCCAAACAGAGATGCACGTGATGGAAAATGAGATTGTTGATGAGCTCGTTCACAGATGTCCACAATGGCATGCCTACAAAAAAAGCAGGACTTGTATGGGTTCACCTCGTGCTCTGTGGCAGTTGTCCCTGACTTCGTCATAAGCAAAGTACAGTACTTCCTGCAGCAGAAATGGTTTAGGAGGCATTGTCAATCAACCTATTGTTCCAATTTCTCCTCCTCATTGATAGCAGGTTTCTATGATTACAGATATAATTTCAATCACATTACAAAACCCTACATGGCACCAACACGAATAGGGCTGTTACGCACCCATTGCTGATGCAATTTCTGAGGAAGTTGGATTCTTTGCCAGTGTTGGCTGCAAAGCTCATAGCTGGGAGCTCTTGATTGTACAACTCCAGTGCATTCTGACCCACCCAAAACCCTCCCACTCTCTCAGAGACAGGGAATTATTGCTGATTTGATAACCCTACCAAATGCCACCATTTACAGTTGCTTGTTGGATGGAAAAATTGGCCTTTTGCAAAAATCAAGATCAACCATGCCTCAAGAAGAAGCTTGTCAGCATCATGCAAGCTCTTTGGAGTCAAAAGCTGAAATGATAACTCCTGTGGCAATCTTGAACCTGAAATTGCAGACCCACAAAACACCAAAATCATTCATCAAAAATGCCACATCACCACAACACCCAACTTATGAAATCAGAGAAGATGAAAGAAAACATTGAATTCCAGCAACCACAAACCAGATCCAGGAGAAAAAAGAAGAATGAAATTGGTGAAATAGCTCACAGTTCTGGCACTTGGATTCTGTGAGGGTAGTAGTGATCACACTCTTCACCATTGTATGCTCCTTGGAATTGTTCACTGGGGAGATAGATAAAGGACTCAGTTTTTTTTTTTCCTGAAGCTCAACTTCAAACATTAGGGCCAAGCGATCTTGCTCTGATCTGGTAAAAGAAAATGAATCGGATAGAGGAGCAAGAAGAGAGCTCAGCACAGAGAGAGAGAGAGAGAGAGAGAGAGAGAGAGAGAGAGAGAGAGAACAGAAGTTCATAAGCTTCGACACTATGACGACGGGGTTAACACTCTTAGGAGCTTGCCAGAGATGGTAATGACAGCAGGCTCATGAACACGAAGGCGTACACCATTGGCCTCATGCTCCAGCTCCACATGAGTTGGTGCTTCCACATTGCAATTACCTGCAACCCCCAAAAAAACATTTACACAGACGTAAAGCATTGGTCGTCTGAGGTACCCAAAATGTGTTCTTTTTTTTAAAACCAGACGACAAAGCTCACAAAGAAAAGCTATGGAGATTAGAACAAAAGAAAAGAAAATAACAGAAATTCCTATATCAACAATGGTGAGTGGGCAAGGGGATTTCCCTCCCCTTTCATACTCCCCAAAACCCTAACTGTGACAACTTGCGGCAGATCTTCCCATTATAAACCCTTAGGATCGAATGAATCCAAAGCTGACCTATTGCGCAAGAAGTCGTATTCATCGTCTGCACTTGCTTCCTCTTCCTGGGCGGCACCACCATGATGATGATTGCGTTCTCCCAGCTCTCTGGGCACCCCAAATCCCACTGTTGGAAACACCCAGAAAGCTCTTAAGCACACACACACACGGAGTGCTGTGCGCGGGTGTGTGTGTATCTCTTTCTCTTTCCAAGAAGAGTTCAAATCCGCAACAACAACAACCGCCAAGTCTGTGCGATCCGATCGATTGTTCCACGCAAAACCCCAATAAGAAGATGCCCCAAAATTTGCAGGAATTGATGAAAGATCGACCGCCCTCGAGCGCGAAGCGCAATCTTCTTCCCATTTGAACACGAGAAAATTGGCGGTAATCAAATGTTAGAACCATCGGGTCTCAGACATACCCCCCTCCCCGCAGTCGCAGTTATACCCGTACATGTTAGTATGAACGTACGAACCGTTCAACTGATATAACTGGAACCCTACTCTGAATTAAGAAAAACAATAACTAAAAATTATAATCATTAAAAACTACCAATTTACAGTAAAACCTTACTATCTTGGCAGCTTCCATTACTAAATTATATTATTTAAAAAAATGTTGGAATTTTTTGGAAGGAAAATAGAGAATCTTTGAAAATATTCAAAAAAAAAACTCCATTTTTTGACATGGATTTTCCTCATTCTTATTTTATTTTATTTTATTGTACTGGAAGCACAACAATAGACCGACCAACAAGGTGTTGCAACTAATGTTGTGTGTGTAAGTGTCAATAGCCATATATACAAAGTGTAAATCTAGTGTAAGTATAAATCATTTACACACACATGTCCAATTTTTTTACACTGACACTTATCGTGTTGTAGAGCTTCTTTTTTTTTTAACACTTACATGAGACTAGTGAAATATTTGTCAAATATATTTACATGGCCCATGTAAATGTTTTGGGGCGTGTAAGTGTAAATATCAAACAACTCATCGCGTAATGGCTTTACCCCAATGTTATACGACCATGATCAATATTTTATTCCAAAGACCAATTCCTTAGGATGAAAAACAAATAATTTTTAGGAGTTTTTTTTAATTGAATATTCAAAATTAATTCATTGTTTGGGATGCATGTGCCAAACCTACCAAGGTACTACAATATATGGAATGTTTCAAATCTTAAACTTTGAAAATTGAAATGTTTGAATTCCAACGTGTGAATACTAAAAACTGAAATTTGAAATTTGTATGTGAAATGTTTGGAATTCGAAAATTTGAAACTAAAATGTCTGAATTGGGATGTGGGAATACTTAAAGTTGAAAACTGAAATTTGAAATCTTTATGTGAAGCCTCTAGAATTTGAAAATTGAAATGTTTGAATTTGGATGTGTGAATACTAAAAATTGAAGTTTGAAATCTCTTTGTGAAATATCTAGAAGGGATTTGAAAATTGAAATGTTTAAATATTAAAAATTAAAATGTTTAAATATTGAAAATTAAAAATTGAAATGTTTGAAAATTGAAAGTTGAAATGTTTGAATACTAAAATGTTTGAACATTGAAAACTGAAATGTTTGAGTACTGAAATGTTTGAACATTGAAAACTGAAATGTCTAAATACTGAAAATTGAAATATTTGAATTTTAAAAATTGAAATGTTTAAATAATGAAATTAAAATGTTTAAAAATTGAAAATTGAACACTTGTCATTTTCACGTTGGCCAACGAGTGAACCGAAATTTTATCCCCAAATCCAAGTCGTGCATAGATGTGTAGTCTCTTCCCTATGGGCAAAGGGAACAAAACCATCACCTATTTCGATTTCCCTTTTCAATGCATTAATCATTTCTTGTCCATAAGACATGTATGTAAATGTACCAGCTTGAAAGATTTATTTGCAAATATATAGATTATAGAGAAAAATCCAAAATAACAATTTAAAGGTGACCATTGTGTTCATTCCAACAAAAGTAAAATGAACACATGTATGTGTGCAATCAGTCATCCTTGTATCAAACCAATTGATTTTATTAGATCTTGAAAATGGGTATAAATAAGTATATAATGATCAACTCAAAATATTTACACAAACAATTATACAAGAATCTAAGTTTCTAATGCATTGTTAGAAACAAAGAAAAATACCCAATCATAAAGTTAACTAGTACTCAAGATACACCTAAAGTTCTATGCGAGAGAAAAGATAATTATTACATGAGCACAAACTCACAACATATGTTCATTTTAATGTGTACAAGACATTTCCACAACCTCCTTTCAATAACCTACAATAGTCATTGGACCACTTATTCATTGGACAATACCAAGTTACAAGGCTTTGCATTTCTGGGTCAAAAAGAAGAATTTGCCCACTTGAAGTTGGAGGACCTTCCAAATCAACACCATCCAATATGCAAATTCTTTCACCATTACTAGTACCAGTCCCTTTAGTTGCCATGGATTTGGAAATATAAGCATTTAGTTGACCCTTATATATTGTGTAATGTAAACCTATGTTATTAAGCATGTAACAAAAACAAACACTACAATCTTTCATTCATGGGAAATATCCATATTAGTATTAAATATGATACATATCTATTATTGACTTCATTGACAAATATAAGTTAATGTTAAACACCCCGTACAGGAAGCCTAAACCATGATATTGACTGACACAAAAAAGGAAGGGAATGAAATCAGAACAGAAATTTTTTATGAACAAGGAACTTTGAGAACATAATTGGCTCTTGAAGCTCCACATTTTAAAATCAAGAAATGTTGATTATTTACTTTTGAAGATTTATTCCTAGGAAGGTGAGAAACAAATTCAAACATAGCAAGTCCAATGGCATGAAAAAAAAATTAGCAATGTGGTCACAAGGCAAAGATCAACACTAGGTAGTAAATTGTGGGAAACTTAGAACATGTTTTGGTTTTACTGAGTGATGATGATGGTGGAAGTGACAACACCAATATCCAAGCTAGGTTCTTGGATTGATGTGCAAATCAACTTTTGTTTCCCTACAAGGTTTTGTAGGAGCCTTAAGGCTTTTTAGACCTCCCTTGGTTTGATTTTTGTTGCTCTAGCAACTATACATAGGATTGTTCCTTTCTCTTTTTCTTGGACACCTTGCATTTCCCTTCACAATTGTATGAGAATTGTTCCAAGTTTTTTTACATTTCTAACATCTTTCTATTCCATAACTCTTTAGACCATCTTAATCCGATAAACAATATGGTATAAAGGCAACTTACGCTCTTCCTAATGGAAACACTTGTAGATTCTAACACCATTAACATTTAAAAAAAGCAAAGATTGCATGAGCTTCAGAAGGTGGGACAAAAAATGCTTCGACATGAAATGTGCAACAAGCCAACCATGCATGAAAGGTGAGTCAAGTGTAGCTAACCCCATGGTTGCCTTGACATTCTCTCCTTTACCAAAACCCAAACAATCCTTGTCTCCTTGCTACAATATTTGTGGACACACCAAACATACACTAACATTGAAAAACATTTTACCACTTCATCTTTTTTTCTATGTCCATTGCCTTGCATTCTATCATATGATACCAAGTATCCTCATAAGTCACATTCATTTTTTATCTTTCAATAAATGGTTAGTACATGGGTCCACACACCATCCATCCTACATGGTGCACTGGTGGGTGTTTTTTCCCTATGGCCCCATCCTTATATGTAGGTTGAAACACAATCTTCCATCCAACCAACCTATCGAAATACAATTTCAATAGTTTTGAAGTTTCTTTAATAAAATGAACAATTTTTCACAAGTGTGAGGTGGTAGTTGTAAGGAGAATACACAATGTCCTGGAAGGAATGGTGAAACAAAAATAGTTTGGACTCTTAATTGAATTGTTTTAACAAACGATGCATGGTGTGTTCATTAATTATTAATTTGCAAAAATAATTGTTAGTCCCTTGTGATGATCTTTTATTTGTTTGTAGTCAAAATTGAAACCATTCCAACTATCATTACACATGTTGCCATTCCATCTCATGCATGCATTGATTAATAATATTATAGAGTTTATTTGTGATTTTGGTTTATTATTGTGTATTATGAATCATTTCAGCTTAGGATCCATGTTTTTGCACTTTGAGATCATATTTGTTATGTTTAATGAATGCCAAAATTTCATATTGATTTAGATTTTCATGTTATTGATGAGTTGCATTACCATTATTCGATTGACATTTGTTTTTTCTCTTTGTTTTCCTATCGGATTTATCACATCCATTACAAGCTAACATGTGTGATGTACTATTGTTGTGATTGCAAGATGATGTTGCAACAAACTTGAGAGGTAGACAACAATTAGAAATTTGAATGATGTTGAAAACCCAAGAAGCGAACACATTGTGCACTTGTAAATGGTCACAAAGCTACAAACAATGTAGATGTTCTTGATGCATGTTTATGGTTCATGTCAAAAAAAAAAACAAAAATGCTCACTTACATCTAAACACTTGAAAAACTTCAAGAGGACAAAAATGTAATTAGAATTAGGAAAAAAAGAATATAAAAAGTCAGACTTCAATGAAAAGATTGGTATGAACTAAAGATAGAAGAAAAGAAGTGTGAGGAAATAGGAGCTAGATGAAAAGATTGATAGTTTACATATTGTGATTTGAGGGCTAATTAATAGTGATAGTGGTAGAAATTTACAAAATTTATAGATTTCCAAAAAAGATGTAGGAACTTAATTACAAGCACTACCACATACATTAGTGCTTGAGATAATGTGCCATGTCATTTTGACAAGAAATTTACATATTGTGAATAATTATAGTTTATAATGATGTTATTGATAGAACTATTCTTATGTGTGAATGGTACCAAAGATAGTTGCCTATTTGTAGAATTAATAGTTAATAAGTATAAGTAGCAAAATTCAATAAAAAGAAAGGAAATTTTATTTTAAAAAAATTGAATAGAATATAAAGTTCCAAGGTTTTAGTGTTTTGAAAAATGGTTAAACAAAAAAATTGATATTGTATTTATTTATTTATTTTTGATTTGGCAACTCAAAGCCATGTATACTTATTTTTATTGAATTTTATTTTTTCAAAATCAAGTTCAATGATAAAATTTCAAATAAAATTAGATTTTTTGAGAAATTTTCGCATGATATTATGTCACAATAAAAATATTTGATGATGATGATGATTGATCATTAATTTGCACCTTATGTCTATGAAAAGATTTCGTTTGAAACAAAATATTACACAATTATCTCTAATCACAAAACTTATTAGTTATGAACAACGTGGACTTCAATTTATTTAATAATTCAAAGTGAGTCGTACCTAAACATTTGGAATTATTTTGAAAAGGGTCCTACAATATTTAGTTTCTAAAGAAATATATTAAAATCTTAAACAACTGTTAAGTCAATGGAGGGTTGCTATTTGGACGAGAATCAGAGAACGATAAACCGACTGTCGACGACGAACGTCGGTTTCTTGGACGGAACCCTAGAACAGAGGTCTGTGGTTGTTCTAGCGATGGTATCGGTAAAATCTCGGTTTTCTGCGATCTGCAGTCTTCTTCTTCTTCGTTCTTCTCTCCGTCAGAGATCCCTCTCCTTGTCCTCTCTTTTGTGTTTGGCATTTCTGCCTGCTCTCTGCGGAGCTGTTTTTCTCACCTTCTTCTGTGATAGTGTACAGATTTTTTTTTTGGGGTGAAAGCTGTACAAAGAATAATCCCCCGTGGGAAGAGAGGAGGACAGGATTGCTAGAGGAGTGTCGGCACAATGACGGAGGAGGCTTAGTAGATAAGCTGCTGAAGAAAGGGTTGTTGAAGTCGGGGAAAGAAGAAAGGTGGTGGGTTTGGTATTGATAGGCCCCCTTCTCCAATCTTATCTCCCAGTGAGGGAGGAGACGTTGCAAAGTTGCGGCAACCATGGGGGCGTCGTTGCCGCCCAAGGAGGCTAATCTTTTCAAGCTTATTGTCGTAAGTTGGAAGGCCTACTCTGCCCCGTGTCCTCCTTTTCTGTACGTGGGTGTATTTTTGGAGACTATTTTTCTCCTGAAGTTTGAGGAACCATTTTAGTGGCGTTGCATTTTAGTCTGGGTGATGTTTTGAACCTTTTCTTTTCCTTGTCGCAATAGACAGAGGCCATGCATGCCATGGTCCAGTGTCCTGAGATGGTTTCCGTGACTGTTGAGGAAGGGTCACATGCTCCAGGCACAATACCTAGTTTTTTGCATATTGACTGGAAAGAGATTGCAGGTGCTGTGTGTTGATGCACCATGCACAACAGTACTCCTCAAAAGGATTGTCTATCGCATCTTACTGTGATGTAGTTTCTGTCACCCTAAGAACCTTGCATACTTACCATTACATCTGGAGGAAGCTTCATAATTTTTGAACATACCTCCACTACATCCTTTTTCAGGGTCTGTCCACCATCTCTTCTGATGCAGTCTCGACTACCTTCACATTTTGTGTCAAGTAGCTCATGGTCAAAAGCCTTGCTAAGATCAAAGCTTGAGAATTCAATGGTGGTTAAAGTTTTGATGAGACTGTCTGTCAAGGCATGCAACTTTCTTCCTTGGATTTGAGTGTCTACAATCTCAGATGTTTAGGTTATGGAACCTAAGGTTATTGCAAAGTGTGTCAAGGAGGGTTTAGAAATTGGTTTCAAAGCTCACGTGAGATAGGGCACAAAGGCTTCTTGTTGCCCTTGTGGTATTTGCTACTGGTGGGCAGTCATAGTAGAATTTGTGAGCAAGAACTAAGTTAATTGGTTGAATGACAAGTGCTGAATTCTTTGGTGTTATGTGTCATGCTCTATGAGCTTTATATCAGGGGTTTAAGCTTAATCAGATACCAATCACTGCTTTTGGGCTTCTCCCCCTTGTTTATCTTACCATAAGTACTAGATTGTTTTCTACATGTTTCCCTAAGGTGGTTGCTTTGCTGCTGCTTGTGTGTGGGCTCACAGAAATCATATGAGACAAAACAGTACAAGAAGGGTCTCAAGGCTTCTGATTCAATCCTCAAGCGGGTCCCTGAGCATGGAGGTATTTTTTTGCCAGACTTTCTATTTTCATCTCAAATAATTGCCTGTAGGGCAGTGTTGGAGGGGGAGCCACAAAACCCCTTTTTGCCTGTGCAATTATCAGTACAAGGCTGAGTGGTGCATGTATAATTGTGTCTCATTGCAGAGACTCTGGCAATGAAGGGATTGACATTGAATTGCATGGATCGCAAGACAGAGGCATATGACCTTGTTCGGAAAGGTTTGAAGGTGGGTCCAAGAACATTTATGCTGTTGTAAGATTGAACAAGTGGCTTGGTCATAGTCTAGCTATTTCATTTCTAAGGTGTATTTGCAATCTTTTGATTGAAGGTTTGCAGAAATGATGCTTATGATATCCAGTTTTCTTTGTTGCAGAATGATTTGAAGAGCCATGTCTGTTGGCATGTTTATGGACTCCTGTATCGGTCTGACAGAGAGTACCGGGAGGCCATTAAATGTTACAGAAATGCATTGAAAATTGATCCGGAAAACATTCAAATTTTACGGGACTTGTCGCTTCTTCAAGTTTGTCCTTTTGACCCTATGTCCTTCATTTCTTCCTAACCTTTCTTCCTCCTCCTGGTCTCAACTCATTTGGATATAGGTGCTTGTCCTGTCTGTCCTTCTCCTGCACTGCCTGAATTACTCACATGAGTTGAAACTTTCTGCACTTTGCCGTTAGTTTTCAGCATTTCATGTTTCTGACTGAAAGAGCCTATCTATGGTCCATGTTACTTCAAGCACCAAGTGTCTCCAACAAGAACTCATTGTTTTAAGATTAAGCCAAGTGAAATGTGATGATGTTTTCAGGCACAGATGCGTGATCTGGCTGGTTTTGTGGAAACAAGAAGACAGCTATTAACATTAAAGCCTAGCCACCGCAACAACTGGATTGGCTTTGCAGTTGCTCACCACATGAATGCAGAGTGAGATTCTTATATTCTCCAATTAAATGGCCATGCTGCATAGCATAAACTTGTGTTTTCAAAGTGTATAACATACAGCAAACAAGGTCCTTAACTTTAGATATGTAGGATGAATTTGAATATGCCACAGGACCTCTCTTGACAATGTCATTGCATGCAGACTAGTGGTCCAAAGATGTGTTGCAACACTCAATAGTTTCTTCAGTTACAGAAGTATGCATGAGTTCTGATCTAATTTGCCCCTGTTGTTCTACTGTGTGGGTTTTAGCCCTTCCATGGCTGTCAAAATCTTGGAAGCTTATGAGGGCACTTTGGAAGAAGACTCTCCCCCAGATAATGAAAGATATGAACACAGTGAAATGCTTCTTTACAAGGTGACTTGCGGAATTATTCCAGTACCCCTACAGTATATGTACTCAGTTGCAGCTAGAGTCAAGTGGATACAACAGATCTCATAAGAACCCTGAGACCAAACACCTCCTTCTTGGAAAAGTGCAGGGTTGGGTGGCCAATCAAAATGCCAAGTGCTGCAAACCTATAGAGCCCAGCTCCTAGAGGAGAAAATACATAGAAAATATGGGAGAGTTTCTTAGTCACAACATCCTTTGATAGTGTCAAAGCTTTACATCGATCCCCATGCAGTTGGTAATCAAGGTAGGGCCATGTCAATTGAACTCCATCACCTAGCTGCATTCTGCAGAGTTAAATTGTCAAGTCACTACAGGCTTGGTCTGAACCAGAAATGCAACATTACAGTAACTCAATTCCTTATACTGGCTAAGTTAGAGACTCAATGTAAGTTAAAATCTTGGAACACTTTGTTAGGGTATGACTGTTACCATGGATGCACTGAGGGTTAAGCACTCAAGAAATTGTCTTTTGAAATTTGAGCAGGTCTGCTAACCTAACTGTAATTTTAGCTGCCAGGTGCAGTACATGTTAATGTGGGTGGTTGCCCATAACTGGGAAGTGTGGTAGGGCCCTGACAAGGTCAATGGGTGCAATACTACACTTGGCATGCCCTGTTGTTAAACAGTTTTCCAGTCTGGTCAACACTTCTATCCATGGTAGAACTCAGGGCTCTCTGGATCAACAATATCCAGTCCATTCACCTATAGTGACCCACTTATGTTTCTTTCATTGTTTCTGTGTTGTGGAGCAGGCAACACTGCTTGAGGAATCAGGAGACCCAGAGAAGGCACTGGATGAGCTTTTGAAGAAAGAAGCAAAAATTGTATTGCACCCTGCACTTTTGTTTTGCAATCAGCCATTTCTCCTTATTAGTGTGGAACTCTTGTTGGACATGGTTGTATGTTGCCATCTTAGGCTTGGATGCTTAACCTCACAAGCTTTTTCCAGCTTGAATTAGATGCTATTGGCTTTTATTTTGTCAGCTATATCTCATGGCTGAGTCTTCCCATTGTGACTGGGAATTCAACAGAAACTGAGCACACTGAAATATCAAGCATTTTATTACATAGTTAGCTAAAACCCAGAATCAGGCGGTGATGAAGTGAGTTTGGAGCGATGGCAGCTATTCACTGCCATTCATGACAAGGGTGATGGTCTGATACTTTGTCAGTGACACTTGCAGGGTTATGACTGCACCCATTCTGGTCATGTTTGGTTTGGTTTGGCCATAACTGTCACAACAATTTACCTTCAAAGTCTTATTGTGGAATCTTCTCTGCAATCTTATAGATATATTGTATTTTGCCATCTTGTGGTATTATCATGATGCTTGACCTTCATGTCAACTGATAGGCTAATATCCTGACTCTAAGTGCAAGCAAGTATCTGTATAAAGGTGCAATTTGAGCAGGGCATAGAGGAAAATTATGTGAGAGAGTGTTTTGTGGATGTAAATGTAGTCATGTATTGTGGGTTTTCAGGTCGACAAACGAGGAATTCAGGAACATAGAGCATCACTTTATTTGCAGTTGAACCGAGTCAAGGAGGCAGAGGAAGCTTATCGGCAGCTTTTGGATGTCAATCCTGATAATTACAGGTACATCCCCTCTATTGCTCTGCATCCTTACAGCCAGAGTAGTACATGATCTTGACTAGTGCTTTGCATGAAGAACAGAACCTGATACTATGCAGTCTTGATCTAGTAATGCTTTACTGTCACTACTTCCACTAATCATGTCTAGATCAGGGGTTTTGGGCAAGTTTGACCAAAATGATGATTGTTCTTTAGTGGTTATTTTGCAGCTACTATGAAGGTCTACAGAAATGTCTTGGGCTTTCACCACATGGAAAATACTATAGCCCTGAGCAGGTGGAAAAGCTTGTGCAGATATATGATGATCTCTGCCAGAAGTATCCACGTTCTGCTGCTTCAAAGGTGCAGTCTGGAGATCCATCCATTCTACTAGTGGCTGCTGTTGTGCTATGCTACTTGCAATGCTATGAGCTAGAATGGCTGCTTGTGCATCCTTGAAAGGAGCAGAGTAACAGAGATCAGGGTTCCCTATACAGATGCTGTTAGTTTGCAATCACCTGTGTTTTCACAATCTGAATGGCTTGAATCACCAACTTTAATGAATAGGGATGATTGTACATGCTAGAATCTTTGATGAGCAATCATATGCTGAGTCTTAGACTCTTTTAGTGCAAATCTGAATCAGGTTGGTTTGTAAGGTGATTTGATGATGCACATGTTTGGGCATCACCTCTCATTGCAGTTCACTGATATGTTGTCAGATTTGACATCTCTATCACCTTATAATTCGGTCATCTCTCAACTCCACTTAGGTTGACTGACATTGTAGGTACAGAGAAGTTCTCAAGACTTATGGGAATATAATTTTTTCAGGGTAGTTCACCCTACTAACTTGGGTTTCTGCACCTGCAGCGAATTCCATTAGACTTTTTGGAGGGCAGCACTTTTGAATTAGCAGTGAGGAGCTATATTCGCCCTTTTTTGACAAAGGTCCGCTCCTGCCCCTCTTTCTCAAGCAGTAAGTTTGCAAACATTTTGCTCCATAAGCAGGGTGATACTTTTATGCAGAAGATAGCAATTTTATGCATGATCTGATAGAGCTGGTGATTTTTTTTCAATTGGCAGAGCCATTGTTTGTATTTTGGAGAAATTAGTGGAGAGTTCTGAACAAACCAAGTCTGTGTGCATTTCCTTTGCCACTCCTGTTTCTCCTTCATTGCAGCTTCTGGTCATATGGTACAGACACAGGAAGCAACTCAACCTGGTCGCTTATGGAACTGCACACAGCTGATTTTAGGAGTGCTGTGACTAGTGTAGTTGATGTTGATATGTTTGTTTTGTTCTCAGGGTGTGCCATCTCTTTTCTCAGATCTTCGTCCCCTTTATGACCATCCTGACAAGGTATTGTTCACACATACCTGAACTTAACAATTTTTGTCCTTCTTAGCAGTGCCTATATGGGTTGTTTGCAGAGAGAAAATGGCCAAATTCAGTTGAACCAAGGATTTTCCAAAATACACATGGAGCCTGAATGACGTTTAGATAGGAGAAGTGATTAAAACTATTCTCGATATAGATAGTTTGCTCTGTTTTTTGTGCAGTAATTCTTATAGTTTTCATTTAATAAGTTGAAAGCACATAGTAGATGTGTATACTACTTTGTGTGCTGTGGAGCTGCACGAACAAATGAGAACACTGGAATGTTATCTATTGATACTCTAATTCTATTTTGCATGCTTATTGTTGAAGCTCTGTTGTTCTTGGTCCTACTTTGTGGGAATGCAGGCAGATATATTAGAGAAGATAATCTGTGAAGTTGAATTATCTCTTCAGGCCACTGGGTCCTTCCCAGAGAGGTGCTTTATTGTTATCACACCTTCAGTGCTTCAGATTGCCTCTTTTATTTGAAGGAACTGCAATGTAAGGTGTAGAGGCTGTACCTTCCTTTCTGAGCTAACTAGATCAAAATACGGTTCAAGGAGTGATAGAGGTAGGGTTTAAGGCTGGATGCTGTTTCATACATCCTAGTCTGTTTGTGATTTTTCTCTTGGCTCTCATGTTATTGTGCATGTGCTGTTTGCTTGTTGCAGTTCTGTTGTGGAGCCTCCTTCAACGTTCATGTGGACTCTTTTCCTTCTTGCTCAGGTAGAGCACACCTCACCCTCTTTGCAATGCCCATTGTTTGATGTTTTCTTAAGCCAACATGAAGGTCAGGGATGTTGAACTTGTGACTCATTTCTTTTTTACAGCATTTTGATCGAAGGCGACAATATGATAAGGCCCTAGAGAAGATAGATGCTGCAATTGCCCACACACCCACTGCCATCGACTTGTATCTTGTCAAGGTAGGCAATCCAGTACATTAACATTTTTCTGGGGCATTGGTGTCCCTTTGATGTTCATGATTATTTTATGGCACAAATACATTTTCTAATAGGAATCTCTTTGAGTAAATCTATTGTATCTTAGCAGTCAATCTGGAACTGGGTAGTACGGTGATGGGGCTAATGTTTGAGACTGGTATTCCTAGGTGGGCATGGTCTTGGTGTCTCTGAGGCTGCCTCTTATTTTCCAGGGAAGAATTTTGAAGCATGGCGGAGATGCTGTGGCAGCAGCTGCGTTTGCTAATGAGGCTAGGACTATGGACCTTGCAGACCGCTTCTTAAACAGTGAAAGTGTCAAACGCATGCTACAGGCAGATCAGGTACTGCTTGGATATGCTGCTCTTCTTTTGTTCTTAAGCTATGTAGAAGATTGCCCGAGTTTTCTAAATATTAAGGTTTTATATGTGGTTCAGGTTGAGCTGGCAGAGAAGACAGCTGTGTTGTTCACAAAAGATGGTGATCAGCACAACAATTTGTTTGACATGCAATGCATGTGGTTAGTAGTTCTTTCCACCTTGTGTCTTTCTGGGACAAAGGCAATCTGGGTGCCACTCAAATATGTGTGCTACTCTGTTTGTATGTTATTTTTTCTGCTTGTATGTTCACCCTGCTTGTATCTTATTTTTTCTGTAGATTGGAACAAGAGATTACAGATAAGGAGTGTTATGAGATACACAGAAATAAACTACAAAATACCATGAGGTTTAGAATCTTAAGGGTCCCTAAGGTCTGGACAGTTAAAACCCCTTGCAGTTCATTTTGTTCAGTAAGAAATGTACTGAACTGTGGGGTTGGTCATGAGTTTTCTGGTGGTAAAATGTGTGGCTGAAAGACCAGAGCAAAGCAGTAGGATCTAGTCATGTTATTTGTGCAGAGAAGCAGCAGGGTCAATGATCCTCTGGGATTTTGGATGCAGGTATGAGCTGGCATCTGGTGACAGCTATTTCAGGCAAGGCATGATGGGGAAGGCATTGAAGAAGTATTTGGCTGTTGAAAAACATTACAATGATATGGTGGAAGACCAATTTGACTTCCATACATACTGCTTGCGGAAAATGACTCTTCGGGCATATATACGCATGCTGCGGTTTCAAGACCATTTGCACTCTCATCACTTTTTTTGCCAAGCTGCAGGTGCTGCTATTAGGTAAAGACATTGTGTTCCAGAAACAGAGAGTTGTGAACTCCCTGTGTAAAAACTATTCACCCTTGAGATGGAGTAATTCACTCCATCTTCAAAAGGAGCTCATGGCATCTTCAGTATTCCAGCATTGAGTCTTCCCTGCCTCTTTATTATAAGCATGAAATGAATTTTAAAAAACCTGTAAAATGTTTTAAGTTAGTCCAGTGGGCCTGTCAGACAATTGATTTAGTTTGTGAATGGGCAGGTGCTATATAAAGCTCTATGACTGTCCACCGAAGGTGGCAGCAGAGGAGGAAGAAGCTGCTGTGGCAGGATTGCCTGCAGCTGAACGTAAAAAAATGCGCCAGAAGATGCGTAAAGCTGAGGCCCGTGCAAAGAAGGTATTACCTCTATCACAGCCCACATCATACAAGCTGAAATGTCAAGGTCTCTTAATAATTGAGATCAACAGCAAGCAAAACAGAGGGACTTTCGATGTCAAGGTCTGGAAGGCTTTGGCTTGCAACTAGAGTTTAAGGAACAGAGATGTTGAGGATTAGTATGATTTGAGTTTGGCAGGAAGCAGAGGATAGGGCAAAAGAGGAGGAAGCTGCCTCTGTCCTGGCAAGTAAAGGAGGGAAAAAGGGTTCTCAAACACCACGACCTGTTGACACAGATCCCCATGGAGATAAGCTCATAATGGTAAGGAAACTTCTGCCTGATTTCCCTTCATATTTTGTTCTGTCCTTTGTTTAGTGGTGGATGCAGAATCACTGTACTCTCTACATACAGTGAGGTACACTACTTCAGAGGAGCTATCCAGAAGAGGCATCAAAGAGGTAGTGGAGATATCAAGAGACAGCAGACACGTGCTGAATTGCAGAAGTATTTTGTGGAAGAAGGGTGCAGATTGGCTATCTTTTGTTCTAACTCAAACCTCTTTGCTGTTATACAGGTCGAAGATCCTCTTGGGGAGGCAATGAAGTATTTGAAGCTTTTGCAAGACCACTCTGCAGACTCACTTGAAACACATCTTCTTGCATTTGAAGTCTTCTTCCGAAAACAGAAACATTTGCTGGCACTTCAGGTACATTATATGATTTCAAAAGGTAGGAATCTAGGTAATTTTTCAAGGAGGGATTGGACAGGGATGGTTGTTTCCTGCATTGACCTATTCTATGTTAGTAATCTTAGCAAAGATGGAAGTTGCTTGGGGACTTGTGAAGCCATGTCTGCACATTGTTTTTATTTGGATTTTCTTTACAGGAGAAATTATTGGAATGTTATTAAGTCAAATTTGGCTTGCAGGCTGTGAAAAGGCAGTTGCAATTGGACTCATCATCCCCTGATGTGCATCGGTGCTTGGTAATAACATGTGCTCACTTGTTTTCCCTTAATATGTTTAGTTTGGGTGCTTGGATCAAGGATAAATCATGTAATCAACATATTCTGTCATGGCATCTCATTATGTGTTTAGGTTATTGTTTTTGCTTTACTGCCATCAGCCACTACATTCTTTAACATGCTGCAACATTTGCAGACAACGGTATCTGGAATGCCTAACTTGCATGACTAGTTCATATATGCAAGGGTTACCCAGAGACTCTATGTAGCATCTGTTACCTCTGAAAATCTTTATTTCCACAGCCTTGAAGCAGATATTTTATAACAAACCATTTAGAATGACACTGGGAGTAGTGTTTGGCAAATTTTGAGATTCTCTTTCCTTATGAAATTTTTCTCTAGTTTCTTGCAGTGCTTTGGTGTAGCTATTCAGGGGCCAGCGTACTCTGACTCATATCTCTTGGTTGCCTTTAATATCATCTGAATTGCATGGATGTATATGTGGACTGCAGATACTTTTGTTCAATACTTTGGACAAGCTTCCAGCTCCACAAACACACTCAGAAAAGCTAGTTCACAGTGTGATACTGGCTGAGAGGTCTTCTCTTAAGTAAGCATCAGGCTCTCCTTGGATAATTTTTTCTTTCTGCCTTTGAGTACTCCCAAACTAGTTTTCTTATTATCATTTTTCTCAATGATTTTTCTCTTTTACAGGGAGTTGGGTGAAAGGTCACTTTTTGATGTGAATAATGCTTTCTTGGAAGATCATTCAGGTGATTCATTTTTTGTCACCATCTATCATGGATATTCATTCACATTTGAGTGTATACAACAAATCATTGATTAGCTGTAAATTTGTTCAGAGGGTTGCTGTTGGAGTCTTTCAAAGAGAGGGGTCTATTTTCAATGAGGGTGTTATGCAGATGGAATCTGGTTGAATTTTACTCCAATTCTGGGAAGATGTACATACAACACTTTTTATTGTTGGGAAATTAGTTCTGTGGATCTTTGTACTTTGTGCTTTGCTGTTCATGTGCAAAGTTGATCATGTTTCATTATTTTCATGGTCTTGTTGGGGAATAGATTCTTTGCGGCACAGGGCTGCTGTGGCAGAAATTCTTGTCCTCCTCTCTCCTGAGGCAAAGCCAACGGCAGTGAAAATCATTGAGGATTCAAATGATAGAGCAAGGTCTGTTCAAAATCTACTCATTTGGTCAGAAAAGGGTTGGTGACATATTTTCTGAGAAGATTGTCATGGGGAATAGTGATGGCATTGTGCTCGTGAGAAGTTGCATCACAATTCTTTTGTCAGTCTTGCACAATGATTTAGTTTATCGGCCCCAAGTGGGAGAAGAGTCTTTTCAGTGACCAGAAGATACTGTGGTTCTCCTTATGGCAAGTGCATGCTGTTAGTGTCATTGATCTCCAGTGGAACATTTCTAGACAATATTTGCGGGCGATTGGGTTAGTAACAGGATGCTCACACTGTTCAGTCATGGTCACTGGCATAGTGACATGAAGTACAGCTATTTTCCAGGGCTAACTATGCTTTACCTTTTTACTTGGCAAACTTGAATGCAGGGGTGGCTCTGGTGGGGAGGCTGAATGCAGATGGGAACTAAAGGACTGTATAGCAGTCCAAAAACTTTTGGAAACCTCACTACATGATGAAGGTGCAGCATCAAGTAAGCTCATTATGTCACTGATCCACATTTCGTGCTTGCTGAATTCTATTATGAAAGATTTACATTGGCAATGTACAAGACTGGGCCATCATTTACCTAGTTTTCCAATAGCTTGGCATCTAATGTTTGTATTGGCACCAGAGTCATGTTCATGATGGTGCCCTTGCATGTATAGAACTATCCGGTCATAGGTGAATGTTTTATACCTGACTGGTTGTCATGTTTATTTTCCCTCGTGGATAGGGTGGAGACAGCGTTGTGCTGACATGTTTCCTTATTCCACATACTTCAAGGGTGTGAAGAGTTCTGCAACTATAGGCCCACCCAGCATCCAAGGCTTTAGTCACTCAGGTAATGGAGAGGTGGACTCAATTGCCAGTAGCCTTGACAAGACAAAATTGTTAGAGCAGAGTTAGGCATGTATTCCAGCAGTTTTTCCATTGCCAAGAGTACATGAAAAACAGAAAAATGGAGCCTATATTCAGATTTGTATCCGGAAAGGTCTAATGATAAATTATTACAGAGGATGATTGGGGTGATCAAAAAAGTGTTTTGTGGAATGGAGGGTTTCTCTAGAGTTGTGTCAGGAAAGCAATCCTGAGGCAAAGGGTTTGTCTGCAAATAAAATCCAGATTCATAGCTGAAGGTTTTGCATAGTTTCAAGAACTGCCAGCTTCGGAAGGAGATATTTAGTTTTGCAACAGGTTTGTGTTACCGGTGTTTCTGCTCTGATGTTTGCACATTTTTCTTTGGTTCTTATGGGTTAAAAGTTCCCAGTTTGCCATTGAGATCATATTCTCTGTAAGCAAATGCATTTGATTAAATGAGAATTACCACAACTGTAATCTACAATGGGACTGTAGTAACTGGGATCATTTATAGCAGACGTAAGTTGTATGTAAAACCCAGATTTTGGAATGGGATTAGTAATGGCAGTGGCTTATAGAAATTGGAAAGCAATGCCAAAGGATGAACAGACTGGGGAAACAAAATGTGTCATGGCACTTGGAAGTTGAAACCTTCCAAAATTATAGTTAGATCTCAGAGTAATGATTCTCCACTCTCAGAGTGACAGTCCTCTCTTTCATGATCTCTACATTCTTTCCCTACCCCATGCTGAGGAGCATAGTTATTATTGTTGAAATGAATCTAAGTCATCTGAGGAATCACCCTGGTCGCTGGTAGTGGCCTTGCATGTGAGGAAAGCATCATATCTATCCCATTCTTCGCATTGTCTCCTAATGGTTTGAAGCATTAAGGAAAGGCTTGTTTGTTCATCCTTTACTATTGTTGCAAAATTGGTGTGTGAGCAAATTGTTCCAATTAGTGTGAGCAAAATGGAATATTAAGTTGGTAAATTGTTCGGAGACCTTGGATGGACAAAGTCTGGGATTGCTTGCATTCATGTTTGAACCAGTGTTTTCTTTTTGGGGGTGGGGTCAATTTTGTGATGTAGCCAAAGTGATGATTTGTACATATAGTCTTTTTTTTTTTCAATTTTTTCTTCCCCAAAAATCTCTGTTCCGGTTCCATGCATAAATCCAACAGAGAACCGGATCCGGGTCCGGCTCTTTAAATCTTTTGAATTCCGGATCTTAAAATCAGACCCGGTTCCGGTTTATTTTCACTAACTGGAACCGGACGTTCTAAACTCCCCCCAACTCGGTACCCGCCCAACACTGGTTTGAACTTGTGATAAAGTGCCGAGCCATTACGCGACGCGCTGCTCAGCCGCTGCTGTTGTCGTCGTTGTGGCAGTAGTTGCCGTCGCCGGGGACTTGGTGTTGGTGAGCCATGGAGCAGCAGGACAACGCTAAGGGGTCGCTTGATGGCGGAGGAGGAGGAGGAGGAGGAGGAGGAGGTGGTGGAGCAGGAGAAGTGGTCACACCCGCTGCCGTGAGGGATGGCATTGCCTTTCTTAGACGGAGGTTGTGTGGAACTCCTCCCGGAGCTGTCAATCTACACTGCTCTTCGCCCTTGCTACCCGAACAAGATCGAAATTTCAGGTTTGTTGCATACATCCGTATCTTTTGGATATTTCTTCTTCAATCATGGCATGCTTTGAAATGCTCCGAACATGATGTTATATTTATCCAGTCAATAATGATTCAAAAGACTTTGATGTTTTCTAAAATGCTTCAAATGCTTCATACAAGCATGATATTTCGAATGCATATAGCAGTGGTTTTGTTTGTTGACTGCTGCGTCAGAAAACATAGCGAGACTTCAACAGCCACGGGGTAGTCGTGGACTCGTGCTTTTCAGGACTCTATTTCCTGTGGAGGAATGTATGAGTATGGGACTCTAGGTCGACCAAAACCCTGGCTCTAGTTGCTGTGTTGAAACCTGGATTCACTCGCAGAGTCTCATCAACTTTTTTCCTAGGCAATAGTGGTTCTGGTGCTCAAAATGATGAAGAGTCCAGGTTTACGGTTTAGAGTTTATGGTTTGCTGCAATCTTTGTCTTGCAACAATCAATTGATCTTGTGTTGATAAATGTGAGAAATGTGGTCAATGGTGCAGACATCTACAACAGCTTATGGCAGAATCTGTTGAACATGGTTACAACAACTCAGTCTTACTCCTTGGTCCTCGTGGCTGTGGTAAATCCATGGTAAGCCTCTCTGTCCAAGCAGCTTCATCTTTTGTAGGTCGCAGAGATAAAAATTCTCTGAACCAGAGAGACTTGTGGGTATTCAGCATTAAGCAATTTGCCCGATGTTCTGGGCTCATGTAAACAGTCCAATTTGTTGGTTGTGTTAGTTTCTGTAGCTGCAGACTTGGTGATAGATTGCACAATGTACTGACAGGGTCAAGCAGCCGGCCAAGTGTGGGAACCTTGTGCTTTTTTGGTTCTTGGACCTAAGTTGGTCAGGCAATCATAGTGTTAACTATTATAAGAAAGAGATTGATGTATGATGTCATGCTATTCAGCATATACATTATGATCCTCTCATGCATACACTTTGAGTGTACTCATGCATTCATGTGGAAGTGCAGATTTTGGAGCAAGTATTGGCACAGCTTGAACTTCAATTCAAAGACAGAGTTTCACCGGTAAGATTTGACATTGATAGCAAGTATGAAGAAAAGGTTTTGTGTACTTGTTGCTTAAGTACAGGAAATAAGAGAAGACCACAGCAATCCCATGCTCTACCATAGCATGGAGGATGGTACACATGGAGATTTCACCTTCCAGGAGATAATAAGAGTAGCAAAGATATTGCAGATGTCTTACTGCAGAAGCTATATGTGTCACTGAGGGCAGTTCTTCATTTTGGTCTGGGTTTGCAGGTTCGACTCAATGGTCTCCTACATGCTGATGACCGATGTGCCTTGAAGGTTTGTGAGGACAACAATGATGTTAATCCTGTGACTTCATGTTATCCTGAAATGTCTGGTGGGTATAATGTTGAGAAGGGTTTTGGGCTTGAAGCTTTGTTGTCCAAAGGAGAATGCTTGACTGCTCCTTCTGGTCTGGTGCAGGAAATTGCGAAGCAGCTATGCATGGATCACCATCTTCTCTTCTCCAAAACGGTAACCACTACATAGAACATTGCAGAGTAGGTAGGTAACTCCAATGCTGACTGATTGAAAGACATTTTTGCAGTAAGATTTCTCTAGTTTAAAGTGTAGGAATGGGCAGCTCTCCTGAGCAAAAAGAGAGTTCAAAAGATGGAGCCCACACCATGCATTTAGTCATGAGTGCTACCATCAGGAAAGCATTAGGAGTAACCTTAGTGTATCTCTTAGTTTTGAGGTGTGTTTTCCTTAGCAAAATGGTAGATGTACATAGTTTACAGATTAGAGTGAAATAACAGCTGTAACCTGCAGGTACTCTTGTGTCCATTTATCCAGGATAATGTTGCCCAAGTATTCACTCAGTTATTTGCATATGTATCTGATGGTGGGAGCAGGCATCATTCGATGAAAACTTGAAATTCCTAATTACCATGCTCAAGTAAGACTTATACTTTTCACCTTGACAATAAGATACTTCTGATTGATTATGGCTCAATGAAGCTGGCAATCTAGTTTACCATCTTGATTTTTGGCAAATTCAGTGGCACTGGTCAACCACTAAAGACCAGTTTGGGAGTACATCGTGCAGATATTTAATGCACTGTCAGGACTAAAATATCCTCCTCAGACTTTTTATAGTCTAGGTTTGGCTTTCCTCTTCTAGATTGTGATGTTCTTTTTGAGTTCTGTTGCATTCTATCAAGTATCCAACAATGAAGGTGGTTATTTCCACTCAAGATATGGACATCAATGTCAATGTAATTGAGCTTCTATTTTTTTGGGTGGTACAGGGAGTGTGCATTGTCTCACAAGACAGTTATCTTTGTACTTGATGAGTTTGACCTCTTTGCCCAGGTATTTGCACTCTAGTCTTGCTGAGAGAGAGAAAGATGTACAATTTAGATTCTGCCTGCTTCCTTTGGCAACAGATCCAGCCCCAGTCTGAATAGAAGAGCAGAGAAGCCAGAAGGTATTTAGAAGAGAAACAAAACAAGTTCAGCATTGCAGCTATTTCCAATGTGCACTATTCCGTACACCAATCCAGCTTTATGTCTTTTCTCATGCCTGCTGTGATTGTCTCTTCCAACATGAAAGGTAGCTTGTCAACTGGTACAAGGGGCCATTGTAGGGGATACATGTGAAAAAATCACATAAAGAAATGCAATAACATTTCTTTGTGTTCTCTGCATCAGAGAGCAAAGCAACGACTTCTCTACAATTTACTGGATGCCATGCAGTCAAACTTGACACAAGCTGCGGTTGTGGGGTTGAGCTGCCGCCTGGTTTGTGCAAAATTCTATTTCCAAAGCATGTTCTTTTAGTTTTTCCAGACACTGCAAGAATTGTTATGGTGACCTTTTAAGAATATATGTGCAAAACAATCTCTGCCACCTGCATTTTGTAATATAATATCTTTCCACACATTACTTATCAAGATGGATAGTGTCTTTTCTTGCAAATATTTGCTTTGTTTCTTACTTTTCTCCCTGAGTGCTGTTAAACATTTCTCATCAGTCTGAAGAGTGCATCTATCATAGAACATTGATGCAGCTGATTGTGAGACCAGGATGCAGATCAGCTGCTGGAAAAGCGGGTGAGGTCTAGGTTCTCCAATCGCAAGTTGCTTTTCCTCCCCCTCTCATTTGAGGATGTCTTTCTGTAAGGCCCTGCCCTGAAAGAAGAGGAATGTACTTCTGTGTATTCTGCTGATGTCCATGTCCTTGTATTTGTGATTTTTCTATCTCATGTGTCAGTGATCTGTTTTAGCAAAATTATTTCCCACTTGTAGTTGATTTGGCTTAAGGTATTGCTAATCTCCTGTGTGATAGCTGGTTTGTCACATACCTGTGTCCTGCTCCTCAAATAACTTGTAGAAGCTCCAGGTGTCATGATGGAGTAACATAGTGGATATAGTAATGCTGGAACAGGTAGTGTCCCAACTACAAAGTTGTGGGCAGAATATCTTC
Organism: Sphagnum contortum; assembly: GCA_963920785.1. Classification (NCBI taxonomy): domain Eukaryota; kingdom Viridiplantae; phylum Streptophyta; class Sphagnopsida; order Sphagnales; family Sphagnaceae; genus Sphagnum; species Sphagnum contortum. The sequence goes on from OY987288.1 coordinate 8,267,661, forward strand.
TCTTGGTTTTGCATGGCTGTAGGTGTTCAATCCCAACCAGATACCTCCAGTTAGAGATATGGAGTAAAACCTTCAAGTGCATTTAACGGTATTGGAGTCAGATTCCATTGCTTACAACTGACTGGGTGTTGGATCTTTCAGGCTGCTTCACCATGTGCTGATGTTGCCAGTTGATGGAAGCTTTATGCATTGTGCATATGCTAGATACTTCAATGAGAACACTGTGGTATCCTGTCTGTTGTTGACCATAGTTTGTGGAGAGGGATGACTCTGTGGAGGGGCCTTGTGTGGGCTGTAGATTTATGTTTACATGCATGCATAGCATATGGCCAGCTGGTATTATATAGGTGAATTGAAATGCACAGGGGTTGCTGTGAAGCAAAATGCTTTAACTTAGCATTCATTATCTTGCAGAACCTCTTTGAATGCTGATAGGGAGTCACTTTCTTGTGTGAGTAGACTGTAGATTAGATTCTCTAAGTATGTGAAGTTAAGGTGTTTGGTGGGTATTAGATAAGTGGGCTCCAGTGATGATATAAAAAAAGCCACCTTAATGTTAGGAACAGAAATTCCTAAAGCAGGAAAATATAGTCGAGCTTATCAGGCAATTCACAGCTCTGGACCTCAGCCCTCGTCGTGTTGTGGACCTTTTGTACGTTCACCATACTCACATTTCAGAACCTTTAGAATGTCTGCTCCTGTTGTTCTTGTTTCCCTTTACGTCTCTTTCATTGTTTGCTGTCTTCCAGTTATTTGACCATTTGTTAGTGGCCATTGGAAGGGAAAGAGTAGACAAACAGTTACAGATGTGTGAGACTTCTCTCATGGTTCCACTTCACTCATTGCAGTTTCAGAGCACTTTGCAACCTCGATCGAGCACAAGGTGTCCTGTCATTTGCCAATTTCAAAGCAGCTAGCAATTCTCTTCAACGGCAACCCAAGCTAGAAGCTTTGCAGAGTAGGTATCTCTAATGTGATGTTGATCCCTTCACAAGGAAGTGCAAGATAGGGTGCTGTTCTGAATTCATATAGAAACAATCTCACCTAGTGAATGTTTGGAGCAGATGCATCAGTACTGGAGCTGTATTTGCTTGTGTCTATGAAACATCTTGAGGGCAAGGAACAGGAGACCAATTTCAATGCCATTTACAAAGGTGAGCAATCAGTTAAGAGTAATATCACAGGTCTGTCCAGTGAAGAAGTACAGGTGAGTCAAGTTTTGTCTGCAAAGAGAAGAAGCCTCCTGTTGGATATGTAGTATGTTTCAGTCTAGGCTTAGTACCAATTTGCTCCCTTATATGTGCCTGTTTATGTTTGGAATGCAGAGTATGAGCACCTTCAAGAAGCACATCGAACCAGTGACCACTACTCTCGTCAAGTCTCTCTGAGGGTGAGTCTCAGCAGGCTAACCAATGGTTCTACAGTATGACTTTGTGGTTATGTGTTTATTACACTGCACCAAATCTGAGTTGCAAACCTTATAATAGGCTCATGCACACATCTGCTTCTGGGGTTGAACAACTCAAGGCTCCCATTTCAAGTTGAGGCTGTTAATAAATGTTTCAAGAGGTCATAGATATGCAGTGGTGTTGGGTTAAATGTGGTGTTCATGGTGGTGTCTGGTGTAGGCATTTGAGCATTTGTTGGAACGGGAGCTGATTGTTTTTGTTGATGGAAGAGGTCGTGGAAACACATCTGAGTTTCGAGCTGTGGAGCTTCTGATCTCTAATCATGAGCTCCAAGAAGGCCTCAAGTCCAATTCTGTTTGTCCTGTAATTATCTCCTCCCTCTTGTTTCCAATCTGTTTCCCCCCTTTTCCCTCAATGCACACCCTTTGCAGCACTCTACCTGTCTGGGATGTCAAATTTGAGCAGATAATCTGTCCAACCTATGTGGAGGAGAGGAGATAGGCCTTTTAGTGAGCTGATAAACTCTGCTCTATTTATGAGTGCATCCAAGAGTCTATGCAAAGACCTCTGGCTTCCTAAGTTGTGAGCACATCACCGAGCTGACACATGAAGGAGTTGGTCTCTGCATCCTGGTTTGTTTGAGTGGTATTGATATCCTCCAACTGCCTAGGACCATCAATGTGTATCTGTCCAAGTAGTCAGATCTGACTTGCTTTAGAACATGCTTTTTACAATGACTTTGTTTCTCATGGATGCAGGTCACGCTTCAACAATGGTTTCTACATGAGGCCTTCAAGTAGGTTAACTCTTAAGCACAATGGTAGGATCTGATTGTAGGATTGACCAAAACCAGCTTACGATAAATTTGAACCAGTTCAAGTAGGAACTCTACCTCCTGGTCTTCAAAACAAAACTGCATGTGCATATTTCCATCTGCTAGAATTTGGGTCCAATGCCAACACTTCTTGTACTGCAAAGGACTTTCCATTATGGTAGTCTCCAGTAAAAGTGTCCACATTATCATCCCGAATTCAGATTGACCACTATTTTATATTTGGTTGCATTGTCCACACTTGTCTGTTGTTCTATGTTTGTTCTTATTGCTAGTGCTTTTTTTGTTTTTTCTCCTCTGTTTTTCTCTATATTTTCCTCCTATGTCATTAGTTGCTAGCCAGTATCATGATGGCTGAGTCTTCCTGTTGCTTCCAGACTTGCAACAGAAACTCAGTTAACCAGTTAGTGGGTACACTTACCCATATAATTACTGTAGGGAGCTGCTGAAGTCAGTGGGGAAGTTGTGATCATACATGTGACTGTTGATGGTCTCTGGACTAGGGAGAGATTGTCACTTTTGTTTATACTGCTTGTGTTTTGATTGTTTTTTTTTTGTAGTTTGTCCCTTCTATGTTGTTCCTGGTTGTGTTTTGATTGTTTTTTTCCTAGTTTGTCCCTTCTGTGTTGTTCCTTCTTCACAGTGCTGAAAGTTCTTATGTGGATATAATCAAACTTTGTAGCTGCGTAGCTAATCAGGGTATTTTGCTAGGAGAATGGAAGCCTGTAGCCAAGGACAATGTTTGCATAATTCCCCATTCTTCTGAGGTTGAAGGCAAATGGATATCAGTCCATCCAGATGATGTTCAAGGTCAGCATTGCATCAACAATACCTATTGTGACAAAGTAACCTCTGGCTGAATGACTTTCATTCCAGGAAATGTTGCTCTATCTAACTGAAAGGTACTGGTGTCCATGTAGACCAAAAGCACTGAATTTACCCCCACAAACCTGAATTGGTAGTTTCCAGAGCATCCAAAGGCAGAGCTTGAAATGTGCAGTTCTGTGCCCCAGTTGCAAGATGGATCTTACCTAGACCTGGAGTTGCAAACTGACTAGATTTGCTCACTTCTCATGGTGTGCAAGAGCTTCCAGCTGTCCTTAACATTTGTTGCTTCACAGCCCACAAAGAGCCAATCAGAAGCTAAGACAAAACAGTTTGGGGAATTGGTTTTTGGATTGAATGGCTCATACACATGTACAAACATACATACACTACATTCTGCTACATAAAACATGTGAAGGAGCCAGTGCTGAAATTGCATGGCATCATAAGTACATACAAGGTATATCTGAAACTGCGCCAGGGAGACAAGAGAGAGCTGGGCAGTATATTGGTATTGGCGGTGAGCAAACAACCATCAGCACTCTTCTGCTGTGCTTTGGACATGCAAATCATGTTCCTCTTTTGTCTCTGTTGCCCTTGGAGCTTTGCCAGAGTGGCTTCCCCTGCCACCTTCATTCTGTATGTTGAAGTCTTCCTGTGCACTTGCTGTGTTTCCACCTTGCTGCTTCCTTGTCAGTTCCTTCAGCAAAATATGCTTCTCCATCCTTGGTCCACACTCATTCTTAATGTGGATGGCAATATCATGAAATATGCCAATTTGGTTTGTACACTACCTCCACAGAGATACTAGGAGAGTGAATGCATCCACATTGAGAACATGAAGGTCATCAGAAAGCTTGTGATCATTGATGAACCCACCAAATACAAATTGGTGGCTCCCAAGAGAACCTGTGGTTTGTCCTCCTCAAGTGATGATTTTCTGCTGTATTGTCCTCAACTCCTTCCATGCAAATGTCTCTGAAACAGATGCCAAGCCTCATTTGTAGACCAAATGACTCTAGCTTTTGACAATTACTTAAGAGTTTCAAGACAACCTGAGAATTTTCTCAGAGAATCTCTGGTCTTTTGAGTACCCATCCAAGAGGCTGAACCCCAATTCCCAGGGAGAACATCAGCCACACAGCTGAATCAAGAAAATGTATGTCTGGCAAAAAGCAGTCAGTTTGCATCTTCACCTCTCAGCACAATAAGTTTGTTGATCAAGGAAGACATGGAGTGACTGTCTCCAGGAGTAGAGCCATTACCAATTGTTGCACCAATAGTTGCTGCTCTTCTCCATGTTTTGTTTCCTGACACCAGAGACTTTCTGATATAAGAAATTGCATGCTGTAGTTTCTCTGCAGGCAACAAACAAAATTATGGACTTGTCCACACATGCTGTCTGTGAGCTACCCACTGCCAACTGGGCTTGCCAACCTGAGTGCAGTTTCAAATTCCTTAGGCTATGCTCCTGCTGGAAATTGTGGGCATCGAGCACATAGCCTCATACCTAGTATTCATGCCACCTTGCAACTGGTTGCAACTGGTCATGTCCTAGCTGTTACCCATGGGCCATGATAACCACCCAGAAATCATGGGGGTCATAGTGAGAACTAGCCCTCCAAAAATGCGGGAATCTAAGGGGCTTCCTAATGTTCAGGTGACAATGCACAATCACTGGTGCCCCCAGTGATAGGATAGTGTCAACTGCTAAAACAGATGCAGTAGACTCAAGGGCAAAGAGACACGGTCATGCTTAATCAGCAGACTTAGGATTGTCGTTCATAGTCTTATTATCTTCTGAGCATCTTCAACAAATGGAAGTACCAAACGATTCACTGGCAATGACAAACCTGAACCAGCTTTGGACTCATGTCTAACTGCACAAGCTTGTCAAATAGATGCACTTTAAGCAGTGGTCTGAGAAGTGCAGATCCTCCTCATTTTTACTTCTTTAGGATGTCCTTGGTGTTCTCAGGCTGTTAAGGTAAAACCACATGTAACCCTTGCAAAATTTCTCCATTTTATGCAATTTGGGTTCAGGAAGAGCTTGCTTGTATGAAGGTGCAGATCATTGTAATACAAATTGTTGGCCTTGTCTGTGCGTTTTCTGCATCTGCCAAACACATAAATGCGTGATCCTATAAGAGATGCACTGTGGCCCTCCCTTGCAGATGTTGCATCTTCAGAGGTTTGAGCCATGGACTATCTATTAGTGATTACTGAAGATCAGGTCAGGCAGAAATGCTTTTTCAGGTCATATCATCACACAGGTCAAATCACAATAAAAGAAGCCAGTAACATAAGTACATCAAGAACAATATGCTTTCCCCATATTGGGCTTAGCCAAATTTAACACATTTCATTATGAAAACTTTAGTTTCTTCTATTCAGTTTTTGACAATGTTATTCACTTGTATTCATCAGCAAATTTCAAGTTCATGAAATTAAATGTGAGTACAAAATAATTATTTTTTATATATAACAAATGAATACATTTCCATATAATTCTAAAATTATATGTTAGATTAAACTTTGGAAGAATTTATCATATAAATTCACCTTTTAAGTATACAAACTATGAGAATTAAACCTAATTTAAATATTTTTCATCCATAAATTTGGTTTAAAGTGCCAGAGACAATGTACCAGCTGCTTTAACAGGCAGAGAGGATTTCGATTGCTTTGGAAGGAGATGGAGATCTCACCAGGGTTAAACACATGGATGGACAATGGACAATCTGCGTTTGACAATCATTTTTGCCAATCATATCCATCGAACACATAAGGGAAGAGAGCATTCTTCACTGAGCTGCATGTGTTTGTGTCGCCATTTCTTTCCAGGCCCGATCATCCTTCCTTTACGACCAAGCCATTTCTTATCTTTCATTATGTCCGTTTTCACCTTCACACGCTCCCACACCATCATTGCTTCGACAGAAAACCCTGGGATTAGCCAAGCGCCTTAAACCGTAGTTACGTCCAGATGTCCCGAGAAAGACAGCTGCTATTTCATTGAAATCTCCTATTTAGCATTGCACACAGGACAACAAAGCTCTGCAAACTCTAATCGGTTTACGCAAGAACAGCAACAACGTGACAGCTGCACAAGAAAATGCACCAGTTGAAAAACAATTCAACAATTCGAGGTCCACAATTTTACGCAAGAAACAACTCAAAACGGAACAACGATAAGAATAATAACCTGATGAGGAAGCCGATTGCCATTGACGGCGAAAGAATAGGTTCAACAAATTGCAACATCCCGGCGGTGACAAAAAAAGGCCACGACGTTCGTCTTTCTTGCACGACAAACATCAACAGCAGTAGCAGGTAAGTGACTATTGCTGCTACAGAAAAATAAAAATAAAAATAGCGCTCCATTTTATTTTATTTTTGCAGAGAACGAATATCTAGTTCGGGAGAAATTGATCCGGCTCACCACAATCACAGTGCAGCGAAGATCGCGCTCGAATTGGCTAAGAAAATCCCCGCACAAGTTTGTTGCGAGAACCTCCTCGGCATGCACACAAGAACGCAAAACAAAACCTCTCTTCGGCGGCTGTCATGAACTATTTCAAAATTTGAAACATTTTTAGCCCGTTCCAAAATAAAATGCATGAAAAAGTGTCTTTTCAAATCTGTGTTTTTTTAAAATTTTATTAAAAATATTTCAACATCATATTCATGAACAAATTTTCAATATCTTTTTTTACCAATTTGCATCTCATTTCTCTTTAATTCTAGTCACAAATAATTGGAACTAATAATATATGGGGGATTTTTAAAAATCTTTCGTATGATCGTTCATGAATCATGCCTAAGACAATTTTAAAAATAACTACCTCATTTTCAAGCCTAACTACATTCTTTTCTTAGTAACCTTTTTTTTTTTCCTATTAACTTTACTCATAACTATCTCCCACCTTTCTATTAATTACCTCCATTTTATAACTACCTCATTTTTTCCCCCTATCCACCAACATGGATATGAAAGAAAATTTAACATGTGCCTTTTCACATCTATGAATTAAAAATTTGACATTGACATAAATAATGATGAATTATTGAAAATCATATGAAAACATAAGAAAAAAAATAAAAATTGATCGTCATTGGTAGTGCTCAAAAGTGTGACACTCAAATTGAATTCAAATTATATTGCAATATTGATTGTTACTAATAATGGGCAATAACACTGAGCCCAAGTTTTAATAATTTTATTTAGCATCTAAAAATCATTAATGAATTATAATATGCTAGTTTGAAATGGACAAAAGCATTATGGCATTTCAACACTAATAAAATCATTACAATGTTTTCCTTTTCCAAAACTCAATATAATGGTGTTTTATTAACAATTACCTAGGTTGATTAAAACATGTATTAAACAACTTATTTCAACTAGTTTTTCTACACTTAAAAGTAGTGTTTTTTTTTCATATTTACAATGTGGCACAAATGGCTATTGGCAAGTAAGGATGTTATTTGTGAACAATGAATAGGTGAGCATGAGCAAGTGAGCATGAACGATTTTTTTTGGAATATTTTGTTGACATCGACAAAATATTTGGAAAATATTATTTGACACATGGGACAAAATATTTGGTGATGTGGAGGAATATTTTGCCACATGTTTATGGATGAATGATATTTATGGATGAAATTGTTAATGACAAATGAAAATGGACAAAAAATTTCATGAATGTTGGCAACAAATTGGCTTTTGCGAAAAACTAAACAAAAGAATGGAAAAACATTATGTTGGTTTGTTTTGAAAAATTTAGCACATGAAATGTTGAAGTCATACTTCAAGTCATATTTTATATTAGTTTAATATGAAGTATACTAAGCTTTGCAACATCTAAACCATATAAAATGTTAAACTAAATATAATTCAATGGCATATAAACTTATTGACCCACCAAGAGGTATGTGCCATTCCAAACACTACTTATTCACCACCAAGAGGCATGTGCCCATTAGGAATTGAAATAATATGAAGTAGCCCAAGACACTTTACATTGTCCATACCATTTAAAGTTATTTTTTACTTTCACGCATTTTTCAAGCTTTTGCATCTTGGACCATTCTTGTTAATTTGTACAATCAAATTGCATTATTTCCCTTTTGTTTACTAATTTGCATGATCTATACCTCAATTTACATTTATTCCACCCTTATTGCCTAGTTGCCTACCACATTTGCAATTGTTAAACTTATATTTTATAATGCCAAGAAAAAAATTAACACCAATTGTCACACCAAACGCAGGTTGGAATCTATGATTGAATATATGTTAATCTCAAGCACACTATATAGAATATGTTAGATGATTAAAAAACCATTGGAATTTCCAAGAGATGACATCTGGCTAATCCCACTTTAGCATTTACTAGAAGTTATTAAAACATGGGGAACATAATGGAAAAAGGTAATTGACAAAACAGATAAATGGGCGGCATGGTGATGGGTGAATGCAAAGATAGACAAAGAAAGTTTTGCATTGTTCAAACAAACTATACACATTTCCAAGGAGGATATGGAAGTCTACAATTGGGTGATGTTTACACATGCCATGGATTTTTTCAAAGAACACACAAGTTAGAAGAAGTTAATTCCAAAACGTTATTTCACAAGCTTATTAAATGATTTGTCAACAAAGGAAATGGTAACCCTTTGCAATTTACTATCAACATAATTCATGAAACCCCGAACACAATTATATGCAACTTCAGGCAAGGAAGCCTAGGTGTCACAATTTTTTTGCAACAAAATGTTAAAACATCCAATGAATCGTTGGATGATAAAGTCAACCCTGAAACCATGAAACGTGTATGATAGTAAAAAAAAATGACGTGTTGACAAATGAAAGAGGACCCAAAATCCCATTGGTCATTGCCTTTTGCTCTTCTATCGTCCCTTGAACGTAGAATGCAAAATTCCAACCTTTCCATTAAATCACACATTTCAATACATGTGTTAACATGAATATTTGTTCAAAATATGTGATATGATAAAGAAATATTTAGTTATAAAAAAAGAAATAAAATGAAGGTTGAACTTGAACATTGAAGTTGTTTGTTGAACAAATTTGTAGTGATGATTGAAATAAATAGTCATTGAAAATATCATATCATAATGGTAAATGATTATTGTACGCAAATACATGATTTTGTGGCTGTTGAAACACATGTAATTGTTCTACCATTTGGTGTCATTCTTGCATATGCCATCATTCCAAACTCACCACTACCAACCAAATTGTCTAATCAAAATGAATGGTTGCCATGCTAGATTTAAACAAGTATGTCACCAACCTAACATGTTTGCATTTGTGCATTATTTTGTGCATTTAGATTAGTTTTATTTTATAGTTGAAAGGTTCAATAAAAGAAACCTAGGATAGAGCTTCTTCATTTGCATCATGTCACAATATCCATACCATGGCACTCTTGTCAAACACCATTAGAGTTGGATTTGTACTCGTCTATTAAAAAAAAACTAAAGAGTGTAGATGTAAAATTCTAGGCAGAAGTTGGATACTATGTATCTATTAACCACTTGCAAGATTACAAGATATATGGGATAATGATCAAAATGTTTATCATGAAATCTTTAAGTAGCTTGCCACAACCACCTAGAAACAATCCATGGCAAACAGACCTGAAAATTAGAAATTTCATTGATAATGCGATTATTTACTGGGATTCCAAGTTCCCAAAAACCAAATAATTCAATCTTAGAAAATAAATGGCCAAGAAATGATTCAGATGTAGAGGATGATCCATATGAAGCACTAATACTTGTTTACAGCAGGGTAATGGACAAGCTAGTGGAAACCAATACAATTAATAGTTAGGTGGAGGAAGAGGACTTTGCAACATGCCCAAATGGCGGAATGAGAAAGTTGGATGACGAAGAAAAAAAATGATCCCAAAAACACCATGCCCAAAAGATGCCATGATAGATGACAAAGAGGGAACCTTCAACAACTTCATGCAACACCAAAAGAATTGGGAATTGTTTCCACCTTTCCACGACATACACATGGATAGAAATCCATGATTGGTTATCAATTGTGGTCATTTTGTCACAAGACACAAAAAATAAACCAAGCTTTCTACATTGTTAAACAAGTGGCCCAGATCACAAGTTTGTGCATAACTTCAGCCATGTTCCAACCAGTTGTGTTTGTCCAATGTTTTTGAAAGTTGTTTGGCAATTTTTTAAAATCAAACAAATTTTTACAACCTTCAAAATTTGTCATTGGCCATCCATGCCTCAACAAGTGGAAAATCATGACAAACTACATGAACTTTCTCTTAAGTTCTACAAGATTTCCATTTGCAACTTGTTGAACCACATAAGCTCACCCATGAAACGCAAAATATTGTTGCTCATTTTCAACATGTTAGCTAATTGCTAATATAGTAATGACCAATAACCACCCTTGCATGTGATGTTGTTACTTTCCATTGACCTGCATGTTTTTGCAATCCATCAAACTTAGGAAACAAAAGTTTTTTTTTATTTTTCCAACCTCATTGCAAATCCTACATCTCACCTAGGTCATCTTCCCCTCAAGACCAATAATTGTTTCAGCCCATGGAAGCTTAATAGCCTAAACATCTTGAAAGACCTGATTGAGTTCCTACTCTTTTTTTCAAAAACAATTGGTAGGAAGAATTTGAATGAGATTAACAAGTGCACCAGTGCCAAAAGATGAAGCTCATGGTAATCCTTTTGAAATTTGGGATGGACGTTTACCTTTGTGCATAGTGTTCGACATTTGAAAGAATTGCTCACCCAAAGGCATGCTCTTAATTTATATTAAAGGTGTAGGTGTAGATAAACCATCACTTGAAACATCATTGGAAGAATAAACATTGACATTCGAAGGAGTATAAGAAGAAAAATTTTATACTTGAAATTCAACAGGGGCCTTAATTGCAGGATTGTCACAAACCATAATTGAACCCATAACAAACCCTAATCACAAACACAATAAAGAACTTGTGCAAAAAAAATATTGTAACAGATGTAAGTGACAATTTAAACCTAGATGCAGTTGCAAGAAACTCAAAAGCATAAAGCAAAATGCATCAAAATACTTACAATAAACACCAAAATTAAAATGAAATAATGTAATGCAAAAAATTACTTTCAGTAAACACAAGAAGCAAAATGTAACACCAACTGTAAACACCAAAAACAAATTGCAACACCAATTGTTTGCAACAAAACACAAAATTCATGTACACCAAATCCCTAAAATTGTTACACTAGATTCTAGAATGCAAGAATGCGCAATGTTACAAAGGCATGATCATAAGTTTTATACACAATGACGATCATACCTTGAGATAGTTACTAACAAGCTTGATGGTAACTATAACTATCTGTTAGAGCTTGGAGGCTTGGAGGCTTCACTACTAGACCAATGGCTGTCCGTTGGCGCTTCTCTTCAGTTAAATGCTTGCAACTTGCAACTCAAGCAAGCTCTTTGAAATACTGTAGACTTAAGCGACAACCACAACAAATCTGAAAGAGAAATCAACGGGCACCATAGATTCAGAGTAGGACAGTAATGGTGAGCGAATGGGTTTAGAATGCTACAAATCACAAAAATGTTATTGACAATGAAGTCATCGGTACAGTCAGGCGATTAGGGGACGAGAATGGCCAGTTTCGGCAGAATAGGGCATCAAACGTGTAAAAACCGGGAGTGAAAATTATACAAAGCGAAATAACTGGAACCCAAGCTAGATTTTCCACAGATTTTGGTGGTAAACTGAGTTTCATCTTGTCTTTCCTTTTTCCTGAGCGCCTCCACTGCTGCTACATATATTTTCATTGCTCCTACATGTACAACTACTATAATTACTATCGAACCTTGTGCATTAAATGTTGAGTTTCAACATTTCGTACTGAGATTTAATATTACTTTGCAAAAACCACTGAAAGAGGGGATAGGGGGTCAAAGAGATGGTGACTTTTAAGGGTAACTCTAATATATGTGCCCTCTTCACTAAATTTGTTGTGAATCCATAAAGACTTAATGCATGAAATTGTAAATAAAAATGACTTAAAAACTGATAACATGGAATTTGATCGAAGAGCCATCTCCAAAACATCCCAAATTAGTTTATAAGTAATGGGACATTTAATTCCATAATGTGTCAGGACAGATTTTCTCTTCAGAGATTAAATTGTCAGAAACCAAAGAAAAAAAGGACCAGGGCTTTTATGCCCATCAATCCCACACCAAATATGGCAGAAAAATCCACACCAGATCATTATGGTTTGAGAAAGTACTACCTACCAGGTGTAAACAAGAGAGTGGTGGTGGTTTGGAATTTTGCACATTAGAGTACACAACTAGGTACCCATTTTTTTTAATGTAGCTAAACCCTAATACCCATCAGCACACCATCCATTGAAAACCCGCATGACTCAGTTGTGGATATATATATATAATTTATATTATATTATTTGTTATTATTATTTTCAATTTTAAATATTGTTTTAAATGCTAAATTTCTTAGAAACTATCTAAATGTCAAAAGTCGAAGAAATAACATGTTTGTCGATGCAAGTTTTTTTTGAGAACTTGACACAATCATGTAGGTTGTATTTAAGGTTTATCATTTTCTTTTTATTTTCATTTACTCACGTTTAATAACTAAGTGATTTATTAGTCACTTACTTGTGCTTAGTGATAGCTTAATGAGGAAAGGAAATCATGCAATATTTGTTTTATTTTAATGAGATCTTTTTCATGGACATCATCAAATGCAATGATGATCAGTCACCATTGTTGAATGTTTTTTATTTGAGATTAACATCAAGCTTATTTTATAAATTATCATTTTATTGTTGAACTTGAATTCAAAAATAAACTATAATTATTCAACACATGAGTGCCAAAGGAGATAATGTTACTAGAATAATAAGTAGAAAGGGTAATTTAATAATTAATGAAAACACTAGATTGTCATCATTTTTGAAAAATATATTGGCCTTAAAAACTCACTCTAGGTGACACTATTCACACTAAGTCTATATGTTGAGCCTATTTATGGAACCCTTTCAAAAGTGTCCTTTAAATTAACTTAATACCTCTGTAGTTAATTTAATTATATCTTTTGAATCCATGAACATAATAATACTTACAAGTTTTTTTGGGCCTTGCATTGAAGCAAGGACTACACATTCCCTTGGGTCTACAACACCTTCACACTTGAAATAGCTTGGACCTTAAGATGGGAAATAGGTACCAAATTTATATGAATATAATCATTTTGAAATTGGTACATATTAAATAATATAAACAAATATCAATGGGAAGTTATTCATCTTTTGCCACTACCTACAAATGGAATGGTAGTTTGTTGGCAACTTTAGTATGATTGGAACAATAAAGTGGTAATATGTATATGAAACTAATCAATTAGTACACATGGAATGAAGTAAACAAATATTAAATTGCATGTTAAATCCAATGTTGGCTAGTTCTTCCTCTTTAAAAGAACCTTTGGTTTAGGTTTTGATATTAAAATCTTTTTAATTAGGTTCTTTGGGTTCAAGTTTAAGCCTAGTTTTTCATATTTTTAAACTTTGTAATTATGCTTTTGACACATTTTTCAAATTCAAGAACTTAAGGCTTGCATTGAAAATTAAGTCTAGTTCCATGTACACAATATACATTTTCCAATACTAGAGATTGTGTAAGTTCATTTTTAACAACAAATTAGTATGGAGTTTTACAACTAATTAAATCAATTGAATACATACAAAATTTTGCCTTCTTGCTTACTCATGCAAAAAATAGGGAACTTATGTTCAAAAAAAAAATTCAAGGTTTCAATTTTGGTAAAAAAAGGAGTTCCATTATCCAATTCTTGTGTTGATTATACCAAAAGTCTATTGGTTTAGGTCCAAGTCATAATATCTTGAATTTGAATCCACACACCAAACCCAAAAACTTGAACCCTATGGGTTTTAACATTCCAAACCAAAAAACATCAACCCTCAACTTTAACATTTCAAACCAAGGAAATTATTAACATTGGTTAAAACCCATTAATATTTATGAAATTGAAACCAAGGGAGAACAACTTGTCCATATGCCATAATTGGCAAATGCACTAATAATGAATCAATTCCAACAATCCAAACTTCATTAAAATTTTCAAAAAGATTTTTTTTTAGAAAAATTCCATTTTGAAAAGTATTTGCTTAAGAAAATCCCTATGTAAATCACAACCAAGTATATGTACAAATTTTGTGCCGATATCTTTACAAAGGATAAAGTCCTTCATGTAAGGTTGCATGGACATACAAGACTTGCCTTGGTTTATACACAACCATTTGATGAATATCTTTATATGACCTTTATATCTAACCATATTTGATTGGTAAGGTTTTAAGAAAATTGATATCTAGACATTAGGGTTTTGAAATTTTTGAATTTTCATTTTGATTTAGGTTTAGGGTTTTTGTTTAAGGTTAACATTTAGGGTTTAAGGAGAACCCATCATTATCAATTTTAAACACTTTGCACCTTTACATTTTTGTTGAAAGTTTTTTGAACTTGTAAGTTGTTTTCAATATTTTGCATTATGTTATGCATTGCAACAACCAAGTGCTTCACATTTTTATTTTCTCTTGGAGCTTTTCTTTCCTTTAAGCTTTGTTACACCCAAACACCTAATTATTCACTTGTTGTTTTATTCTAAGTTTCACAAGAACTTGAGTTCTTTCACAATGTCGCAGTGTTGTATTTTTCCCTTCAAGACCTTGCATTTGCATTTCACATTTCAAAGTAGATAAGTTTTTGGAATTGTTTCTTGTTTTGGTTTTTCTTGTTTTGCATCTCTTTGCTTCTTGTTGTCTTCTTAGAAAGGGATGTTAAAAAAAACTTTAGTTTTATTGTTTGACAAATTGGGAAAATTTGACAAGTCACATATATACTAGACATTTTTGTTGTTGTGGTTTTTTGTCCTTTTGTTGTCTTCTTGATAATTAGTGTTCGAAAAAAAAGAAGGTTTTTGTGTTCCAAAAATTGGGAATTATGGAACCAATTGAAACATTTCAACGAATGTTTGATCAAAGTTCAATGAATCAAGAAAATTCAATCCATATATGATGTGCATTACATCTATATAAGGCTCCATCTTGCAATTAACATGTAACTATAAAAAAAACTTTGTCAATTTTTAACATGGCTTTGTATTTCCATAGAATAGTTGTAATGCAATTGCACATTTGTTACTTCAAACACCTAGTTGCATGGCAATGAAGTTTCAATGGACATGATTTCTCACAGTGTGTATTATAAGCTTATCAATACACTAAAAATGACGACAAAATCTTTGCTAGTTTGAAAAGTGTGAGTGTGAAAGATTCTCATGTTGGTTTATAAAAAACCATTACCTAGATTAAAAAGTTTGAGAAAAGGAAGCAAGAATGGGAGTGGGCTTGCTTTGAAAATGGGATGTAACATTGAAAATTAAAGATTCATGTGAAGAAAAATTTGCTAGCAAGGTCATTATGTTTGAAAAAAAATTGAGTTTAAAAATGCCATACTTGTTTGTTATGGAAGACAAAAATTTGTGGTTTATAACAAAGAATATTGAAAGTCTAAATGTGGGTTATTACTAAGGTAGCCACTTCTTGGTTGAATTGTATTTTATCAAAATGTGTGATGAATCAATATAAGGTCCATTGGGTCTTGTCAAATGCATTAAAACAACAATAATTTTAATGACTAGGAACATAGAAGTTGCGTTATTGTAACCTTTTTGATGGGCTTGAAATGTTTAAACCCTTTGAAATTGAGATGTTCATTTTGCATAAAAATAAAGGTTATAAAGGTGATCAAACTTTTTTTGAAATTTCTAAAGTCTTTTGATTCATAAAAGGTTCAAACATGATGGCCATTATGTTGGATTTGTGCTGGTGTAGAAAACTTGGCAAGGACAATGAAAATGTAATTTGGTTAACATACAAATATGATGTTAAGATTGTCATTTTTCTTGTAATGGTGTATTTTGATTAGTTAAACCCTATTGCCAATGCATTTGTTGTAATAACAATTGGTGTTGGAAGACCAAATCTTGAAGAAAGTGGTTGGTGTCGCAACCCTACTTTGGCCAAGTGTGGGGGTGAAGCCCAACACTTGGAAAAGTTGGGGATTTGGAGTTCTCCGGGACTCCCGAATGTTCAGAGCTCAACAGCAAGGGGCAAAACACCTTGCATTGGGGTGTTCTTGGTGTTATTGTAAAGGTCTTGAAACGTAGATATCGAAAATGGCCTCCCATTGGCCATTTGGACATCTGCAGCCCAAGTTATGGGCAAAAGAAGGGCCAGGAGTCAAACTGGCAATTTGACTCCCGACCACTAAAAGTCGGGAATCGATGCCTTCCTGACATCCGATTTGAATGTGCGACATGGCGTTAGAAAGATCTCGACGAGGGCTACAACTTTGGTTTAGACCTCGTCGCGATCCAACTCTGCAATCGAGAATTATGGCGGCTCAAAGTTCCGGGAGTCTCGCCGGGTCAATTTCGGAACTCCATTTCAGGAGTCCCGGGAATTTGTGCCATTTGGATATAGCCTCCACTGCGAGCTGCAGAGAATACTATAGGGAGTAAGGTGGTGACTTACTCCCAAGTCCGGGCCGTGGTGAATCTTGTGTGTTCAAGTGCCCGTGGCTTGTCCCAACACCAAAGGGTGTCTCGAATGCTAAACTAACCTCCCGTGGTTGGTTTTTGGATGCAGATTCACACAAGCTAAGTTAGTCCGTCTTCCTAGTTTAATCCCGGGGCTTCCAACTCAACCCTCTACCCCTTTCTATAGTTGGAAGTCGGGAGCGTGCCTTTCGGTCCCAACTTTCCGCAACTTCACATTGGTGAACCTTCAAGTGGGTTCACCCCGGGACCAAGGAGCGCGTCAGTTGGTGTGGGGGCTTCAATTGAAAAATCTTCACAAGCATTAGTTATTGCAGGATTATCTTTGTTTAGTAGGCTCTTTATTCCCCCAATTACATGTGCAAATCCACTAATCTAATGGCACATCCATGAGGGCGAATGTTTGCATGTCAATTTTCTTACAAAATAAATTCTTGGAAATTGAAGTTCAGAAATAGAAATTGAATGAGTGTTCAATCTTGGTGGTGTGTTGACAAATGTAAATCGCTATCACTTGTAGGTGGAAAACTTGGATCAAATTATTATTATGAGGAAATTTTGGCTTGGTTACTTGCACTTCAATTGGAAGCCAAATTCAAACTTGAAGCTTTTTTTGAAAATGAAAAAGTCTTTGGCAAAAGAAAACTATGTCTTGATTAAAAAAACATAATTTTTTTTTAAGAATTGAAGATTGACAGTGATTAAATTTGTGGGGTTGGGGTCGGTTTTTGTGGGGTGCGGTTGGGAAAATTGAAGAACTTGAGTTCAATTCCCCATGCAAATTACTTTGTTTTGAATTCTTTCCATGTTAGTTTTGTTTTGGGAGGCTAATTTTATTCATGTATGTTTTTCTTTTTGTAAGCAACTAAAATTGAAATTTTGGTATGCACAACCTTTGTGCACATTTATTTTGTTTTGAAATTTGAAAATTGACTTCTTCATAACTAACAAAGGAATCTTTAAAAACATGAATGAATGTTTAACAAATTGGTGTAATAAATTGAGTTTTTTAAAAATAAAATAAAATATCTTTTATTGATATCCATAGGATAGGTCTAATAATTGATAACTATACAACAATGAAAAATACTACACATTACAATTTATTATCATTGGGCATGATTGTAATAACATGAGCCATACCTGGTCCTTTGGGATTGGTTTTTGCATTGCTTTATTCTTGGAATATTTCACAATTTTTTTTAATTATGATAAAAAATTTATAGTATTTTAATAAAGCTTGCATTAAAATTTTGTCAAAAATGTGTCATTAAATTCAAGTTATTAAACATGTCCTTTTACTTTATTAGTGATTTTTCATCATTTTTATTCATTTGATTAATTTCAAATTTATTCACAATTCCCATGATATATTATGAATGTTATCATATAAGTAAATCCTACAATTTCAAGACTAATTAAATTACATTTTCAATAACATGAAACATCAAGCATTGGTTACACTTGTTGTAGTACATGTTACCATGACTACACCCCATTTGTTTCCAAGCAACTTTATTTGAGGAGGTAAAAAATGGAAAGTTGAAATCTAAAATAATACCCAATAAAATAATTCATCACATCAAACATTTAGAAATCTATCATGCCCAATAATGTTGGAAAACAATAATCATCATATGACAAGTTCACAAAATTGAGAGAATGGTTAAATTTGTTGCATTTTGACAAAATCACAAGATTAGAGAATCTCAAAAGGTTCACATGTGTGAGGTCATTTAATTCCATGTAAAACAAGTGAAGCATAAATGTAAAATGATTATGGTTTACAAAACATGGAGCTATTGTAACATAATTTTAACTTTAAAATTATACATAAATGGGGGTTTCCAACAAAATGAGGCAATGTTGTTAGGAAAGGTCATAATACCTTGGTGGGTCGATATAATTTGAAGATTTTGATTCAACATTTGGGTTTTTAATTTAAATTTTTTTGACATATAAGGGGTAAATACAATAATATATATCACTAAATGCCTCACAAGCTTCCTATTGTACTTTTGGTTAGATTGATCAAAATTTATGTTAGATTTCTAGACAATTTGGCTACTTGATTGAATTTTGAAGGTTTTTGACATATAATACTATTTTTTTCTAAAAAATTGTCAAAATGAAAGATAATATAATTTGTGCCAAAGATGCCCATGTACTACAATATACTTCTAAATAGTAGCTCCCCAAAGATGGAAGGACCTTTTCAAAAAAAAGAATTTCAATAAATTATGTTGAATAAATACAAGGTCGCATTAAGGTTCTACAATATGATCATGTGTTTATTCTCAAAGCCAAAATATAATTAAGTTAGAAAGTGCATTAACTTCAAGTATATAATTTTAAAAAAGAAATACAACATATATGTACACGGGTATGAACTTATTTTTTTAGTATGTACATAGTAATTAGTTGTTACCAACTTATAACCAATGAGGCAATATTATATTAAGACTTAATTTAATTATTGGATAATGGGTCCTTAAGTTGACTAGTTTGTTAAGTTAACTAGTAACATGTGTTAGGGTAACCGGTGGAATATGTGAACTGGTAACCAATTGTTCACAGTAACAAGTTTGAAAAAGTTCTTTCAAACCTGTGGCTACTAGTTGTTGTAGTTTAAGTTTGAATTTTCTAACTATTATACTAACTAGTGACTGTTTAATTTAAAACAATGTTATGTTTGGTATAAATAAAAGAATTGGAAGGTGATGAAAAACTATTTTTGAAACTTTAAGAAAAAACTTTGAACTTTTGGAACTTCTTTCTTACTTCTTAAATTTTGGAAATCGCCTTTTTGTTTCTATTTTTGGTTTATGAACAAGTACATTTTTGGACTTTGAATTTTATTTCAAAACTAACTTGGAAGATTGATTTAGTATTGTCTTTTTATTTTTTACTAAACATTCATGCCTTTGTGTCTTTGATTTTCACAAAATACAAATTTGAAACACCTCACCTATTTGTGTTATCTAAAACCAAAATTAAAAATCCAAAAAAGAAAAAAATTCATAATCTAAGATAATAAAAAAAACCCCTTAACATTTGGTGACCATATAATGGAACAAAATTGTAAGTAATCATGTTTACACTTTTTGGTTTCAATGATTATTTTGTTTTAAATTTTAACTTTGTAATTGTAATAATTTTAATAGTTTTCTAAAAATATTTTGTGCCTTGATATTTTTTATTTTTGTAGCAACATGTTGATAAAAAAAAATTGAATTAACAATTGTTTTAAATCAATATAAAAGATGTCAAGAATAGTCATAAGGTGTCTTGAAAGGTAATTAAAATTAGGAGTACCATAGTAACCTATTCATTAGGTGGTTCAACCATAATAATAATTACATCCTTAAGCTAACAGAATTCAACCAATTGATCCTCCCTACAATTAGTCTCAATAACGATTATGCCAAATTTACCTCTTCATTAGATATTAGTAGAGCAAAAAGAAAGAAAGCAACCACAACTCTTCAACTAGATAATTTTTGACATCCTGACAATTGTCCCAACAATAGAAGCCGAATGCATAATCGGGTGGACAAAACAATGCACATGTTCGACATGTTGATGAAATAACGTATGTAGGTGGTAGTTTGCAACAATCAGTTACTGCATTCCCAAAACTACTATACCGTTTTAATTAACACTAGTTGTGGTATTACACATCTAAATTAGTTCGTGTTTTGAATCCAACTATAGTAGATTCAAAATTGGACCATAATCAACTTTTAAATTGGTTGGAACAACTACGCAACTTGGAGCAAAACCTTCACACCGATCTAGTTCTCAACAACACGTAAAACCGATGGATGCATTCATAGTACTTGTTGTTTGACAAACACAACATGTCACTTAAGGTGTTTGGCCAAGTGTACATGTTATGGGAATCGTTGAATAACCACCTATTCATAAAAGTATACTAGTTATAACCTAATAGCCCATTGTTGAAATTGCATTAACCTGTGCATATTGTCAACAAGGCGGACATGAATTTAAGAATTATCCTTTGGTGGATGATAAATGGAAGTGATTAATGAAAAAAAAACTCAAAACTTCTTTGCCACCTACTGCAATGAACACAATAGCAATATAGGATTGTGTACTTGTGCCACAAATTCGATCACAATCGAGTTTTGTTACTCACCAACATCAGTTAGTCACCATCTAGGTTGGTAGCAATTTGTTACACCACTGATAACAAGACAAACTAAAGTTATGCCATATCCAATATGGTATAATATAGTTCCAACCTTTGTACCCATGGATCCTAACATATACTCTCTATATTATTTTGGAATCAAAGGACCCGATCCATTGATTTATGGAAGAAACGAAAAAATGTAACCAATATTACTTAAACAAAATTGGTGCCATTTGTTGAGTCATTCAAGCATACTCAATATCATGCCAAAATACCAATTTCTAGATTAAAACAATCAGTTCTAATCCCCAGGGGTGTACCTATTCAACATAAAGTAGCAACAATTTTACTTGTTAACATACATGTTGCGAATGGACTATTTGTCCATGGTAATGATGTTTTATTTCAATAGCCAAGAAAGGCTGATTCACATCCATAATCAGATGGATAATTGCATGGAGGTTTACGTAATGGAAGATCACCAAGAGGAGAAAAATATCTAATTGATAATTGCCTGGAGGACTGCATTAAAAGAAAAATGCTAATATGTGACCAACACATGTACAACTACTTGCAACTATTTGGTTTTGTAATTAAATATTTGCCCTCTCTAACTAGTATGACATCATGCTGACATCAACTAAGTCACCTACAACTAACTTCCAATTAGTCTACAACTAAATTGGTTTACATCTATATATGGGTACGAATTATTATCTAAGAGTAACCATTTAAAATCCCAATAGTTGCAAACAAAGTGGTGCTTAGTGACATTTATATACATCAATTTTAATAATTAATTGATTTATTATTAAAATTAATATTCATAACTTTTAATTTATATTTCAAATTAATATTTAAAATATTCATAGTACTTTCATTGTAATTAAAGTCATTGATATGATTATTATAATTATACTGATTTCATTACATTAAATTACTTATCATTTCAAATAAATAAAAATATATTTCAAGATCGATTAATATAATATATATATATTTCATATTTTAAAGTAAAATAAATAAAATTATTATTGTATAATTATTGTAAGATAATAATATTATTAATTAATTAATTAATTATAATAAACACATAATTCAAAACTCAGCTTCATTATTCATAATTTTAATTTTTAATACTTTCAAAATTAAAGTATTTCCACTATAATTAAATGAATTCATTTGAATTTTTTAATTGTAAGAATTACATTTCAATATACTAGAATATTTAATTATGTACTTACAATATATAATTATTATTACATCATAAAATTTAAGAAAACAATATTACAAACTTTGAAAAATTAGAATAAGTTATTTTACTTATTATTTAATACTATTTATTTATAAGGAATAAATAATATTACAAGAAAAATTATCACATTAATTAAAACGACATTTCCCAATCATAGAAAATAAATATTGTATTTACAATACTTATGTTTCAAATAATATTAATTAAATTTCGTATCCTAATTGAGAAGTCATGCTCTATAATTAAAATTTTATAATAATTTTAAAATAATGGGCAAAGTTGATATAATACACTATATAATTGTATGTATTAATTATTATTTACTAATTAATAGTAAATTGTAATATAAAATAATAATAATAATAATAATAATTTTACAGTAACATAAAATGTATTATTATAATATAATTACATGGATTCTAATATAATATATTAATATATTTATTTCTTATAACTTGTTGTCCACAATATGTCATTTTTATAAATAATTATAACTGCTTATATTTATTAGTTATAAGCTAGACTAAATAGTTATTGTTACAACATAGATTTTAATATTATGTGAATAATATTCGTATAGTAAAATAAATAAATTACTATAATGAATCTTACATTAATTTAAAAGCATTGTAGTTATTTCATATAAAAAATAATTATGGTAATTTCATAATTATTTTCTAATTGAACATAATTATTCACAATCTGTCATTTATAACTTGAAATCCAAATTAAAAATTTGGAACAATATTACGTAATTAAAATATTTATTGTAATGATTAGAGTTGCAAGAATTATTATCCAATGATTTTTTGAAAAAAAATTCTATAATTACTTATGTATGATAAATAGTTTTTTGGTAATATTACAGTAATTAAAAATTATTAATGTATATTCAACATATTATTGTATTATAGTTGTTAATTACAAATAAAAGAACATTTATTTTGACTGATAAAAAATTTACAATATAAATTTAGTTATATATTAATTACAATAACTAGTTTAATGTCACTTTTTAAATAAATAATTTGTGTAGGAGTTTATTTTTTTAATAACAATTATTAGTTTTTTAAAAATTTGAAAATAAATATTTATAATAGTTATTTTCTTAGTATGATGAATATATATATTTTTACATTAATTATATTATCTTTGATTGGAGTATATTCTTTTTTATTAAGGAGATATTTTCTAAATATTTTTGTTATTTTTTAATCTATGAATTATGTATTGAGGAATTGTGAGTAACTAGATAGCTACTTAGTTAAGTATTAAGAAGTTATTATTTTCTAAATAGTTGATAATGAATATTTATTGTTTGTAGTGTGGATAGTTTATATTTTAAATATATGTTAAGTTTAATCATTATTAAATAAATGATTATCTAATTATCTAATGAGTCATGTAGTTGAATTATTTAAAAATTTAGAAACTAGTTTTGAAGTTGCAATTTAGTTTGTGAGGAAATTGCAACTTCAAAATTTATCCCATATTATTTGTTCTCAATTCCTTGTTTGAACATTATGTAAACAAGGGGTGTTATTACCCGATTTCACATTAAAAATGTGTGCACATGGGATGAGTCATTTAAAAGGCTTAACCCAAAACAAAAACAAAAATTATGTATAATTTAAAACTACCTACCTCCCCAACCTACTTAACTAGATACTTAATTAAGTAGGTGCATAGTTTGACCTACTCACCTGCATCGACTTATGTACCTACCTACCTAACTACCTACCTATATGAATAGGTATTTAACAAAAGTTTGTAACCACCTACTTTTATGTACCTACCTAGGTACCTACCAACCTAATATTAGTATTTTGTATTAAATTCATTTAAAAGTGCCATGTGGGATATTTAGATTAGGCCACATGTCATAATATAAATCACCCAAGCATGTGAATTAAGCATCCTAGATTATTCAATAATAATAATAATAATAATTTTTAATAATTAAATATTGGGACACATGGCAACACATCATTTGCCCTCAATAATGACAAAAATAGTCACATTTTCGTCATGTGTGATAAGACATATAATACAATGGAGTCAAAATATGAACTTGTATTTGTTGATTTTTTCTTTCATCAAATACCCCTTGTCATTTATAATTAATATTGCATGTAACTTGTCTAAGGTGATTAAAAGGATTTTAGTTGCAAATGTCATTTGTGACTAAAATTTAATTATAGAGACTAGTAAAAAATAAGTGTTTTTGTTTTATTGCTACCATTTGATGCACCTGTAGGATTTTATAAATGGCCAACACCTTATCCAAAAACATCACTTTTCAAAAAAACAATTAAAGAAAATGGGGAAACTATGGAGGCTGATATCATCAATATGTTTATTTTCACTTTACAAGAAAACATCTTGGAATTGGGCGAAAATTATGTACAAGATCATCCCAATTGCACTTTTGAAGAGTTGGAACAAGAATTTTGCAAATGTTTTTGAGTTGTGAATAACAACAAATCAGTCTACATGCAGTTGAGGAATTTCCAATAACAAGTTGGTGAATGAATAAAGCATTTGTTAAAATTTACTAATTGCTTGCAAATAAAGGCTATTGATTTGTTCTTCACTAATATTTTCAAAACATGTTTGTAACCATACCTTAAAGTAGCAACGACAAGTACGACAAGAAATTCCTTTATTAAGCATAAGGAAGTTGTTATGATTTGTGAAGAAAGTGGATTGGTCATGGCAAATTACAATGTTTTGATAATTCACCCAGAGTCCAAATCGATTGCACAACCTACAGTCATTTATATTATTGTTAAACCATAGCTTACCCATTCAAATTATGGTAAGACTAATCATGCCAAAAAAAATTATTGCAATAGGAAAAGAGAAGAACTTGGAGTACTTGTTGTTCCCACCAAAGTTGCTAAAATGGTAGCTGAAGTTATTGCACAACCTGTTAAACCAACTAAAGTACCATTGAAATATTCTTGTATTATTTGTTTTAGTTTGAACACCATGCACCCAATTGCCTAAAAAAGACAAACAATCAAAACATGTTTCAAACTAAGCCAACCACTACTACCACTATAGTATTAAAACCCTCTAAATTTGAT
Source organism: Sphagnum contortum (assembly GCA_963920785.1). Classification (NCBI taxonomy): domain Eukaryota; kingdom Viridiplantae; phylum Streptophyta; class Sphagnopsida; order Sphagnales; family Sphagnaceae; genus Sphagnum; species Sphagnum contortum. Next base: position 8,292,921 of record OY987288.1, read on the forward strand.
AATGTATCAATTAATGTAGTTGTTGCTATCACAACATGTAGCCAAGTACTAGAATAACAAGTGCTTAGAGAATGTGAACTAATGAAGGTAAAAGTAACAATTAATTAGTAAATTAAAAAACAAATGCGTGATTCCTTTGTCCATATTACCAAGGAGCTACAAAGGAATGATTCAATATCACAAACACACGTTGAATTAAATGGACCACATCATTTAAATTGGGCCAATTTACCATAATTAGTAAATCAACTTATTTAACTCACTACACAAATAACATTACTAGAAAATATTTTGGAAGAGAATCTAAAAGACATTAGCACTCAAGTTTTGGAGACAAAGTATGTAATCAATTTGGGACAACTCTTGAAAATTGTGTAAGACATCAAAAGATACATTTTCAAACCAATTAAGTTTGTTCAGCTGGTGCAACCTAAACTTGCCTTAGCAAAAATGGATATTGACCACCATATGGTAGTGATTAAAGTCTAGGTTGGTAATAATTTTATTGATGATGTGCTAATTGATGGAGGTTATGGAATAAATATCATTATTGAAAACTTGATAGTACAATTAGGTTTGTCAAAGCTTATCCAACACTTTACAATCTACGCATGGTGGATCAAACCATAACCAAACCACTTAGTCTTATTAAGGACCTGAAAATATTTGTTCATGGTATTCCCTATATAGTTACATCTATTGTTATCAACAATAATGTTCTAAACTTTAGTTATTCAATGTTGCTAGGACACCCATGGTTGAAAGATGCTAAAGTATGCCATGATTGGGGGATTAATATTGTTATCATATAGAAACAAGTACAATAAGAACCATACCTATTACTAAGAAACTTGGTGTTCAAATCAAAAGACCAAAAGTCTTGGTATGTTATGATTTCCATTCTAGAATATCAAATGAAGAGGAGGATGTGATGTTTGCCACATAATTAGACTAATTTTCAATAGGAACCAAAGAAATATCTATTCATATTAAACAACTTTATAAACTAGTCTGTATACCAAATCTTAATATAACAAAACTGGTTGTGAAACAACTTGTTGAACCGATATGTGTTTTAGTTGTTAACTTAGTTATCCCACTTGACATTGTCAAACAACACCTACTTGAAAAAATTTCCCATATAGAAAAGGGGGAGATGATTATTGATGAGACACTTACTTGAAAGTGAATACAAAATCTAACCATAGTTGGTTGGATAATTACTAAGGAGGAGCAACTAACGAAATTTAATTTGGACACTGAGGAGAATGTGCAATAGGTGAAAGTGAACCTTGCATTTGAATTGGTTGTCACAAAATTGCTAATTGAGCTTTTAATGGAGTTCAAAGATGTATTTGCCTAAACATACGAAAACCTAAAAGGTATCCCACTAGCGATTGTTCAACATAAGATTGAATTGGATACCATAATACCATTTGTTCAAACAAGGTACCGGTTGAATCCAAATTATATTGCCATCATCAAGCAAGACATAAACACATTAGTAGAAAACCCCCCTTTTTTAACCAAAAGTTTTCAATTACATGACATTTATAACTATGTTTGAATTGAATTTTTAAAATTTTAAAATAAAATTATGGCAATTACCAATTATATGTTAGTACTAATGTTTATGTTCAATACACAACTAATTTATTATTTCTATGTAGATCATTACAACATATCAAATAATGATACATAACAAATAATATTGTACAACCATAATGTTTATTCAATTTTATACACATGATATCTTAATATTTGTTTAAAATTATGATAAAAATTCATTAAACATTAATGTACCCCATGTCATTGGCCCAAGTTTGAATGGATTCAATTGAATTTTCCTTACAAACCTTTTTTTGTAATTTTTTTGAATTTCCAACAACAATACGTTCCCACCAAAAAATCAATAATATTGTTCACATTCAAGTCTCAAAATTACAAAATTTAACTTGGTGAGGGCTTCCAACAATACCAATAATGCCCCCAAATTCCAATATAGTTTTCAATCTTGATTTTTCAAAAAATTCAATGAAAGAATGGTTTAATAATCAATAGACTCCACACTATAACTCCAAACATTCTAAATCAAGTCATTGCACCCTTATTCATTAAGAATTTTTTGATGATAAGTTCCATAATATAACTTTAAACATTGTGGTTTAAGAAATATCATTATGACAAAACAAAACAAACTACCTTCCTTCATGGATAAATAAGGTAACATGTGTTGTTGGCCCCAATTGTGAACACACTCAACTCATTTTTGCTTCTAAACCTAATTTGTTGTAATTTGTTTGAATTTTCAACAACAAAATTCAATATCTTCCACACCTTAATTGTGAGATAAAATTCATTAAATCTAATTGAGCGATTACTTTCCAGCAACACCAAGTACACCTTTGGATTTGAGTAAAATTTCTATTTATGATTTTATTAATGTTTATTAAAAAATGGTTTGATAATCAATAACCTTTGCATTATAGCTCCAAAACGTTCAAACCCAACTTAATGCACCCCTATTCATTGTTAGGTTTTCAAAGATATCAATAGCATTATATGAAGTAATTTGGTTTGGGAAATTTCAACATGATAGAATAAAAAAAATTTATTTACCTTCATTAATCAATTAAACAATTTGTAAATTATTCTTGTATAAAATGAATGGTTATGTATGATTCAATTTTTTTTGTGCACATGAATAATAAATTTTGATTGAAGGAAATTTAAGGAAATTTAGAAATATAAACTTGTAATATTTTGCATGTCCAATACATTTAATTATTATTTATATGTAAATTGGATTTTAGTTTACAACATATCAACTAATGAGACATAATTAATATTTATAGACATGATATCTCAATATTTGCTTTAAATTCCAATAAAAATTCATTAAACATTAAACTACATGTAAATTCTATTTGTGCAAATGAATGCTTATGTATGATGCAAATATTTTTTGTGCATCTAAATATTAAAATAAAATTTCAAAATAAAATTTAAAGAAATTTTGAAATATGAGTTGTAATAATATGAGTTCAATATATGTAATTTATTATTTCTTTGTAAATCAAGTTTTAATTTTACAACAAATCAAGTAATGATAAATAATTCATAATTTTGTGGAAGTTTAATGTTTATTCATTTTTATACACATGATGTATATATATATTATTAAAATTACAATAAAGATTCATTAATGATTAAGGTACATGTAAATGTTTTTTGTATATATGAATGATAATATGTATGATGAATTTTTTTGTGCATATAAATATTACACTATAATTTGAAAGAAAAATTTAAAGAAATTCTGAAATATAAATAAACTTAATAATGTGTATGTTCAATACATGCATAATTTATAATTTCTATGTAAATTCAATTTTAATTTATAACATATCAAGTAAGGATATTGTACTTTTTTTGGAATATGCTCAATACATGTGTAATTCACTATTTCCATGTAGATTCAATTTTAGTTTACAACATATGAAGTAAGGATATTTAAGTAATAATTTTTGGACTATGTTCAATACATGCATAATTTATTATTTCCATGTAGGTTCAAATTTAGTTTACAACATATCATGTAATGATACATAATTAATATTTTTCATAATTTTACATTTTATTCTTATTTTTGCTATTAGTTGCAATTTTTTTTCATTTATTAAAATTCCTCATTTATTTATTTATGATTAAATTATAATAATTCTTAGAATTATTAGCGAAGATACTTGATAAAAAATCATCTAATTTCAGAAATTATTATTTTTTAACACTACTATATTATAAAATACGTTTTCTTATTTAATATTTATCATAATAGTTCCAACAAGTTAGATAAAAATACGAATAAAAATAGTTAAATAACTAGCCTAACCTAACTACTAACAACAATATTATTATTAATGTTGTTGTAATTGTAGTCAATTATTAATTATCACAAAATTATAATAATTATTGTAATTGAAATATCATTCATAATTTATTATTGAATATTTATATTTGAAGTAATTCTTTGTTTTATGAAATGTTAATAAATTATTTTAACGAATTTCTACTTTTAAAAAAATTCATTGAGAATTAATTAATTAATTAATTAATACATTTAGTTGTTGATATAAAAACACTAATCACCATATTATTTAATAAATGATGATAATATGTTTTTTTTTAATTTATACAAATATATAGTTAAAAATAATTGATGAATAATTATTATAAGTAATTAAGGTAAGTTGCTAGACTTAGGCTAGGTAGATTATTAATTTAGATTTATGCCTAACTAAGCTGAGATTAGCTTGTATAACTAAGTTACAACTAGGGTAAACGGTAAATGGTATTCTATCACCAAAACACTTTAAAGTTTTTTGTCATTTCAACACGAAATTGAACTTTTTTTATGTCATGGAAGTGCAAAACAAAGAGCTACAAATGTTTTTTGAACTTCAAAAACAAAGGAACAAAATAGAAAACTAGGAAAAGAAAGATTGATATTTTGTTTAAAATTTTGTTTCTAGACCCCCCTTTACTTCCAACAACTATGTCTTATTCATTTCTCATTCATTTTGAATGTTTTTAAGGGCTAGAAATGTGTTGTCTCAAAATCTATAAAAACTATTTAAAGTGAATTTTTTTTAAAAAAATAGTTGAAGAGCTTAAGCTTCAAAATCATACCGAAGATTTATGAAAAAATCCAAAGTACAACCCCCTTCACTTTGAAATGACATATCTTGCTCATTTTACATTAGATTGTAATGCTTTTACCAGATTTGGATATGTTCGGTGGAGGACTACAAAATTGTTTTAAGTTTCAAAAGGAATAGACCATGGACAAGAGAGTTATAATGATCCAATATCGTTAAGTGTTCGGTGATAGGTGTGTTTACCCTAGGTCACAATTAAAATCTTTATCCCATATTATTTGGTTTCCATTCCACAAATCCAAACTATATAAAGGAGTGCACTAGGATTGTTGGAGAACACAATTAACATGAAAACCTAATAGCCATTTGGGATGAGCCAATAAAAAAGGTGCAAGCTTAAAAGCTAAACCAAATTAAATAGGATTTCATTTATTAATTGCCATGTGGTTTAGGTCTAGGCCTAACATAGGTGCCTAGATCTAGCCATAACTTAAGCATAAATTAAATGGCCTATGTTTAGGTTCAACCTAAGTGCTTAGGTTTAAATCTAACTTATGCTTAGTCACCATGTGGCTTAAACTATTGATGAGGATGTGCCATGTGTCATTTAACTATTCGTTGACCCCACATTTTATGAATGTGCCACATGTCAACATTGTGATTGTGCCACATGTCACAAAACCATTAGCCAAATGTTCAATCTACATAGTTATAATGTATTTGAAATGTTTGACTTACATAGTTGCAACTTAGTTGAAATTGTAATTATATTTTTGGTTGATGTCATGCTTAGTTAACATATGAAGTTTATCCATTAGTCAAATGTAGTTGACAACATCCTTCAATAATATTGGTAGAACAATTTTCAACTAAATTGGTAAGTAGTGGCTATTGCTATGGTGTTGACACATGGCATACACTTTTGACTATAATTTCATTTTTGACTTGTACTTTTCAACATTATTGGTTAGTAGTTGCACAAAATAAATTACAACTCTATGTGTGATTTTGACTTTGTCTATAGTTGAACAATAGTTGAAAGTGTTGTTGCAAAAAAGGGGGGTTTTTACTAGTGACAAATTACTTGCTGCTAGTTTTATCAAACCAATTGAGGAAGCAACCTAGTTATTATCGATATTGGTTGTTGTAAAGAAGAATGAGAAGTTGAAAATATGTGTAATTGATTTCAAGAAGTTCAAAGCAACAACAAAAAAAGGTCCTTTGAGGTTATAAACATAGTTGCTAAGTATGAGGTTTATACCTTTTTGGATGGATTTTTAGGATATCATCAAATTTCAATTGCACCAAAAGATCAATAGAAAATCACCTTTATGATAGATTGGGGGGCTTTTTGTGTGGGTTGTGATGCCATTTGGTGTCAAAAATGGACCACCCACTTATTAGAGGGCAATAACTAAAACATTTCATGAATACATTGATGTATTCATGAAAATATTTTTTGATGACTTTATAGTTTTCAGTGACTTATCAACTCACCTTGAGTAACTCAAGAAATGTTTTTTAAATGTAGAAAGTTTGGTATTAGCCTAAACCTAGACAAATGTGCATTTATGGTATTTTTAGGAACCATCATAGGTTTCATAATATCTAAAGAGGGAAAAGTTATGGATCCCAAGAAAGTTGAAGCATGAATAAACATGATGCCATTACTACCCTTAGGAGATCCAAGATTTCAATGCGCACAATTTTACAAATGTTTGATAAAAAAACATTGCCTTTATTACATGTCACTAATCACCAAATTGCTCAAGAAGTTTCAAATTTTTGAGTGGACTATAGCATGCGAAAATACTTGGGAAAAAATTAACAACCAATGTATACAAGCCCTTATATTGATTAGTCCAAATTGGGAACTTGAGTTTCATGTTCATACAAATGCATCTCAACTAGTAGTAGGAGCCATATTTGCATAGAACCCAACCAGTAAATTTGATCAACCAGTTATGTATGCCTCCAAATTACTAAACTCAGCTAAGAGAAATTGTAATATTACTAAAAAATAAGCCTTAACTATGGTCCATGCTTTACACAAGTTTAAACCTTACTTATTGGGTAAACGGTTTGTATTTTATGTTGACCACATGGCCTTTGTATACCAAATTGATAAGCCACAAATTTCTAGCAAAATAGTTAAGTGGTTATTATTATTTTTTGAATATGACTTCAAAATTGTTTATAAACCTAGTAAATCCCATTTAATGGTCGAAGCATTGAGCAGATTGCCCAACCAAATAAACCGGTTGGTGTATTTGATGAGACCATTAATGCTCACTTGTTCACATTACATCCATAGTGGTTACATAGTGTCTATGATTATTTGTTAAAAAGGATAATGCCAAAAATATTTATTATTTCACAAATATAGTATTTGGTTTAGAGAGCTAAATCATTTGTGTTACAAGATGGAGTATTGTATAGACTTGGACAAGACAATAGGTGTTGTTATGTTTTGCAACCAAAACAAGTGCCAACTATACTATAAAAGTTGCACAATGGAGTTGGAAGAGGACATTTTTCCTTAGACATTACTGCGAGGAAGATTCTCGATGCCAGTTATTGGTGGCCAACCATGAACATAAATGTTCATGAATTTTGTCGAACTTATGACTTGTGCCAACAAATAGGTAACATGTTAACACAAAATATGACGACATTGATCATTACTCTACCTAAAGAACCTTTCTAGAAATGGGAATTGGATTTCATCAGACCCATTAAATTGAGTTTCTGAAAACCTAGCAAGTAAGTGCGTGTGTATGCATTTGTGTTTTAGAGTGGTAATTTTAACAAGGGATAAAAATTTAAAAACTTATTATCTCAAGAGTTTTGTTGCTTGGTGGACTTCTTTTTATGGGTCATGGTTTCCTTCAATAGCACACAAATGATAAAGGTATTACAATATTCAAATATTTTTAAATGCCAAAAAATTTCAAACATTTCCACTAACCTTCACACCTAAATGTACAAAATGCACAATTTTTTATGTGTCAAGATTTTTAGACATTCAAACCATATAACATTGTGACATCCTTCTACCCACTTTGCGTTCAAACATATATATTGCTAAATGACGAAAAAAAGTCATATCTTTTGAATATTTAAAAATTTGGGACCCATTTTATTTTTGAAATTTAAGAGGACCAATTTCAAACATAGAAATAATTAGGTCATTAAAATACATCACATTAAATAATTAGGAGGTGATTACACCCCCCATTCACACACACAAAAATATTTTGTTACATGGACAAAAAATATGAATTTTCAACATGTTCTCAATGGTTCATTAATATATGTAATTAGGTTGATAATGTATTCAAAATATGCATCTCATAAATACATATAAAATATGATAGTTGTTTCTTATACAAATGGTTATACAAAATCAAATTTTTACATTAGAAAATATTTCTTTCTATAAGATAAGAATTTTGCGCTTATACAATAATACCAAAATACTAGTTTTATTCATATGCATGGACATATTTCAACTTTTTTGTCATGTGCTTTTTCCATACTAAAACATTATAATTTTAAGATGTCATTTTCACACAATATTGCCTTTATGTGATATATTGTTAGAACATAACAAATGATAATATTCTTGAAACACAAGCAAACTATGACCCTTATGTTCAATCTTCACATGGAGATTAAATGTGTAGTTTAGGTGAGAGGTAGTATATCATAAAATATAATCTTATATTATTATTAGGAACCAACAATGCCTGTTGAGGTAGTTCCTAAATAGTCTTAATAAATTGATGTGGGAACATGTGATTGGTTGAAAAGTTTTGAAAAAATGTTAAACAATGGTGCTTATACAATGTTTTTACATTATTTCATTATGCTAATGAACATTGATTACGAGCTTTTAAAAGTGCTAATATATATATTTAGACTTAAATCAAAATGTTATATTTTTATATTAAAAACATCATTACAAATACAACACACGTTCAACATTATAACTTAATTATTGAGACTTGTAAACATGCCAAAAAAGATTGGTTATGCTCAAAGTGACTCTTATTAAGATGATTCACCCTATTTCCCAAGTACATCACCTTTACTTTATTAAGATTGTAAATCATAAACAATGTTTATTTTATTTGTCTTATACAAGCCCACTCATGATTTGGGTACCCTTTTGAGTATCACTATAGGACATATAAGATATTTTCCATTATCTATAAATAAATGAAATTACATGGGGCAAATTCAATTTTAAAAAGTTCAACAATTCAAATTAAAATAATCTGTATGGTGGTTGTGATTTTTCACATGCATTTTGCTTGATTTTTTTTCACATGTGACCAACATTTTGTGTTGCATCACAAAAATAGTCATTTTCCTTGTAGCCTTTTGAAATGAGTTTTATAACTTTCAAAATTCTTGTACAATTTATAATTTAATTAAATGCCTCCATTAATAAACATTGCTAAACATATATGTAAACATTGTTCATCCACAGTTCTAAAAGTTGAAACTAATTACATTACTTGATACAATTATTTTGATTCATTATTTAAAAACATTGCAAAAAAACCACCGATATAATTGTTATGAAAGAATGAAAATAAATAAATATGATATTCAATATATTCTTAGATATTTTTATTTGCTTAATATGATAACATTTAAATTAAACTCACACAACAATTTATTATGCTTGTAATAAGATAAATATAATAAAAACTTAAAGTTATCTTATGTAACTCTTTACGTATTAGATAATCCTTTTGAGCACCCCAACTATGAATGGCCCCTTACAATCATTTCTTAGGTTTCAAGAAATCATTGTCAAATTCTTTGGCAAAGCTCTTTTACAAGCGATGAATTCAAATTCTAACCAACAACATATAAGGTAAAAAGTACCTAATAGCATAAGGGGTTTATCATGTCCCACTATGGACCCTATAAATATTCAATTTGTTTAAGAATGCATGACTACAAATGAAAAACACCTTAAAGATATTGCAAAACAACACAATATGGCCAGTGGCTTTACTATTAAGATCATCAATGACCATATTAAAAGCTCTCCATTGAGGATTTACTAGGTTACACAAACAAAGTCCTAGATGAGTCTCCTCATAGTTCAAGGAGCCATTATAACAAAAATACACAAATACACAACTAATTCGTATGATTTCTTAAAAAACAGCTTCAACTTGGGTTGAGTTTCAGATCATCTTGTATTGAAGGGAAAAATGACTGTAGAGAAACTAAAGTCTAATTTACTCAAAATGTTTATTTGAAAGCTTTCAAAGTGCTTCTACCTTAAAATTGAAGAAGAACAAATTGAAGTTATGCCTCCTCTCTTTACAATATGAGAGATAAGGAACAACTTGCCCTAGAGGTTCTGACATTGCATCATCAAGGCTAGCTAGCCATCATCAAAACTTTGGAAATTATGGTTTTGAGTATTAACAAAGCCCTTGTGGATACACATGTTTTTTTTGAATTTTTAGACATTCCAAAACTTTCCCAACTCACCAATTCTTCAATTTTAGTACCATTCTCTCTACCCATGAATGATGGTGGTAATAATAGCATTTTACCCATTCGGCTGATAAGATGTAAAAAATAGCCTTGGGTGCCACATTTAATTCATTGCACCTATTTACACCTCTCTTGAGGCAAGGTTGGTTAGAACACCGAGCATGTTTGCCCTTTGGCCAAGGGTGAATAATTGGCACTTATGTTGATATAAATCTTCCTTCTTCATCAAACTTAGAAACACCAAGCATGTTTGCCCTTTGGCCAAGGTGAATAATTGGCACCTATGTTGATATGAATCTTCCTTTTTCATCGAACCCTCTAAGAGCGAGCACCTTCACATATACCCCCCTATTTGGGCCTCAAGTAACATTGAATCACATTCAACAAACCGTGCTAATTGTTTTCCCCCATCACCACCCATAAACATGAAAATGAGGCATGGTAATAACATGAGCTTGACTATTAAAGTTTGCAACCACTTGGGCTAATAATCATTATAACTTGTCAATTAAGAGCCATCATTTTGACATTCAATGGCCTTTGAATGCCTTAGAAGTAAGAGGGATTCTACAACCATGATATAACATTCTTAGTTCCTATACCTAGTCCTTAAAAGTAGGAGGGATCATATGTATGTCCATAGATAGTTCTTTCAATAGATCCTTAAAAAGTGGGATGGATCTTATACCCATATAGAACAATGTTACACCCAAAATTCTTATGAGCAGGATCAATTGATTTTTTGTACTAGAGAAGGCACCTTCCCTAGGGTGCATTGTGCATTTGACAAAAAAGGACTCAAATTCACCAGAATTTGAAGATTTTATTTATTTTTTCAAATCGCCAGATTTTTATGCTAAGTTCCAGTAGGTAGCCAAGACTACAAAAGGATTCCATTTCTCCTTTCCACTTTCATAATCTACGTAATTATATGTAGCCCAAATTTGGCTAAATTATTTTCTGGATGATCTCAACTTTGTCTATATCACAATAATCCTTAAAAAAGAAATCCATCCTGATGGGGGGTAAGGCAGGGTTTTTTTCCTTCTATTTTGTGATGTAGCTGAAGTGGGGATCATCCATAAAGATAATTTAGCCAGATTTGGCTACAGACTAGATATGAAAGTAAGAAAGAAATCAGAATCCTTCTACATTCTTGGCTACTTACTTACTAGAACTTATCATAAAAATCTGGCGATTTGGAGAAAAAAAAATTCCAAAATCTGGCGAATTTGTTCCATTTTTTTTTCCCACAGATAAAATCCTTTGTATAGGTCGAACTCATATTTTTCAGGTTCGAAATTTGGCGAAATTTCGCCCCCCCCAAAAAAAAAAAAACAGAAAACACAGGCTAATTTATCAATCAATACAAATCAAGTCAGCTTTTGTGCCTCTTGTGTTGCAACTCTCATAATGGTCACCCTGCACCCCATCTCGTGCAATGCAATGATCTCCATCTCCATCTCCTGTCTCCTGTCTCCTGCACCAACAGAGGCAGCATCAGCAGCGGCAGCAGTTTGCAACAAAACACTCTTGGTCCCAAGCTCCCAGCCTCCTCTTCTGAGTCCTCCTCACTCCACGCCGGGATCTATGGACGTCTGCCCACTGTTGCTGCTGCTGTCACTCTCATGATACTTATTCGATCCATCATCATCTTCCAGGTCTCGTGGCTTCTTCTGGGTGTCTATTATAAACTTATTAGTTCAGATCATCTTCATGTTTAGTGCTGCTGCAAAGATCATCAGGGTAGTCTGTCTGGTGCAGCAGCTTCTACCTGCAGCAGAGCTGTCGATGTCCCAGCTCATTGTGGGGGGGGGGGGGGAGGGAGAAGACGTCTGCAGCACCAGGCTGCTGTAAGTACTTGACTTAAATGACTACCTGCAGCTAGTACAGCTACTTATATATACAGAGGTTTCATGCGGTGGCATGTAACAGTAGCTCTGTGATCATGATGAGCTGAACTCACGCCACGACAATAATAGTGGACAGCAACTGTAAGCTTATTTTCAGGTAGTTATTAGGTCATGCCGTGGAGTACTAGACTCTAGTTCAGGTTTCTTCCATTCTTTCTTTCTTTCTCTCTTGATTGGATTTATTTTTATTTTAAAAAAATTTTAATTTAAAGATTTGAATGAAGTTGCAGCAGCTGGTTGAGTGTGATCCGTGGCGGAGGAAAAAGAAAGAATGCACGCAGTTTCAAGTAAAATGTGAGCTGGGAGTTTTTGTCTAACTCGTTGTCAATCGGATGATCACTTCTGCAGTAGCGTATGATCGGAATATCATGTGGGTGTGATCGCAGCGGCGGTGGGGAGTACGATAAAGCAGTCATTACGCTAGCTAGCACTGGATTATGGAATGAGCTACTCAGCTGTACAACTACGCGGTTGCTGTTGTTGTTGTTGTTGTTGTTGTTGCAGATCGCAGCTGCAGTTTGCTCATATTGGAGTTTAGTATACTACCTGCTTCAGCAGCGCACCGAGGTGTGGTACTTGCTTTATACTGATGATCGATCAGCGCCGGCGAAGGATATTATATATTCACGAGGTTCTCGAGGTGTTGGGGTTCGAGAAAGCAAACCAAAATCGTCACTGCTATAGCTAGCTGTTGATCCGGTACGAACTAGTTCCTCATGCAGCAGCTAGACCTGGAGCTTGCTGCGAAGAGAACTCTAAATTTAGCACGATTATAACTGGAGGAGCGCCGCCGGCTGCACGGCGCTCTGGATTCTTTTGTTGGAGGCAGGTTTGGAATACTGTTAAGAGAGTACTGGCTGTGCTGTCGAAGCTGCTCTTCTCATGAAGGCAAGTTTGAAGTGGTACAGACTGTAGGGTAGACTAGGACCACGGATCTCAAAAGCGCAGCGTGGCTTGAGCATGCCTCGAGCAGCAGCTCTTATGACAGAAGAGATGAGCGGGATACACACACAAGGATCAACAGTAGGTGGAGGAGAATATCCCAATGGGAGACAGGAAGCAGAAGAAGACGGCATTGCAAGACCGCAACAGGAGATTAAGCAGCAGCAGCCGCAGCCGCAGCTGAGGACCACGAAGAGCCGGAAAGCTTATGTGCACGCAGGGGGTTTGAGTCCGCTGAGTCGACAGCTTTGGAGAGACAAGGCAAACTACACAGCTAGTGCAGGCAGCGGTAATGCAGCAGTCAGGGACGACGCATGCGCTCGCCTCACATGGATGGACTTGTCTGTGTCTGTCACCAACGGCAGAGGGGAGTCGCGAACTTTGCTGCATGGACTTACTGGGTATGCAGAGCCTGGTTCCATGCTCGCGATCATGGGTCCTTCAGGCTCCGGGAAAACCTCCTTACTCGACTCTCTTGCAGGCAAGAATCTAATGATGGAGAGCATGATCTCCTCTCTGATCTCGCATACTGTCTGTTTTTTTTTCCCCCCCCTCTTCTGCTTCTTCTTTTGGATTGACCCATTTTGAGATTATCAAATCGCAGGGAGGCTGGCGAAGAATGCGACGATGACGGGAGACGTTCTTGTGAATGGACGCCACACAAAACTCTCTTACGGCATGGCTGCTTATGTGACACAGCAAGACGACTTGATCGGAACCCTAACAGTGCAAGAGACTATCTACTATTCTGCGAATCTGAGGCTGCCAGACCGCATGCCCAAAGCGGACAAGAAGGTCATCATCGAGAGCGTCATCGTCGAAATGGGTCTGCACGACTGCGCCAATACAGCCATTGGGAATTGGCATCTGCGAGGTCTCAGTGGTGGTGAAAGGAGGCGTGTGAGTATTGCTCTGGAGATTCTGACTCGCCCTCGCATGTTGTTTCTGGATGAACCCACAAGTGGTCTTGACAGGCACGTTGTCTGCAGAAGTTGTGAACTCCTTTTGTTGCAGACTTTCTTTTTGCTGCTTCTGATCCCAGTTCTTTTCTGCTGAACTGATCTCCTTGTGCCTGCTGCATCATGATGGGTCCTTGGAAGCTGATCTGATCTCAGCTGCTTGCTGACCTTTTCACAAACTTCTTTAAGACCCTTTTGCGTTCGAATCTAGAGTCTAGACCACTCATAATTGCTGCCACAGCTTCTTCTTGTTGGATGCAGTGCTTCAGCTTTCTTTGTGATCACAACATTGAAGAACCTGGCAAGAGATGGGCGTACTGTCATTGCTTCCATTCACCAGCCTTGCAGTGAAGTCTTTGATCTGTTTGATGACCTCTTTCTGCTCTCGCATGGCCAAACCATCTTCTTTGGTGAAGCTGCTGCAGCCAATGAGGTACCCATCTCTCCCCCCCCCTCTCTCACTTTGTCTCTCTCTGTCTGCTCAAGTCCAAGATTGAGCAACATTGCATTGATGTGAATTGTATCAATCTAGCAGCATTGTTGCAATGCATGAACTTCTGATTCCCTTGACAATGTTGTACAATTTCAAAACTCGAGGAAATCCACTCTGGACCCAAAACCCTAGGAAATCCAGCCTGGGACCCTGATTGATTTGTCATCAGCTGCTGGTTTGCAGCATTTCTCAGCTTCTGGTTTCCCATGTCCACCACTGCGAAACCCAGCAGACCATTTCCTGCGGGCTGTGAATGCTGACTTCGACCGTGTCAAGGCTACCTTGAAGGGGTCTTTCAAAATCAGGGACCGATCACATGTAAGGGGCTGTGTTCTCCCTACTCTCTCTACCACCTCTAGCTAGTACCAAATGTTTACACTGGGATTCTCAGGAAAATGTTCCTCAAGGCATGATCTGAAGTCTCATCATCAGACCTCATTCTAGGTGCACTGATTTTTTAGGGATCAGTCTCTTGTCTACTGCAGTATTGAATTGTGGGCACTTGGAACTGTATGAAATCTCCTCAAGACTGATGACTAAATCACATGGAGGAGCAGAAGTAATTTACTTTGGCCCAGGCAGAAAATTTCAGAGTTTGGAAATCTGTATTACTGTTGCAGGACTTGGAAGTAGGCAGTACAGATCCACTCGACCGAATGACAACAAAACAAGTGGTGCAAATCCTAACTGAGTCCTACTTAAACTCAGAGTTCCATGAGATGGCTCTCACTCGTGTGCGTGAAATTAACCAGATTGTAAGTGCTCAGAGCTCAAACTTCTGCAAGCAAATTTCCTCTAGCATTGCAATAATTCCACACTGTGCTTGTGAAGTCCATACTATTGTTATCTGTCTCACATATGTCATGCTTCTTTGAAGTTCATGAATTAAAAGAGCTTCAGTAGTTTAGTATGCAATAAATAATGTTGTAGTTTCCCAATGTTTCCAACATGTGCATCTTTGTTGTCTGTCACACCCCAGGAAGGCACAATTCTAGAGTCCAGTGCGAGCAAAGCAAGCTTCTTCCGCCAGTCTTTCATCCTCACACAAAGATCATTTGTGAATATGTCAAGAGATATAGGATACTACTGGCTGCGTCTTGTGGTATATATATTTCTAGCTCTTTGCATCGGCACAATTTATTACAAAGTCAACACCAATTTCACATCCATCATGGTGAGATTTCAGGTTTCTTCAACATCTTTTTACTGGTCTAAAATGCTCATCATTATTGGAAGAAACCTATTTGTCAGTCCATTGAAGAAATTTACTTGCTGCCACTGAACAGAATATGTGCTTTTTACACACAAAACCTAAACCTTAGAGACCTTGTTGTTGTTGTTTATACTATGTCGAACAACCAAGCAAAAAACACAGCCTCTGTGTGTGTATGCTGCCAAGTCCATGCTCTTGAGAGATTCAGTAAGGTGTTAGTCTTTTGCTCTTTGGACAGTACTACTTTGTGAACCTCACAGGGTGTTTGTGTTTGGCTCTTTGGATGGTACCACTTTGTGAACATTAGCATATCTGCAACAGACAACAAAGATTTGGCACTTAACATTTGCACTTATGATTGTAGGGGAGGGCAGGATGCATGTCCTACGTTGCTGGATTTCTGACATTTATGTCCATTGGTGGCTTTCCCTCCTTTGTGGAGGATATGAAGGTAATATTTTGTCTCAACCATATTTGCTGTTGAAGGTCATCAAACATGTGGGCACTGACTGTTGATATTTTCTGTATTAGGGTTGAGTCTCCCAACTCTTTCTCTTCTTCACTGATATGTTGCCAGATCTGAAATCTCTAGAGCTTGTTCATCCTCTGCTTGAGCTTGCATTGCAGATTTCCCCCCTTGAGCAGCATGCTACAACACACTGCCTACTCTGGGTTGCTTGCTTTACCATATTGTTGGAATGTCAAGTTTGGAAGGTCAATACCCAGTCATGCTGAAGGTGCATTTGAACATCTTACATGGCTTGTGCAGGTGTTCTATCGTGAGAGGCTAAATGGGCACTATGGAGTGGCAGCATTTGTGATAGGCAACACATTTTCATCACTGCCGTTCCTTTTCCTGATATCATTGATATCCGCGTTAATATGCTACTTTATGGTAGAACTGCATCCGGGGTGGGACCATTTTGCCTATTTTGTTCTCATGCTGTTTGCATGTGTGGCATGCGTGGAGAGCCTGATGATGGTTGTTGCTAGTATTGTTCCCAACTTTTTGATGGGCATTATTACAGGTGCTGGAATTCAGGTATATATTTGGCCGTTCCTCATATCTGAACATCTATTTTGTAGATGTTAAAACACTCTCACTTGGGCATGATGAACTAGACTGCTCAGAATTGGACAAGGGTAGAAGGACCCCTAACTCTTTCTCATGTCTGGAACAGGGCATATTTCTACTGGTTGCAGGATTCTTCCGATTGCGACTAGATTTGCCAAAACCTGTGTGGCGCTACCCTATGTCATACATAAGCTTCCACTCGTACGCTCTTCAGGTTACTGATTAACCCTAAGTTTCTTCAAATACTGCAATTCTATAATGTCAGCCTTGATGACTTCAGGCCTTTTGTGGGTTCTATTTCAGGAATAGATGGAGTCATGTCTTCAGTCCTTAATGATTTAACAAGCACTACAGCTCTGAAAAAGATTGGGATGGGGAACTGGTGCACAGGGCATGTATCAAAATGACTTCCTTGGTTTGACATTCAACAACTCATTAGTGAACGGCAAACCCACTGGGCCTCCTCTCACTGGCCTTTACATAGTGCAGAATCTGTACGAAATTGAAACAAGCCGGAGTAAGTGGGTGGATTTGGCGGTTGTTTTTGGTATGGTCCTTGGCTACAGAATGATGTTCTTCCTAATGATCAAGTTCAAGGAGGATGTGAAACCCATGCTGTACTCTCTTCTTTCCAGATGCACAAACCCAACCTGTAGTACTACTGGCCATCGACACAGGAGCAACAAGTCCAACAGGTTGCTCTTACAGAGCCCAGTCGCACCTTCAACAGCCAACGCATCTCCTCTTAATGATGCGGTTCCATTACAAAGGTTCATGTGATAATGAATCTCAATATTGCAGATTACCTATAATCAAGAAAGCTGCATGCATGACTAGTGTCAAGTGCAGTCTAAAAGGGCGTCCACCAACATGTAGTGAAAGAAAGGCACAAGTTACCAGCTGACAAACTATCCCAATGTAGTCTTCTGTTGTATATGAACTGCACATTTCTGCTGCTGTTTGTAATACTACCATCAAGTGCTGTTGTTTCAAGTAGTAATAACGCAAGATGGCACATATGGAGCTGTTCATCTAGATAGCTGAATTGTAAGGTTCTCTTTATATGTCTTTAGTAGTAGTAGAGAATTTCTGTGTTTCTGTTATTGAGTTTCCAACCTGAGTTTCATCAATTTGGAGCAGCAAAACATTCTTTTATTTTTTGCAAAATGGGTAGTGAATAGTGTATCTGTGTTGGGCAGTTCTTTGATTTTGTTATAACCTTTATGTTTGGGTTTTGAAAATTTTCAAAAATTACAGAACCCCTGGTTCAGGGTTTAAAAAAAATCCTGATTAGAAATTAACTGCTGGAGCTGCGCTTTTTAAAGAAGCTTTCAAAGAATTGTTAAATCTCCTGAAACAACTGTGGAGAACTGGAGTTTCAGGGTTGGGTTTTCCAATGAGTTCTTAGACATTTTGAGAATCACCTGGTCAAGGGGCAATATGCTGGTATGGGAGAGAACCACACCCTACTGGTAAGTGCAAATGTTGGGCAATTCTTTACTTTTATGAAGAACCTCATCATGTCACGGACATGGCGTTCATTCCATGCATTCTCATATTATCTAATGCACAGCTCTCTTGCTAGAGGATTGATGTTTCACGAAAAATAATTCTCAAAAGGGTTGGTTGGAAATAAAATAAAATTGAGTGATATCTGCTGAAATCTTTGAAGAATGATAAATGTATAACTGTCACTTAGATTACTATTATATACATTACAAAATAATAATCCTAAAGCATCAGGCTGATTATTGTCTAAACTTAGTGGATACCCATTGGGCATCATCATGGGAAATAATAACAAAGGTGAGTATTTTGAAAAACAAAAGCTCCATAGGAGTGAGAGCATTACATTTTTCATGGACAAAAAATATGTGTGTGTAATAAGATGGCCTCCAACTACACCACAAAACTATGCCCAATTTTTTATGTGATTAAAAGAAATAAATTATATACTATTAGATAGATACTGAGTGACAATTTTTTTTAAAAAATGATGAACCCTAAATATTGATCTCAGGTTCCCAAAATCTAGACATTGTTGGACCCTTCTTTTTAAAACAAATTGAATATGTATGTCAACATATTTGATGCCACATCATGCACACATATTGAAGATCTTTTGGAAATTTTGCTTGTGAACTTTCCAATTGTCAAGTATTGGGTTTAGGGTTGTTGTTGAGACAACAAAATCAACTGGGAACATTTCAAACTGACATCAGATTTTTTATCTGACATTACCTAAATTTGCCACTATCGTGATTTGGTCACACAACAGGGCTCTGGCCAGGGTAAGGCACCAGCACACCATGATGGATGGGACACCAAACACTGGATTGGATTTTTAGTTTTGTCATTGTTCCCAATGTGTTTCTCATCATGTTCGTATGCGATTCTCCAAGTTCCTTAGTTGTTCTCCAAAGACATTCCTAACAGCACCTCAGTTTTTTATCTCATATGGTTTGCCCAAAGTTCAACTCTCATATATATATAAACTGAAAAGGTGAACTGTATGGGAGGGCATTTTGTTTCTGTTTTGTGACTCAGGGGGTCCAAAGTGGTGCTTCTATTGAAATATTCCAAAATCATTGGTGATGGGCCAAATCGATTGAAGCAAACTATCATCGATCCTCTTCCTATGGTTTTTTTGTGTTGCTCTTTTACTTCTAACGCTCAGAGAACATTTGTAGCCCTTCATTTGGGCATCCAATGACACAAAAATCACTCAATTTGGCTGGGTAAGGACCTAGGAAAACATTGAAAGATGTTCAATAATAGGTATGTGTTCAGTGATGAGATGTTCTACCCTAGTCAAGTGCAATGTTCTTCAGCTCATCTTTCCTCTCATCTCATAAACCTATTTGAATGAATCAGAATTCCAACACATTTGTGTCTGCTGGCTCTGGTTTATTTAATTTGTTTGCATGTTGTGCACCAAAAGCATGCAATTGAGCCTTTGGCTGGGTTCAATCTTTAACACTTTTTTGTTCTGAACATTGGTTATTTGTGGCTAACATATGCGAAAGGGCAATAAGCCCTGGCAGAACCTATTTATCACCTAACAGAATGGTGACTCGCCCTACTAGGCTCAACACATTCTTGGGGGTGGAACTGGGCCCATTCCATAGTGTGTAACCGAAGAAACATGTATGTAAAAAAGCAGTGGTGCTTTGCAACTAAATCAACACGAAAAATTATTTAAAAAAACTGAAAAAAATTAAAAGCATTTTTGAAATGAAAATTGACCAAAAAATAAACAATTTTTTAAAGAAAACCTTGTTTTAATTTTAATTGGAGTGTTCAACTTTCATAGGTGAATTTGGGAATCCATACAACCTTTGTTTCATTTTTATTTAGGGTCTGGCTAACGCAACACACCTCGATGATAGAAAAACACACCTCTTAACCCGATCTGCCCTCTTTCTCCCTGACTAACCTGACCAGCTAATACTCTCCTTACCTGGTCAGGTTAGTCAGGGAGAAAGAGGATTCCCACATCCACGAATTATCAGTGAGAGGAAAAATCACTCAGGGTATCGGTATCACTCAGTGTAATGGGTATCACTCAGTGTCAGGGTATCCCTCAATGTCAGGGTATCACTCAGTGTAGTAATGGGTATCCTCTTGGGTGTGTCCAGGTTTAGGGTTTAGGGTTTCTGCACTAAATCGTGTGTGTCCGTCCGTCCGTCCAATATCCTATTGGCTAGAAGATTGTCCGACGTGTGATTGGACAGAAGGGCGGAAGGGAGGTGAGTTCTCTCTCTCACTCATAAACACTAAGTGATACCCATTTATGAGTGAGAGAGAGAACTCACCTCCCTTCCGCCCTTCCGTCCAATCACATGTCGGACAATCTTCTAGCCAATAGGATATTGGACGGACGGACGAACCCGGACACACCCAAGAGGATACCCATTACTACACTGAGTGATACCCTGACATTGAGGGATACCCTGACACTGAGTGATACCCATTACACTGAGTGATACCGATACGCTGAGTGATTTTTCCTCTCACTGACAATTCGTGGATGTGGGAATCCTCTTTCTCC
Organism: Sphagnum contortum; assembly: GCA_963920785.1. Lineage (NCBI taxonomy): Eukaryota > Viridiplantae > Streptophyta > Sphagnopsida > Sphagnales > Sphagnaceae > Sphagnum > Sphagnum contortum. Next base: position 8,313,751 of record OY987288.1, read on the forward strand.
CTGACTAACCTGACCAGGTAAGGAGAGTATTAGCTGGTCAGGTTAGTCAGGGAGAAAGAGGGCAGATCGGGTTAAGAGGTGTGTTTTTCTATCATCGAGGTGTGTTGCGTTAGCCAGACCCTTTATTTATTATTTTCATATTGTTTGGGCCATGTTATCATTTTTTTTTTTGTACATATGATTAAGCAACCATAATGGACACATACTTGAGGTTTTTGCAAACGTTTTTTTTTTGGATGTCCCATATTAGCATGCTTTGAAAAACACATGATCAAAGCATTTACCCTAGACAAACTTTCATCCAAACCAAAAAATTTCACAACTAACCACATATTTTAGGGCCATTGTCATTATGTTCAAATTTCTTTTCAATCTTTAACATAAGCAACAATCTTTTTTCTTAATCCATATTCATCTAGCAATGGAATTAGTTTCTTGCAAAATTTTGTTTTAAAATTTCATTTACCTCAAACAAACCTATTGTGATATGCTTTGGTTACCAATCAACCACCAAATTTTTTATCAGCAAAGCAAAATTGTCATGTGTTTCCTTTGACATTCATAAGTTAAGACTTGCTTACAACTGAATAATATTTTGCAAGTTTTGGCAAAGCATTTTCTTGTGTTGTCCTCTTCATAAAATTAAGCAACATTTCTTGTGAAAAGAACTTTCTTGGGGGAAACACAACTCTTGAAGATAAATGTATTCAAAGACACTCAAACATATACTTTCCACAAATTGAATATATAGATGATTTTTGATAACCAAAAGGTTAAAGTCTCGCAAAAGTTATTTTTATTGCACATCATTCTTTTTGAAAGGATTTTTTGCACCAAAAAAAATTATGATATTACACTATTAAATATATTAGGTCTTTTTTTTTGTTTGTCTTCCAATACCCCCTTTCATTGGACAATTTATTTCTTCCTCAATTTTTTTTTACAATCACAACATGGTTTGCATCCACATGTTTTTTTTAAGGCCATTACTCCATTGATTTATAATATGATATTCTTTTGTTCCTTGCTTGAATTCTTACTAAACTATATGCATCAACATGATCACACCCGCCGACGACCAACATACTTCAGCAAACCTCACAGGGAACGCCGTAGCAGGAACCCGTTCCCAACGGGACGAGAACCACGTGAATGGGGGACAGGCGGGGAACAGCCGAGCGGACGGGCTCCTGAATACGTGGAGACACCCATTACTCGGAACACATGACGTGTTGAGGCGACCGCATAATGCGGGTAAAGTACGCTTATTAACCGGATCCACCGGTCGACGCGGGGCGCCAGAAACTGGCAGTAGACCGTCGTAATTATCCACAATTGTTCGAAACTTTTCACCTTCCCGGCTGTATGCGGTTAACCTCACCCGTGGTTAATTTACCGCGTCATGAGTTAACCAGCTTGTTATAGCTCGCCGAGAGAAGAAGACGACGATGTCCCCGTCTAGCGAGCTCTGTCCTTCCGCGGATTCTTGTGTTCTCTTCCTTGAATCGTTTGTTTCTTCCGGGCTTTCGAAATTTTTCTGAGCATCCTAGAATTTTCGCACTTTTCCGTTCTATCGATCGAGCTATCTCTTACAATTTTTGGGCCTTGTTTTCTGTTAGTTATGTAATATTGTTGTTGTACCTCTCTTGCTTGTTGATTGTTTTGTGTGAACGGAGGATTATTGTTGATGTTTTTCTTTCTGGAGAAATTTTCTGGTGAATTGTAGTACACTGAGGGATTCTTGTTGGCTTGCTATTCCTGATCCGGTGACACGGGTTTCTTGCTTGAAGAAGGCTGATCCGTGTGCGGTGCTTGAAGACGGAATCATCGGTTTGCAGCTACCCCGATTAAACACCAGGCGTGAACTTTCTTTTTCTTCTTCTTCAGTTTTGAGCGCTTCTTCTTCACGTGTGAAGAGTGATTTGTGAAGTGATCAAGATGTTGGCCGTGGTTCACAAGTCGGTTGCGCAGGCACCGGAGGAACTGAGTGTACCTGAAGTCATCGGCAGCCCTGACTGCTTGACAACGATGGGTAACGACCTCCTCAGCAACTTCAAAGCGGCCTATCCAGATGCAATGTCGCTCCATTTCGATGGCGACAGCGCGATGGCTTTCACTCACAAGAATCAGCCTCTTCTGCGACCAAGGTAGGTTCTCTCTCTCTCTCTCTCTCAATTCTTCTTACCGCCTTCCCTTCTTCCATTATGCTCCCTGTGGAAAGCTATGCTTGAAGCATCGATCACGAACTTGTATACATTTGGTCGAGAATCACCCTGCACATGTCGTCTGTCTTCGTTTTGCTTTTGTTTTCTTGTTTTATTTTGCTTTTGCTTGGTTTTTCTCTGGTCGGGAGTGCACATGACGCAGTGGTCATTGGGGATCAATCGTCGAGATTTCGTCGACGAGCTTGGTTTTGAGCGGCTCTGTTCTTTACACCAGATAGTGCTTTGCTTGCATGCAGAACACTGGCAGTAGTCGACGACGTGTGCTGCATCTGCGTGGGAATGCTGGAGAACTTGGCAATGCTTAGACAGCGCTATGGTCTCGGGAAGAGTGTACACGAGGTGGAGCTCATTATAGAGATGTACAGATCACTCCGCGATCGTGGTGGCTACTCCGCGGACCAAGTGATCGGCGAATTGGCTGGCTCATTTGCATTCGTTTTATTTGACAACAAGACGCGCAAACTCCTCGTTGCGTCCGTAAGTAACTGACTACGTTTTTTTTCCTTCGTCATGTCGAAAGTACAAAGTGCCTACGGTTTGTAAGTTCCGTTGCTGTCTCACGCAAGATGTCTCATACCGTGCAGTTGCCCTTTTTGTCACTCTCAGGATCCTCAAGGCAAGGTAGAGTTCTATTGGGGCACTGCCGCTGATGGAGCCATTGCATTCTCTGACGATGCGAAACTCCTGAAAGAAGGATGTGGAAAATCGTTTGCTCCCTTCCCACAAGGTACTCAGTGAAACTGTGGTACCGTGTGATGTGCCCAGAGCTCCAATTGTACTGTCGCGGGACTGGTCTTTCTCAAGTAGATTTTCACACTTTCTCTGTTGGAAACCCTAAATTTTTGTGTTCTGTTTGTCTTCACAGGGTGTTTTTTCTCAAGTGCAGATGGACTTCACAGTTTTGAGCACCCAATGAGCACTTTGAAGCCCGTTTCGCGCGTGGACAGCCAGGGCCAAATGTGTGGCTCCTTGTTTAAGGTTGAGAGTTTTTTCTACAATAGAGATCCTCTTCCCCCTTCTCCTCAGAGCTCAAATATGTTCACATGGGCCTTTTAGAATACTCTAGTGGTCTGTTGATCAAATGTTGTGAGAGCCTAGTATTATATATGTCTTTGCAGCATCTTGCTCTTCATCCCCTGTGCATTTTTCTTGAGACATTTTTTTCTGCAATTGACTGTGCTTGATTGTTGCAATGTGTGCAACTCAGTTTATTCTGGATTTTCTTTTTTTGTTGTATTTTGTTCTGCCATGGTACTGTGCTTGATTGTAACAATGTGTCTGCAACTCAGTTTGTCCTGGATTTTCTTTTGAGTTTTTGTTGTACACAGCTTGAGATTTCAATCTAAATGTGTTTCTAATTTCTTTTGAAGTTTGAATGAGTCTTGGAAGTGATTATTCAGAACCAGTCTTTTTAACTGTTGACTGCATGGCTCTATCTGGGGGGGGGTGACCAACAGGTTGACAAGAAGGGAGGGATGAATGGCCTCGACTCTCCTTCCACTCTAGGACGTAGCATGACTTTCCCATTCCCTCACCACTCTGAATGAAAACTGCAGATGTAACAGAAAGGCAATTGGGCATACCTATGCAGTGTGGCATCACTTCAACATAAGATGAGAACTCTGTATTTCAATTGCAATTCAGATGGGTGTGATGTTTTAACAAAAAGCAGAAGTGGACAAAAAATATTCTATATTCACCAATTGCACCGGATTGTAGTAGAAAGTTTTTCACACATACTTGAGACTAGGTTGCAATACACAGCATAGATTCCAGTGCCATGAAAACTACTGCAGCTAGAATTTGCTTAGCCTTCAATCCAAGTTTGTACATTTGGTTATGTCTTCTTACAACGGATGTTGGTAGACTTGTTTCAACCCATCCTGGGTTGGCAGGTGGACAAATCTGCACTGTTCCTTTACGTGTTGCTGTTCAGGGCCCTCTGCCACTCCTGCCATTTTATCCTTGGAACAAAATTTTCCTGGATTTGGAGCCAGAAAGTGACTGGTGATTTGTCGTGATATATTAGTATTAGCTGGTGAGAATCTCCCACAATTCCTGTAATGTTGTGAGACAGTTCTTATCCCCACTTCTTAAAAGCAGAATGCAGTGTGTCTCTGTTTTGCTTTCCCTGCAATTGTCTGCAAATTTGCGAGATGTTGTTATCCCAGCTATCATTTGTAGATGCAATGTTGTGTCTGTTTTATAACCTGATTTGTATCTGCTACAATTTGAGCAATGTGATCGACTCTGTACGAACATGTTTGATGAAATTTTTTAATTTTTTTTGTGAAACACAGTGAAGGAACATGATTTGCCCAATTCTTGTGGGTTTTGTGATCCTTAATGTTGTTTATTTTTTGCAATTCATATCTTGTTCTGATTATTATGGCAGATTATTTGTATGCAAACGCCATGGTGATTATTTGGACTTGGGTTGTTGAATCACTGTCGTATTTACCATTTGTTTGACGTCTTGAAATGGGTCACTGGAATTTGCAACAGAAAGTGACTTTTATGGGTCTAGGAGACAACAGAGAAGTGATTTTGATTGGTCAAGGCAAGCTGCATTGACTGGAGCACATCTAAATTTCAAATCGGATAAAATGTTATTGTGAAAGCCTGCCACTAGAACGTTCTCTCTATACATAGCCTCTGCCCTTTCTCCAGTGTTTGTATCAATATGTCTACCTTTCAATAGCAGACTGGGCGTGGAATGAAGGATATTGATTCATTCCCACCCATTTTTCATACCTGGTTGGTAAAGGTATGTATATAGGTATCAGCTGGTAGGGTTATCTATCTGGTTTGCATATATGTATTTTGAGATATAATATTATTACGTAATTACTATATATTTTTGGTGCATTTTGGATTGGGGTTATCTAGACACTTGTATCATTTTATTTTTTTAATTTCAAAATTTAGACACTGAACTGCCTGCCCTGATGCAAGCAGGCCAATCTCAATCTCATGTGCACAACACAAAGGTTTGCTAGCCTCCTCTCTTGACACAACAATGCAACAAAATTTTGATAATTCAAATACAATAATATAAGAGCTTCAATACTCTTTGAGGCAGATGGTGGAGCATTAAAAGAGGAATCTACATACCAGTCTATAACTTAGAGTATGTTGTAGTGCCTTGTTGCCAGCAAGGGAGGTTGTTTTTTCAGAGTGTGCATTCATAGGGTGCATGGGGGTTTATCATGGAAGCATTCAATGTTGTAAGGAATGAAAAATACAAGGTTAATTATAACATCCGTTGAAGAGAATGTATGTACAAAACACGTATTTTTTCATGTATGTATTGCAATTAATGATGGATGTGAATTCAAATATATATGAACATGGATGAATGTTGACAAATGTGAATGAATGTCAACAAATGATATTCATCCACAATTATTAAAAATCTTTCATTTATTCCAATATTACATTCACTTACATGTTATTATTTAACCCACATTACTACTAATAATACCAAACCCAATACTCATTCATTTATGTGATTGAAATTAATTCATATTGGAGAGATCATAATTTATATCATTAAACATGGTTCATTGGATGCTCTAATATAAAACAAAGAACCATAGTTTTTTGGGGCTTAAAATTGGTTTGAACTACTTTCAAAATGATTAAAAATCTGGTTTCATTTGGTTTTTTAATGACCAAATTTTATAATTAAATAATTTCATATATCTTTATTGGGTTTTACCATGTTAAAAAATTTACACAATATACTTAAATTTGTATACTTTGAGATCCAAAATATAAAAATAATTGGCTATTTTCTTTTTTTGATGATTGCCAATGTACATTACTTTTTTTTCTTAAATGATTAAAAGACACTTCCAAAACAATGGATTGTCCTCCTTTGCCCCATACATTCACAAAAATTTGAATAAGAGGAAGGGGAAAATAAAGGGGGGATTGGACAACTTAACCTCGGACATATCCCCTTCCCTTGTTGGTATGCCATGGTATGGGGACATGCGAAATGTCAATAATAAAAAAGGCCATGTTGCAAAAGAAAAGTAGACAGTTGTTAGTGATAATCTCATTTGGCAATCTGGATAAAGCATCAACAACTACATGTGTTGTATCAGGTCTGTAGATTATTGTGAATTCATACTCCAAAAATAATAACAATCATCTAGTTATCCTTTTTGACACCTATGGTTTGTTGACCAAGTGCACCAAAGCCATGTGGTTTACATAAAAATAAATTTGTTTCCCAACAAAAAATGTCTAAACTTATGCAAAACATAAACCATTACTAAAACTTTTCTTTTCTGTAGTAGTATAATTCTATTTTACTTTATTCAACAATCTAGAAGCATATACTATAGGTTGATCATACTTACAAGTTGGGTTCTATGTCAACATTGCACCTATTACCAACAATGATACATTTGTGTGCACATGAAACTCCAATTGCTAATTTGGAGGTATCAAAATTGGTGCTTCCATGTATTTTTGCTTCGTATGATCCCAAGCTTCTTAACACTTTGTGGTCCAAATAAAAGGTTTGGTTTTCCTCATCAGCTTTGTAATTTGTGCCATGATAAAGGCAAAGTTCTCCATATCACTATAAACTATGAAGTCATCTAAAAATGTCTTTACGAACTTGTCCAAATACTCTCTAAAGGTTTTGCTAACTACTCTTTGGAAAGTTGGTGGCCCATTTATGACACCAAAGGGCATCATCATCCAAACAAAAGCTCCCAAATTTGTTACAAAAGTTTTTTTTGTATCTATCCTCAAGGGCTATAGAAATCTGATGGTATTTTAAGTATCAATCTTCATCCCTTACTATAATGTTCAATGTTTCATCAAAAAATGGCAAAGGATAAGGATTTGTTTTAGTTACCCTATTTAGTTTCTTGAAATCCACACAAATTTTATATTTTATATTTTTATTAAACACTACCATTATAAGGGATAACCATGTAGCCTCTTGTATTGGTTGAATGAATCCAGCTGCTAATAATTTGTCAATGTATTGCTTGACAACTTCAACATAATTAGGGTTCAATTGATACCTTGCTAGTGGTATTGAAGTATCTAATTCAATTATGTGTTGAGCCAATTTTGGAAGTATATTTTTCAAATCCTTATAAGTCCAAGCAAACACATATTTGAACTCCTTGAGTAACATCTTAAGGTCCTCAATCTTCTCCTTTGGCAATTGTGCATTAACCTTGATGTATTGTGGATTTGCCTTTGTGCCAAGATTCAATTTAACAAGTTGTTATTTAGTCAAAGTTTAACTTGCTATCTGAAGATTTTGTACTTGTATTTTGGTTAGTGTTTCATCCACTTGAATATCATCTTGGCTATGATGATAATAGGTTCAAAATAAACCTTATCTTCCAATGATATGTTTGGTCTGACATAAAAGTCTTTTGATTTGATTCTTGAAGGCACCACTTTTGTTATTCTTTGATCTGATGTCCCTTGCCTTAGATTAGATTCTTCAATGCTTTCGATTTTTGACATTCCAACACTCATTAATGAAAACATTTCATCCAAGATAGTAATTGTGCCAATCAAGAACAATTTGGTTTTGTCTCAAAGATTATATATTCTTTTTCATTTGTTAACCCTTCTAGCAAATCATAACAAACGAGCATTTGGGTCCTTCTAGTTTTTGCTCTGAGTTTCTTGTTAATTGATATTGTTCTGATTATTCCATTACCTTGAAAAGTAATGACATTGTTACCTTAGTCATGTGTAACCTTTACATCTCTAAACCAAGGCCTTCCAACATGGACTAACTAGAATCTACCAGATTGTTTTTCAGCATAGTAAATGTAGCTATATATGGTATAACATGTATGAATTTTTAAATTTTTTGTGATTCCTAAAGGTTTAGTCATATTTTGATTTGCCATTTTGAGGTGGTATGGGAATGGTCTTGGTTTGGGTAAACCTAATTATGTTTTAAGGTTTTTTGTTATGATGTTCACACTTGCTCCTCCATCTAACAAAACATATTCAAGAATATTCTTCCCAACTTGTACTTGGATAATTAACATTTGGTTATCTACCTCTATAGTTGTAGTGTCTAGTTTAGAATGTGTTTCAACCATTGTGGATACATTGGGTTCTAATATCACTTTAATAGCTATATTAGGCTTTTCTAGCTTCAGTTTCTCCCACATATATATTTTAAAATCTGGTGTTATTTTCAACAATTCATATAACCTCAAAGTATAGGTAGTTTCCAACATATGTTCACTAATATCTTAGATTATTTGTTCCATAGACATAACTTTGTGATACAATTGGTTTTGTGGACACCTCAAATTTTGGTAATCATGCCCAACTTGTACTCCACTATGTTTTCTCCTTTTGAGTCAAATTTTCGAGTGGGTTTTTTGTTTGCATATCTTGTATAGTCTTAACGAAAAATTGTTATTGTCTTTGCTCCTCTTCCCAATCAGGAACATATTTCTTCTTGATTGGTTCTCTGTCCTTGAACATCTGTTCTTCAATAACCTTGCTCCTAGCGATGGCCATGTTGACATCCACCATATGAACTAAAGGATTTGAAACCTTGGGCTCTACCACAACTTGTTTATTTGTAGTATTCATTCCTTTGTACTTAAACATACTATGCATATCATTGTATTTAGAACAATATATGATCTTATATCCAGTGTCACTACAAATATGACAAGAGTACCTCATAGGTTTTTGATATGTTGAGTAATAAAAACTGTAGAAACAAAATCTTCCTTTTTTTTGACTCTAGAGGTCTCAACATTATGATTTGTCATGTGACAATTTGTATCGTACATCCCTGTTTTTTTTGGGATTGTCTGAGGTTTTTAAGTTAATATTGACTTACGATTCCATGGTACTAATAAATTATATATGGTTTTTATTTCAAAAATTCCTTTTTCACAAACCAAAGCTACTTCTTTATGCTATTACAAAATTTCTTTCTTCATGCCTATTGTTGCTACATGCAGATATGGTTGTAATCCAAATTTGAAATAGTAATTAAAAAATTATTTGTTGTCTTGTGTTGAAGATTATTGGCCAACTTCAATAATCTTTCATAATAAACTTCCACTCTTTCATTTTTTTCATGCTTCATGTTTTTCAATTGCAAATAAACTTGTTCATCATTCTAAACTTTTATGTACCATTTACAAAAAGTTAGTTGTAATTCTACAAAAATACAATCTGAATAATCTCCAATATAATTGTTACACCAATTAGACATAATATCTCTAAAGGTAAAACTGAATAGATTAATAATTTTTGCATCGTTTGTTTCACTGTTTATTTTAATGGTAGCTTTAAATACTTTGACAAGAGCATTTGGGTTAAAATCCTTGACATATTTAGGATAATTAAGTGGTCGATGATAAGGTCTATTTGGTGGTAATGGTGGCATGTTTGCAGTCACCATTGGTAATCCAAAATACCTTGGAGATCCTAGAGGTCTTGGTGGCTTTCGTGGATCTGAGTAGCCTCCTCCTAGATCTGATGGTTAATTAACAAAAACTCTATTCACCTCTTTGGGCATATCTTCATGCAAACTCACAAGTTTTGTTCCCCTTGGAATTTATGGTTTGGATTTGATACCAACAATAGTATAAATTAATGTTGATACAAATGGAACTTCAATAACTATAATCATAAATTGAAGCATTACCACATAATATAATAGTACAGATCTTATTGGTTCCATTTTGAAATTTGAAGTTTTTCTATAGGTAACTCCAATGTTGTTATGTAACAAAATTTGTGTAGGAGTTATAAAAATAGGTACTACATCTGCCACAATCTGAGCTTTCATTTCCGCTTTATTTTTCTAGATTTGTTCATTAAGTCTATCTGGAATTTTGACTTTTTAATGGTACATATCCTCTAGTTCAATATGTCCATGATTCCATGCTCTTACAGCTTCTAGATTCTGATTTTGGAAATGTTTAACAAATCTTTGCCTCACATTGTTTTCAATAAATGGACATTCATTGATTTGATGTCCAACTTGATGGCAATAAGTGCAACATGGAGAGTTAGTTTTGGAACTTTATTCACATTGTGAATTCCTCTACTCTAATCTCTCGAAACTCCTTTAACAATATTTCCATTTTGCTAATTAAATCTAAGTTCACTATGCTTCACTTTGATAGCCACAAAAACACCTTTTGTATTATTGGTTTTGCTCTTGGTAAAACTATAATTTCTTGTTTAGTTATAAGTACCAACTTACCTCCTCTAGATATTTTGTTACCCTAAGTTACAACTTCTTGCTCAACCACCTAACGAATTGGAGGCTCAAAAATTTGAGCTCTTTGTTCAAATTTTCTTTCTCTTTATCCTTTCAATAATAAGGGGGTGAAACATATCTATACTACTTCCTTCCTTTTTGACCTATTGAATTAGAACATCATAGTTATGTTGCTACATTAAACATGTTGATTCTAGCACAACTCTTTGTCAAGGTTTAAATTCCTAACTCTTTCGTTTAAACTCAACTTGTGAATTTGGATTTTCAATTTGACATTCTTCCCTCCTGGAAAGTTGTTGTAGAGTGTTGGTGTGCCTTTGTCCTTCTAGTTTGCACTTCACAAAGAATAATCAATGCTGCTTGAGGCATTCTATGGCCTATAGGTCTTTCTTCTGTCCATGGATATCTTTATTATAACTAAAAAACTCTTTTAAGTGTTACAAATTGTTGTTGATGGCAATGCCATTTTCCACTTGTTCATATAGTATAACCTAATTTAATTGTCTCGTTAGACTTCTAGTTACAATTCTATTTTCCATCTCTTCACATCCTGATTCAAATTTGAACAAACTTCTCTATTAGAACAAAATCCTCACAATTAGCTATTCTGCTTAAATTTGTTTCCTAAACAAAACCTTATGATCAAGATTTGAAAAAAAAATGCAGAAAATGAAATTGAAATCCATTATCTATCTATTAAAACAAAAATGTTAGCAACAAGATATCGACAACATTTTGAAATTCACTTTGAATTCAAACCTTAAGATGGTCACCAAATGGTAAATATAAAATCTCTAATCCTATATTTGGTCTATAATCTAAACTAAAATACAATAAAACTAATACTAACAGACTCTGCTCATTCAGATCTACTTAGAACTAATTTCAAAAATAAAATCTAATAACGAAAATATGATAAGAACATCAAAATAACAAATTATGGCTATGGAAACAAATCTTTTCTAGAAATCAAAATGTTATTCTCTCATACTCCATCAAAGCTCCATGTTCTACAATGATACAATGGATCTTCATCTTCCTCTTGGCCAAATATATTTATCAACAAAAATAGTCCTATGTTCTATTCAAATTCAAATGGTGATAAAAATTATGTGATCTAGCTAATATTTCTTAAAATAATAAATTGGGTAAGTAGAAATATACTAACTAACTATTACCATAAGTAACTACAATAACAACTCCCTTAACATATGCATGTAAGTGTCAGGCTGAAGTTGGAACTACAACAAAGAGCTCCATGTGCCATGCATAATTACGTATAACCCTAGGTATTGAGTAAGATTCCATTCTATTAACCCGAATTAATATGTGTATAATAACTAGTTAAACCACCAACCAATAATCAATGAGGGAGTATGACTTAAGGACATTTTAGTTTATGGTCAATAGGTCTAAGTTAACCAATTTGTTATAAGAACTGGTGATTGGTCTATTATAATAATTGGTTGATTAACAAAATAGGTGAATTTGAACTTGTGACCAATAACTTATTATTTTGTATTTGAATTTATATTAGCTAGTGACAAAACCACAATATGAGCTAGTATAGCCATTGAAAGATCAAATTTGCTTCCACTTTAAGTTAAACCTAAAATCTAAAATGAAAACTTTCTAAAACAAAAGATTGTACTATGAAATTATGCATTCCATGACACTCAAGAATGTGGATATTTGTGTTTTTGGTGCACCCATTAATTGAGCATTAAGGACTCTTTGCATTGAGCTTTGGAGGCCCATTTTGTTGTCTATTATAAATAAGGGACCAAGAAGGGATCAAATTTGCCTAGTTCCAAAGCTAAACCCTAAAACATAAACGAGGAAAGTAAGAGTTCAAATTTTCCTAGGCTTTGAAACTAATCCTAACCTAAAACAAGGTTAGGAACAGATCAAATTTGCTTGGGCTCCAAAGCTAAATCCTATCCTAAAACAAGGACAATAAGAGGTCAAATTTACGTGAGCTCCAAAGCTAAACCCTAACCTAAAAAAGGACAATAAGTGATCAAATTTGTCTGGGCTCCGAAGCTATACCCTAACCTAAAACGAGGACCGTAACTTGGGCTTGGAGAGTCCGAAGACGTGCAAGAGTGTGCGCGACAATTGTTGTCGTCGCACGGGCAAGAATGTGCACGATAATTGTTGTAGATCCATCTCCGATCTGAGAAGACGAACCAAAAGAAAGAGGATTGTCGTTGATGTTGTTGTCGTCGTCTTCTTTCCGGAGATTTACCATCTGTTTGTATTTTTGTTCAGGTCTGTCTCTTTATGTTGACGGTAACAGAGGAGGAGATCTGATGCGGGTAACGTCTTCACGTTCGTATTCGAGGCGGAATTTGCGCAATTATTTTGGTGCGTCGACCTCACGGACGGAGAGAAATTTTGGTTCTGGTTTTCCAACCTACTCGGCGCTCAGAGGATTTTGTCCCGGGAAAGGAGCTTGGATTCTGATTTTTTCAACAAAATTCTTAGTTTCCCTTTTAGGACTGGTTCAATTCTGTTTGCTTTTCGAAGATTAGGGAGCGTTTTTAGATCGACGATTCCACTACTACCGATGATGGCTGCGTATGGCGAGTACGAGAATACGATAGACTATGTGTTCAAGATCGTGCTGATTGGAGATTCAGCAGTGGGGAAGTCGCAGCTGCTCGCCAGATTCTCAAGAAATGAGTTCTGCTTGGAGTCGAAAGCAACCATAGGAGTGGAATTCCAGACTCGCACAGTCACTGTTGATCACAAGACCATCAAAGCTCAGATCTGGGATACTGCTGGTCAAGAAAGGTATTTAAAAAATAAAATCAAAGCAAGAGTGGAACCTCTTGATCTCTAGCAATTATTAGCAGTCCTCCTCAGTTCAGTACTTTTTTCACTTTCCAGATTCCTATGTTAACCAATGTCAATCTTTTTCTGGGATATTCATGATACCTATTCATGTCTAAACCAAGGCCTGAGGAGAAGAACAGGTAGCCGATAGTCTTACAAGTCTGCATTTCTGGCGGAGTGCAGCCTGTTAGGGTTTTATTCAAAATTAGCTCTTTAGGTCAAGAGGTGAGCTTGTGTGTATGTTTAGGGTAATGTCCGGCAGATGATTTATGATTAATGTTGGTTGTGCAAGATTGCATGTGCACTCTGTTACCAATTTGTTTGTATGCCTACTAGCTAGGTGTTCAAGAAAGGAATTTTTATGTCTGTTTTGGTTTTTGTTTTGGATTTATTGTAGGTACAGGGCTGTCACAGCTGCATACTACAGAGGTGCTGTTGGTGCCATGCTGGTATATGACATCACAAAGCGAGTCTCGTTTGAACATACACAAAGGTGGCTTGAGGAGCTGAAGTCACATTCGGACACCAACATTACTATTATGTTGGTTGGAAACAAGTCAGACCTGAGCAATTTACGCCAGGTTCTGACAGAGGAAGCAAAGGAGTTTGCAGAGAAACACGGGTTGTTTTTTCTTGAAACCTCGGCTCTAGATTCAACAAATGTTGAGTCTGCCTTTTTAAGTGTGTTGTCGGAAGTGTACAGATTGGTCAGTAAGAAATCACTCCTCGCTGATGAAAGTTTAGCAAATGGGAAGTCTGCAGTGCTGTCAGGCACAAAAATCAGCCTCCCCAATCATAGCAATGAAGTACTGAACAGTAACAAAAAGGGTTGTTGCACTGCATGATAATTTTTCCAGGCAGGACTGACACATCCTTTTCTGAAGCCTGTTGTGTCAATTGGCATTGGATGTGCATCCTTTTGCAGAGATTGGTCTCAAGGCACACCCTAGACAAGTGTGGCATTGCACTGTTGTCCTTCCTGTCTACAGGATGTTTTGACATAGGGAAAACTTATTATTAGGATGTTGTTATTTTGTAGGCAAAACATAGGAAATATTGTTTTGCAGATTATATTTTCTTGATTTAGGTACCACTAAGATTGATTGTATTCAATGCTGATCAGTAGAATAAAAAAACTCTGCACATGATCTATAATTCAGTGTTCTATGATATGAATGTTTTTGCTCATTGGTTGACATACTTCATTGGTCAATCATTTCTGCAGATACAGAGTCTGCAGAATATAATCTTCTTTCAGCTCTTTGCCAAGTGTCACCAATGGTGTGCTTAAAGGATATGTTCAGTGTGCAGGAGACCCCAACCACTACCCTATATATAGGCCTCTATGTCTTTCAGGCATAGATGCTTGCATATACAGGGACATGCTAATATGAAATAAAAGCTCTTTCCTTCAGAAGCTTGTTGCAGCTTGAATGAGGATACTGTTGGACTTTTTTGATTAGTGATGTCTCTTGAGTGCTAGCCTACATCATGTCTGAGTCTTCCCATTGCTTCCGGAAAGGCAACAGAAACTCAGGACGCAGATTGTGTATAATGGTTTGCCCAAGTTTTTGGGAAGATTATTATGTGCTTATCTACACCCACTGTTTGGAGCTGATGATCTCAGTGGGTAGTCATGGCAGCTTGTCTCTGCCGTTCGTGATGAACGTGATGGTCTGTCACTTTGTGAGCGACTCTCATGAGGTTAGGACTGCACTCATTGTCATGTTACCTATAATGGTTGTTGTGGGGATTTCTCTGCAACTTCATCAAGCTCTTTCAGCTCTTAGCTTCCAAAGAGGGGGAATGAAGATACAACTGTTGTACCAAATGCTTTCAGATTTCCTTGGGATTAAGAAAACCTTCAGGAGGTCTGTAGTTCAACTTCTGTTGGATTTGGGGCTAGGATCTTCTACAGCCACAAGGGCATGCAGTACTGTCTAGTTCAGGGTCTGTTTGTTCGGCCCAACAAATCTCTTACCTGTTTTATTGTCATCCTGTACCAATAGTTTCCCTATTTTCTTTCTGCTGTTGTTCTTTTGACTCCTATGACTTCAATCTATTCTCCAAAGCGCCACCCTTTGTCATCCTTTGTTATGTTTATGCTGGTGAGATTAGCTTTAAGCAATCAAGTTTTAAAATCTACCTAGGATGCAAGCTACACTACTTGTGATATGAAGGGTACAACAAGTCTTTTCATCAGGAGTTTGGTAAAACCCACATTCATCATGGTAGATTTTGTTGTGAGGGCTCAAAGGCTGATGTAAACTTGGTATCGCAGAAGTTCAAACTATCCACTCAGACAAGGAGTGCAAAGAATTGGAGCCATGCTTTGTACTTGCCAGATGCTTTGTGAATCGGAATGACGAAAAAGGAAGGGAGGTGTTTGTCAAACTTTGTGGTTTATCTTACCGTGGCTGGTTTTGCAGATTGGGTTGGTGTCTTGCCTGGCTGAATTTCAAGTACAACAAAGGCCTCATATTTTACCAGGCAAATTTTCTTAAGAATGCACAAAACCAGTTGTTACAAGGTCACATACAGCAGTTGCCAAGCCCTTGAGACTTGCTGAACTTACATTTCAGAACCAGACTGGGAGTAAGACTGTGTTTCCACTCTCAGATAGATTGCTAATTCACTGTACTGTGAATCTGGCTTGTAACATGTTACAATTTCCACATGTTTTCAAGAGCCAAGAGGAAGTTGTCAAACTGGCAAGAACGCATAGTCCTTAATTAACAGGATGTACAGGCACAGTGGGTGTGTGTAGACTACCATAATTCTGAGCTATATCAAACTTTGAGCAAGAGCAGAATGCAAGAATTTTTGAAATGTCCAAAGTGGTGTATGTAGGTAATGGTTTTCATTGTGGCCTTTTCTACCTCTTTTTAGTCCCCTTACACAATGGAAAGGTCTTCTTCTTGGGTCTACCTGACCTCTAACCATAGTCCAAAATTTACATGCCCATTGTGCAAATCATAAACCATTCTGTTATGGGCAAAAGAACAACTCAATGTGAAAAGCAAAATCACAATCAAGAAAGGTTTGCAAATTGTTTATGGAATGGAAAAAGATTGTGCATATATTCAAATTACCTTCATATAAAGACTTTTGTGTTTCATTCCCATGCATTGGTTGAGTTTTCAAATATTTCTTGGTTCCTTGGTTTGATTAAAATAATCTGACACAAATATATATGTTTTGGGACCAAAAGGTAAACATAAAATCTCCAATTTTAATGCAAGGTTGAAAGAATTTCTGTTGCAATAATGAAACTAATCCATACAATAAAATAATGACAATAAAATTTCAAAATGGAAATGATGATGATGCATCAAATATGTAATGTTCTAAACATATGTATTTTGGTCCCAAAATATGCATAATACACAACTAAATGATGAAACAATATAATTATTGTCATCGATTATGGATTCATATATAGACACATGCAACTTCATACTAACCAAAAGTATTTTTTTGGGATAATGTTGATCAATCTTGTGTCCTCCATATGTACTTTTAAACTTGTTTTGAGAAATTGGAAGTGGCCAATTATCAATATGGTATGGAAACAACAGGTGATTTTGCACATTCAATTAAAACAAATATGTTTATTGAAATAGTGGTTGACACGTTTTTTTCCTACAATAATAAGCTCAATCAATTTGTTATTTTTTGGATTTGTTTAGTTCAAGCACATTGACATCATATAAGACAAAGTATGCATTGCCATATTTGTTCCTAAATACTCTTAGACTTCATTTCATCTTATTGACATAACATTTAAAGCCAATGTTTTCAATCCCATTGGGTGAAAATTTGCTTTCAAATCTACAGTAAGTGACTCTGGGCTAGCTTTTGGAATATTTGAAATTGTCCATACTCAAGAGGATTAACAATGGTGTGTATAATTGCTTTGTAAAATCATTTCAGAGCAAACACATTAGGCCCAATACCTGATTAGACATTTTTGCACTAATTGGTCATTTCCATAACATTATCGCTTCAAACCCAGTTTCAAGTAGGAAATCACCAACATTTTCACTACCTATTAGGCAAACATCACAAAACTTTCCTTGGGTATCCATAATAAATTAATCATATTTCAAATGTATGAATTGGATCCTAAATAAAAGAAAAAAGTCTAATGGTTATGGCCTTTATAAAATGCTTGAACATCCATTTATACCCCATTGAGGTGGGTATTTTCATTCCATATGAAACAACCCAATATTTTTATATTTTCAAGGTTGGTTTGAATTCCATGCATTCATTTTATTACTATCCATAATTGTACCAAATTCATTTGGAAAGATCTATAGATTAACCATCAATGCAAATTATTGAGACCTTTAATGCTAATTGACTTTACATAATCAAAAACCATTTTTTCATGATAATAAGGTCTTCCCATGGGAATATTTAGTATCAGATAATTATCAGTACACAGAAGTAGAGTTGAAAAACTAGCAATCACTAAACATGTGCAACAAGGGGTGTGTCACATTGTGGCCTTGCCATTTACATTAAAAAGTATATTGAAGCAAAAGAAGAATTATGGAAACTCAAATGCAAAAATATAATCTTCAAAAAATCCTCTATTATAACCCTATGACTAATCTCAAGTTTCAACACAAGCCAAAATATCATCTTAAAAAAAATCCTCATATAGAAATAGAGCTATTACATAGGGGCCAAAATCCCTTAAGCTACTATATATAATGAATCTAAATACAATATCCTTGCCTTGGTAGGCAAGGCCAACAACAAATTGAATGTAGCTCAATCTTGAATACAAAAACTACCCAAGTTTCAATGAGGAACTTTGTCATTTTCTTCAAATTTTCACCTATGTAAAAAGTCCATTGAACTTAGACATTGTATTCAAATGAATTGTAAACACCTATTTTTGAGTTTTGGAGACCAAATAAAATTATTTTAGTATAAATTTGACATATGGTGAGTCCATTTATACCTTCTTTTATGTATTATAACATTGCAACTTGTAATTGGGAAAAAGTCCCCCATTTAGTATGAATTTTTTTTGTTTCAAATAATTTTCAAGATTATATCAAACTAGATTATATATCGATCACATATGTGAATTCTTTTTCATAAAAAATTAATGATAATTTCACTTAGGACAAACTCTAATTTGTAAGGGTGCTAAAAAAATGCCTTTACAATGCCAAAAGTGATCCATTCTAACTTGCAAATAATACCCTTGGAAGTAAGTGGGCTACTTACTTCAAGTTCACAGCAGCAAAGCTATGGTGAGGAAGGCTACATGTTTTTGGCAAACTTCTTGGTGACACTAAACCCTAAACCATAGAACGTGTTGGGTACACTAATGATCAAAACTGGTGCAAGATGGTTTACATCGAACGGCGGTCATGAGGCAAGTATGGCTACATCTAGTGATGATGATGGGGCCAGATGGCGATTGGTCTGGCTACTAGACGTTATTTTTTCCCCCTTTTTTTTTAACATGTACCTGTTGCCAAACAAATATTTTTGGTGCAATCTGGCTATTTTTCGCCAGGAAAAAAAGGGTTGTCATCCATAGGATGGTGTAGACAAAAAAAAAACACCCTTAAGAAAATTTAGCCAGATTTGGCTATAAGCTCGATAGTGAGTACAAAATATTTAATCAACTTTTATATTCATGGCTATGCACTAAAAAACCAAATATAGAAATCTGGTATTTTTCCTTTTCTCACTTCTGGCGATAGGAAACCATGCGAAATCACTTCATTTTCGAATTTTTAATTTCTCTTTTGGCGATATATATATGTATATACTTAAAATCGATATCTAATTTTTTTTTAAAATATCATTTTAAAAAAATCTGTTCCTAGGACTTGCTGGTGGCCACGACGGCCTCCCTTTCCTTCTGTGGGGAGGTGTGACGCGTCCGCAAAAGAGCACTTTTTCATGAAACTTCTTCTTCTTCTTCTTCTTCTTCTTTTTTTTTGTTTCTTTCTTCTTCACACCCCACCCACTGCAGGCAGTCGTCGTCTGCAAACAAACACTGCTGCGATCTAAAACCCTTACAAATCAGATCTGGTACCTATTGTACAAAACGTCGCAGAAGAAGAATTTTGGGGTCGAAGATGATTCTGTATCAGAGAACAATCATAACACATCCTGTTGGTCCCGATTGTGTCTGATGACGGTGTTGGAATTGTAGAAACAGTTGCAGTCAGTCACTTCAATTGACAGTGTTTTTTTTTTTTTTTCTTTTTTGGGTTGCCATGTGAATTAGGTCTTTTGGGTTTTGTTGTTGTTGTTGTTTTCTGCTGCTTCTGTGGACAAAAGCATTGTTGGGTTTGCATTTATCTGAGATTTTATTTTATTTTTCCCCATCAAGAAAACATGTCGCACCTTCAAGATTTAGCAAAAGTTGCACATGGGTTAGCATTGGTGGTTAGAGAATCGATAAGGATGGGCTCCACAATGGGGACTAGGGAAAGCACTGCAGCAGCACAGATGTTGAAGAGCTTGGCAGGCACTGTGACAGACCTGACTGGTTTAACAACGGGGACCATTCACAATTACTACAGGGATGAAGAAGAAGCTCAACTTCAACAACACCAAAGACAACAGAAGAGCATACAGGAGGAAGAAGCTGGGGGGCCAATAGGGGGTTTTGTACATTGCAACGAGACTTCATCAGCTTCCAGCAGCAAATCCTATCTACACAGACAACTTGACAGCTTGTCGGTGATGAGGAGCAACAACCGAGAGGAGCCTTTGGTTGCAGCAGATGATGAAGCCGTTGGCAACAACACAACGGAAACTGCCTCCACCAGTGATGCAGCGACTGTTGGGAAAACCCCATTGTCTAAACCCGTTGGATCATTCACTCCTGTGAGTCCCCAGGGATCAAGGAATGATATTGATGTACCAATATCAATGACCTCACAGACAAGTCCGCTACCAAGTAGAAACCTAGATCTACGGCAAGAACCACCAAGCAGCAGGGATGGTGGAGCTTTGGAAAGCAGTCAGTTGCAAGGAACTCCAAGTGCAGGTAGATTAGGTTTAGGGGTTATAGTAAAACATACATGTATGTGTGTGCTAGGGTTTAGCATTCTTGATAACAAATTTCTGAGGATTTTGTGAGAAGCACTTGTTTTGACTCTCTTCTTATCAAACCTAACAAAAGGGATAGTCTTCAGGATATTCACTTGAAACGGGCCATTTCTTTTCCATTGTAGCACCTCACCATTAGTGTTTTATGGTGACTTGAAACATGTGGGGTGGCAGTAACTGGAGAAGCATCGAGGCCTGATAGCACTGTTGTAAGAGTGCCAGTGAAAAAGCGCAAAACACGAGAGCGGAATGTTCCTTCGACGCCCTTTGGCCGTGTCATGGGGTGTGTGCTTCCCCTCCCAATCCCCCTCTCTGTCTCTGTGACCCAGCTACCTTGAGACCTCAGACTCCACATAATTGCACATCAACAGTCGTCCCAAAACCCTAAATATGGCAATCTACTATGCAGTACTGAGGCCAGCTCTTTTGATGGGAAGTGGAGAAATATGCCTCATTGGTTGCCAGCCAATATTTGAGACCATGATGGAAGTCTGCTTAAATGACTCGCTCAGTGCTTACAGAGCTTTGCACTGCCAGATTTGCAGGGTTAGGAGCAGGTCTTGCATGGGGTACTTTCCAAGAATCAGCAAAAAGGTTATGGGGAGGACAGGGAACATTAGCACCTGGACAATCAGTGCTGTCACCATTTTTAAGTGAGGGAAATGCAGAACGACTTGCTGTTGCTCTCTGTCGCATGAGGGGAGCTGCACTTAAAGTGGGCCAGATGCTCAGCATTCAGGATGAGTCCCTTGTGCCACGCCCAGTAAGATCCCCATATGCTGTGCATGTGTAGATTCATGGTCGCATTTTTATGAGTGTGCCAGTAGAGTATCTTATGGGTGTGACATTTCTTGTTGGAAACAGCATGAGTTCAAGAGTTTGAGTACAAACCTGGCTATGATTGGTATTCAGCTAGAGCCAAGAAATCATCTCTTACTCGTTTTTTTGGTGACAGATTCTTGATGCCCTTGAGAGGGTGAGGCAAGGGGCTGATGTGATGCCAAGACGTCAGTTGATGAAAGTCATTTCTGCAGAACTTGGTCCAAATTGGCGTGATCGGTTAGAGTCTTTTGAGGAGGAACCCGTAGCATCAGCTAGTATTGGGCAGGTATGCCTGCTTGCACCCTTTGACTGATAACAATGAATGTCTGAAGAAAGTAAATATTACATCTGAGTTTCATTAGGCTAGACCACATTTGTTATCCTTTGCAGGATCAACACTTTGACACTTAACCAATGGACCAGTTGTGTTCTCCCCTTGCACAAAGATGTGATGGATCTATTCCACCTGTAACAGGTACACAGGGCGGTGACAAAGTCAGGAAAGGTGGTGGCAATGAAGGTGCAATATCCAGGTGTTGCCAATAGCATTGATAGTGATCTTGAAAATGTGAGGCGCTTATTAGACTACACCAACCTCATTCCAGAGGGGCTTTACCTTGACCAAGCCATGCGGGCAAGCTCAAATCCCTCTTTTCCCCTTCTTTTCACTAATTGTGAAACTTTTGTTTTGTTTGCCTGAGTTTATAATTGTATTTTGGATATGAGCTAAAGTGCCAGTCTGAATTTTATGATGATTTTCTTTTTATTAGGTGGCAAAGGAAGAGCTTGCAAGGGAATGTGACTATGAGCTTGAGGCAGCTAATCAGAAGAGGTTCCGTGAGCTGCTGAGGCATGAGCAGGGTGTTTATGTGCCACTTGTGTTTGATGAGTTCTGCAGCAAGCGTGTGCTCACAACTGAATTTGTTTCTGGTAACACCACCTTTTTACATGCCCTTCCTCCAGCCAACTGTTCTCTTCAGTTCCTTATTCAACAAGTCAGGATAACCAGTGCTGTCCTTCTGTATGGTGGGATTGATGTCTTCACAAACTGGGTATGGTAGTATGTGCATGCAAATACTTTCAAAATTCTGTCTGGCAGTCACAAACAGGACAGGATCACTCATGTTGGAGCTCTGTTTTGGCTTATGATTGTCACAGGAATCTCTATAGACCAAGTAGCACATCTGGAGCAAAAGATTCGTGACCGTGTAGGGACCCAGCTGCTTGCTATCACATTGAAGGAGCTTTTCACTTTCCGCTTCATGCAGGCAAGTTTGTCTCTGGAGCCAGTATGTCTCATGTAGCTAAATTACGCTTAGTGTAGGACCACTGGATGGCATCAGCTGTTTGCTTTCTTAAATCTGAATCTGTAGGTGAATCTGCTGCCAGCACAGTTGAAACTTGCAATGTGACTATCCAGAGAGAGGGGTGTTTGGAACTGGACTCTTTGATTGAAGTTGGTTGCTGATCTCTTGGAATTGTTGAAATTGGGGGATGGAGGGTACTGCATGGGTTAGGTGCAGTGGGGTAAGGGCCTTGTACAAAGGTCTCAGTGCATACAAAGGACTGACTTGCTTGAATAATGGACAGACGGATCCCAATTGGGGTAACTTTTTGTATGATGAAGCCACGGATGTCATCAACCTTATTGATTTTGGGGCTGCCCGAGGCTATCCCAAGCATTTTGTTGATGACTACTTGGAAATGGTATTCACTTTCTTTACCTTTCCTGTCTTTTCTGTGGTAGTAGCAAGTCCTTTTCCACTGTTTTTGTTTCCTTGCTTGGTGTTTATTCTGCAGATGACCAGCAGTGATGAAAGCTTATAACCACAGCAGTACCAACACAGTAGAGTCTCCTCTATGGTTGCCTTCTAGCATATGCCTGGGGTTTAGTATTGGAATTGCCCTTGGGGAAGGACCATTCTTTCAGATTTCTCCACCATTCTTCTCATGCTCTAGTGTCAATATTGCCCTGGTTACTCATTGATCTGCATTTTCTGTTCATACAGGTACTTGCATGTGCAAATAGGGATCGAGCTCAAGTTCTTGAGATGTCAATACGGTTAGGCTTCTTAACAGGAAAGGAGTCAAAGGTCATGTTGGATGCTCATACAGAAGCTGCTTTTGTGGTTGGCCTGCCCTTCTCAAGGCCTGGAGGATTTGATTTCCGGACTGCAAATTTGACACAGCAAGTTACACAACTCGGAGCCACCATGCTTCAACACCGACTCACGGCCCCACCTGATGAGGCATACAGTCTACACAGAAAGCTGTCAGGGGCATTTCTGGCTTGTGTAAAAATGGGTTCTGTTGTCAGGTGTAAGGAGATGTTCTTGGCAGTCTATGATAATTACAACTTTGCAGTCGAGGACACGAATCTTCAAGCAGGTACCCAATGATAGTTTCACAGTTCCATGTGGAGTCCAAATTTTTTGTAGTATAAAATCAAGGTAATTCATACCTCAAATTCACACATCACCAAGGTTCCCCATCAAATAGCATAAGCCAAATAAATTCCAAGTGGAATTGTAGGTGATATAAAAGGCATTACCAATTTGGTAGCCATTACAAAGATGATGTGTCCTGTGCACCTAATTTTTGCATGTATGTCAGTATGCTTTCAGTGGGTACTGTATTGCTAGGTGCTATCTCTACTGAGGAATTTCCCTGGTTCACTAAGCTCAAAGAGCACTCACAGACATATTGACAGCATCTTCAGACGAAGAAATAAAGCTTTCAGAATTGAATATTGCCACTACACATTCGGCTACAGCTTCCCTTCCTCCAACTTGTGATATCCCTTCAGCAAAGATCTGCAAGATTGGATTTACTCAATCAAAACATTAGTAAGCATTTGAACTTATTACAATTACATGAATTTCAAACTTTCAACCCTAAATCACAAACTCCCTGAGAGGTATATCATTGACATGTGCCACTTTGTGACTTGACTTTCCAATGCAAGTAAGCGGCTATACCACCAAACTCACACACTGGCATTCAATTGCAACCTGATAGGCTCCATAATTGCAAGCAATAAGGCAGGTAGACACAATGATGCAAAACTTGGAGCAATGGAACCACATGGCACAGCTGTGTAGTTACAGGACTTATCTGACAAAAACCACACCTTGATCCTCAAGACCAGCTTTATTTCATATAATTAGAAAAAAGCCATACTGCTAAGTCAAAGTACATACAACTCAGTGCAAAAAGTTTCACAGGTCTCATGGACACAAGGACGGACTGATAACTTACAGCCTCAAACCTATTCATAAAGTGTGCACATTATCCTGTATTGTTTGATTTGGGATGCACTCCCAGTTTTTCTTCATGCAGTAATAAATAGCAAAAGGACAAGAAGCCAGCTCTTTGCACCTATTGAAAACCATGTTCAAGTTCCCACTCAATATTCAGCTCAAAAGCTTAGCCAGGTCATGCTCATCTACAACCCTCAACAAAACCTCCCTATCCAGGGAGGCAGTCTTGCTCACACTCACTAACTGTGGTTCATTCTCAATCAGCTTCAAATTGCCAAATGCAAACCCAAACACAGATTCTCGTAGGCTTGGATTCTCCACCTTCCCACACACCTCAAGCAGCAGCCTCAGCTCCAAGGCTCCTGCCAAAATCAAACCTGCTACCATCTCTCCAAATTGCTTTGGAGCCCTAGGGGCATCCATAGCAACATCCTCCAGCTGCTCTGCTATCTGCAACACGCCTGCTCTCAAATCTTGGCTCGAAATTACTGCCTTTGCATTCAAGTGAACCAAAAGCTTCAACACAAGTGCACACTCACGGTCCCTCCTATCCAGTGCCAAGAACAATGCCATCCGCACAAGCTCCGGGTAGAAATCAGGAGCCTTCAATTCTTCTACACATAGCAATGCCTCATTGAGATCCACAACCGAGAAGAACTCATTGAGCAATGACTCTGTCTTTTTGGGTAAGTCAGCTGCCAATCGTCCAGTCAGTTGTGGTTGTGCTGGAGGAGGTGGTGGCATCCTAGTTGTCTCCTTTGCAAACTCCTGTGCAGGACTGCCAACTGGATCCTGTCCTCCCTGAGGTTCGGCCAAAGGACCACTTTGCCTTGAAAGTAAATTGGATCCTGCATTCCCACTTCCGATCAGAGCACTGGGTTTTCCCAGAAACCCATAACCTCCACTACCTTGAGGAAGTACTCTGGGGCCAACCCCAGTTCCTTGCATTGGTGGTGCTGGATAACGGCTGGCAGGAGCAACGGCCCCCATCCCTGGCATTGCCATTGGCACTGGAAGCACCCCCATGGTTTCTCGCTTTGTCTTGCGCCCTACACCTACTGTTTCCCATCCATCAGCCTCCAAACCTGCCATATAACCCATCAACAGAGGTGCCCCTGGCATGCCTCCTGCTAACCCAGCTGACATTCCAGGCATTCCTGGCATGCCTGGCATCATGCCTCCTGCACCTGGCATGTAGCCACCAGGCATATTTGCAAGGCCAGGTGCATTTGGTGTCCGCCCATTCCTCATTTGCATCATGCCTGGACGAAGCCCTAATTTCTGTTCTGCCTCCGCATGAATTTCATTGATCCTCTTGGCTTTCACTTCCTCCCTCCTTGGAATCCACTTGTTAGACCGCAGATCCAGTATGTCCCGCACCATGAATTTGATCCGCACGGGCAAGGCTTTGCTCCCTGAAAACTCCTTCAGCCGTGCAAAATAGCTATCAAATGCAACTCGGGACTTGGCGCTCTCCTCCAGCTGCTTTCCTACTGTAGAAAACAACTGACACAGAGCTTCCACATTCTCTTCAGCAGGTGCGGATTTGGTATCTGAGCCAAGCAGCTCTTGAATGCAGGCATGTACTATCTTCTCCGGCAACATCTTCTGTTTGAAGAGCTCTCCGATGAGTTTGATGTTTCCCAGAGTCCGCAGCTTCACCAGCTTCTCCTTGTCGGCCCGTTCTCGCACCTGCTCCGGCTTAGTCATCTGCTTGATTTCACCTCGCAATGCATCTGCACCTTCGAACTCCTCCTGACAAGTGTTGAGCAGCACCCTGCGGAACGTTACCGGTTTCTCACCTGCTTGTTCCGACGGGAACTCGGGAAGCTCCTTGCTCAGATTGACGCACAATTGCGCATACATGGAGCAGAAGTTGGGCTCCAAGACAGCTTTGTCGAAGATGAGCGAAATCACTCCCTGCAGAATCTCAGCTGACGAAATCCCCGCCTGCATCATCTGCTCTAGCAGCACATCGTACTTCTCCGGCGTGAGCTTGTTCAAGATCCCCTTCACGGTTCTGAAAACCTTCTCCTTCTCTGATTGTGCACCTCTGCGAGCCGACCAGGGATTGGCAGCCTTGGCAATGGTGGTGACAGCACGATTCTCCGAAAGAGGGTTGTTCTCCGAGGGCTGTGGCGGCTGCTGCTGCTGCTGTAGAGGCAAGGAAGCTTGCGCATTGGTTTGGTCCTTGGATCCCCTGCTATTGTTCTCATTCCGGTTCCGCTCGTTCCCTTCGTTCTTGTCATTCCTCTGCTTGTTAGGGGTTCTCTCCCGCTGCTGCTGCTCCCGGGCCGCTCTGTCCTGCTGCTGCTGTTGCACGGCGGACTGAGGAGGAGGCGGCGGGGGGTTGCGAGCTCTCCAGTCACGCGAATCAGGCTCCGCCGGCAAAGCTACAGGCTCTGCTGCTACTCCCATCCCTCTCGGATCACGTCTAGTCCAGTCCTCCTCTTGAGGGAGAATATCGCCAGCGGACATAAGCCCAGACAAACCGGCTTCCACAAGCTCATCAGGCGCCTGCGTCCAAAGCTCCTGAAACTGCAACAAACCATCTCGCGTGTAACGGATCCGCTCACGTCTGCTACTACTACTACCGCTGCCACTACCGCTACTCACCTTACGCAGTCCGGAGTCAGAGTAATAAGACCCGGGAGGACCACCGGCACCGAAAACCCTGGGAGCTTTGTTCACGTTAGTCGTAGACGACAGAGCGCCGGCAACATCGTCAGATACTAGAGAAGAAGCAAAAGGCCGTAAAGAGAAAGCAGCAGGACCACCACCAGGACGCAACGAGACAGAAGAGGAAGAAGAAGATGAAGGTAAGGGCACTGCAGCACCGCCATCCATACTTCCAGCACCGAGTTCTCGCAGTGTGTGTATTTTCAAGTGAAGTATCGAGTAGCTATCGAGCTCGTTCCTTTTGGAACCCTGACTGGCTCCTGCGAGAGAGCTTCTCTCCTCGCGTGCGTACGCGTCTGTCCTCCGCAGAGACTACTACTGGAGCTTCTCTCGCGTACTCGTCTGTCTTCCGCAGACACTACTACTGCGGTGAGTTACGATACGAGTTTGGTTTGGAGACAAACAGGGAAGGGTAAAACGCACACACAGAACTTGGTGGTTATGGTGAGTTGTGAGCTAACCCTATGAGCGTTTGTTGTTGCTGTTGTGACGGCAGGCAAGCGTGTTTGAAAGAAAAACCAAACCCCCCAAAAAACGAGCATCTGAAATTAGGTCTGGAAATGGAGGTTTTTCAGAGATGGAACCAACTACGTTATATGGACAAGGTAACTAACTGGCCAGAGCTGCTGCTGGGTTCCCGAATGCTCGGTTACCCAATGTAGTTGAGCTGATTTCATCATTTGGAATCTACTTCTCCAGTGGGTTACCGAATGTAGTTGGAGCCCATTCCAAAATTCGGAATCTACTTCTCCAGCAAGAATACGTTTGGTAAACCGGCAGCTTGAGCCAATTATTGAACATAATCAGTTGTGGAGGGGGGCACCTGAGTAAGACACCAAAACCCGATATCTTTTCATCACTCAGTTTATTATATCCATGGTTAGCCACAACCAGTTTTCATCTTGATTAAGTTTGGTCACTTAAGTAATAATTTACTATATAAGCCCAAATAATTGGGAATGAATACCAAGTTATGAACTATTCATTACTTTATTATGTTAAATTTAAAAAGTTAACATTGTTGGAAAACAAAATATTGGGCACATTTGAAGCCTTGAAGAGGACATGAGCAAAGTCCCAATGAATTTTTTGTAAGCATATTAAAGTTATACGCAAGCAAGGTGCCGCCTAATTCGAACTCTAATTCGACTCCTCATCACAATGCTCACCCCTAATGTGAGGTTATCTCTTAAGTGGCACACAATTGAGACAAATTCATTAAATTAAGGAACCAAAAGGTTTTAATGTGATTGTTGAGAGTGTGCTGGTTCACCAATGCCTAGTTGTGAAGTTTAGTGTATCTAGGCACATTTTAGGTTACACAAAATATTCCCTTTTTCTTTATAGAGTACAACAACTAGGAATCCTTCTTAGAGGGTATTTTGAAAGTTTCAACATTGTATTTCTTGCTGAATACACGTTGACGAGTCAAAAAATACCATGCTCCCGGTATATCCCTTTAACTCACCCGTGAGAAAATAAATAAAATAAAATGTCGGTTTGCCGCAATTGAAAGACCTACTACAATTTGTTTATTGCTTAAAGCTTTGATATTTGAAATTTGTCATAATAATTGCATAAGACTAAATAAAACATACTTTAAAACTACCTCATTTTTTTCCCCCCTAACCATCTATATGGACATGAAAAAAAAACATGTTATTGGGTTTCATGTTATATTTTGAATTATGTATTAATATACATACATATACCACTACCCCATGGCCAAGGAATAAGCTTTGGATTTATGCAACATATTTTAATAGCTAAATAATTTTTTTAATTCTATTTTAAGCTTCATTTTGAAAATGTGAGAAAAATATAAGAATAATGGTAAAGAAGATGAAGGTTCATCAATTCAATAATATCTCCCTCCCCCCCCCCCCCCCTTTCTCCCCTCCCCTTTTTTAATTTCCTTCATATGTTCTCGTATGGTTTTCCATAGTTCATCATTATTTATGTCAATATTAAATTTGATTTTATTATATAACATGGACATGAAAATGCACTTGTTATTATGACTTTTCATGTGTTTTTTAAAAAAGTATTGGAATAATAGTTATCTTGAATTATATATATGGGCTGCTTGAAGCCATAGGTTATCACATGTCTAAGTATGGTTTTTTTTTTAATTTTCCAGATTTGTGATATTGAAATCTGGTGAAATTTTCCAAAAAAATAGCAAAATTAGTTGAATTTTACACTAGAACAACACAAATGTCAAAACTTTCCCAAATTTTTTATGAGACAAAAATGTTCATAAGCTTAATATAATGCATTTTAATTAAAACTACATTGTTTATAAGTAGAGATATAATAAATTGTACATAAATGAATCATGATTTACAATATAGAAACATTAAAAAAATGAAAATACCCACATCCCATTTGTTTTGTTAATGGTTATTATTGTTTGAAAGCATGGTGAAAAAACAAGTTTCACATTTTTTTCAAGAATTTGATCATACTATTGGTACAACATGACATGCATTAAAGCATAATCATCTAGAACTTGTGGTTATTTCTTGGGGCATTGTGCATGATGATGGGAAACATGTTTGTTCAATTGTCATGGGTTAATCATGTGAATGATTGTAAGTATGATTAAATCAACATTAAAAACCAAGGTGCATTTAAGCATCAAAAGAAAAAAAAAAACCTAAATCGAAATAATTCAATTTGGGCTGCACACTATTATTACACATTACCAATGTGATCAATTGGTCAATTGATGAAAAAAATAAAAATATTAAATGACATTGCATGCAAATTGAATTTTGAATTTTGAATTTTGAGTGAATTGAATTGGATTTGTAATCTAATTGAGTTGAATTCCAATTCAACCAAGTTTAATTCAAATCACTTAAATAATTCCAAAAAAAAAACCTTGATACAAAAGAACAGTCAATTCTTATTAGTCTTAACTGATCTCTTTTTTAAATGCTATTTAAGTATTATTAGCTTGATATTAAGATATTAAGATTAAAATGACATCCAAAAATTCAGATGCCAAAACATGACTCTCATCAGCAAAGTTTTCTTTTTCGAGAAGTAGATTTTATATAGTTAGCCAAAAATATATTTAAGGAAACTAAGACTTTTTAAACCGGCTAAATCCTCTTATGGATGATCGCCACTTCGGATACATCACAAAAAATTGAAAAACTGCTGACTCATGAGTCATAACTCCAAATTAAAATATTTAAATCACTTTACACAGATGAGTTTAGGGTTAGGGTTTGATGTACTTGCTCTTTCTCCATCGGTTTTAGGTTTTTCTGCATCCTCTCTCTCTCTCTCTCTCTCTCTCTCTCTCTCGGTGTCTGTCGAGGGAGAGAGAGACAGAGGTTGAAGAAAGCGCTAGTGCGCGCGCTACAGAGGCACACTCAAAACCCTACAGAGACGCGGGCAGAGAAAAAAGGATTAGAGAATTCCTAGTTTTTTAGAAAAGACTTTATGAAAAAGTTTAGTGGTTGGAAGTATGGATGCTGCTTCCCTGTCTGTTGCACACTCGTCTTCTTCGGGCTCCGTCTCATTGCGTCCTGGTGGTGGTCCTGCTGCTGCAATTTCGTTTCGTCCTTTCACTTCGTCTTTCTTATCCGACGACGTGGCTTCTCTGTCTATTAATGGCAATAACGCTCTTGCCTTCGTTAATAAGGGGGCGCTTTCTGAGTCCCTAGCGTAATGGGTCAGCAGTGGTGGTGGCAGTAGCAGAAGTGAGCGGATTCGTTACACGCGAGATGGTTTGTTGCCATTTCAGGAGCTCTGGACGCAACCCGCCTGATGAGCTTGTGGAAGCCGCTTTGCCCGGGTTTATGTCAAGGGGCGACGATCTCCTTCAGGAGGATGACTGCACTAGACGTGATCCTGGAGGTATGGGAGGACCAGATCCTGTAGCTTTGCCGGTGGAGAATGATTCACGTGACTGGAGGGCTCGTAATCTCCCGCCTCCTCTGCAGGCCGTCGTACAACAGCAGCAGCAGCTGCTGAGAAACCCTAACAAACAGAGGAATGACAAGAACGAAGGGAACGAGCGGGACCGGAATGAGAACAATAGCAGGGATCCAAGGACCAAACCAATGCGCAAGCTTCCTTGCCTCTGCAGCAGCAGCAGCAGCCGCCACAGCCCTCGGAGAACAACTCTCTTTCGGAGAATCGTGCTGTCACCACCATTGCCAAGGCTGCCAACCCCTGGTCGGCTCGCAGAGGTGGACAA
Source organism: Sphagnum contortum (assembly GCA_963920785.1). Classification (NCBI taxonomy): domain Eukaryota; kingdom Viridiplantae; phylum Streptophyta; class Sphagnopsida; order Sphagnales; family Sphagnaceae; genus Sphagnum; species Sphagnum contortum. The sequence continues at coordinate 8,345,143 of OY987288.1, forward strand.
TCAGAGAAGGAGAAGGTTTTCAGAACCGTGAAGGGGATCTTGAACAAGCTCACGCCGGAGAAGTACGATGTGCTGCTAGAGCAGATGATGCAGGCGGGGATTTCGTCAGCTGAGATGCTGCAGGGAGTGATTTCGCTTGTCTTTGACAAAGTTGTCTTGGAGCCCAACTTCTGCTCCATGTATGCGCAATTGTGCGTCAATCTGAGCAAGGAGCTTCCCGAGTTCCCGTCGGAACACGGAGGTGAGAAACCGGTAACGTTCCGCAGGGTGCTGCTCAACACTTGTCAGGAGGAGTTCGAAGGTGCAGATCCATTGCGAGGTGAAATCAAGCAGATGACTAAGCCGGAGCAGGTGCGAGAGCGGGCCGACAAGAAGAAGTTGGTGAAGCTGCGGACTCTGGGAAACATCAAACTCATCGGAGAGCTCTTCAAACAGAAGATGTTGCCGGAGATGATAGTACATGCCTGAATTCCAGAGCTGCTTGGCTCAGATACCAAATCCGCACCTGCTGAAGAGGATGTGGAAGTTCTATGTCAGTTGTTTTCTACAGTAGGCAAGCGACTGGAGGAGAGTGCCCAGTCCGGAGTTGCATTTGATAACTATTTTGCACGGCTGAAGGAGTTTTCAGGGAGCAAAGCCTTGCCCGTGTGGATCAAATTCATGGTGTGGGGCATACTGGATCTGCGGTCTAACAAGTGGATTCCAAGGAGGGAGGAAGTGAAAGCCAAGAGGATCAATGAAATTCATGCAGAGGCAGAGCAGAAATTAGGGCTTCATGCAGGCATGATGCAAATGAGGAATGGGCAGGCAGCAAATGCACCTGGCCATGCAAATATGCCTGGTGGCTACATGCCAGTGCAGGAGGCATGATGCCAGGAATGCCCAGAATGTCAACTGGGTTAGCAGGAGGCATGCCAGGGCCACCTCTGATTGGGGGTTATATGGCAGGGTTGGAGGCTGATGGATGGGAGACAGTAGGTGTAGGGCGCAAGATGAAACAAGAAACCATGGGGGTGCTTCCAGTGCGAATGACAATGCCAGGGATGGTGACTACTCCTCCTACCAGCAGGTATGGAGTGCCTGTAGTGCGAGGAAGTGGTGTTGGTCCCAGGGGACTTGCTCAAGGTAGTGGGGGTTATGGTTTCCTGGGAAAGCCCAGTGCACTGATTGGAAGTGGGACTGCACAATTGAATTTGCTGCCAAGGCAGAGTGGTTATGTGGCTGAGCCTCAGGGAGTACTGGGTCCACTCATTAGTTCTGCACAGGATACAGCAAAGGAGACAGTGAGCTCATTGCCACCAGCAGCTCAGCTCCAACCAGCTGAATTGCCAGCAACTGATTTGTCCAAAAAGACGTTATCATTAGTTGAGGAGTACTTCTCTGTTGTGGACCACAATGAAGCATTGCTTTGTGTTCAAGAATTGAAGGCTCCTGATTTTCACCCAGAGCTTGTGCAAATCGTATTGTCCTTGGCTCTGGGTCAGAGAGATCGTGAATGTGCACTGGTATTGAAGCTTTTGTTTCACTTGAATGCAGAGGAAGTGGTATCAAGGCAAGATTTGAGAGGGGGTGTGCTGCAGATTGCAGAGCAGCTGGAGGATATTGCTATGGATGCCCCTAGGGCTCCAAAGCAATTTGGAGGGATGGTTGCAGGTTTAATTTGGGCAGGAGCATCTGTTTGTTACTGATATCCATGATTTTTCTAACTTCTAGTATCTAGACAAAACTCTATTAGTGCAGGCATATGCCGTAAATGATTTTTTGTACTCAATTGTACTCAGCAATCCAGCTCTGGGATTCAGCAACTATCCCAAGAGTCCAAAGGCTTAAAACATTTTTGACAGTGTTCTCAGACATAGTGTGCAGGTATTGTCATGACTCATGTGCCTCGATATGTCAGATTCTGCAAGATTAGAATAGTCAAGAGTATGTTACATAGATTCATTAGGCTTTGTCACCATCTTGTTTCTCTCTCTTTTCTTCCTCAACTCTTGTTTGCATTGTTTTACCTCTCTCTCTCTCTCTCTCTCTCTAATATTCTGAAATGAATCTGGATGCTTAGAAATTGACATGCAGTTCTTGGATAAGGCTTGTGACTTTCATCTGAGCCATATGCTTTCTTTCAGTGGCCTGATTTCTGCTCTCTTTTTGTGTGTTGGATTCAGTGTGTGTCAGAGTGACCAGTCACCTTAAGGCTTGTACATATGGGTCCCATGAGCTTTGCAATTAGTGCAAGTCTGGTGGGATAGCAGTCAACTTTGCATGGGAGACTCAGTTGCATATTGCATGTTTCAAGCCAGATACGCTTGTTTGAACAGTAGGAGCTTGAATAAGGATACTTGATTCTGGAATTGGATTTTGTTGACAACTCATCGCAGTGAGGTAGATTTGCCTGCAGGTTTGTACGGTAAGGGATGATTTTCTGTTTGTGACTTCATTAGTCAGGTCTTCGTTTTTTCCTTTTCCCACTCTGATGCATCCAGCTCTTTAATCCCTTTTGAACACTGCAAATTATGCTGTTTTCCTTGCCTTATCAACAATGAAGAGGTGGCAGTGGGGAAATTAGCTGCTAAGGTACTTGCTTCTTTCTCTTGGTATATATTTCTATATACCTTGCTCTTTTTGTGGCTGTGAGTTTGATTGATGTGTGAGTCTTCATTTCTTGCTTGTTTCTGTGAGCTTCATTGATGTCAGAGTCTTCATTTTGCCTGCTTGCATTTCCCCTGTGCATTAAAATATGGTGCACCACTTAGTGAAGCTCTTATTTATGAGGAGCTTCCCTATTGCTGCCAAATTCCCAATTCCTGTTTGTTTTCTCTTCCTGTGCAAATTCTTCTGGGGAGACAACTTGGGTTCCGCTGCAAACAACCGGGTCGGCTGTGTCCCAAAACCCTAAAACCCTCTCTGAAACCACATCAGTAGGTAGGGAGCATGCCCTTTTCATGTTATTACTAACGATGAGTACTGGTTGGATGGATGAAAAAGGAGGCGACCAGACGTTGGAAAACCTTGCGAAGCTCTGTGTTTTTCTTTCCTCTTTCTGCCTTCTTGATGTTATTAATAAGGGTGAATACTCTCTTGATGGATGAAAAAGAAGGCGACGTGGCGTAGCTCCGTGTTTTTCTTTCCTCTTTTCGCCTTCTTGATGTTATTACTAACGATGAGTACTCTCTTAATGGATGAAAAAAGGCGGCCAGATGTTTTAAAATCTCGCGCAACTGCTGAATTTGTTCTCTTTTACAGCGTTTGTCGTTGTCTCTGGGCCGTGTGTAAGACGGCGATCGCTGTGCACCATCGCCACGATTGTGGTGAGCGGGTGTTCCAAAACCCGCCGAAGAAGGCTAGCCACCATGGCGAAACAGATCAGCGAGATCAAGGACTTTTTACTGACGGCGCGGCGGAAGGACGCGCGGTCCGTGAAGATCAAGCGCAGCAAGGATGTGGTGAAGTTCAAGGTGAGGTGCAAGAAGTACCTCTATACGCTTTGTGTGTTTGACAGCGATAAAGCGGACAAGCTGAAGCAATCCTTGCCCCCCGGCCTTACTGTACAGGACTTGTGATACAGCAACTGCCTTTGCCGGCTGCCTGTGGCGGTCAACAAGCAAAGCTTGCAGAGGAAGAAGAAGAAAAGAAGAAGAAGAAGAGGGGAGTGACATGGAGAGAATGGTTTGAACAACTGTGAGTGTGTTGGACCATTTTCTTGTATCTTTTTACTGCCTTCACTTATATTTTGGCGAAGGGCATAGTCAGGATTTGAATTGCTGTAGCGACATTAGAAGACTTGGAAGAAGTTTAGATATTTGTACTGAAGGAGCTTCTCTGTGATGTGGTTCTTGAATCAAAGTGAGCTTCCATGAGAAAGTCATTATTATCAAGTTGTCTGTTATCCTGCATGTAGTGCTGACCTTTTCGCGAGTCTCGCTTTTTAGTGTTGTTATCTCCTGAGCCGCCTTCAGCTATGTCTAGGCCTTCAACTTGAGTTTCAAGCTTTGCCGCCAGTGTTTGTATAGACCGGTTGTTTGGAGACCAACTCTCATAGATTCCGTTTTTGTTCCCGTCGAGGTACAAGAGTGTCTTGACCAAGCCAGTGGAGATCTTTGAATTTCCGTAAAGGAGAATTCCGTGTAACTCGAGGAGCTTCCGTGTGCAATCTTCTCGAAGGTTCAGGGTTTATTGTAAACCCTAAACCCGTTGAGATTGCAATCTAAACCCTAAACCTATTCGAGTCTGGAGCCAGAAATTCGACTTTATGGGGTATTGAAGTGACCTGACCCTAATGAAAGGCAGTGGACCCCTCTAACTGGGGCTGTGACTGTCTTGACTTACAACCCTATTGAGTCGCCCTGTGCACACATTCCATCAATTTTTTTGTATAGTGGAGCAGGGCATTACCCCACATGAAAAATCTCTGAGATTTTCATTTTTGGTATATTTGGAGGTACTCTTACAGAGCATAAAGTCCCATGGGGCATTTTGGAAAACAGAATAGCCACTCCTGCAGGCATTTCGTTTTTGGAAATGCCCTCCATTATTGTTCCGTGTGATACTTGGCAAGTTCCCCTTGGATGTCCCCACCAAAAACAGAGTCTATTTTTATGGTCAGTAACACTATCAGAGTGGGGGAGTTCTGGAATTAATCCTCAGCTCCACCTCAGCCAGGTTCTTACTTCTAGATCTCTCCCCATTTTGAGGGCATTATTACTCTACACATAAAGCACATGCTCCACTCATACAGCAGGACCTGCTGCAGAATGGGTTCCCCATTGTGCTGATGGGTGTTTTGCAAAATATATATGTACAGTAGATTTTGAAATTGAGGCTTCCATATGCCCAACTAATCCCAATCTGTATGATGTTCAAGAAATAAACACTCATCTGAACTTTCACTGTGACATGTGAGTCGTGACAGGCATACTCTACATGTCCCAAAGGTACCCAATTCAAGAAAAGTAACTCCTATCTTATGCAGAACATAACATCCAGCAGAAGTTCTGGCAGAAGTCACACATCACAGCCAATCCCTGCCATGGAACTGCTGGAGACCGCTTACCGCAGAAAATGATTTGTAAACCTGCTCCATTTAATCAACATGGAGTTGATTCCAATTGACCAAAGACAAGTAGTACACCTATGTCTAGATTATTCATATTAAAATTCTGGTCATCAAACCCCTGCTGCGAGTCAATTTCAGAACTTAATCCAGTTCCTCCGCCCACTAAGTGAAGTGGTTTGAACATCTCCTTCAAGCATTGGATGCAATTCAGTCACATTCAGTCTTTAATGCTCTGAGCAACCTCCACCTTAGAAGAGTCACATGAAAATACAATCCAAATGTCCAAGCCTTGGTATCTATCTTCAAGAGCTTCCTTGTCACTATACTAAAATAAATTTCATCTAGCTTCAATGAAGTGCTAAGTCTGGTAAGTACACAAACTCATTCTTCTGATGTTGGATCCAGATCTTGCAACCCCATCTGCCAAGGGCCTTTTGATTCACATCACATCCATTCACAAAGACCATGCCTTCATAACTGATTACCTTCCACTAGATTTGCATCCTCATCAATACTGGCTGGAAAGTAGTGCTCCAGACAAGCCATACCTTGTGTAACCAATCAAACTTCCAGTTTAGGACACATTACCTCTGCTGGCACTAACTCATTTGCAAGGGACGTCAACTGGAAACTAACCCAATTTTTTTGTCAAATGGAAGACATCAGGCTGTCTTATGAAGGTTTTGATGGCAAGGCTCTGTAGTTGTTATCCTCACCCAGTGTCATTGGGTTTCGTTTAATGACATACTCAATGAAAAACACTGCCATAGGAACTGCAACCAATAGACCCCACACTCCAAGTGTGTGCTCTGCAAAAACAAGAACGCCAAGGGCCAATAATGGATGCAGCTTCAAATGCGCTGCAGCAAAAAAGAATCAATAAACCTTCAGGCCCATGTATGATCAGAAGGAATGCAGTACTGTAAATGACTTATAATCTGGATAATAGGATCCTGCACAAGAGCCTGGAGCGTCTCTGAGTCATCAGGAAAACAAAATGTGACATGAAAACCCAAGAAAATATCTAAAAAGGGCTGTGCAGTGCATACACCTGAATAAATAACAGGGTTAAGGATGTAAGCCTCAACAGCATGAATGAGAATCACCATGAGCACAACCAAACCCAGCTGCAATAGTCCAGACCTGCAATCCACCAACCAATCTAAGGCACATTCTCTAGGAACCCAATTTGTGTATCTTGAGTATTTTGAGATTCATGATGGAAGTCAGACTTCCTTATGGCTATCTTTGTCTTCCAACACTCACATAAGCTGGACTGTGGAGGTCAAAACAAATAGGGGGATAGGACAGATTTCTTACTCTGTGAATGCAACAAGGCCGATAGGAACAGTAGAAATGATGACCCCTACCACTGGCACAAAGGAACAGAGGAATACCAACACCGACAAGAATCCCAAACCAGAAACTTGCAAGACAAGAAGACCCAATGCTGTTAGGCCAGTGTTCACCACAGCTATGGCACTCTGTGCTTGCATTGCCTTCCCAAAAATTGCACCAAAAGTTCCAATCTGCATTTAAACAAGCAGAGGGTCCTGTAATCAATCACACCTCTCACCTCCATTTGAATTTTATGCTGGATATAGAGGGATCTGAATGGAAAAATCTAAGAGGAGAAAGAATTTTACCACAGGTGCAATTTCTTCGTACACAATGGAGAGACGTGATTGCTTAAGCGATTGCACACCTTGTCGTATTGCAGGCATATCCCAGACAAGCATGAAAGAAAAGATAAGGCTTACCAGACTCTGTCACCAGCAAAACATTCAATCAAGGTAATCAGTGTGAATAGTGGCTCAAATGGCACAATGCATCCCAACTTCAATCACTCAAGAAAGTTCTGGGACATAATAGTCAAGGCTGCAACAGTGCATTGAACACAACCACAGTCCACACCTGGTTTCTGTGCCAATCTCTAAATGTGGATAGGTTTCTGTAAAACTCATACATAAGGCTGTTATTTAAGAAACTGTAAAATGTGAGAAGCATAAAAAGCAACCTTGAAACAGAAAACCCCAAAATACCTCTGTTTCTTCAGCATCAAGGAGTAACTTGGAAGCAACATCCAGATACCGTCCTATTAGCCTAGCTAAACAAGTAATCGCGAATTGTACAACTGATGCCATGAAACATACCAATGTACCTGCAAGGCAAACCGACTGGTTGCAGAGATAAGTGTAGCTAACCACACCACCATAGCCCCTGCATACTCTTTGATCATTTGCTGCAGAGCCCTCAACCTTTGTGTTTTACTGCCTGCAACTGATTCCTGGCACACAAATTATTCATCTCCAGTTTCAATAATTGCTCTACGTCCTGAGCATCACAACTTGTGTACAGTTTTCATCAACAAAGAATATATCTGTGAGATTGCAGAGAAAAATCCACGATAACACTTTGAAGTGTAACAATTATGTCCATTCCAGCGAAAACAAAACAAGCATGACAAGAATGAGTGCAGTCATGGCCTTGTGAGTGTGTCTAACGAAGTATTAGATCATCATAGATGGCAGCGACTAGCTGCCATTCCTCCCCACTGACTTTCATCAGCTATCAACAGTGGGTGTAGATGATTATATAATCATCTCAAATTTCAGGTAAGCAAGTTCTAAAAAGAACTGGGTCATGAATTTCTGTCACAATTCTGGAACTAATGGGAAGACCAAGTCATCATGATGTTGGCTACCACATCCTCAAATCAAGTATGAAAAGGCCTTCCACACCTTAATGAACAACACACTCTTTCCAAGTGAGACAACACATGAAGATATTCAAGTGCTAGTACTCACCTGCAATTGAGAAACACACAGATCCAGACAATATTCTCTCAAAGTGGGAATGTGTTAAAGTTGGAGACCTACCATGACAACTGTATCAGGCTTGGTCATCACCAGCAAGAAGCGCTCCAGCTGACAAACACAAGATGCCAAACAGGATATAACCGTACTCTTCAGTATAATTCTGCAACAGATTTGGTGGAACAACCTGTATTCTAGTGTAGGATAGTGCCATGAGAGGAATACTCATAATCCAATGTGTTGTCAGAACCAGGTCATGAAAGCTTTAAGAAATACCTGATCAGTAACTTTCTCGCCCAATGCACTACGAAGCTTATCAGAGACCAGTGTATAAGGATCCTCATTCTGATTCACACAATTTCCAGACATTTGCAAAAGTAAGCATTCCATGTTCCTTCATGTCATCTTCGAGAAAAAGAAACCATCAAATCTAAGTCTTTGAAGAGAGAAGTAACCTGAGAACATGACAACTGAGCTAACACCAAATCACACCTCAAACTCTACTGCTCATCCAGATCTGTGCACCTCTAGGCATCGATGATAAAATGGCATGCACACAAAAGGACAGAATTCACCTGGATGTGCGCAATGACCTTGGCCCCTTCTTGTGTGAGGCGGGGTATGTACACAACACCAACACCAATGAGTGCCGCAAGAATAACAACATACATGGTGGCTACCAAAAGACGACGTCTGCCTGGCAAATAGTCCTCTGCCCATGAAACGACTGAATTTCCAACCACTGACAATACTACAGTTCCCATGATGATCTGTCCAGTGACACCAACATGAAACAAAGCATAATTTCTAAGCAGAGTTTGAAAGCACACTTTGACATCATGGCAGATGGAACTGAGAGATGCAACAATCTTAAACCATGAAGTGAATGCCACATGTCTAAAACTACTTAAAACCTTGTTTCTGGTGACTTGTACTGATTGATATGCAGACCTTGACTAAAACCTCAAGAAATTGCAGCTGAAATTTTCACAGAGAAACTCTGACAGGAAACTTTAGAACTTACCCCTACAAAATCATGCAGTTGGAACATGGTGATAACAACAGCAGTCCACACAGCAAGGCGCTGTAATGGGACATGCCTTGACAGAGATCCCAAGCTCAGAACAACATAAGGATATCGTCCTGCACCATTCATGGAGCTCATATTTGAGTCTGAGAATTCTTCACCAATTGTGGTATGAGGTGCAGCCGACCTTGCATCTGCATCCATTCTGCTGTCCCAGGCTGCAAACCTCCTTGTTGTTGATGAATGCTGGTTCCATGACCTGAAAACCCCAGACTTTTCTAGCACCTTATCCATGTTGCCTACCTCAACCTTGCCTGCTATAAGTTGCTCCCCGAACTGATACTGTTCAGTATCAAACCCTGGTTTCAGTTGAGCATCAGAAAGGTAAAAATACATAATAGAAACTCCATAATTCAAACATTTATATGGAGGTTTCTCATGCTGCCTCTGCAAGTTCACAGCATAACCCTACCATGTCGTTGATCACCTGCGCCCTGCTAAAGACCTAAAAGCTTTACAATCTCAGAGGACCATCCTCTCCGGGTCTACCACGTAGAAAACAAACAGAAACACGAATCTTGCTCAAAAGAGTTTTCAAAACCGCCTGCGAAGAAAGTACCTGGCTGAAACAAGGGCAGCAGAGGGAGAGCCGCGGAAACTGATACCCAGATCGCTGCTGCCGCTGCCGTCTCCCCCGCAGCCCTTGGAACAAGAAAGCATGCGTCAATCCGAGGCTACTAGGTCCAGTACGGGAGCAGGAGTAGGAGACGGAGACGCAATAACACGATGTCGAAGCACGAGTCGGACAGACTGACGACCCTGCCATCGCCACTCCTTTCTCTTTCCGCCTTGTCCTCTCTCTCTCTCTCTCTCTCTCTCTCTCTCTCTCTCTCTCGCTAGCTCGCTCACCCCACCGCAATGTGTTGTCCCTTCATCATAGAGTGAAGATTGTGATGAAAGTTCAAGACTTTGAAGTTTTTGTTATTTCCTCAAATACGTACCATAAGTACCTTTGACTGATGAAGACTGCTATGAAAGTTCAAGACTTGGAAGTTTTTGTTTCCTCAAATGTGTACAGTTCCTGTGACTGATGAATGAGGATTGTCATGAAAGCTCAAGACTTTTGAAGTTCTTTTATTCCTCAAATGTGTAAGGTTGTACATGTGATTGATGAAGCAATGATAAAAAACTTTTAAGACTTCAAAGTTTTCATTTCCTCATGAAATTGAAGGCATTTTTATTGTTTATCAATTTGTGTTTTATGTTAGCCTGGATGTTTAAAACTGAGCCCAAAAGCAAACAATACTTTTTTGTATACACATCAGCGTATATGTGGGCATAACTAGATAGTGATATATTTTCAAGCTAATTTTGCTAGCAGCAATTTGAGGGATTTTCATTGTTGTGTTATGTATTGTTTGCAGGATAATATTCGCTTAAACCACTTTGACCAAAAAACTATTTTCATCAATACTCAATCTAAGATTGGCTTTATAGTTGTGTCATGAATTGTTGAGGACATTTCACCTTCAAAACCGCATCCACATACCATTTGATTTTGGGCTGCTGAAGCTATTGCAACCAGACATGCACAAGAGACTTACAGAAGACAGTTCATAGCTAAAGGTTTGATGCCAAAGAAGCTGAATACACATGGTACACACACACAGGGGTATGCACACAAGGTACACACAGAAGAGGTACACATGCAGGGTACACCCTACACACACACAAGGTATGCATACAAAGGAAGATAATGCAAATAATTAACACAATTCTTTGGACTGTTGAGTTCCATAGTCTACTGATTGAAAACCATGTGTGAAGATTAGGACTTTGAAGGATGACAAAAGTAAGGTCACAAGATTGTTGTGTTCTTTACTGCTCGCGTGGAGATCGACCAGTTATCATAATGCCAGTGCCTTCATCAGTAAGGATCTCAAAAAACATTAAATATTTATAGTACTAAACTCCATGTTTTGTGATAAGTTATAATTTGGGACATTCATTGAAAAAAAAAAGTACAATCAAAGTATATTGTGATTATATCCAAATTCAAAATGCTTTTAAAAATAAAAAGTTATGTTCATATCCATTATGATTCTGTCATTTAATTCACATTATATTTTTGTATCGTAGAGTACATTGTTAGTGATAGAATGGAAAACTGTCATTTGAGACAGTACTTTGCCTCCCCCAATCATGCTGTCACCCATGTGTTGCATTCACACCCTGAGCAAGAGACAACACACGGCACTCAACCTTGGGGATCATCCCTCTAGGTACCACACCATCCTGTATGAGTTTCTGGACTCCTAATGTCTGTCTCCCTGACAAGAGTACTGATGTCCTACAAGTCAAGCATCACACCTGGCACATTTGTCATGAGAATGAGCTTTCTGTCCCTAGAGATCCTGCAATTTCCCCTGCTGCAGTGTCAGCATTGTTGTTGTTAGCTTATTCATCTTCATCAGCTACAACTGATGCAATGGCAAGCAGATGGCCATGAAGTATAAACGCCTTTCAGCAACACTGATCTCTCTGACATATCCTAAGCCTCCACTTACAGACCTGGCTGTTATCAGTTTGCCATCTTTTCCCACACATGCCAATAGCACAACGGCCTGCTCAATTGATCAGAGAAACAAGTGACTTGTTCACCTGTGAGATTGGAAGTTTGTGTGAGGCAAGCACAGTCAATTTGCTATGCTTAGAGAAGCTCGAGGTGAAAAACAACTCACTTGCATCAATCTTCAGAACTTCCCCATGGCAACAGCATCTCACAATCTTCATGACCCCAAACCTTAAATCCTCCTAAGACCCCAGAAACATCAAACAAACAAAGTCCCAAATTCAAGGAAAGTCAAAAGAAATAGCAAAAGAAAAAACTACTGACACACCTTGCCCACCAGCCCCATCTCCACAACTGCCTTTGTAGCAGCATCTATAACTGGCTATCCATTCTTGAATTCAGGTTTGGTGCCAAGCTTACCAAACCACTGGTTGATTTCTGCATCACCTCCATGAACCAACACAGGCCTCAACCCCACACAGGAAAGCAGCACCATATCTTTGATCACTCTTTCCTTCAGACTTTCATCTTTCATAACCGCCCCACCATACTTCACTGCCACAATCTTACCCTGGAACTGCTGAATTTAAGGCAACGCCTCTGATCAATCCTCTCTTTGCCACAGTAGTCAGATGCCTTCTCCACCACATCACAGTTTGCTGCTCCACCCATGCCTCCACTTGAAAACAACACTTCAGTAAAGACCTCCCTCCCCTTTCACACAGCCCTGTTACACTATGCTGGCCCAAATTCGGGGCACCACCAGCATCAGGACATGGTAAACATCCTCTTACTACTAATAGTACTCCTCCTCCTCCTCCCTGCACATCTTTGGCTAATAACACCAAAGAAGATTAAATACATATGTGCAGACAACTTCAAACATGTGCAGGCCAATACGAACAAGCAGATAAATTGGTGCAGAAGCCCAAACAGGGAATACTGCGGGTCCTTTTATTTAGGAGAGTTCAAGGGTTGGTGCAGTTTGCACAACTCTTTTCCTTTGTCCAGAAAAGGCAAAAACAAGATACAAACTCAAGAACTGCATTTTAGAGTCTGGTTGTCTCTTTAGAAGATTACTTACTTAGAACGTCACATTAGTCATCAAACAGCCAAATGATGGTTAGGACCTTTATTCCAGTCTGAAGACCTTACAGATAACCCATACCAATGGCTTCATGCAAAAAAAACATGTTGAGATGAAAGCCATCTACTTTGGCCAATGAAACCTGTCTTTTCTCTCATGATCATCAGACATGATCTGCACTACGGGACATCTATGTCTCCTCTTCCTCAGCAGAGCCCACTCGGTTGTGCTTCTTGGCATACCTCTGATTCCTCAAAAACTTCGGGTCCATCTGCATCAGATTTACACCAAATTCAACAAAGATTGGAACTCTGCCAGATTAGAACTTTTAGCAAATATCTCACTCCTTAAAAATTTTGCTGATTCCAACCATGTCACAGCTGCTAGTGTCAAAGCCATTTACTGGATGTACTACAAGCAGCACACACAACTTGTTGGAATACCAAGTTTGGCTTGTTTATTGGATGCCTGCATAAATATGTTTTTAAGTGCTATTGACTTGAACTTCATCAAGATGTGATGCCTGAGTGTAACTCTGATGGATAAGCCCTTGGTGTCAAATCTAAGCATAGCAAAATGGATAGGGGTTGGCAAAACGTAGCTCGCCCTAATATGCACATTTCTGGACAAAGTAGATTCAGTGAAAGCGCTTTCTGTCAAACCTCATCTTCTATGAAGCTATCAAGAAGATGAATGTAACAACACACCTACTTCTGTAAACTTCTGACAAATAAGAACACACCCACAAAACTTCTAATAGGATAGCCCACCAACAATTATAGAAACGATGCATATAAAGAAGTGATTTGTATCCCGTTTCCCTCCCTCACATATTGATGGTAGGGGGAAATCGTCTGTTCTTGTTCAATTCAGACGTACATCCTGATCAACTTATGTACAAGTAGTTGCATTGCAAAACGAATTTCATGCAGAGACAAATGATATACCCCTTTCCTGGAAGTGTACTTATGCTTCTTGGGCTTCTTGATGCCATTTTTGTGCGCTTTGTATGACTGGTTGTGAGCAGTATGATTCTTGGACTTCGCCATCTCTCCTGCATCCGAAAAAAAAAAAATCAACCTCACATTAGCATACAGAACAATATTCCTCAAAACCGCAAGCCTATTCCACCACAGTCTTCAGCAAGAAAAGAAAGCAAAAGGTCCACTTTCCAAGCTAGAAATACGGCACGTCTCAAAGACGACGCTTTCATATTCCCGCAGGATCGATCATTTCTCCAGAGGTAATATCGAAAACAAAAAACTGTTTCTAAGAAATCCTAAACGATTGCAACATGTACAGGCAGCGTAAACAAACGACAGAAAAATTGGAAGTAACTAATCTGCCAGGCAAGCGGCACACACACACACACACACACACAGAGGACGTTACTTACCGGGTTTCTGGGTTCGCCGACGACGACGACGACGACAGAGACGCTACTGCTGATGCCAGAGAAGAGACCACGACGTGAAAATAGCGCCGTGAGAAGGAAGCTCTTTAACCCTAAATCCTGCAACCTAATCGTGAATTGTAACCCTAACGTTAAATTCCGATCTTATGTCAGTGGTCGGTACCGGTGCCCGTGTTGTACCCGTAATGAAGTGCATCATTTATCACGACACCTATTATCCTCCTTCTAAGATTTCACAAAGCACCCAAAACACAACAAGGCCAAGGAAGAGGTTGGTGCAATATAGCCCTAGAGCCATGGAAATATTTCCATAAAATACATTTGTTGAACAAACATGCAAAGGACTTTTGTCAAGTACAAAACTCAATTTGAATTTGCTAAAGGTGGTATGGAAAGAGGTAAGAAGAAATCCCAAAATAATCATGTAGTGCATCCATCGACAATTACAAGATATTTTAGTGGTCATCAAAGGTATGGAAAAGGCAACCTTCCTTAATTGAAGTTCATTGAGGACCTTGCCCTCTACATTACAAAAAGGTATGAGGTGTTATCCCTATCAAATCACCTTAGCATCATCAATGTGTGATGCACTAAAACTCAAAAATTTGATTCCCCACTTGTAAGTAGCTTGTGAATGAGCACGTCTTGCATTGCCTTGTGAAGACCATAGAAGCTTATGTTCTACTTACCTTAGGTAGTTGTGTAATTGGTAATTGTTACCTTTGAGCTTTGGATGTTCAAGTTAAAATTTGACACATTTGCCTTTGTTCAAAATATTATTAACAAGGATTATGACCAAAGCATGTGTCTATAGAGCTAATTGAAACATTTAACATCATTAGAACAACTTTTGGCATAATTTGTGAAACCTTTCCTTACTCAATCTTAACGAATCGACAAGGTTATTGCCTACCTCAAAGGTGTCAATCTAAGCACCTTAGTAATTGCATTATACTAAATGGTCACAAGTGTCACTATAGCTTGATATGCCTTTTGCAAGCTTATGTTTTGATCATGTTATGTCCAAATCGTGCTAATATGCAACAAATGACACAAAATTTTGTGTTGGCATGAAGGAAATTTTATTTAAAGATGCCCAATGAGCTTCACAAAACATAATCACTTTGATTACAAAGTTTGGGAAAGGAAACAATAATGGGACAAGTTTTGCATTAAGGGGGTCTAAAACATAAATTGAAAATCCATATGAAAACTCAATCGGCAAACAAGGTTGTCCTTTTCCAAGAAACTTTCATTATTACAATTCATAATTTAAAAAATGTTCAAGTTGATTACATGTCGATTTTGATTAAAAGCCAATGGCCTGAACTTGTATATCATAATACCTTGGTGGTTTTGGCATAAGTTAAATTATTTTTTTAACTGTAATACCTTGGTGGTTCCGACATAAATTAATTTTTTTAATTTTTCAAAAAAAATTATAAATTTATTTGTAATTTGTTAAAATTTTGAAAAAGTTGCCTAAGATGTAAAAGTTTGATCTTTGGTCATTTTGAAGGGAAATATAAAATAGAGGTCCACCTAACTACTAAAAATAGTTGAAATTGCTTAGAACAAAGATATTTTACAATAAATTTATTCTTTATTTTCAAAATTATCATATTTAAAAACCCAAGCACTAAACCATGAAACAAAAGTTAAATTAACTATTTGGCATTCATGCCTAATCCGCCAAAATACTATGGTTGTATGCAAAATTTCTTGAAAATTTATCAATAAAATTACAAAAAATAGCTATAAAAAAAATAACATAACATTTTTTAAAAAACGAGCACCATACCAACTTTCAAGTCTTTATTTGGGTGTTTGTTGGTGAGGCTCTTGTTATTTTTTGTAATGCATAACTGATAAATGAAGAAGGATTACATGGTGGACTACCTATGCATGTTAGAATATCTCTAAAAATTAGAATTCCAAGCTAGTATTGAATTTAAATGATAAAAAATAAATGAAATATTTTGAAATTAATAGTTACTTGGTGGCTTGTTGATTTTGGTTTGGATGAAAACAAAGATTGGAACCCAAACTAAAGAAACAAAAAATGACAACATAACTTTGATTGAACTTTTTTGGGAATATTTAAAACATTTTTAGCGGAACAAGAAAATAACATGTATGTTAAACTTGGATGAAGTAAGCGCTAAAGTGGTGTGAAAAATGGGTTTGGTATAATAAACATGTGGTTTGGAATTTTGATGAATTGTATACGAAATTGTATCCATATTGATGATTTTTTTATTAAAAAAAATCGAATTAGAAGAATGAAAATGTGAAACTAATCCATGTTGCCTAATGGCTCACATTTCATAGGAGGAGAAAAAAAAATCTTTATAACTAAAATGTAGTGGAAACAAAATTTAGTCCAAAATTAGGATTATAATCATTCTTGAATTATAATTTCAAAATGTCTTATGAAACAACTAAAATGATAGAAAAGCAATGGACAATAGACACATATAAAAAACTAAAGTCAAAATATTTGAAAACCTCATGTGGTGAACCTTAAAAACTTGAAGTTCAAGTGTTGAAATGTCCATGTAACCCAAAATTAATTGATTTCAACACTTTCTTGCTGAAATTGACCATCCCATATGATATAGTTTATTTCCGAATAATGGAAGGGCTAAATGAATCTAAGTAGTTGAGTGCCCAACACATCGAGACTATGCAACTGAGGCACAATGTTAATGGATGTTGGGTTAACCCCAAATGGTTTAGTGACTAGCCTCCACCAAACTCCAAAAATAAGCTCAAATGGCAAAACTCACTTCAACCTTGATGATTCTTCCTAATGCATCATTCAAGGGAATTGAATTGAATCTTGCAGCACAATTGTGCTCCACCCTCACACAAACATTAAATGTAATCTAATGGTTCAATTCCAAGCTAAAATATAGTGTATAAAAATGGTTTGAAAGTAGGTTACATAGAAAGCCACTGAGACAACAAAAAAAGCCAAACCTTTTAACATTTTTTTTTCTCTGAATACAAGTGCCAAACAACAATTCTCTATGCACAGCTTTGGAAGTCCAAAATAGGGGGCTACAATCTTCACCAAGTTAATGTTATTTACAAAAGAAATGGTATTTAAACACCAATAACAACAATTTTCTCATAAATGGAGCAATCTCAAGTTGAGACCAAAACTTGACCCCAAAAAAATACATTAACATATTAAGTGGGGATAGAAAGTCCTTTTCCTCCAATGTTGGTAGCAAAATGAGTTTCAACTTGAGTTTTAATTTGCATCGATTGCCATTGTTATTAGTGTTATAACTATTCTGCAAAATATTTTGAATCTTCTACAATAAATGTTCATATTGGTTCTGTCCATATGGAAGAGAGTTTGTCAATCAAAATCAGATTTTGGAGTACAATTTTTGCATTAAATTTAGAATCTATGTTTAAGCAACAGCTTGCTATCTAACCATATTCTGTATGCCTTCAATCAAATCTTGGTTTCCATGCTAAAAGGTGTTATAAGTTCTTAATGGAAAAAAAATTGTTATTTTTGGAGCTTTGGAGCTTTCTTTCTCCGTTAAGCCCTTTATGCTTACCACATGATCTTCAAGGGGGGACTTTAAATAAGCCTTCGTCTAGAAATCTCCAGTGATGGGTGAGGGGAAAGAGTTTTGCTCAAGGATTTCACAACACAGACAACTGGCTAAAATCACACAAAAGTTCATCATGACCTCTGGTATTTTGTTATGCTCTGTTTCTGATATTCACAGTCATCTTTGACACTTCCCTATTTTGCAGATTTGTGCTCTGAGATACTGTTCCCAGCTCTTCAGACTTAGAAATAACAGTGCTGACTTAACCCATTTCAGTACTTCATTTCCTTCTTAGCAATAAATGAATAATCTCAATCCCATAATGGCAACACACCTGCTGGTCAGAAGCAGATCAATATGAAGTTGAAGTGAAATTACGGGGCTTAGACCACAACTGTGTGCTCCATTTGCATTCCATCTGCTGGCAGATTTGAGGAAGCATAGTGTTGCTGGTTGTCTGCCATAAAGCATGAGTTGCGCAGGGATAGAACACGGGGCTGCCACAGTTTCCACATCCGATCATGGCTAGCAGTCACCAGGAAGTCAGCTGTGGGAGACCATGCAACGTCGAATACATGATCATTGTGTGAACTGCCAGACACAGAAATGCTCAAAATATAGTCCAGATTAACAAGAAAGCATGCAGAGTTGCATGAAGGCCTAAGAACAAGCATCCTCCTACATATCAGACAAAACTTCTGGTGTAATTAGGTCAAAAGGCTGACATCTGTCACATGAATTCATGTTAAATCTTCCATGAGTAAAAGCAGACAGGTAATGAAGTAATGACCTGCGGGGAATTATTGCTGACTATTACATGTGGTCTAGTGTTCTATGCAAAACTTGGAGAGAGAACATCTGCAAACTCAGAGTAAAGAGAAGCTCCAACATAGAAATAGCAACCAACAGATTTGTAAAATCTCAATGTCTTTGGTTGAGGAGAAACCTGAGAACATGGCTGCATTCCCATGTTGATGTGTCAAACAAGCGAACCATGGTATCTCCAGATGTAGTGGCCAACAGCCTCCCAAAGGGTGAAAATGCTACACGCTTCACCTCTCCTGCATGCACTTGGAGCACTGCCACAGAGCTGCCCATGCGAAGGTCCCAAACTCGGCATGTCTTGTCATCACTTCCAGTTGCTAGATACATTCCAGAATCATCAATATCTACACCTATGACATCCTCTAAGTGGCCCCGCAAAGTCTGAACATCTTCTCCTGACCGTGGGTCCCAGAGCTTTGCAGTAAAATCAAATGAAGCAGTAGCTACCAGGTGACCCCCATGTGGCTGGAAACAAACTCCATATACTCCATGCCGATGACCCTGCATAATTGAACACTAATGTTTGGAAGCAATCCAAATTCTGAGCAGTAATACCTTAGCCCACAAAGCAATTGTTCAAGCTTGATCCGAAATAATACACACTGACTGGGTTCCAGAAGTGTTACTATACAGGACAAAAGCAGAATGATGTGAAATTTGCCAACCAGGCATGCCTGAGTGTCTTCACCCTTGGATTACTACCTCCTTGTTGAAGGTGGACATTTTAAACCACTGGAACTGGGAAAGAGGCAATGTGGTAGCCCAATTCTTCCCCCAAGGACTTGGAAGCCCTCAACTTTGTATGACCAATCACTACATTATAGCAGGGTTGGCTATTATGGATAACACCAACCATGACCTACTGGTAAATGCATAACCACTTGCAAGGTGGTCATTAGTCCAGCCACCAGGCTATCAGCGCCCTGCTATATAGCCATTACCCAACAAGTCATCCTTTGTCAAGGTTTAGTCACAGATCCATGGAAATTTGCACATTCCAAATTTTGGTCATCCAGGGCCATGTTCAGCTGTCATGTAAGTTCTGCAGTTGGGTGAATGCTGCTCATACAGAAATCAGAACTTCACAAAGAGGATATATCCCACTCACAGCTACTGGATCACATATCCAGTAATATAGGTGCAACACAAACAGACACATTGAAGCTGGTCTTTTTCCCTGGAAAGATGCTAGGGAAAAAATGTACAAACACAACCTCAAAGTATTTACAACCAAAAATTTCAATAAGGGCCATACCTTCAAGGTAGTGACAGAGATGCCCTTCTCAGCATCCCAGATCATGCTGGTTGTATCATCTGATGCTGTAGCCAACAGGTGTGTTCCCTCCTTAAATGACAATCCATTTACCTGCTTCCCAAGCAACACAACTCATAACTGCATGATGATATACAACGAGCAAATTCACATTCATAAACTCTTATTAGATTCAGTTTCACATCTGCTGAATCCCTCTAATCAACACTTACTCAGGCCTGGACAGTAGTTCCAATTATTCAGTTCCACACCCACTGGATCCCTCTAGTCAAAACGTACCCAGGCCTCACCAGTAGTTCCAATTTGGCCTAATGTCTAATGCAGATCTGAGGAAGCAGCATGCTTCTGGCGTACACAAAGAAACTCCCTAGTAGGTAAGACCTAAGATTGTCAAACAACTGAGTGAGAAAAGGTGAACTAAAGGGTCTGAAATGTGAGCTCTACAGCAGGAGTACCTCATCTGTATGGCTTTCCAGGACACGGACACACGCACCAGTCTCAGTGCTCCAAAGGCGGCATGTTTGGTCTGAGCTTACAGTTCCAACAAGATCACGCTTTGCTGGAGAAAATTTAACTGCATACAGTCCCAACAAGTGGCCTGCAAGCACTGCCACCTCCTCTTCTAAGTGGACATCATAGACTCGACACAGATGGTCCCATGATGCTGTTGCCACAAGGTTCCCTGATGGATTTACTGCAATTCCATGCACTGGACCTGAATGCATTGAGAAGCTGTGTGCAAGCTCCCACTTGGGTGCCCCTAGCCGCTCCTCCACTTTTGGAGGAGGCCGCCTTGTGGGGACTCTAAAAGAGCTGTACCCTGGCTCTGAACCACCATAACCCAGCTCTGAGAAGCTAAGGTTAGAAAGGTAACAGGGTGGATTTTCAGATGTTGTATCCCTACCAAATCCCTGTAGACCAGTTTCAGGGACATAGCCAGCACAACGCCTATCATGCTCCAGATCCCCTTGTGGCTCAGCTGGGCACGGTCGCATCACAGGCCTGCATTGCATGGATATGCCTTGCTTCAATGCTGTATTCTCAATGCTTAGACTTTGCACCTGGGCAAGAAGGTCCTGCTTGGTTTTCTCAAGCCTGGCCACCTGAACCTTGAGTCTTGCTCGCTCCACCATCACCTGTTGCCAACGCTCTGCCACTTTGCCTAATACATACTTCACCTGCAAGGTTGTTCGATGTTGTTGCTGAAACATTGAAACATCTGGAAGACATGGTTTGATTCTAGTAAACATTAATCCTCACTTCTTGTATACATCCCTGGTGGTTGAAGGGAAAAATATCGTCATGTATACTCAGAACTACTCCATACAAGAGATGACAATACTGGAGGTAAAAAGAATCATGGGAAGCCCTCTTCCTGCAAGTTCCCTACAATGCCACTAGCTCGACTACAGTTCTGCAAAGCAAGATCTGTTCTCAAGAGAGCTTTCCTAATCACCGTAATCCCAACACTATGCAATTTGCAAAGAGCCAAAGGTGTCAGAAAGTGTGGTATTGCTTCCCTCAAACCTGTTTCAGTAAATATTTGAGCATGGAAAGAAGAAACATACTGCTTGACAAAACCTGCAGCAGAAAATGAGCTTCTTCTACCCCACCCCTGTGCATAACCAACACAATGCTAAAACACTTCTACATGGGAATGATGGGGTTGAGTATCAGCAAGGTATCCACAACCTGGAGATCCTTCTAAATGAACAGAACTAGATGTCTGGGGGGCATTTGCAAAGAGTGCACAGAGATGAGAAGCCAGCCCAACCAAACTGACCTGAACATCTTCATTGTCGCCACTGTTGCTAGCAGCACCAGCACCTCCCACGTTCTCCATCCCAGGGCCTGCCATAGTCTTGGGTGACTCTCGCTGTGGTGGCTGTTGCCCTTCCTCACTGATAAGCCCTGAGCTCCCTCCTCCTCCTCCTCCATCGTTGTTGTTGTCGTCAGCTAAACCAAGGGAGGGGGATTGTAGGCCGGCGTCGTGGTCGAATAGGGCGACGAGGGCGGAGGAGCCCGGCACTGGCGAGCGACATACAGGGCAAGCGGTTTCGGAACGGAACCAGATGGCGGAGCACGGGTGGCAAAACACATGGCCGCAGCTAGTAATCCTGGCTTTGGCGCCCTGGCCCGTGGCACTCTCGAAGCAGATTTTGCAAGTGAGCCCCATCCGTCGGCCGCTCCTCCTGTCCCTTCCCTCCTCCTCGTCCTCCTCGTACTACTCCGCCATCCCTTTCTCCTCCCAATGCCGCTGCCGGAATACAGCAGAACGGGAAGCCAGCATCTCAAACCTCACAGACCACAAACCCTCGATTCTGGATGACGCTCCATGTGAAAAACCCTAATTGCACATCGACGTCAAACCATCGCCTCTCAGCAGCAGACTTCAGACAACAGTAGCACCATACAACAAGCTCTAAGGCTCTTGAAGGCTCCGTCTGCACAAACTCCCGCTTAACACATCCCCGCACAGAACCTAGCATCTCACAAAAAAACAAACAACCAAGAAAAAACACCACCAGCATTACCCAATTCTGTTCAGACTCACTCACAGGGTTTAGGGCTTTATACAACCGTACAAAACATGGAAGAACGTCTTTAGGCATGTGTATACAGACCCCTACCTTCCTTCGTGCGTCCCTCCTGTATTCTTCCGCTTTCTACTTGGCTGGCTTGCTTCATACGGAGGTCCTCTTCCCTTTTTCTCGTTTCTTTCTCTCATCAACTGCCACCAAATCACCAAAGGAATTTGCAAGAGTTTTCAGGATTTCAACGTCCAAGAACTGATCACGAGTAAACTCCAGTGGATTCTTTTGGGGAAAAGAGAGGAAAGAACTGTAATCCCTGCAGCAGCAGCAGCAGCTACCACGGTGCAACGAGCTGCGGCTTGCTTGTCGTCAATCTGGTGCAAAACACTTCGCCACTTGCGGAACTGTCGTAGCTGCAGAGTGTGGAACGCGCCAGTCTCGGACGGGTATCTTCCGAGCTCGAATATATGAGCCGGTTATAAACCCCGGTATCGTTCACTGGGACACCCAATATGGGCAGGTACAAGTCAGTGTTGAGCGGTTCTCACGTGTTTTGAGAACCGGTCGGTTTCCGGTTCTTACATCATGTTATGAGAATCTGGTCGGTTCTCATATATATACCTGATGAGAACCGATCAGGATATAAGATTCCTAATTTTTTCAAACTCACTCGGTTCTCAGATAGGCCGGTTTTTTGCATATACAATAATAACAGTCCATCTTTACATTCGATTTTCACAACCTGGTTATTAAATTTTTCATTAATTAACATAAAACTATTTAATAAAATATTATTACCTATTGTGAGAATCGGGTTGAGAATTAAATGGGTATTTGAAAATCACTTTAACATTAATACAAAATCATTTGATTTATTTAATTTTTTTTCAAGAGGATTTATTTTGATGGTGATTTAACCTAACCGATTATAAAACCTATCAAGTAACATTATACTAGGTTAGTAGGTAGATTGACGAGTTATAAGTCTAGTGGTAGTTTGTAAAACAAGTTAACAAAACAAGTAGTTGGACAAGTGGTTAAAATAGAGTGCTAAATTGAAAAATAAATAAATTGAACTATTAATTTTCTTATTGGTTAATGACTATTTAAATAGTTCATTGGATTGTTTAAGTTTTGAATTAGGTAGTATAAGATTAGGAGGACATACCTACTTTGGGATATAAGATTTTTTAACAAACTTTGAGTGTTGTTTCTTTTTTCACTTGGAACATGAGCATTTTGTTTTCTTTCCAGCAATATCTTTTTGAAACTTTGAGCAATCTTGAATACATGATTAGTTTAGGAATTGTAAATGGATTAATTTTTTAGTATTTAGTGTACTTGTTTGTTGTTTTAAGAACTTGTTATTGTAAAAAATTAGAAGTTGAAAACTTTCATGGGAATAGAAAAGCCCATTAACATTTTATGACCACATAGTGAATCAAAATTAAAAAACAAGCAAATTTAGAATTTTTGGTTAATTTCAATATTTTTAGTAGATCAAGTTGAAAAAATGATCATGCTTGTATCATGTTTTGTTTATTTTTGTGTAGTTTTTAGAATTCAAATTATTGTTTCTTGATTTAATTTGAAAAGCATTATAAAATAAGGTGAAATTAATGTAAATTTTTTGAAGTAAACAAGGTGCCCAATCTATAAAAGTAGTTTTTTATAAACTCATGACTGTTAGGAAGGGTCATTCTAATATTTTATGTTTAAAAATAATGCAAGGGTTTTCCTAAAACCTTTTGATTTTCAAAAATGTCAAGAGTAGTCACTGGAAATGTTATGAAACAATTAAAATAGGTCACACATCAACATGTTCCAAAACTTGCATAAGAACGAAATGAACAACAAATGCAACCTATAAGAATTGAATTTGTGAACAAACCAAACATGAATGCAACACAAAGGGGAGAAGTCAATGAACAACATCAGAATGCAAGCGATCTAGTTGTGCGGAAAAACCCAACCACATTATCAACCACTCATCAAATAACACCACACACATTAACCCAACCATGGGAAATGAATGTTCATCATGATGACAATCATGAACATGTTCAGCCATTTGATGAAGTTGTTTCAACACGACAACCGTGGCAATTTGTAACCTTAGGTTATAATTTACCCAAAATTGGTCACCTACACCAAGTGCAACATTTATTCATTTTCAAGACCAACCACCAAACATCAATATCAATTTGGTACCCATTAATTCAAAAATGAGATGATTTCAACTACTCAAAAGGTTGGAACAACTTCATCATGTTGACTAAAAACCTTTTAATCAATAATTTATATACCACATTTAGAACTTGTCGAACCCCAATCAACACTTGCGATTGTTTGACAAAAAACCACATATCAACAAGGTACCTAGTTAATGAAATCAGTACATGGTCAAGATGAAAGATCACAAGTTCCACACCACGTATTGGTTTCAAGAAGAAACCAAGGTGTTATAACTATAACCTATTCATATTGTCAACAGGTGGAACACATGTTCAACTGATGCCCATTTGTTAATGATAGATTAAGATAGTTATTAAGGGAAGAGGTGATGAATGTTCATCAACATGTTCTTCTAACCATTATAACAATATTACCCAATGTATCTATAATAAGGATTCAAGCCATGAATCTTAATGTAGGTCATATGGCAATACCTATTAACTATCAGACAACCTAATCACAACTTGTTACACCAATTGTACCACATAAAACCATTATTTTGTCTACTACAACATACCCAATGTGGTATAATGTCATACCCCCTTTTGTACCTCTAGATCCTAATTTTTATCCAACATATCCAATTAGAAAAAAAGGACTTGATCCTATGATCTTTAGGAATTACACAATTTATGTACCTAGATATGTGTATTCAGTACTTAAACAACATGTTGTACCACCAACATATACACCACATATAATAGGTTACACTAGAAGAAATTCCCCAAAATGCAACCAATGCATTTTATAACTACGTGCATTTAATTATCATTTACAACTAGCTCTTATTGGTTTACAACTATTTTGCACCTTTGACCATTCTTAGAACTATGCTACAACTACATTTGCAACTAGTGATTTTTTCATCCTACATTTTTAAAAAAATTTCATCCATGATCATGTCCATATGTCCCATTAGTTGCAAATGGAACCAAACTTAGTTACACCTCTAGGGTGTCAAGATAGCCCCTAGTGGTATACATAGGTATATTTTAAAGGCATGTGTATTTTTACTAAGTTATATTAGGGGTATAGTGGGGGTATGTTTCTATTGGTGCATTTATAAAGTTATATTTAGGCAAAATAACTACCTACCTACCTATATATGCTTGTTTACCTACCTATTTAGCCTAGGTTACTTACATACCTAACATAAATTACTACCCACTTATTAATTAATTGACGAATAATTAGTTACACTAATTTTTAATTAATTGATAATTAATAGTTCATGCTTAATATTTATAATTAACATTTCATAATTATTCAATATATTAGTTATTTATTTGTTTCTATATGGACTATTGATCAATTATGTATAACTAATTAGTTAGTTAATTATTATGTAACTCATAGTAATTAGTGTAATATTGTAGTTATTTATTTACTTATTTATTATTCATCAATAATTTATAACTAATTCATTAAGTATTGGTTATTCAATCAGTATTAAATACATATTATTGTTATTTTAAAATCATAATAAATAAGTAAACCAAAATTATTTATTCAATTTATTACATAGATATTAATTATTGATTATTTAACATCTAGCTATTTATTTTATTATTTAACGGAGTTTTATAATTAATAATTAAATAATTTTTATCTAATAAATATTTTATGAGGTATTATTTAATAAGTTTAATTAATTAATTAGTTATTACTTAGATATTAACTATCAATTGGCTGATATTTTAGTTATTTATTTTTAAATTCAACCGTTGTTAATGAAAATTTATATGTAATAATTTGGTTAATTAGTAATTATTTTGGTCATTTATTTTTTTATTTATGAATTGTGAATTAATAATGTATAAGCAAATGATTTTTTATTTAGTTATTTAAATAGTTAGTTAATTACTTATCTATTTGGTTATATAATTTACAAAATTAAAAGGAGGACAAATATATATGAAATAATATTTTTAGTTGCAACCTAGTTTACAACTAAGTTGCGATTTCAATTTTTTGTCTTATATGTTTTGTCCTCCACTTCCATCTTGAAAATTATATAACAAGGAGGCTTTGTTTTACACTTGCACATAAAAAAAACACGTGTCAATTATGATAAACCAAAAGAATTTAACCCTTTAAAAAGTTTATCCCCAAAGGTTAAACCTAAAAAAAAATTTAAATACTTTCCTACCTCCCTAACCTACCTACCTACCTAGTCCCACCTACCTATCTATCTCCCTACTCCCACCTACCTACTTAAATATTGATTTCAAATTCATTTTGACCAAAATCCAAAAATGCCACATGGCATATTGGTATTATGCCATGTGTCACAATCTAAAACCATTTAAATTAGATGATGAGGATCCGTTATTTTTTTTATTTTTTTTTAAATTAAAATCTTTTTCAATTGCCACATGTCATTATGTAAGTTTTTCATTTTTATGGTAATATATAAATGGTATATAATTGTATATGGATGGCGAAATATTTGTTGACCATTGACTTCATCCACACTTGCAACTAATGTCTAATGCAACTAGGTAATTTTTAGTAGCAAATGTTTATTGTAACTATAAAATAGTTACAAATGGTAATTTATTTTTTTCCAATTTTCTTCTAGTGTTACTCCACTAGTACCAACCACTATACAAGTTAACATCAATTTACCAATTCATGTACCTAAAAATACTACTCACCAACCAACAAATGGAGGACAACTTAGAGATTCACCTAAAGGAAGTTCATTAAGAGGAGATATGCCTAAAAGACCACCATTCAATCCACATGTTGGATCATTTGGATGGCCAACACTTAACCCACACATGTTTATACCACCATGGTATTAATAATTTGTGGTACAACTTGTACCAGAACCAACAATCAAGCTACCATATAAGAAATTATAATATCCAACCTATGTCAAAAACATTGATCTAGATGATCATATTAGAATGTTCAAAAAGGCCATAAAAGCTAATGGCGAAATAATGGAAGTTAACATCATCAACCTATTTAATTGTACTCTTAAAGATAGTATTTATGAATGCGTTGATAACTTTATTCAAGACCATCCAAATTGCATTTTTGAAAAGTTGGAACAAACATTTTACAAATGATTAGAACTATGAAGATATCTACGTGCGATTGCAAAACATACAACAACAAACCATTGAACTTGTTGAGGTTTATTATGAACACCTATTGAAACTAACAAACTGTCTATATATTAAAACAACAAATGTTTTCCTCACCATTTTTCTCATAACAAGTTTATTACCTGACCTGAGGTTAGCAACAATAGGTATGAAAAGAGATACATTGATTGAGCACAAGGAAACCATTATAGTATGTGAAGAGAATGGATTTGTTAGTTTGAATTACAATGTTTTACTAACAACACCAAATACTAATACAATAGCTAATCTAATGGTACCTATTGTGATAACAAAATTAGCATTAGCATGTACCAATTGTGGTAAACATATCATACCCTTGATACCTATCATAACCAAAAAATAATAATACCAATAATACCAACTACCATAATTAATTTTACATAACCTGTAACAGAGACTAAAACCCAACCTACTAAATTGGTTAGAATACTTGTTCAATATTAATGTATTATATGTTTTAATGTTGAACATAAATATGACGAATGTCCTAAAAATATTAAAGTACATAACATGTTTAAAATTAAACTTGTTAATTCAAATGCTACAACAACACCTAAACTGCTTAAACTTCATAATGTATCAATTAATGTGGTAGTTGTTGTTACTATTTGTAGTCAATAACCAAAACAACAAATGTTGAAAGAAAGGGAACTAGTTACAGCCAAAGGCCTTACTACTACATATTGTGCCTTTTTGCAAAGGGCCAAACAAAAAACCTGAAGGGTTTGCGAAGCAAAAACAACCTGCTATATTTGCGATGCGACACGCATCACAACTTGTGTAGCACCACCCATCGCTAATTTATAATATACCTTATTTCATCGCAACACTTTTACGACATATACCACAAATAAAACTTTGCAACCCGTTAAGTCTCCGTCCACCCTAGCGATATTCCACACTTCGCAACGTTTAATCATACTCAAAACATCGCACATTTTATAATACACAAAGTATCGCTACAAACTTTGAGAGTC
Source organism: Sphagnum contortum (assembly GCA_963920785.1). NCBI lineage: Eukaryota > Viridiplantae > Streptophyta > Sphagnopsida > Sphagnales > Sphagnaceae > Sphagnum > Sphagnum contortum. The sequence continues at coordinate 8,373,668 of OY987288.1, forward strand.
ACAAGACATCGCAAGCTTGCGTTATTCGGCGCCTCACATTTTATGTTTGAATATGTATCGCAAACCTCATCACAAATTTTTACAAAACTTTCTGGTGGTGTACGTATTACAAGTTGCGATGTGCGTTAACTTGAAAATTAGTGAGAGGGTTACTAGAGAAGGAAATTTCGCAACAGGTTTTGCAATGCAATTTTGAAATTTTGATATAGATTTTTTTTTTTGCCTTCCAAAGTGACTCCAAATGAATATAAACCCTGCTTCCAAAATAAGAATACAGTGCCATGCTCTTGCGATACACAGTGGATCTCAAAACCATTTGCGAGTCATAATTCTTCCACTACTAGAAATTTTGTCATATGCAACCACCATGTTTGCAACTAGGATGCAACTGTCGGTCGCATGCAACTACAATGGATTTTCGCCCCCTTTTTGGGTGTGTATGTAACTATGGTACAACTATGATCACCTTCATCCCAACCTTTGGATGATTTCTGTGATATATCATCATATATATTTGATATGCATATACTCATAGTTGCATGTGTAACCAAATTATGCCAACTATGGTCTTTTGGTAAGCTAGGTACACATTTTTTGTAAGCATGTCTAGGATTAGGGCTACCTACAAATGACAATCCCATTGATAAGGTTTAAGATATAGGTGAAAAATAACTTAATTTATTTTGCCACACCTAAAATAGTGTATCTATCCCCAATTTTTAGTAGCTTGCTCCACAAACATTTAGAAGATAATTGACAATTGAAGATATCAATTTTACTTACAATAGTTTATCACTTGATGAAGCAAAACAATGTATATGTGTATTCAACAAGAAGGTCCAATTAATCCCCTCAAGATTACAATATGTGGGTTTGACATGTGGAAATAATCTATTTTATTCCAACAATTATCGAGTACAAGTGAGGGTCTCATGGCACATATACACCTTATAGTCCATGTAATGCATGAATTAGTTCCAAAGTCAGCCCTGATAGTCCTGATGGGTAGACATGTGAATAAAGCACACATCAGAAACCATACATGAAAATACATGTTATTGTCCCCCTTAACAACCATAACCAGACAATATGCAAACCCTGGAAAGGGTTATAAGTGGTGGTATATTCATAATGCCAGTCAAATATATACTTGAAAAACACGTTACTTGCAAGTGGCAGATTCCACTGTTTCAGCCATAACAAGCACAAGTGGATAGAAAGAAAAAACACTGTTGTGAGAGAAGTTAGAATGTCTTAGAACAAAATGTCACTTTCAAACAACACCATCACCATACATCTTACCCAAAGAATATCTCAGAATAAGAAGCTCTATCTGAACCCCAATTTCACTAAATACATATATACCTAAAAAACACGTTATATATATATAATCTTCTACTAGTTTGAACCCCGTGCCTAATGCACAGGTGTGTTATTTCAACAATGTTTGGTTCATGTTTTAGTTTTTTTTTTTAAAAAAAATTATAAATTTAACAGGGTTGAACAGGCAGATATGGATCGAAGTTTCCAGAGGGTGTTGTAACATGTTTAGACAAAAAGGATCTTCCATTGCTCCACCACTCCCTTGTTACTCTAACATGCCCCCTTGAGGTGATAAACAAAACATGTATGAGGGCTTAACCATACAACAAAGGATTGATTATGCTGTTTGAATCTCAGTCCTTGGCTAAAAAAGTGGGCATTGAAAGCAAAGTATCTCATGGTCTTGGTTGGTCATTCCTCAACTTGTTATGAAGAAAGAAATGACATGTAGAACTACTGGTGGTTTTTAAGGCTGTTGGACTCTTCCCATCTTTTGATTTACTGGGCCTATATTCGACATCACACCCAAATATGACATTTTCTACAGTCCTGGTATTTTTTGAACTCTTTCTCATTGAGCTTTGTGACCTTAAATGACTAATCAGACCCATCTATTATCTGCCTAACACAAGTGTGAATACCAATGTTTCAAATATTACACTATCTCACTTGATTACGGTGGTGGGTCTTTCTTTTGTTTTTTGGTTGTATGCTAATTAACAGTAGCATCAAAGTGTTATATTGATCAATATCATGTTCTTGAGCATGGCTTAGGCACAAATGTATCCTGATTGACATGCTAATTGGCCCGTATAGACCGCGAACGGTCTGTAATGCCATACAGCCCACGCCAATTGGCCTGTACAGACCGCGATCATCACTGATCAAGCGGTCTGTAATGCCATACAATCGATCAGGAGGTGTGCATCCCCGTGATAAATAAAAAACATGCCACATTTTGTAGAAAAGGACACACTAAAAAGGGGAGAGTTGGATGATCAAGCAAACCCGACCTTCCCTCAAGAACACAGGGTTGACAAATACGGAAGGGAACCATACAAACGGTGAGAAATTTAAGGTTACGAGTTCATGAGGTTCGATTTTTTAAGAATCGAAGGTGAACACTTCTTGAATGCTAATTGGCCCGTATAGACCGCGAACGGTCTACAATGCCATACAGCTCACGCCAATTGGCCCCTACAGACCGCGATCATCACTGATCGAGCGGTCTGTAATGCCATACAACCGATCAGGAGGTGTGCATCCGCGATAAATAAAAAACATGCCACACTTTGTAGAAAAAGACACTAAAAAGGGGAGAGTTGGATGATCAAGCAAACCCGACCTTCCCTCAAGAACACAGGGTTAACAAATACGGAGGGGAACCATACAAACGGTGAGAAATTTAAGGTTACGAGTTCATGAGGTTCAATTTTTTAAGAATCGAAGGTGAACACTTCTTGAATGCTAATTGGCTCGTACAGATCGCGAACGGTCTACAATGCCATACAGCTCACGCCAATTGGCCCCTACAGACCGCGATCATCACTGATCGAGCGGTCTGTAATGCCATATAGCTAGTTAGGAGGTGTGCATCCGCGATAACCAAAAAACATGCCACCCTAAACCCAAAAAAGGACACACTAAAAAGGGGAGGGTTGGATGATCAAGCAAACCCGACCTTCCCTCAAGAACACATGGTTGACAAATATGGAGGGGAACCATACAAACGGTGAGAAATTTAAGGTGACGAGTTCATGAGGTTCCATTTTTTAAAAATTGAAGGTGAACACCTCCTACACGTTAATTGACCCGTACAGACCGCAAACGATCTGCATTGCCATACAGCCCACGCCAATTGGCCCTTACAAACCGCGATCGTCACTGATCGAGCGGTCTGTAATGCCATACAGCCGGTCAGGAGGTGTGCATCCACAATAACTAAAAAACATGCCACCCTAAACCCAGAAAAGGACACACTAAAAAGGGGAGAGTTGGATGATCAAGCAAACCCGACCTTCCCTCAGGAACACGGGGTTGACAAATATGGAGGTCACATACCAGGCACTGTCGGAGAAGCTCTGGGATCATCAAATGCCCAACCCTACTTCTCCTCACGGGTTCGAATGGGTCCTTGGACAACAAAGGAGGAAGAAGAAGAGCAGGCCGGATTCACTCTTATAATAATACTTCGGTGTAGCTTCACCTCGGTCTCTGTTTTCACATAATCCTGGTGAGGCCACCTTCACCAATGTCACCAGAGACTTTCAACAAAGTTATAGGTAGTACTGAAGGAGTCCCGAAAAGAGGGAGGGCAGAAACAACTCACATTTCCCCTAAAACCTTAAGCTCATCGTGATATCTCGCCAGCTGTTGTCCTCCCTCGACTACCAGCCAGTTCAACTATTTGAAACGAGCTAATAAAGCCAGCACATCTACTTTCGTCAACTCTTAAATTTGAACTTGAGCAATCAATGTTCTACAAGTCAAGATGCCTTACAAATGCATTTCTCCAATGCAACCACAAGTGGGAAGCATTGTTCACGTACACCCTCGACACTGTGCAAACTTCTCTCAGCTCCACAAGCATATGGTAGCAGCTGATAGGAAACTCAAAAGAAATCAAACAGTTAGATGGGAATGTTGTACCATCCTACCTGTCTCTCAAGTAGAGCATCTCCTTATGTATTGACCCCACATCCTCCTCCAACCACCTGGGCTGAAGCTCCATTCCCTGCACTCAAATTGAAAGCCTAAAAGCAAAAGACGGAAAACAAGCAATGCGAGAGAGACAGAGAGAATGCGAACCTTAGCGGTTGCACTAAGGCCTAAACCTGGGAAGTGGAGATGACCTTGTAATCACCGGCGACGAAAACATCACTCAGAATCTCTTCCGCAATGCAATGCACTTGGTGGTCCTGCCAGTCATCTCCAACTGCAATCCTTCCGCTATAGGCCAGGCTTGCACAGCAGCAGGAGGAGTGGACTTGCAAACAACAAGAGCTTAGCATCCATGACAGGATCTGGCGCGAGGAAGGACGTCGACAGCTGCTTTACCAATACGATCAAGTTGTACACTAAAAGCTCCCTGAGCATCCACAACTAAGTACAACATAATACTCCCGGAGATGAGAAGGCAAACCTTGAGGAAGCCTCGTAGCAGCACACGCCATGATCATAGATCGTCCACACTCACCAATGCGATCCAAAAACCTAAAAAACATTCATTCCTACTGCTGCTCTTCTCTCTCTCTCTCTCTCGATGATACTTACTACACAGACCTAGATAAGACGTCCCTCGCAGGCAGACAAGCTGCAAATTCTTTCTATTTTCTCCTGCTTATTTTCGCACATATCTGGTTGATACTTTTTGTCACAATCTACGCTTGTGATCATTTTGCAAGATGAAAGTCAGAGAGCAGGGCATCATCACAACAACATTGTCTCTATGATGCTCAGGCATCTAGTTGAATAGGGCAAGACTTCTTGTCAGGTTGCTACTGCCCATACACAAATTGGCTTGATCATCAATTGTACATGAAAAGCTGGATAGCTCTCACAAAGCTTCTTCTGGTACCCATGAACCTGTTTTGTGTGCTTATATACCAAGCACCACAAGCACTAATAGGATAAAGATTGTTGTCCGTGCAGGAGTAGAAGAAAGACCTCCAGCACCCTTCTATTGATCATCCCACAGTCAAACAAAAGCAAGACTTATTGGTGATATCATCCCTGAACCAACCACCATGGAAAAAGCTTTCCACCAACAATCAAGTAGAGAAATGCTTCATGCTTCACTGGCAACAGAATAAACCAAAGGTTTCATCCTAAAATAATTACTTACAGACGGACCAGGAGAAGGAGCTGGTGTTGGCACTCCGAGCACAGATGTTGGAGCCTCAGAACTGCGTGGAGCAAGTGCAGGGGCTTTTTTTTGCTGGTGCAAGAGCTGGAACAAGAGCAGGTGCAGCAACTTTGCCACCCTTAACCACCACTTCACAGAAGATGTCACATTTCCCTCATTTTTTTCACAAAGTGCGAATGAACACAAAGCTTGTGGTTGCACCAGAAGAGGCCAAAAAAAAAAGGAGCCGACAAGCAAGAGGAAACACAAACACAAAGCAAAAGAGAAAACAAACCAAGACACTACGAATGATTTCAACAACCTACAATAATGTTGCAACGTGCAAGAACCTTTGAGTAACTATTGTGTTTGTTGTAAAGCGCTGAAAGCACTCCCCAGAAGATTATGCGTACCAAAATGTCAGACAAAGACCCAACAAAGTGTCTGGAGCTTGCTGTTGCTGCATAGACGACGATGGTGCAGCTGCCTGCCTGACGAATATGCACGGCCTCGAGAGCGAGCGAGGAAGTGAGTTTCTTTGCGAGAGAGAGAGAGAAGAGTGAAGAGAGGCGGCGTTGATCTCTTCTGCCCCCTGCTTCTCTTCTTCCCCGACCGGTCTGTCTTTTTTTTTCATCCAACTACATTTCATCCAAATTCAGATGAGAATTCAAAAACCTTTCGTTTCCCTTTGTGAAAGCGATTACATGGGATGAGATATGTAGACGAAGAGAATCGATAGATGCATATTCCCCGATCGATGCATTAGGGACGGAAAATTGACTACCCTTCTGCTCTCGGTCGTCGACTATAGGTGTTCATCAGCCTCTAATCCGTCAGGCAAGAAGCCGTCGCCGGCAACGGTCAGGGATGTTCAGTGCGAAACGTGCCCGTTTCCGGACATTCAAGACGAATTTAGGTGATCAATCACAACTAAAGCTGGTCCAGCTATTGGGCAGAAACAAGAAACTGAGATTGGCGGGTAGGGTCAAATTTTGGATGGGGTCCGAGGGAGGGAGCGGGCCAGCAGGGGGGGGGGGGGGGGGGGGGTTCCCATGGCCCCCAATCATCGAGCTTGGAATTGGCCCGGGATTTCGTCTGGAGACTTGGGATCAGGGTTTTTTCTTCAATTTTGTGATATCAACAAAATTGGCAATTTTTTTGCAAAATTAGTCGAATTTACACTTTAAAAACGCAAATTTCCGAAAATTTCCCAATTTTTTTGGGTGTCAAAAAATCGAAACATTATTTTGTGGAGAAAAAAACATGCTTGGGATGCGTGTGTTTTTTCTTCCCTCTTACCTAATCTGTTGAGGTACTACGTAGTTAGGATTTAAACCCATTCCTAAAACATCACTTTCCTTTCTTCGTCAATTCACCAGGTTTTGCATTTGCCCATTTGCTTTCTTTAATTCTTTCTTGCCATTGCAGCCCCCCCCCATGAGCATGGGGCCTTATTGTTAGTTCTACTAACTAGTTGAACTTTGTGGGGCAGGGTTTTTTTCTTCTTTTCAAATTCCTCGAGTAGGTCCAATGGCGAGGATCCCCAGCATTAATTAGCCATTAAATGGCAACTGTCCTAAATGGCCTGTAGCACCTTTACAAAACTGTAGCTACAAGTGGCGACCTAGGAAGTGCCTAGGTCTAGATGTGGTTAATTTCATTAAATTTTTTTTCGAAAAATGGCGAAAAAAGTCACAAATTGTGTGACCCTATTTGTCCCTAATTTGACGGTCCCTAACGTGTCACAAGATGTCATTACACCGACCCTTAAAATTCCTTAAAAGTCACAAATTTAAAGCACTGTTGGAGGGGTGCATTCAAAACGAATTTTTTTCTTTTTGTGATGGGCCAATCAAGCCTCTTTGATAGGCCCATCATCAAAAAGGAAACATTCACCAAATGAACACTTCCTAAATAGGGAATAATTATGTAGCCATTTCCTTTGGTCTAGCTACAGAGGTTACAAGGATAGAAATTTGGGCAAAGGACATGTGTGGTGTGAACAGGAACATTCTTGGGAAACGCATTGAGAATTTGCAGAACCAATTTGGAACTAATTGAGAACATATCAGGAACACATTAGGAATATAATGTGAACACACTGAGAACTTGATGGGAACACATTGGGAACATCAAAATCCAAACCTCCAGCCCTCGCCAAAGGAAAAAGAATTGAGGCTCTTGGCTGCTTGTTGCTTCGTCTCATTGGTTGCAAAGGAATTTGTGTTTCTAATAAGGGTGTTCTTCATCCGACAAAGCTAAGGGAAATCCCAAACTGGGGCTAAAATTCCCCTGAGGACCGACGAATTTAGATGAAAGAAAACTAGTTTGGTCACCAATTATTTTCCTGTGTATTGTTTTCATCTTGACTCCTCATTTAGTCCCCAGTTTTGATCAAATGGCCACACAATTGTGCCCCAAATTGGAGTGGGGTACCCATAACTATAATAATGTTAGAAAAAGCAGCTAGTTCTACCCCAGGGCTGATAGAATGAAATGTGTGTGATTTTGTCAAGGCAAAAAGAGGCAAGTGGTTTATATGTATTATTATTGTACCCTTTGTTTGGAACTTCGTGCCCAGTAGAGAGACCAAGCGGATTACAAAACGCTTTACAAACAACTACCAACCTTGCAAAATGTTCTTTCGGCAAGTGCTTACAAGTGCCTTTGTTTTCAAGCGGTGCCTACACCTTGGTGCATCATGGTATTGGGGCAATGCTACTGTGATGGCCCATCCACTATAGGGTCATGCAAAGTGCACCGCCTGCCCATGCCCTTCTTTCTTCATGATGGTGCAAATGTCAGGGATAATATTGAAGCCCCGGTCCAAGCAATGGTTTCTGAGGGGTGAGTTGAGGTGTTTAGGGTTTGCCCACGGTAATGAGCTCTTGCATGGGAGTGTTTGTGAGCCAAGGGCTTTTGGTATAGGTCCTAGTGGGAGGACCTCACAACATAATCCTTGTACCCATGGAAGATCCTCATTTGAATTGGAAAGGACCTTCAATTTCTGTAAGGTTCCAAAATTTTCAAAAGTTTTTTCTTTTTCATATATAAGAAATCATTTTGAGCTCTTCCTGGGTTTGGAGGCCTAGCTGAGTTTGATTTTCCGACATATTGTCTTTGTTTGGGCACACTTGAAGGGCCCCCTTGAAACTTTCTTGAGGGCACACTTGAAGGGCTTCTTTGATTTTTTTTAGACTTTTTTTTTAAAACATGCACTTTGGAAGGACTTCTTAAAGCTTGCACTTTCAAGCTTTTTATTTTTAAAAATCATTACAAAGTTATTATAGGCTTTGCACTGTGGATTAAATAGGATCTTTTTGAAGGTGTGTTTTACATGGAACTATATAAGTGGGTTTTTCCAATTTTCACTTGTGGTAACTTCAGTACTTTTGGCCCGCACTTGAGACTCTACTACATAAGGTTTTTTCTTAAGCTTATTCATACGTTGCCCTTTTCATTTTGGGGGGAGCTCCTTTGATTTTCACTTTTTGTTTGAACTTGTTTTTTTGGCTTCTTGTGTAATCTTGTTTTAACTTGTTTTTTTGGCTTCTTGTGTAATTTTATTGCCCAATGAGAACGCGCCAAGAAGTTGTGCGCCTCTAGATCGAGGAGTCCACCAAACTGGCACTAATGAGAAGTCGGCACCTGGGTTTGAACAAATGGGTTTAGGTCGTTGGGTTTCTATCTCCCTTGCTGGCTGTGTGTGAAAAGGGATTCAAATAGTTTAGCATTCAATTTGGGTAGGTAAGTGTGCCCTGGAATGGGCACGCAATTTTCTCAACGGAAAAGTGCGAGGTATCCTGGGATTTCATGGCCTAGGGGAAAAAATCATTTTTAAGGGTGAGGGTCAATCAACCTGCGCCAAATCAACAAAAAAGACCCCCCTTTGGCGCCATCTTAGATGGGAGGTTACCCATTCGAAAGGTGTAAAAGGCTGAAAAATCAAAAGCCCGTGAAAAAGTAAACAAATACTTACAAGTTCGCACATAGGGAACACAAAGATGATGAGGGCAAATTGTTTTGAACTGATGGACTGGGGTTAATTATGAACTGCCACTTCAGTTAGTTTTATTGGCATCACTTTTGGCCATCTCCCATTATTTGGCCCCTTTTTGACCCCGTTCATGAATAAATCGCCTTTGTTACACTTGCCAGTTCTTGAGTAGTGCCGTTTTATGGTAAGTGAATGTGAAACGTGTTAAAATTTGGCATCGAGCAACGTCTAGGGGCTTGGGGGTTGGCAATCAAACCTTTGCTTCTCATCAAATCTGGTTAGTTCAAAATGGGCTTTTGGCCAGCTCTTTGTGAGGCCAAATTTGGCTCTTGACTAGAGTTGTGACAGGAAAAACCAAATAGGTATAGCTCAAATGGAAGGGAAAATGTTCCCTCCCCCCTCCCCCCCCCTTCTTTCGGGCCTTTGAGCTTTATGACCATTTGACCCTAAACCCTCTTTCTTTTCACTCCCATCCTCTTTTCTTGTGTTTTGTTGTCATAAAGTTTGGTGGGTTTACATCATTTGTCTATGGACATGGGGAAACCCATCCTATCACCTTTGCTGGACGTGTTCATGTTAGGAGTTCACTCTTTAATGGTGATTGTCAATTGAGTTTGCGTCTAATGAATGATACATTGTCAACGTCAGTAGTGAGAGAGAGATATTTAGATGGATGAATAATTTTAAGGTAAGCTTTCATTTATGTGATACTTTTAAGGTAGGTTTTAATACACATGACCTCCAACATTTATTCTACATGCAAAAGGATATGCTTTGCATTTCAAGTCATGCTAGCAAAATATTTAGGAATTCATTGAATTTGCTCTTGATTTTAAGGACCATTTTTTTGGTAGTAGGTCTTCACTAATTTTCTACCCTTATATATTACCTTTAAAATAAAGCATATTCTTGAACATCAAGTTGTCCAACATGTTTTGGATGAAGATTAGTGAAAATTTGTCAGAATAGGGCTTTTATTTAAAAAATAGCTTGGGCTGAACATTTTTTTTGAAGATGTTGAGGGTCACAAAAAGCCATTGCATAGTGTGATGCCTACTCATCGGCCCAAGTACACTTGCTATTGAAACACGTACGTTATCTTGATTGTGTTTTTTCACATGTCCATGTTCTGTTATGTATCGTACACAATATTCATAATTTGGTAATGAATTAAGGAATTTATTGCACATTGAAGTGAAAATTCAAAACATTAAATATTAAAATTCAATGGTTTTTGGGAATCAAATTATTGTCAGAAATATCCATGGGCATTAATTTTGTGAGATTTTTCGGCTATTTAGGCAAAAAGAGACGATTGTTATCGTGGTTGTCTCCATTTTTTTATGTATGCTTTGGGGTTTTGTCTACATCACAAAAGTTGAAAACAAATAATTTATGAATCATCACTTCTAGCTCCCTATTTTTATGAACATCCTTTTATAGTTTTTTTTTTAATGTAACAATTTCATAAAAATGACTCCATCCTTCTATGAACGACTTTTTATAGGGATGTTCTGACTATATATTTGATGAAGAAAATATAAATTGAGAAAAAGTGAAATTTGCAGGTTTATCACCAAGTTTTGGGGGAAAAAAGAAAAAGAAAGAAATACCAAGAATTCTATGTTGGGTGCCCATAGTTAGGAAACAATATAGAAGAGTGCTTAAATCGTTCCACTTTCATATCTTGTTTATAGCCCAATTTGGCTAAATCTTTGTTATGGAGGATCACCCCTTCAACTACACCACAAAATTAGAAAGAGAGAAACATTAATCACACCATTTAAATAAAAACTATCCTACATTTTTTATTTTTTAAAAAAAAGGATCAAAGAAACCCAAAAAGATGGAGAAAAGAAACATTTTCCTCTATTTTGGGATGTTATCTTTTTTTTTTGATGAAAAAAGTTCCTTTGGTTCACTAATGTCAGTGATTGACCCAGAAGGTGACATTTAATTGGGTCCTTTTAATTTACACTATTTTAGTACCTTGGACAGCTTCAGGGGAAGGAACTTTCTTCCTTTACAATATATAATGATAATCAAGTGAGTTCGATGAGCTTTGCATTGGCCTGCTGAGCACCTTTTTGCCCCCACCCACCAACCAATGTGCCATCTGTGCACGTTACACAAACACCAACCATCTGCAAGCATCGACCTACTTGCCTTCGACCTACCGATCCCTGACACATTTGTTCCTATCGACGGCCCACGAAGCAATTTTGATTTTCCATAAGACTTTCAACTAGGCACAATCTTATCCAGCCAACGGGGGGGCAAAAATTGATGTGACGTGTCAACTTTTCATTGGCAATGATGTCAACATTCCAACAAATTGCATTGGTTCCGCCATCATATTTGGCACCCATTCGAACTTCAAGTCCTTTTCAAATGCAAGCGGATCATACCTTAAGGCCTGGTATAGAAAATAATACCAATACAAGCCATGTATCGGTGACCAAAAATAATCTACCCCATATTGGGGTTATATATTGACAATGGACGTGATCCAGGGGCATTGGGAAAATGAAAATGATCTGCGCAATTAGTGTTTTTCCAGGCCGTTAAAAGTGATCTCAATAATGTGTGGATGACCAAAAATAATCCACATCATCCATGCCTTACCAAAAAAGGATCCACCCTATGGAGTGAATATAAATCATCTCTTTCGTCCACGAGTGATTGAAAATGATCCACGACATCCACGAATGTTTGGAAATGATCTACCCCATCCATAAACGATTTAAAAAAATGATGAACGTTTTTTGGGAAAGTGATTGTGCATGATGTCTAGCATTCATATGTTAGAATTATTACCAAGATTGTAACCCGAATCAAATTACCTTTTGAATAGGCTCTCAGAATGTTGGATTTGCGAATGTTCAGATAAGTGCACAATATCGAAGATCCACGTACTCCGTGTTAGGCTTTAAATAACGCTTTGTTGAATTCTTTCCTTTCATTAAAGATTTTGTTTGTTGCTTATCGGTGGACTTATTGGTGCATCTATTCATTGTTCATTCATTCTTTTCCATGTGATTAGGAAGTGCATGTTCAAGAATGATGAACCCACAATTAATATATCAAATTGGTATTGTTGCACTTTAATTATATTTGTGTACAAATGTTTTGAGAACATCAACATTCACATGAGGGTCTGGAAAGCGATGTATGTGTGTGTGTGTGGAACAACATTGCGAGTGTACGCACTAGTTAAGTAACAATAGTAGTAGTGGTTTTTTCCCTTTTTTCTTTCCTTGTTTTTTATTTTTTGTGTGTCTTCAATGGCCAATTTTGTGATGTCACCAAAGTGACCATCATCCCCAAAAAGAAGAAAGAAAAACAGAAAAAGGGGCCAAATTCGCCAACATCACCAACTACGAAAGTTTTATTTTTTTAAAAAGAAGGAAAAGGGGGTCCTTCCGTAGTATTGGCTACCTAATAGAACTTACCATAAAAGTCTGATGTTTCAGCAACTTTTTTTTCCCACAAAGTCTAGCCAATTTGGGACCATTTATTTCCCACGAAAAATCCTTCAAATAGGTTGAAATTTGAAATCATATATTTCAGGTGCAAATTGGCAAAAAAATCTGGCAATAAAAAAAATCAAGGAGCTGCACGTAGGTAGTGGTATGTACATTACTACGCATACTGAGTAGGCCAATCACATGGATGCCCCAAAAAAAAACTAAAAATATATAAATAAGCGAAACGGAAAATGGGGCAAGGGATGATGGGGAGGTCAATGATGGAAAAAAGGACATATGGACGGAAGGACTGACGGACGGACGAATAGACTGACACAAACTAAGAAAGAAAAAAAGAAAGAAAGGAAGACAGATGTACGTAGAGCTCTTTCATCCCACTGCCCTGGGCGTAATTCACAAATGTCTGTGAGGAACACACTGACAAACAGACACCACCACGTTTGCTCTAATACTAGTGGGTAACCCGTGGCTACGCCACTCCAACCACCCCCAACGCTTTGTGCTTCCATGTTTGGATTTGTAGCAAGGTTTGGCTAAATATTCCTTCAGATAATTACCCACTTTTTCCACATCTTCCTACAGATGATGGCCATTTTGGCTACAAACAAAAACAATTCGCAAAAAAAAAAAACCCACCGGTGCTATTATTACCATATGGTTGAAGAATGGGTACCTTTAAAATAAATACACTTATTATTACATTTTCTTTCAAGGAGAGGTTTATAAATTTATAAATAATAATAATAATACAATTAATATGATTATTTTGGGGTGCACAAATAGACAGATCCATTTCAGAAATGGAGAAATCCATAGTTTTGACTCTTACCCAAAATTGGATCTGGACTTCAAACCCTAATCGTTGGATTCGAAAAACCTGGTTTGGGAACCTCAAGCTGCACGTGGATCGAGACCTGGACCTGGAGCTGGACTTGAAACCCCAATATTTGGCTTCGAAGAACTTAGATTGAGACCTGGTTTGGGAACTTCAAGGTGCAACCGTGGATCTGGACTTCAAACCCTGAATCTAGGGTTTGAAGAAGAAGATGAAGAAGAAGGAGGTGGGGACATGGTTAGGGAACCTCAAGCTACACATAGACAGACAAACATACACCATGTTTGCTTTGATATATAGGATATAGGATCTTGCAATGTGACCTAATTTCACAGGAGAAAAAATCTTGTAAATACGATCTAGTTTACTTTTACTGTCATTTGTAAGAAAAATTAAACAATATCCCCTTTAAGTAATTTTTTTTTTCTTATCATAAATGGTAGGGCCACCATGCGACGCATGTCGTGCCCGTCGTGTTTTGTTTGTCCTGGATGGCGAACATGTGTCGTTCGGATAAACCTTGGCCGAATTGTGTGGTGGATGAAATTGAACCCGAACCCTAGGCAAATTGGTCCCATGAATGAAGATTTGATGTGAGATGTACTGGTTTACAATACAAACGTCGGTCGCGAGAATGAAAACTAATATTAAATTATTGGTAACAGAGCGGGGGAAAATTGATATTTACTTAAATTGATGTCATATTAATTTCCTTAAACAATTACTTTATTTTTTCCATAGGAGGGTTCAACAAAATGGGTAGCCCGATGTTTGAGTCATTGCAAAACTTCTCAATGGCATAGTTGGGAACGAACCAAACAGTAAGCACTACGCTGACTACTCCATCGTGGGTCATCGCATCAATGGTTCAACCTGGATTGTCAAGACCGGGGGGGGAGGGGAAGGAGGTTCAATTCCCTGCACCCCCGGTCCTCCTACTCTTGTCTGAGCTCTAGTTCGACGACCAGCCTAAACCCCCCCTGCCGCACCCCCCTCTTCCCTCTTCTACTTGCGATTGGTCGCCTTTTGTTATTTTTCGTCAAGCCGCACTCGTTTTCGCCCTCTTCTTATTTGATTTTTGATCGCTCGAATTGTTCATTTTGTTAAGATGTCTTTTTTTTACCAACGGTTAAAATTGTTGAACTTTTTCCCTCCACGAACGAATGTCAACGCGAAGAGCCCAGAGTTCGCTTTATCGGACCCCTCGAATTTTTGAAAAATACATGGGAACCCCCTGAGGATTCTTTTTGTCTGTTTTTGTTTTACGAATACATTTAACAGGGTATAAATATTTAATGTTGTGTAAAGAGGTATTTCGTTTGAAGATTATCATCATTTGCATCATTTTTTAGCAGGAGTGTTGTAGGACTCGTGCCCTCCAAGGATGTTCATAGCTTGATTGAATGGGAAAAGAAAATCGTGCCTTATGAAATTTCCCGGGTTTTTAATTTTGTTTCCCGGGCTTGAATGACTCAACACCCACCAATGCCCCATCCACAAATCTCGTTTTAGGGTTTAGGGTTGAGAAATTTTTCTCCCAGGAAAATTAATAAATAGCTCGAAGAAAAGGGAGAAAATATACTTGTAAAATTAAAAATCTATACCATAAAAGAGGTATTTGATGTGAATTTGTCTGGAACAACCCAAGCCGCATCACAAAATAAATCAAGAATTGCTTTTTATGACGACCAAATAACAATTAAGGTTGTTTTGGGAAAAGGAACATTATGGCAACGTCGCAGGGCATATCTAAAGTATGTCATCGTGGCGAATCGCGGTTAATTTTAATTGGTAAATATTCTAGGACATTTTTGGTAAACAATATTACAGTTTTCACGCTTGCACAAAGTTTAATATATCACACATCCTTTTTAATCTATAAACATTCATTGTAACAAAGTTTTGTTGGGATGGAAGATGAATTAAATGTTTATTAAACAATGAGAATAAAAATCAGATCTATTTCCCTCCAAAATGGCCACAACATTCCCATTTGGTTGTGGACGGCCAATCCCAACGTTATACGGGTTAGTTTATTTAACATGTAAAAATTATAAAATATGTTTCATATATGGTGCACGGGATTTTTGTACAGGCCACATTAAATACTTAAAACTATGTTCAACATTTTCCCAAGTGTATTGAAAGAGGTGGCACCCATATTGCAATGAGTACATAATTGTATCAAATCTAACACAAAGTAATCTACCTTTTTTCAAAATTAAATTCCATTTATCCAAATAAATAACATATATATGCATGGACGGCAATAAAAAGGTACGACACGTGACAAACAAAGGGGGGGGTAGATATTAATTTTTTTTCAATTTTCTTGTGTGTGCAAGAGGAATATGTCATGTAAAATCCCATGATTTGGAAAACCAAAAGCTATTTTGTATGTGTAGTATAGCAGTGTATAGCACTAAGCGCTTGTTCCTCGGGTGAGCAACACAACATATATCTCCATGTAAAATTCATCAATCCATTTTGGAATCTTTTACACATGGTTCGCCCAACATCCGAGCTATGAACAATTGAATTATCATTTTTTGCATATGTTATGTCGGGAGGGAGCATGGCATCACAAACATCGCATGTTAAACTCTGCGTGCAGGATTTGTTGGGATGGAGGATGAATTAATGTTTATTGAATGATGGGAATAAAAATATCATCTATTTCCCACCAAATATACCAAAGATAAATTGGCCATGAATTAAATAGGTCCGCAAATGTTATGTGCTACATCAATTATCATTGAAACAATACCAAAAATAAATCAATACAATCTAAATCTAAACCGGCAGTATTAACTTAGACAGGTTCTACTATAGTATGTGAGCACAATGGAATGGCATGACCAATGTTTTTCTTCAAATTGTCATATTGAAAATTTGGTGATTTTTTCAAGACATAACAAAATCAGCTGAATTCACACAAGAATTCTTAGATTGATATTAAAACAATTAGGTTAATCCATAGCTTCTTTCCCTAACCACAGGGATCTAGTCTAGAAACTTTGGCTTCTTCCTTTTTGGTGCTCTTATCTTCAAGAATTGACATAGACAAACCAAGGATTTCCAGTCTTTTCATATTTATCTTCATATATTTCCAATTTCAAACTTACGATAGGCAAATTCACCCTCTAAAAATTATTGTTTTGTTTTGAAACATAGTAGTGTGCCATATATATGATGTTATAATTTCCTCGAAATTTGCCTCAAAATAGCAAAATTGGTTGAAATTAAATTAGAAAGTAACATTGTCCAAAATTTCTTGGATTTTTATACAAGAAAGGGATAATTCACTCCCCAAAAAAACATTGTTTATGAGGTATATGGCCAAAAAAACAGTGTTTTATGAGGTATATGGGGGTTGATCAATTTGGGGTTTGAAGGGTTCAGGGTTTAAGAGCCAAGTCATTAGGGTCCAAAATAAGTGTGTAGTTTGTACCAAATGTACATGCACCTCCATTATCACCTCAACCTGACAAAATTTTGCCCACGAACAACACCTGATTCTAGTGTACTGGATAGTCTTTTAAATAACCCATTATGAAAATGACGACTACCTATAATGACGAAATCTGTATGGGGATGTGATAAAGAAAAGACTGTTGCTTACATCAAGCATGCTTTCAAGCAATGTCACAATAAAGTTGCTAGTTCAGAGGTACCACCAGGATTCAGGGATTGAGCATCTTAGAAGTAATCTAGATGCTTGTTGTCGATGTTCTCGTGAGCATCCGGTATATTTCAAAAGGCACAAAATATGTCTAGATTGGTATGGTGTTCATGGTAAACTGAAATGCAAACATATCCCAAGATTTGTGAATGATCGCGCAGCATGAAGGTTGTTGTTTGTTCAGAAGCTCAACTTCACAGAAGTGAATTTCTAGGTGTGATATAGAGTTGTTCCCCTATTTTTAGATCCTTTTCGACTACCTCCAACTTTTATCTTACAAACTAGCGATGTTTCTTTTAAAATGCACAATTGCTCAGAGTTCACACAGTGGGTCAGTAGATTTTAACAACCTAGTTGCTAATGGAGGGACTATGGGGGACTCTACAGGTATTGAACAGTGTTGATGCGAGTTTTGGTCTTGGTCACAGTTCGCAAGGTCCTTACCATGGGCCAAAGTTCAAAGAAAAACCTGACAGGCTTGGAAGAAACCCTAAGAGTTATTAATCCTTGCTAAAGTGAGATGGACACACGAATGGGTGTTGAGATGGAGTTGAAGGTTGTCAAAAAGGATTTGCAATTTGCATCTGCCAATTCAAACACCAAGGTGGTTGACATGGTGTCCCCTGCACCACCATATGCTCCACCGGCCAAATTCAAGTAAGCATCTATAGCAAGGGCTCTTGTAGAATCCAAATGTTGTATAAAACAAAGCCCATTGCTCGGTGATTTTTATATGGCGAATTTTTATATGGTTATTATGGGTTCAATTTAGCTGCATTACGTTACAATGGTTGTTTCTGGGTTTTCCTAACAAGAGTCCATGCTCCATCAAACACGGGATAACTTGTAGGGGACAATGTAGGAGTAGAAAGTTCCTTTTAAGACTGTTTTGCTTTTAGTGGTTAGGCATGTATTTGGATGTGGCAGGTATGAATGGTACCAAACAACCAGTTTGGTTGTGGTTTGTATTTTGGCAAAGGTAGCTGAAGAAGAAAATCTAAAAGTTCATTTCAGTGAACACATTGTATGTTCCAAGTTCTATATACTCCCAGACCTTGATTTTGTTTTTCAAATAGTTTGGTTGTATGTTAGTTGGGCTTCTAATGACTTGTATGTGTTTCCAGATCAGCTGCACAATTTTTACAACAGTTTCTTCACCCTGCATTGAACTGTCCAAAAGAATGGCTCCAGGCCTTTGTTATCAGGTCACTGTGTGTTTCTGAAGGCCCAGTGATAGATGGGCCAGTGTTAGGGTCTCTTTCCATTAGGCTGTTATGATCACAGTTACACATAGTGTGTTGTGATCACAATAGCCTAATGGAAAACCACTGACATATTAGCATCTTGTTTCTTATTTCAAGGACAGTCGATTTCCATTGGAGAATTACAAATGTGGTGAAAATATGTAGTTAATTAAAGGTCATATAAAATGATGGATGTTGTGATTTAATGTCACTTACAGCAAATGATGGAATGTGTGTTGGCAGCTAGGCCTGGTCATTAATCTCAGGGAGCCATTGCCGTGCATGCTACAACTCCCCTTGTTTGGCAAGGTGACTAATTATAACTATGCCATTTGTGTTACAATAGAAGGATAAGCACATTGCTAATGTGCCTAGGCTGCTCATTAGGTTAACTCCTACACGTTGACTATGCAGGTGATCCCTGCACAGTGTAAATATGCCTGCTTGAAAACCAAGTTGGAGATCAAACTTGTCAAGGCTACGAACATTCATTGGATGCAACTTGGGTGCAACACAAAATGCGGGACTGACTGGGACAAGTTAAAGGCAATTGTTAAAGAAGAGGTGGGTGTTTTTCAGTCTTGATATTTTGTGACAAATATGCCATATGGGTAAAACTATATGCACATTTTGCCTTTAGTAGTAGACATGTGATCTAACTCGGGCTGGTCTTGATAGGTAAACCACCCACCACCTATACAATACACTACAATCCAAAACAAAGGTAGTGAAAATTGGGCAAAAAAGTACAACGCATTAGAGGCCCGAATATGTGAGCTTGAGGAGAAGATGAATGCAATGACCTTGGAGCTAAAAGAGGTATGCCAAACTGTACTACCGAGTTCATCAGTTCCCTTGCCTACACAACCCAGCCGCCTTGGTGCAAATCCAAAGATAGTTGTAGAGGTTGCAAGGTTGTTTTTCCCATCATGGGAACCACTTGAACCATGATTTTTTTAACTCCTTAATTTTTGATACAAAGCTGCTTGACGAGTGTCCATATTAAACCTTAATGGACCCTAAAATTTTCTGTGATATTAGTCGTTGAAGGAGCTAAACCGATTGAAGTCAAATGTACCCAAGATTGTCACCTTAGTGGCACTACAGATTTGTGAAACCTTTTTGGACATTTCAGCTTGCAACATACAAGGTAGCTATTCCTTAGAGCAGCATAGTCTAAAAGGATCTGAGTCCTTAGCTTGGGTGTCTGTATCTTGTGGGCAGAATAGGACATTTTTCCTTTGAGCTTCATTCTCCTTGTAGGCTGCAAAAGCTCCTACCATTGTGGCTATAGGGTAGAAATAGTGAGTAAGGAGTGATTTCCGTTCATGATCTCATATTTTGTGAGTAGCACCCAAAAGGTAATCACTAGACTCATCTTGTAATTGTGAATCATTCTTATGGAGTTTTCTTCAAATCTCAGAAAGATGAGTTGAGTGTGATGCCTTGTGACTTGATAGGATATTGCAAGTGATGCAAATGATGAGACTTTGTTGGCTTCAGTGGAATCATCCAATTACCCATTTGATATTGCAAGCAAAGGGGCTCAGTGGGTAATTCATGGCCATGTACAGTGGGAGAACAACAGATGCTACCAAAGTGGTTACGTTTAGAAAGACCCTGGCTGCTTCTGTTATCGACATTGGTGTGTTCTATATGTGTACTGTGGCATTTTTGGTGGGTGCAACAGAGTTGGTGATCTTGACGACTTGTCCAAGGTCCAGAGATGAAATTGGTTCTGGCCCTTGGACAAAAAAAAGGGTTCAAGTTTTTTGTCAAATCAGGAGTCACCTGCTTTGTTTCAAACATCTTTAATTTGTTCATATTGTTCGCTGTTTATATTTGTTTTTTTTGTTCTAGTTTTCTTTGCAGCCAAAACGTGGTGATTTGGACATGAATCAGCATGTCAACGATGTGAAATATGTTAGATGGGTGATGGAGGTAAGCTTCTCTTAGCCTGTTTTTTCAGAAGTCAAATAAAAGATACCTGTTTCTTTTACTGATTACTTACATACATACCTTAGTTTGTGATGACCAATGGTGTGTGACAGTTCTTTTTGAGAGCACTTGGCTTCAAGAATAATTATGTTTTTCTATCTGATGTTTGGGAGATTTGGTGTTATTTTATGTTATCTAAGTGCCATGCTCATGCAGGATATTTATTTCATTGTTTGGCTGGTCAATAGGAAATGTGGACACAATGCTAATTCAGAATGTGGCTTTGGCTGCAGAGTGTTCTAGTTGGAGTTTTTGAAAACTATGAACTTTCAAGCATGACACTCAAATACAGAAGACAGTGCAGCCAATCTGATGTTTTACAGTCAATGTGCAACCCTACATCTTGTACTACAAAGTTAGAGAAGGAAGCCGAAGTAGAGGTGAATGGAGCAGGTTGTTCATACATAGCTGGATCTCAAACATCAATTCTAGATGTTGCCAAGTGTGTACCTCCACACTTACAGTTTACACATTTGTTGTAGTTGCAAGTTGATGGTGCAGAAATCCTCCAGGGTAAAACACAGTGGAGATTAAAGAAGTCTAAACACTTGCATTGAAACTGGGTGTTTTTTGTAGGGTAGAGAAGAATATTATAGGACACTTAAATCTGTCATGATATGTTATGATAGGTGTGTTATGGAAGTCTGTCATGATATGTTATGATAGGTGTGTTATGGAAGGGAAGGTAAGGGATCTAGTAACATTATCTGAGAGTTGTGCAATCCAACACTTCATAGAGCCACCTCCTCGATACCCAAGGGTTACAAACCCTTTTACATTGTAAATTTTGAAAATTTGATATAAATATTTATTTTTGCCTTCCAAAGTGACTCCAAATGAATATAAACCATGCTTCCAAAATAGGAATACAGTGTCATGCTCTTGCGATACATAGTGGATCTCAAAACCATTTGCGAATCATAATTCTTCGAAACACTGTAAAAGCCAAAAGACCAAATATACCATGTCACAGACATCGCTACATTTTTACGGGTAAAATCATTCTAGAATAGGTTTGCGAAATCATAGATTTCGCAAACTTTTAGCGGCATTTTGAGAATCCCAAAATGTTTGCATTAGATCTTACATCGAAAACAGATAGACTTTTGAGTCGATTCGCTAAGTCGTTGCAGTGATGGGTTTGTTGCAAATAGTTTCCGATGTAATGTTAATCGCAAATTTTTAGCGGCATCTTGAGAATCTCGAAATGTTTGCGTTAGATCTTATATCGGAAACCAATAGAGTTTTGAGTCGATTCGCTAAGTTGTTGCGATGATGGGTTTGTTGCAAATAGTTTCCGATGTAATGTTAATCGCAAACTTTTAGCGGCATTTTGAGAATCTCGAAATGTTTGCATTAGATCTTATATTGGAAACCGATAAACTTTTGAGTCGATTCACTAAGTCGTTACGGTGATGGGTTTGTTGCAAATAGTTTCCGATGTAATGTTAATCGCAAACTTTTAGCGACATTGTGAGAATCGCAAAATCTTTGCGTTAGATCTTATATTGGAAACCGATAGACTTTTGAGTCGATTTGCTAAGTCTTTGTGGTGATGAGTTTGCTGCAAATAGTTTCCGATGTCATGTGTATCGCAAACGGGTAGCGGCATTTTGAAAATCGGAAAATGTTTGCGTTAAATCTTATATCGAAAACCGAGTCAGTTTTAAGTCAATTTGCTAAGTCGTTGCGGTGATGGGTTTGTTGCAAATAATTTCCGATGTACTGGGAATTGCAAATGATGTATAGAAGAAATTATAATCGGAAAAGTTTTGCGATTGTATCAATTTCGGGAGTTGCGAAGAACTTGCGATTGTACGGGTGCGAATGTTATGGTTTCGTAACAGCTTAAGAGTTTGCGAGAAATTGTGGTTCGCAACTATGGGTTTTCAAAAACTTTTTTCTTTGTTGTTTGCGATGATATTTGGATCGCAATATACCCCTCTTTTGTTGTAGTGAGGAACCAAAAATTAGCAAGGAGAATAACGCTTATGAGATTCATTCACTGAAAATGTAAAACAACTACATAGTGGTGAAAATGACAAGCAACCCATTATAACCATTGAAGAACTACTATAAAATAATTGGGTTGGATTATTTGATAATTCCACTATAACTTAATTCATTGAAAATAACTGAACAAATGGGATAATTTAACAACCTATGATTTTAAAACACGATACAATAGAGATGATTTAGAAATAAAATTTAAAGGACATTAGTAAGCAAGTCTTGGGGACCAAATATATTTTGAAACAAGCAACCCATTATAACCATTGAGGAACTACTATAAAATAATTGGGTTGGATTGTTTGATAACTCCATTGTAATTTAATTCATTGAAAATAATTGAACAAATGGGATAATTCAACAACCTATGATTTTAGAACACAATACAATAGAGATGATTTAGAAATAAAATTTAGAGGACATTAATAAGCAAGTCTTGGGGACCAAGTATATTTTGAACTTGGGAAAATTGTTGAGGGTAATACATGTTATTAAACATTATATATTTAACTTGATACCATCAAAACCTATTTTACCAAAACCAATAGTTGTTTCAATTGCCATTGATCATTAGATGGCAATAATACAAGTAGGAAAGAAATTCATAAAATATGTACTTTAGATGGTGGTTCTGGAAATAATATCATTGTGGAGAAGCTAAAAGTGTAGTTAAGTCTATAAAAACCCAAACCAAAACCTTATAATCTATGCATGGCTAATCAAAACATTGATAAACCTCTAGGTCTATGTTAAAGGGTTTTTTAATTTTTCTTAAATTTAGGATTTCTTATCTTCTAAGTCTTTTCATTCTAGTTTAAATGATATCAATAGGTTGCTTCAAATCAATGGTTTGTGGATATTATATATAATGTTTATCCCAAATGCCAAAGCAAAATTGAATTTAATCTTTCATAAAAATAAAACATCAAAGTTCGAAATGAACCTATTCATAAACAAAAATAATTACCAATAAGTAATCCAAAAAATTAAAAGAAAAAAGAAGTTCCAATGGTTCAAAAATTTACAAAAAGTTCCAAAATTATTTCTATCTATCCTTTAATCCTTCTATTTATACCAAATGTAACATTGTTTTAAATTAAATAGTCACTAGCAAGTGAAACTTTGAATTTAAACTATAAAAGCTACCTATCATAGGTCTAAAGCAACCTATTATTATCAACAACCAGTTATTGTAACATACTAATTATCAATTTACTTAACTCATTGGTGACCCTAACACCTATTAATGGTTATTTCAACAAACTAATTCGCTAAGGTCTTGTTACCCATGGCTTGGTGGTAAAAAAGTCGAATTCCATCCTTGGGTCCAAAGATCAAACTTCATAAATGACATTCATTGGGGGTCAACATAAGAATATTGACTAAATTTTCTATACCTACCTAGCCTACCTAGGCAAAATGTTTACTTGGGTGAACCTAAATAGGTAGATTAGGTGGTCTACTTTACCATTTAAACTAGGTTTTTAACTTAGTTTAGGTGGTGACATGTGTGAACAAATCATAAGATGGAAAATACTAAAATTAAAAATAATTGAAATAAAAATATATGTTGTTATTTATGTTATATAATAATAATAATAATAAATATCGTCCCCTAAGTTTTTTGGTTCAATTTGTATTAATAAAAAAAATTAAATAATGATTAAATAATTACTAATGACTTCACATATGTCTTTTATGATTGATGGATGAAGTGTGCCACATCATGTCCTAAATGATATTGTTTTAAATAACTTATCCGCAATGATTTTAGGGCTATTAGTCATTTTTGTCATCTATGATTGAAATATTGGTCATAAATGTAGTCATATACTTGAAGATTTCTTTTAGTGAATGCATTTATGGTTAACATATAAATTCGATGGGAATACATCTTTTGTGATGTTTGCATTGGAGGGGGAGTGCATTTTTACCCACAACATTGTTCAAAATGTTTTGGCTTCCATTGCCAAAAATGTTGGGTTTCATGTTTCATATGAATAAATAAAAGTCCTCCCATTAACCTCTTTTTAATCTTTACATCTGCATGTAAGTATCATGTTAATTTCAAATGGGGTTCACATGTTTGATCATGTTGATACCATTTGAACATCTTTAAATTTGCAAATTATCATTTTTTAAGGAATGGTCGCAACAATTGTGGCCTAGGTAAAGGACGAATTATGATACGATCAACACTCTATAAAAAAAATTCCTGCCTCGCCACAAAGGTATTTGGGTGCGCACACCAACATGTTGATGATTTTTTTCATCAATGCGTTAACATGAGATGGTTAATCAATGGCTTTATAAGCCTACCTTTGTTAGTTTAAAACTCATTTTATAGGTAGAGAGTGGTAATCACCTTTCTTAAAGTTCATGTTGTTACTAGGGTGTGGCGAATCATTATTATAGGGGAGACCTTTTCCAAACCTAATGTTCTTGTAAGTTTTTCGCACATCTTATTGTCAAATATGCTTCATGTAACCAACAAGCGTTTTTTATCCTAAGGTATTATTTCACCTTTTTGGTGGGTTTTAATTGCTTTTCTTTTGTGACTTTTTTGTAGCTTTCATATTTGCTTTGGGTGTTCTCTCTTGATAGGACATTTCTTTTTCTACTTTTATTTCCCTTTCAAGTGGGTGCTTTTTAAAAAATTACATTTGGCAAGGTTTTGTCAATTTATATATTTCAATTGTTTAATTGCATTGCTAAATCATTGTCAATATTTTTAATAAAATTTACATTGTTAACCATTTCATTAGGAATTAATTATTTGATCAACTTCACACATTTGATCACTAATTCGAGCCTAATGTAACAACATGCTAACAATTTCACATTGTACTATTAATTATGGACAACTTGCTTCTTATATAGCCAGTAGATGATGTTTAGCATATGATTGTTGTTAAATTTGACTATGTTCCAAAAGTTATAACTCACAACAATTTCTTTTTTGGCATTTTGTGTTGGACTAGGTAGTGTCAACCTTGCGCATGTTTTGCATTATAAAGGAATGTTCAAAATTATGGTTTGCTTGATTTAGTTAAGGTGTAGATGACGTTTCTATGTACTTGTTGGATGACAAGGGCTATCCCTTTATTAATTGTCCCAAAACACCTTTTAATAAAGAAGGACAACATTCAATTTATAATCGTTTGATAATTGGAAACATAAGGAGGTCAATTAGCAATTGATAATCATTTTGGTATTTTGGAAAAAAATTTAAAACAATCTATAGCAAAAAATCATAAATTTTCATGTTTATTTATTACTTAATGTGTTCACGTGTTCATGTTTATCACATAACATTTTTTTAGGTTTAAACATAAAGCAAGCTTTAAGCAACTACTTTGTATCATTGAGTTGGAGGCATACCCATAAAAAAAACTTCTAGCCCAAAGTAGTGTCAAAAGGGAAAATATATACTATGAACTTGGACTTTAATTTTTTTGGTTTAATGTGAACATGATCCAGATCTAAGGGTTGTTGTATCACATCTATTTCCAATGGAAAGGAAAGAAGGAGAAATAAAGGATACATTATTGTCTTTTTGGAAATGGCAACATTGCATGCACTTCATTATGAGGCAAATTGTGCATTTGTTGTTGCTTTCAATGTTTATGTTGTCTTGTAGGTGGTTTTGTTGTTCTTTAGATGTTCTTTAGATGTTGCCAAGGATAAGAAGACAAGGATGTAATTACTATGGAACTTGTGCAAGAAAGAATGGCTTTTAGGGGGTGAACAATGGAACTCAAGAAAGAAGATATAAGCGAGGACAAAGCATTGGCAAAGGATTTGAGTGTTTTAAAAATGAGTTGATTTTTAGTGGTTGAATAAGGTAGTAGAGAAATATTGTGTGAACATCTATGGCATCTAGGGATTACTTTTTCTTTTTCTTTTGCCATGCATAGAGGTGGCAATTAGGTGTTGAGTTGTACTTTCACATTTAAAAAAAAAATGGAGGTTCATGGAGTATTATAAAATGAGGAAATCAAAGCTTAGGTAAAGTGGCATGTGGGTGCAAATGAAAAGTTTGTGGTAGGGATGTTTGTCAAGTTAGATTTGAAAATTTGAATGTTCATATAGTTATCACATAAGAAACTTGCTTTGGGTTATCCATAGATGATTATGCATCACTATAATCACCAAAAATCACGAGATAAACAAGTTTGGGTGTATCAATGGGAATTGGGAAAATCGAACAATGAGTTGAAGTACTTGGGTGGTGGTCAAGTTGTGTGTTGTGTTTGAATTAATGTCTTCAAGAGCTAACGATCCACGATAAAGGGGATAAAATGTTAAGAAATTGTATTTCATCTAGACTTTGGGCTAAGAGCTTTAATGACCACTTAAACATTGGGATAATTGACCTTATTTGCAATTTATATGTTTTACATGTTGAAAAAAACAATTAGTGATTGTTCAAGATATTCATGCTGATTTTTTTCATCCAAATTTATAAAGTGTGTATGTCAATAATATGTAATCTTTTGTGAATGTTCTCCCAATATTTGGAAATCAAAGGTTTGGCGATTCATGTTGTGATTTTTCAATCACTTTCTTTTCGATTATAGAATTAAACAAATTAATTATTTTGGGACTCATGTGTAAATGAAAGGCTAGGAGAGGTTTTGGAGCAAACTTGGGATGGGAGCAATTATTCATTACTTCAATATGCAAAAGCACATTGCATCATTTGGGAAAAGTCAAAATCTCAATCCTTGTTTGCAATTGTTATTGTGTTTCAAAGTTCAAATTGAATGGAAATGTGGATGTGTGTGCAACACCAAATGTTTCAAAATCTGATGTTTTTCAATGTGCACTATTTCAGTTTGTCATTGCATGCAACTCCATTTCATAATTGATCAAAAACAATTTTGATTTGCAACTTTTTGAACAAATAAAAGACATGTAACTTGATGTTCCAATATCAAAATGCACAAGATCTTAACAAGATAAAATGAAAATGAAAGTGAATGAAGAATAATTAGATTTTGATTTGCTAACATTTTTCACTTTCCTTTGTGATTGAAGTTGGAAATAGGGGTTGCAAATATATAATCCATGTTTCTTCGTGAAATAAACACTTTGTTGATATTCTAATTTCTATAGCAATTTTGAAGAGTAGAAGCTTAGAAAACAACATTGAAAACTTTTAGACATTTATTTTTAGAACATGAATAATTTGTGTGTTTTTGGAGGCTTCTATTTTTGTTTTTGAACATGAATTTATTCGAATATGTTGAAAGCAAAAAGGTAAGGTACGGTGAATGGAAACAATACAATAGAAATATCTCGAAAGTCACCCAACGTATTATGTTTATTTTCAGCATGACTTTGTCACTTGACCTTCAATTTGCATTTTTTTTTAAAGTGTGACAAAATGGGACCCAAAATTTCAATAAGGCATGAATAGAGGGGTCATGATCTTCTAAACTACCATTACAGCTGGGGGTTTTCTTCAAGGGGTCAACCTACTTACCTTCTTCTATCAACTTACCTACCCTTTTTTGGGGGGTTTATAGAAGCTACTCATATGTTTTAATTTTTCAAAATTTTCATTTTATTTATGTATTTTGAAATTTCAACTAGGAAGCATGTTTTAATTTCTAAAAAAATCCATTTTATTTATACATGTTAAAATTTCACCTTGGAAACATGTTTTAATTTCTAGAAAACTCCATTCTATCTATACATTTAAACTTCTTACCTTGGAACCCTCAAGCTTTAAGACATAATAAAAATGTTTTCAAAGTAATTTACGTTTGAAATAAAATGGTTTTTTGGATTTCTTTTTCTTAAACATAGACATTCTTTTGACCAATTCTCACATAAAAGTAGATATGGTTGATTATTCTGACTTTTCAAATTTGTTTAACACCTTTGACTCTTTTCACTATAATGGGTTTAATGTTGAAAAGTTCATTGATAAAATGGATGTTGAAGCTTTCATGTTATTTCAAGTCTTTTTGATTGCCACGACTAGTTCAAAAGGAGTTTTTCACCACAACCTAAAATGGTTTTGGGTGTTGATTAGTTGGTAGACCCAAATGTTGGAGTTTAAGACATCGTAACAACATTACGCACAACACTTGAATTATTCAAAACCTTGAAAAACTTCATTTAAGTTAAATTCGAAGAGTTGATGACACTTGTGGTATTGATTATCATCAATCATGCAAGTTCAATCAAAAAAGTTTATAGGCTTTTTGTGTCGACCATGTAAGTTGACACCGAAACAATGCATTTTGAATTTCATACTATATTTTAAGCATGTCAATGCACTACTAGGAAAATGGGGTGTAGTTCACTAGACTATTTAACTGTGGAACCATAAAAGTGAATTAGTTCACTATAATTTCAGTGCTTTTACCTTCATTGGTGAAAATGGTTCACTATATGGTGTACATGTTTACTCATTGCTAGAAATTCTATCATATGCAACCACCCTGTTTGCAACTGGGATGCAATTGCCTGTCGCATGCAACTATGCAGGGTGTGTATGCAAGTATGGTGCAACTATGATCACCAAAGAGAGAAGACAACATGGTTGCTGATCCGGATACCGCTTTCTCTCTCTCTACCACCCCCACTTCCCACGCCAAAACACTTCTGTCTTCTCCCTCCCACGCAACAATCCAAAACCCTCAAAAACCTCTTCTCGCATGTCTCAACAAAAAAACTTTCTCTAATTTACTGGATTAGAGGCGGCAGGTTTGTTTGCTCTTTTCAGAATCTTTGGCAACATCTTCAGAACCAACGACCGTTTTTTCAAACACAATTGGAGAACGCGGGAGAGTGTTGTGGTCTTCGGTGTCTGTTTCAAACTTGTCAGCGGAACCCTAAACCTCGACGTTGGAAACCCTAATGGGATTTCCTTCATTCTTCTCTTGGTTGTGCACAATTTCTCGTTTGCAGATTGGGTTTTGTTAGAGGAATTGCAGAGCCCTTTTTGCTTGCTTGCTACTTTTCCAGACTAAGAATTGTTTAGGTCTGGCTTGTTTGGTGTTTTTGGGAGAGTTTTAGGATGGTGGGTGTAGAGGACAGGAATGAAGATGTTGCAGAGGAAGCTCAGGATGCAGCAGCTCCAGTTCCAGCTCCATCTGCGGAGGATGGTGGAGTCATCTTTGTGCTGGAAAAAACCTCTCTAGAAGTTGCCAAAGTGGGGAAGGTAAAGAAAACAAAAGAAATACCCTCTCCTTTTCTCTCTGGGGAGGAGGGTGGGGAGTTTTTCTTTTAAAGGTTGTTTGTTTGAATTTCTCAGTTGCATTTTTAAATTTATTTTTCATTT
Organism: Sphagnum contortum; assembly: GCA_963920785.1. Classification (NCBI taxonomy): domain Eukaryota; kingdom Viridiplantae; phylum Streptophyta; class Sphagnopsida; order Sphagnales; family Sphagnaceae; genus Sphagnum; species Sphagnum contortum. Next base: position 8,403,386 of record OY987288.1, read on the forward strand.
TTTTCTGCTGGGTTTTCCTCTAAACTTGTTCTTCAGGTTCTGAGAAGTTGATGATCTGATCCTGCTGCAGTGCCGCTAGTTTTGTACTCTCTACGAGAATTAGCTAACACTCTCTCTCTTAAGTGAATCTTCTTCTTCTTCTGTTGTGGCCCGTTGGCTTAAATTGTTGTGGTTTGAAACAAACACTAGCAGGCAGGTAGGCAGGCACATAAGCACTCAGGAAGCCAGGCAGGGCGTTGGTCTTTTGATTGTCAAAACTTTGCTGGACTTTTCAGATGGTGGACCAAGCTGATCATCATGATATCGCGGTGGACCTTTTTGATCAACGTGTGTGCGCCAGAATCAGCTCACAGATGGTCGACTTATTTGTGTCCCAACTCGGCTCGCACCCCCCTCCCCCTCTACCTTTTTTGATCTTCTAGTGTTTGCAAAATAGAGTGTGTCCAACGGCAGATGTGTGCTGCCAGCAACTTGCTGTACAACTCCAAACCGTTGGTTTCTAAACTTTTACTAGTTATTTGCCATTAAGAATTGGGGCTTGCAGAGTTGGTTTTTCTTGGGTGTTTCTTAAATGCTCATATTGTCTTTGGGTGGTTGATGCAAGGTGCTTAACAGAATTACTCCCAATCTAATGGATGTGGGTATTTATGCATTGTTCATCTGTATAAATGCAAACACTTTTTGAGTTCTGAGTTGCAGAGCAATCCTTGTAATTAGGCATGGGGTTTAGGTGATATGCAGATCTTGGTGCGAATGGAGAATGTGAAACCCTTGGTGTCGCAACCCCACTTTGGCCAAGTGTGGGGATGAAGCCCAACACTTGGAAAAGTTGGGATTTGGAGTCCTCCGGGACTCCCGAATGTTCAGAGCTCGACAGAAAGGCCCAAAACACCTCGTGTTAGGGTGTTCTTGGTGCCGTTGGAAAGGTCTTGAAACGTAGTTATCGAAAATGGCCTCGCATTGGTCATTTGGACATCTGCAGCCCAAGTTATGGGCAAAAGAAGGGCCGGGAGTCAAACTGGCAGTTTGACTCCCGACCACTAAAAGTCGGGAATCAACCTCTTCCCGACATCCAATTTGAGTGTGCGACAAGGCGTTGGAAAGATCTCGATGAGGACCACAACTTTGGTTCAGACCTCGTTGCAATCAGACTCTTCAGTCGGGAGTTATGGCCGTTCAAAGTTCCGGAAGTCCCGCCAGGACAATTTCGTGACTCCATTTCGGGAGTCCCGGGAATTTGTGCCATTTGGATGTAGCCTCCACTGCGAGCTGCAGAGAATACTATAAGGAGTAAGGTGGGTCTGGGCTGTGGTGAGTCTTGTGTGTCCAAGTGCTCGTGGCTTGTTCTAACACCAAAGGGTGTCTCGAATGCTAAACTAACCTCCCGTGGTTGGTTTTTGGATGCAGATTCACACAAGCTAAGCTAGTCCTTCTTCTTAGTCTAATCTCGGGGCTTCCAACTCAACCCTCTACCCCTTTCTAGAGTTAAAAATCGAGAGCGTGCCTTTTGGTCCCAACTTTCCGCAACTTCACATTAGTGAACCCTCAAGTGGGTTCACCCTGGGACCAAGGAGCACGTCATTTGGCCACCCATTGGATGCCATGCCATTTCATCTCCGAATGATGGAATGCATATTGGATGAGATAAATAATTTCTTCTATCAGAAAGCTGAAAGGTGATCATCATTTTCTAATCCCTTCTGTAAAATTCCATTCTTATTTCAGGTCTTTGAATTTTTTGTTTCTCTAAAGTAATCTTTGTTATGACTTCATGTTTTGCGTTATACTTGTGCAATCTAGCTCTCCCCTCCTTCTAAAAGATTAAATTTCAAATATGACCAGGCATTGTGATCGGACTATGTGCATAATAGGTGAATTAGCTTAATCCAATTATAATTGCAACATATTCTTGAAAGTGTCCAACTTGTGAGGGACAAATCAACAATTGGTTTCCACATTGTTCCCAAGTTGATCTAATGGTTTACATCTCTTAGAAATGCTACTCGTCATATATATTTATATACTAATAGGGACTTATTAGGGCACCCTGATGGGTTGGGTCAAAATGCTGTGGTTTTGCAAGGCTGAAGGTCATTGTGGAGCGAATGCTTGAGGAGCTCACTAACGATGTTAACTTGGGAGGGTACCTCTCTCTCATTAGATTATGTTATTCCAATAATAATGGATTCTAAATTTCATCCATATTTAGGTTTTGAGAGTAGGTTGAAGTAATTGTTTCTGTACATGGGGTTGATGTGATATAGGCTACAGTGGTTAGTGTTGAATTTTGAATGCTAATTTCTAAGAGGGTTTGATGGAGATCTTGGCGAAGCTCAGCTGATAGTGTTTCATGTTTGCTAATAGGTGTTTCAATGATTTAACTAATAGGTGTAATTTCCACCTAAATTTGGACATCACTTGTTTCCATCTTGTTTCACTAGCTTAATTGACATGTCCGTAGCAACTGGTCCCTAGTCATTGGGGGATTAACCTGCAGTTAAGCTGTTTTACCATGATTGGCATGTAGTTAATCTGTCCTAGTTCACTCAAATCTAAATGAAATACAAGGTGAACTTGGCCACATCTAGCTAGTAGTGATGCAACCATGCATGACACCTTTGTGTGGAATTGGTCCAAGACTTTTGTTTGCGATGATTCATTTTGCCATGCATTAATGAGGCTATTGTGGATGAGATATGATGGCCAATTTCAAGGAAACGGTTACCTTGGGGCAAAAGCACACCAAGGTGTCACAATTTTGGTAGATTAAAATCCCTTTTCAAAGTCCTTTTCTAATGTAGTTGAAAACTTGCTTAAAATATGAATATTTAAATGATATTGAAAATAACATTTTTTTCCATTTCCAATTCGAAATCATGATGCTATAAGACATGTAAAATAATATAATTTTTTTATAAAAACAAATGCTTAATTAAAAATATACAAATTTTGGAATTTAAAAAAGTCCATAACATAATAACCTAAAATCACATTCCATTCATTCAATGGATCTTTGGTTTTAAAAACATAATTCATCTAGTCTCCCAAAGTTTCAAACACATAATATTAACACATTGTAAAATAAAAGTCCATATCCATGAATTTTGCAAGTGTGACAAAAAATGTGGGCAAAATTCAAAAGTCCAATACTTATTGGCTATCCATGATTTTGATTTGATTTTTTTATTTTTGAAAGGTTGATTATGATCAATTTAGATAAATGAGTCATTTTTAATTATTTAAATGAATTTTATTTTATTTATTTTCTTGTACCTAAAAAATACAAGAAAAATTACCATTGTGATGTCCATATAAGGTCATTGTACTGTGCAAACACCCCTTGGGTGAGGTGGATTTGAAACTTCTAAAGTTGTATCGGGTTCATTGATAAATTTTTTGTGGAAATTTGCAAGTTGTGGAATGATGTGGTGCATCAGACTTGGTTCAATGATACAAAAAAAGGTTTATTTAATGAAAAACACAATCATTATTGAGAACCAAGGTTTTTTTTAAAATATTGACACAAGATACTTGAGGTCATACCATGGTGCAACCATGTTATGACATTATGATAACTATGCTAACTAACATAACCATTTTGCCCACATAGATGAATACTTTGAATATTTGCTTGGGGACCCATGTTACATGGGCCAGGAAATGTTTATCATGCAATAGATTGGTCGACACGAGTTATTTTTGAATATGCACCCAAACATAGTGAAGGCATACAATAAGATGCATTCAAGTTATAGGGTTAAAGTGGAGCGGGGGCAATGGGGGGATCAAAAGGAAGTGACGAAGGCTGATGAAAAGGTTTGATTATCCCAAACCCAAGTTTAACCACTTACTTTGTAATGTTGCCCTATTTACAAATTTTCTTTAGAGGTAGATAATGGATATGACTTTTGAGGTCATAGGGGAACAAATGGTAAATCAAGCAGATTTTGGATGGGATGGAGACTTTTAGGGTTTATAAAAGTTTAAGGAACATTTTGAACAGGTTTAGGATACATAGATTTAAAAAATTTGTTAGGGAAAGACAAAAGGAAAAAAAATTCTAACTTGTTTCTACAAAAAATAAAATTCATTTTGGAATGTTGAATTTTATTTTTGGATTTTTCAAAATTCCCTTTTTGAAAATTTAATTTAATTTTTGTTATATGAAATTTCAAGTTTGAAACATATATTTCAGCTTTGGAATTTGAAATTTCACCCTCTAAAAAAATGATTTTTATTACTACCACCTGAAATGTCAAGTTTAAAATTATTATTTTAACTTTGGAAAAATCATTTTTATTACTACAACCTAAAATGTCAAGTTTGAAATTATTATTTTACCTTTGGAAAAATAAAATTTACTATTAAAATCTAAAATTTCGAGTCTAAAACTATTATTTTGGAATTTGAAATTACACATTTGATTTTTTTTTATTTATGAAAATTTTAATTTATCATGGAAACTTCCATTATAATATTGAAAATTTGAATTTATAAACAAGTAAGGTTTTAGACTATTTGAAACAGAATGTTAAAAACCCATGATTAATTTTACTTGCATCGTTTATAAAGGATTGCCTCTTTTTTAAAACATTTTTAAAGGCATGTCCATAAATGGTATTCAATTTTTTAAAAACTTCATCACATTGAAAAATGGCTTTGTTAAAATCATCCACATTAAGCATGCTTATTTTCAATTCCTTCAATGCTTATCATAATTAGTCTTTTAGTGTTCCTTTTCAAATGTACAATTGGAGTACTTCGATTTATATGTAGCATATACATTCTTCAATATTGAATTAAAAATCAATTGGGTTACCTTTTATACTTGCCCTTATTATATTGCCCAAAGTGAAGGTCATACACAACTGCCAATGTACTTAATTGTATAGATTTCATTAGTGGTCCCTAGGGATTTTCTTTTTGTGGCACCTTTGCCTTCTATTTTGTTGCAACTAAAACATGCTCATGTGTATGTGTATGGAAGTCATTTGCTTGTGGCTCCACGAAACAATCAAAATGTGCCATACTTGCCATACCAAAATTTGCCAAAAAATAGAATGAATCTAAAAGAAAATTTTACAACCTTGCAAACCATACTTAGAACTTGGATATGTTTGAAAATAATTGAATCAATTTCAAAATGAAAGAAAATCCAATAACAATCTTGCAAAGATGGAACAAGGATATGATAATTTGGAAATTTGGTTATAGGTTTAAGGTTTGGTGTAATTGAAAAGGGAAGACTGCACTTCAAAAAGAAAAAAATAGTTTTGGATGTTCAAGACTGTCAACTTGAAAGGACAAAATGCTCTAGATTTGTAGACTAATTGAAAAGCAAAGGACAAAAATTCCATTTTATCAAACATTCATAACATGAAATTGAGAAAGGCTTTACAATTTACAAAATTCAAAATCCTTGGTCTTTTGGCATAAATTGGTCATTTACAACATGTTTCTACTAAGGTAGTTATAAACATCATTTGAAGATTTTGAATCAAAATCATATCAAATAATGTTTACATTAATAGTGTCCACACACACCTTCAAGCATTCTAGTTCATGTTCAAAATGTTTTTGAACACATATCCTTGAACTACTAATTTTAGCAATAGAAAGAAGGTAAGGTCTATGGTCTCCATCTCCAATCCATTCTAAGAAACATTTTTTGCAACAACCATAAACCATGCCTTATTTACTCGTTACATGTGCCAAGGCACACAAGGGGTCATAAAAACGTGTGAAATCACAAAAGAATCCATGAGAGGTGGCAAAAAGTTGCATTTAGATTGAATGCACATTTTTGGGGTAAGATTGGGGCAAGATGTGGGTTTGTAAGCATCAAACTTAAATTCTATCTATAAGGGTTGGCATGAAGGAATTTTGTTAAGAGATTTAGCTAATTGACTAACTTGCAACAAAATGTAGAAAAAAAACAACAAAGTGTGGAAAAGGACCACACACACACAATAAGATAACTTCCGAAATAGAAAGGTTTTGTTAATAATCATAAAACACATTGACATCTTCAAGAGCTTTGCCTACAATGGCCATTACTTCAAAAAGGTTATAATCATCATCTTACAAAGATGCACTTCACCACTTTGAAAAAACACTCCCTATTGTTTGCTAACAAGAAAGCTAAACTGCAACTCCAAAATGCAGTCAAATTGATGTGCACTTAAATTTACTTCTCTAAACTTTCTCTAGCCCCTTCCATGGTTCCAAAAGCAAGCTTGCAAACCTTGCAAACCTTTCTAATTGTGTCTATGTTTCCAAAGTAGAGTTTCCATAATTGTCAAACCCTTTTAATTGCACTTCAAGAACTTGCACACTTCTGAAACCTTTTCGTTCGCTTCAACCTCCATCATAGATTGAAAAATGCTCATCTCACAAAATCAAGTAGATTTATCTCGTTGCTCATTTTTATCTTTTGTGACATACAGAGAAATGTTTTTGTCACAAAACCACATAGACTTCTCCTTTCATTCACTTCAACCTTTATCACACACAATTGAAAAACATTCTTTTCTCGAAATCACACAAATGTCTCTCCTCCCTCACTTCAATCTTTGTCACACATTGAAAATCGTTCTTCTCACAAAACCACACATATTTATCTCCTCGTTCATTGCAACTCTTATCACACACTAAGTAACGTTCTTCTCACAAAACCCTAAATGCATGAAAACAATGAAGTTAGGGTAAAACTCAAATTTCCCCAAAATTAATGCATTTAAAAATTTTGACTCTCAGTTTTTTTTTCTTACTATCGAATTCATTTTTTGAATTATTGGACTCGATGTTTTTTTTTCCTACTACCAAATTGATCTGTTTGAACTTAGAGTTTTGCCGACTTGGATTATTATTAATGACTTGGATTTAGCAATTAGCCAAATCATTAAACTTTTGAGTTCAACAACTTATTAGTTAGAGACTTGGATATTTATGAAAGCCAAATCACAAATCTTCAAGTTGCAAAAGCCAAAATGTGATGGAGTTAGAGGAACGTGGAAGGAGAATAATAGAAAGGCGAAGAAGAAGAAGCAGAAGAAGAAGAAGAATCCTACATCTCTATCATGTGCACATGCGTGCTTGAACAACAACTCTCATTTCCTGCACCAGCTCTTCTGACTCCAGACCCCTTTTGTGATGCTGCCTGCTTTTGGAAAGAAAGAACCAACCCTGTTGTGGGACCAACATGATCATTATCATCGACGAAAGAAAAAGAATCTGATGAGTCTCTCTCGCTCTCTCTCTCTCGCTCGTTGTCGTCGGTCGATTTTCGCAAAACCCCGATTTTGGTAACGCTGGATTTGAAAACCCTAGTAACAACCGTCTCTCTCTCTGTCTCTCTGTGGATCGATCCAGAATCCAAGATTGGATTCTTGGGTCTTGCAATTCTGTGAAAACCCTAGGAAGAAGGGAAAAACTCCTCTCAAGTTTGGAGTCTCCTGAAAACAAAGGGACCCGACTTCTTCTTCTTCTTCTCGTTGGAGGAGGAGGATCTTGTTCAGCAGCCTTGGGTCGATGATCAAGGGAAATAAAAAAGGATTCTCGAGGAATCTTGTCATGGGGGAAGCGAAAAAACACTGCAAGCTTGAGTGAGTGAGTGAGTGAGTGAGTGAGTGAGTGCATATATGCATGCATGATCATTAACAGCAGCTGTAATGGCAGCTTCTTCACTGCAAACCTACAGTGCACATTGCACTGGACGACGTCATGGCGGCCTTCTTCACTTCCATCTTTCTTCACAGGTGAGAGAGGGAGAGAGTTGGGTCTTCTTTCTTTCTTTCTTTCTGCTCATGCTTGAAGAAATATATCTACTGAAATGTGGAGCTGTTTGCTTGTTTGCTGCTTCTTCACAAATTCAAATGGGGGATTTAATTTTTTTTGGGTCCACAGAGAATCTATCTCTCTCCAAATGCAGCTTCAATGCATTTGTGTCTCAATTTTGCTGATGCTTTCATGTGGGCAAATGCCGAATCTATGCCACTGATTGTGGAGCTTGCTTGCTTGCTGCTTTCTTCACAAAATCAATGCAAAACACACCTCGAGACAATCTCTCAAATTCAACTGTTGACTCCCAATTCTGGGTGCTGATGCTTTTTGTCACAGTCTGTCAGTTTTTTCTGCTGATGCTTTCCTTCATGTGGGGCAAATTCTGAATCTATCTACTCAAGTGTGGAGCTTGCTTGCATGCTGCTGCTACGTCCCAAATTCTCAGTGCAAAAAAAAAAAAGAAAAAACCATGGATAGTTTTCCATCTTTCAAACAACTGTTTGGTGGTGGTAGTGGTTTAGGGTTTAGGGTTTAGACGACCTGTCAATGTGATGTACAACTTGGTGGTGGGGACATGGAATGGCAGGTGGGAAGTGGAAGTGGGAACTTGATCAGCACATTGTTGTGCAGAAGACGCAGGGGAATGTCGGGCTGGGTTTTGTTAATGCCACAATGCCCCCCTCCTCTGCATCTCAATTATTCTCAAAGAAGTCAGAAGCTTGGTCAAATACTTCTTCCAGGCAAGAAGAAGAAGAAGAAGAACATCATGGCTATGGTACCCAACAAGGAATCAGGAAGGCACACTGTTGGAAAACAAAGTCAAGAGCTGAAGTTTGACACTGAAGATTTGCTGGAGCTCAAGTTTGGTCGGTTGCTGGGAGAGTCCCGAGAAACCACTTTGGCTAAGGTTCCAAACACTGTTGGAAAACAAACACAAAATTCAATCTTTTGCAGCAAGCTCTCCCTTGGGTCTGTCTTAACTGTCTGTCTGTCTGTTTGAGTGATGATTATGCACTGTGAAAAATCTGCTTAAAAACAGCTATCTTTCAGTAAAGAAGATTGCAGCCTTGGGTTTCCAGGTGATTGGGCGCAAAATCAACCCAGATGCATCATATGTAGAGATTGAGAAACCAAGCTGGAGGAAGAACCTGGAAACAAAGGTGCAAGAAGCTGGATTGCCACAGGAGACTGACTTTTCACGTCTGTTGGGCAAGGAAGAGAGATCTGGAACCTCCCAGCAATCATCCACTGTGATTGGGAAAGGGAAGGCAGCAAAGGCAACAACTACATCAGATCTCCCTAGCCTTGCCCCTCCACCTTCACGTTCAACAACAATGGGGACTTCCACCACCGCCACCCAGGTTCTTTTAATTTTCCTGCTTGAGATACAGCATGTTCATCTGCTTGAGAGATATATTATCTGAAGCTTGAGAAATGCATGTCCAATTTTGTAGACAAGACTTGGTGAGACAATCTGCAAAAAGTTTTGCCTGTAGTTTATGATCTGGCTCTTTTGACTGGATGCATTTTTTCCCTTCTCTGGAACAATGTGCAATTGTTGTTGCCCTTGTCTTATTAGGGAACTGCACTAAAATCTGGACTTGGAGAATCAGCACCAACTCCACACACAAAAAGTGCAGCAGTTCCAATGGTCACATTTGGACCTGGAGGATACACTGCTACTCAAGGAAGAAAAGTGAAGGAGTCTGAGGATGATGGTAATAACTACATGGGACTCATTCGCAAGCCAAAGCTGAGCTCACAAGACTCATACAAGCCGTCATGGCCTACAACCAAGATCATTCCACCCATGATGTTACACAAAGTTGATCAATATGATACAGTCGACTTGTCAGGAGGAGACAGCAATGATGATGCACTGCTGAGAAGACCGACAGCAGTGCCGGACCATAATGTGAGTAGTACATCCAAACCCTCTTTGCAGGGTACTTCTGAAATCAGCTCAAAGATGAAGAATGTGAGTCTAAAATTGGCATCTGTAGCCCCGCTGCACAAGCCCTCTGTTGGATTACCAGCTACTGGAGTTGGGAGCATGATGAGTCCACCAGTCATTGAGGAGGAGGGTCGGGTTCAAGGTTCTGAAATGTCTGAGGAGAGGTTCACTCGTTTGCTGGAGCTTGCAAGCTCACCCAATGACAGCAGAGATCAGGTCTATTATCTCTTTCCAGTTTGCTTGCAACTCTCTCTCTCTCTATGTCTCTCTCTGTGCATTTCCATTTGCTTCAAAGCTTGTTGCACAAATTGCCAGGAGCTATTGTTGAAAGTGGTGGTAACAGTGGATCATGCTTGAATGCTACAGGAGCAGCAGGTGTCTGTTGCAGCCAAAGTGTTGACAAGGAAGGAAAAAAAATTGCCTATTCTTGGTTCAAAACCGCTGCCACCCTCCCCCAGTCATGTGGAAAGGGAATCTAAAGATGCAGCAGCAGATCAGATTAGCAGAGTAGACAAAAGAGTGGGCACTCGCTTATTGATCACAACTGAAGCAGCCTCGATGGAGGTGGAATCTTTGTCTCAAAGCATGGACCTTGATGTCTTGGAATCTGGAGACAAAAGAAGAAGAGAACCCACTGCTGCTACTGCTGCTACCTCAGTAGTGGAGGCATCATTAGCACAGACAACAACATCTAAAAGGCCTTTGCCCTCTTCCTCCCTTGACCAAATTCATATCTCAAGTCCCATATCATCCTCAGTTGACAATACAGTTGCAGAACAAGACATCAGACCCTTGCAGTCTAGTATGTCATATCCATCTGTCACAGCCAAACATGTCTCGACTAGTCCCTCTGTTTCAGCCAATATGGTGTTGGAGGAGGTGGTGGTGGCACCCCTGAAGAAGGCTGCAGCAGATCCATTGGTTCTCAACAGTGTGCCAGAAGTCACTGTTATGTCTGCAAAGGAAGAGAAAGGAAGGGAACCCACTGTTAGTCCCCTTGGCATGCAGGCAATAATGCCAATCACTGCACCACCAACACCTGTTCTTGCCCAAAAGCCTTTTGTGAGAAGACCCACTGCCACCACTGCTGTTCCAGATGATGCAGTCTCAAAGTTCACACCTCCTTCAGAGGCAGATTCTTCATCATCTCCAAGCCTTGGGCAGCCTGAGATAATTGTATCTCAGGAAGAGACAAGGAGGAGAGAAACCACATTTGACCAATCACTAGAGGAGGAGGAGGAGGAGGAGGAGGAGGAGGTGGAATCACAGGTGCTCAAGCAGCCTATGCCTACTACTACTCTTGCACAGAAACCCATCTCAAGGAAGCCCTCTTTTGTAGCCATGGATGCAAAACTGGAGCTTCAAGCATCTTCTGGGAGCCTGAAAAGACCAATTCTGCAATTGAGGACAAAAAAAGATAACCCAATTGCACCACCAGCAACACCAGCAGCAGCAGCAGCAGCACCATCACCACCACCATCAACAGGTGTGTTTGAATCAGAGCTTTCCGGGGAAGAAGAAAAACTACCTGATCAGATGATGATCTCTGATGAAGTTGATGAGAAACTGAATTTGTCAACCTCTGTAACCGTGGTGCCAAAAAATGCAATTGGTGATAAGGCAGTGGTGGTTGACAAAGATAGGTTAGCTGGATGGTCAGATGAGGTGAAGGCTGCAGTTCGACGAAGTGAAGTTGCTCTTGTGAAAGAAGAAAGAAGGATGCCATCGTCAGAACTCAATCTCAAGCACTTGGGTCAGGAAGACAAGTCTGAGTAATGATTACAGCTCTCTATTGTATCTGAAATTTCCAACCAAATTTCCAACCCAATTTCTGTCCCTGTTATCTTCTTGTATCAGAAAAGTCCTCAAGTTCTGTGTTGGTCTTGAGAGGTCGTCAGCCGTCTTCATCCATGCCTTCAGCATCTTCATACCTAATACAAAGGTTTGGGTTTAGTTTCTAATGGTGCTTGAGGATGTGTTGTGAAAAACAACAGGATAGATGATCTCCTGAGGCAGCCCATTGCACCGAGTCCAGCCTTGACAGGAGCTTCTTTAACAGATCCCCTCAATTTGACAAGGCAGCAGTTATTGCAGACCCGCCCAATGCCATCAAGTCCAAAGCCATCTATGAAGATGACTAGCAACGAGGATTCTTCATCCAACAAGAAGTTGCAAGAAGCCGGATTTGTGCTTTCTAATCAAACAAGAGTCCCATCAAAGGTTAAGAAAGCTCAGATTAGCATGTGCAATTTTCACTCTTGTAAAAGCACTTGAAGAAATTTCCTATTGTATTTGGAAAGGCACCTTATGGCCACAAACATGCCTCCTAGAAAAGAGGAGGGATCTTACACCTACTCTTTAAGTGAGGGAGGGATGTTATGCCTACTTATAGGTGTAAGATCCCTCCCACTCTTAAGGAGTAAGTGTAAAGAACTCCCCCCCTCCTACACCTCATCATCTATGTATATTAAGGTTTAATGACAGTGTTTGTCTTGTGCTTTACAATGGGTGCAGCCCATGGGTGGGGGACATTCCCAAAAGAAAGTGGGGCTGCTCTCAGCTACTGCCTCATCTTAGGCCCCTTATTTGGGGAATTGCCCCACTCTAGGGCTTTACCCTACACTAAAAAAAAAATTGCAGGACTTGTGGTAAGAGGAAAAATGGTCCTAAAATAAACCACGCCTCCAAATTTTTTTTGGATAGTCTATGAAGCGCCACAAGTTCCTGACTATGTCTTGATGCAAAGCATCTGTTCATAATTTGTAGGAATGCGATAACAAAGAAATTGAGATCAATTTGATGGCAAATCAATGGCAGGAAGAGGAGGATCGGGATTGGTTGAGAGCAGAAGCATTATTGGAGTCTAGCACAGTAGAGGAGATGCTATTTTTTGGAGCCAATGCTGGTGGAATGCTGGTATGGAATGAGAACTTTTCTTTGGACCTCAGATATTATAGATAACTATAGATAATTCTTGATAAGTTTGTATATACACTTAAATTATGTGATAGTATAAAATTATTTCAGGGGCAATGCTGGTGAAATGTTGGTATGAAATGGGGACCTATATAGAAAATTATCAAGAAATGACCTTTATTTATCTATATTTCTCTCTCTCTCCCTATGTATATGTGTGTGTATGTACGTATGTATGTATTTAAGATCCGAAGAATTTATCAAGAAATATATAGAAAGCATATGAATCTGCCTACAGGTCCTGACCTATTTTTTGTAATGTGGAAAATGTTTCAGGTAAGTTTTAGGTCTTTGGTGGGATTCTTGCCAGCATGGGAGCTGAGTGCACAGCGAAGGCCTCCTTCATTTAGAACATGGGCGATGGACAAAGGCTTCACATTGAAGGAACCGGAATTTACACAGACCTTCATCCCCGATTCATCACTTTCCGGGGTTGAGCTGCCCATGGGCAGCAGGGCTGTTGTTGGATCAGAAACTTCCAAGAGAACTGAAGAATCATCAATCAGGGTTGAAGACGACAACCAACGAAACCTTTTGAAACAATACCGTGAGGAGCGGCGCAATGCACTATCAAAGCTCATAGGAGAAGTAAGTGTGTTGTTCAATTCAGACTTGAGTAAAATTCTAGAACCTTGCCTTTTAGCTTAGGATTTCGGGTTTAAGGGTCTAGGGTCTGAGGAAAATCCAGCTTTGAAAAAATCCTTGACAACCTCTTGCAACAATACCAAGAGGAGCAGGGTAGTCTACTACCAACCCTAGTAGGAGAAGTACACATGCACGTTTCGTCAGACCTGAGGAAAAATCTCAAACCTTTATTAAGTTCAGGGTTTTTTAGCATTTAGGGTCTGAGGAAGATGATCCCTTGAAAAAATTCCTTCATTGCAGCCAACCCTATAAACTCTGAATCTCAATTTCCATCACAATGGATAGCAGTACAGCCACATGTTCATCATCATCAGGTGGTTGTGTCCATTATGTTAGGGGGTTGAGATGGAATGAGCGGTCTCATAGTGCAGTTGTTTATTGCAGACAGCTCGTGTTGTTGTTATTGGTTTGGATCGGGGAATGCGACGATTGCGACTCTCAGAAAAGGCAGCAGAGGGGGAGGGCCAGGAACTCACCCAGAAAAAGGCTAATGTCATGGTTAGTGTCAATTCTCTTAACCAAACAGTTGTGAATATCAGCATTGTTACTTCTTGAACCTCAAAATAATTTACATCTGAATCTGCAATGTAAGCTGTCACTGGGCAAGCCCTGGAGGGCAAAATCAGTGACACCAGCACCTGGCAGAAAGCCCCATAAATGTTCTGTTCCCTGGTGTAAAGGGCCTCAGGAATGTGATGGTAGTGTCAGTGGAGTGCAAGGGGAATAGCTGAATCAGCAGCTGGGCAGCTGCCTACTGATTTGACCATCAAGGGAGGTGGGAAATGGGGTTGAATTGGCCTTTGAGGCCCCTTATGTAACATCAAGTGGATGCTTGTAGTTTCTCTTTCTGAAATTCTTTGCCACTTTTTTAAAATGTAAAAAACCGCTTGCTGTTGTGCTTCTGTTATTTAGGGCAATTTTTGGGGGTTTATTTTGGCTCATTATCAGCACTGCCCTTGGGGGGAAAATGCTCTGTAAAAATCCTGTTTTTTGTGGGGCCATTATGCTCTGTAACACCCCTTGACAGTCTCCCCCCCCCGCCCCCAAATCCCCCTCAGTTTAAACAGGGTTTTATGCATGGTAAAAAGCTCCCCATTTTGGGTATTATGGTCATATATGCCTATGATGCCCAAGTGGACCCTAAAACCCTAAACTCTCAATGGGGAACCTTACCCTGCAAATAAGAGCTGTACGTGCATATGGTGGACCCTTGACACCTACAATTTTCATTACATTGCAGGAGGGCTTGAATGTTGGGGATGTGGTGTGCTGCACAGTCAAGAAAGTCACTTCATATGGTGCCTTTGTTGAGGTAAATTTTCCCTCATAAAATTGTCAATGTAACTTCATGGTGATGAGACTTCAATTTTATGTCAATATTGAAACTGACAAAATAGAGTTATCCATAAACTGTTCCAAATTGGGGTGAAATCAAAAGTCAGGATGAAAACAGTACACAAGAGAGAAAAAAGGGGACAGAACTGATTTGGTCCTCACAGGAGTTTTCACACCCAGTTTTGGATTTGGCTTACCTGCCCCTTCACTACTGCTTCACACTCAAAACTGTGGATAAAACACAGAATACATGGTCAAACTAGGGCCCATAGACAGGGGGTGACTTGAAGGATAACTCTAATGTGTATGGTTTTGTTTGGTGATGAAAACAGGTGCAAGGTGTGCCGGCACTCATCCATATTTCTGAGCTTTCGTGGAACAGGATTGTTGATCCAACTACTGTTGTTGCTGTAGGCCAAGAACTAGAGGCCAAGGTCTGCCGACTTGATCAGTTTATGAAACGCATTAACCTTTCCCTGAAGCAAATGCAGGTGAGATTGTGATACATCCACATGATAGCTTATGAGTTGATTTACACAGAACATTTTTTCATTCAAATTGAAAGGGGTTTATGATCAGGTGGACCCATTGCGGGAAACTTTGGAGTCATTACTTGACTCTACAGACATGGAGCTGGAAGCAGTGGATATGGCGGTTGAGATTGATGCTAAGGTATGTGACTTCTTTGTCCACTGCATGGATGGAAACTTCAACCATGGATGAAATCTTCATGGATGTGAATGTGACCTCAGGTAGAGGTCACTCATGAAGTGCAAGTGATGCACTCTTTTCTAGGATGGATACTCATTGATATAAGGTGCCCTCCAAATACACTAGGAAATTTCTCCAAATGCTTTACAGATTAGTAAGGGACTTTGATGGGAGTGCAGGTGCAAGAGATCCCAGAGGTTAATGGGGTGATTAAGAGGCTGGAGCAAATTAAAGGCATAGACAGTGTTGTTAAAGGTCGTTGTCTTCAAGGCATGGCCATGGCACCATCATTCCAGGTGTATTTGTCTGGACAACTCAGCAATGGATATAAGCTCATTGCAAGATCAGGCAATCAAGTTCAAGAGGTACTATCTCTTCACCACATGCAGCAGATTCACCAATTACTACTCCTCATCACTACTTGTCCTCTTAAAGATCTTGCTTTCAATGTTTTCTTTTCTTCCCCTTTCTTGAGTGGGTGGGTTTTTCGTTTTCTTTCCTTATTGTTTTTGTTTTTTTTTTTTGGGTGTCACTCCTTTTTCTTTGATTTTGGATTCAAGCAAAAAGGTTTAAATCTTGTTCCTGCTTCATTGAATTAGTGAGTATAGAGATTTCTTGATTCTCATGAGAGGTCTTCTATTTTTGGTTCTTCTCCTTATCTTTTATGGTTTTATTCAGCTAACCAGCATCATGGTTTGAGGTTTCCCTGTGAGAATTAGTCATATATACTGATTAGTCTTGTGACAGAAACCCAGTTCCTTGGTTAATGTTTGATACCTTGACCAATTGCCCAGGAGCTGATGAAGTCAATGGGGAATGATAATGTTACTGTATTTGGCCAAAACCACATTGTATCACTATGTCGAAAGTCCCTCAATGTGCATACTGTACCCACCACTAACAGTCAATAGTTTTCTGCCAAAATAATTAATCATTTCAAAAATGGGGTCAGTCCCAATTTGAATGTTTGAGAATTTCAGGCACACTTCATCTTTTGTATCTGTAATGGTAATCTAGTGGCATGGACAGTCATTTTGCTGTCCCAGATTGGGAGAGGTTGATTCTCTGAAACCCCGACAAAGATAGCTCAATAATATATGTTTTTGGACCAACCCATTTGAGAACCATTTAACACCAAGCACCAGTGACAGGCATGGTATGATGACTGTTGCTGTCACTTAAACTACTCCCGCATTTTGTTTTTCCTCTTTTTTCTCTCTGTTCTTTAGAGTTTTTCTTTTCCTTTTCATGCTTGCTAATTGGTTGCTGTCATCTTAGATCTGGATTATAAATAACCTCACTGTTGGGTCATCTCAACTTTTCAGGTTGACTGAAATCTCAAGTTGGGGAGTTCTTGGTATTTATGAAGATATTCTTCAAGCTTTGCATATATGACTAATCAGCAACAAACAATACTATATTATCAGTGGTCAAGTTTTGGGCATGCCCAACTTTCATCTGCATTTGTTGTATATGATGATGGCATCCCCTTGATTTCATAACCAGGCTACTAAAACATTTGATGGTTGTTGAAAATGATTCCAAAAATATGGTAATTTTTTTAAGTGTTGCATTTTTGTAATGTTTTTTCAATTCCATGTGAAGGTATGAAAAATTTCATGGAATTTGTTTGGTAGTGTATGTATCACACAGTAAACAGGGGCTGTATATGAGTTTTGTTAATATTCCTGTTGATGGTCCCTGTATGAGACTGGCACTTTTGTTCATACCGGTGTGTGTGTGTGTTTTTTTTGTTTGTTTGTTCTGTCTTCCCTTGTTTCGTTCTTCTGTGGCTTCCTGAGGAAGTGTTAACCTTGCTGTTTCTTCTTCATCGTGAGAAAGGAGATTTCTCTATTCTTATGAAAGATATTTGTTAATATTCCTTCCTTTTTTTGTACTGGCTTTGAGCAGGTATTGGTGTTGACGTCACTTGACCGTGAGAGTGCGAAGCAAGCCATTCTCCAATGCACGATGTATGATGATTGAAAAACCATGAACACTCCATCAATACAAACTAGGTTAGCAAGAAGGTTTTCTTATTCAAAACCTTTGCAGAAGATCTTCATGTGGTGGTCGTCTTTTTTAATCTGAAATTCTTCATCTTAACTAATTTACAGCCATTGAAAATTGCAAATAATTCTAGTGTTCTGTTGACCCTTCTGTATGGTGATTGGATATTGTTTTTGGACAATGTTGAATGCTCCAGGCTATAAATTCCAATTCACACAAGAATGATCATCATGCTTTTGTTTCAATAGAGCCATTGATTCATATTGGAAATGAACTGAACAGAATTGAGCCTTATCAACACCCGATGAAGCAAGGAATTCAAAATCATGGATTACTCATCACTGTAAACTCCACCCAATTCGTGAGAAGCATGTGTGTTTATGTTCAATGTTGGCTATTTGCTTCCTTGGTTCCATGTTAAAACCTTTTTTAAATTTAAGATCAAGGGTTAGGGGCTGTCTGATTGCTCAATTGTTTTGCAAGTTCTGTAAATGAGTTTTTAAAAATATTGCTACATCTTATCTCCCATCACCAGAAGCAAAGGACTTATTTGCTCATTATTTCCTCCTTTTCCCACACACCCATTTCTTACGGGAGTAGATTCCATTTCAATCTAACATTCTTCTTTGAAGATTGTGGGTCAGAAACACAATCCCAAAGATTTGATACATGAACCAGAGAGTGGTAAATCAGATCTTTGCACGTGATGTTGGATTCAAACTTGCTTTGCAAGAAATTGCTTCCCTCATAGCAAATACACACATCTAAGGAAGGAACCAGTACAATTTTTCTATTGTATGTACAATTTCTGCCTCAACATGGGATGGCAACTTATGCACAAAATTCCTCATTTTGAGGAACCTTGCGAGTGGGGTAAGGAACCAAGGCAGCAATACCAGCTTGATACTAGTACCAAACTAGTCGGGAGTAGGGACCTGAGGTAATACCAACCTTGTATCAATTTTTATCATATAAGTATAATCAAGGAAATGGTTATGCAAGTTTCATCTTGAGATGTCCCAAGATCCTACAGTTCATGTTAATATTTTTTAATCAAAGGGAAATTTTCCCAATTCCTCTTATTTTCTTGAGAATTTTCTCATTGTCATGAAAGTCCAATCCATGATAGATAGATAGTTGGTGGGAGTCATTGGGGTGTGTGCTAATATGGTGGGAAAATTGGCTTCAAAGCAATCAAAGTGAATGTACATGAAACCCTAAACCCTAAACCCTTGATGCATAAAGATGTGTCCTAGGTATTGTTGCGATTCAATGAAATTTTATGTCCAAATGCAAACATGGGACAAGTTTAGAGAAGGCGTTTTAATGCCAAGTTGAAATTCCATTTTGTATGGGTGGATTCTACATAAAAATATAGGCTCCCATGAGCTTGACTTGAGGATGATGCCAAGTGTTAAAAGATTGTTATGTCAAGTTTGTTGTTGTGCTTCATGTGTACACACATATTGGTTGTTGAGTAAAAATTATAATTTGATTAATTTTATAATAAATTTAGGTTTATTTTTAAAATAATAGTATTATATATATATATATATATATATATATAATTAAACACGTATGTACTAAATATTTTAGGCTTAATTGTTAGTAGGTTATATTTGTAGATTATGAGCTTTTAACTCGGGAACTCTTCTATGATTTTTCATTTATCTTGCATCATTTGCTTATTATTAATGAAATAATTATTTAATTGTTGATTATTCTTTTGGAAAACAAGTCTACTTGACCTCGTCCTAAGATAATAATATTATTTTGATTCATTGGGCTCTCTCTTACTCCATGTCTCATTAGTAACTTAAATGTGGTTTATTGTTTTATTTATTGAACAATTGATTATTGAACTCATATACCCTTGTGAAGGTTTGTGAAAAAATGGTATTGGGTTATAAGAAATCATCAACAATATTAAACATGATGTGCAAAATTAAAAACATTACAATAAATTTGTTAGGCCCATCATATATAATGGATTAAGAATAATTAATTTATACTTTTATTATTATCATGAGAGGTTTTTAACATGTTATATTGCAAGATCATAAGAATTATTCTTAAGTTAGGTCTCTTATTTTTATTTGTGTATCATGAATTAACTGAAAATTGAATTTGCATTGGTTAAAATTAATATTTCAAATTAAAAAAATTAGTAAATTTTTTTGTTGTCAAATCTTTAAATCTCATATGTTTAAGTTGTAATGAAAATTACATTGGTCACAAAATTTGCCCACTTTGCTTGTCTCAAAACAAATTGTTGAAAGGCAAATTAATGTGTCTACTATTGCACATCCCAACTCATCAGGCAAGTGATACACTTTTGAACCAATCCTAATTTCCTTTCTAGCCGCAATCTTTTTTTCCCCCAAAAAGATGAATATAAGATATTGAAATTAAATGAAAAAAATGTATATAAATAAATATAGAGTGGTTGAAATATATTCATATTTTAAAATTGGGTAATATTAGAGTAAAAAAAAAAAATTCCTCCCATAAAACACTATAAAAAATCTTTGTTTAACACAATTAGTCTAAAATTTTAACAATTAGTGTCCCATTGGGACTTGAACACGATTGTGCCAAATCTTCGAATTGCACCTCTATTGTCTCTTAGAAATACCAACCTTGTAGGGACCTTAGGGTTTATCATGTATGTGTATATATGTATATATGGTTTAGGCAAGTTTCAATTGTCGGTGTTAACACATACATCTCATACCAGCCAAAAACTAATCTTAAACCCAATGCCAGGACCAGGCTAGAATCAAAGTTTTAAGAATACCCAATACTGGAATCAGGCTGGTATGTTGAAAAGTTGATAGCATGCCAACAACAATGGTTGAACCCCTTTTGCTTCACCTTTTGCAAAAGTTGGCAACTACCATCAGACCAACTATTGGTGTGAACAATTTGTCAACATGGAAAACAGAAAATTTTGGCACCAAATGGACCCAGTAGTTGGTAGTAGTACTACTACACCAATTGGTTAAATTCCACAACACTATTTGATTGACCAGAGTGAACCAATGGTCACCCATGCATGATGATGAGGGATGGTTGCAGAGTGGACCAAAAATACTTTCCTTATTCGGATTCAGTTCCCTAAGTAACCATGGTGGTTAGCTCACTTCCTCCTGACTACTAACAACTCAGTGGCCCTTATCTATATGTACTAAGGTCATTTACATGCATCTACCCAGTAAACCACCTCTTTACCCTATCTTCCTGTAGAAGCTATCCTTCAATGTGTTATCATAAGTTCCATGTGTTTCATGTTGATTCAAATTCAAATGTGATCATCATCTATGATAGATCATCTGTTATGTGTAATAAAATGGTGGTAAACCTTATTGTATAGTAACAGTTGTGGATGCATTTCACATAATGACCTCACACAAATGATATTTAGAATTAGGTCACAAACTTATAGTCACTAAGGTGTGTTGGGTTCGCCTATTAAACACATGTTTTGTGAATGTTTGCATTTATTGCACATAAACTCATTTCAATACTTATTTTAGATATTATTTTCCACCTCCACCATGATTTTGGACAAGAAATACACCTCTAATGGTGTAATGATCTCCTCATACAAACATATTGCATGTTTATGGTGAAAAAATATTCATCTCTTAATGCAAGCAACTAATATAATACCTCCCCTTAGCATATGTCACACATCCAAATTGTGTCAATATCATAGTTCCTAAATAGCCACCACAATGCACATAGAACAAATTGGGGGCTTGGTTTAATCAAATGCTTGTAATCAAACATCCATCATGTGAATGTGTTGGTTGAATTTGCTCCATTTCAAACACATTGTTTCATAATTGCAAATGAATTCACTATGTGGTGTAATCACAATCAAATGAGTAAAACAAGACATCATGTATAAAGAAAATTGCAATAACATTTGTGTAATGTACATGTTTCTTATATTCACACATTAGTGGCACTTTTTGTCATATCTTGTGATTTTAAATGATGACATAAGAATATTACATAAATGTGGTTAATTACAAATAAATTATTATTTTCTTAAAATTTGAGGAATTTTAACATTTTTAGATTACTTAAGCAAAAGGCACTATTTTTCAAGTTTATAAATGAACACAAACAACTAGTGGATCTCAAATAGTATTCAACAAAATATTGTACAATGATTTTAAGATGTAGGCCTAAACTTGAAAATAATGAAAGACAACATATTTTGGGCATTAATCATTTTAACAAATAAATGTGATGAATTTTTTTTCAAACATGGTTTTTGATATGAAAATGAACTTTAATTCTTGTAATTTATGGAGGAGAATAATTTTCTTTATAATTTTATATTGTGGAATTAGGAACTTCATATTGGAAAATGATAAACAATATTCCTATAGCCATAAGTATAAATATATCATACATTAATGTTCTATATTTGGGTTCTTTTGTTGTTCCCCTATCACTTTTTTAAACTTGTAACATAACGCATGCATATTCTTCTTCAAAGTATCTTCAACAATGTTGGGCATCTTGCACATATGTTATGTGTGGATCACTCATTTCATTAGATCTAACAACCTTACCTGAAAAAATTACATCACATTGATCAAATTGATCGTGATTTATTTCACAAACATTTGTGTATATCATTATTTTAATTCATGAACATTATGTTAATTGTTTCCCAACATTCTTTTCATGCATCCTAATGTGGCATGTGGGTGTCGACAAGTTAGAGTAAACAAGACCAGTAGTTTGCCCAAAATACAATAAAAAAATGGAATAGTTTTTGATATGGATAGAAAAAAATAAATTCAAAATATTTGAAGTAGAAATATAAAACCATAGGTCATTGCATTTAGTTTATCGAAAGTTGGATATAAAGTTTGAACAACTTTGATATATAAAAAATAGGTCAAAAATACATTTGAAATTAACTAAGTCAAAATGGTGTTCAAACCTATTTCATATTGAAAATTTAATATATTATAGTTTGATAATACATAAGTATTTTTTAGGGCTCCACTAAATTGAAATTTTCAAAAAAATTAATATGTCATTTTCTTGTAGTTTATTTTGTAAAATTAAACATTTTGTGCAAGTAGAAACATTTAAATTTCTTTTACTTAATTCTACTTTCATGGTGGGGTTTTTCAACACTTTAAATATAAAATGAAATATTATTATCATGTTAATTATTATATATATATGTATAATTTCGATACTTTAAAATTGTTTCATGTCTATATGTATTTTTCTTTGACATAAAGCGATGAACCATTTATTTCACCTTGCTTGCACCCATGCGTCATTTGCCCAAGTGTGAACTTGTTATTCAATTAATTGAATTCCAAATTTGAGTTTCTATTGAATTTAGAATGACAAAAATTATTCATGCACCTTAGGTTTAAATTTTAGAAAATCACTTCTACAAAATCCTATTCATTGAGCACTTTCCAAAAAATAAAAATCATGCCCCAATTCCCTTGAAATTGTTAGTTTTGAATTTGTGGAATGTTTAATGATGAAATTGTTCAATATTCAATATTTATCACATCATAGGCTAAATATTACAAAAACATTTTGATACACCTATTTTTCCTCAGGGGATTTCCAATATTACCAAAAATGAGGCAAAGGGCGTTGTGGTTTGGAAAGGAGATTTCAATGTCATAAACATCACAAACAAACAACCTTCCTCAATAGGTTGCAATGGGTGTACAATCCTAGGTTTGTGTGGCCATGCAATCAAAATTGATTGACCTTCAAAATTGCCTTTTTAAATGTTTAGAATCCATTTATAATTCATGTGCAAAATACACTTGGGCTTCACATTGCTTTGCATTATTAGTGATGATCAATTGACATAAGGTCAAATATTAATATATTTAAATATAATTAATTATTTATTTTAAAAATAATTAGTTACCAACATTGGTAATCCATGATCTTATTTAAATTATCCATGAAATCATTTCCACTTCCATTAATTCTAGAATATGAAATTTAAATTTCACCTAATAAAACATTAACATTCCTAACACCCATGTTGTCTTTTTAGAGCCTTTCATTACGTCAAAAATAAATTTTTGGGGGACTTTTTAATGTTTCCCAATGTGCTTCCTACCATAGTTCCCAATGACCCTTGGTCTGAAAAAGTGTATTAAATATAAAAGATTTTTGACCTTAGTGTTTGCAACATCCTTTATGTATTTTTTTAATGTCCTTTGACATTATATCCAGTGCCCTCAACCCTAACGTCTTGGTGCCCCCTATTGGTCAAAAGAAAATTTTCATGTCCAAACAAATGACCTTGGTGTTTCAAACATCCCAACCCTTTTCAATACCCTCGTTATTGTTAAGTTGTCATTTTGTCATTCCTTAGCAACATTCCCATCTTTTTATTGTCTTTGGTGTTCTTTGGGCATGTTTTTGTTATTGACTAAGTTTAAGTCATTCCCAAACCAAAACAATACACCAATCTCAATTTCGAATAGGAATGTTCAAATTTGGGAACATTTGTTACATCAACATCTCATCTTGGGATGTCTTTTCAAAACCTTGGCCTAACAACTATCGTATTGATTTAAAGGCTCAATGAACTTTGGAAATGTAAGATGGGTTGAGTCTTCATTAATTTTAAAGGAGGCCAAAGTTGAAGGGGGAAATATATTCCATCGATTTGAAAATAAAATAAAATAGGAGAGCGGGAAAAAAAAAAATCCATTCTAAGGAAAGGGTGGTTAGAAGGGGAAAAATAAAATGTCCACCCCCCAAGTCATGTGTGAAGGTGATATTAAAAAATTGTTAAATGTTGCTTTCACTAACTATTAACAAATTTGATGTTTAAAAATGAGTTCATTAAGTATAAATAATTTCATAACATAACATTGATAAAAAAAGATGTAGATTGGTCAATTTTGATTAAAAGGTGTCCATTGAAATATTACAAAAAAACATTTGTTGAAAAATACTAGTTTTATTTTTAATTTTTTTATTCAATTAATCAAATATTATTAATGTAAATTTATTATATTATTCATAATTTTGATTATAACCATGATTAATTTGAAAATAAAAATAAAAATGCATTAAAAATAAATAATTTAATTCTAAAATTGTAATTATAATGGGATTTCATATTGGTTTACTTGTAATTTTGATTTTCAACACAAACCAAAAGTTACCATCATGTTAAATCCAATCTTACCATCCATTGAAATTGTGAATATTATGAAAATTAATCAATATCAAATTCATTAAAAAATGTATGGATATAGAATGTGCTTTAATGATTAAAATACATTGAGACATGTTCTTCCTTTTATATGAAACAAAAATGTGAGATTTAGGACTTTTAAAACACTTTGTAATCATGATGTGTAGGTCAAAAAAATAAATTATAATTTAAGATTAATTTTTCAAAACATAAGTAATGTATTATTAAATAGGCTATTAATTTAAAAAATCTAGTTGTTGAATGAAAAGGTGAAACACAAATGCATTTGTATTTGGATCATGCACTTTAAAACAAGAACACACACAAAACAATTTCAAGGTTTTCAAGGTTTCAAAACTTGCTATGATTGATAGTGATAGGTTCAAAGACATTTGATTTACATTTACCATGCAATTGATGTAACCAAAATATAAAATAGTTGAATAATGTCAGATTTGAAATCAAAAACCAAACTTTGAACATGTTTCAACTACATAAAAAAGGGGAAAATCTTGTAATTAAAAAAATTAAAATGGTTGTGAGTAACTTTTATGGTTTTCAAAGTCATGCCTATCTCAAATTGCACCCAATTTGCAAGCATTGGTGTATTGCCCACAAATTAGATCACAACTTTTTCTTTTTCCTTTTGATTGCCATTTTTTTTTTCCTCCTTTTTCTTTCTTATAAAGTTTCTATGGCAACAAGCCATTCATGCTCAAGTGCATTTGATTCCAATGATGATGATAATTCCAATTGATTTATGTGAGCTAGGTATAAGGTCCATTAGTGGTCATCATTACAACAATTTTGGATTTTGACCACTTGACACTTCTATTTAATGGAATGGAATGGAACGATGTCTTGAGTAATTTGTGTTCTTTTATCTTTGAACTTCATATAGGAATGAATAAATGTCTTGCACTTCAAAAACATTTGGAAAAATTGCATGTTTATTGTCTTAATGCAAATAAAGAGGATTTACTACATGTTACACATTGCATCATATCATTATTATCCTTTGGCATAAATTTATGGATTTCAACATGACATGTCATTGACATATGAACATGTGTTGTCTAATTATGCTTTATGTGGAATGTTGACATTGTTCAAGAGATTGTTAATAAGGAATATATGTTAATGTAAAAGGCAAAAATGGAGAGATGCATTTGTATTTAACATGTGGAAACAATATCATCTTGATACTATGCATGGTATTCAATTTCCTATTTACTTCTTTTTTGTTTCATAGATCTTAAATTGTATGAATTTATGAGATTATTTACAATTATGTAAATTATATGTGAGAATTATATGCATAAAGGGTAAGAAGGAGAAAATGTGAAAGCATGTTATGAGTTTGGTAATGATCGAATGAATTATGTGTTTTGAATAAAAAACAAGAATGAAGGTTGATCATAGAAATAAAAGATTAAAATTATGTAGAATTATGTTTATCTCACATAAATTGTGATGTTTGATGGATCATTTTTTGTCATGAGTTTTTTTTTTTTTTACGTACGTGCATGTTCCTATTTTCTTCTCCTTCATTGTGGTTTTGCACTCATTTAAGATGTTACATAACAAGTGATGTTCATTTTATTATGTGTGCATCACGTGAAAAAAAATGATTGAAAATTTTAATGAACCAAATAATGAAGGATGTAATATTCAACTAATGCAATACTTCAATACTATATCACATTAAAAATACTAGAAATCATGTTTGGCACCTACAAGATCATTACAAACAAAAAGAAAATTAGTTTGTTTTCATGGGAAAATAAAATAAATTGATGCTATTGAGTTTCAAAATAAAAGCAAACAAGGTGTGCATTTATTGCAACCCAATTGACTAAACCATCAAGTTATTACGTTTGAAGCTTCATTAATTTCTTGTTTTGACCAAATTAATACAATTTCATTACTGTTATTTTTAAAATTTGAAACTTTAATAGAAATTACCCCCTTTCAATCTTACTAATTAAACTTATTAACAACTAATACCTATTATAATACTCTTATACATATGTTAAATTATTTTTAATTAAAAAATATGATTACCCTATATTAAATATATTTGAATTTTGAAAATGAACATAATTTTATCATACAATTAATTGAATTATAAGGTTTATCTCACAATCAATATATTTTGATTCACATAGTTTTCTCATAGGAGTGACCCCTCAAGGGCACATTTTTAAAACCGAAACTTTTGAAAATGAAATTTAATTAATTAATTATCTATTTTCATTGAATTTCCATTGATAAAAAAAATTCAAAAATTCAACATCTCTCACCTTTTAGGTCTAAATACTACAAAATCACCCACATGCAACCTTACTTTTCAAAAATACCAAGAATGCACCCCAATTACCCTCCTCTCTCTCTCTACATATATAAAAATTTCAATGAAAAAATAGTTTAAATTTTGAATAACTGATGCATTGTGCCTATCTAAACATTACTAAACTACCTTGGTGCAACCTTACTCATCAAGGGTTTTTTCAACAATACCAAGAACACTATGAGTAGTGCCATGATTTGGGATATTCTCTAACTAGTAATTAATTAAATATTGTCATTAAGATTAGCTAACTATTAACTTTTAAGATTTTGCTCTTTCTAATAGCATCA
This sequence comes from Sphagnum contortum, assembly GCA_963920785.1. Classification (NCBI taxonomy): domain Eukaryota; kingdom Viridiplantae; phylum Streptophyta; class Sphagnopsida; order Sphagnales; family Sphagnaceae; genus Sphagnum; species Sphagnum contortum. The sequence goes on from OY987288.1 coordinate 8,430,664, forward strand.
GTTTAATTTTAGTGTATGCCGTGAGCAAACCATTCTCATTGATGACATGGTTCTACACATCAAACCATCCAAGACTTTGACTAGAAATTTTTGATCTAAACATTTTGGAGAGAGGGAATTGAACCAAAAATAATTCGGCCATGATGTAATCAGGATGATTTTCATTAAAAAGGAACATTAGGCAAATGGGTCTAATTTTTCTGGCTTGGTGCAAATTGGACCTCCCTTACACAGATGGATTAACATGCAGTTTGCTTCCCTTTGATGAAGGTTGTCTAAAATATAGGGCAAGCCAAGGGCATTGTAAAAACATGTAGGCTAGGTTGGGAACAAAATGTAAACTAATAAAAAATAAAACTTGGAATCAGCCATAAACAATCCATTCTGTACACCCAAAATGATAGTTACACAATAATCTCTTGAAAAATCAAGATCATATTAGATGTAATTGATGGGTGTGTGTGTTGCCCATTGATGGGGAAAATTAATTTGAATCAAATCACTCATAAGATAAAATGGAGTTTGATTTGAAGAAATGACCACCAAAGTTAATCATGATATTATTATCATTTCACCCAATGACTCATCTAAAACGTACCCACTTCCAATAAATGGCAAAAATGGATCCTAGCATTTCAGTCACATCAACCTAAGAAATTATCAAATGGAGTCTTCAAAGTTAGTTTTGAGTGTATTGGAATAGGACCCAATAATGTGTCAAAGTTGGGTTTAGGGTTTAGGGTTTAAAAAAAAAATACACGACACTAGGAAAGGGTTGAGGACACCCAATTCTTGTGTATTTGACTATCACATATTTCAACTTATTTCATGATATAAAAAGCTTAAATCACAGACCAGATGATCCACCAAAAGCAAAGTATCCAAATCTGAAAACACAAGCTTTTTCCACTTGAGAAACACAATTCTTGCTGACTTGAAAATTCCACTAATTTACCCAATTTTTGCTGACAAAACAATTCCCCTAATTCGCCCAATTTTGCTGACATTTGGCCTCACCCTAACACTAGAATTATTTTGGCAGGTCTAAATTAGTTTATGTTTAAAATCTCAATTTTGGGAGTCATACTTGGGTATGCTTATTACTTATTAGTGAAGAAGCTGATCTCAATTTCCCCAAATCAAAAAGCTGTTTATGACTAGTAGTAGTAGTAGTAGTAGTAGGTAGTAGAAAATGGCCACTAGTTGAGCTAATTAATTGTTGCAGTACCCTTCCCACTCCTTCAAAATTAAAACTTCCAAAAGAGGGCTCTAACCCTAACCACATGGATCTCTTGCAGCAGAGGGTTGAGAGAAATCAGGGATTTCTGGCATTGTTGTTGTCTACCAGTACAAATGGGTTGTCAGTTGTGTTCCCATCTTGAGCATGTGGTGAATGGGTGAATGGGTGAATTGCCTCCTCAAGCATACCAAGTAAACTTTGCAAGGTGATGAAGTAACAATTTTAAGTCTTTTTTTTTTCTCAAACATAGACAATCAATTTGGAAGGTGAACCTTTTGGAGATCATCATTGTATGTAGGAAATGATTTTTAAAAATTATTATTATTATTAAGAAAGGCAGGCAACAAATTTTAATGAAGAACTCTTTCAATAGTTTCTCATAATTTTATTTTATGGGCTGATTTTATTTTTTATTTTGACAAGAAATTCAACCATCTGAACTTTTTATGAGCTTTTCAGACTACTTTTCAGTTACATGTAAATATTTAAAAAGGTTATTTTAATTCATTTTTGGTTGCTTGTGTGTATTGAGTTTTTAAGTTGTACATCAAATTTTTTTTTTTTTTTGGGCAATTCATTTTAACACATAGAAAGCAAAATTGTATTCATTTTAACAAACCATGCATGACCTTATTTCCAATAAGTTTTCACACAACAAAAAACTACCACGAGCTTAAAAACTACTTCGAGCTTGAAAAAACGACTTGAGGTGAGGTGAATGATGATGCGCTTTCTAGACACGAGGCTCACATGGATGGAAATCTTATTCGTGTCTTGTGATCATCATTTTTTGCACATAAAAACCGTTTTTCCCTTTGTGGAATCACAATGACTAACAATTCAATATTTGCATGGTAGAAATGATCATCACCGATCCTACTTTTTGAATGTTTTCTTTTGTGATATGTTGCCCTTGAAAGTACGTTACGGGTAATTTGTGAAGCAAAACGTGTACCATTCTCCTCCTCTCCTGCTCTTCCTCCTTTGTCATCCATTATATGCTAATGGGTTCTCAAATTTTTAAAAAAAAAATTAAAAAAAAATAAAAAATCCTTAAATTGTGTGAAAACTCAACACTTAATTAATCTTCCTATCTAAAGCCCACTAGTAGTAGGGTCCCGTATATAGAAACAAGGCCAACAATAAAGAAATTAAATATTTTCTTTTTTCCTTTTTTGGTAATAGAATTGCATTTTTTCTTTTTGAATTTCCATAAGGGCCAAAACCTAATTATTGGGCACATTTAATGTTGAAGCTGCCCCGGGTACTACTACTACTACTACTACGATACATCAAATGTGTTTTTTGGGTTTGCTTCTAAACATTTGTAATAAACGCCTAATCCTTACACAAGACAAGAAAAGGGGTTCCTCAAGTCCAAATTCAACATTTCCCCAAGTTAAATATACTCACTAAGAGACTGTCACTTGAGAAGGCAAAGCTTACTAGGGAAGGTGCTGTTGGTGCACCCAGAGAGGCCCAAAACAAGAATTAAAGACCAAAAAAAAAGCAGAATAAGAAGAAGTAAAATAAATAAATAAATAAATAAAATTTAAAAAATAAAAATTAAAAAAAACATAAAAAGAGAGAGGAGATGGGGTGTGTAAAAGAAGGGTTGGGGGGGGGGGAAGGTTGGTTTTAATTAATTGGTTTTTTTAAAATAATAAAACTGACATTTAGAGAGTTAGTCACCTAAACATGACGTACTTATCTCATGCTAAAAGCACTGCATGGGCTAATTAATTATTAATGAAAGGCATTTTGTTAGTCGGCGATTTTCGTTTGTTGTAGTAGTAGTGGATCATCCACTAAACTGGCTGCGCATTCATTAGCATTACACCTTAATTACCCACTCCTTCCCCCCCCCCCCCCCCCCCTAATCCTCCCACCCTTATCCTTGGAATCCCCCCCCCATAGCTACCCCCTCCCTCCCTCCCTCCCCCCACCCAAGCCCAAGATCTGCTCTTCCTTCTATCTAATGCACCTAAGAATACGAATTTCTATTACATACATCCCACTACTACTATACATTACCCCCTCCCCCCTAAATAGGGTACCTAATTGGCTAACTTCCTTTAATACCATAAAAGAAAATTGGTACCCATTTTAACTTAATTTTCATCAAATCCAACTTAATTTAGACCAATCTATATATATATAATATAATATAATATATTTTTACATACATCTCTCACCAGGCACCCTCCCTTCCCCCAATTTGGCTAACTTCAGAAAAAAAACAGAAAAACAAAAAAATATATAAAATCTACTCAACATATTCATAATTTCCTTCTTACTGAACATAATTTCAAACCTAATTTTATTTATACTCAAATTAATTTCCCCCCCAACAAAAGATTGCACAAAATCTCTTCAAGGAAATACCACAAAAAAGAAAAAGGAAAAAAAAATCAGAAAAAACGAAGAAGTAATAATCACATAATTAATTATCCCCGAAATCCTAGTAAAAATGGATTAGTACGTTGAAACTAGGTTGAATAAATTTGCTCTTACTTCTATGCCACCTAAGAATACGAATTCTACATTTCACAAATCCTAGAAAAATGGGCTAACTTCATAAGAAAATCATAAAAGAAAAATCACCCAACCTTTATTTCCAACTAAAATTAGTATATTATTTATTCACAAAAGATTTGCAGAAAATCTCCTCAAGACCAAAAAAAAAAAAAAAAACTCAAAAAAAGAAAAGGAAAACAAAAGGGGAAAATAAAACATGTAGTAATTAATTGAAACATAATAAATACTTAGCCCCAACACCCTACTAATGGGATTAGTATGTTTGAAACCAGGTTGAATAGATCTGCTCTTAATTCCAAAACACCCAAGAATTGGAATATGTATATTACATTATTATTATTATTATTATTATTAATACATCCTAAAAAAAACTGGCTAACTTCATAAAAACCAAAAAAAAAATAAATTACACAAAACTTAATTTCCATAACCCAAAAAAAAGATTGCACAAAATCTCCCAAAGCAAAAAAAAAAAAAAAAAAAAAAAACCCCAAAAAAAGACAAGAAGAAGTGATTATTATTATTACATAATTACTTAGACCTAAAAAAACCCTAATAAAATTGATTACTTACTAGTAGTACTAGTAGTAGTAGAAGTAGTAGGTATGTAGAAAACTAGTTAGTTGTTCAATACTATTTTGAGTGAGGAGGTGGTGCATAGTATTTGTTACCATCCTTTTAATAAGTACGTACTAATTAATTATAATTTAAAAACTTAACTCGGTGAGTTAAGGACTTAATTTAATTAATTAGAATTGAGTGGGTTCCTTTTTTATTTATTTAGTTATTTATTTAAAAAAATCTTAACGCAACCCAATGTAAAAATAGGGGGGGGGGTATGTATTGGAATGTGTAAAATATTAAAATAAAGCAGTTGATGTTCCGTAATTAATTGATTTAATTGGCAAATGTGCGTGTTTTTCGATTCTTGTAAAAACTCATGATTGAGTAAGTCCCCCCCCCCCTCTGGGATTTATACATTTACATTCCTCTCCCACGGTTACAAAATTAAATTTACCGCATCCGCGCAGCCAGCAATCTGATTCTCTTCTCACCCCCGTCCCCCCCTCCAAAAACAAAATACCCCGAGGGTAAAATAGAATTTACCCACCGCGACGGTTTCGCGACAGCGAGTACCGCACCCTGGTCTCAATTATGATGTCACACAAGAATTTTTTAAATTTTTTATTAGTTTTATTTTCGTGCAAATGTTTTCAATAAAAAAAATTATGTGGCAAAATTATTTTATTTTATTTTATTTTTATTTTATTTTCGTGCAAGGAAAAATAAAAGGGGAAATTGTGATGCTAGCCGAAGGGAAAATTTGTTTTATTTTGCTCCAACAATAAGCATCGACAAACAAAATTCTATTGTACAAGAATTTTTCTATTTTGTTGTGTAAACCCCAAAATAAAAATTCCTATAATTTTTAATTTTTAATTTTTTTTTTTTTTCTGTACACACTACTGTTTCACACGAGAAAAAGTAAAAAAAAAAATTGTTGTGTAAAGAAAATTTATATATATACCATAGTGTATTTTGGCAGCTTTGACACATATGTTTGTTGAATAGTTTTTATTGAAAACTCTTCTTATTTCAACAACATATAAAATATTCTTCAAACATTCAATATGTTCCTTGACAAAAAAAGAAAAAAGAAAAAAAAAACAGAGTTTTATTTTGAAAAGAAAATTCTAAAATTTTAAAAAATAAAATTCAACATTTCTGAAGAAGAATATATAATTAGTGTCATAGTTGCCAACAAAGGTTAGCAAGCAAAGCAGCTGGGCTAATATTATTATTGTATTGTTATTTTTATTGGGGTGAAGAAGAATTCATGCTTTGTACCTCTCCCACTCCCAACAGTAAGAACCATTTATGAATTTTTTTTTTGGGTTGTTTTTGGGGCATAATAAGAAAATCCTATTATGTACTTTTACTGTCACCCAAGAAGAAAGAAAGAATGTTGCCATCTGTTGTCGTGTAAGTAGAGTGTGTGTTAGCCTAGTGTCAAATTAATTAATTAATTAATTTTAAAAAACATTTGGGGATGGGCAGCCTTTGGTTGGTTACATGATAACTGCCCTACTTACCTATTTCCCTTGTAGACTTTACTAGCCTCCGTTCTTTCTTTCTTTCTTTCTTCTTCTTTTGTGCCTTGTTGCTGTTGTTGCTCTCTCTGTGTTTCCCTTTAGAGAGGAACTCGTGATCGATCCCCATTCTTTGTGTCATGGTCGTGTCCAAGTCCAGTTCAGTTCAGATCAGTTCGATTGTTTTGTTTTTGTTTCTCTTTGTGTGTGTGTGTTTTTTTTAACAAAAAGAATTCTTGTTGTTTTTTTGGGTTGGTTGGTTTTGATCTGATCATGTCGTCTTTGAAAGTTTGCTCTGGTTTTTGTTGTTGTTGTGGCGAGGTCTAGTGTCGTCGGGCTTTCGTCGGGTTCATTCATAATGGGTTGGATTCATGGGTGCAGGGTGTTGCTTCTTTTTGTGGTTTTTGTAGCAAGTTGTATAGTTGGTATTCGGCCTTCTTCGTGCTTTTGACGTTTATAATCCCGCAGGTAGTTTATTGCAGCTGCAACAGTCAGTGAGTGGGTGGTGGGTGGGTTTCGTAGGGTTTGTCTTCATGGGCTGGGTGTGTCTAGATCTTGATGATCAACAGTAGAGGAGAGGAGAGGCGAGGGAAGGTGGATCGAGGGCCGGAAGCTGTAGGAGGCAGGGCAAGGACGGGAAGCTAGCTAGTAGCAAAAAAACATTAATCGAAGCAGCATAATGAAGAAGAACGAGAAGCTGCTGCTTCTAATTGGAGTCAGTAGCTGCAGGGAGGACATGAAGCAGCAGCTCTTCTACAGCAGCAGTTTATTAGCTTATACTACAGTATGCATGCAGCAGCAGCAGCACGACATATGAGAGCAGACGTGGGTCGTGGTCGACAAGGACTGCAATGTGTTGTTGTTGTTGGTGCCGGAGGGTTTGCAGCTGACCAGTGGAAAGAAGTAGCTGTGGGCAGATTTAGCTGGGTGCAACCAGGCATCTGCTAAAGGACCCGCCGAGTTGGCTTTACTCTAACGGTGCCAAAACAAGAACAAAAGGGACTGACGCGTTCTCAGCGTCGCAGCTGTTGGACGAAAGCTGGTTTGGGGAGAAAAAGGTACATGACCGGCTCTTTGTAATGGTTCTCTGTCTCTGTTTCTGTCTCTCTCCTTTCCTGAGATTGCAACTTCTTTGAAGCACAAGCGAGCAAGCAAGCAAGCAGTGAAAAGCTGCAGTTCCCTGTTGCTTGTTCCTCCCGTGGGCGGACTTTTGGCTTTTGAAGATGAAGTTGCACGATTTGTTTTTTAGTCAACGAGCAACGACGCTGATCAATCCTCTGGCAGGTTGGAACGAGAGGTAGGGAGGCACTACGATCGAAGTTGAACCCACTCGAGTCCGGACAATAATGCCTATGGCAGACCCGGTACGCAGTGCTGATCTGCAGGGAGACAACAACTGTAGTGGGGCAACAAGGAAGTCGGCAGTGCGTGGGTGTATCAAAGCAACATCAGGACCCTGGATAGTTCGGCGGCCAGCAGGCAAGGGCGGCCAAGTGGCGGCGGCCGCAGTGCTGCGGATGCCGTCGGCTCGAGAGCGCGAAAACAATAAGAGACGAGAGAGAAGACGTCGTGCCATCGCTGCCAAAATCTTCGCCGGCTTGCGCGCGCATGGGAACTACCGTCTTCCCAAGCATGCGGACCATAACGAAGTTCTTAAAGCGTTGTGCGCAGAAGCTGGATGGCAAGTTGACGAAGACGGTACCATTTCTCGCAGAGTAAGATCACACAAGACCACGAAGAATCTCGATTAAGCTAGCCCGTAGTTGCATGATGGTTGTTCCTCTAAGTTTGATGATCTAGCAGCAATGGGTTGATCTAGTTTTTTGCTGCATGGGTTGTCTGTTTGTTTACAGGATCCGCACCATTTCCGCCATCAATCTGCTGCTGCAGCAAACGATGTAGCTGAAGGAAACCAAATGAACGAAATCTCATTGAAGTCCGAGACAAGTCCTTCCACATCATGCAGCCAGGCGGGTCCTGCGACCAGTGAGTTGCATGAGGGCGGCACATACTCTGGAAGAAGCGGGGGGAGCTGCCAATATGAGCAGCAACAGCCTGCTGCTCACCATGGTTTTCCCTTCCAGCAGAACTCTGAGAGCACCACCGGTGGTCTAAGTCCGTCGGTGGATCAATACAACAACCAACACCAGCAGCTAGCATTGGCGGCGAGTCATGAATCTCCTGACCACCACGACGAGTATCAGATACTGCAGTTTGAAGGGGAATCAGGATCTAGAGAAACGCCTGTCAAGTACCAATTCCTTGCCCAGCAGGGTCATATGCAGCAGCAATCAAGCCCCAGAAGATCATTTTCTGCAGCAGCCGGAATCGCTGCATGTATGCATCAGCCGGAAGCAGCTAACGCCAATATCATGGGACTGTCAATTGCTAATGCCGCCCCCTCCCTGTCCAAAAAAGAGTGGGATTTCTTCCACTCCCACGGGTGCTTCTTAGATGCTCGGAAGCAGAATGCAACTGATCATGCAAATACTGCTGCTGCTCCTGCTGCTGCTGCTGCAATCCACAATTCTTCTTCCAGAGCTCCTTATTTACATGAGCAGTTTTCTGCAGGTACTTACTGCAAGAACATGCATCATCAGTTCACTGACTCCATGATCAATGAAGTAGATCCTCCCATCATATTATCTGATTTTCTCTACTTCCACTTCTGCACTGACTGCATGCATGATTAACACATGAATTTCGTGAGGGGTGTGCAGCTGCTGATCATGGACATGCCACTGCAGCTGCTTCTAATGTGGAGTTAGCGGACAACTTTCTTTATGGAGCAGCAGCAGCAGCAGCAACTGGGCAGATCAGTCGAAGATCTGCAAGCTTCCTGTTTGGGGGGGCTAGCCAACATCATCATCCACTGCATCAACAACATCAACAACAACAACCACCAGCTCCTCATCAATCCATTCCTTTAATGAGCTGTGAAGTTTATACAGCCGCTGCTGCAGCTGGTTTGGTGCAGGAGGACGAGCTGGAGGTACCACAATACTGGAGGAAAGTAGATCCACGACATTGTGGTTCAGGAGCAACAGTAGCTGCCAATCACGTGAATATACTTGACCAGCTTCAAGAAGACTCTTCTGCAAGTCTAGTAGATGATCTGGAGTCTCCTCCTGCAACTTCCATTGCAGCTTCTTCTTATGCAGCTGCACCTTATACTAACACTTCAATGCAACAATCCAATGATCATATTCTATTCCTGGGTGGCGCAGCACCAGCAGCAGCATCTGCAGCAGTTGCTTGTAAATCTCATCAGCTGGTCAGCCGGCATTGCAACAGTAAGTCCTGCAAGGATTATAGCATGATTCATCAACAGCAGTTGATCAGCCCTGCCGCAGCTGCAGCTGTACATTACCACTCATCTGCCTCTTATGGGCTGCAGCAGCAGCAGCCACTGCAACTAAAGGCTAGGACTCTGTTTCTTGCACACCAGGAGCAATTATGCAATATGGTTCAGGATCAAAACCAGATGCAGAAGAAGAAGCAGCAGCAGCAGCAGCAGCAGCTGGGTCTCTGTGATGGCTTGACATTGACACTCAGCTCTACTTCTGCTTCTACCAGCTTACAGCTTACCAAGCATGCAGCTGATCACAGAATCAATTTGTGAACTCCTCATGGGCACCTGAAGCTAGCGGCAGCTGTTGTTGCACGTCCAGCTCCTCAAGGTGCAGTTATAGATCTGCAGTTTGCTTCTTCTTAATTTATAAGAACATGCAGCATACATGCATGCATACAACAATGGTAGAATTTTCATCCTTGGAAATTTGTAGTTGATCATCTAGTCTTCTTTTAGACTGATCTATTTATGTGCATGCGTGCTCTCTCTCTCTCTCTCTCTCTCTTTGAACAGATGTTATTCTCCACATAGTGCAGCTGCAGCTGGCCTATATAGAATATACCCAACAGTTGCACCCGGCCGACAGGATCAGATCTGGTGCAGTATGGCGCTTTTTTCAGAAAATTCTAATTATCCAGCTTCTGGCAGCTTGGGACTGTTGTAGTAGCTTCAGCCTACTCAAAAGGACATCCTGTACAGTCAAGAGTTGTCACTTGAGCTGCAGCTAGGAAGAATTGAAGAATTTGATGTCAGGTTGAAAAAAACTCTCCAGCAGCTAGCTAGCTGCAAGTTTCTCCAGGTGGGATTGTCTGATGCAGCAACTGACTGGAGTTTTCCTCTATAATATTATTATATAAATACTGTGAGTCTATTACCAGCTTCTGGCCTAGACTCCAGTAGTATTTTGAGGTGAGCATGCATGTCTCTCAGACTGTGATAAAGCTGTTGATTCTGATGAGTTATATATATTTTTGCAATTACCAGTTGGACTGCTGCAGATTCTTTCTGTTTGGTGAAATAGAAGACCAGCTTTGGATCTTGATTATCTGATATATCAAAAGTCCTAATTAATTCAGAGATTAAATACATAATTTTGCAGTCTGATTCTTTTTACTTTCTGAACTAGTTGTGGTTGTAATATGTCCAGAAAAATTGGGATTCAAAATCTAGCCACAGGGCATAGATTAATATACATTCTCTTTGAACTCAAACTTAGATGCTCCAAAAAAGGCTTTCAAATCTGTAATTGTTGGGCTGCTGGGCTGCTGATCACTTGGGATGGATTTTGATTTTGAATAGTATTGGTGGTGTTGAGGTATTTGAGGTCGGCCAAGATTATTATGGTCAAGATTATTATATAATTATTGTGCAGGATACACTGTTACTGCAATACTATTGGACTTCAGTCCACTGCCTGATGCTGCTATACATTTGTCCAGTCTCTGATTTTATGGACTTGTTAGTTAAACAAGGGGTTTAACTAGAGATCAGTGATTTTGCATCTCATGCGGGTGTGTCATGAAATGAAGTAAATGCCTACAGGTTTAGACATTTTTCTTGGGTGCTTTCTATGAGGGTGTTCACATCTCTTGAATTTTCTGAAACTCAGTATTATTTGGTTTTCTGGATCTCAAAAAATTCATTTTGGGCTGCAGCTGCTAGCTAGGTGCAGTGGATCCTTTCAAGTGATATAAATCTACATCATGTGTGCATGCCATGACCTCTGAAATTCTGAATATGGATTTTGCATCTTGTGATTTAATTTCACTTTTTCTATCATGAGATGTGTTGACAACAAGAATATGGAACTATTGTGGGAAGTTTGAGAATTGGTAAAGATGCAATATGTCCTGGTGCTGACCAGTGTTTTTGTAAAGAGTTTCAATGTGCTATGTAATTTGTTACTAGTTTGTGATGTGCATCTTTTTGGTTTGCACAGTTTTTTTCAAAGTTAATGACAAATTGCAACAGAAATAGCTCATTGAATTAGCTTTACAAAAAGTAATTCTAGCTATTTGGTGTGATCTCTCTCCAGTTGTGATCATGCAGAACTTATAACACACTTATCATGAACACTAACTATTAACGTTAAAACGAGCTACTCAACAGGTCACTTGCGGCAGCTTAGATTCTTGTTTGCCAGTTCTACCTCTCATGCAATCCGACTTCTCATGTGAACCTAGCAAGATTATTTTTGACGTGCGTTGCGAAGCTGGTAAAGGAATTAGCATCATAGCTTGTAAACTCTGATGGTAGCTGTGGGCTGGAGAAATTAATTATCTGTTGCACCATCATTATGTAGTGCTGTACCATCAAGAAGAAAACTCCAAATACTTGGTCATCTATATAAGATCTACGTTCACCTGCAGCAGCTGTCCTTGCAAGAAGTAATTGCCAGTTGTGAGTCCAGCCAGCAATGGGTGGGTTTCATCATAGTGATCAGTACAGCTGCTGTTAACTGGCCAGGGCGTTGTAAACTAGTTTCTCACATGGTGTGTAGTTTGTCTACAGCTTGGATTCAGCTCAGGGATGGATTATATCTGCAAGTAAAAAATCTGCCACCCAAACCCAATGAACATACATCACTGTAATCCACAAAGTAGTGGGGATGATCATTAGGGCTGCAACTATGACTGTTGTTATTAAGCTGTCTTGCTCCTTAAACAAGGAGTTTTGGTACAAATCCCTGTGTGCTCGAATGTGGGAAAGCTCTCAGTTATCCCTGTCAGAAATCCCTTCTTAGAACCAATGTCAGAGGGAAAATTCATTCGTTTACCCCAATAGGTGCTTTCCAACCAGGAAAAGATTACCACCTTCCCGACTGTGAATCAATGTCAGAGGGGGAAGGTGGTGATTTTTTCCCTTCTAGATGGCATATAATTGAACTTGTCTGTGAGGCTCCCTGGGAATGTTGCAAAACTTCCTGTGTTGCACAATTCCCTGTAAGGTGTGCATTTTTAGTCTATTCTTGGGAGGTAAAAGTTCCACAATTTTCTCACAAGGGGAATCAACCAAGAGCTCCTTGTGTGATGTACACTACAATTAGTCTTGTACCTGATCAGCAGCTGAATCATGATGATCATCACTCAGCAATCCCCAAGCATGCTGCATGATCATGATGATGATCAGTGGAGCATGAATAATGAATGAAATAAGCTTAATATTAGCTCATGTGTTGGTTTTCGTTTTGTGGCTAAGCGGCAACTGCTTGCTTTTATTGCTCTCTCTACTCGCGAAACACCCACTGGGCTACGTGTGAAGCTCGTACCGCAACGACGTACCTCATGACTCATTAACATTCTTCCTGCAATTACCCCAAGTGTTTTTCTCTTTAATTTTTTTTTTAAAAAAAATACTAATTCTCAAAGTTCCCCAAGTGTTTTTCTCTTTAAAAAATTACGAATTCTCACCTTTGAGAAGTAGTAGATACCTTCCTGCCAGCTCAAAAATTTCACTTGTTTTGATTAGTTATGAGAAGTACCTACCAGTGTTGGGTGGTACCAGCTTATACATACCTGTTTTGGAGGTTATAAGAACTAAGAACCCCTTGATTCCAGTTCCTATAATGAGTAAAGATAATTGGAACAGGAACCAGGTCTGATTTTCATAACTGAAACTGGAACCAAGATAGTTGTTGTCAATTGGTTTTAAAACATCCAGAAATGTCAGTTTTTAGTTCTGGTTGGTCAGAATGAACCCATGGGGTCTGATTTTCAGAGTTAAAATTGAAACTGGAACCAAGACAGTTTTAATTTCTTTTTCTAGATCTGCAACTGGAGGTTCTTTGTAAAAGTGAAGAACCATCCAACACACTGGTACCTATGTAAAAGATAATTGGGTAGTTGTTTTGATCAGGCCTGAGAATATGTACCTGCAGTAACCTACCTCAAAATTTACACTTGTTTTTAAAAGCTTATTTGGTTACTCATCAGTTGCATGGTTCATCCATAATAGGTTTCCAATGGATGGACCATGGTGCACTTGTGGGGGTGCTGGGTCAAATGAATTTGTTTAAAACAACTTTTTCTGGGGGCAAAATTCCACCACTTCAAGATTAGAAAAAAGTGCTCCAAATCTTTCAAAGGTTTGTTTTGAAAACAATTGACACAAAGTCAGCATATTTCAAGGGGAAACAAGTTGAAATTCATCAGATTTAGACCATAGCTTTTAGGATGTCGCCAAAATATGAAAGGTTTTCGAAAAAATTCTACATTGCTCTATGACATGTAGCCAAATTTGGGTAAGTCCACTTTTGGATGATCTCCAGTCCACTTACCTCACAATTTTTTTTTTAAAGAAAAAATTATTCAAAGAAAAAGCCTAGGTTATATACAAAGGTACAAAACCACAGAAGTGGGAAAGAGAAGCACTTCAAAAACACAAGCACACACCAACACTAACATATGGACACATCATGACATGCCTACAAAACAACGTGTTTACTTTGCATCATGTGACATACGAATTACCCAATTGTCATCAAATGATTTTTTTATCAAAATTTTCACAATCCAAATAATCAAAGAATGAGGTGGTCATTGGTCAACTACAAGGCATCTCTTATGCATTTAGAGGTAAAAGCACATTACATTGTTCATAAAATGTTATCATAAAACAGTTTTTGCAAGATTTTTAAATTTGTAATTGGTCATGTGATTATATATAAATGATTAAGTTAAAAGACTCAACATTACAATGTTATATATATTACAACCATATTGTATGAATATTTTGAATATTTTTGAATTGTCATAACATAATGGACTTTTAAAAGAATACTCAAAAACCTATAATAATCTGTAATTGATGAATATGGACTTCATGCACCTTCATATAATGGTTTTTATTGAATAAAGGACTCAATTTAATAATATGGTATGGTAACATTGATATTAAAGAAGACTTATTGAGAGAATTTGGAGGACAAAAAAATCCTATGTACTTTGAATAATGGGTTTTTCTCAATAAGTCTTTTCTTTAATGAAAATAATAATTTCAAATAGCATATTTTAAGTTCTCCATAATGTAATGTTAATTAACATTTCTAATGATAACTTACATTATGTAATACTCATTTGTAGTGTTAGTTTAGGCAATTATGAACTTCCATATGTGCTTAAAACAATTACACCTTAATGTGCTCTCATTGTTACATGGTCAACTCAAAAAACGAACTATAATAAAATGAAGATTCAACTTTTTGGGTTTGGTCCAATAGTTGTATTATTACTTTAGGTTTTAGGTCATTCACCTATTTTTTCAATTGACCTGGATGCAAACCATGTCGTAATATTTTTTTGCGATGGAAACATGAATCAACAATCAACATGAGATTAAGGCCCTTGTTTTGAATTATGATACCAAACAAATGATTTAAGTTTACTAAATGCCATCAATGATATTTTAAAATTCCATGATTTGTTATTTGGTTTTTGTTTGTTTGGGGGGGGGGGGGGGGGGGGGGGGGGCAAATATTAAACAGTATCAAAATACTCAATTTGCTAAGAATTTTTTTACTAAACTTAAATGAGATTAATAAGACTTATGTAAAGTGTATGGGACCTATGCATAATGTTAACGCACATTACAATGTACTTTTATGGAAAATCATAGCAATTTTTTTTTCTAGTTAATCAAGTCTGGTTGTATACAACTCAAATGCTTTTGAGAATTTTATGAAAAATGAAATGAAGAATTAAAATATATTTATGTCCTCTGAAATCTACAAAAATTACATGAAAAAAATTAATATTTGATGAGAAATGAACTTTACAATGAAGGGTACATCAAGTGTCACAATCCAAAAAACTTATGGATATGAATTTTTTTTTTTCTTTGTGAAATTAAAGGACATGCTCACAACTTTGGCGGACCCTAGTTTGAAAGTTTATAATACTTAAGATGAAAAAAAGAAGAAATAAAAGGTCTTTCATTTTAAAAAATATTTTAAATGAAGATTTAAAAATCACAAAGTTCATTTAGATATTTGAAATTATTTTTTCAAGACACATACTTTTATATGAATTATAAGAAGGTTTAAATTAGGATTTGAATTTGGACATAGAAACAAATGTTAACTTCAATATCATTTAAAAATTTTACTTGACAATACATTGGATATGGACTTTCATAATGGACTTTCAATTATTCACACCCTAATGTGCAATTGCCTTTTCATGGGCATGTAACATGCAAAAGAAAAGGGTTAAGTAAATATAGGCTTGCAAGAGGTAGTTTATTAAATTAATTTAATATAAACTAATGGGCCCAAGTGTGTTGTTGGCCCAAAATTTGGGATCATCTTCAAACCCTTAAAATAAATGATTTGTTTTTTTGAAAAATGTGAAAAATCTTATTGGCCCAAGCACAAACTTGGGTGTCATTGGGCCTAGGTGTTAAAATTTGGGAGGTGAAAGGGCAAACCAAAGGGCCAATATGATGAATAGGCATTGATTGTTTGAAATTTTAATTAATTTTCAATGACAACACTCACTTTCAATTCAATACTTTTTTTCTTCTCTTGGTCCCAAATTTGCAAAACAACTATCGTGCACATTGTTTCATTAAGAACTTTCCAATGGTACCAAAACCATAAGGAGGGGCCCAAAGCTTGGTTGTGGCCACAAATGAAAAGAAACATCTATTTTAATATATAGAAAACATGGACATGAAAATGCACATTAAATACCTATAAATAGACTTGAAAGTATATCTATTGGTAAATCCCATATATCATGTAAGCTAACAAAATAATACCTTCTAAAAGATATTGGGTACCCGTTGAATACAAAAAGTGACCTCCCCAATGGCCATAAGTCATAATTAAGATTGAAATTGAATTAATGTCATCCCACGGATAGTATTAATGAAGGATGTGACTTGAGCTTGAAATTTGATAAAAACAACCCTGAAAAAGTCTTTAAATTTAACCTAAGTTAAGATATTTAGGTCAAAATATCCAAGATTTCAAATTGTCAAGGACAATAATATATTCATTAACAAGGTTGCAATGCATATATGGAAACCAATCCAACTTCTTTCACATGACGCATGAATTCCACTTAGGATAATTATTTTATCAAAGATCCTCCAACTTAAGAACCAAATAGGTGTAAATCAAACTATTGGAACATTTGTCTTTAAGCAAATCCACATTAATTTAATGGACAATTTTGTGTCATATACTCTTGTTTGCTTTATTTCATTTTTTATTGTTATAGATATAATGTGTTTGGGTACGTGTTTGTGTGAATTGTATTATTGTGAATGTTCATAGTTCATGTTTTGTATACATGTGATTAAAACTATATTTAAGCTTGTTTGTTATAGCTTGTTGTAACCTTAATGCCCATCCAAGTAAACTTGTGCTCGTGGTAATTTTGTGCCCACAACCACAAAATGTCATTTTTTCAAAAGTTGAAACCCTAAGACTTTATAATGATAATTGTTTGTAAAAAATGTTCATGTGTACTTTAGAAGGATGTACAATCTAGTGCAATTCAAAATGTTCATGATTTTGATTATGTTTACATATAAAGACACATGTGAAGACATTTTATGCAAATTGGCAAAGTGCAAAAAAATGGAACATATATATACCCATATTTTAACCATCTTTGACAATTTTCATCTTTTTGCAATCCAAGATCATTGAATTATTTGCATGATGTATTTCTATTTGGTGTTTATTTAATGGACATTTTATTTTCTTGAACAAGTCTTTTAAATTTTATTGAAAATGTGAATGTGAACATGTTTTCACTCGCCCTCAAAAAAATAGATGTACACATAAGAGTCCATGTATCAAAATGAATGTTTTAAAATGGATAGAACAATTTTACTAAATTAAAATCTATTGTGTTTTTGCACATGGTCCAATGTAGAAACTAATGGGAAGAGTAGGCAATTTAAGAATGATCAAATGTTCTACTCTTCTAACCAAAATCAAGGTTTCCAATCTAGAAAAATGTGAAAATGTTTCATACAAGGTGAATTGTAGGTGTTCCACTCTGGAAGGCAATAATATTTCAACCTTGCTCTTGGATACATTCATTTGAACCTAAGCTCCATAGTTTCATTCCCAATATACCTAATGACAATATTGTATAAGAAAGCAATCACACAATTTGGCATGTGTGCAACCATGATGTGTACATGTGTTATCAAATTGCCTTGGTAAATCTTTTTTTTTATCCCCACATGATAATCAATGATGACATCACATATTATTAAATCAAACCTAAATCATTGTCAATTTATCAAGTTTGAAAACCAATTAAAATAAGTCAAAATAACATTTTATTCTCACATGACCTTATACCTAAATTTCACAACTAATGTTGAAATATGTTAGGAAATTGAGCTAAAAACAAGCACAAGGTTTGGTGGGAGAGAAAAAAATGAAAAATTCAACTAACGAGGGGCAAAATGTAAAAAATAAAGAAAACTTTAAGGAAATATTTTTCAAGATTCTAAATATTAGTTGCATTCATACTATGATGTGATGTGATGGAATAATAAATGTGCTCATTATTTTTTAGAAAACAATCTTATGTATGTACTTGAACTTGTTTTTCAATTTTGCTTTAGTAACTTTTCTTTTCTCTTGCATCAAAGTTCTCCAATTTTTTATTTCTAAAGTGTTTTTGCATGCTGCATCCAAGTTTTAAATTTTTAACTAAAAAATGAGTCTAATGAAGATGGTATTGTTTAAACATTTTTTTCAATGTTTTTGTACAAATGGATTAAGTTTTACCTTTGTTCCATGAATTTGAATCCAAATAATTGAAGACAATGGATTCTTATAAAACATGTTACTAGAATGGAATGGAATCATAATTGCAAGGTGTTGAAATTTTGAACTATTTTTTAAAAACTTTTGAATTTTACATTGTAGCACCAAAGTTAAAAGAAATGAAGGTTGTAACATGTGTAGGTTGAATCATTTTGCTTTGATTTTGAATCAATTACTTTTGTTATTGACACAAGAATAAATCTTGTCCTTTTCCACCTACACACATTGTGACTACTATCCAATTTGATCATGTTCAACCACATTTGGCCATCTTAAGTTTGCAAATGGCTTGTTGCACTAATTAATGATCAATATCTAATCTATTAATTCAGCTGTCTGTCCGTGCGTCCGATGCGACAATTCCGCGTTTTAATTCGCTGGTGGAACTGGCCCGGACAGTCGGACAGTTCCGTGTTTTAATCCGCCGGCAGAACCGGCCTCTGCATTTTCTACGCCAGAACCGGTTCTGCCGGTGAATTAAATAGGTACCCTATCAAACTGGGTTTTTACTCCTGCAAAAGCTAGCGGGTAACTTTACCAAATGGCAATAATAAATAAGTAGTAAAAACCCATTGTTTGTCGTTTGTCGTGGGCACCAGTGGCGGCATGCTACATTATCTATGGCAGGGGCAGGGGGCAGGGGGCAGGGCGGCGGGGCAAGGCGGCAGGGCAGGGCGGGCAGGGCAGGGGCCAAATGAAGAGTAAAAGATAAGAAAAAATAAAACTTCACAGTGGCCGAAGGTCACGGGCACCCACGGGGGACTTCACAGTGGCCTTTGGCCACGGGCACCCACTAGTTGTTTATAGTTGTAAGATTATTCCATTATTTATTTATGAATATAATTTGGACCTTTTTTTTTTAATGATTTCAAATATTGATGTGAAAATTGAAGTAGATTTTATATATTTACACAATGCATTATAATAGGTTAAATTTTTCATTTCTTCAGAACTATTAAAATGGTATATGAGTTGAACAATTTATTTTTAACACATTGAAACCATTGTTCATAGGTTGCATTTTACATTTATCATAATACACATATAACAAAAAACCTCGCATTTATATTGAAATGCGTTAATAATTATTTTGATATCTTTTCGACCATCAACATGTGTACATGGGTTGAACCATTCACTTTTAATATGTTAGAATTATTATTCACAAGTTGCATCTTGCATTTAATAGAATATATTAAACACATGCAACTCGATGTTTTGCAACCATACTTGAATGAGTTTTTTCACATCTCTTGAACTATCAACATCTATACATGAATTGAATCATCACTTTGTATCTATTGAAAGCATTATCCAAATGTTGCATATTGCACTTAATATATATTGAAACATGCACAAGAACTTAATGCTTCAAATTTATATTCGAATGGGTTAGTGAATTTTTTCACATCTCTTAAACTATCAACATTTGCACATGATTGAATCATTTAGTTTCAATGTGTTAAATCCATTATTCATAAGTTGCAATTTGTAATCATTATAATTTTTTGAAATAGATGAATAAAAGTTTAGCAAGTTTCACATTTATATTTGAATAAATTAGTGATTATGTCAAAATGTTGATGCATGCAAACTCCAAGGTGCATGTAAACCTCCAAATTACAAATTTTAAAATGCAAAAATTCATGCATATTTTATATAAATTTGAATGTATGCCTTTACCTTCATATGTTTTAAGCATCATGGACATTTATTTTATTACAAATGTTGACAATGCCACACCAAAAAACCCCAAAAATAATCCTTATTTCTTTTTCCTATTTTTTTCTTTTCGCATATGGGGAAAAAGATCAATGCAATTTTTTGGATTACAATTATTATTTGTGTGTGTGTGTGTATATATATATATATAATTTATGAAGTTTTTTAATTTATTAAAATCTAGTTTTTACAATGATCTAACATTTATCTTTATGTTTTTTTTTGTTACATGTTTATGTTTAAATACTTAAAGATGAATTTTTAAAAATAATTTGAAAATAATAAATGGATGAATTTAAAATGGTCATCATTGTTAGACATCAAATTTTTTTATAATAATTTTATTTTTTCAATCTTGTGGTGTTGTTCGAGATCATCCATAAGAAGATTTAACCATGTTTTAGGCTATAGATCATATATTGGAAATATAAAATTGTTAAGAAAAATTATATCTCCATTAACTTTTGTTTTGGTAAAATTATAGTTTAAAAAAATCTAAAGTTTGGTATTTTAATTAAAAAATCCTTTGTTGATGTTGTGAAATCCCAATTATTGTCATTTGCAATTTTCAATTGCTTTTCAAAAAGAGTCACCAAGTTTTGAAAATTCACCACCAAAATAAAATAAAATAAAACAATATCAGTTAAGGGGGCAGAGAAGGGGGTTTAATCCAACTATTTAATGTCAAAATTTCACCAAATTATGTTGTTTTTACTTCCACAAAGGGAAATAAAATAAAATAAATTCACACATCATTAGAAAAACTATTATTAAAAACATAGTGCAATAAGTTTTTTCAAGTTGTGTAATTAATCATTTGTATTATTATATGATTAATGTTGTTAAACAAATATGGTCTTGAGAATTAAATTACTATATTGACTACTTTATTAATGTTTTTTTTGTGGTTAATATTTTTCAATTTAATGGGGCAACAACATCAACAAAGGACTTAAAATAAAATAAAATTTGTCAATTGAAAAAATAAATCATCAAATTGTTACATTAGGTTATAGTAGGTAGCCATAATGTTGAAGGATTGAAACAAGTTTTCAAATTCATAAATTTTTTGTAGGCAAATGTGACTAAATCTTCTTATGATGGTTGCCATTTGAGTGATGTTGCAAAAGTGAGAGAAATAAAAACAAAGAAAAACTAAAAGAACTAAAAAAAAAAAAGGTTTGTACCTAATCATATTGGGGAAAATTAAAAATATTAAATTCTTCAAAAACTCAACATATATTTTACATTATATAAAATATATATCATTAAAGAATTAATGAAGGCATTCTTGAATTCACATTGAATTGAATCACATTTACAAAAATTGTAATTCAATTTAAACAAAAAGAGATTTGTAAATTTACTCATGACATGTTATTCAAGTTATTTTTAATAATTTTAAATTGATTATTTATATATTATTATTATTATTATTTGAATGAATTATTTAATAAGCTTCAAAATCATGTTTTCATTTGTCGCATTTGAATAAGTTTTGAAAAAGAAAATATACGTTAAAATTTGAATTTCCTAAATAGTTTCATGTAGAACATAATAAAGTTAAACTTTTTCTTTCATGTTAGTAAACTTTTGAAGTGATTTGGTGGTTAAAACATTGGTGCATTTCCATGAAATCTTGGGTTCAAACCTTGATGGATTCATGCATTAATGTATATATACATTGATGTATCATGTACAAATGTAGTATATAAACATGTACATATGGTGGTGGGGTTGAATGGCGCCAAAATTCTTTTTTTGATGGAACTTGAAATAAATGAATAAATTTCATGACATGCATTTTTGTCATGGCATGTTGTGAAAAATATCATGCTTGACTTAATGATCTGAAAAAAATTAAAATTAAAATATTTTATGATGATGTGGCACTTTAATCCACATTATATTAACTCGGGACCTTGTAATATTCATGTCAAATGTTTTAAGTTAGAAATTACTTAGTGCAACATGTGACTATCCAAAATGACTTTTTAAAAAACCATAAGAAAATTCCTATGGAACTAATATTTTTTACCAAAACTATAAAATTTACATATTAGTCAATTTTTGTCCATTTCATTAAGAACCTAGTGAATTTGGATAGTTGCATAACCCATGATTCCTTCTTATGTGATCTCATAACAAGTTTAATAAGTTTATGGAATTACATCATCATTTGATGAGTTTAATGCAAATTGCAAGGGTGTAAGTAAAAGCGTTTTGTCATTAATGAAGGCATGACATGTTGTGATGTTAATCGAAGAAAAAAAATGTAACATGTCATAACTTCTATTGTGAATTTCTTTGTGTTTTTTTAGTTTGAAGTACATGGTTTTTGATAATGTGTTATTGGAGATCTTCATGCAACACTTTCCAATTTTGAGGTGTGTGTGGTTAATGTGGCCCATTGTTTCCATTAAATAAAATTATGGTAAGTACTTATTTCACAACAAAAATTATATTGTAATATTTCTTACAAATAAATTTATATATCAAAATAGACACAATGTATTTTACATAAAGAAACATATAGGAACTGATACAATTCATGATTATAATAATAATTGCATACTTCATTTACACAATTCCTATCATAACATTATAATTTCCTCAACCCTTCCTAATTCAAAAGAGAAATTTACATTATCAAAAACAAAACTTTATGTTCCATGTCGAAGCTTACTTTGTGGGTGCATTCATTGTTGAGGTACCATAACAAGAACCATGACACCTTTTGTCATGTGTCTTGAATTTTGAAGCAAAGACTCAACAAAAGGAATGTTATGAAATGTTAAATAATGAAAGGGGGACATGTACGTTTAAGCCTTCAACCAATTAATGTTATAATGAATGATTCAAATCAATTAAACAAATTTTGAACGTCTTATTCAAGTATAAACCAAAAAAGAATGTAGGATTATTTGGACATTTTCAAAATGACATACTTTCATTTGGAGTGCCAAAAACCTATTAAAAAAATCAAATAATGTCTTTTTTTTGCAACCACATTTCTTATACTTCTTTCCAAACCTTTGGAATGTAATTTTGTTATTAACAACATTAATTTGATGTCCTTATTAACGTAACATGTTCTATGAAAAAATCCAAGATTCTAACATCAATTCACAAAATTTGGTGATTTATCATACTAAAAATCTATGCCATCATACAAAACACATTTTATTGTATTCATAGTTAAAATATGGAGCAATTTGAAAAATTATCACTAGTATTGTTGAGTTCTTTTTTATAAAATTGCACAATGGGACATGGTTCTTGAGCCATCATTTAGGACACTTAAGGACATGTTTTAATCATCCAAATCACAAAAACTCATTGTCATTTTAATAAAAAAGTATATGTGTATCTAATGAAAAAAATTATTTCATATATGTAATGTTCATTCAAGGGAATGTTTTTGAAAGTGATTTTGGGGCAAGACATTGTTTTTGTGTACCACAACCTTGAATGGACCCTTGTATTTCCTACCATTTTCATTATACAATGTACATAAACTCCCAAATCAGCATGGAATAAGAACAATTCAAAAATTCCCTCCAAAAATAAAATTCAAAAGTCCCCTTAATGTCTACCTTAATCTGCCCTTAACATGTTTTTGTTCAATGTTTCTTTGATTATAAGTGAAAAGGTTCATTTGCATGTTTGTGTTTGATCCTTGTGCTTCAACATGTTATTGGTGTCCTTAAAGGTTATGAAGACAATGTAGATGCATTTCACTACACCAAAACTTGACCTTTATGACTATGTCTAGTGAGCATTTTTAGTCATATAGTCATATATGCCATGTTTTTGTGCCTAGTCATATTTTTGTAACCATGGATATGACTACATGACTGAAAGTCTTCATGGACATGAGTACGTGACTAAAAGTTTTTTTCATTAACACCATATAATTATTTAATAATATATAATTTCAAACATTAAAAAAAATTGAAAGGGAAAAAAATAAAAGGTAGACATATGTAGCTAGTAAACATATTATAAGCTTGTAGATGATCAAACACATAGTTATTGTAGAAGTCAATAACTAACATATTATAATTTTTAGAACTTTTGCTTTAGAGCCATTAATTATTTAATGTGAATTTTTGGATAGTGGCTAAAAAAAATTTTGGGGAATTTTTTTCATTTAAAAAAAATTCCCAAAAAATGGAAAACAAATTACCAAAGTTTTTGAAACCATAAAATTAAATATTGATGCATATACTTTAATTAAAAAATTTAAGTTGAGACTCTCATTCAAAGGTTTATGCAAATGAATATCTTTTTTGAAAATTTGACATTAAATAATAATTTAAAATTCTTATTATTGATATCCAATGAATTTCAAAAGAAATCCACATGCCCCAAAATGGCATTGTTTTTCATGTTTCCATGTGATGGGTAACAATGAATATAAAATTTTATATTTAGTAATTTATCAAAATATTTGGTCATACAACTTATTTTTAATATATATATATATAATCACATTTAATGAATTAAAAAAGATTAAAATTTACTACTCATAATAAATTTGATACAAATTATGAAATTAAAAAAATATGTGTATGACTTAATAATTATGACATTTAAATAATGTTAATAATTTGTATAAAACTTTCAAATGTTGAAAAATACTATTATATGTTTCACAAATAACATATTTTATTTTAAAATATTTTTTATAATTAAAAATAAATATAACACATCATAAAAGTACAACATTTATCCCTTTTTTATTGATTCATTATATTTTTTAAAGGTGGGAAAATATTTATTATATATATATACTCATATCGTATTCATAATCCTACCTAGCTATTATCTACTACTTACTTATTTAGAGATAGGTAGGTAGGTAGGATACATATACATATACCAAAAGAATCATGTTGATTTTAAATACGTTTATTCACAAAAAAAATTATGAAATGAAAAAGAAAGATCATTTCAAGATATCATTCTTGTTCAAATGTATGAAATAGTGAATATTCAAATGCATTCAATCAAATTACTTGATACTTTTGTTAAATTATGTTTTATAGATATGTAGATCTTGGAAAAATCTTTAAGAATGAAATTTATTTCTTTTCATTTGGACAAAGTAAAATAAAGATAATAATGGTCAAAGTTGGGTATTTTTGTATGTGACAAAGGATGATGTGAGATAATGTTGTAAATTTATCCCATATCCTTTGTCAACAAGTTCAACTTTGGAAACTATATAACTAGGTGAAAATCCATTGGCCTGCACACAATGTATGTTCCAGCTCCATTGAACGTGCAAATAATACTTGTGATGAGTCAATAAAAAAGGCTTGTCAGTAAAAGAATAAATAGGATCCTACTTACTTACCTATTAAGGGCTATCGACTTACCTACTTACCTACCTACCCATTCCTACCTACCTACCCATTCTTACCTACCTACCATATGATTAATTGAAATTAACATATAATATATTTTATGACATTTACAACTACAACAAAAATACGACTAGTGGATAAGTGACGTGTCCATATGGACTACATAGTCATGTAGTCATGAGTGACATTTACAACTATAAACCCAGTCATGGGTGTAGTCATATTTGCCATGTTTTGGCATAATGATTTGGAACATTTGAAAGATTGACAATGAACAAGATTGTTTACATTATTATGTCAAAAGGTGACATTTATGATTTCATCCATGATTAGAAACTTTATTAATATGTGTTTTAGTGAGTATATGACTACATAGTTGATTAAAATTTAATGTTTATGTCATTTCATCACATCCATGATTATAGTTGATTATGCCATGACAATACTTGATTATGTCATTCCATATTATTTTCATGATTATAGTCATGGATGGATGCTCATGATTTTAGAAGATGATACATGCATGGTCATCAAATTTTATGATATTAAATCGAATAGTAATCATGAAATATGCACCTAATGTTGAGGTTTAGTTTTTTAAATTAAAAAAAATATCTTAATTAATTTCTTGTTGTCACGTGGTAACCTCAAACTAAGAAATGAACATTTTTTACTCATGTCATGCTATATGGAAACCAAAGCCTAAGAAGCCTAGTATAAAGAAGATAAGTTAGGATGTTTAGACTAAAAACAAACCAAGAATAGGATAGGTAAGCCATTTAAGCAAGGATTTGAAGTAATTTTAAGTTGCAAATGTCAAGACTTAAACTCGTCACCTTCACTTTGAAAGTTCAAGCCTTTAACCCTTGCACTACAACTTTTTATTTGTAACATAATTAGTTATCACAAAGCTATAACCATTAACATATTTTAATCTTGGCAAACCTAAATTAACCTAGGCCACCCTAGGTTGACCTAGGTTAACTTAGGCCACCCACCAAGTCTAGCTTAAATTGAGCTAGATTGACTTAAGCTTCCTTAGGTTATTATAAGTTAACTTAATATCACCTAAATCTATTTTAAATAAATTAGATTAAACTTAAATTAAACTTAAAGGCTAAACCTAGAGGTTAAATTTAAAAGGCTAAACCAAGATTAAATTGATAAGCTAAATTGAAAAGCTAAATTTAAGTTCAACCTAAAGGTTAAACTTAGGCTAAATTTAGGCTAAACTTAAAAACTAAACCTAAAAATAAACTTAAAACTTAAACTTACAAGTTAAACTTAGAGGTTAAACCTAAGCCAAATTTAAAAGTTAAACTTAGGTTGAGGCTAAACCTAAATTGACCATGGCTAAACTTAAGCAAAACCTAGTGTGAATGTACTTTAATATTGGTTCCAAGAAGAAGAATGTTTAATGACATGATGTTGGATTAAGTCTATTTTTGTGTTTCATGTGCAAAATCATAAGATTTAAAATCATCCATAATTATGAACATTTTAAATGCATGCACCTACCCAACAAATTATATTCATATAAATTTTTCCTAGTTTCTTAACATGTTCAATATGTCTTGTTACATGGTCAAATGTGATTTTCAAAACAAACCATGTGCCTTAGTCATGTAGTTGTGAACTTCATGACATGACCTAATTATGCAAACATGACTAAAGACTAAAACTTAGTCATAGTCATAAAAATGTCCAAATCATAGATGTTGCCTTTTGATATTGTGCATATTTATCCAAGTTTGCAAAAATTTCTTGTGCACCTCCTTGCTATTCATTTAGAAGTTATTCATCTAGTATGTAATCATGGCCCAAGAAGTTCATATGTGAAAGAACATGGCCATGCAAAGTCTTGATCCTCTTTTTATGTTGGCTTTAGGTATTGATGAAGCATAGTGCACATCCCTGTTTGCTTACAAATGTTTAACATGACTCAAGTGGAGCATTGATACTCTGGTCTCCTTGAAAATGCCTTGATTACTTGATAGTAATATGTTGAATTGGTTTTGGTCAAATGTCAATTAATAGTTAAGACATTCTACCACCATTGGCCAATGACATCTTATTCAAACTCTAAGATGAGCTTTCAAGATAGGTTGCATTATTCATGGGCTATAGCTGTGAGACAACATTTAAAAAGGACATTTGAGTAGGGAATGTAAAATAAAAAGTTTTGCAAATATAGGTATGACCAAGGGATGGCCACTACCATTTCAAGAGTTATCTAGTAGTGAACTCATATGCTTCAACATGTAAAAGGTGTACAAGGATTACCAGATTAGATCACCATGACCGTTTCAATTATAGAATATAAAAGATTGGATGTCTCCACCAAATGTTGGCTTTTCTGAGTTGGTTTTGGGTTTGTAGTTTGATCACAATGGCAAGTGGACTCATTGATTTGGTGCCTACATGTGCTTTAAAACAATCTAATCTGACATGGATTCTCTTCCAGTGGGGTAAATAAATTAGCCTAATTGGTGCTCTTATCTCCTAAGAGCATAAGCCCTTTTGACACTCATTTTACATCCAATTTAAAAACTTTTAATGAGGGTTTTTGAAGACTTAGTTAGAAAAGCCATCCAATCTACTCATTCACATATGGAATTACAGAATGACTTATTGGGTTTAGAGTTTACATACTTAGAAGTCTTTGGTAGAAAGAAAATTCAGCTGACTCCAAGTTGACAAGCCAAGATGATGAGATAGCAAAGCCATAGTTTGACATCTTGTGGGACCAAGAAAGTGCTGCCCAAGGGTGGATCCAAAGTTTTATTGGCCAGGAAAAAAAACTTGTCCATGACATTCATCCGGGAGCCACAAATTATGGCACTTTGGACAAAGACCAAGTTAGGTACTCATTAGAAAAACAAATTCAAGTCAAACTATGATTCTTCAAAAAAAGAAAGAAGATGTGAGGACCAAAATAAAAATGTAATTTTGAATTTGTGCAAATTGTCACATGACTTTTTGCTGCAGAGGATGATGTTCTTGACATAGTGTGTGATATATCATGGTGCGGCAAATGGTTTCGGGTTTAGGGTTTAGTGCTGCTGCAGAGGCAGAAGCAATGGTTTTGAATTAATTCCCCATAGGAGACTGTGATCATGTACCTGGGGATGCTGCTGCAACTGACTCTTATGATGCATGGCAGCTGCTCTACAGGTCTGATTCTTGACCATTTATTGTATTGCACAAGCAGTTCTGATTTGCAGAAAAAACCACTTCATCGTCTTTACTGGCCCACTGTTCGGGGAGAATGTGAGCATGGAGCTGGGAGTTTGTGTGTCACACACCATCCTTCCCCATTATTCAGTAGCCAAACAGGTAATTAATCAATCAATCCTCACTGGTTGTGGTCCTCATTATTAGTGCCTATATGCTCCAGTGATGATGCATTGCAAGCTCACTAGAAGCTTGGAATGTCTGCAAACCTTAAACCCTAAACCCATCTATTTTTCAGAAGTGGGTCTTTGCAGTTTCATGTGGACCAGTTCTGTACCTCACTGCATGGGTGCCTCATCTGGTGTACATTTTGCCCACTTCTTCCCTTGTTAGACTGCTTATGAGGAAGCAGATGAATTGTGTGTTTTTCAGTGCCATTGCACTTAAACCAATGTTATCAATGCTGTGCATTTCCATCCTGTAAAATGCTGCAGCGCCTTCCAAGTTAGATTTTCACTCCTTTGCTCATCATACCCAGCTGCTTCACATAGTATATGTGTATGTTGGTGTCATACATAGTGACAGGCCTTTTGAAGCTCCAAGGCTTCAGAGGAACCCAACTACAAATATGTGCGGATCTGGTCCAAATTGTGAAAAATTGGATGCATCCTCGAACACTGCTGGATACATTGTCCTCCTTTTAGTGTTGTGGATAGCCGCAGTCAAAATCAGCAGTTTGTGCATTGTAGTTTCCAGTTTCCAGCTGGGTGCAGCAGAGATGTAGGTTTTTGCAGATCTCACATAGCTCCCCTTGGCAATTTCTTCCTGTTCTTGCCACTAGTAATCACATGGGTGACATATTTTGTCTCATTGACACTAGCATGAAGGCAACATTCCACGTGAAAATGCACATGCATTAGTGTGCTTCACAAAGAACTTGTATTGGAAAGAAAGATCATGTACAAGACCTTTTTTTCTAAGTTTTGCACTTTGCCACAAGTGATCTTATTAGCCCCAATTTCTTCACAGGTCCCTATCGAGTCTATTTAGGTGGATCCCTAGTTTGTGTGTTTGGTTGTTTGCTTGCCATTCAGTCATGTGTGTGAGACTCTTCTTTGTTTGTTACACTTATGTCTGGAGGGTTGCTCTAGAATAGTATTTGGATGTTGGATTTTTTACTTTGTTGATAGCGTGGAAATGGAGTTTCCAGCCTGATTACATCTGGAGTATTGCAAAGGGCATGACCAAATCCTCTTATAAGGAGTCTTACCCATGCAATGCTAACTGGAACTTGAGCGAATGATGGAAGGCAAAAAGACTTCCAGCTAAGTTTCATTAATTGTGGCACAAAGCATACAACCTCCACCAACTACTAGACACTTTAGCTGATCTTCAGATTGTTTGATTTCTTTTTGTTACAGCCACAGACCACTCAATGCCAGACAACTTTCAACTGGTTTCAAAAGTTGGTTACACATCAATCTTAGTTCTGGCAACATTCATCTCTGAATTCGGTCATTGCACTCTAATTGATTATTAGCCTTGAATGCACACAACCCTTTCTACTTCATATTTCATCCAAGTGTTGTAGGTTACATATTTTGCCACTACTTATGGTGTAGTGTGCTTGGTAGTGATACTACACCTTAAATTATGGCAAAATATGCAACCTAAAATAGATTAAGATTGCTTGTAAATGGAGACTTTGGGGGGGTGGGGTTCTCTATAGTATAGCTCGATGTATTAAGTACGTCTTTTGAAGTCATTATTGTTAGGTCTTTAAGGTTTGCCCACAATTTTCACCGTAATTAGAATGTGATATTAGTAAGCTAAAGGAGTGTGCACAGGTCTAATTACCCTACTAAGTAGATGATAAATAGTTGTCAGAATTATGTTAACTTAATGTGCATCCACACTTCACACCTATTGTTAAGACATAACATTGTTGATGATGTGAAATTTGTCATGTTAACATAGTGTTAACGTAAATGATAAGATCATTAAAAAATGTCGATCAAATCTTGTCCATGCACAAAATTACAGAGTAACCTGCAATGTTAAAAGTTGGGAGCCCCAAATCTAGCTAGATAAACCAATCGCAACTTCATAATTTTTAAAATGTGCATTGATGTCATCTTGTAATGATGTACATGTAGATGAGAAAACAAAAGGCATGATGACTTGGTATTGATAGCTAGACTTGGGAGGTCCTTGGGATGAAGGAAAACAATGACATGCTGTTAACACATGGCAATGGCCAAATGGAAGAACCGCCAAGTTAACATGGCATGTAGTTTGAATAAAGTTTTAAATTTTTTTAATGGTAATTTGCATTTTTAAAACCCTAAAAGTAACTTACCTTTAGGTTTGGACACACCTGTGGATAGTAACCTAATGTTAGTGACAAATTTAGAAACATCAATTTTAGTGGTAAGTTATTAACTTGGTGTGTTAGTGACATAAGGGGCTAACATATTTGTTAGGGTCTCTAATATTATGTGAGGATCTAACTTACCTTAGATATATGTGGAGATGTTTTTGTTTAGGTCGACCCCACCAATGGAAAATCAGTACAATTAAGGCTATGAAGAAATTTCCTTTTACATATGACTAGATAATCAAGGGTTATTAAATGTGTGATGTCTATTGGAAAAAATTCACCCTAAAGAGGCAAAATTACCTTCCATTGACTATTTGGTACATTGTATGTTGAAAGTTGTAGTTACTCCTCATTTTTGGATGTCTTTGGCTTCTCGGACAAGTCACCAAAATAGCCTGTAGGTTGGTATTCATGTATCTCTTAAGGGCAAGCATGGACATCAAGCCATTTGTGTCCAAAATGCTAGATAGCATAAGAATAAGTTTACATAGATTTTGGAGTGACAACTTTCAAGGTAAAAAACTCAGGGATTGTGAAAGTCATTACAAGTTTTATTTTTAAAGCTTACATCAGGGTTGTGTGCTTATTTCTTTTTTTAAATAGCCTCCAATTTTGGTAATTAAAAAAAATTAATTCATAAAAAATTTCAGGATTTTTTGAATGTTTTGGGAAATGAAGAGCCTATCCAATTCAAATTCCAAATGTGAAGGTCCCTTATGGAGTTGATTATTTAAAAACCAAAAATTAGTGTAACGATATAAATTATTATTTTTTGTTTAAGGAACCTTGTCATTTCACATATCCATGATAGTTATTAATTGGTTCTTTAATCAACAGGGACACGTTTCACATCTAGCATGATGACAATTACGAAATCACATTCCTAACATCTAAAATGTTGCTCAACAAATCGACTTGTGGTTTCACTTCTTGAAGGGTAAAAAATCATGAAAGGGTGCATGCATGTTAAAGTAGACAAAAAAAAATGTAATCTACCTCACAATGAGTCTATGGTGTGTTTTGAAATCAATTTAAAAGTAGGTTAATGAATATGTTTCACTAATAGAATTGCACACATGTTTAAGAAGCTTACATTGCTTGTAGTTTAGAAAAAAACAAAGATGAAACCAACTATTCATTCTATTTTTTCATTTTATTTTATGACACACAACATTCATTGCACTTTTACAAAGTACATTGAAGATAGGTTCATATAAATAGAAAGTGAAATTTTTTATACATATGTATATGTAGGCCAATGGTGTAACATGTATAACATCAAGTCATTAGCGAAATGGTGGGAAGATGGAAGAAAGTACATATCAAATTGGGTCAAATGATCTCATGTATTTTCAACCTACTTTTTGAAGTCCAAAAAACTAATAAGTTTTAGAACTAGTAAACCATAATCAACAAAACTCCTATAAATTAATTTGGGGAAGGAAAAAAAGGTTTTTTTTGGACTAAAAATTGTAGCCCACAAGTACATTATGTTATTCCAAGTAGAATAGCAAAAAAACAAATAGGCTCACACCAAATTAAGCACCATTGATTTCCAAAATTAGAGATGGCACTCAAAAGAGCCATAGTAAGGTAGCTTGTCAATGTGAATTGTCAAACCTACAAAACCTACAAAGACGATATCCCCATTGGTCTAGTGGATCCTTTTTTTTAATTTTGTCAAACATTTTGAGAGGAGAACATTGTTAGATGCCCCCACCCGGTCATACCGCCTGAGCCTTTGTCCAAAATCATGCCCTTGCTCAAAGCCCATGCCCTTCCTCCAACTTGGAGAAATTCCTCCAAGCTTGCAAGTCTAGAGGTGGGAAGTAGATTTGCAACCTAAAATCCAAGAGGCATGAAGGTGATGGAATGGGACAATTTTGTGTTAACCTACCTAATGAGTTGGTTTTGGAAAACATTTGATCACAAATTTTGAAAATCTGTCCATTGAAAGATTTGATTACATTATTGTTCAATTTGCATATTTCTAACAAGACTTAAAAGGTAGTTGGTTTGATGGAATTAAAAATTGGTCCTACTATCTTGTGTATCTTGGTTAGCATGAACATGCTCAACAATAGTTGGAGGAGATGCTAAAAATTGGGGAAAGTCTCACAAATTTATTTTCAACTCATTGGCAATTAGCAAATATAAAGTTTGATTTGAAATGTCATGAAAGCATTTTGAATTTTACTAGGTTCCCTAAGTTTTTGGACATTTTAGTCTGTGTTTTTCATAGCTTGAAAAACAAACAAACCCACTTTCAAAACACAAATGAATGCCGTGGGGATAAAATTTATCTTAATGGGAAATACTTTTTCTCAATTCTCATAAGAAGCTAGTCAATTGATTAATTAAAACAAAGATCCAAATGTTGTTTTTTTCCCCCTTCTATTTAGACAACCATACTCATAGTATGTATAAAGTTCTCTTGGCCAAATGTGCACATTATTGGTGCATTGTTGTTGTATGAACCCAGTGTCCAAAAAATGGTATTATCTAACATGTGATATCTTTGAGTGTTGTTTATCAAAGAACTCATATTACGGAGATAAAATATACATTCACTGATCTCTAATGGTATGAAACTTCACAAATTTTTTTTATATTTAATATGTAAGTTCAATAGTCACCACGGAACCAATAATGGTAAATAGTTTGTTGGGTTTATGGATGGATGCATGGGTGTTTGGCGGTTCTCTGATTTTGTTACTGACCTCTGATTTTGAGCTTTTCAAAAATTTCAGAATCAAAGAACCTTTGGTGTGTTGGTCCTTTGAAAACTTTCAAAATAAAATTACCTTCCAGTTCTGAGGTTTTGAAAATTTCAAAGAACCGATTGGGTTCATGAAGGAAAGGGATGATTTGGGGTAGGGTTTTTAAAATAGTTCATCCAATTGTTGAGAACCGCCAGTTAATAGTCACAACCGATTGTTTGATGTTCTACTCGACTCTCCTCTTCCCCCAATTGTTTCTAGTTCCTTGACCTAGTTCTCCACCCGGGTATAATGAACCTAGATGGTTGGTTGAAGGTGAAAGGTGCAGTTTCTTCACCCTTTTGAACCCTACTTGAACTAGCCCCAAGGGTTTCAAGAGAGAAGTTGGAGGCCAAAAGGATGGAATTATTAGTACTCTTCAATGGCATCACCCTTGTGCCCTTTCAATCCTACCTCCTACACAAGTCACATGATGTTATGGTCCAAGTGTGCAAATACTATATAAGATGATAATATCCATATTTCATGGATGAAGTTGTGTTGTCATTTTGGAACTAGTCATGATGTAATAAAGTTATCCATAACATCCGTGAAACTGGGGATCAATATCTCTAGTTTTGATGAAAGTAGGAGCAAGATCGAAGTGTGGGAATGAAAAAGAAAAAACATTGTACGAAATTGGGGGACAAAAATACTCCTTTTTTTCACCCTCAATTCTAGTTTTACTTTAGTTCCACCCTCCTTGAAACATTTTGCTTAAGTTATTCGTAGAATCAAATCTTGGTACCTAGTATTTATGACGTGGTACCCAATTTCATGAAATGATACTCAATCTATGGATCCACTGATGAAATTGGCAATAAAAATAGGATCTTGAAGGTCAAACTAGGGCCCAAACACAAGGTGAAAATTTAGTGACGACTTTAATGTATTCTTAAGTTTAGCCAACAAAGTCACAATAAAAATTTTAATTATTTTTATAAGATCCAATTCAAGCCAAAATAAAATCAAGTTTCTTTAATTAAGGCTACATATCTCAGATTGGATCCATGCTAAGCAAAAAATTTGTTGCATGTTGAAATATGTCAAACACCTATAAATATTAGTGTTGGGCATGTATCCATGGGTATATATATAACATGGAACATGTAATTGTATTGAATACTAGACTAATCTTAAAACATTTTGGTTTTGGTTGTTATTTCATTTTGAACCCGTTTAATCACTATTGAATTATTTCATCCGTTATTAAATTAATGGTTTCATTCATCGAATTCCTTCCAAAGGTATTATTCTCCCCCCTACCAAAGGGTTCATTATGTAATGAAACAATAATGTGGGAAATGATGAAATACAATTCGTGACATCATCCATAAGCATTTTGTTTTTTTAACAATTATGTCAACACATGATTGGTAAAAATTTACTTAAATAATATTGAAATAATGTTGAAAACTATATTAAATTTTTTTGGGGGGATAATTTTGTATTTATTCAATAAATTTCAAATTTATCTACATTTTATATTGATATATTTAAAATTTTGTGGTATATATATATATATATATATATATATATATATATATAATTCATAGGACTTTAGAATTAACCTGATTTTAATCATGTAAACTAATTATTACACTTCATGTGGCTATTTAATTCATGAATGTTCCCAAGGGGCAAAGGTGATTTTGAAAAGGATATGCATAAAATAAATGAACTAGAAAATATATTTAATTTTGAATTGGGTTATGATGTAATATCTTTGCATTCAAAATTAAAGAAAATAAAAAATGAATGTAACTATGACATTAAAGACACATTATTTTCTAAATAATTATTTGTAGTTCTCAAACTTGACATTTAAAATTAATATCATTACGAATTAATTTTTTAAAACTAATCATATATATGTTTTAAACTTATATTTCACATTTGAATTCATGGTCTAGATAAATTTATATAAAACTGTCAGAGTTTTAAATAAATGTATAAATTAGGATCAGGGTCTTCATATTTGAAATTAAAACTGTAAATTTCATTAATTATTTGTAATCACATATTTTTTTAAATTACATTTTTTTCTTCTTTTTTGATCTTGTGTCATTGGCTACCATCCTAAGATGGATTTAACATTAAATTTCAACAAGTTTTAGATCTGGTCTAAATTTTTTAACTTGTTAAAAAAATGCTATGAGTCCAAGTGTGGTAGAAAAAAATCCTATATTTTCCTCAAAACTTGGTGATTTTTTAAAAAATTGAGTATTTTAACAAATTATTCCCTTCTATCTTTTTGAATATGTTTTGGGAAAAATCTCACACAAAACTAATTACAAATGTGAAATTAATTCAATCATGAAACTACATAATTACATAAATAATTTGAAATTTAAGAGACTAGATTGAAATTATGACTCAAATCAAGATTTTAAAACATCATATCGGAATTTTTTAATTAAATTTTTATTTTAATGCATGGATGTTCGGATTATTCAAAACTATATATATTCATTAATGTTTCAAAATAAAATGTGAGATTTGTTTTTGATATGTGAGGTATTTGAAATGGACATGCTTATAATTATGCATTGACATTTTTTTGTCACATGTTGAAGTTGTGGTAAGTTGGATAACTATGCACCTTTAGGTTCCTCAAATTATATGAATGATAAGAGAAACCATGTTAATTTTTAGTTTTGCAAGGAAATGCAAACCCAAGTTGCCTTCTTTGATTCTCAACAACGAAGAGGGTGTGGGAGTTCTAAGATGAAATTAAGACATTGAGCTCCTACGTGTGAAATTGCACAACTAAGAAAAAAATCCTCTTACTATAATCCTTAGCAAGGACTTTGACCTTGTTAATGATGGCTCTTTTTATTGTGATTGCACTCTCACCGTAGTCCTATTTGGGAAGAATCACCATTTTCTTCCCCTCTTCAAAGTGTTGGTATTCACTCCCTTGCATTTTTTCACACTTGTGAAAGTTTATTTGAATCAAGGGTTGTCAAATTACCTTGTTTTCCTTGTTATGCCTTAAACTTAGTTGTGAGTTAGGGTCATGACATATGAACACTTAGTTTATATGAAGTGTAGTCATTGAATCCATGATTTTAGCATGATTATTGTTTGTTTTGTGAGATGAATGTTGAAACCAGAAGATTTTCAAGTTTTTAAATTTTCAAATTTTCATGTGTTGACCATGGTATGTCCTTTTTCAAGCGACTATGATAAAATGTCTTTTCTAAATTTGTGATAGGTGACAACTTTCATGATACATGGGTTTTGCACATTTTTGGCGAGTGCTTATGCCAAGGTCAAGGCCATGTTGGTGAAATTTATGTACAAAAACCATAGATCAGAATTTTAGGATTGAGTTGGAGTGTTTTGCTACCTTTAAACAAATTTGAAGTGATTTTTACCATCTATGTGCATTTAGTCACATTTTTGTTCTTGTTTCAAACCATATAATGGTATGTAGTTTGCATTATTTTTTTGGAGTTAGTGGAGAAACTTGTCTTGAAATATCCTTGACATCATTTTTAGCAACCTTTAAGCAGCCTTCAAATAACCTTAATATCAGCCCTTTAATCAACCCTAATCGACTTCAGTTGTGCTTTGATGGCTTTGATATAACCTTAATTTGAACTTAACAACCTGAAACCAAACTAAGTGGCAACTGACCAAGAACTACTAAATTCATTTATCAAGTAAGCAATCTAGAGACAAAAACCATGATTGATATAAGTTGGATATGAAGGTAGTGATTCAGATTTGCATGGTGGGTGTTGTTAAGTTGTTAAGTGTTGTGCACTCATCACCTACATTAGAAAGTTTATATCATTATTCTTTAGAACTTGATATGGTTTTCTGTTGTAATGACTTCAAATTGAAATGGAATATGTTTAAAAGTGTAACGGGTTTTTAACATAATGTTACTATTCATGTGTAGTACTTGTTGGTATTGATCCCTTGGCTATTTGTATAATATAATTATTTCTAAAATTTGTAGTTTTAATTATGACTATATCATTGCAATTAGCATTAAAAGTTTCTTGAAGACTTGTTATTATCGAAAAAAAAGTTTGTAGGAATTTCTAGTTTGTTTCAATCAAATATGCCTAGTCAGATTTGAAGAAATGTATAACTTGGTTTAAGAAATCTAGAAAAGGTAGATGGGAATAGAACAAGATTATTTATTCTATTTCATTTTTTTCCCAAAACTATTGTCTTTTTTTTGTTATTGATTTGTTCTAGTTAAATATTCTAACATTGAAATTTTAAATTGGTTTGCAAATTTATTAGAAAAATCATTATGTTTTAGGATGTAATTCAAGGATGCTATTTTTTTTGTTATAATAGGCAGAATAATGTCAAAATATGTGGAAGAGTGCCTCCTCTTCTTATTTGACACATCTCTAAAATAATTCTAGACTCCTTATTTTTTGTTGTGATTGTTTATGTTCTAAACCAATCTAGGAACCCTTGATTGTTTTCTGATGCATTATAGTTTGCCATTACTATGTGCTTAAAATTTAGGGAAGAAATTACAAACCCATTTGCTCTAGTTAATTTGATTGATGATGATTATGAGATAGCTTTTGAGTTATGTTTGTTTGCTTCCAACATCAGAAGAGAAGTATTGTGGTGTTTTGAATTCTTTTGTTTCTTTTTTTAAAAAATTAAAAAAAGAAGAAGCTCACAACATGTTTTTGATGTTAGACCTTACATTCAAAAGTCTTCATTTAATATTTTCTTTTGTTGGCTGAAAGGAGGGTGTAAATATTATGGATGAATATGATAGGAAACCTTTGTATCCTATGATTTTGAAGTGTTATCATCATTGCATCCATTGACAAAATATGTTAGATGTGTAGATCAAACATGTGATGAAAATTCTAGTTTGGATATTTTTCAACAAATTGCATCTACAAGTGAGCCATCAAAGGAACTTGTCACTAGGGAATTATTGATTTTCAAACATTACCAAGTAGATCCCCAAAGACATCAAGTGTCTTTTTCAATGGTGGGGAAAACATGAAGCCATGTTTCTTACAATTGGTTTTTTGGCTTGTCAAATCTTACGCATTGTAGGGTCACAAATTGAAACAAAAGATTTTTTTTCTTTAGAGGGCATACTTACAAACTTAAGGAGATGTCATTTACAATGAGAAAACTTAGAAAATTTGATTTTTGTGAACAAAAATTGACCAAGTGATCCTGTAGAAGATGGATGTAAACTACCTTCCAATTTGATAAAACTAATTGAAAAAAATTTAGATTTTGAAGAGGAGTTAGACTAATTTGAAGGTTCATTTGAACAAAATGAAATACTCAAAATGCTGAGTTTTCTTTTTAAAAATTTTCACTTTTTTTTGTGTAATTTTGTTATTTTTGAACAATAAAAATTAATTTTTGAGATAATAAAATTTGTAATAATAGGTATGCAAAAATCAGCTTTGAAACCAATTGCAATCACATGTCTGAGAACCAATGCTTTGAAACCAAGGTGAAATTATTTTTTGCAAATTTTTGAAACCGTACCCAGGTCTTGATAATATGAAAATAAAATTTTAAAAAAGAACCACATTGGGTCTTTCAAAATAGTCTCATACCTGGACCTGATGATTCTCATAAAAACTAGAGACCTGCCCAACAGTAGTTAGAACCCAACAGGTAGCCAATAATATAGAAGGATCCTTTTTTTCTTAATTTCATTTCTCTTTTATAATCAATTTGGGCTCAATCTTCGCATCATTGATCACCACTTTGGCTAAATCCACACATGGATGGTTGCCACTTTGGCTATGTCACAAAATTGGGAAAGAGAAAAGAGGAAAAACTACCTTTCTTACTTTAGAGAATGAATTCTTAAATGAATGGTTAGCACTTGCCAAAGGTTATTGCAATATACAACTACATGAGAGATAAAGAGGGATAAAGGGGAAATGAAAATGATCAGCTACTTGTGCAAACAACCCAGGAGGAACTGATGGGCTACATGGTGATGAGGGTAATTGCTTTCCTTAGTTTGGACTACCTCTGAAGGTGCAAAAAATATTGTGTAAAAAGAGTGCTTAAATGAAAGCACACAAGCAGTGACTTTTTTTTGGGGAAAGATTTTATTGTTTTTTTAACAAAAAATGTTGGGAATTTTTATTTAAAAAAAAAAATTCCTAGTATATATTCAACTAATTTTGCTAAATTTTGGGGAAAATTTGCCAAATTTTTTGAAATCACAAATTTGAGAAAAAGAACCCTAATCCAAATTCTGGCTAATCAGATGTAAAAGCCCTAGTTCTGCTCCCAAAAAGCCATTCAACAAGAGATCCCCAATTGGCAAGCTTCATGATGCCTCAAGCCAAGCATTAACTTCTCAAAAGGGCGAAAGGCGAAAGGGCGAAAGTTTTCCAGGTCCCACCACCAGACAACTAGGTCCTACTTCCCCTTTCCCTACAAGAGGTAGGTGCACGGATATAGGTTCACCGCCTGTGGTAGCTACCTAGTACCTACTCAGGAAAATAGGCTTGCCGCCACACGCACACTACTTTTTGTAGGTTGGGTTCGGTGAAAGAGTTCGCAATGTGAACCCGGTTGTGCCCAGGTTTAAGGCTAGACTAGGCTAGGCTAGTGTGATAAAATTGGGACCAGAGAGGTATATACCTATTGAGTAGGCTAGGTAATGTTTCTTTTCTCATTAGGTTTTTTCTTTGGGATGTAGCCTGCATTGTTTTTTTTTAATTGGGCAAATTGTTGCATTTTTGAGCTGAAAAATATGATTTTAGCACATACCAAGGATTTTTGTGAATAGAATTGGTCTAATTTGCCAGGTTTTGAACAATTTTGGATTGCCAGATTTCTGCAACAGGTTTTAGGAAGTAGCCAAAATGTTAAGGTATTCTTAATTTTTTTGACTTTCATATGTATCTGGTCTACAGCTAAATTTGGTTAAATTGTCTTCTGGATGATAGCCAGTTTCATGACATTGAAGGTGAAACTGATCTTGGAGGGTCTCAATCACCAAACCGAGGGAAAAAAAAATAGTAAAAATTTGTAAACCAGATTTTTATATTTGGTTTTTTGAGTTTGTAGCCATAAATATCAAAGGTTGATTACATCACCTAGGGATGGATGATTGTCTTGTTTTCTATGTCTTGGATGATCCCAACTGAGGCTACAGAAAACAATTCTTTAGAAAAACATTGGATGTAGGTAGCTTATTTTGGGAACAACTCTTGTGTTCTAAAATGGTAGGCCTAGGCCTGGGTCCTGGCACAGAAGGTAACCTTCTAATGGTGCATTCGTACTTGATGTTAAGTGAATGTTAAATAAAAATCTAGGTGGCATCCTAGGTGGCACCCAATGTTAAATGGGTGATAGCTTCATGTGAAGGGAATGGCAGCTTAACACAAAATGTTCATGGTAACTAGGTGTAGGTCTTATATGATTAGCATGGTGTTAGGGGACTCAACATTAGAGTCCTTCACCCCAAGTGTGAATGCACGTTTTAAAATTATTGGGGCACACCAAATAAAAGTCATAAGTTGTTTGTAATTTATATCATGTATTAGACATTTCTTGGAATATTTAATAGGCATTTAATAATGTTATTCATCAACAATGTTTAGGTAAGGGGATAGGGTATGGTTGATTGTTAGACCATCTATTGGTACATTTCACATCACACATCTACTTTCATTTTAACATTGTGTTTTCATTTTGGTTAATTTAATCTTCGCATTTAATCTTTTCATGTGAGTGTGAATATGAGTTAAACACATTTAACACACATTTAACATGTTGTTTGTTTAAAGGTTAGTAGATAGATAGCCACACATGACGTCATTAGTGTCATGTATGTCTTCACTTGAAAAAATGGCACATTATATGGAGAGAGTGGTGATATGCCCTTACATTAAGAGTTTCATTATGAATTGATTTTTACATTACTCATGAATACTAGGTCTTTGTTGTTGTGATGGTTACTAATCTGACACGAAAAATGATGGTTACAAATGTCATTAGTCAACTAGTATGTGCAGTTGTGAAACTTAGTGTCATTGTTAAGATCCACATGTATAGAAAGCTTCATGAGGGGCACCACTTTATTATGATGGCCATGGAGGTACATGACGCATCTAGGCGTGATGTGGATTGTTTCATTATGGAGTGTGTTCATCTTTTCTAGGTCATTTATCTTTATATTTTTGTATTCAATTTTTTAAGCGATGTGTTAATATTGTTTTTCAATGTGCTTTAGCCTTTATTGTAGAGAAGAAGATTGCATTGACGGGAAATACTTGTTCTAGACTCCTATTACTATTAGACCTCAAAGTTTGCATGTGGATGACATTAAAGGGGCAATGGGTGAGATTCCTTCTTACCAGGAGAGGGACTAGCTCTCTCCCATCTTTGGTTCCTGCCAGGTTGCACATCTTTTGGCCTTTCTTTGGCCTTCCCTTTTGTTTTGTGTGTGATGGTTCTGGCCATCGATTTTTATTGATTTTTTTGCCCATTCACCAACATGATACTTTAGCCAAATACTTATTATATAAATATTCCTTGAGAGGAGAGAATCCTCGAGAGAAGACCCACACAAGCGAGAAAGGTGATGCCATGAACCATCGTCCATGACATCATTCAGGAGGAAATTCCCAATGATTCCCATGGTTTTCAGTTCCTGAGCAGGATGTCCATGCACAGCATCCCAAGCTCCAGCAACCTAGGAAATTAGCTTCCAATGACCCAGTGGGCGTAATAATGGCATACATTATTATATAGGAAGAAGTGATGGGTCTTGGCCCTTGGGAAGAATTAAACTCTAATCTTGGGTCTGGAATGACATGCTGCCATGTCCATGGATGGATGAAGATTTTGTCTTAGATGACAATTCTGTAATATTTGGTTGAAATATGGGAATTGTCATTTTTGAAAGTTTAATTGCAATAATCAAATTTACCATCAAAGTTGGTTGGTGAGAACAACATCACTCCACCTAGACTTGAGACTTGATTTGAATTGTGTTGATTCATTGAAGGAAAGGTCATTCCAATTCAAGTCACTACAGCATAAATCTAATTAGCTAGCATTGGTTTTAATGTTTGGATATGTAATACTCAATCCCATATGTTCTAGTTTGTTGACTCTTCAAAGCAATACTCTTTTTTGCACTACCAACTATAAGGAGATCTCATTAGAAACAATTGCACAATTCTAGAGCAATTTTTCAATATTTTATCATTTGTGGGTTGGGAGGGATAAACATTAACACTAATTTGGATGTGGTAAATATTGATGATACCACCTCAAACAGAGAATGCATCACTGGAGTTGCTCTAATAAGGCTTCTTCAAACCATGTGAGGAAACCCACATTTCATGGTAAGTAGTGATACTAATTTAAATCACTGTCGTGCATGTTTGCAAGTTGTGGCAGCATCCACATTCATTCTTTTACATACGTGTATTGATGATGATAACTAAGATTTGCTTTCTAATTTTCAGGACTTCATATTCCAATCGCCCACTGTTCATGAAGGATGACTCAAGCACCAGCTGACACAGCAAGGGATAATTTTTAACCAGCTGGCTAATTCTAAGAGATAATTTCGATTAGAAAATGTTTCCATCCAAACCTCTACACGCACCTCAAATGCTGCAGTTGTTCTAGTGCTAAATGTCCCCACTTCTGCTTTACACCCGGATGAGGTTGGGAGACTGTTAGATTAATACAACCCAGCCACATGTATCTAATAAAAAATTATGCTACATTTGCCGGATGATGAGGTTTATACAAAGAATCACATTATTTTAGGTTGTCAAAATTTGCAGTTATGGTCAGAATTCACACACATGTGTTGCTCACGATGGGCTGGGTCTGCCAGCTTACACTTGTGTCCACCAGAAACCAATGCTATCCTCTGGAATCCTTGAAATGAAAAGGCGACGAGGGTATCCATTGACGAGAGGGGGGACATAGACCTGATAGAATATAACATAGTAAGTTCGTAGCTCTTACAATGAGGGTATCAACAGATGAGAGGGGGACATAAACCTGATTGAATATAACATATAAAGTTGGTTAGAAGCTCTCCTAAGTGACTGATGGGGAATCCCACTCTTTTGCACGGGGCCATCAATTGCGTGGTTGAGGTTCTCATCACATGGGGTCCATGATCAGTCTGCATACATAACTTTTAAAACAAGACACACACACACACACACACACATATATTGGAGGAGGAACCCAGACTAGGCTATAATGATTTCATCGTGAAGAATAATATGCATTCGTTTGGGGGAGGGATAGGGAAGAATACCACAGAAAAG
This sequence comes from Sphagnum contortum, assembly GCA_963920785.1. Lineage (NCBI taxonomy): Eukaryota > Viridiplantae > Streptophyta > Sphagnopsida > Sphagnales > Sphagnaceae > Sphagnum > Sphagnum contortum. The sequence continues at coordinate 8,474,371 of OY987288.1, forward strand.
AATGTCTTTGAGGTTGACAATAACAACACAAAAGGCAGCGAGTGACATTGCATCAAAAGTAATTATTTTTTCAAATGTGCAAGTTTACATGCCAAACAATTGTTTCACATACAAGAATGCAACTTGAAACAAATAAAGAGGCTCCCCTCCAATATCCTAATATTTTTTCAAGCACAGTCAAGTTTTGTGTTTACCTATTTATGCTATGAATTTTTGAATTAACTTGGAATGGAGATAAGCCAAATAATCGAAGGAGTGAATTTTGCACCATGCAGTAGTAAGGGGCTAGTTTCCTCCAAAGCATCTTCAATAGACAATCATATGTGGGTCTGGCATCTGGTCTCCTTTGGTATTAAGATACTATAAGTAGAGTGTTCTGCAAGAAGGGTTTTCTGAGCACACCTTGGAATTGCAGACTACTAAAACCAAATTATTTTCTTCCAGTGTCATTCAAATGGAAGGAGAACACATTGATACAAGCAAGGCATGGGAGTGAAGATATAATTATTAAATTACAAGGCTTACTTCATTTGCTGTGACTTTCTTTGCCACATTCTCATCATTTTCCACATTTCATCGGTTTCTCTGTCTGTGGGCTCAAAAGTTTCACGGTGTTCCTAGCATGTATCTAAGCAGGAGCCCTTTTGTTTAGCTTCCTTTGCCTTCCTGCTTTGGGGTTCCTGAAGCTCTGAGCAGAGGAACAGTAGTTACTGAAATCTCATCATAATTTGTCATCCTTCCTTTTCCAGACATTATCAGGTCCTTCCTGCTGGAGACAGATGCACATCCAAAAACCCACAAACCTTACGTCAAGATCTTAGAAGATGGGCCCTTTAATTTTCCCAATGTACCCATTAGTAGCTGTTTATTAGAGTTACCTGTAAAGTATCCCAAACTCAGGGTACTGGACCCCAGTTTCGCCTTAACTGGGGATGAACTGAGAAGTCAGGATGAAAATTGCATGCAGGCGAGAACAAACAGGGGCCAACATTGTTTTTTCACCTAAATTGGTCATCAGGGAAGTTCCACCCCTAGATTTGGATTAGCCTTACCTGCTTCTTAACTGTTGCACAAATTCTTCATTAACTCAAGACTTTGTCACAATAAGCTCTTGCCAATCTTCAGAACTGACACCCAGTTTCAGAAACAGTACCAAATTTTGCTCACTTAGGGATTAGAGTCAATTGGGTGTGGAACATAGTTTAGAGGGTCAAATAGGACTCAAAAAAGAGGGTGACTTTATGGATAACTCTACATTCAAAACTTAATGTAAAACACAAAGAGGAGCCTTATGTAAGAACAAGGATATTGATTTGGTATAAGCTGTTGTTAAGTATGTTATTACAGAAGGTCTGAGCTATAGACATGCCTTCAGAAATAGAACCATAACTTGGGTTGTAACTTGCACCACCATTTGTGAACTTGGGTCTACTATAGATGATGGATGGGCAGGCTCCACCTTTTTTCCCAAAGAGGAAAGAAGTGCAGGTGAGCAGGAGCCTCTCAACCCCTCTCCTCCGCACCACCCCCACACTAGGTATACTACTATAGCCTGGGATCAGTTTTGTCATTAAATAACTCATATAATCCTCTAAAATGTTCCAGTCAAGGTGATGAAAGTGCTGATTATTTCTTAATTCTGATGACAAAATTTGTGAGAATTAGTTCCTCATAGCTAGAAATCAAAATGCGTTTTTTATTTTGATGAAAATATGTCTGTCCGTAATTATTTTTTGGTCTCTATTAAAATAAATTGATGTTTTATTTTTTCTTGATCTAGATTTACATTTCTACACATACATCCAATAGTTTTGCATGTATATCTAACATCTGACGCAATTCAAAATAAATTCAAACGCTGATAGTTATACATGATAAAACCCTTGGCCACATTTCTAGTGAAGCAACAAACACAAGGGCTTGCCTACCACTTACAAATCTGAGCAAAATCTTGACAATAGAGTTATTCACAAAGTAACCCTGTCTTCACCCTGTCTTTGGGCCTCGTTTCACCCCATATCCCCTCTTTCTGTGGTATGCATAAACTTCAAAGTAATGAAATTTTATTGAATCTCAGTATGAAATGCTGAAACGGACCTTTTAACCCACAAGGTTGGAGAGTAATTATTGTAGTTGTACAGGTAGGAGCACTGAAAATATATGTAGCCCGCAATGGAGGTGCTGAGGGAAAATGAAAGACAGGGTGAAACTCAGTTTACCACCAAAAAATGATGGTTTTTAGAGTTTCACGCCTCGTTGAATGCTAATGTACTATTTTGCAGGGTTTTCTTGGATCTCACCCCATGTATGACCAAACTCAGGGTTCTGGTGCTGTGCTTCCCTTACTTTACCAATAACTCTAATATATCCCTTTGGACACATGAAACAAAACAGCAACATATTTGTACTGTACAAAGAAATTGCCCCTCAAGTTCTAATGTACCTAGTTGTACTGACCATATAGAAGTACTCACAATGTACAGTTATGCTTGAGGCCTTAGCTTTAATGCAATAAGGGTTTGCCCTTTGCAGGCCCAATTGGGATAAAGCCCATGGCTGAAAACATGGGTGGATTATTTCAAAAAACAAATTCCTGTGATATCCAAAGGATACTCACCAGGTACCATGGGAGAAAGGAAACTCTCACAAGAGCGAGGCATTCCATTTTTTGAAGTGCCTGCGATATGTGGATGCATTTGTTTTGGCCTGGAACACACCGTGCAATGACACTAAAAAGATCTGCTCAAGTCTTTACGTGTAGGCAAATTGATAGATATTGGGAGTTTCACACAAATTGTGTGCCAGAAAATATCAATGCAGGTGGCAACCTCACACGTTCAAGAAAATTGGATCGATTAACTTGTTACCTAACACAATCCTTTTCAAAAGTGGGGCAAGATAATAAGTGGCCCCGTCCCAATCCAGATTTTTCATGTCAAGATCATTGTTACATATACATTGTTACTGTATCAGTGCTTCTTTTTTTTTTTTTTGTTGCGGTGACGTTTTGAATTCTTTTCTTTAAAACCTGGAAATTTATGATTTTGACACATATGTAATGGAATTTTGTGAACAAATTGGTCCTAACTGACCAAATTCGATTTAAAAAAAAAATCTCTAGAAGATTTCTACAACAGGTTGTGCAGCAGGTAGCCAAAATATGAAATGGTTCTTAAAACTTTCTACTTTCCTATCTGGTCTATAGCCAAATTTGGCTAAATTTTCTTGAGGGTGATTGCCAGTTTGGCTACATCACATAATTGGAAGAAAAACAAAAGCCTGTAATGCAGGAGTGTGAAAGAAAAGGGAGTTGATTTGTAGTTCCTAGTCACGGGGTCAAACAGCACCATGGTCAACACCCAATTGCATTTCCAAAATTTGCTTCTAAACATTACAAACATCCCATTCTAATACTAAAATCAACTTGTCCAAATTTAACATTTCCTAGGTCAAATATAGCATCTATGTCTAGGGGGCCTCGCTGAAGGTGGTGAAGGTAGCGGTCTAAGTGCTGGCTGGTTCCACCCTGCTGGCCAAGTTCAGTAGGCTGGAAGCCGTGTTTGCTGTTCAATACAAGTTGCAAACCCTTGCAGCAACAATCACATGGGAATAATATTTCCCTTTCACTAAAGGCAGAAAAAGCACAAGGCTGAGCAAACCAAAGTTTTCCTTTTGCTATTTACTATAGATAGTGCAATGGACTGGTGAGGGGATTGGTGGGGATTGGTGGGGATTGGTGATGTTCCGCTCTACCGTCATTTAACAGAGTCACGACTTTGGCATGTTGCCGATATGAGAATCTACAAGGCTCAAATATCAGCTTTTCGAAGCCAAACTTGTGTTGTATGCTGCAGGCATGTTGCACGGGACTGAAGTGAATAATAATAAATTATCTTGAGCTTCCTTCCTTTTTTCACATGGTTATGTCCTTTGAGTTAAAAGTTTCCCTTGGAGGGGAACTCGGAAGCCCCACCACACACCTCTTTCCTTTGCCTTTCCTTTGTACTTGTGTTATCTACAAATATAATTTTTTTATTAGAAACAAGTGTTGTGGGGTTATTGGTTTATGTATGTGGCCCCCAACCAAAAACCTCATACTTGTCATGGTATTTTGGGGGTGTTGTTGTGTTATGAAGATAGCGAGTCATGGTCCATAGACTACAACCAAACTTGGTATTCCCACACCCCTAATGACAATCAACTATGCAAAAATAATGTAAAAATATATGAGGAGTAAATTATGATACAAATATAGGCAAAGGTTCATTTTCAATTTTGGCAATAAAGATTGTGTGAGTCAAGGAAGCTATACTTAAATTTACTAAACAAAGTTTGCAACCAAGGAGTGATGGCTAAATAATTGCAAGGAATAGATTATTGAAGCCTGAGAGAGAGATTATTTGTTGTGCTTGATTTAATTTGGAATTGGTTCTAACAAGTGCCAAATTTAGTGAGTTGTTGGCAAGCTATGTGGAGTCTATAGAAGGATGAATGCATTGGTAGCTTGTCACGTGTGTGAGTGTTGTTTGTTCCTTTGTCGAATAAGGATACTAACCTTCCACATTTGCCAATCCCTTACTTTTATGACCCACTTGAATATGGCCACATTATTCTTTGTGGTGGTGGACCCGGATGAGTTTGCTGATAGGATGGAATGGCCACATCACCGAGTTGCACAAGAGAGGAACACAACCCAAATTACCAATCTTCATGGTCCAACTGCCAAAGAGGTAGGACCCGTAATAATAATCTAATCTAATGGGTACGTCGTGTTCGTTTTAGACAGCAATTAAAGTTCCATCCATGTACGAGCAAAATAAATCAATTGACTTGTTACAAAACAAAGGTTAACAGTTAACACTTGGGTATAAGATATACAGAAGTCCTTGCTTGCTTGTTGGAACACGAGTGTTGAACCTGGACAAAGATCATTTGTTTGTGGAAAAAAAATTGCAAACAAGATTCTAGTATGTAGCATAATGGTAGTCTTCAATCCAAACACTGCAATAGTGAATCCTATTTATTGACCATGAATGAAGAGAAAGCAAACAATCAGTGAATCAACAATTCAACTCCCCTTCCTTTTGTACACGGAGCCAAAGTTCTCTACCTCACAAAAATGTTCATGGATCACAAATGTCGTATCCAGTTATTGGTGGGATGAATTGGTAAATAGGGTAACCCTAAGAGGAGAGCGTTACTGGAATGAGGGGTGCACACCAGGGGAAGATGAGCATGACCCCCAATTCTCATAACAACCTCCCTATCGGACCTTGTCTTGCGTATCAAATTAAAATTCAGCTAGAACTGGGGAAAAAAAGGAGCAACAGGGCTTTACCAAGAAATCATGTACCAAAAGGGGTAAAAAAAAGTTTATAAACCAATAGGGTGCCAGACAAGCACCCTATTGACCATTTAATTTTGGGCAGCTGATCTGCCTATTTCACTCCCTTGCAAAAATAGAGTAGAGTAAGTACCTTGTGTAGGCGACCCTGGTTAGTTAGTTAGCCAGCTGTAGGCCCACCTACCTACTACCTTCAATAGCTAAAGGCCGGTCCCCCTTATAATCACTAGTCCCCCTACCGAGGACAACCCATCACGTGCCCGTTCTCAACGCTTCTGCCCGGACGCGGGTTGCGGCTGCGCCCACAAAAATCATTCAAACACGACTTCACTGCAGACTCTGCTGTGCATTGATAAAACCACTGGGTTAACGTAGGTTAGGCTAATTTACTGTGACCTGTAACCTTTGGGGGGTTTGGTATGCGGCTTAGCGCGTTAGTTACGCACAACGTTGTTGATTTCTTGACCCTGTTGATTAGTAAGCTGATTAGGAATTAAGAAATACCGTAGTAGGGTACTACGGCATTTCTTAACAAGTGGGGTTACTTAGCGTGGCTTGGCGGGCAGCTTCAACCCTAATTATGTGTTTTTTCCTAGTAATGTTGATTTTAAAAAAGAAAAAGAAAAAGGTATACTACTTTTCTTTAAAGAACAAAAGTCTGTGAAGGAAAATCAGTAATATATATTTTAGCAATATTTCAAGAATATTCCACCTTGCAGATGAAATCTGTAACACTGGTTTTGGAATGTTTCAAGAATATTCAATTGCTTGAATACAAAAAATTCAAATTATTCAAAAAATGACCAATTTTTCTGGGTTGAGAAAAACCACAAAGTTGCTTGGGGGGGCGGGGGCCACAAACAAAAAAAATTGAACTACATCTATCCAACCTATGTAGTTCTAAAACACAGATTAGTGTAGGGTTAATTTAGGGTTTAGTTTTTGGGCATGTGAAAGAGTGTCAGACCAGGGGCAACACACGGGGAGGAAGGGAGCCTGGCGCCACTGGTGCCTGCAACAACACGGCAGCTGCTGCCTGCTGCTGCAGTGTTTTTGTCTTTCCTTTTGTCGTCTTCCGCTGTTTGGTCTCAACAAAAGAGGCTTGTGGTCGCGCTTGCACATCTGTCTTGCACAAGAAAATTGCGGAGCTTTGCCTTTGCCCCTCTTAGTAACAGCGTATTATTATTACTTCTGCTTCTTCTCATGTCCCTTCAAAGTCCTCAAAAGACCAGCCAGCCTCATTTTTCTTTTGTGGCTTTGTAATAAACCTTCTTCTTCGATCTTTGGCGACTCCCAGAGAAGAGTGAGTGAGGGAGTGCAGCAGAGAGATCAATTAGATCCGTTGGTTTTTTTTCCCCCCCGTCTCGTCATCATTTCTGTGGTAGTTTTTATAAGGTTGGTTTTTTTGTAGAGCGTTTCTTGGGTTTCATCATCTTGGGATTTGACATTCGGGAGGTCGGGCGTTTTGGCTTTTGGAGATCTGACTGACTGACTGACGACGGTGGTGGTGGTGGAGGAGCTGTGGAGCTGTGTGTTGTTGTTGGAGGCTTAGGGGGAGTTCTGTTTGCAGGGCCGCTTCTTCTGCTCGTGTGTGTGTGTGCGTGCGCGCGCGCTTGCTGACGAGACTCAAGACGAGAGGGCAGAGATTGTGAAAGTCGCGGTGCTTTTTGATATCGCTGTTCGACGAGGAGGAGGAAAGAGGGGAACAAAAGAAAACCACAACAAAGGGACCAAAAAAAAAATCCTTTTTTTGTGTATGCATTTTTTCGCCTGTCACAATATTGGGTTTAGTGGCATGCTTGAGATCAGAGCTGTGGGTGTGAAGTGAAGGCCGCACTAGATTCAGAACAAATTTTGGAGTGTTTTTTTCAGCTATAGAAGGAAAAGTTCAATGCTCCAACACCCAATTATGTTCTGAATATATGCAGCAGCTCAAGAGGTTGGATACTTTGAGATCCAATAATGTATAGTTTTGCTACTGTTATTGTGGTTCATTGAAGAAGAGTACTCTGTCTGTCAGGGAGGACACACAATCTGAACAAGTTGTTTTTCTTGTGTTTCAGGATCAATTTCGCAGCATCTCCAAAAAAAACTGAAGAAAAGTGGGAATTGGGTGTGAACAAGTGACCTCCAAGACCCAAGGAATACCATAATTGCGAAAATCCGAAAATTTGGAAGAACATCGAAATACAGTAGTAACCTGGCTGTCCAAAGTTTGCAGCTGCTGAACAAGATTACATGGCAACAACTCTGGTGAAATCAAATGCAGTGACAGTTGGGCAGCTATGGCAATCCTACAGCCATCTCCGGTTGCAAGCGAGACGAGATTCTGAGCGTGTCATGGATATGAACCGAACTCATTCGTATACATCCTTGTCTGATGTCATGGGCAGTGCTACCAGTAGATTACCAGCTTCTTCTCCTCCTGCTGTTCCTCGAGGCCAATGCAGCACTTCCCATTTCCAATCCTTCCATGACATCCACAGTGTCCATATGAAGAACCCCCTGGTTGAGAAAGCTGCTCGATATTACCTTGCAACTGCCAATTTTGGTCTTGATCAGCATGGTCAATCTTCAATGCTTTCAACCAGCAGCCTATCCTTTTTCTTCCGCATATTATCCTTCCCTTTCCAAAATACACAAATTGGATTCCATACTTTGTTTGGTGGTGCCCGAGCATGGATCAAACAGCAGCTGTACATCAAGAACTAAGCTTAGATTAATGCCAGCTTACCTGGAGATTTTATGGCATTCAAATCCCTTCCAGATTTGAAGTCTTTACCTCCAAGTTACTCAACAGATTTTCCAGGAATAGGATAAGTATGTTGGAGAGCTTCAAGCAGGAGAGCTCAAGTTCTGAGCCTTTAGGGCTCTGATATTGAGCATCAATTTTTCGTACAGATCCTCAATCAAGATAGCTGAGTTTTTCCATTGTCCTTTGATTCTCAAAGAATTACTGGAGGCTTGAATTTTTGCAAAGTTTTGATACAATTCTAGAAAAGCTGCAATACCATTCTATCAAGCTTCTATGATACAATTGCAGTTTTAAACCCTCATGATGAGAGTGCATAGAATTGAACCTGCTAAAAAGATTGTAGTCCAAGCTTCCGGTGTTTTCTTGGAGAAGAAGGTGCAAGAGCTCTTGTACATAGTTGCTGACACAACTGAATGAGTATGTATTTGAAATGATTTTGGAATCAATTGATACATACACATTTAAGCACTTCTGTACTTAGTTAGGCCTTGTTTGCAGGACTTGCTTTGAAGAGTGCTACAACAGTGGTAGTATTATAATGTGTGTGCAAGTACCTTGACATGAGAATTACTGTAGGCCAGAAGCTGCTTATATTATCTCCTGATCTATCAGGATCGGAACACCACACATTCTTTGGTCATAGATATGGTGTGCTAGGAAAAAAATTAGTTTTCAGCATCAAGTTGGAAATAACTATCAAAGGAGTTTTGAGTTAGAGGAGGATCACGGTTCTCCAGAATGTGTCTAAAGCAATCAAGAGCCTAAGCTTGGCATGCATATTCAGCTCATTCACAAAAACCCAGCATGCAATAGTACCAGCTTCATCTAATAATCTCCAACAGGAGGTGGGTTATGTGATTGGTGACTATCCCAGCAATCTAATGGCATACAAAGGACTTCAGATTGGGCACTCTAAATGATAACTCCATCACATAAAAGGCCACAGATTCAAGGAGGTCAGATTGAGCACCTTTGCAAAATGCCAACCATATGTGGACGTGCTGATGGCAGGAGTTCTGATTGGGCACCTTTGCAAGATTTCAACCTTACATGAATACGCTGATGGTAAGAGTTCAGATTAGGCACCTTTTCAAAATGCTACCATATGGGAAGATGCTTATTGCTCCCACTCTTCCATTTTCATATAGTATGAGATCCTCACCTTAGTGTTTCTAGAAAAAGGTAATTTCTTTAGCAGGCTTTTGATATCTTGTGTTCTTAACTTGACATAATCAATTCCTACAAATGATCCTTGATGTCATTAGGCCCTTGATGCATCCATGGTGAAACATAAGGTCTAATACCTTAGACATGAGAAAGACTAAATGCTGCCTAGATAACATTAAGAACAATAAATGACTCTAGATTAAGTTTTGCTACTTCTTGATATGTTATTCAACTCATGGCACCATGAGTAGTTTGAACTACTAAAGATGTATCCACAAACTCATTGTCCATGGTCTTAATGAATGCATGAACATGTAATAAAATTAGACTTGTGGCTTTTGTCATTAGTAATATTCTTGGTTGTAGTAATTTATGTCATTTGTCATGTGATTTCTATGATTATGCACTAGAAAAAAACAATGAATTTTATTACAATAATCATGAAATATAATTAAATAATAAGTATTTATTGGCTTATGAAATATAAACACATGTTTAAGCATAGTAAAACCATGTGGACAATCTAGTTAGGCTTATTTATTAGCTTAGGACTAGGTAACCTAAAAGCTTAAACTAGAAGCCTAAGTTGGTAAGTAAGTATGCTGAAGTAGGTATGTAGGCTTCTGTAGATAGGTAGGTAAGCTTAGGCTAGGTTAATAGGCATGTTTTAATAAGTAAGATCCTAGTTAATTTGTTGGTCACAAGACTTTTTGATTGGCTTATTCCAAGTGCAATTTGCACTTTGAATATTTCTAGCGCATGTACTACATTGTGTAGATTATTTTTTCACCTTAATATAGTTTACAAAATTGAATTTATTGACAAAGGATTTGGGATAAATTCATGAAAGGGAAGTATTACAACATGATCCCACATCATTTTTCCCATATAAATGTAGTTTACTTTATTTACACATTTTTTTACTACCTATTACCCAACTTACCTAGTTAAGCTTAAACTTAAATAAAATAATATATATGTAAGTAGGTATAAATATGTATCTTAATTAACCTACCTCACCTTATCTTACCTTATAATCATTTACCACTACTACAATTCATGGTTTTTTGGGTTGGTTTTTTTAATAAAAAAATGCCCAAAATGACAAGCATAAAAAAAGCACATTATTAATTTGGACCTTGTTTTGACTAACAAAATTATTAACTTTTTAATTGGTAGACAATATACCAATGATTAATGGATCATTTGATTGGGTCAAATTTATACCTAAATCAAAATCATTTTTGGATTATTATTTTAAAAATTAATAGGTATGTAGGTGTTAGTTTAGCTTAACTTAGGCTACATAAACTAACCTAATCGAACCTCATTGAACTGCTTTAGTTTATCCTACTTACCCTTAGCCCTTTAAACATGCATAAAGTTTGTAAATATAATGAATTGAACCCCAAACCTTAAACCTTAAACCCAAAAAATGTTCAACTTTTGTATTTCACACATTTATTTCACATCATTAAACATATTGACTAAAATTAAATGACATTTAGTTGCTAAAATTAGGTCAAAATTGATGGGTAAATCAAGTGGTTAAACCTAATGATTTAATTTAGTAACTAAACATAGTGGTTAAAGATAATTGTGGTTAACTTGTGAGATTCAATGTGCGTGCTGCTTTTGATGCATGATATCCAAACGACTAGAGTTCCAATGGGAGCTTGTCATTTTCTCGACATTTAAATGAACTTGCATAATAGACTTTATTAACTTTCAGAGTGATCACCTATATTGTCCCCTAAAATTAAACCCCACCTAAACAAACTTGAATCCAACTAAACCCTAAACCTAATGGATCTCACCCTAAAAGCAACAAATACTAAAACTAATAAATAAGATATTTGCAAAAATATCACCCACATTTTGTAAGTTTTGTTTGCAGGGTTTTTGATTAGTCAATTTGGTTCTTCCCACAATACCCACAAAATCTCACATCTCAATATAATAGATGTTCACCACAATTTCAACAAATGTTATTATAGTTTTCCACAAGGTCATGGACTTTCTTGGGTGATGGATCGTGCTTTCTTATTGGGAAGGTATTTGACCATGGGTGCAAGATCTAGATCCTTTGACTTCTGGTTATTTTTGCATACTTGTTTTCATCCTTTTGCATCTCATAGGGCATTTTGCCTTCAATGCCATGACTTGTTTGAATTTTTGAACGACCCTACATATATTAGAAAAAGATATTGAATCATTAGTCAATTACAAGATTAACAAAAATCACAAAACTATTTACATGCCTGACACATGAATTGTTTGCCATGTTTGGTACCCTAGATGGGTTGCCAAGCAATGATTGAGGTTGCCGACCCTTATTCATTAGCTATAATACAACTATGTTGGAATAATTATGACTACTTTTGATGGGGCTAGAACAACAACCTCACCAACACCCACCAATTCTTGCAATGGTCTAATTTTCAACTTCATTTAGACAATGACTTGGTGATTTGTTAGGAACACAAAACACCACTAGTGAAGGTCTATCAAGTCATAATGCCCAATTTAATAGACTACTTAAAAAACCACAAAAAAAAATTGTGAATTCCATTCAGAAATTAAAATGAAATACCTACAACCTAAGAAACATAGCTAAGGCACATGGGAACATGACTCCACAATATGTCAATTGTTCATCATCCCACCTTCACTTTTTTGCATTAATCACCTTACTAAGACATGTAGCAACCTCTTTTGCTAGTTACAAAAAGGATTGCATCTCTCTTTCAAAAGACCCTACATGCACTCTTGTGATGCATATAAAATGTAAATTATAGTTCTTGTGCCTTTGCACTATAATTAGAAGAAACCTACATTAGCAGCTATATTCATAGCAATATCACATGCAGATCAAGTATTTCAATCTTGATGATGATCTCTATACATAGGTGATGCACATACATTCCCACTCCAAATTGATTTGATTGTGCAACTCTTAATCATGTCTAGTGCATGGTTTCTTCTTCCATGTAAGGTACTTTTGCCTTAGAATTATGAGATTTTTTTATCAAGCCTTTTGATGAACTCCAAAAGAGAATTATCAACTAGACATGCATCAATTATGTGCAATATTCTAGATGCCAAGGCACCTCAATGTATGAAATTTACATCACCCCTTGTGCACAATAGAAACTTAATGCTAATGGGTTCCTATAAACATGAGTATTATAGGTATCACTTTATATATGCTCACTTTTTAATGCAACTTGTTCAACTAGCTATGCTTAAATTTATGGATAGATTTTGCAGCATGAACTCAAATATGATCAATTTTTCTAACAAATGTCAAAATTAAGATCTGAAAATAAAAAAATTCAAAATAAACAACCATGAGAAATAAATTAACTATTAGACAAATAAACAATAGTTATGAGAGATTAAAAGAGATGAAACCAAGAGTCCAAGATGAAATAGGATCTAAAAATGGCAAAATCATTTCAAAAATACCTGTTGTTCTTCATATTTATTGTACAAGAAAATGACTAAAAGAAAGCAATTGTGCATGAATAATTAGAAGGAAGGTGGTTCAAAGGTTTATGCATCCAACAGAAAAGGAGAAGTAACATGCATTGCTAATGTTTTTGATGTTTATTGTACAAAGAAATGACAGTAAGAAAACATATGTGCGTAAACAATTAGAGGGGAGGCAATAAAGACTTTACGCATCCAATATATTAGGAGAAGCAACATGCACTATTGATGTTCTTGATATTTAATATACAAAAAACTTACAACAAGAACATAGGTGTGTGCAAACAATTAGAGGGAAGGCAACAAAGACTTATGCATCCAATAGAGGTGGAAAAATAACATGCACCATTGATGTTCTTGATATATATTGTACAAAAAATTAACAAGAAAGTAAATGTGTGCCAACAATTAGAAGGAAGGCAACAAAGACTTATGCATCCAACATAGTAGGAGAAACAACATGCACCGTTGATTTTCTTAATATTTATTGTACAAGAAATTAACAACAAGAAAACAAATGTGCACCAATGATTAAAGGGAAGGCAACAAAGACTTTACGCATCCAACAAAGTGGGAGCAACAACATGCATTGTTAATGTTCTTGATACTTATTATACAAAAAACTAACAACAAGAAAGCAAATGTGCACCAACAATTAGAAGGCAACAAAAACTTATGCATCCAACATACTAGGAAAAGTAACATGCATCATTAATGAAAAATAGTATGTCACAAATCTGATCAACTCTAAGCCAAATATATTGTTACCTTCAACTAGCTCTAACTTGCCAAGGATAACAACACTAGCACCCCAAATCCACTCAAGGAGGATAATGATGTAGAGAAAAAATGAGCATGTATGCTTATTCTAATCAATTTTTTTTTTTTCTTTTGAATAGAAACCATTGAAAAACTATAACAAAAAAAGTAAGATGTTGAGACATGGTTTCTGACAGAAAGATATTATAGCTAGGCCCCCAACCTTTGAACTCATTATAGAGTAGGGGTGACATCCAAGAATTGAATGAATAATGTCATCCACTTAGGATGTCCTTTTCAAGTGTACACCTTTTCACCTTTTTTACCTTTCACATCTTTTTCACTTCTTGCAACCCTTTTCACTTTTCGCTTTTCTTCAATAAGGTGCATTCACGGTTGGGGTACCACAATAAGAACCATGACACCTGTTTGTCTTGCATTGTGAATCCTAAATCAACTACTTAGCAAAATGATTGTTTTGAAATGCTAAATAATGAAAAGGGATAAATGTATGTTTAAGTTTTCAACCAATAAATGTTATAGTGAATTGTTCGAATCAATTGAACAAATTTGGATTTCTTGTTAAAGCATAAACCAAAAAGGAATGTAGGACTATTTTGATATTCCAGAATGACATACTTTCATTTTGAGTGCCAAAATCATATTAAAAACATCAAATAATGTTTTGGTTTTTGCACACACATCTCCCATACTTCTCTCCAAACCTTTGGAATGTAAATTTGAAATTAACAAAATTAATTCGATTATCCTTATTAATGCATCCATTTTATAAAAAAATCCAAGATTTTAACATCAATTCCATAAAGTTTGGTGATTCATCATACTAAAATGTGTGCCATCATATAAAACATACTTCATTCTATTTGTGGTCAAAACATGGAGCAATGTGAACAAATATTTCTAATCTTGTTGAATCTTTTTTGATGAAATTGCATAGTGGGACACAATTCTTGAGCCATCTTTCAAGACACTTAAGAACATGTTTTAATAATTCAAATCATAAAAAATCACCACCATTTTAATAAAGAAGTATGTGAGTATCTAATGAAAGAAAATCTACCAAATAAATTACTTGCTTTAGCACATAATTGGCCAATGCCCATGGATGCATAATCAAAAGTTGTTTTTGACTCCAAATACTCTTGAAATAATGTTTTCTTGTAATTAAGAAATTAATGTTTTTAAGAAATCCATCTCAAATTGAAGATTGATCACTTCACTTTTGATGGTTGATTACAAAATTAAACCTCTTCACAAAGGAGGGGGAAGTTTTCCATTGATGAAACAAACTCCTTCTTGGATGTCATCCCCTTGCATCTCTTCATTAAAAAATGCAAATGCTTCCCCACTATCATCATAGTTTACAAGCATCTCTTCATCAAGAAATGTATTTGCTTCCCCACAATCATCATAATAGTGAATTCGTTTGAAGTTGAAGGTTGAGCTAAAAGCAATTGTTCACTTTCTTGCTCCAATGCTTGGGGACGTCATAAATGACAATAGATAGTTGCATGAAACTCTTCTTTCCTTTTACAATTGGATGAAAAGTAGTGCCACCAATTGCCATTTCTCTCTCCATGGTTTTCAAATTCCATACTGATAAGAGAGACCAAAAAAATGGTCATATGAAGCAACTCCCACATACCCATGTTGTCCAATGCAACAAAATGTTTCATGCAAAAATTGTGTGTCAACATGGACATGATAAGTTAATCCTAATTGTGGAAACTCACTTGATTACTTTTATTTTTTGAAACTCGAATTTTTCAAATGTCACATATATACTAAAGAAACCTACAAAGATTGGACCTCAACTAAAAGGTCATCAATTTTGGGAAATCGAATAGATTATGTCCAATTGGTTTCGTTTGGGGCAAAAATGGTGTTTGTTGTTGACCCAAGGCTAGGATTGGATGTTGTTTTGAAATGTTGAAAGGTGAGGATTAAAGCGATCCCCCTAAAGGAAAGGATTGATTGTTCCCAAACACAAGGTGATGGTTAAAAATTGAAACCTAAAGTAGGTGATGGTTGAAAGTTGAAACCAAAAAACAAAGATGAACTAGCAAAATGGTCCCAAACATCAATATATTGAATGCTAGAGTTGAAGACACAAATGTTGGGTTTTATTGACAAAAGCTAGCGTTTTTTGCTACACATAATGAAAGAAAGGTTCAACTATAAAAATTGAAAAAACATCAAAATTGCAAGTGAATATATGGTCATTAAAATCATATATCCTTGAAAATAAAGTTCTTTAACATGTTCACCATAGTGCTTATGGCATTCATTGGGAGATTCAAATGCCTAAAATGTATCATGTTGAAGGGCAAGTCATGGGTTACAAAGTATGATTTTCTCTTGTAAGACTTGGGAGGTTTTGCATAGCCTTGGCTAAAGGCAACTAAAGATTCTACATTTGAGACCTTTTGGTGCCTGTTCCACATTGCAAGTACAACATTTGCACAACACAAATTTCCTTTTCAACATGGGGCCTCCTTCTATTGCAAGTCACCATTTGTAAGTCTACCTTTCCTTTTCCTATTGACCAAAAACATGTGTCAAAAATGAAAGTTTGTGACAAACATTGATGTTTAGGCATGTCTAATGTTTATGTTTAATCATATTTTAATGTTTTTACAAGCTTGGAATGCTAACAATCATAAATAGATTGATAATCACAACCCTTAAAATAGATGTAACAAGATTGCTCTATATTTTTTACTTATCATGCAATAACTCTCCCATGCAGTAGTTAGCCAATAATTGTGCAAAAATTTACCACCACCACTTGTTGTAACAATGATCTTCAATCACCATTAATGAGCTACAATGATTACCCTAACATAACCCTATCCCTAAGTAATTTATCATGTCTCATTTATGTGGAAGATGATTTTAATGGTGATCTAAATAGGACATAATGCTTTGTATGTAAATTTAATCATTTGTTGGTTTCACACACACATTAATATATATTTTTAAATTCTTAATTCTTGGATGTGTGGATGTAGGGTCTTAAGCTATTGATATGCCTAACTTCTTGGGACTAATTAACAAAGGACTATGAGGATTTTAGATTGTCTAAACCTACAAGATGGTGGGTATGCAATGGCAAGGGTGATATTCCTCATTTTCCACAATTGTTAGCACCAAGCTTGGAGGACTTATATGAGGGTTCAAATGTTGTGAAGTGTGTTATGGTAGGGGCCACAAGCTCCAATGAAATTGCCCACAATGTTGTGAGAATGTTCAATGTGTGGTGCTTTTTGAAGGGATATTTTTGCATTTGATTCTCTTCGCATTGCAAATCAGCTTGCAAGTTTGTGTTGGAGTTGCACACAATGCCACGAGTTTGTAGAACTATGGTGTAAACGAGGTAAATGGCTTGGGGTTCTAGCACAAATCCCACCAACAAAAATTTCAAAGTTATAGGATGGAAAGAAATTGAAGGAATACCAAACCTTTTGGGACTTAGACACAACTTGGGAAGCATTTGTGATGTGCACAAAAAATGATTGTGAGGAGTTGTTTCAAGCTTTTCCACAACCTTGCCAAGAGCTTATTGACGATTGGGATGAAATTACAAGTCAAGTATATCATTTCCAATGCCCAACTTGTTTGACCAACATTCAATGTGGAAAGAAAACAATTTTGGTAATCCAACTCACATTTAATAGACAATTCAAATATTTATTTTTTGATAAACTTCTATTTAATCTTGTAATATTTTCTATTACCTCCATAGAAATGCAATTTTTTTCTCAATGAGGCCACAAGCTTGTGTAATCCTTTAATTTTGTTAATAACATCATCTTCTTGGTTTTGCAATTTTTGACATATAAAAATTATAGTTTTGGTTTATGAAAAAATTTAGAATCATAAAACCTCCAAGTCCATTTTGAAAAGTAAACAACCCAAAAGAATAGAAATAATGTATTGTTCGTGGAGGTCATTATTGTAACAACAAGTGTCATTATGTGTTGCTATTATTAGTGGTCACGTGAATGTTCATGTAGTATTGTTGACCTAGAATGAACCAACAACTACCAATGTGCTCCTCAAAAGATGGATGATTAGGAAAATGGTCGAGAAATAATTTTCTATTGCTTTTTAGTTATTTACCAACCACCTTGTGGTGGTTAATTCAACATTTTTGGAAAAAAACTTCCTTTTTAACATTCATATTAATGTGATGATGTTGTTACTATTATAATAGCAACGTCAACACTATCGGCCTAGAGTGAACCTTAAAGGATGGATGGTTAGGAAATAGAATTTGTTGGTTTGTAGTAAAAATAGTCCTCACCTAATAGTCACCTACCTTCCTATCAACACATTATATACTATAATGTAGAGGGGCGGCCAAAAGAATATTAGATACGATCATCACATTTCCATCTCTAATCTTGGCTGAGTCAAGTGGATGGTGTGCAATTTCATGTGGAATATGTTTGTATGCAAAACATTGTGAAATTAAGACAGATTGATCAATTTTGTCACCACATATAATAGATTGGGTGAAAGCATGATCAAGTATACATTTCGTGATCCTTGTTAAGAAAAGTGTAAAATAGCCATAAATCAAACCTTAACATGTCAAATTTTAAAATGTTATTTAATTTAATGATCAACATGAACATATTCTTTAAATATATGTTAATGATATTGAAGAATTGCATGTTTAAAGTAGATTTAAATAGATTTTTAAAAAGTACAAGTATATTTTTATTTTTCCTTGGTTACTGGCCATTTAAAATTTAGTTATGCACTTTCAATTTCCAAGGTAAAAATAATAATATTTTAATATTTTAATGTAAAAATAATTTTGAACACAATTCCACAACTCAATTTCAAAAATACTTTTGACTTATTTTTAGCACATTAAAGTTTTCCAAACTTTCTATATAACATACTATCAATTCAATATTGTGCACCATGATGGTTTGACAATGATTGAAAAAGTTTCAACTTTACTTTTTTGCATTTATGTGTAAAAATATGACTATAACTACTCATAGCTACTTTTGTTGTATCACTCAACCATCTCACAATGTCTTGAAGTTTATGGAAATCAATTGGATCAATCAAGCATGCACATTGAAATCTTTGATCATCTAATTAATTCATTTTCAAAAAGGTTTGTAAGACTTGTGTATTTAGTGGATGTGCATACTATTGTAGCCTTCTTGACATTTGGGTTGTTTATTTGGATTATGTAGTGTTGGGTTTGTTGGTTAGGACAATCATATATAATGTTCTTTTGAAATTAATGTTGTTTTTTGAACCAGATGTAGGGTGATCCAAGGAAATTTTCCTTGGCATAAGCACATTGGGATGGATTTTTATCAACCACCACAAGATTCAAGGACACTTGGGTTGTTGAGTTGGAAATGTTGAATGGCGGAAAACAAAATGCACTTGGGCCAATTCTAATGATTTTTATCCTTTCTTCATCAAAATTGATTGTAAATGAAATGGAAGAGCAATTTCTTATTGCCTTTTTTGAACCTTTAATACAAGAGTTAGAGGTTTTGTTTGTTGATAGATTTAATGTGAATTATAACTATCGACCCCCTTTGATTTCTCTTCGGTTGCCAATTAATAATGGGGGTCCAAGCTTCGGGCAATCTTGATGTTATGAACCGGGGATCGCTTGACACAATGTAAGGTAGGTGGACTAAAGGATGGTGGTTATAATGCATGTCGGTGGGATGTCATAGTTGAAGGATTGGTTGGCTACAATGTTGTATACCCTAATAATAGACGCCAAGCTCCACACATTCCTCCATCCCAAACAATTCAAAGCCTTCTTTCAAACGTAAACATCTCTTATTTTATCACTTAGAAGCTTTATCATGAGTTATTGGTTTTCTTTTCTATAGTAGAAGTGATAAGTTAGACCTAACCTGCAACTATTATAGTTGTGTTGGCCATATTGCATCATGCTATATAGATTAGAAAATTTTCATATAATCTACACATCAAGTGTTATATGGGTCTTGTAGGTCTAATACATTTAATCTTATATTTGTTTTCCTACATTGTATTTTGGCTTGGAAACCAAAGAAATTTACTTGCACATTTAGAAGTGTGTTATATGGGAGCCAAAATTTGGCGTTTATATTTCATTTATGGCTTTAACTTATCACTAGACTTGGTATATGATGTCATGCACATACTCCCCTTATGTTTGTTTAAGAAATTTGTGGCCAAGTTGAAGGAAAAATGTCAAAGAAGAAAGGTTGAATTATCAAAAACCTTGAAGGAAGTGGCAAAAATGAGGCCTATAAATTTAGGGGCTCATTGGTCAATTCATATCTTGGAGCACTTGGTTTTAGAAAGCTAAAGAGTGCATCCTTTTCATCTCTTAGTGTCTACATTATGTCCTAAACTATTTGGAATTCACAAAAGATGACAAAATATGTGCCGTTGGCCTTTTGTTTATCGAGATTTGTCAATTGTTCTTCATTCATAGTAGGACATTTGGATGGACACATCATTCCATGATGGTTGCAAGACAATACTTTGTTGCTTGAAAAGTAAAATGGGGAGAATACATAGGGCTAGGTTAAAGCACATTGAAGGTCAACCACTTTTCACCAAATGAAGTGATGTTTAACAAGTATCATAATACATAGTAAACTAAAATGCTGATGATATTTTTTAGCTATTCTAAACACAAGAAATTAAAAAATAAATTGCATGACAACATTTTGGATTTCAAAGTTCACTTTGAGTCAAAATTAATTTGATCCAATGGTTAGATGAAACGGATTGGATAAAATTTATGCACATACAATGTATAAATTACAATTTTTCAACGACCATAGGGCCTCAAATTTGTGGTTCATGAAACATTACCAAAAAAACGAAAATTGAAAAATTAATGCAATGCCCATTTATAAAATCTCCTCTTCTTTGATATGGTGGTGGTGGTTTTTTAAAAAAAGAAGATATTATTATGCATTTATTGCTCAAAATGCAAAAATTACACTTTTTTAATGAAATTTCATCCAAAACCTTAAAATTTCTAAATGGTCTTAGATTTAGTTCATGTATATCAATATCATACACCATAAAAATATTCACACAATAATTCCACTCACAACTTTAGTTTTGAGTTTTGATTGGTCATTTTGATAGGTCAAATTTCTACTTGTATCAACAATTATTTTTGTTGCAAGTAGGTAGGTAGGTTGTAAAAGGGTACGTAGGTAGGTGGTAACCTACCTTACCCTACCCTATTTTACTTGACCTACTTAAACCTAACCTAGTATATCCTACTTAACCTACCTTACTTACTTTAACCCCTTAAGCATGTACATAGTTTATAATGTTAATAATTGAATCTTGACCTCCCCAATGACATCGAAAAATACTTTTTTCCCATACGCCAGAAAATTAGACAAGCAATTTACATAGGACAAGACGACTTTTCACCTACTCTAAAAGAAATGGACAAGGGATTTACATTTCCCCTCCAAAAACACAAGGGACTTATTACATTTCTCAAATTTTCACCAAGGGGAACCTCCAAAAGGTTCTCATGTATGCAAGCCTCCAATTGAGTTAGTACCTTGAATATTTGGTGAGACATTTTTTTTATATACTTGAAAAATATTTAGACTCAAAAAGACTTTAAATGTCTCATAGCATCATGACTTGAAATTACAAATGGAAAAAAATAAAATAAAATTTACAACATGTCTAAAATATAAGTCCAGTTCAAATACACTAGATATGGAGTTTCAACTACCATTTGTCATCCACCAAAATGTGCTAAATCACTCATTATTTTTAAAGGGTGGGAGGGATGTTAGGGAATTACCTGTAAACAACTTCTTTTTTACATGAAATAATTCACAAGAGGGCAAGTTAGAAGAAACAAAAATATTGCCCTCTCACCAAATGTTTTAAAACAACATTTCAAAAAGAGCCCACTGCATTGGATTATCACAGTAAATACAAACTGTAATGGAGACCTTTCATACATATCTACACAAATATATGTTGAATCCTGAAATATTCAAATTCAGGTTGTCGAGCTCAAATTTTCTGAAATAGTTAAATATTTCAGCAAAATCTACCTATTATCATGAGTCTTATGTATGATAGTCTTGCACAATGTGGTTATGATTTCAAATTCTGAACAGGATTGTTCAATAAGTTCAAGCTAGTAAAGACAAATGCAGGGTACTTCAATAGGAGGTTCTTGGGTCAGGTTCTAGGGCATGGAGACCAGAAGCTCAGAATGGTACAACAGATGTAAGGAATTTAGGAGATGGTTTGGCCAGGTGCAGGTGAGATTCTAGAATGCTGAGACTGAATGTTGCAACAATTGTACAAACAACCACTTCGACAGATAGAGCTAAAATTCCCAGGAATTCAGTAGCAGCCGGTTGGGAAAATTATATATATCTTGCTTCTAGTTTCTTTCTTGTGATTGTTCAGCGACGTCACATAGAGTAGTAAGGTAATTAGTGCGCTGCATCATCGATATATGCGTGGAGGTGCTAACTAGATATTGCTGCCGAAAAAGCCAGGAGTGCAAACGCTAGGATGCCCATGGCGGCTGCCGCTTTTGCTTTGCAGGAGCAAGGCGTCGCTATTCCCAGTAACTCAGAATGTGTCAATTTACAGTGTTCATTGACCTGTAATTCGTCGCCAGTAAACACTACAAGTGCAGCAACTGCTGCACTTGCTGCCAATAAATAATAGGCTAACACCTGCGCCAATTTCATGTCAACATCCGCATGATCATTTCATCATGAACCAAGTCTACTACGTAAGCTAGGAAGCTAGGAATAAGCTAGTTGTTTTTCACTAGCGAAATTTCCTCAAAAAGAGGAAATTAAAACTTCAAAAAAGAAGCGCTTTTGGAGGTTTTCAGTAGCCAGAATTAGTGAGGGAATAAAAAGAGTTAAAAGCACCAGATTTGTATAGTTTGGTTTTCATTGTGTAGCAAAAAATAAGAAGGATGAATAAAGATTTGTACATTATTTTTGGTTTATGGCCAGATTTGGCTAAATTTTGCTTTAGATGATTGTCACATTTTCTACATCTTCCTGTGGATGGAGATCCCCACTTTGGCTACAAACAACAACTCCATAAGAAAACACTGGCTCGTCCTTGTAGGTAATTTAAAATAATAGGCGCTACTAGCTAGCAGATCATGAAGCTCAACTGTTGACATATATCCAAGTGCATGATCATGACCAGGGTGAACCAGCACCCATGCTGGTATCTTCAGCTTTTTGCGTGGGGCCTTTTAGTGGCCATTTTGAGCCCAAAAAATGATGAATTTGAACATAGAGACCCAGATTTAGGACGACTTTACACAGGGTCCAAGGTCCAGGGACCAATGAATTGAAGCAATCTTATTAATCGAAAGCTTTAAATTGGTCCCAAGGCCTTTCGACAAGCGTCCAAGACCAAAAGTGGCAAATTGAGGCTAAACCTCCATGGCACCAGGTTTGGAGGGAAAATCAATTAGTTCGGACCAAAAAACAGTGCTAAAAGGAGAGCTCCTGATTTGGAGAACTAAGTATCAGTCAAGGGCCCAAGGTACAGTCCAACTCAAGGATTCAATTTGCTTCAAATCAGTCCAAATTGGTTCCTAGGAAATTGGACCCCGGACCACCTTCTAAAGTGAGCCTTAGTCTAAGCATGGAAATATATTAGTAACAATCCAGAAATAATTTAAATGGATTTTGAGATTTTTTCCATAGTACCCAGGGAGTGCTGGTTCACCCAAGTCCGTGAACATCTGCAAGCAGACATGGGAGATTTCATATATAATCCATGGTGCTGAGCTGCTCACCTGGTCAAAAACAAACGTAATATATGCGGCCAATGATCCGGTGCCGCGGAACTGATCAGAATTCCCAGATACGAGACCATAAATGACCCACACCAACTGAGCAATAGAGTAAACCAAGGTGATGACATCCATAGCCAGCAGAAATCTGCAATTAAGATTATATCGTCGCACATGAGCAAGAATTACGAACACGCCAGTGACACACCCATCATCAGCATCAGCCTGGCCGGTACTCACTAGGATGCACCTATTGAGGGAAACGAATGAATTTTCCCTTTGACATTGGTTCTAAGAGGGATTTCGAACAGGGATATCTAGTGACAGCTTTCCCACATTCAAGCACACAGGGAGCTGTACGAAAACTACTTGTGTAGTATGTTGTATCCAAAACTTAAAAGCACCAGTAACCTAGTGCTGTACAACAATCGACGTGCTGAAGATGGGAAAATTGGATTCGGTTTTGCAAACAGATACTCAAACAAAAGTTAGTTTTTTTGTTGGAAGTCTCGAGATCATGGGTTTGTAAAATCGTAAATGCAGCTAGTGTAGTGTCCTTACTTACTTTATGGAACTGAACAGGCTAAGATGGGGGATCGCCGCAGTCACGCTCAACGCAATGATCAGGAAAAGGACCTGTAGCACCCGGGGAACCAGGCAGGTGAACACAATTAGCACATCCAACCTTCTGATGGATCTGGCGTTGCGGCCTGCAGCTGAGTTCCCGGTGCTGTCGTACATGGGATGCATGGTACCCACAGGCACCGCATCATGGGGCGAAGCGACAGCAGGTGTTTGAGCTTGCACCTTATATTCAAGCGGCCGATCGTCGAAATACTCCGTGGTCCAGTCTGATTGATTCGCCATAGTCTCAAGTACTCACGTCGGACGCGACTGCTCTCACAACTCAATTCAAACCAACAGAACCATAGAGCTACTGGAAACTTGGATATAGAAACCAGCAAGATTTCCTCGAGAAACCTCGAATTTCATGGAGAAACCAACAAGATTTCTGCAAATCCAGTAGATGAAATTCGTTCAATTTGTACACAATCTGGCTAACAATCTGTCCGGGACCTCATTTTCCAGGCCGAACTTAAGATCACAAGTGTATGAAGAAGACTGACGAAATCTGGTATGTACTCGAGCGCTACAAATGTGTTGAAAACACTTCTGGGCGAGAAGCCATTTCGCTATCCCACCACTTTAAGTGCTTGAGACTTGAACCGGGCCAACCAAAGAGAAAGATTTCTTCGGTTGGCACATTTCAACGGCCTAACCGTTCTAGGCCCGCGCACATGAAGGCGTACTTTTCGCCAAAAGTCGCCGGCTTAAGTCCCCTCCAGGGTTCTTTTTTATAAAAAATAAAATGTGCCCAAGTGGCAACATGACTGCCCTTGAATATGCCTAACTGGCATCTTCTGTAATTTGGCCGAAGGGTTAGTTGGCTTCTTGGTCATTTGTTTAGCCAGCTTTTGGCCAACATGGATTTTTCAAGATAGCCCAAAGTGGCGATTCATGTTTTTTAGAAATAAGTTAAAAGTGGCACCCATTAATTTTCTGAAGTAAGTCTAATTATCACCCACCCAAAAAACCAGTGCCAAATGTGGCTCCTGGGCTGAAAAGGAAGGAGAAAGAAAGACATAAGTGACATTGTTGCAAAACCAAACTTAAAAACTAAACACAAATTGTACACACTTTGAGAAGGGGGGGGAGTTGAACCCTGGTTTGATGTGAGACTTTGCCCAATGCAACTCAAAGTCCCACCCACCACACTCAAATGTCAATAAACCTCATAACCTTACAAGAAACCAAGCATAATCACTAGCACAATCACCAAACTTGTCCAAATTGTGGAAACATGAACACTTGAATTTTGTGTTGTGAAAAGAATGAACTTGCTAAAAAATGGCACCAATCTGAACTTTCTAATCCATTCAAGCCATAATAGCCTCCTGATAAGGGAAACTTGCTTGAGTATATTACTCTTGTGCAAACATGCATAGAATTGTGTCCAAATGCAAACCCAACCTATTGCACAACTTATTTTTCATAAATGCAAGTGTGGAGAAAGTTTGTTCTTTTATAGATCCAAGCATTGACACCACCATAATCTCAGTCAACTTCAAATATTCATTAAGATGTTGAGTAAGTAAGGCATTGTTTTTGATTATGACCCACAACTTGGTCGCTGGATTAGTATCAAAAGGCTTAGCCATAGCCTTTGGCGCCTACATTTTCATGGTGAACTTAAATATGCACATTTGCAAATCCAAGATGTTAGCATCCAAAGGTTCTTCTACCTATAGTAGTGAGGGTTTCATTGTCTTTGCTTGACAATAATGTTTCTTTATGATAGCAATATGCAAAGAAAAAGAGAAATCCACATCAAGCTATATCCAAAACTGTGTATACACAATGTCAAAGGCATTCATCAACTTAGAATCCACAAAGTGCCAATCCAACTTAGTGATGAGCATGTTATATGCAGCAAAACACTGACCCCTCATTTGCATGATGGATGTTTCAAAAATGGCCTTACATATAGGTTGTTTAGCCCCAATCAACAGATTGAAAATGTGAGCTTCATAACTATGACCAACCATACAAAAACAAGTGTTTCCCTACCATTGTTAAAGTAAGTAACCCAATCTTGCGTGATTGTGGTAGAATTATTTTTCACCACATTTTAAAACACTTGGAAATGCTCACGTTAATAATTATTGGATGGATTTGAATACATCATTTATAAAAAGATTCCTGAAAGATCTTTACATTTGCCCCAAAGTCATAGATGAAAACATCCTTCCTTTGAACAAATTTGATTAAGGCATTCATTGACTGGAACAATGCTAGCAAACACAACAGACCCATCAACATGTGAAGATCACAAAAGAGGTTTAGATTGAACATTGTTTGAGCAGCTAAAACACTGTCTTATGACATATACATAATCAATTTCTTATATTTTGCCATCACCTGTTTCAAAGGCTCCAACATGCTTATCCACCAAGCTTTCACATTTCACAGAATATTCAACCTTCTTATTTCCACAATCTTGGCAAGCTTAAAATGAATTCCAAATGGTGTTTAGGGGAGTTAGAGAAATAAAAATATAGTGATTACAATAAATTTTCCAACATGGCCACCATGGGTAGATTTGACAAAATTTGAACAACAAGACTTGTCTGATGGGCCATGCAATGTTGTCCCATCATGCAAGGAGCAAATTTCTCCTTCAATTGAAATGTCACATTAGTGCGAAGCCTTGGAAAATGCAAGCCCCATTAGCACCAAAACAAATCAGCCTTTTGGTTGTGTCTTCTTGAATCAAAACCCCTTATTACATGAGGACTTGAACTATTATAACAATAATATTATTTGCATTTCCATCCTCAACAGCACATTGAAGTGTGAATAGATAGGAATTTTTTTTTCATGCATGCATCACATATGCATGCACTGAAATCTAGGATTGATTCTCAATAATAATAACCTCATTTGCACTTAAAGAAAGAAAGCTTGCCCTAATAACAATAGTTTGAATTTGTTTCAAAAGTTGTTCATACATGCAATCTGCCATTACCTGTCCAAAACCATTAGACCAATGCTTGATGTGATTGTCAGACATATTTAGTTGCACAAATAATGTCTACATTGTTGTGTATTTTATTAAGGGGTGGCTGTGACTAAATAAGTAAAAGATTAATGGAAATTGCACAATCTTCCTCTTGTCAAAAAATTGAATTGCACCATGAATGACATGTTGCAACAATGCTTTTAAACCTTTTGCAAAAGAATGTTTTTCATTAAAAACATGGACATTGTTCAAAAAGTAATGTTCCCCCACCTTTACCCTTGGTATAGCTACCAAAGTTTTACGATGACCTACATGTTTCCAAAACTAATCAAGGTTGGCAACTAGAAGCTTATATTCCAGCAATTAAGGAATATACCTTACAACAAACATGAACAACCTTGCCATTGAAACCCATAATAAATTTTGCCCAAGGAAGCTTGATTGCCCAAGTATTTTGAAAGTGCCTATTCATTTCATAACGCTTCTTTCTTTTCTTGGTTAAAGTGCAATGTTTTTTTGTGCCATAACTGGGTTTATAACCTCACACTGATGTTCCATAGCAAAAGGAATAGGAAGAAGAACATCAACATGAATGTGGCTATTAAAAGCACCCTCCCTTTTTGGAATTTTATCACCAAATAAATATTTATACTTGAAGTTCTTAAGGGGTTGCAATTTCATTGGTAGTTTAGACATGAAGGCCCAAGCTAAAATGTCGAACAAGAAACAAAATATATGAACACCAGCAATGCACTTTGTAATGTGCACATTGCTGATCCAACCCAAGCAGGGAATATGAACACCAATGATATGCACAATTCATATGTAGGAAACAAACCAACAGGAAGTCACAATAGGCAACACAAAAACACAACAAACCTTTGATTTAAATCCTAAGCACAACATACCAACACCTAAGTCAAACAAAACTTTAACCAACTCTTTAGCGTAATAGAATAACATGAAAGTGTGTTGGACATTATGTAGATAGACTACATAAATGGATAGTGTAATTTGACGAAGACAAGCACGATCATCAGGTAGAAGGCTCAAGCACAAGTTGTAATGATAATTTTTTGATTGCCACACAAGTTTTAAACTCAACATAATGCGGAAAAAAAGGAATTGAAGACAAATAAATATCAACCCTCATAGATTCATTGTTCACAATGCACACTTGAATAGAATGCAAAAAAAAACTAAGGAGGATTGAAAAGGGTTTACTTGTAAGGTTTAAGCCTTAAGGTTTCTAATCACAACGTGCACCTCAACAATGAACAAAAACAAACTACCAAGGTCTAGGAGTCGATGATTCAATTGTTGTGCAAGTTGCAACTCCCAAAATGAAGGTCTCGACAAACGCACTTTTCTCTCAACTCCATGGGACATCTTGAATTTGTCTACAAATCCATGGATTCATGGAGGAAGCTCTAGCTGAAGGTTAAAGGTTGCGAATAGTGACACCATTAGATTCTAGAGTTCCAAGTTCCAACAACAAGCTCCAAATTTTGTAGAAATCTCGGCACTTGGCCCTTGTATACATGACTTTCGACTCACCAAGTTCTAACGACATTAAATCATGACTCTACATTAGTAAATTATTGATCACAAAATCAAGGAGATCCTTTGCTAGCGAATGCTACAATGAACCACTAAGGAGAGCTGGCGAACATTCAAAAAAGTTTGTAAGTTCAAGTGGCAAAAAGCAGAGGTCATTGTGAGAGAAAGAGGCAACTCTGAGTAATGAGAGGGACAGGTAATTGGCGAGGGTTTAGGGTTGCATCTACAATGGAGCTAGCTCCTTGCTGGCTAATGATGGAGGGGTGGTCTAGATCACCCATCCACAAATCAGTCGCTTTTGGCAATGCCTTAATTTTAAAAACTTTTTTTCCCTTTATATGATTCACAGGCCCTAATTGTTTTGAGCCTTTTGGCAAAAAAATTGCATGAAGAAAGAACGCTGATCCTTTCCAGATATGAACAGTGAAAGCTAAAATTTCTACTTAGCCTTTCTAGCCAGAGCTACTCCGCCACTCCTACTATTCCTCCACCCCTACTATTCCTCCACCCTCCTTGAAATCCTCTCCTCCACCCCTCAAATCTTTCCCTAGCCTCTCCCAAGTCTTACTTTTCCATTTCTTTTCTCAAAAGTTTCTGTTTTACCATGCTTTAAGAAATTAAGTAAAGATTAAAAAAAAAAAAAAAAAAACTCTTTAACTAAACTCTTAAATGGCACTCAGACTTTTTAACCCTAAATTAACTTCTTAATCATCTACTAATTTCCTAACCTTCAATTAAATTTTAGAATCTTCATTTTCAACAAATTTCATTATTTTGATTTAGACAATAAGTTTCAATAAGGCTCCCTTTTGTAGGGGTGAACCGTAAGTTATAACCTTAGTAGACCAAAGAAAACCTTAGAACAATTGGCCAAAAAATGAAAGCAAGGATAGGACCAAAATAATGCAGTTAAAAAAAATTGAGGGATGATTCCACCAAGTGCTTTTATTTTCAATCTGGTGGTTTCAAAACTTTAGGTAATGGAATTTTCTAGTTTTTTGAAATTTTAATTTTTGAGATTAACACTAAAAGAACCAATTCTCTCCAAAAAAAAAAATTGGTTAATTTTATTCAAATAAAGAACAAATATTTTTGTAGCTTTAGTGTAGGGATCTCCTGTGGCAGCTGGATCAGCAAGGGAAGAGGATATCAGTACGGTTTCTATGGCTAGGGTAGATAAAGCCTACCCCCTCTCCGCCCCTCCGGTTCCATGCAGAATTCTTCCATCCCAGGTAAAGCCTATTTCCTCCCCTCGCTTCGTTTCCATGCAGAATTCTTCCATCCAAAACCGTGTCCAGGAAGGCTTCCTGAAACTTCCGGCGTAGAATTTTGTTACAACTTGTCCCGGCCCCCTTAGACTTTTGAGTTAGTTCCAAGATTTCAGTGTCGAATAATTACTTTTTATTCGGAAGATTCCACGTCGGAATAATAGAATTGTTTAGAAAGGTTATTCATTTTATTTTCTTTCCAAGATTCCATGTCAGAAAAAAATGGAAATTTCCTAAAGATTCCTGATTTTAATTTATTTTAATGATTCCCCATCCAAAAATAAAAATATTTTAAAAGATTCAATTTATTTTAAGTTGTTGTGACGGTCCCATGTCCGAAAAATAAAAATGTTTTAAAAGATCTCTATTTTCGTTCACAAAGTTTTGTTTCTTTAAAAAAAAAAAAATTTGGGGAGAGTGTCAAGTTTCGACAGTTTTGAAAATAATATAATCAGTGCTGAAGCTGCAAAGGTACTACCATAGTACCTACTACTTATTTGGAAAAATGAGTATGGTATTCATGCAGGGTCCAGAGTCCTTGGATTCGAATTCTTGTCTTATTTAATAAAAACTAGTGTGGCCTGTGCGGTTGGCCCAAGTGTTACCACGTCCTCAACTGATTTCTCCTTCCAAAACCTGGTTTTTTGGAAGTTATTTGAATTTTCAGCTGCAGAAATCAATTGAAAATCAAAATCTCTCACATTCTGAATCCAAATCTTATCAAATAAATCCCATTAAATCCTGCTCATCAACAGCTTTCCAAGAACACCAAAGGCACATTCCAAAATTTTCAGCTACAATTTAATTTAATTTTCAGCGAAGAAATCATTCAATATTCAAGAACTTTTGCCCTGCAAGTCCAACCATCATGGAATCAAGCCTATGCACCCTACATCATCAAGAGCTTTCCAAAGACATCAAGAACTTGATCTGAAACACCCCAGTTCAGTGTATCTCATAACTACTAAACAAAACAACCTACCTTCCTTCATATATAAATTACATCTCTATGAAAAGGGATTGGGTTATGTATTCGGTCACTGGCGAGAGGAGCTAGATTATCCACTATAAGTCAAGGTGAGAAGATGCTGAGACTATTTTGATAATCCTGGTCGTCTCGCCAGTTACCAGGTATGACCAGTTTCTGTACCAATAAGAAAGTGACTAGAAACTATAGGGGACAAGGGAGAAAATGATGTGTTACGACCCCGTCCTCTGGACCACTGAACAAGTGACATGTTGGATAATGCAGTCCCGAAACCGGCTAGGGTGAACGAACACCCACAGTAGGACCTCTTACCTATGGCACTGGTACCGAGACCTCAAGCAAACCTGGAGAAAATTTCTTAATGATTTGGATGGTAACTTTATATTCATGAATATCTGTCCTAGAAAAGACTAGGGGTACAATGTCTGCTCCAAGAGAGGGATGGATCTTACCCTTGTGAGTTTATGTTTATAATGCTCAGTTCACATTTAGGGACATGTTATCACAATGATAGGTTCTAACTCAGATATAACCCTGACATCAATAGCTACTAGCCCTAATTTCATCTTATCTAGCCTATGACCCTTAGCCCTTATATATCCATGTTCCCACTTAGGGTTATATGTAACCACACAACATTAGTTCTGATTTTCAGTTCCTAATAGTCTGGAGTGATGCATGGCAGCTACAATGGAAATACATAAAAAGACATCATGATGGAGCCATGGTGGAGGACACCCACTCTCCAACTTCTGTTCGGAAAGGGGTTTCACTAGTGATACGCAGCATTTTGAAGGGCTACACATTGGTGGCATGTGTTCAAGCATTGCAGAACTAAATTGAAGTGAAAATAATAACAGCTCCCGAGGATAAGTGGGTACAGACAGCTGGAATCATAGTCATCTGACTAGCCCTTGGCTGAAATTGGGACCTATACCAGGCTACTTTGCCATTTAAAAAAGGTTTAGATTGTTTGGCTACTGAGGTGTAAAAAGTGCCAAAGTAAGGTCTTATTTTTAGGCAACTTTTCAATCGTAATTGGTTGCATATGATAATAACACAGAATCTTTTGTCTTTGGGTTTGTGTGTATGAGTTGAACAAAATACGTAATGCACATACTTTTTAGCTTTAATTGTATTTATGAAACTAGAACCAAATGTAGTTTTAAATTGGACTGTGCTCCAAATGTTTTGGAAATTCTCCAAAGACCAAATGTTTTACAAGCCCAAAAATTGTTTTCAGAATCAAATCTGAGGATTTGTGAAACCAAAGAGAAAAAATTAAAACAAGAAGTGGCTCAGCTCCTTTGAAAATCAAAAACTGGAGAACACTAGTCCTTACAAAGTTGGTAGGAACCAAGGTTGCCTACAAGGTTGGTATTGCCTCAAGTAAAACAAGAGAATGAGGTTTTTCTTACACGAAAAGCACAGGTGTGAAGTGAACTTTGTGATTTCATGAATTACCATCAGGGTTTTTTTTTCCAATTTTGTGATGTAGTTGAAGTGGTGCTCCACCATAAGATCATTTAGTCAGATTTGACTATAGACTAGATATGAAATTAGAAAAAAATCAGAATCCTTCTGGCTACCTGCTCGAACTTATCATAAGAATTTGAGAATTTGAACACTTTTTTTTTCTTTTGAAATCTGGCGAATTTGGACCTTTTTCTTCATACAAATCCTGTGTATAGGTCGAAATCATATTTTTCAGGTCGAAATTTGACCGAATTTCGCCAACACTGATTACCATGTACAGTATGTGGTGTTTATTGTGACATATATTTTATATATAAATAGTGGGGTTTAAAAAGTTACCCTTAATCATTGATTCTTTCCTGAGAACTGGCAATTCTTTGATAAATTTTGGAAAAGCCCAGACCAGGGAGGTTCTTTCAATCCCCAAAGTTTTCAAGAAACCAAATCTGAAGGATCTATAATTATGAAAATTTCCAAAGAGTGAGGACCTTGTTCTTGGACTTGAAAAGGCACACCTGTCCATTGCACAATTGCTTTCTCGCCTTGAGATGTTACTTATGGATCATCCTCACTCTTTCAAGACTTCCAGCATTGCTATATGTTTGTTAGTTCCCGTATGAATTAGTTGTGAGGTTCCTACCACCAAAAATATTCTCATAGCATAGGCAATCTCACAATAAAAGGATTAGGATGCCTTTGCTCTATCTATATAGGTTGAAAATTCATGTAGTACTCTAGGGTACTTATTTATCTTTATTTGAGGGGGTTTATTCATCTTTGTATTTATTAAATTATGTGGGCTTGCCTCCAAAGTTCAATTTTTATCTTTTGCACTGAGTCATTTTGATTGGTCCATCACAAAAATAAAAACTCAAACTTGGGGGCTCCCCAAATGACAGTTCTCTTGGAAGGAATGTTGGAAAGAGGATAAACTTGGCCAAAACATATGCGATTAAAGTTTGGTGCTATTGGAATTTGGGAGTAGCTTGGGGAACACACTGGGATCATCATTTGGAACCTTTTTGGGAACAGATTGAGAACATGTTGGAAACACCCAAATTCAAAAAAATCTCACCCCCCCCCCTTCGACCCGAAATGGAAGAAAACTTTGTTGTCATAGGAGGTGCATGTTGACCCATCTCATTGGTTGCTTGAAATTTGAATTCCTAAAACACATTGTCACCATTTTTGCCCTTCCTTCATAACTCTCCATCTCTTAACAAATGGGATTGATTTAGGCCCAAAATTGTAACAACCAGTCCAGTTTTAATAATGAAATTTGCATGTGACCAATGAGATATGGAACATGCACTAGGGGGGATGAGTGTGGGCACAATTTTATTTTATTTGGGTGCATACCATGATCCCAATGATGCTCTTCAAATTCTCAATGTGTTCCCAATATGTTTCCCAAAGGTGTTCCCAATCACACCTCAGTTTTATCCATAAGGTTTGCCCAATTAAGTTCTCCCCTTCTCCCCTATATGGGTTGGCCAAAGGGGAGACACTAAACTTTTCATGTAAAAGCTTCTATTGTGGGGGGTTCCAAGTTTCAGTTTACATTTTATTCTATTTTATTTTAGCTTTATGCAATCAAAATGGCTCATTGCAAAAGGAATAAATAAAACTTAAGAAGCATCCCATTTAATTTATAGAGGTACAGCAGACATGTTTTTCATCGAACAGTTAAGGATAAAAGTTTCTAAATCTCTGGACATTACTACATTGTCTCTATACTTAATAGAGGTTTTTACAGCTTCACATTCATAACTTTTTAAATCATTCAGATAAAAATTAAGAAAAATATAGGGTTTGTAAATCAGGGATGTTCTATTTTATTATGTGAAATCAACACATGAATATAATGAATGGTTAATCTCAGATGGACTTTAATATGGGCTATTCCATTCATAAAAACCATATGCAAAACAATGGATGTGAATTTTAAAGTCCCAATGAATTTGCAGAATTCCATATCTAAGTTCAAACCACCATAGTTTAATTTTTTTTAAACACAATGATTAAGGGTTGGTCTTGGAAAACATCAACTTAAATATCAAAATGGACTTTGCCTTTTAGGATATGCAAGTTTAATCTATGGTGCATGAACTTAGATATGGAAAAGTAGGTAAACTTTAACATTGTAAATGAATTAATTTGAAGCTTGAACCAATTCATTGTGCTCAAAATACATTGGTTATGGACTTTTGAAATGGATTGTCAATTATCATTTTTGATCCATCATAATGTGCTTTCACCCACAATTTCTAGTTTGAATAAGAATAAGAGTTTTTGAAAAATGATTCAAAAACTAGTTAGGAATGTATAAGTATGTCAAGTATTATTTTCCACAATCTATATCACCAATGTTTTTGTCATTAATATGTATAAGACACTCAAGTGTGACAAGAACCAAATGCCTTACTACAATGTACAAGGTTTTTAAAATTGAAAATTTTAAGAGTTTTTAATCATTGATAGATCGTCCCACATTTGATAAATTTTATTATTTCTACTTTCATAGTGAAAATGATGAAAGCTCTAGAAGCATGTATTAAATTGGGAGGAAGTTAATTTAATTTTGACATAAAAGTTTGAAGGGGAAAATCTAAGACATGTATGAAATTTTGTGAAACAACAGGTAAGTTTGAGAAGTTCTAATCCTTTTTGTGTTTCAAATGGGATATTTTAAGCATGCTTGGAAAGTTCAACCACACTATTAGGAGCCACACATGCCCCCTTAGATTGCTTTATTCTTAACATATTTTTAAAATATTTTTAGAAGATTCTAAGAAATAAGTTTGGGAAATTTTAATCTTTTTTGTGTTTCAAATGAAATATCCTAATCATGTTTCGAAGGTCCAACCATATTATTAAAAGCCACACATGCCCCTTTAGATTGCTTTATTCTTAGAATATTCTTTAAATGTTTCGAATATGTCTTTAAAAAAAACATTAAAATTTTAAAAAGTTTTTTAATACTATTATGTTAAGGTGTATATTAAAAAAATCCAAAAATATGTCATTAAAAAATATTTTCAAATTGTGCTTTTAGTGTCAAAACTATTTATATGCAACTTTTAAGCAATGGTTACAAGAGGCTAAAAGTCCTTATACATATTTTTCACTCATGAAATTGATTTCAAATGTTTATGATATGTATATAATGTATTCATAATAACATTGTACAAAAATTATTCTATTGATTATATTATACATGTTTTACAACTCAAAGTTCAAAAAATTGAGCAATGTTACAACTGCTTTTAGTACATGTTAGTATAATTGCACCCTGGACCATTTTTTAAGAGATAGTTCAAGAGTTTTTATTTATTTATTCATTTATTAATGTTTCAAAGAGTTTTAAATTAATTGCAAATTTTGGGACCTTGAAAATCCATAACACAACAAATCAAAATCACATTCCATTCATTCAATGCACATTTAGTTTCCAAAATATTCCTTATATGTTTCAAACCTTATATTTATGTATGAGTCTTATGTATTTTAACGTATGAGATGGATAGGCCCCTATTGTATGTACAAATGATTGAGGAATAAACTATGGCTGATGAGGTAAATAAGGTGTGAAATGTGAAGACGAACTATATGCAATTGAAAAAACTGGATGAGGCAAAGTAAATGCCATGGGAATCATCAAGTGAAGGAGCGAAGATATCTCCTGATGGTCTATACACATCATCACGGTATCAGAATTATGTTGTGATACTCCTCAACTCTTTGATGTTGGTGAAACTACAAGGTCTGCCATGCCTATACACACTAAGTAATGAAGCCCTAAATCTCATGATGGTCTATACAAATTATCATGATATCATAATCCTATTGTGATACTCGTTGACACTTTGATGCTGGTGAAACTACCATGGTCTACCATGCCCATACACACTAACTAACAAAGCCCTAAGCCTTAAACCATAAACTGTAAGAATTCTTAACCTACCTAGTTACCTAGAATGAGGTTGAAAAGGGCCACCATGCTAGAATCATGCAAAAATCTCTAGGACACAAGAAAAGAAACTGCACAATTGGGGGATCTGAAAGAAGCTACGTAAGGATCCAGTATGGGGGAACTCACCTTCAATTCTCTCACCTCTTCCTTGGAGGGTTGCTGCTGTTATAAATTCAGGTCTTCTGTTTCTGCTTGATCTTGGTCTTATATTTCAGTCCGGGGCCCACAGACTTCGAGCATCAAAACTGTCGGGCCCTGAAACGGCGGCAACTTCTGAAAGGGCAAACTATCTGTAAAGCGCGCAGGCATAGGACCTAATTTTGGCAGAATGGGTTACCAAGGTGAAACCAGATAGGAACTCAGTTGACATTCATCCACATCTGAGTCATAACAGGCATCTAGCGGCGGCGCGCTGGTGAGTGCTGGTTCACTCTGGCTGGAAGTTTCAGGAACTCTTCCTGGACACGGTTTTCCCTGATCCAGCTGCAGCGGGATCTCTCTCTCTCTCTCTTTAGTAGGCGCGTTTCAAGTCTCAAGCACTCAGAGCTGTGGGATCGTTAAATGGCTTCTGGCCCGGACGTGTTTTCGACACTTTTGTAGTGCTCCAGTACATACCAGAGTTCGTCAGTCTTCATCATACATGAGTTGTGATCTTAAGTCCGGCCTGGAACAAGAGTTCCCGGACTTGTTCGCCAGATTGTTTACTAATTGAATGAATTTTATCTACTGGCGATTTGCAGAAACCTTGTTGGTTTCTCCAGGAAATTCGAGGTTTCTCTCCTGGAAATCTTGTTGGTTTCTATCCAAGTTTCCAGTAGCTCTAATATAGTTCTGTTGGTTTGAATTGATTTGTGAGAGGAGTCGCGGCGGACGAGTACTTGAGACTATGGCGAATCAATCCGCGTGGAGCACGGAGTATTTCGACGATCGGCCGCTTGAATTTAAGGCTCAAGTTGAAACAGCTGCTGCCGCTTCGCCCCGTACCGCAGTGCCGGTGGGTATCCCACCTCCCATGTATACTACGGCAAACTCGAACTCAGCTGCAGGCCGCAACACCGGATCCGCCAGCAGCTTCATTGTGCTTGTTTGCACCTTCCTGGTTCCCCGGGTGCTGCAGGTCATTTTTTTGATCATTGCGTTGAGCCTGACCGCGGCGACCCCCGATCTTACCCAGTTCAGTTCGCTAAAGTAAGTAAGGGATGCTGTCACTAGCTGTGATTCTACGATTCAATAAACTCATGATCTCCACACTCCCAACACAAAACAAGCTTTTGTTTGTGTATGTTTTTGTGTAATCGAATCCAGTTTCCCATCTGCTCGTCGATTGTTGTACTGCACTACACAAGGAGTTTTGGTATAGCTCCCTGTGTGCACTGTGGCACTCGTTATCCCTGTTAGAAATCCCTCTTAGAACCAATGTCAAAGGCAAGATTCATTGGTTTCCCCCAATAGATGCTTTCCAACCAAGGAAAATTTACTAACTTCCTCTTTGACATTGGTTCACAGTACTACCCTTCTAGATGGCATATTTGAACTTTCCCTGTGAGGCTCCCTGAGAATGTTGCAAAACTCCGTATGTTGCACAGTTCCCTGTTACTTGCGTTTTTAGTCTAATATTCTTCTTGGAGGTAAAGTTAGACAATTTTCTTACAAGGGAATTATCCAAGAGCTCCTTGTGTAGCTGGTACTGAAGTTTTGGATGGAACATGATCGTGAGAACCAGCCAGGCTGATGCTGATGATAGGCGTGTCACTGGCGTGTTCGTAATTCTTGCTCATGTGTGACGATATAATTATCTTTGCAGGTTCCTGCTATCTATGGATGTCATCGCATTGGTTTACTCTCTTGCTGTGTTGGTGTGGGTTATTATTTGTCTCGTATCTGGGAATTCTCAGTTCGGCGGCACCGGATCATTGGCCGCATATATTACGTGTATCCTTGACCAGGTGAGCCGGTCAGCCCCATGGATTATACATTTAATTTCCGATGTCTGTTTGCAGATGATCACAGCCTTGGGTGAACCAGCACCCCCGTTGGTACCATGGAGAAAAACTCAGAAATTATTTATAGATTGTTACAAATATCGCATGCACAGAAAACAGAGTCTCTAAGTTCAAATTTATCATCTTTGGGGCTTAATATGCCCACTAAGAGGCCTCACTCAAAAGGCTGAACGTACCAATGTGGGGTGGTGGTTGACCCCCGCCATGATCATGCACTCTGAGGATATATGTGAAAAGTTGAGCTCCATTATGTGCTAGAAGAGCGTAAATTATTTCTGAGTACGGCTCCAAGGCTCCAGTTTGTTTTCCTTGTAATTTTTGTTTGTAGCCAAAGTGACTATTGATAATCTTTAGGAAGATTTCGCCAAATCTGGCAGCTATAAACCAAAATAACAAAAAGTACAAATCTTTATTCATCCTTCTATAGTTTTAATGGCTGCACAATGAAAACCAAATTTTACAAATCCGGCAGTGTTTCCTCTTTATTTTCCTCACTTCTGGCGACTGAAGATCTCCCAATTTGCAAAATACTTCTTTTCCGAATTTTTAATCGTGGGAATGAACTGTACGCAGGTGTTAGCCTATACTTTACTGGCAGCATGTGCAGCAGCTGCTGCAGTTATTGTGTTTATTCATACCGAAATACAGGTATCGAGCAATTTGGACTATGAAATAATGACGCCTAGCGTTAGCCCAAAAGCAAAGGGGGCAATTTCCATGGGCATGTTAGCGTTTGCATTCCTGGCTTTTTCGGCAGCAATATCTAGTCAGCGCCTCCGCGCATAGATCGATGATGCAGCGTACTACTGCTCTACGGGACGTCGCTGAACAATCATTAGCACTAGAAGTAGGATATATGTAATTTTGGCCAGCAGCTGTTACTGAATTCCTGGTATTTATATATATCCGAAGTAGTCGTTGTACAGTTGTGGAAACTTCGGTTTCCGTACCCTAGAATCTGACTCGCACCTGGCCATAAAATCTCCTAAGTTCCTTGCATCTGTTGTACAATTGCCAGCCTCCGGTCTCCACACCCTAAACCTGACCCGAGAACCTCCTGAGTACCCTAGCGCATCTGCCAACACTAGCTTTCACTTATTGAACAATCTCGTTTCAGAATTGTGAGTTCTTAAAAGGGACGTATAATAGCACTGGCAAAAAAATTCTAGGGTATTTGGAGGACAAGTTATCCAGCAGAATCTTTCCTTTGCAAAAGTAGAAGTTGTTTGAAAAAATGAAATGCCCCCCACAAAGATTTTTCTTCCTTTTTTTCCTGAAATACCCCTTGGATATCAAGGGAGGTAGAGAATTTTAAATAATTTTGTGCCTGTGCTTTAGGTTGCATAATGCCCCGCTTGTCAAGGGTCGCCCTACTCAAATCTAGTTTGGGCATGTCACCTGTAATTTAGAGCTATTTGCAATCTGGTATAAAACAGCGACTCCTTCGTGTTTGAATTCATGTAGTAGTTGGGAGGTGCTGAAAGGCACTTACAGGTAAGTTGACACTGCAGACTACTTTCTGGACATGTTACATGCAATTGAAGACACTCTAGCAAGTACAAGATTGATCTAATTCTCTGAACACAGTTAACAAGTGGTAAGACCTATGGGTTTCATGAGAGCACATGTCCTTTGAAGACAATGCTGGAGCATTAAGTTGTTCATTGTTGTGTCCACAGGCACAATTCCTATAAACTACTGACCTGAACTCACAGAATCTGGCCACCGTGTTTGTGATGCCTTGTTTTCTTAGTTATCTTGAGTGAACTAACAGTTCAATGTGTAATAACTATTTGCGGGCATTTACTTGTGCACCTACTTTGCTTCATTTTTATGATGTAGCTGAATTCGCTATCATCCATGAGACAGTTTAACAAAATTTAACTACAAACATGATTTGAAAATAAAAATGTTTTAAACATCCCTAACATTTCTTACTACCCTGCTATAACCCAATAAAGAATTCTGGTGATTGTTATTTTAAAATTTTGAAATTTGGTGACTGAACCGCATGTTTTTTGTCCTATTGAAAAAGTTAGCCAACAGAGTAAATTCAGCGAAAAGACAAAAACGCCTGGGAGCTGGCATGAGCCCCATATGTAACTTTGCACAAACTACCATCATTCATTGTATGGTCATCCAATCTGTCAAATATACCAAGCAATGAAAACATATAATAATAATGAAAACAATGCCACAGGAGTCAGTACAACATGGGAGCCAGTATGAGATATAATGTGACTCTTGTTAATTTAGTTGTGGGCTCCCAAAGTTAAATTTGCTTTCTTTTGTGATGGGCATCATTGATTGGCCCATCAAAAAATAACTAAAACAAGCTTTGGAAGTCACAAAACGGACATGTTGTATTCTCCTCCTTTTGGGCTGGTTACATAGGCTACAAGAGTAGAACTTAGGGCAATGGATTTCAGATAGAGTGAGGTTCTACTGGGAACACATTGAAAACTTGAGGAACATGTTAAGAACCTTGTGCAAACTTGATGGGAACAGTTGGGAACTCAAAATTCAACGCTCCCACCCTACCAGAAGAAAACAATTAGCCCCTTGCCACATGCTAGCTCACCACATGCTGTCAAGAAGTTATGCCTACCTCTGTTCTTTACCATTTTTGCCTAGGCTATTTGCAGAGTCATGAACTGTTGGACATCGTAAATAGGTACCTACTACCCACACTATGGGGTACTTCATTAAGGTACCTATTGTTAGCGTAGACACACCTATCACCAAAGATTTCCTTATTGTTGAAGACTTGATATATTTTCTTTGTTTTTAAAAATATATATATATCTTCCTGGCAGTCGGTGAAGGTTTACAATATTTCCTTGAAATAACCTTCACAATATTTCTTTGAACTCCAAAGACAAAGAAGCCCCAAAAAAAAAAGCAAGGAAACGTAAAGCGTGTTCAAGGAGGGGGAAAAGCAAAAAAAACCTCCCTGATTTCCAAACCCTATATTTTTCTCTGAAGTTTTCAATGATTTCAAAAGCTCTGAATGTTAGATTTCACGGTGTAGAAACCTCTTTCACGTATAGCGACAACGGAGCAATGTCCAGAGATTAAGAGTTTTTATCCTTAAGTGTTAAGCATTTCTACTGTACCTTTATTAATTAAATGGGATGCTTCTTAAGTTTTATTTATTCCTTTTGCAATGAGCCATTTTGATTGCCCCATTGCCCAAAACTAAAATAAAATGTAAACTGAAACTTTGGAAGCTCCCCACAATAGAAGCTTTTACATGAAAAATTTAGTGCCTCCCCTTTGGCCAACCCATATAGGGGAGAAGGGGCGAACTTCATTGGGCAAACCTTATGGATAAAAGTGAGGTGTCATTGGGAACACCCTTCGGAAACATATTGGGAACACATTGAGAATTTGAAGAACATCATTGGGATCATGGTAGGAACTGAAATAAAATAAAATTGTTCTCACACTCATCCCCCCTAGTGCATGTTCCATATCTCATTGGTCACATGCAAATTTCATTATAAAAACTGGACTGGTTGTTACAATTTTGGGCCTAAATCGATCCCATTTGTTAAGAGCATGGAGAGTTATGAAGGAAGGGTATCACCCCATGGCAAAAATGGTGACAATGTGTTTTAGGAATTAAAATTTCAAGCAACCAATGAGATGGGTCAACATGCACCTCCTTTGACAACAAAGTTTTCTTCCTTTTGGGGTCGAAGGGCGGGGGGGGTGAGATTTTTTTTGAATTTGGGTGTTTCCAACATGTTCTCAATCTGTTCCCAAAAAGGTTCCAAATGATGATCCCAGTGTGTTCCCCAAGCTACTCCCAAATTCCAGTAGCACCAAACTTTAATCGCATATGTTTTGGCCAAGTTTATCCTCTTTCCAACATTCCTTCCAAGAGAACTGTCATTTGGGGAGCCCCCAAGTTTGAGTTTTTATTTTTGTGATGGACCAATCAAAATGACTCAGTGCAAAAGAAAAAAATTGAACTTTGGACGCAAGCCCACATAATTTAATAAATACAAAGATGAATAAACCCCCTCAAATAAAGATAAATAAGTACCCTAGAGTACTACATGCATTTTCAACCTATATAGATAGAGCAAGAGCAAAGGCATCCTAATCCTTTTATTGTGAGATTGCCCATGCTATGAGAATTTTTTTGGTGGTAGGAACCTCACAACTAATTCATACGGGAACTAACAAACATATAGCAATGCTGGAAGTCTTGAAAGAGTGAGGATGATCCATAAGTAAACATCTCAAGGCGAGAAAGCAATTGTGCAATGGACAGGTGTGTCTTTTCAAGTCCAAGAACAAGGTCCTGACTCTTTGGAAATTTTCATAATTATAGATCCTTCAGATTTGGTTTTTTGAAAACTTTGGGAATCCAAAGAACCTCCTGGTCTGGGCTTTTCCAAAATTTATCAAAGAATTGGGAGTTCTCAGGAAAGAATCAATGATTAAGGGTAACTTTTTAAACCCCACTATTTATATCTGTAATATATGTCACAATAAACACTACATACTGTACTTGGTAATCAGTGTTGGCGAAATTTGGTCAAATTTCGACCTGAAAAATATGATTTCGACCTATACACAGGATTTGTATAAAGAAAAAGGTCCAAATTCGCCAGATTTTGAAAGAAAAAAAAAGTGTTCAAATTCTCAAATTCTCATGATAAGTTCTACCAGGTAGCCAGAAGGATTCTGATTTTTTTCTAATTTCATATCTAGTCTATAGTCAAATCTGACTAAATGATCTTATGGTTGAGCACCACTTCAACTACATCACAAAATTGGAAAAAAAAACCCTGATGGTAATTCATGAAATCACAAAGTTCACTTCACACGTGTGCTTTTTTGTGTCAGAAAAACCTCATTCTCTTGTTTTACTTGAGGCAATACCAACCTTGTAGGTACCCTTGGTCCCTACCAACTTTGTAAGGACTAGTGTTCTCCAGTTCTTGATTTTG
The DNA here is from genome assembly GCA_963920785.1 of Sphagnum contortum. Classification (NCBI taxonomy): domain Eukaryota; kingdom Viridiplantae; phylum Streptophyta; class Sphagnopsida; order Sphagnales; family Sphagnaceae; genus Sphagnum; species Sphagnum contortum. Next base: position 8,517,538 of record OY987288.1, read on the forward strand.
AAAGGAGCTGAGCCACTTCTGGTTTTAATTTTTTCTCTTTGGTTTCACAAATCCTCAGATTTGATTCTGAAAACAATTTTTGGGCTTGTAAAACATTTCAAACCTTCTACCACTACAAAGTTAACTACTTTCACTATTTTTTTTCATATTCGGGTTGTGACAATCTCTAAGTTGACTATTTTTTTTCATCCTCGGGTTGTGACAACCTCTAAGTTAACTATTTTTTTTAATCCTCTAGTGGTGACAACCTCGGGTCACCATTTAGTGTATTTAGTGGCGTATTTAGTGTCAAAAATTTTTTGGTAGAAGATCTGCAAGGGTTACTAGCAGAAATTTTTCAAACTTCTTCCACTACATTAGTTAACTACAGTAGTTAACTAAGTTAACTATTTTTTTTTCATCCTCGGGTTGTGACAACCTCTAAGTTAACTTTTTTTTGTCATCCTCGGGTTGTGACAACCTCTAAGTTAACTATTTTTTTTCATCCTCGGGTTGTGACAACCTTAAAGTTAACTATTTTTTTTCATCCTCAGGTTGTGACAACCTCTAAGTTAACTATTTTTTTTCATCCTTGGGTTGTGACAACCTCTAAGTTAACTATTTTTTTTCATCCTCTAATGGTGACCCGAGGTTGTCACCACTAGAGGTAGTTAGTGGCGTTTTAGTGGGTTTAGATTTTTAGTGGTAGAAAGTCTGAAACATTTGGTCTTTGGAGAATTTCCAAAACATTTGGAGCACAGTCCAATTTAAAACTACACTTGATTCTAGTTTCATAAATATAATTAAAGCTAAAAAGTATGTGCATTACGTATTTTGTTCAACTCATACACACAAACCCAAAGACAAAAGATTCTGTGTTATTATCATATGCAACCAATTACAATTGAAAAGTTGCCTAAAAATAAGACCTTACTTTGGCACTTTTTACACCTCAGTAGCCAAACAATCTAAACCTTTTTTAAATGCCAGAGTACCCTGGTCTAGGTCCCAATTTCAGCCAAGGGCTAGTCAGATGACTATGATTCCAGCTGTCTATACCCACTTATCCTTGGGAGCTCTTATTATTTTCACTTCAAGTTAGTTCTGCAATGCTTGAACACATGCCACCAATGTGTAGCCCTTCAAAATGCTGCGTATCACTAGTGAAAACCCTTTCCGAACATAAGTTGGAGAGTCGGTGTCCTCGACCATGGCTCCATCATGATGTCTTTTGATGTATTTCCATTGTAGCTGCCATGCATCACTCCAGACTATTATGAACTGAAAATCAGAACTAATGTTGTGTGGTTACATATAACCCTAAGTGGGAACATGGATATATAAGGGCTAAGGATCATTAGATAAGATAAAATTAGGGCTAGTAGCTATTGATGTCAGGGTTATATCTGAGTTAGAACCTATCATTGTGATAACATGTCCCTAAATGTGAACTGAGCATTATAAACATAAACTCACAAGGGTAAGATCCATCCCTCTCTTGGAGCAGACATTGTACCCCTAGTCTTTTCTAGGACAGATATTCATCAATATAAAGGTACCATCCAAATCATTAAGAAATTTTCTCCAGGTTTGCTGGAGGTCTCGGTACCAGTGCCATAGGTAAGAGGTCATACTGTGGGTGTTGGTTCACCCTAGCCGGTTTCGGGACTGCATTATCCGGCTGGAGTGAATTAGCACCCACCAATGCACCAGTTGCGGATGAGCCCGTTGAGGCCGTTTTCTGGATGGACGAAAATCCCATCCTCCCTGCCCGATTTTTTTTTTTTTTTTCACCTCTTCTCTACCCCAAAATTTTCCCCCATCCTACCTACCACCTACCTCCCCCCGTCCTACCTACCACCTACCTCCCCCCTCATACCTACCACCTACCTCCCCCCTCCTACCTACCACCTACCTCCCCCCTCCTACCTACCACCTACCTTCCCCCCTCCTACCTACCACCTACCTCCCCCCTCCTACCTACCACCTACCTCCCCCCTCCTACCTACCACCTACCTCCCCCCTCCTACCTACCACCTACCTCCCCCCTCCTACCTACCACCTACCTTCCCCCCTCCTACCTACCACCTACCTCCCCCCTCCTACCTACCACCTACCTCCCCCCTCCTACCTACCACCTACCAACCCCTCCCCCTCACTCCATCACCAGAGCTCTTGGCTCCAGAGACGTTGAACGGGAGCGAGCTTGGAGCTTGGAGCCGGCTTGGAGCGAGAGCGAGCTTGGAGCTTGGAGCCAGCTTGGAGCAGGAGCGAGCTTGGAATTTGGAATGAGCTTGGAGCTTGGAGCGACTGCAGCTGGACCCACGCAGGACCCAGGTAAGCATTTCTCTTTGTGTTGCTTCTTCTTTGTGTTGCAAGAAAAGAAGAAGAAGAAGAAGGCGATGGCATCGCCTTCTTTCTTCTTCTTTGTGCCGTGGAGCTTGCAACGCAAGCTCCGAACGCAAGCTCCGGAGCTTGCCGAGCTCCGAACGCAAGCTCCGGAGCTTGCCGAGCTCCGAGCTCCGAGCAACGCGAGCTTCGGAGCTTGCTGCAGCTCCGGAGAGCTCCGAGCTTCGAGCAACGCGAGCTCCGGAGCTCCGGAAGCTTCGGAGCTTGCTGCAGCTCCAGAGAGCTCCGAGCTCCGAGCTCCGAGCAACACGAGCTTCAAAGCTTGCTGCAGCTCCGGACCTTGCCGAGCTCCAAAGAGCTCCAAGCTCCGAGCAACGCGAGCTCCGGAGCCTGCCGAGCTCCAGAGAGCTCGGAGCTCCGAGCAACGCGAGCTCCGGAGCTCCGGAAGCTCCGGAGCTTGCTTGCTACTGGAACGCAGCAAGCTCCGGAAGCTTGCTTGCTAAAACGCAGCAAGCTTCGAAGCTTGCTTGCTAGAACGCAGCAAGCTTCGAAGCTTGCTTGCTGTTGCAACGCAACAAGCTCCGGAGGATCTCCGGCTCCGGAACTTGCTTGCTTGCTGCGTTGCAGCAGGAAACTCCGGAGCGTGAGAGCTTGTTGCTGTAACACAGCAAACTCCGGAGCTTGCTGCAAGTAAACCCTACAATGAAGCAAGCTCCGGAGCGTTTCTTGTAGTAGAAGAAAAAGAAGAACCCTGAACCTTTTGCCCCATCCTCAATATTTTTTATTTTGCTTTGGTTTAGCTGATTAGAATTAACATTTAACAATAACTAGTGGTCTTTTGTTTAGGGTTGGAGGTTGGAATGGGTAAGAGAAGAAGACTCAGGAAAAGCGGTGGTGGTGAGCTGGAGGTCAATATGCAAGATGTTGCATCAGATGAGGTGATTCTTCCAAGTGTTGCTGAGCTGGAGGTCAATATGCAAGATGTTGCATCAGATGAGGCGATTCTTCCAAGTGTTGCTGTGGCAGATGTGATGATTCTTTTGCCATATGTTGCTGGAGGAGATGAGGGAGTTATTAAGTCACATGTTGCTGCATCTGATGCAACAATTATTCAGCAAAATGTTGCATCAGATGAAGCAAATAATGAACAAGATGTTGCATCAGATGAAGAAATGGGTGAGCAAAATGCTGCTCTATCACAATTGAAATATAAAGATAACATTAGTATAGATTGTTTTAGAATGTGTGGACATCAGATTAAATATAGATTAAAGAAATTGTACAAGTTCTTTCAGGTTTAATTATATCTGCACCTTCCATCATTTGTTGGAAGGTGCGGGATTTTTTTTGTCAAATTTTTTTTATGCAATACCTGAAAACAATGATTTGTAATATCTACATTTTGTTTTTTGATCTTTCTTTTTTTGGCTTAGGTCCAGAAGTTGAATCTAATAAGGCAGCTCTGCCACTTGCACTTTTTTGCCCACCGAATTTGGCTCGGAAGGACAAGGAATGGACGCATGTTGGGTCCAAATGGAGGTGCAAAGTTGGTAATTGCACTACTGCATATTGTGCAAAATGGCTGTTGACGAAACACTTGAAGGAGGTGCATGGGTTGGTGGCTGAAAAGTCCAAACCTGGGAGGCCTTCAACTACTACAGGAGGTCCTCGACATCAGGACCATGCCAAGATGATTGCTCGCATCTTGGGAAATGCGATGGCTGTGCAGAGGCGGAACGATCAAAAGGTGGCTAGTCGCGCTCGTGCCAAAGCACAACGCGAATGGGAAAACCTGGTAGCTGTTGCAAAACAGTGTCCACCATTCACAAAACCAGGTTTGGTGAAATTAGCTTCAGAGAAACTTTTGAAAGTGTTGGGGCTTACTGCTTGGGGTGTGGGCAGTGTGCCTCGAGATGCAGCATCGCGAATGGAGAAAGATGAAGACTTACAAGGGATTATTGGATCCACCCGTTGCGCATATGCACGGCAACTCAAGACGGCATGGGATGCCAAATATTGGGACCGAGAGTCCAATAAAACAAGTCGGAGAAAACAGTTGGCAGCTATTTTGGATTTTCATGAATCTAGAATGATTCATGGAAGGTAAGAAACAATCATAAACAATGTTTATTGTTTTTTTATTGCATTTCATCCAAGGTGTGTTAAGGTTTAACTTGGTGGTTTTTGGGTGTTTATAGGGTTCAAGGCCAAACACAGGAAGAGTTTGTGGCAACTGCAGTTCAAGTGGAAATGCAAAGTCGGCATTTATACACTGCTCGTCATGCAACAAAGGCTGCAAATGCAGCTGCTGCGTACCGAACTAAACACGGGATTGTAGATTGCTAGACACTGATATGGGTTAGGGTTTAGGGTTATACAGTTAGTTAGGTTTTATAGCCCTTTTACTTTTTGGACTACCCAATTTTGAACTACCCAATATATAACATCTTCTATTCACACTTGTTTTATGGTATATGGTTAAGCATATGTCTTCTTTGTCATAATTTTTTTAGTACTTGAGATGTAAGAATCAAACCAAAGATCAAAATGAACATTGTGCAATACTTACATCTAATATAATAGCACTCACATCACTTGAAGAGTTTCAAAACAATATACACATTTTAAACATATAAAATACCTACATAATTTTTTATTATAAATCTCATAAGGAGATTTTCAAATATGCAATACCCACATATACGTCCTAAAATAGTCACAGGCATATTACATTCAATGCAATACCCGCATTTAAGTCCCATAATAGTTGTTGCAATTTTTGGCATCCCTTGCAATACCCGCATCTAAGTCCCATAATAGCCGCTGGTATTTTTGGCATCTCTTGCAATACCCGCATATGGGCCACCCATAGTTGTTGACATTCGTCATTGGCTGCAATACCCGCATATGGGTCCATGGTTTTCGTTGGGTTTTATAACATTTCTTGCAATACCCGCATATAGTTTCCATAATAGCCACTGGTTTTTTTTTTGTGTCTCTTGCAATACCCGCATATAGGTCCCATAATAGTTGCTGGTTTTTTTCATTTTTTGCAAAACTTACATTTTGTCATAAAATTAATTTAGAATAATAATCAATTTAGGTATATAAAAAGACATATTTTGGGTATCCATAGCACTTATTTGTTATTTTGAAATGACATTACATGCGAGTTTTGCATTCAGGGTTTAGGGTTTAGGTTTTAGGGTTAGGTTTTCACATAAGGTTTGCTTCTTACCTTTGTGTGATAACTCCAACCTAATTTTCCTAATCTCTTTGAAGAAAATATATAATAAGATTGTTTTAGGTCCCATATGTTTAAACCCAAAAACTTTCCCCCCAATTGAATATAAAATATTTTTGATAGTACATGAATTATCAACAAATTTTGACATATAATTAAATAATTAATAGACCATTATTTCAGATAATTTAAATGATTAATTATCAAGAATTAGATAATCATTTATTTATTTGGAATAATTAACTATTCATTTGGCTTAACTTCATTTATTTGGATAATAAAAAGTTGGATCTAAAAATCAAATTAACTTTATTTGATTGATTAACTTTAATATATTTTTATTTTAATAAGTGATTAAAATCACTATTTAAGATAACTATTCCATGTTATAGATTGCATGTTCAGCTTTTTCATGAAAAATTCATACACCAAAATAAGTTTGATCACAATTACCATTATGCTATTTGTTCCACAAACAATACAATTTTTTTTCAAATTCATGAAACAAAATAAGAATCATGGGTTTAGGGTTTAGGGTTTTAGGGTTTTTTAGGTTTAGGGTTTAGGGTTTAGGGTAAACCCTAAACCCTAAACTCCTAATCAACAACCCCAGCCTCACACCTTTGTTAACATATTATTTTGAAAGTAATTAATTATTTTAGAATGACCCGAAATGTAGATATTACATTTGGGGTAGGATCTTCATTTAAAGAAGCTTAAACCCCAGAACCGTATTTTTATAGTGGCCCAAAATGCAGGTATTGCATGTAGGGTAGGATCTTCACTTAAAGAGGGCTTAAACCCCCCATGCATACTTTCGAGGTGACCCAAAATGCAGGTATTGCATTTAGGGTTCAGTTTATATCATTATTTATATATTAAGTGTTATGAATAACAATATATTTGGACCAATATTTAAACCAATATTATACATCATGAAAAATAAAGTTTACATAAGGACTTGTGTTATAAATCTATAAAATATAAAATATTTTTGACCCACTATATGAATATTTTAACCAAGAAAATATTTACTATATATCAGAAAAGTATAAATTAAAATTTCAATTAAACATAGGATTAATATATGGGAGAGATCATTTTTATTATTATGTGAAACAGAAAAGAAAAAAGTAGAAAATTACGTGCTTTGAATTTTTTTTAAACATAATTTAAAATCTTGTTAAATTAAAGACTTAAAGATTTTGTTAAATAAAACATATATTTTATGTTTTTAGTATGAATATACAACTTTAAAAGGGGAAAAAAAATATGAACATCTTTGAAAAATATTTAAGCTTGAACTTTTTATTTTTTGATCTTGACAAACTTTGTATTGCATTTAGGGTTGGGTTTTCACAGAAGGTTTGTTTTTTACTTTTGTGTGATAACTCTAACCTAATTTTCGTAATCTCTTTGAGGAAGATATAGAATGAAATTGGATTGTTTCACATATGTCTAAACCCTAAAATTTTCCCCCTAATTTAATATAAAATATTTATGATAATTAATGAATTATCAACAAAATTTGTCATATAATTAAATAATTAATAGACCATTATTTCAGATAATTTAGATGATTAATTATCAAGAATCAGATAATCATTTATTTATTTAAAATAATTAACTAATCATTTGGCTTAAATTTATTTACTTGAAAATAAAAAGTTGGATTTAATCAGATTAATTAATATGATATTTGATTGATTAACTTTAGTATATTTTTGTTTTAATAAGTTTTTGAAATCACTATTTAAGATAATTATTCCATGTTATAGATTACAAGTTCAACTTGTTCATGAAAAGTTTTTACACCAAAATAAGCTTGATCACAATTGTCATTGTATTATTTGTTCCACAAACAATAGAACCTCTTTTAAAATTCATGAAAAAAAATAAGAGTCATGGATTCCTAATCAACAACCCCAACCTCCATACACACTTTTGTTAACATATGATTTTGAAATTAACTAATTATTTTAGAGTGACCCAAAATGCAGGTATTGCATTTAGGGTAGGATCTTCATATAAAGAACCCTAAACCCACATGCGTAATTTCGGAGTGACCCAAAATGCAGGTATTGCATGTAGGGTAGGATCTTCACTTAAAGAGGGCTTAAACCCCACATGCGTACTTTCGGAGTGACCCTAAATGCAGGTATTGCATTTAGGGTGGGATCTTCATATAAAGAACCCTAAACCCCACATGCGTACTTTCAGAGTGACCCCAAATGCAGGTATTACATTTAGGGTGGGATCTTCATATAAAGAACCCTAAACCCCACATGCGTACTTTCGAAGTGACCCTAAATGCAAATATTGCATTTAGGGTAAGATCTTCATATAAAGAAAGCTTAAACCCTACATGCGTCCTTTCGGAGTGACCCAAAGTGCAGGTATTGCATTTAGGGTTGGGTTATTTCAAAGTGACTTTGCATATGCATATTGTGTTTAGGGTTAGGTCTTCACTTAAGGGTATCCAAACCATTTAGATGGGTTTTTTTGAAACATGGGTATTACATTTATGTTTGTTTTTTCATTTCAACTTGAAATACCCAAACTATACTTACCTTTACCAACTAGAATTTTGGGGTTTCGTTGCAATACCTACACCCGTACTTACTTTTACCAACTGGAATTTTGGGGCATAATTTCAATACTTTCACTTGTACTTACTTTTACCAAACCCTAACAAAAAAAAATCTTAGTGATATATGCCCTAAACCTAAAAAATTATACAAGCTATACAAATCATATAATGCAAAATAAACTAATTTAAAAGAACATAGGAAAAAATTTAAAAACCAAAATTCAAAGGTTTTAAACTATAAATATTTATTAAGTGAAAGAAAATACGTTAATCTTTAAAAATAATCAAATAAATTTCATATAAAACCAAAAGAAAAGATATGTGTTTTATCTTTGTGTGATCCTTCCAACCTAATTTTTCCACTCTTTTTGAAGAAGATATAAAATGCAATTGTATTACTTCACATATGTGTAAACCCTAAAATTTTCCCCCCAAATTTAGCCTACTCTAGATTAATTACTATACATTTGTGAAAAACTTATTAATTAATTTGTGTCTCAACCCTAAACCTAAAAATTTCCCCCCAAATTTAGCTTACTTTAAATTAATTACTATACATTTATGAAAAACTTATCAATTAATTTATGTGTCTCAACCCTAAACCTAATGGTTAAGTTAGTAGGGTATGTAATTAATAGAGTAGCTAGGTTAGTAGGGTAGGTGGTTAGTACAGTAGCTTGGTTAGCGATGTGACCCAAAATGCAAGTATTGCATTTAAGGTATGATCTTCGTATAAAGATGTTTAAACTTCACATGCGTATTTTCGAAATGGCCCAAAATGCAGGTATTGCATTTAGGGTAAGATCTTTGTATAAAGAAAGCTTGAACCCCACATGCGTACTTTCGAAATGGCCCAAAATGCAAGTATTACATTTAGGGTAAGGTTTTTAGGGTAGGGTATGTAATTAATAGGGTAGCTAGGTTAGTAGGGTAGGTGGTGAGTACAGTAGCTAGGTTAGTAGGGTAGGTGATGAGTACAGTAGCTAGGTTAATAGGGTAGGTGGTAAGTATAGTAGCTAGGTTAGTAGGGTAGGTGGTGAGTGCAGTAGCTAGGTAGAAAAGTGAACAGGGTAGAAAAGTGAACAGGGTAGAAAAGTGAACAGGGTAGAAAAGTGAACAGGGTAGAAAAGTGAACAGGGTAGAAAAGTGAACAGGGTAGCTATGTGTGAGGTCAGGTCCAGGGAAAAACGAGCAGGAACCAAAAAAAAAAAAAGTACAATGGTCAGCAGCAAAAAGAAATGGACTGTCATGAACCCCATCCGGCGCCCAATGAAAAAACGCAACCCATCGAGTGGACAGAACGGCCAACTGGTGCATTGGTGGGTGCTAATTCACTCTGGCCGCATTATCCAACATGTCACTTGCTCATTGCTCCAGAGGACGGGGTCGTAACTATTGAACCGTGTTTTTCACATGTCGATTTTTTTTGACGTATAATACGCATAATACGCGTATAAATGTTTTATATCGATACCAAAAAAAAAAAATGCTGTCACAGCATCATTTTTAACACATTTCGATTTTTTTGACGTATAATACGTATAATACCGTATAAAACGTTTATATCGATACAAAAAAAAAATGCTGTGACATCCGTGACACAAATCTTCTCCGCATTGCGTGGGTGATGAGGGTGATGTATACTTGAAAAGTAGCCGTTAGTATTATATGCATGTATTATACGCACGTTCTATACATATGATTCAATACTTTTGTATACTTGAAAAGTAGCTGTTAGTATTATACGATGTATAATACGAGTGTATTATATGCACGTTCTATACATACGTTTCACTAGTCGTAACACATCATTTTCTCCCTTGTCCCCTATAGTTTCTAGTCACTTTCTTATTGGTACAGAAACTGGTCATACCTGGTAACTGGCGAGACGACCAGGATTATCAAAATAGTCTCAGCATCTTCTCACCTTGACTTATAGTGGATAATCTAGCTCCTCTCGCCAGTGACCTAATACATAACCCAATCCCTTTTCATAGAGATGTAATTTATATATGAAGGAAGGTAGGTTGTTTTGTTTAGTAGTTATGAGATACACTGAACTGGGGTGTTTCACATCAAGTTCTTGATGTCTTTGGAAAGCTCTTGATGATGTAGGGTGCATAGGCTTGATTCCATGATGGTTGGACTTGCAGTGCGAAAGTTCTTGAATATTCAATGATTTCTTCACTGAAAATTAAATTAAATTGTAGCTGAAAATTCTGGAATGTGCCTTTGGTGTTCTTGAAAAGCTGTTGATGAGCAGGATTTAATGGGATTTATTTGATAAGATTTGGATTCAGAATGTGAGAGATTTTGATTTTCAAGTGATTTCTGCAGCTGAAAATTCAAATAACTTCCAAAAAACCAGGTTTTGGAAGGAGAAATCAGTTGAGGACGTGGTCACACTTGGGCCAACCGCACAGGCCACACTAGTTTTTATTAAATAAGACAATAATTCGAATCCAAGGACTCTGGACGCTGCAGGAATACCATACTCATTTTTCCAAGTAAGTGGTAGGTACTACGGTAGTACCTTTGCAGCTTCAGCACTGATTATATTATTTTCAAAACTGTTGAAACTTGACACTCTCCCCAAATTTTATTTTTTTTAAAGAAACAAAACTTTGTGAACGAAAATAGAGATCTTTTTAAAACATTTTTATATTTCGGTCATGGAACCATCATAACAACTTAAAATAAATTGAATCTTTTAAAATATTTTCATTTTTGGATGGGGAATCATTAAAATTAATTAAAATCAGGAATCTTTAGGAAATTTCCATTTTTTTCTGGCATGGAATCTTGGAAAGAAAATAAAATGAATAACCTTTCTAAACAATTCTATTATTCCAACGTGGAATCTTCCGAATAAAAAGTAATTATTCGACACTGAAATCTTGGAACTAACTCAAAAGTCTAAGGGGGCCGGGACAAGTTGTAACAAAATTCTACGCCGGAAGTTTCAGGAAGCCTTCCTGGACACGGTTTTGGATGGAAGAATTCTGCATGGAAACGAAGCGAGGGGAGGGAATAGGCTTTACCTGGGATGGAAGAATTCTGCATGGAACCGGAGGGGCGGAGAGGGGGTAGGCTTTATCTACCCTAGCCATAGAAACCGTACTGATATCCTCTCCCCTTGCTGATCCAGCTGCCACAGGAGATCCCTACACTAAAGCTACAAAAATATTTGCAAAATATTGGAAATATTTGTTCTTTATTTGAATAAAATTAACCAATTTTTTTTTTTGGAGAGAATTTGTTCTTTTAGTGTTAATCTCAAAAATTAAAATTTCAAAAAACTAGAAAATTCCATTACCTAAAGTTTTGAAACCACCAGATTGAAAATAAAAACACTTGGTGGAATCATCCCTCAATTTTTTTTAACTGCATTATTTTGGTCCTATCCTTGCTTTCATTTTTTGGCCAATTGTTCTAAAGTTTTCTTTGGTCTACTAAGGTTATAACTTATGGTTTACCCTACAAAAGGGAGCCTTATTGAAACTTATTCTCTAAATCAAAATAATGAAATTTGTTGAAAATGAAGATTATAAAATTAATTGAACATTAGGAAATTAGTAGATGATTAAGAAGTTAATTTAGGGTTAAAAGGTTTGAGTGCCATTTAAGAGTTTAGTTAAAGAGTTGTTTTTTTTTTAGTGTTTACTTTATTTGTTAATAAGCATGGTAAAACAGAAACTTTTGAGAAAAGAAATGGAAAAGTAAGACTTGGGAAAGGCTAGGGAAAGATTTGAGCGGTGGAGGAGAGGATTTCAAGCAAGGTGGAGGAAGAGTAGGAGTGGCGGAGTAGCTCTGGTTAGAAAGGCTAAGTAGAAATTTTAGCTTTCACTGTTCATCACTGGAAAGGATCAGCGTTCTTTCTTCATGCAATTTTTTGCCAAAAGGCTCAAAACAATTAGGGCCGGTGAATCATATAAAGGGAAAAAAAGTTTTTAAAATCAGGGCATTGCCAAAAGTGACTGATTTGTGGATGGGTGATCCGACCACCACTCCAGCCAGCAAGGAGCTAGCTCCATTGTAGATGCAACCATAAACCCTCGCCAATTACTTGTCCCTCTCATTACTCAGAGTTGCCTCCTTCTCTCACAATGACCTCTGCTTTTCACCACTTGATCTTACAAACGTTTTGGAATGTTCGCCAGCTCTCCATAGTGGTTCATTGTAGCATTCACTAGCAAAAGATCTACTTGATTTTGTGATCAATAAATTTACTAATGTAGAGTCATGGATTAGTGTCGTTACAACTTGGTGGGTTGAAAGTCATGTATACAAGGGCCAAGCGCCGAGATTTCTACAATATTTGGAGCTTGTTGTTGGAACTTGGAACTCCAGAATCCAATGGTGTCACTGTTCACAAGCTTTAACCTTCCGCTGGAGCTTGGAACCCTCCATGAATCCATGGATTTGTACACAAACTCAAGATGTCCGATGCAATTGAGAGAAAAGTGTGTTGGTCGAGAGCTTGAATCTTGGAGTTGCAACTTGCATGACAATTGAATCATCGACTCCTAGACCTTAGTTGTTTGTTTTTGTTCATCATGAAGGTGCACATTGTGATTAGAAACCTTAAGGCTTAAACCCTACAAGTAAACCTTTTTCACTCCTTAGTTTTTTTTTTTTTGGGCATTCTATTGAGGTGTGCATTGTGAACAATGATTCTATGGGGATTGACATTTGTTTGTTTTCAATTCTCTTTTTTTCGCATTATGTTGAGTTTAAAACTTGTGTGGTAATCAAAAAACTATCATTACAACTTGTGCTTGAACCTTCAACGTGGTGATCATGCTTGTCTTCGTCAAATCTATTTACACTATTCATTTATGTAGTCTATATGCACAATGTCCAACACACTTTCGTGTTATTTTACTATGCTAAAGAGTTGGTTAAAGGTTTGCTCGACTTAGGTGTTGGTATGTTGTGCTTAGGATTTAGATGAGAGGTTTATTGTGCTTTTGTGTTACTCTATTGTGCTTTTGTGTTGGTCTATTACCTACATATGCATTGTGCATATTGTTGGTGTTCATATTTTCTACTTAAGTTGGATCAACAATGTGCACACTCCAAAGTGTGTTGTTAGTGTTCATCTATTTTGTTTCTTGTTTGACATTCTAGCTTGGGCCTTCAGGTCTAAACTACCAATGAAGTTGCAACACCTTAAAAACTTCAAGTATAAATATTTATTTGGTGACAAAATCCCAAAAGGGGATGGTGCTTTTAGTAGCCATATTCATGTTGATGTTCTTCTTCCTATTCCTTTTGCTATGGAACATCAGTGTGAGGTTGTGGACCCAATTTTGGCACAAAAAGCATTGCACTTTAACTAAGAAAAGAAAGAAGGCTTATGAAATGAATAATCACATTCAAGATACTTGGGTAGTCAAGCTTCCTTGGGCAATTTCTATTATGGGTTCCAATGGCAAGGTTGTTCAGGTTTATTGCAAGATAAGTTCCTTAATTGAAGGTAAATATAAACTTTTAATTGTCAACCTTGATTCACTTTGGAAGCATGCAAGTTGTTGTAAAGTTTTGGTGGCTATGCCAAGGGTAAATGTCGGGGAACATTACTTCTTGAAACCTAATGCCCATGTTGTTAATGAGAAGCTTTATTTTGCAAAGGGCTTAAAAACAATATTGCAGCATGTCATTCATGGTGTAATTCAGTTTTTTGACAAAAAGAAGAAGATTGTGCAATTTCCATTAACCTTTCACTTACTTAGTCACAACCACCCTTTAATAGAATACACAACAATAGACATAATTTGTGCAACTAAATATGTCTGACAATCACATCAAGCATTGGTCTAATGGTTCTAGGCAGGAAATGGCAGATTGCATGTCCAAACAAGTTTTGAAACAAATTCAAACTATTGTTGTTAAAGCAAGCTTTTTTTCTTTAAATGCAAGTGAGGTTATTATTATTGATAATCAATCATGGATTTTAAAGCATGCATATGTGATGCATGCATGCAAAAAAATTCCTATTTTATTCACACTTCAATGTGTTATTGAAGGTGGAAATGCAAATAATCTTATTGCTATAGTAGTTCAAGTCCTCATGCAACAAGGGGGTTTGATTCAAGAAGACACAACCAAAAGGTTGATTTGTTTTGGTGCTAATGGGGCTTCCATTTTCCAAGGATGCTGCACTATGTGACATTTCAATTGAAGGAGAAATTTGCTCCTTGCATGATGGGACAACATTGCATGGCCCATCAAACAAATCTTGTTGTTCAATTTTTGTCAAATCTACCCATGGTGGCCAAGTTGGAAGATTTGTTGTAATCACTGTATTTTTATTTCCCTAACTCCCGTAAACACCATTTGGAATTCATTTTAAACTTGCCAAGATTGTGCAAATAGGAAGGTTAAAGATTCTATGAAATGTGAAAAATAATTCTGCCACAATCACGCAAGATTGGGTTATTAACCTTAACAATGTTATGGAAACACTTGATTTTAATATGGTTGGTCATGGTTATGAAACTCATATTTTCATTCCATTCATTGGGGCCAAGAAACCTATATGCAAGGTTATTTTTTAAACATCCATCATGCAAGTGAAAGGTCAATGTTTTATTATAGATAACATGCTCATCATTAAGTTGGATCAACATTTTGTGGATTTTAAGTTAATGAATGCCCTTGACATTATGTATCCACAGTTTTGGATGCAACTTGATGTGGATTACTATTTTTCTTTGCATATGGCCATCATAAAAAAACATTATTCTCAAGCAAAGAAGGTGAAACCCTCATTGCTACAAGTTGTAAAACCTTTGGATGTTAACATCTTGGATTTGCATATGTGCATATTTAAATTCACCATGAAAAAAAAGGCGCCAAAGGCTATGGTTGAACCTTTTGACACTAATCATGTGACCAAGTTGTGGGTCATAATCAAGAACAATGTTTTACTCACTCAATAGCTAAATGAATATTTGAAGTTGGCTGAAATTTATAAAAGATGAACAAACTTTCTTCACACTTGCATTCATGAAAAATAAGTTACGTAATAAGTTAGGTTTGCATTTGGACAAAATTATATGCATGTGATGCACCCCCAAATTCCTTGTGAAACTCAAATGTGAATCCAAAGGTGAAAACAACGGAAGAAAAAAGTATTAGGATATGCCTTAGCTTGTAGCATTTCAAGGGTAAGAGGGGTGTGCTAGAGCTTTGGGACGGGGATTAAGACAAGTGACAAAGTGGATCATCTATTTATATGGACCTGCATAAACCAAACAACAAGTTGGTTAATGCATAATTGGAACATTTATGGTGCACAAATGAGTCATAAGCATACATGAATTTACAAAATTCACCATGGCCTAAACTTGAAAAAAACCACCACCTTCCCCCTTATAACATTTTCTATTATTAACCACGAGGCTTACACTCAAATGTCATTTTGTTTCGGGATTCCCAAGTTGAAAGTCCTAAAATTTCTGAAATCAAGACTTTTAAAACTTTGGAAGCCCATATCTTCATGTACAGATCCTTAATTAAGGTGAAGTCTAAAGCAAAGTTGTACCCTTCGTCAAAAGCTTACCAATGATATATTGCATGTCACCTGCACACATGTAATTCAAAGCAACTAGTGTTGGTAACCCGTGGCTATGCCACTCCAGCCACCCCTAAGAAAAAGAGGGAGGACCCAAAAAAAAAAAAAAAAAAAAAAAAAAAAAAAAAAAAAAAAAAAAAACACCTCCTTTCACTCCCACCCCTTCCCCGCCCGTCCCCCCCCCCCCCCCCCCACCCCTGCTGCCCCCCCCCCCTTTGGATGCAAACCTTCAGCAATCTTATATATAAAAAACCTTTCATGCCTCACACTTGGGAACTGTTGTTTGAGAGCTCCCACCCCCAAATTAGGGGAGGTGGTTGGAAACTGCTGTTTGAGTCTTCCAGAGCCATTCTGAGTTGCAATTCCAGATTTTGGAATGTCGTGTGACACACACATGGACAAACAGACACACAATTTGTATTTATATATAAGATTATCAACTTTTAATGGTTGGGAGTCAAATTAAAACTTTGACTCACAACCTTTCTTTTAGCCATAACTTGTGTTATAAGTACTCAA
Source organism: Sphagnum contortum (assembly GCA_963920785.1). Taxonomy (NCBI): domain Eukaryota; kingdom Viridiplantae; phylum Streptophyta; class Sphagnopsida; order Sphagnales; family Sphagnaceae; genus Sphagnum; species Sphagnum contortum. The sequence continues at coordinate 8,533,798 of OY987288.1, forward strand.
ATGGGTCATGAAAGCCCATTTTAGACATTTAAGTCCCAAGAGTTTTTCAATGGTATAATGAACTTTTTTATCCAATGAGTTTTGAGCCTTGAAATCCTTCTCTAAAAATTTGGGACTACATAAGGACTCCAACTCTCAAAATGAAAGTCCATTTGGGAGTGTGTAGGTTCATTCCCTCACATTCTCTCACACTCCGGGAGTGCCAATGTGACTCTGGGGTTGCATTCTTGACCCGCATCTTTTCCATGCCTTTGCGTTCATTGCGAACCCAAAACTAAGGTTGTGACAACATGTTTGCACAAGAGCAACATACTCAAAAGAACTTCCCTTATAAGGAGGCTATTATAGCATGGAAGGATTAAAAAGTTTGGATTAGAAAGTTCGGATTGATGCTACTTCTTAACAAGTTCATTTTTTTCACAACACAAAATTCAAATGTTTATGTTTCCACAATCTAGAGAAGTTTAGTGATTGTGCTAGTGATTGTGCTTGGTTTCTTATAACATTATGAGGTTTATTGACATTTGAGTGTGGTGGGTGGGACTTTGAGTTGCATTGGGCAAAGTCTCACATCAAACCAGGGTTCAACTCCTCCCCCCTTCTCAAAGTGTGTACAATTTGTGTTTAGTTTTTAGGTTTGGTTTTGCAACAATGTCACTTATGTCTTTGTTTGTCCTTCCTTTTCAACCCAGGAGCCACATTGTGCACTGGGTTTTTGGGTGGGTGCCAATTAGACTTACTTAAAAAAATTAATGGGTGCCATTTTAACTTATTTCTTAAAAAAATGAATAGCCACTTTGGGCTATCTTGAAAAATCCAAGTTGGCCAAAAGCTGACTAAACAAATGACCAAGAAGCCAACTGACCCTTCCGGCAACCTACAGAAGATGCCAGTTAGGCATATTCAAAGGGAGTCATGTTGCCACTCGCGCACATTTGAATTTTTATAAAAAAGAACCCTGGAGAGGACTTAAGCCGGCGACTTTTGGCGAAAAGTACGCCTTCATGTGCGCGGGCCTAGAACGGTTAGGCCGTTGAAATGCAGCAACCAAAGAAATCTTTCTCTTTGGTTGGCGCGGTTCAAGTCTCAAGCACTTAAAGCCGTGGGATAGTGAAATGGCCTCGCCCAGACGTGTTTTCAACACATTTGTAGCGCTCGAGTACATACCAGATTTCGTCAGTCTTCTTCATACACTTGTGATTTTAAGTTCGGCCTGGAAAATGAGGTCCCGGACAGCTTGTTAGCCAGATTGTGTACAAATTGAACGAAATTTATTTACAGAGGATTTGCAGAAATTTTGTTGGTTTCTCCATGAAATTCGAGGTTTCTCGAGGAAATCTTGTTGGTTTCTATATCCAAGTTTCCAGTAGCTCTATGGTTCTGTTGGTTTGAATTGAGTTGTGAGAGCAGTCGCGTCGGACGTGAGTACTTGAGACTATGGCGAATCAATCAGCCTGGACCACGAAGTATTTCGACGATCGGCCGCTTGAATATAAGGTGCAAGCTGAAACACCTGCTGTTGCTTCGCCCCATGACGCGGTGCCTGTGGGTACCCTGCATCCCATGTACGTCACCACCGGGAACTCAGCTGCAGGCCGCAACGCCAGATCCATCAGAAGGTTGGATGTGCTAATTGTGTTCACCTGCCTGGTTCCCCGGGTGCTACAGGTCCTTTTCTTGATCATTGCGTTGAGCGTGACTGCGGCGATCCCCCATCTTAGCCTGTTCAGTTCCATAAAGTAAGTAAGGACACTACACTAGCTGCATTTATGATTTTACAAACCCATGATCTCGACACTTCCAACAAAAAAACTAACTTTTATTTGTGTATCTGTTTGCAAAACCGAATCCAATTTCCCATCTGCAGCACGTCGATTGTTGTACAGCACTAGGTTACTGGTGCTTTTAAGTTTTGGATACAACATACTACACAAGTAGTTTTCGTACAGCTCCCTGTGTGCTTGAATGTGGGAAAGCTGTCACTAGTTATCCCTGTCAGAAATCCCTCTTAGAACCAATGTCGAAGGGAAAATTTATTCGTTTCCGTCAGTAGGTGCATCCTAGTGAGTACCGGCCAGGCTGATGCTGCTGATGGGCGTGTCACTAGCGTGTTCGTAATTCTTGCTCATGTGCAACGATATAATCTTAATTGCAGATTTCTGCTGGCTATGGATGTCATCACCTTGGTTTACTCTATTGCTCAGTTGGTGTGGGTCATTTATGGTCTCGTATCTGGTAATTCTGATCAGTTCCACGGCACCGGAACATTGGCCGCATATATTACGTTTGTTTTTGACCAGGTGAGCAGCTCAGCTCCATGGATTCTATATGAAATCTCCCATGTCTGCTTGCAGATGTTCTCGGACTTGGGTGACCCAGCACTCCCTGGGTACTATGGTAAAGATGTCAAAATCCATTTCAATTATTTCTGGATTGTTACAAATATATTTCCATGCTTAGACTAGGGCTCACTTTAGAAGATGGTCCGCGGTCCAATTTCCTACGCACCAATTTGGACTGATTTGAAGCAAATTCAATCCTTGAGTCGGACTGTACCTCGGTGCCTTAACTGATTCTCAGTTCTCAAAATCAGGAGCTCTCCTTTTAGCACTGTTTTTTGAGGGGAACCAATTGATTTTCCCTCCAAAACAGGTGCCATGTAGGTTTAGCCTCGATTTGCCACTTTTTGGTCTTGGACCCTTGTCTAAAGGCCTTGGGACCACTTTAAAGCTTTCAATTAATAAGATTGCTTCAATTCATGGGTCCCTGGACCTTGGACCCTGTGTAAAGTCGCCCTAAATCTGGGTCTCTAAGTTCAAATCCTTCATTTTTGGGGCTTAAAATGGCCCCGAAGAGGCCCCACACCAAAAGGTGAAGATACCAACATGGGTGCTGGTTCACTCTGGCCATGATCATGCACTTGGATATACGTCAACAGTTGAGCTTCATGATCTGCTAGCTAGTAGAGCCTATTATTTTAAATTACCTACAAGGACGAGCCAGTGTTTTCTTATGGAGTTGTTGTTTGTAGCCAAAGTGGGGATCTCCATCCAGAGGAAGATGTAGAAAATGTGACAATCATCTGAAGCAAAATTTAGCCAAATCTGGCCATAAACCAAAAATAATGTACAAATCTTTATTCATCCTTCTTATTTTTGGCTACACAATGAAAACCAAACTATACAAATCTGGTGCTTTTAACTCTTTTTATTCCCTCACTAATTCTGGCTACTGAAAACCTCCAAAAGCGCTTCTTTTTTGAAGTTTTAATTTCCTCTTTTTGAGGAAATTTCGCTAGTGAAAAACAACTAGCTTATTCCTAGCTTCCTAGCTTACATAGTAGACTTGGTTCATGATGAAATGAAGATGTGGATCATGCGGATGTTGACATGAAATGGGCGCACGTGTTAGCCTATTCTTTATTGGCAGCAAGTGCAGCAGTTGCTGCACTTGTAGTGTTTATTGGCGACGAATTACAGGTCAATGAACACTGTAAATTGACACATTCTGAGTCACTGGGAATAGCGACGCCTTGCTCGTGCAAAGCAAAAGCGGCAGCCGCCATGGGCATCCTAGCGTTTGCACTCCTGGCTTTTTCGGCAGCAATATCTAGTCAGCAACTCCACGCTTATATCGATGATGCAGCGCACTAATTAACTTACTACTCTATGGGACGTCGCTGAACACTCACAAGAAAGATACTAGAAGCAGGATATATATAATTTTCCCAACCAGCTGCTACTGAATTCCTGGGAATTTTAGCTCTATCTGTCGAAGTGCTTGTTTGTACAATTGTTGCAACATTCAGTCTCAGCATTCTAGAATCTCACCTGCACCTGGCCAAACCATCTCCTAAATTCCTTACATCTGTTGTACCATTCTGAGCTTCTGGTCTCCATTCCCTAGAACCTGACCCGAGAACCTCCTATTTAAGTACCCTGCATTTGTCTTTACTAGCTTGAACTTATTGAACAATCGTGTTCGGAATTTGGAATTGTGCACATTGTGCCATACTATCTCCAACATAATAATATCCTTAGTGTCTGTCTGTCCGACGCCGGTCCTCCTTTCCATCCATCCGTCCTGTCATCCGTCCCATCCTCCGTCCATCCAAGTTCCTCATCCCGGAAGAAGAAGATGATGGAAGAGTCTACTACTATAAAGAAATTGGTGTCAGCGTCTTGATGCAGTTATTCCTGATTGGCTGGAGCCCCCCCCTCCCCACATCCGTCCATCCATCCAAGTTCTTCATCCCGGAAGAAGAAGATGATGGAAGAGTCTACTCCTATAAAGAAATTGGTGTCAGTGTCTTGATGCAGTTATTCCTGATTGGCTGGAGCCCCCCCCCTCCCCACATCCATTGAGGGCCCCAGCCAAGGTGAGCGGATGATGGGATGGTCAACATAGAAGGAACCAGGGAAAACTGAAAAATATCCTCCATTAAATCCCCCGCCCCCCAAATTTAAAAGGAAAAAATGCAAGGCACATTCAGTGTGTGCTTGGGCCTTCCCATGGGCTGCATGAAATTTCTCCTCCCAAAAACGTTCATCACCATTTTTGGCCTGACCTTTATCCCTCACAAGTCCAACTTTTTTTTATTGAATTTGATTGGCCCCGGCATAAAATAATTGAAACTATGAAGGCTCACAAAAATTGAAGATTCTATGGATAGATGGAGTGCCTCCCCCTTTGGCCCATCGATATATGTGAGAAGGGGAGGAATTTGAGCAAAACATATGGGATTAAAGCAAGGTGCGATTGGGAATACCCATGGGGAACACATTGGGAACGTGGGGAACATTTTGGGAACCCATTAAGAACTTAAAGGGAACACCGTGGGAATACAATAGGAAACAGGGAAAACTGAAAAAAAAAATCTTCCATCCCCCCTAGCTTAAAAGAAATAAGTCGACTTCACAGTGCCCAAAGGTCACGGGTACCCATCTTGCCCGGGAGAGGCATGCTCCCGGTTTAAAGAAAATAAATACGATTTAAAGAAAGGGGGGGACTTGAGAGTGTCCGAAGGTCACAGGTACCCACTAGTCATAAATAAGACTCATGATAATAGGTAGATCTTGCTGAAATATTTAACTATTTCAGAAAATTTGAGTTCGACAACCTGAATTTCAATATTTCAGGATTTCGACATATATGTGTGTGGATATGTATGAAAGGTCTCCATTACAGTTTGTATTTACTAAGATAATCCAATGGAGTGGACTCTTTTTGAAATGTTGTTTTAAAACATTTGGTGAGAGGTCAATATTTTGTTTCTTCTAACTTGCCCTCTTGTGAATTATTTAATGTCAAAAAGAAGTTATTTACAGGTAATTCACTAACATCCGTCCCACCCTTTAAAAATAAAGAGTGTTTTAGCACATTTTGGTGGATGAAAAATGGTAGTTAAAAGTCCATATCTAGTGTGTTGCAACTGGACTTATATTTTAGACATATTGTTAATTTTTATTTTTATTTTTCCATTTGCAATTTCAAGTCATGATTGCTATGAGGCATTTAAAGTTTTTTCGAGTCTAAATTTTTTTCAAAGTATAAAAAAGAAATGTCTCACCAAATATTCAAGGTACCAACTCAATGGGAGGCTTGCATACACAATAACCTTTTGGAGCTTCCCCTAGGTGAAAATTTGAGAAATGTAATAAATCCCGTGTGTTTTTGGAGGGGAAATGTAAATCCGCTATCTGTTTCTTTTAGAGTAGGGGAAAAGTAGTCTTTTCCTATATAAATCGCCTGTCTAATTTTCTGGCATAGGGGGGAAAAGTATTTTCCCATGTGAATCCCGTCTGCTTTTCAGGCTTAGTGGAAATGAAGTCTTTTCCCCATTGTACGAAACTCATGCAGGGAAAACTATTAAAATCCACCCCCCAAACAAAGTCCAAGTCCCCTCTAACTTTAACTTTTTGCTGCTATTACTGAGTAGGTCAAAATAAGGTGTCTTTAGAATGAGGATACTTTGAAAATGGGAAAAGGTCTTGCAGTCCCTTTAAGGATGCAACTCCCTTCTATGATGTTTTGCCTCCATTCTCTTGGTAGTAAAAATAAGCCTTTTTTTGGTATTATGACTTATTGGGCGGTTCTCACTTTTTCATGAAAATAGTCCATTCCGGTTTTTGGGGCAGATTCTAAGAATAACCTCAGTTCTTTAAAAACAAATTCCCATTTTGAGATCTGCTTTGGTTATCCAAAAATAAATAAATAATTGGTTAGACGGTTTTCAGGGTTAACGATTCTCACAAAATTTTGAATTGTCAGTTTTCAGAGACGGTTCTCACAAATCATGGCTTTATATTACAATTTTTTTGGTTTTTTCGTGTTTCTTTCTTACCAAAAGCGTTTTCTTTGTGGCATGAAACTCAGTATAGCAGCAAATTTGGTGCTAAACTGAGTTTGCCCTGTCCTTTCGTTTCCTCAACGGTTTCAAACCAATGACTGCTGCTGCTATGTGTACTGTAGCTATAAATGTTCTCGAGCCTGGTGCATTTATTGCGGAGTCTCAGTATTTCATACCTTTATTTAATAGAATTTCATGACTTTGCGGACAACATCCAAGAGGGCACGAAGCATCAAATGGGGGGTGCAACTCAGGGCCAACAGGGCATGACTTTTTCCATAACACTAATATTTGGTTTTTATTTTTTACCATGAGAATCGGACCCTTCTCAAAATGTCAAAACCGGTTCGGTTCTCAAATTGGATGCCAGGTGAAAGCCTGACCAGTTCTCATCTCCAGTGAGAACGTTCAATCCAGTTCACGTGGCAGTTCTCATCTCCAACTCTCACTGGCCGGTTCTCACTGAGAATCGAACTCAAACTCGACGCTGGTTTTCACTCAGCAGGTGAGAACCGCCCAACACTGATTATGACCATAATGTACTTGGGAAATTTATTAAATTCCCGCACAACAAAATGCAAATATCTTCTCTACCCAAAAGAAGCTTTTCAATTATGCAGGAAATCCTCTTGGAGGTAAAAATAAGTTTTTTCTGGGTATTATGACCATAATGTACTTGAAAATTTTAATAAATTCCCTCATAACAAAGTGCCAGCCTCTTCTCTACCTGAAACAAGGTTTTCAATTATGCAGGAAATTTGACATTAGGCAATTGCTGAAGTCCCTTTAAACAAAATGCAAATCCGTCATTGTATAACGTTTAAACTTTATTTTTACCTTCAACCTCAAAACTGTAAAACTCAAACCCTAAAGAAAAATAACTTTAAACATAATGTTATTGAATCTAGAACCTAAAGCCTTAAATCATAACAATCATACAATCCTAAATTGAATAATAGATGCACTATGTGAACCTTAAATCTAAAGAAAACCCTACACCTTGACAAAACTTTAAGCTATGAGATCCACCTTAAGACCCTTAACCCCCTAAACTTCAATTGGGTTTTGCATTTCCTTTTTAGCCTAGTTTTACTTTTCAAGGTCAGATCATGTATACACATCATATACCAATTGGAATTTTCTGAAAATGTTTTAGAAAATGTTATTGTAAGTTACTATCTTTCATCAAGGAAAAAGGAAAAAAAGGTGATAAAAATTTTCAGTTGCAAAAAAAGGTAACCGAAAAATTTGGTCGTCAAATCAATGGTGGAGATCGATCCATCATTGATCAGATGACTGTTATTAGGCAACCAAAACTTTTGCTTGTTGAAAAAAGATAAAAAGTGCAACAACCAAAAATCTTCGGTCATCACAATCTTGGTTTTCTGTTGCCACAATCTGAGAAACTGATTTTTTTTTGTCGCCATTCCTATGATGACTGAAACCATTTTCGATTGCCATCCATGAGAGGACAACTCAGGTGAATAAAAAAAAATTCTTTGCTTCTGTCTTGGCGCATCAAGATTGACATGACATGTTGCCAAATGCAAAATTGGCACATCTCATTCATTTTCACAACCTTCTTTCTTTTAATTAAGAAATTATAATAAATCAAATGTGAATATTTAAGGAGCATATCATAAACACATGAACAATATTTCTTTATTTAGTTTTCTAACCAATATCTAATGCAAAATCATTAACCATCAACCCAAAAGTCATTTAACACGAATTAGCAACTTGGCACATTTATTTAATTTAGAATGTACAGGTATAGAACATTAGCCATGGGAAATTGTATCAAGGCCAATGTTCAATTCTAATACTTGTCAAAAAATTCCTCCCAAAAATGTTTTTAAGATTCTTTGGAAATTTCTTTTTGACAATTTTTTTCTTTAGAAAATTAAAGTTTAAAATCGAAAATGAAAACACAACCTTGCCTTTTCACCCTTTGACCATGATGTCAATGTACCACTTTTTAAAATTAAGTATATAAATGATTGTTATTTTGACAAGCTATGACTTGTTACCAACAATGATTCCAAAAAAAATTTCAAACTGTTTTGAATTTCTATGTCTACTTGCATTTGGAAAATGAAGTAATTGTCATCATAAATGACAAACATATTTTCAAAATGAAATATTCATATTGTTCCAAAAGATTTGTAAGGAATTGTTTTAATAAAAAAAATTGCATTAAAAAAATTCCAAGATTTAAAATGTGCCAAAAAAACAAACCATCAAGTTCTTATTTAATCTTTTCCATTTGGAATATGAAAGTCTTAAACATATAGATTTGAATTGAAAAAAGAAATTTAATAATCTATACATCTAAGACTTTTCATATCACAAATTTTTATGTGGTTATACACATTGGAGGGAAATATTGTATTCCCAAATTAGATTTGGCAACTTATTCCCACATGATTAATAAAATTCTAAATTTTTACTTCAACATATGATTTTTTAATTTTGAAATTTGTGGCATGTACTGGTTATGATTAATAATACACGTGACTTCTAACCTATATTTATGGGGTAGTTGAATGTGTTTAAACTATGTCATTATTAAAATTTTGAATTTAGGAAACAAAAAAAATATTTAAAAAATTGGCAGAAATAACTAATCTATATTTTTAATTCAACAAAACAAATAAGAATTTAATTTCATGTATTATGGTACATTACAATTTGAATCAATCTCTTTGATTTTCACTATGGTTTTAGATCCATAATTAACATTAAATTTTAATATTTTTTAATAATTTGAAATTATTTGATTAAGACCTTGGCAATGTTGTGTGATTCTATGAATTTTCATTGAAAAACCATTGGTCTAGTTTTTAAAAATATTTGAGAATAAAAAACCACCAATTTTCGTTCTTTGGAAAAAAATCAAAATCATGCATAGAATGGATGTCAAATGCTTCTACCACTACTAGAATTTTTGGTTTTTCAAATGGCTCAAGTTTATTAATGGACATGCTCATTTTGACTAAAGCCCAAAGCATGTATTTTTTGGCCAATCAACTTAACTACAATGATTTATTTGACCAGGACATTTAGTAAAGTTAAACAACCTTAATCAAAATGACCAATGGGTTTTAGTCAAAGGGGACATTTAATCAAATTGAACATAAGAAATAGACATCATTAGTCAAAATTACCAATGTTTTCTAGCCAATGGGACATCTTATGCCTACTACATGCCTATGTGTCTCCCATTTACAATCTTACAACCTATTACCTACCTATCAACCCACCACCCACCTACCTAAATGTATTACCTACCTACCTACTCACCCACCTATAACCTACTTACATATTAACTACCTACCTACCAACCAACCTATCCACTTAGATGTACTACCTATCCACCCACACATGCACCTATCTACATACCCACCCCCTTACATACATACTACCTACCCACCCATTTACCTATTTACTTACCCACCCACCTACCTACCTACTTACTTTCTCACCCATCACCTACCTACCTACCTACATTACTACAATTCATGGGTTTTTTAAAAGGTTCAAATTGACTAACTTATCATTTTGACTAATGGATATGTATATTTTGATTAAAGGCCAAAGGCTTGAATGACACATGTATTCAGTAACTAACCAACTTGAGTATAGTGGTTCATTTGACTAGATACACATAGTCAAGTTGAATAACCTTAATCAAAATGACTAATGGTCTTTAGTCAAATTGAACATTTAGTGAAAATGACCAATGATTTTTAATAAAAACAAAAATGGTCTTTAATCAAATTAAACATTTAGTCAAGATGGTCAATAATGTTTAGTTAAATATAACATGGTCTACTACCCTATGAATCTACCTCCTACGTATTAGTCCACCTATTTACTTAGTTAATTATTTACCTACCTTTTACCCACCCACCCACCTTTTATTTACCTACCTACCTACATACCTACTTATATTTTTCTCATTCGTACAACCTACCTACTTACCTACCCACCTATCAACATATTACTTACTTCTGTATCCACCCACTTATCTACATAATTTTAGCCATTAAATGTAACCATTATGTTTAGCCACTAAATTTCACCACTAGATTTAGCCATTAGGTTTACCCAAATTTTAACCATTATGTTTAGCCACTAAATTTAGCATTAGGTTTAGCTTAAGTTGAACCATTAAACTTTGCCAATAGGTATAACCTAAATTTAACCATTAAATATAGCCATTAAGCCTAACTTAGGTTTATCCAATATGTTTAATTAATAAAACTACCCACAAGGCTTCACTTAGGTTTAACCGTATTTCAATTTTGAATGGAATTCACAATGTTTTTTTCGGTGGTCTTTTGAATAGTTTCCTGGATTGGGCACTATGACTTGATAGACTTTCACTGGTGGTGTTTTGTGTTCCTAACAAATCACGAAGTCATTGTCCAAATGAAGTTGAAAATTAGACCATTGCAATAATTGGTGGGTGTTGGTGAGGTTGTTGTTTTAGCCCCATCAAAAGTAATCACAATTACTCCAACATAGCTGTACTCTAAGTTAATGAATAAAGGCCGGCAACCTCAATCATTGCTTGGCAACCCATCTAGGGTTCCAAACATGGCAAACAATTCATGTGTCAAGCACGTAAAGTAGTTTTGTGATTTTTATTAATCTTGTAATTAACTAATGATTCAATACCTTTTTTTAAATATATGTAGGGTTGCTCCAGAATTCAAGCAAGTCATGGCATTGAAAGCAAAATGCCCTATGAGATGCAAAAGGATGAAAAAAAGTATGCAAAAATAACCATAAGTTAAAGGATTTAAATCTTGCACCCATGGTCAAAGACCTTCCCAATAAGAAAGCACCAAATGTACCGAAGAACGATAAACCAAAGACAACATGATCCATCACCCAAGAAAGTCCATGACCTTATGGAAAATTATAATAAGGTTTTTTGAATTTGTGTCGAGCATCTACTAAATTTAGATGTGAAATTTTGTGGGTATTGTGGGAAGAACCAAATTGACCAATCAAAAACCTCGCGAACAAAACCTACAAAATGTGGGTGATATTTTTGCAAATTTTTTATTGATTAGTTTCAATATTTTTTGTTCTTAGGGTGAGATCCATTAGGTTTAGGGTTTAGTTGCATTCAAGTTTGTTTAAGTGGGGTTTAGTTTTAGGGGACAATGTAGGTGATCATTCTGAAAGTTGATAAAGCCTATTGTGCAAGTTCATTTAAATGTCGAGAAAATGACAAGCTCCCATTAGAACTTTAATCGTTCGGATATCTTGCATCAAAGGCAATAGGCACATTGGGTATTGCAAGTTTGGTGAGTGGGTGCAACCTATCATGTAATCAATTATAATGTTTTATATATGTCTCTAAACTAAATTAAACTAATCAAAGACCCATGAACAAAACCTACAAAATGTGTAAGATATTTTTGCAAATATCTTACTTTTTAGTTTTAATAATTATTGTTTTATGGTGAAATCTATTAGGTTTAGGGTTAAGTTGCATTCAAGTTTGTTTAGGTGGGGTTTAGGTTTAGGTTTATGGTATAGTATAGGTGATCATTCTAAAAGTTGATCAAGTCTATTGTGAAGGTTCATGTAAATGTTCAAAAAATGACAAGCTCCCATGGGAACTTTGGTCATTTGGACATCTTGCATCGAAAGCAGCACATGCATTGAGTATCACAAGTTTGATGAGTGGGTGCAACTTATCATGTAATCTATTGTAATGTTTTGTATATATCTCTAAACCAGATTGAATTAACCAAAGACCCCATGAACAAAACCTACAAAATGTGGGTCATATTTTTGCAAATATTTGATTTCTTAATTTCAATAATTATTGTTTTTAAGGTGAAATCTATTAGGTTTAGGGTTTAGTTGCATTCAAGTTTGTTTAAGTGGGGTAAATAGGTTTAGGGGACAATATAGGTGATCACTTTAAAAATTGATCAAGTATATTGTGCAAATTCATGTAAATGTTTAGAAAATGACAAGCTCCCATTAGAACTTTACTTGTTTGGATATCCTACATCAAGGCACCATGTGCATTGAGTTACACAGGTTTGATGATGGGTGCAACATATCATGTAATCTGTATAATGTTTTGTATATGTTTTTGAGCTAGATTGACTAATAAAAAACCCCACGAACGAAACCTACAAAATGTGGGTCATATTTATGCAAATCTCTTACTTCTTAGTTTTAAAATTTGTTGTTCTTAAGGGAAATTCATTAGGTTTATAGTTTAATTGCATTTAGGTTTTTCTAGGTGGGGTTAGGTTTAGGGGATAGTATAGGTGATCACTTTGAAAGTTTCTTCAAGTCTATTGGGTAGGTTCATTTAAATGTTTTAAAAATGACAAGCTCCTATTGGAATTCTAGTCATTCGATATCCTATGTCAAAGGCAACATACACATTGAGTATCACAGGTTCGATTAGTGGGTGAACCTATCATGTAATCTATTGTAATGTTTTGTATATGTCTCTATGCATATGTAGTTTGCATTTATATCAAAGTTTTTAGATTTAAAATTTTGTTACTTGTGCAAGTTTACTATAGGCTCAAGTAACATCCAAAATGCAATTGAATGGATTGAAGAGCATGGAGATGAGGATGACCATAACCTTCATATAAATATCAATGAAACTTTAATCACCTATGATAAGATTTTAAAGCCAAGGTTGAAAAGTTTGTTGGCAAATCACTTGTGGGGAAAGTTATTCTAGAAGAAGCATTAGCACCAAGTGCATGAAAAATTGAACTTGAACCATAAATTTCAAAGTTACAATTGTTGATTTGTCTAACCTTTTAGTTTTTAAATTCATAGCACATCCCAACATCCACCATAATGTACCTTTCATGAAAAGATTATATGCATTTTGTGATGCTTGGGAGTTAAATTTTATAGCTTGGTATTCTTCCAAGAGGGAATCCAACTGTGTTGGAAGGTGGAGGACATTGTAAAGTATGTTATAGAAATCAAACATCATCGAAGGAAAAATGGGAAAGTAATTATGTCATAATGAATACATATCCTATCATAACAATAGGAAGTATCTTGTCTATTGTTTCATAGCTAGGTGATTATGTCTTTACCTATTGACATAATTGTTCACATTTGATTTGCAAGCAATAACAATGTATCAAGAAAACAACTTCAAGGAAAATGTTAACCCCAATGTGGAAGTAGCTATCTTAAGAGTAGAAACAACAAATACATAAATTTATAATTTTTTTCATCCAAGCTAGTTTTACATTTTGTAATTTCTGGAATTTAAGTTAATTTATTCATACTTTGATGCACTGATTATGGGTTGGAGTTTAGGGTTGAAACAAAAGTTGTTCGAAATGGTCTTGGGAAGTTGAAGAAAGGTTGTAGAAGAGGAGTTGATAAGTTACCAAAAACATGAAATAAAAACCCTTGGAAATACATAGGGTATTAAATGCGATTTTTACTTGGGTGCTAGCTATCCCCAAACATACTAATAAACTCCAATAGATTGATTAACAAAACAGGTAGATGTTTATGAAAGGATTTTAAGCACCTATAAAATAGTATTTTGATATTGACACAATCATAGAATAACCAAATGTTTAACAAAGGAATAATTTGCTTAACAAAGGAGTTGGTTAGCTAAGAGGGAATGAATTCATGAGCGTAACAATCATTATAAGTACCAAGTTAAACATTAAACATTAAAATAACACATGGACCCCAATGCAATGGCTTTGATTTTAAATCATAAAATAGGCAAAAACAAAGGACACATAATTTGAAAGAATATTTATGCATTTTTTAAATACAATTCAATGATACAAGTGGAGCTCCAATGTTTGGATTTATGTTAATTGTAATGAAATCCACTAAACCCCAAATGATAAACAAACAAAAAAACACCTTCTAGGAAAATAGAAGATTTCCTGGCATTACTATAGCAATGGGATGACAAAATATTGATTTACATGATTTTCTTTATGCTTATGCCTCTTCCTTCAATGCATTTGTGAAGTTATTGTGCAAGTCATCCACACCAAACTTAATAGCTAGAGCCCGAATCTCTTCATGTGGTTTTGTACTCCCCAAAAACCCCACTATTCATGATGAAATACTTCCTTACTTATAGAACATTTTTGTGTTCTTTGGACAATTGAGCAAGGCAAAGGGTGGTATGTACGTTTGCAAGAAGCAACACCACATCAAATAAAATGTACCAATTTTTGCTATAACCACAAGGTTGTAGAAGAATGTAACATGAACCACCATGATCATATCAACAATAGGGGGAAATGGATGCAAAATTGGCTTAGGGCAATAGGAGAATCTTTCCCCTGTTTGCATTTCTCCCAACTATTGGTCAATAACTTGGATTTTTTGCTTTAGAAGTGCAAGCCCTTTTGTTGTACAAACAATGTTAGAATTGACTTTCCACATATCTATGTAGCTTGTAAATCATTTTCACCCTACATGGCACTTTGACAATTGTCTTCCAATAATGTTTGAAATACTCTTTTTTTTCCTCCAAGGTTGGAAGCTTTTCAATTGATACCTTCACATCTTCATGCATTACTACAAATCATGTCATTTACAACCATTCCCTGTGTGATTATGTGCAATTAAATGTTGCCTACGACTACGAATGGTTGCCTATGCACCTACTTTTCAAATTTGGATGGATTTTGGTCTGCCTTTCAACTAAGTTGCAATTATGACCTATTTCATCTTTTCAATAGGTTGATTTTTCATGATGTCTTTGTAGTTTTTACTACATCATATGTATGTACCTACCTATCTACCTACCTACTATGTACATTACTAAGCACCATGGGTCCAACCATGTTATTACGAGCCACATATGCCCTTTTAAACCACTGTTTTATTCTTAGAATATTTTTAATACATCTTTCCAAAAAATTATTAATTTAAAAAAAAAATTCTTAATAATATTATGTTAAGGTGTATATTAACAAAATCAAAAAATACGTCATTAAAAAAAATTTCAAATTGTGCTTTTAATGTCAAAACTATTTGTAAACTGCTTTTATGCAAATTTTAAATAGTTGTTACAAGAGGTTAAAAGTCATTAAGCATACATAGATTGATTCCAAATTTTTATGATATGTACATAATGTATTCACAATAAAATTTTATAAAAAACTATTTGATGTATTATTCTTATTATTTTACAATTCAAAATTCAAAAAATTAAGCAATGGTTATGACTGCTTTTGGTACATGTTAGTATGACTGCACTCCCATGAATATGTTAATATTTCCCATTAATCATAATAATCACCATGTTAATCGCACCCCTAGAGGGTTTCTATGGGTATATTATTATGTATTTATTAAAATTGTAGTTAGGATATATTACCCACATAATAAATAAATAATATATATATATATATATATATATACATGTATCAAGTTCATATATTGAATATAGAAATTGATATTTTGAATCTGGAAATTACTATTTGAATTTGGAAATTAATATTTGAACTATGAAAATTGTTATGTGAATTAAAAAATTATTATAATCTCCAAATTGTTATCTCAATTTCAAAATTGATATTGTGATTTGAATTTTATCTGAATCTAACATTGATATTTCAATTTTGATAATTGTCATTTGAATATGAAACTTTCAATTTCAATTTCAAAAAATTGTATTGTATTGGAATTTCGAAATTGATATTTGAGATTTCAAAATTAGTATTTCAATTTCAAATTGATATTTCAAGTTTGATAATTGTTAATCAGAAATTGTTATTTGAAATTTTTAACTTCTTATTTGAGATCTGAAAATTATTATTTGAATCAGAAATTTGATATTTCAATTTTGATAATTATTATTTGAATCTGAAAATCGATATTTCAGTTTTGATCATTTCTATTTGAATATGGAAATTAATATTTATAACTGAAAAACTTATTTGAATTTTGAAAAGTGGTCAAAAGAGTTAAACAAATGAAATACTGAGAAAAATAATAATGATAAAATAACTAGCTAGGCTAACTACTAATTATTAGCTACACTAATAATAATATAGTGTAATTATATATTACCTTTTATAACTTATAATAATGGACATAGTTAGGAGGTAAATTGAACTAAATCCAACCTAGGTACCTAACTTAACCTAGCTTAACTTAACATGGTTAAGTTAATAAGTAATTGTTAGTACATGCAACTAGGTTGCAACTAGATTGCAACTATAAACTTATCCCATATCTTTTGTGTTTACTTTCTAGTTTGAAAATTATATAAATAAGTGCACTAGAACATTGAGAATATAAGCAAAACATGAAAACCAAATGTCATTTGGGATGAGCCAATCAAATAAGGCTAAACTTGAAATAAAATAGGATTTCAAAACCTAACCTATTTCTTAGCCTAAACATATTTAACAATCTACCAAGCCTAGACCTAGGTTAGGTAGATAAATAGATAGGCCAATTTACTAACCTACCTATGTGGACTTGTACTCTCGGCTTCCCTACGTTACCTATAAATTGCCACATGTTTCCTTGTAATTCACTAAAATATTAACCTACAAAATGCCACATGTCCCCCTTTAATTTTTTTAAGACTACACCTCACTAGTCTAAATTAGGTCTCCCTAGGCTAATAAACATGCCATGTATCATATTGACATTCATTGTTAATTGTACACATGGCATAATGTAAGGTCTAACCAATTTAGTTGCATGTTAGTCACATAGACCATACATTTTGCGTATAGTTGAAATTGTATATGTTGATTTTGACTTCATCTATTGTTTGCAATTAAGGAAACATTTAACTTGTGCAAAACAACTAAAAGATTTTTAGTTGCATATGACGTAAGCAACCAAAACATAGTTGCATAGGCCAATCATAAAAAACCATTTTTTTCTAGTGATGCATAATAACATCCTTCAAAAGTTTGTCAAGGTTGTTAGTGCCTTCGACGTACAAAATCAACATGATGAATAATTTAGGTAAACATAAGTAATTCAAAAAAATCATATGAAGAATATGAACCTTGTAAGCATCACACACATGATGATGCACAATTTGGAATAGTAAACTATTACACAAATTGATCTTCAAGGAATAAACTAAAATACTACACCTTTGATTGCATGATTTGGAACCTTAAACCATAATACAAATAAATCATCAAAGGACAAATTGCCATGCTACATCTTTGATGGCATGAAGAAGTTATAGAAGGCCATGAACCTCTTAGGTGCAATTATAGTCAAACAAACCAAAACCATGTTAAATGACTGTAAAACTATCAAATTTGTTAAACATATTTATGGAATGTCTCTTTAACATCATGTTGATCAAGGAAATTTGTGCTAAATGATTTACAAGTTTGAAGAATTTTTAAAAAGTCATTTAACATAATAAATTGAGTTTTGGTTTTAATAAAGGACTTTTGAACTTTAACACCAAAAAATCAATTTTATAAAGCAATAGGCTAATGACTATTTTAATAAAGAAAATTTGATAGGAAAAAAATTGGAATGATGATAACCTACTATCCACATATGAAAAGCACTCATAATTTAACATTTGTGGTACCTAAATTTTTTACAAACTCAAAATATAATTTCAAAATTTTCAAAATTCAAGAGTCATTTGCTAAATATAAATGGGTCATAATGTGTATGACATATGAACAAAAACGTGGTTTATGATATAAAAACTAAAGCTTAAAGTAGGTGTTATATATATTCAAAAAAAATTAACACAAATCATGTAATTTACTAAGGGAATTATTAATATTTTAAAACATGACATTGCAAAAAATATATTAAAAAAAATCTTTGCTATGAAAAAGTCAAATGTCCACAAAAGGCCCATTAGTAGTTGAGTCCTTTGTCACCATTGGTTCATTTGATTATGATTGTGCCCTCTTCCTCATCCTTGTTTTGCCTCATGGGCTTTTGGAAGTAAATTTCATTGATTCGCTAAGAAAAACACAATTCTACCAATTTCATTTCATGTTTTGTCTTCTACTCCAAGTGCCTGACCTTTTGTTTTGACTTGCACAAAATTTCATTGAAAACATCATGTAGCTCTTGAATGTCAACTATTGCAATAGGTGTGACTAATGTAACGACACTATTAAAAAACATTGCCAACAATTGTTTTTACAATGGGAGGCTTTTCCTTTGCAATCTTTTGGCCTTGAATGATGACATCATCATTTCCCAAAAAGGCCAACCCTCCATGCCACTCCCATTGTGACTCCAAGATTCAACCCCATGAGCAAGTTTTCACTTTGCTATCTCTTCTCTCTTGAACTTCTTTCTAGTGGTAGAAATAGTTACCTTTACCCAATTTACTTTTAAACCCTTCTTTTAAGCAATGTAAACATTGACAAACCACAAATAAAACTCATAGTTGGTTTACATTGCAATGGCCATAATACTACCAATACATGCACAATAACTTCAACTTTATGTTTGGAATCAAATTTGGATTTGTGGTTTTGAGAATCTTGGACTTTCCAAACACCTCCATGTTGTCTGTATTGGTCACATGTGCACTTATGATCTATGTTTTGGGGTTCAAGCCCCTATTATGCAATCCTTTGACGATTGCAAAAAACTCTTTGGTTTGGAGCTTGTAATCTAACTTCTCCCAAGTTTTGATATCTCCTTTGACCTC
This sequence comes from Sphagnum contortum, assembly GCA_963920785.1. Lineage (NCBI taxonomy): Eukaryota > Viridiplantae > Streptophyta > Sphagnopsida > Sphagnales > Sphagnaceae > Sphagnum > Sphagnum contortum. The sequence continues at coordinate 8,552,823 of OY987288.1, forward strand.
ACAAACTTGTGCCATTCTTGCTAACCAATTTGATAAGTGATTAGAATAAGCAAAGTGAAAATTTGACACAATACAACTTAGTTATGTAATAAGGTCCAACTAATAGGAGCCACACCTACCTCCTAAGAGACTTATTTTTTTCAATGTCCTTTTGAAGAATATTTTTGAAATGTTCTCAATACACAATTTAATTTTAAAAAAAAACTTCAAATTTTTGTTAATTACTATTATGTTAAGGTTTATATTTAAAATTTTCCAAAACTATGTCATTTAAAAAAATCAAATTGTGTGCTATGTGTTTTTACTATTTTATACTATTTAATAGATTTGGTTATATAACATAAAAAATGTCTTTGTGTTCTTTTATTCATTCTAGATTTTGGATATGGATATCAATATATTGTAAATAACATTGTACAAAAACAAGTCCATTTGTAGTTCTTTCTTTTTTTACAATTTGAAATACACAAAATTAAGCAATGGTTATGATTGCTAATGGTACATGTTAGTGCAACTACACCCAATCATGTAGATGCATAGAAACACCTTGAAACATTTGCATATGTATTTACAATAAAAAGGTGAATTAGACATAAATTACAAGAGATGCAAATGTGGAAACATCTAATGAAAACCTTGTATTACAATTGACTCACTAAACAACCAAAGAAGTAAAAAGACACAATTTTCACCAAAGTCACCCTAATCGAACTTTGAGTTTTTGGTCAATGTGGGTATTAATCTAACTAATGATAAAAACCCATGTTTAGACTATTGAAATTTTTCTCACCAATGATTGCATGAAGGATTGTGTCCTTGGCATGCCATGGTTCCTTATATTGACTTTGCACCCTACATAGGTTTTTAAATGTTCAAGTGGCACATAAGTGACATTCATGGACAAAATTTTCCCAAATGGATGAATGCATATTCAAATGTGCAAAATAAATTATCACAAGGTGGTAGATTTTAGTACTTGGTTAAATTTGATGCATTGTGATGGACATTAGGAAAATATTTGTGATGAAAATTTGCATCAAATGATGGCTTATAGCCCCATATATCATTATGTTGTGGAATCCATGTTCAAATGAACAATTCAATTATGAAATGGAGAATAATTTTAGTTTGCAATATATTTGATGTGACACTGCAATTGTAAAAATAAAAGAAAAAATACTAATCTTAATGGGAAATTTTCCATAATTTTTTTCATGTATAAAAGAATAAGCATAAGAAATAATATTCTCCATCAAAATTCCAATTTGTTTTAAAACTTTGGAGTTCAAATTAAATGATAATAAAATATTTGTTAATACATGATTATATTATGACAATGTTGATAATGACAATCCTTTTAGGTTATAAATATTTTCTCCATTGAGCTTGGGTTATATATTGTTTTTATCATTCTACAAAAATAAAGTGAAGTTTTAAAATTGATACAAAATTGTACATTGCTTTAAATAGATGTTTTTTAGTAACCTTTATAAAATGATTGGTGTGTATTTACATAGAGGCACAATTATGAATCAATTGCCTGTACTCATGGTTTTTTAATATTTTATTTTATTTTTGAACACAAATCAATTATACATGATTTAAAAAAAGAATTCAAGGTGAGTGGAATTTTATGTGTTGTTTCTTTTGATATTATATGTAGTTCCAATTTGCCTAAAATTGTGTACACCATACCATGGATTTATCCAAATGTGTTTAGATTGAGTTTTTCATGTAAACAATGACCTTGTTTGTCAAGTGGTATTATGCCAATATAAGGAATTTTGCAATCTTGATTACAACACACTTCAATGTATCTTATTCTTTGAAAAAAAACCAATGATTATGTGATGAGGAACCTTATAATTGTCCAATGTCTACATGAAGTTAACACAAGTGGTAATGATAATAAATATATAACATTGTATTCTTGTGCAAACATGTCAATAATTAATGTGTTCATTCACAACTTGCTTTCAAATTGGAAACATAACCTTGGGGTTATGTAGTAAATGAGCAAAATGTTGAGTATTAAAAGTTAACAATTGAAAGTAGAATTAGTATAGCAGTAAATATTGAATAATATTGATGAATAGCCACTAAGAGCACATGAGCAAGCTAAAAAACACAAAACCATAATAGCAAAGTGAAATCTGCCAATCATCGAAAGTAACATCCAAAAGCTTAATGACCCATGTGAGAATCATTGAATGTCAATAATCACTAGCCAAGAGCACATGAATAAGATGACAAATGTTAAGTATTAAAAGTAGTAGTTGAGGGCATAAAAGCAAGACAAAAAGTAATAACAAAACACAAAAATAACTAAAACAACAAAGGAACAATAGCAATGCAAAGCAAGAGAAACAAACTTGCAATTAAAAACTAAAAAGAAAATAAGAATGTGAAAGTGAGAGCTTGTTGTCCTTTTAAAGGATGTGAATAGGACATTTGGCAACAATTACGTGGTAATTTCAAACCACAACCTTATTAAATATAATCTAAATGCTAATCATTAGTACATTAACCTAAGATGAGCTCAAAAATTTTAGTTTAACTTCTAATTGGTGGTCTTATATTTATTTAAAGCAAGTTTGAATAAGCAGCATTTAATTGTTTAAACCTCCATTAATTTTCAAGGTGATTATTCACTCTTATAACCACACAAATAGTTTAAATGACATAAGCTCCCATACATAAGGATTACTTTCTAATTCTTTCAAAAAATCCATTAGTTATTTAGAAACCCACAAACACAAATTATTCTTTAACTGTAAAAACTTTTAAAATATATAGAATTTCTTATCAAAAAATAAAATACCCATTCAACATTTGTTCAAATTAAAATTAAAAGGTGGGTGAATGGGTTTGTGAAACCTTGTTAATCACTAGGAGGGATTTGTGAATGCATTAAGACAAGGAGCCTATTTTGGTGGGAGAAGTGTGGACCTTGTGTGGTCTTGTGAAAGGGGGATTTGGAGTACTCCCTATCTTCCTTGTATGGAACTTTGGAGGAATGCAAGAGAACAATGTTGTATGAGGAAGAGTAATGCAAATAATGTGTAGAGATTGTAGAATTTGTGTGTATCATGTGGTAGTATTTTTTTCCATTATTTTTGCCTTATTTATTCTTTAATATGATAGTAGTTGCATATATTATACTTGATGTAGAATATTGAAGTTTTCATTTAAGTTTATTTAATTTAATTTTGTTATATATAGAATTGGTTTTTGGAATATACCAGAAGCTCGTTGGAAGGTAGTGATTGTAAGAGGGTAGGAGTAATTTGCAGGCAATTTGGTGGAAGGTGCTCATTGCATGAAAAGTAATACGTAGCCATCCATGTTGGCAGTAACTTGTGGTTTATTGGACCAACATTTTTCCAAAGTTTAAATAGTTTAATTTTATTTGTATTGTAGAGTGTTTTCATGTTATGGTGTATTAATTGAAAATTAGAACTACATATAATATCAAGTAGCAACATGTAAGATTACACATAAATGATTTGTGCCTCAAATTCAAAGAACTCACAAGAATTATGAATATGGAATTGAGTCATAATTGTGCATTTGTGTAAATGTACACCAAATTTAATAATTTTGAAAAAAACCCTTATTTGATAGCAATTTTTCATTTAAAAATCCAAAACTTCATCTTATTTTTTTGAAATGATTAAAAATGCACTTAGTCCAAATAAATCATCAATGGAAGAACATTTTTCAACCTTAAAAGATCATAAACATCAACATTACCATGCCATAATGTACTAATGAACATTTAAAAATCAATTGATCTAAATTCCATGACCTTAAAAGAAATTGAAAATTTTGATGGGGAAGATTGTTTTTTATGGTTTTTTTTTTGTATGTCTAAAATTTCATGGACAAATGATCATTAAATGTAGTATTTCCTAGTCCTTTTGTTGGAATTATAAAGATGTTTCAAAGCTTCACAAATCAAAATAATATTTTGTTAGATTATTGTATAAATTATATGTGCATTGATTTCACAACATAATGTTAGATTGGGACATAAACCATCATTTATTACAAAATTTCATGGAAAATTAATTTCCAAATTTTCCACCATGATGAATGAAATTTGGATAAATATTGAACATTATTAAATTGTCATAGGTTTTTTGTGTACATCATAGCATGCAAACCCCCTACATATTTTTGATTTTTTTGTTGGAAGGTAAGGTTACATTCCACATGGCATTCATTGAAAATTACTTTTTTCTTTGTAATCTTTGAGAGTTTTTACTTGATAATTGTCTTCAAGTTTTAATTTTTGGGCTATCGAATCCATGGTCTTCCACACTGAACATCAATAAAAATCTTCTATTGTTTTGGATTTTTTTGAAAACATTATAAATATTTCTTCTAGCTATGAAAGAAGGTAGTTTGTTTGTGTTAAAGAAAAAAAATAATTACTATTTTTTATAATGTAATTATTTAAATAGCTGGGTGAGTATAAGTTCACCCAAGTAAAATAAAATGAATTTTGTTACCTACTTCCAAGCAGGGACTATTGTGGTAATCTAAGGGAATAAGGGTAGGAGGAGAAGAAATACTATTTAATAAAAGAAACTACCACTTACTACAATAAATGGGAGTTATCCCCTTTAAGGCATGGGGAGATTTGAAAAAGGGTATGTGTGTGTATGTGTGTGAAGAGTGTGAGGTAGAACTACTAGTTTTCAACATATACATTAGTAGAGAAGTTATCTTTTTTGACTTGTTTTATGCAATTACACGTGTCACATGTAACATTTTTCAGTTGCATACCACATGCATAAGACAAGATGCAATTGTTTTTCTTCTAGTGATAGTAATTAAGAGGAAATGATTATTGTAGTAGCCTAAAAGACATTTGTATTTGGTTTCTACCTTAAGTTATATGTGTAGTCACATTAATGTACATAAGCAAATGTAAGTAATGCTTGGTTTTGTGTATCTAACATTAAAAATATAATAATTTTTTTCAAATGGAATTGGTTTTAAAAAATGTTATTTTCAATATATTCCAATATCTATATTTTAAAAGTTTAAAATCAATTTTTTATTGTTTGTTAGTTATTGATGCAATAATCAGGTTTGGATTATGTCTTGTTTGTTTTTTCAAGTTTCTTAGTTTACTCTATTTCATGCATTATTGTAGTGTAGAATTGTGTTCCACAATGTTTATCTGAACTATTGTAGAGTTGTTGTAGCCCCTTGCAATAGTTTTTATTCATATTGGTCATTCCTAGTAGAGTTGCAATAGTATTAGAGCTTTATAAGGTCTTGAGGAATGGGACTTTTCTAGATTGTCTTGTTTTGTTGTGTGTAACATTGAAATTTCCCAACCCATGACACTTCTTGTTATGTTCTTGGTAGTGTTGGAAAGCCCTTATGAGAGTAGGGGTGCATTGAGTTGGTTTTATAATGTTTCAAGCTTTTGGTGGAGAAGTTATTGAATATTTAGCAAATTTTCATTGAAAATTCATTTGAAATAAAATAAATAAATAAATACATAGCAGAATTTGGGCACAATCTTTATACTGTTGGAAAGCCATGATGAATAAGATTTAATGAAGGTGATTTGGAAAACTTTTAACTTGAGGTGCAGGAGATATTAAAATTTGAGTAAAATTTCTGGTTAAAACAATCAATTAAATTAAAAAATGATTTTGGAAGAAAAAATTAGTTGGGTAATTAGCTTGGGACAACAGCACAGACTACACTTTGTCCCTCAATTATTAGCTCTGAAGACGCTCTGAAGAGGCCTTCTCGCAAGTCGCAAAGATACCAAATCCCAATCTATGTTCTGGTTCAGCCTGGCCAAACGGCCAACCAATATGAATGTCATATTGACTTTGAACTTGGCAGAGTTTGATACCCAAAATCGTACTTCTTTTTTTTTGTTCGGACCCATTATAACAATTTCAGTCACATTTTAGGACTTTACTAGGAAAGTTTTATTTGAACTTGGAATCAAGGGGGTGATGTCAAGCTAGAGTTGACACCAGAGTTGGACTATCTTGGCACAAAGTATATTATATTTAGAAATGTCAAGGGTGCCACATTATGTCAAAAGGATGTGTAAGCTGGCCATATTCAGAGGATAGCTTCCAACAACTTGCCAAGTAATAGGAGGAATCCTGATGTTTTGGGCTTGCCCCTATGACTTCTAGTCAAATTTAGCTAAGTTATTTTGGGCACCCAGCCCACCTACTTCACGAATTTGAATAAAAAAACACTGGTACTATGGTAGTCATATTCTCTAAGCTGCATACTTTTTATAAATTTCATTTTCCAGGGAAATTACTTAACCATGTTGCATGTTACAATAACTTATGGGCATGACCGCCAACCCACATACTTCACGAATTTGAATAAAACACACTGTTTGAAACTCTTGGGAAGCTTTGGAACTTGAAAAGAGAGCTTGAAAGATCGAACAAAATAGCTGAGTCTTCTTGTGGGAGACCCTAAACCCCAAACCATAAAAATGTAGGTCGTTTTGGTGTTTGCTGTTGTTTGTTGGTGCCGAAACAGAAGAAGAGGAAAAATAGAATTTCGGGAAGTTTGAAAATGGAATTTTCTGAAGAAGAAGAAGAAGGACCATTCTCGGCAGGGGCATACTACAGCCGGGAATTTGAGTGGGAAGCTTTGCGACAGGAGGTGGAGAGTTCACCTGGGTTTCTGTCTCTTGATAGGAACCAGAAACCAGCTTCTGTTTCTGGGTCATTGGATCTCAAAGGTCAGAAGAATTTTCAAACCCAGCAAGTCCAGATTGCAGAGCTTGATACCCTAGAATTGGGCAATAGAAGTTTGGAACTTGGGAAAGGAATAGGAGTTCCTCAAAGGCCAAGAAATTCACGTTTGATGTCAGTTTCAAAGCTTATGAGTCACCCAAATCATGTGTGCAGGCTGCGTAAAGCCTTGTATGGACTGAAATAAGCACCGAGAGCATGGCATGACAAAATTGCAAAGTGTCTTGTCACCATTGGCTTTCGTATGTCAGATGCAGATCATTCACTCTATGTGCGTAAGAGTGATGAGAGTATTGTGGTCATCACTATCTATGTGGATGATTTGATTGTTGGGGGTGATAATGAGAAGGAAGTTGAGCATGTAAAAAGTCTCCTGAAGCAGAAGTTTGACATGAAGGATTTGGGTGAGCTCAAATTCTTCCTAGGCATTGAGGTCATCAGGATGCCTAAGGGTATATGGTTGTTACAACAACAGTATGCCTTAGACATGTTGTCCAAATATGGTATGGTTGGCTGTAAGCCCATTTCTGTACCACTAGATCAGAATGGCAAGTTGAGTGCAAATGCAGGTGAGGTTTTAGAGGATGCCACTATGTACAGGAAGATAGTGGGCAGTCTTATCTACATGACGATCACCAGGCCGGATTTAAACTACACAATTGTGTTGGAGAGCTAATTTATGCAGGTTCTTCGGAAGCCACATTTGGATGGTGTGAAGCACACACACTACGCTATGTGAGTGCCATAGCAGATTATGGTCTCTTTTATGAGGCTAGCACAGAGTTGCAGGTGCATGGATACACAGATGTTGATTAGGCTGGTAGCATCTCAGATAAGAGATTTACTAACGGTTTTATGTTCTCTTTTGGGAGTGTTGCTATTACGTGGAGTAGCAAGAAACAGCCAATAGTTGCCTTGTCAAGCACAGAAGCAGAGTACAGGGGTGCTGCGATGGCAGCATGTGAGGTAGCTTGGCTCCGCAAGCTATTTGGAGATTTGGGGCTACATGTGGACAGACAGGTTGTCATATATTGTGATAACCTTAGCAGTATTCAGCTGGCTAGGAACCCAGTGTTTCATGCACAGACGAAACACATTGAAGTTCATTATCACTTCATCAGGGAGAAGGTCTTGGCAGGTGAGATTGATCTTGTTTATGTCAGCACAAAGGATCAGGTTGTTGACATCTTCACCAAGGTCTTGGGAGTTGAGAAGCATCGCCGATTCCGCAGCATGCTTGGAGTGATGGAGTTGGAGTTGAGCTTGAAGGGGAGTGTTGAGATGTCAAGCTCCACTAGAGCTGACACTCATGATGTGCCTCAATGACCATTCTACATTCACCTCGGCTGGCGCGCTTTGTGACAGTTCTACATTCACATCAATTGACGCACGCACGACAGATCTTTGCCACTGTGTTTTTGCAGGACTTGTTGTTTTCTAGGAAGGAATTGTCTGTGCTGAGCAGACAGAAAAGAATGGCCAAGGGCAATTGCATTTTCCACTAGAAGAAAACACCTTGCCAATGTCGTGTGTGTGTGTGTGTTTTGCAAGAGCCCAAGCTCTCCCCCTCCCCCCAATCTTTTCAAAAATCAATTGCCTAACAAGATGTTTTTTGCAGCTAAATCTACACAATTTGGAGGAAAAAAGGGAACAAGAAATTCAGGTGATGCCATATTAATGTTTACATGATGCTCCGTGAAGTTTGAAATGTTCAATATCACCTAGAAGGAGAGCTCACGAATTTGTTCCTTTCTTGTCATTGTGTCCAACTAATTTAGTACAAAAGTTGTGTTTGTGGGCTTCATCCCTAGGGCAACTAGTTTTTCCTTGGATGCATGTGTGCTCAAAACTCCACCTACAACTATTCCTCTTATCATAATACACATAGATGAAAAATGAATCTGCATTTGACATGATAGAAACAACATCAAGAACAATAACATTCAATTAACATAGGCAGCCAAGTGAATGATTGCAATAGCAAAAATCACTATGGATTTGAAAAACCATAAGAAGATAAAACTATATGCTAAAATAAAGAGGATATTTGGAGAGGAACTTGGAAAAAAATTGAAGACAACAAAAAATTATCAATTATAGCAGCAATGTATTTGATCTATATATTTGTACACCAATACTATAACCATGTCTGGGTTGAAAAAGAATACATTGCTCGGCTTGATGGCCACCAAGAAGGAATTTAAATATTGCAGATAAGTTAGAGATTGGGGTTTGTCTGATGCCGATCTGGTGTCTTTCAGGATCACGATTGCTACTACCTACTAATTTCAGAGAATAGCCAGATTCAGTCAGTTCAGGTCAGTAGTTCATAGGAATTGTGCATGTGGACACCACAATTAACAACTTAATTCTCCAGCAGTATCCTTCAAAGCACATGTACTCTCATGAAACCCATAGGTCTTACCACTTGTTAACTGTGTTCAGAGAATTAGATCAATCTCGTACTTGCTAGAGAGTCTTGAATTGCAGATAACATGTCCAGAAAGTAGTCTGCAGTGTCAACTTACCTGTAAGTCCCTTTCAGCACCTCCCAACTACTACATGAATTCAGACAGGAACGAGTCGCTGTTTTATACCAGGTTGCCAATAGCCCTAAATTACAGGTGACATGCCCAAACTTGATTTGAGTCGGGTAACCCTTGACAAGCGGGGCATTACGCGACCTAAAGCACAGGCACAAATTACTTAAAATTCTCTATCTCCCTTGATATCCAGGGGGTATTTCAGGAAAAAAAAGGAAGAAAAATCTATGTGGGGGCATTTCATTTTTTGAAAGAACTTCCACTTTTGCAAAGGAAAGATTCTGCTGGATAACTTGTCCTCCAAATACCCTAGAATTTTTTGCCAGTGCTATTATACGTCCCTTTTAAGAACTCACAATTCTGAAACGAGATTGTTCAATAAGTTAAATATTGTGTTGGCAGAAGTACTAGGGTACTCAGGAGGTTCTCGGGTCAGGTTCTAGGGTGTGGAGACCGGAGGCTCGCAATTGTACAACAGGTGCAAGGAACTTATTTTATGGCCAGGTGAAAGTCAGATTCTAGGGTACGGAAACCGAAGGTTCACAATTGTACAACGACTACTTCCGACAGAGGTTCAATAACAGCCGGTGGCCAACATTATATATATCCTACTTCTGGTGCTCGTGATTGTTCAGCGACGTCCCGTAGAGCAGTAGTACGTTGCATCATCGATCTATGCGCGGAGGCGCTGACTAGATATTGCTGCCGAAAAAGCCAGGAGTGCAAACGCTAAAATGCCCATGGAAATTGCTGCCTTTGCTTTTGAGCAACGCGACGCTGATGCCAGTGACGCACAACTGTCCCCTGTCAGTTCATCAATAGACGCAATAAATGCAGCAGCTGCTGCACATGCTGCGAGTAAAGTATAGGCTAACACCTGCGTACAGATCATGCAACATTCCCACGATTAAAAGTTCGAAAAAGAAGTTCTTTTTGAGGTTTTCAGTCGCCAGAAGTGAGGAAAATAAAGATTAAACATTCCTGGATTTGTATAGTTTGGTTTTCATTGTGCAGCTATTAAAACTATAGAAGGATGAATAAAGATTTGTACTTTTTGTTTCTTTGGTTTATAGCTGCCAGATTTGGCGAAATCTTCCTAAAGATCACTTTTTTTACATCTTCATATGGATGATGCTAGTCACTTTGGCTACAAACAAAAATTCCAAAGAAAACAAACTGGAGCCTTGGAGCCAGTACTCAGAAATAATTTAGGCTCTACTAGCACATAATGCAGCTCAACTTTTGACATATATCCTCAGAGTGCATGATCATGGCGAGGGTCAACCAGCACCCCACATTGGTACCTCCACCTTTTTGAGTGAGGGCTCTTAGTGGCCATAGTAAGCCCCCAAAATGATAAATTTGAACTAAGAGACGAGTCTGTTTTAATCTGAGCATGCGATATTTGTAACAATCTACAAACAATTTCTGAGATTTTTTCCATGGTACCAACGGGGGTGCTTGTTCACTCAAGGCTGTGATCATCTGCAAACGGACATCGGAAATTATATATATAATCCATGGGGCTGAGCGGCTCACCTGGTCAAGGATACACGTAATATATGCGGCCAATGATCCGGTGCCGCCGAACTGAGAATTCCCAGATACGAGACAAATTATAACCCACACCAACACAGCAAGAGAGTAAACCAATGCGATGACATCCATAGATAGCAGAAACCTGCAAAGATAATTATATCGTCACACATGAGCAAGGATTACGAACACGCCAGTGACACGCCTATCATCAGCATCAGCCTGGCTGCTACTCACGAGGATGTTCGATCGAAAACTTCAGCACCAGCTACACAAGGAGCTCTTCGATGATTCCCTTGTGAGAAAATTGTCTAACTTTACCTCCAAGAAGAATATTAGACTAAAACGCAAGTAACAGGGAATTGTGCAACATTGGGAGTTTTGCAACATTCTCAGGGAGCCTCAAAGGGAAAGTTCAATTATGCCATCTAGAAGGGTAGTACTGTGAACCAATGTCAAAGGGCAAGTTAGTAAATTTTCCTTGGTTGGAAAGCATCAATTGGGGGAAACCAATGAAAATTCCCTTTGACATTGGTTCTAAGAGGGATTTCTAACAGGGATAACGAGTGAGACCTTTCCCACAGTGCACACAGGGAGCTATACCAAAACTCCTTGTGTAGAGTAGTACAACAATCGATGAGCAGATGGGAAACTGGATTCGATTCCACAAAAACATACACAAACAAAAGTTAGTTTTTTGTTGGGAGTGTGGAGATCATGAGTTTATTGAATCCTAGAATTACAGCTAGTGACAGCGTCCTTACTTACTTTAGCGAACTGAACTCGGTAAAACCGTCGATCGCCGCGGTCACGCTCAACGCAATGATCAAGAAAATGACCTGCAGCACCCGGGGAACCAGGAAGATGGAAACAAGCACACTGAAGCTGCTGACGGATCCGGTGTTGCGGCCTGCAGCTGAGTTCGACTTCCCCGTAGTGTATATGGAAGGTGGGTTATCCACCGGCACCGCGGTACGGGGCGAAGCGGCAGCAGCTGTTTCACGTTGCGCCTTATATTCAAGCGGCCGATCGTCGAAATACTCCGTGCCCCACGCGGATTGATTCGCCATAGTCTCAAGTACTCACGTCCGCCGCGACTCCTCTCACAAATCAATTCAAACCAACAGAACTATATTAGAGCTACTGGAAACTTGGATAGAAACCAACAAGATTTCCAGGAGAGAAACCTCGATTTTCCTGGAGAAACCAACAAGGTTTCTGCCAATCCCCGGTAGATAAAATTCATTCAACTAGTAAACAATCTGGCTAACAAGTCCGGGAACTCTTGTTCCAGGCCGGACTAGTGATCACAACTCATGTGTGAGGAAGACTGACGAACTCCGGGAACTCTTGTTCCAGGCCGGACTTAAGATCACAACTCATGTATGATGAAGACTGACGAACTCTGGGATGTACTGGAGCACCACAAATGTGTCGAAAACACGTCCGGGCCAGAAGCCATTTATCGACCCCACAGCTCTGAGTGCTTGAGACTTGAAACGCGCCGACTAAAGAGAGAGAGAGAGAGAGAGAGAGAGAGATCCCGCTGCAGCTGGATCAGGGAAAACCGTGTCCAGGAAGAGTTCCTGAAACTTCCAGCCAGAGTGAACCAGCACTCACCAGCGCGCCGCCGCTAGATGCCTGTTATGACTCAGATGTGGATGAATGTCAACTGAGTTCCTATCTGGTTTCACCTTGGTAACCCAACCTGTAAAAATTAGGTCCTATGTCTACGCGCTTTACCGATAGTTTGCTCGCGCTTTACCGCGCTTTACCGATAGTTTGCTCGCGCTTTACCGCGCTTTACCGATAGTTTGCTCGCGCTTTACCGCGCTTTACCGATAGTTTGCTCGCGCTTTACCGCGCTTTACCGATAGTTTGCTAGCGCTTTACCGCGCTTTACCGATAGTTTGCTCGCGCTTTACCGATAGTTTGGTCTTTCAGAAGTTGCCGCCGTTTCAGGGCCCGACTGTTTTGATGCTCGAAGTCGGTGGGCCCCGGACTGAGGAATAAGAACAAGATCAAGCAGAAACAGAAGACCTGAATTTGTAACAGCAGCAACCCTTCGAGGAAGAGGTGAGAGAATTGAAGCTGAGTTCCCCCATAGTGGATCCTTAAGTCGCTTCTTTCAGATCCCCCAATTGTGCAGTTTCCTTAGAGATTTTTGCATGGTTGTAGCATGGCAGCCCTTATCGACCTCATTCAAACTAGGTAAGTCGGTAGGTAGGTTAAGAACCCTTACAGTTTATGGTTTAAGACTTAGGGCTTCGTTAGTTAGTGTGCATAGGCATGGCACACCTTGTAGTTTCATCAACATCGAGGAGTATCACAACAAGATTTTAATATCGTGATGACTTGTATAGACCATCATGAGATATCTTGCTTTTTCATTTTCTGATTCCCATCACATTTACTTTGCCTCATCCAGTCTTTTTAGTTGCACCTAGTTGGTCTTCACATTTCACACCTTTTTTACTTCATCAACCATAGTCTATTCCTTAATCCATTGTACCTACACTAGGGGCCTATCCACCCCATAAGCAACATATGCGCATTCCTTCTCCTAGTTGTGGTCACTTATACATAGCAGGAGCAAGTTTAATACATCACCAAACATCATGCACTGTACACAAGTAGTCATCAGCTTATTGGGGTGCTAATGTTTTTGGCATTACCATCTTTTCCTCAACTTGGACATGGATTGCATCATTAAATATCATCAATATTTTCCATTTTTGTTTATCACACCCTTGTTCATACCATCATATTCCATATGCTCTTAGTGTCGAGCTTCAACGTGTTTTGCACATCCCTTTAGTTTGGTTGGCTATTGATCCATTCAACATAATAGTTTAACATGCATGTTTGTTAAACCCTAAACCATTCTTAACGTTTGTTTTTCACACCTTTTTACGTAAATACATAGCAAGGGACTAGGAGATATTACAAGAGAAACATATGATTAGAGCACATGCATTGGCTTCCCAAAGATCTTTAGAGATCGGATTGGATCTTATTCCACCTCCATTAGCATGATTACATTATGCATGGGCACTTGCTCATGTAGGGGAGTATGCTCAAGCAATGCATGCTTTGGCCCCCAGCACTCCTATGGCCCCATTAACTCAGACCATTGTGGCCCTTCACCATCTTCATTCATCTGTTAAATTTGACTTCCCCCCTATTGTCGATGATTTTCATCCAAAAATAGATCTTGCTTTGGATAGAAAAACACTTATTTATACTTTAACACATTCACCATGTCTTTCATCCAACAATCCTTTAATATTGGTGTGTATGAACTTTTGCAAGATTATTTTGTCCTTGATGACTTATTAGTGATTTTGATCTTATTTTTGAAATATGTGAGCACATCACTCCTGGTCATGTTCCTCCATTAGTATCACACTTGCTTATTACATCACGACCATTGGCTTTGGAAAAACAAATCAAAGGTGTTCAACCCCTTGTGATTGGAGAGATGATTTATTGATTAATCCCTTGCACATTGGTTATTCAATTTAAAAGTACATTTGTAGAGCATTTTAGTCAATACCAATTTGGTGTGGCAACACTAGGCGGGTGTGAGACAATGGTTCATGGGATTAAAATTATGTTACATCTACATCCATAGTGGATGGTATAACAAGTGGATGTTTGAAATGTGTTTAATTTAGTATTTTAAACAACAATTTTTAAAATATTGTAGTCTTGTATTTGTAATTTGGATCAATTTTTTCCACTTGCTCATCGATTTTATGCATGCCCATTTCCACTATATTCTTGGAAACTTTTTAACATGGGGATTTCACAGTCATTTCATTTAAATTTGGTACACAACATGGGGATCCTTTGGGAGGAATGTTGCTTACATTAATTTTTTTCATGTTTTTTGTCCTATTATAGTAGCCCACCCCACTTGTGGCTTTTTCTCATTGGCAAATGACACGTGCATAGTTCATATAGCCTCAGATGTGGCACCTATTTTTTTGTGATTACAAGAAGAATTTACAACATTACTACTTTCAATGCAGCTGACGAATGTGTAGCCTTATTTCCATAGGGGTCAAACTAGTCTATATCACTTCTTCCAAGTTTTCTCACACTTAAATCCAGTTTTTGTATTTTAGCTGCTCTAGTGGGTTCTTTGCCATTTGTGGAATCATTCATATTAAAAGCATTCCAAGAAAACCTTTGCATGATTGTTAGCCTTCCTATGCTTGTAGATTTTCAAGCAATTTTTGCAATGATTTTATTTTGTTATGCCTAGTGATCGGGCTACCTATAACATATTGTATTTCCATCACCAAATAACTTGTAGCATTACACCAAGGTTGATGCTCATACCATAGCTATGTTGGAGAAATTATTAAAGATTCATGATCCTTTAGCACCACAATGGGCCATTTGGCTTGTCATTAGGTCATTTTTCCTACTTCTTCAAAGGGGTAAAGCCTTCCTTTAGTGGTTTGATGTGTTGCCCCCACCTTCTTAAAATGTTGGACTTTGATCACTTTTGCATTGATCTCTTGTTTCCAACAAGATGATCACCCCATTCTTCTTGATGCAATGGCACATGTAAAGACCGGTACTTATTTCTTTTAAATAACACTAGGGGATACATGTGTGATGTTACCTAAGGTCATTTGATCACATGTCTTGCATTTCAAGAGTCTAATGGTGCAATTTTATCTTCAAATGTACTCTTCTTTAATGGACCAATTCCAGAAGTAAAAAAAATGTTTTTAAAAATGTTGTGCAAACACATCTCCACTCTTGTGCTAGTCCAACAATAGGGGCTTAGTTATTAACTCATTTTAGCACCCTTTCATTTCATTTGTCCCTAACCCATTTCCTTATAATGTTACCTATTTTTCTCAATATACCACATCCTATGATTGCACATCATTCATGATGTCAGTGTGGTCATACCATTGATGATTTGGGTATCCATTTGTTACATTACCCACGTGGGAATGATTGCATTGTAACCCATGATACTTTTCAAAATACCATTGTAGCTATCGTGTTGGAGAATGGAGTTCAGATACAGAGATAGGTTTCCCACCTTTTCCCTATCATACACAGAGACAAGTGGATATTATCATCACTAGAAATGATTTTCATACCTTGGCAAACATTGTTATTGCCAATCTAACTTATATAGATTTGGTGCAACATGCTTCGACGATGATAGTGCATGCAGCAACAGTTGAAATCAAAACAAAGCACGATTTTATATAAAGCAAATTGATTTCATTCCCCTTGCCATAGAGACCTATAGTTGTCTCTATCCTTGTTTCCATTCATTTTTTATTTCTTGTGTACATGCTAATATAGTTCACCATCACCAATATTCCATGGTACCTTCGATGTTTATATCTGATTATATGCAACGAATGTTAATAACCCTCCAACATGTGCAAGCCATCGTGATTCTTCAATGGGCTACCACACTTAGTCATAGTTATTCATCTTTTTCCACACATACTAGTTAGTGCACCTCCATCACTACTTGATTTGTGGCAAAGGATGCCTTTTTAACATTAGGTCTTTTACTTCTTTACTATTGTTTTGATTGTTTTGGATTTCCTTTCGTGTGTTTACATTTTCTTCAACATGCCTTGCATTTTTTTGTTCATGGATTTCAATCCTTGTTTATATATATATACAAAGGTTCCGTTCATACTGGTGTTGGCTAGTTATTGTTTTGTTTTAATAATCAAAAAAAATTTAATTAAAAAGTTGGGATCACACAAGTTATCAATATCAATATCAAAAAGGGGTGTTGGGTAGGTTATCAAATTACCAATTGCTTATAATTGATTATAGGGCATTTTAATAAAAATTAAAAAATTTCTTTTTTTGTGTTTTTTAATTTTTCTGTCTTAATAGTTAAAGATTGATAATCTACCTAGATAATAATCAGGTCATCCAAGTTATAGATCTTGAAAATTCAAGACCAAGTGATTATGAATTTATTTGGTTATCAAAAAATCAAGAACCAACTAAAAGGTTATTAATAATTGACTTCTAATTAGGTTGACAACCAGGTCAAAATTCAATAACCGGTCAACACTAGTTCATACTTTATTGATAGGTCGGTGTTTAATACCTTCCCACTAGCAACTGAGCTAACCAACAGTTAGTTATGGAACTGGAACCTAACCCAAAATTGTTTCCTGACCACTTACCCATCCATTCTTCATGGTGCACTGGGGAGTGCTAGTTCTCTCTGACCGAAACTTCCTCGGTTTTTGTACTATAGTCTTGCAGAGATTATTGGTCATGAAAATTGGACAATGCTCTGCACCACCTTGTGCAGGCCGTCATCTTATATATTAAAGCAAACATGGTGGTGTCTGTCTGTCTGTGGTGACAAACAGGGCAGGGCAGGGGCAGGGCAGCCAGGGCAGCCACTGCGGGGGGCCGGGCGAGGTGCCATTTCTATTAAAGAAATCCTTGGGGAAAACCGGGGGACCTGCATCTAATCAAACAAAAATACAATTTTTTTAAAAACTTATTTTCATTATAGAACATATTTAAAAAACTAGAATCTTTTTGAAAAAGAAAATAGAAACAAAATAAATAAATACATAAATACATAAAAATAGAAAAAAATAAAGATAGAAACAAAATAAGAATAGAAAAAATAAAAACATGAAACAAACGTAAACCAAAAAAAAAGTAAAAACGCAAAAACTATAAAAAAGGAATGGAAATAAATGAAACAAGGAAAGGGAAATACAAAAAAAATAAAATTTAAAAGAAAAAAAACTCCAAAAATGAAGAAACCAAATAAAGAGTAAAAAATAAGAAAAACTAAAACTTATAAATATTGAAGAAAAACCCTACTTGAAAAAGAATGAGGTGTGTCTTCTTTTTCCAAACTTCAAACTTGCATCCAAATAAAAATGTATATAAAAGTGAAAAAGAAACACTTTATTTTTATTATACAAAATAATAATAAAAATTAAAAACACATAAAAATTAAAAAAGTTAAAAGTTTCTAAAAAAAACTAAAACATGAACCAAGTTTAAAGAAACCGGGGGACTTCACAGTGGCCGAAGCTCACGGGTACCCACTAGTTTTGGTAAAGCTTGTGGCCTCATGCTTTACCTACTGCCTAAGCCCCTCATTTTGGCCTTGGGTGAACTACCACCTACATTAACCATGATAAAAACCTTGTAAAAATTGGTGTTGGAAGGTTATTGATTTTTTTCTCATAGCCAAGTAGGCTATTTGTTCAAAAAAATTGGGTGTTGATTAGTTTATGAATATCGGTATAATAAAATTGGGTGCCAATGAGTTATCAATATTTTAAATTAATAACTATCTATTACGCATAAGGGTAGGTTATCAAATAATCATTTGATAACTACCAAGTATCTTGCCAATTATTAGCTAGTTATGTAATGGGTTTATAATTTTATTTTTTTGGCATTTTTCTAATATCATAAATATATTTAACATTTTAGGCTTGATAACCTACTTGAATGATAACCATGTCATCTATGTACTTTATCAAAATACAATATCAAATGATTAGGTTATTGACTGATTATTAAAAAAATCAATAACCAATTAGTAGGTTATAAATACCCTGGATGATAACTGAGTTCACAACGAAGTCAAAACTCAATAATTGGCCAACATTGATTAAAACTCCAAATTTTATTTAAATTGCTTTTAAATGTTGCAGATATCACAGGTTTAGACTAAATCTGGACTTTTGACGCCAAATCTAACATTTCTTGGATTTAATATGGCTACAAAGAGTAGCTCCAGTGGTTTCACTGAAAAGTACTTGCTATCACCAAATATAACATTTGTTTTAAACACAAGTGTTTTGTCCCTCCTTCACCTATAAACATATTATAATTTACACTCAATTTTCTTTAGTTGAAAATAAAAACAACACATGGACCCATGGTGTGGCCAGCCAATGACCAGCAGTCAACTTTAAAAATCCATGCGATCCCGCACAATTTTGGCACAGAAATTTTATTTTCACATGGCAGGGAGAGGGCTCATGCACAAAAGGGCATTGGCCGGTCATTTCAGCATCCGGCAGGACCTGCTGCTCCAAGGGCGTGCAGCCGCACCTTTAAGCTCTGAAGGTCTAACTCAAGTTGACTTCATGTCAGCTGGCAGTTCTACCATTCAGTTTAGCTAGAAGCCTAGCTGCACCTTCAGCCTAGACTTTAATCCTAATGGAAAAGAACCCTACTAGGCTAAGCACCTTGAAAATTTCGAATGGAAAGCAACTGGACCAGTCAAAGCTGAAGTTGCAGATGCGCAATACAAAAAGGGTCTGGCTAACGCAACACACCTCGATGATAGAAAAACACACCTCTTAACCCGATCTGCCTAGGTTGTGAGGAAAACAGGGTCCCTCAGTGTAATGGGTTAACTCTTGGGTGGGTTGTGAGAACTGTCAGTGAGAGGAAAAATCACTCAGGGTATCGGTATCACTCAGTGTAATAATGGGTATCACTCAGTGTATTGGGTATCCTCTTGGGTGTGTCCGTAATGGGTATCACTCAGTGTAATGGGTATCCTCTTGGGTGTGTCCGGGTTTAGGGTTTCTGCACTAAATTGTGTGTGTCCGTCCATCTGTCCGTCCGTCCGTCCAATATCCTATTGGCTAGAAGATTGTCCAACGTGTGATTGGACGGAAGGGTGGAAGGGAGGTGAGTTCTCTCTCTCACTCATAAATGGGTATCACTCAGTGTTTATGAGTGAGAGAGAGAACTCACCTCCCTTCCGCCCTTCTGTCCAATCACACGTCGGACAATCTTCTAGCCAATAGGATATTGGACGGACAGATGGACACACACAATTTAGTGCAGAAACCCTAAACCCTAAACCCGGACACACCCAAGAGAATACCCTGACATTGAGGGATACCCTGACACTGAGTGATACCCATTACACTGAGTGATACCGATACCCTGAGTGATTTTTCCTCTCACTGACAGTTCTCACAACCCACCCAAGAGTTAACCCATTACACTGAGGGACCCTGTTTTCCTCACAACCTAGGCAGATCGGGTTAAGAGGTGTGTTTTTCTATCATCGAGGTGTGTTGCGTTAGCCAGACCCTACAAAAATGCCCTGAGAGGGAAGAAGATGAAGGTACCAGCCAAGGTGCCAGTTCAAGACGCTGGCCATTATTTTGAGAATGCCGACACTCTTACGCTTCACCCTACACCAGATCTCCCCTGCCCACCAATTGCTGTCGGTCTCAAGTTATAATAATATAAATATAGAGTTTTAAAAGACTAAATTAAGTTATCAGCTTTGAAATTTGACATTTGGTAACCCAAATATAGAAATTCTAAAGGACACGACAACCCCAACCCCCATTTTCATTTGGTTGTTTGTAAACAAGGCTCTCATAGTATTCAATTGACATTTTAAGTACAGACACGCTGAATATTAATGCCTGGCAACAAAAAGTCAAGGTACCAGGCTGGTTTAGCCTGACAGTTCACAAGAAATAGCTCATGGAGTCATGGCTCTGCCCTTTCATGGCAAGTTCAAGAGAAATCATGAAATTATGTCAGTTGCAACATGCAACATGGTCAAGTAATTTGCCTTGAAAATGAAATTTATAAAAAGTATGCAACTTGGAGAAATATGACTACCATAGTAACAGTGTGTTTTATTCAAATTCGTGAAGTATGTGGGTTGGCGGTCATGCCCATAAGTTATTGTAACATGCAACATGGTTAAGTAATTTCCCTGGAAAATGAAATTTATAAAAAGTATGCAGCTTAGAGAATATGACTACCATAGTACCAGTGTTTTTTTATTCAAATTCGTGAAGTAGGTGGGCTGGGTGCCCAAAATAACTTAGCTAAATTTGACTAGAAGTCATAGGGGCAAGCCCAAAACATCAGGATTCCTCCTATTACTTGGCAAGTTGTTGGAAGCTATCCTCTGAATATGGCCAGCTTACACACCCTTTTGTCATAATGTGGCACCCTTGACATTTCTAAATATAATATACTTTGTGCCAAGGTAGTCCAACTCTCATGTCAACTCTGGCTTGACATCACCCCCTTGATTCCAAGTTCAAATAAAACTTTCCTAGTAAAGTCCTAAAATGTGACTGAAATTGTTATAATGGGTCCAAACAAATAAAAGGAAGTACGATTTTGGGTATCAAACTCTGCCAAGATCAAAGTCAATATGATTCATATTGGACATTCATATTGGTTGGCCGTTTGGCCAGGCTGAACCAGAACATACATTGGCATTTGGTACCTTTGCGTCTTGCGATAAGGCCTCTTCAGAGCGTCTTCAGAGCTAATAATTGAGGGACAAAGTGTAGTCTGTGCTGTTGTCCCAAGCTAATTACCCAACTAATTTTTTCTTCCAAAATCATTTTTTAATTTAATTGATTGTTTTAACCAGAAATTTTACTCAAATTTTAATATCTCCTGCACCTCAAGTTAAAAGTTTTCCAAATCACCTTCATTAAATCTTATTCATCATGGCTTTCCAACAGTATCAAGAGTGTGCCCAAATTCTGCTATATATTTATTTTTTTATTTTATTTCAAATGAATTTTCAATGAAAATTTGCTAAACATTCAATAACTTCTCCACCAAAAGCTTGAAACATTATAAAACCAACTCAATGCACCCTACTCTCATAAGGGCTTTCCAACACTACCAAGAACATAACAAGAAGTGTCATGGGTTGGGAAATTTCAATGTTACACACAACAAAACAAGACAATCTAGAAAAGTCCCATTCCTCAAGACCTTATAAAGCTCTAATACTATTGCAACTCTACTAGGAATAGACCAATATGAATAAAAACTATTGCAAGGGGCTAGAACAACTCTACAATAGTTCATATAAACATTGTGGAACACAATTCTACACTACAATAATGCATGAAATAGAGTAAACTAAGAAACTTGAAAAAACAAACAAGACATAATCCAAACATGATTATTGCATCAATAACTAACAAACAATAAAAATTTGATTTTAAACTTTTAAAATATAGATATTGGAATACATTGAAAATAACATTTTGTAAAAGCAATTCCATTTGAAAAGAATTATTATATTTTTAATGTGAGATACACAAAACTAAGCGTTAGTTACACTTGCTTGTGTACATTAATGTGATTACACACATAACTTAAGGTAGAAACCAAATACAAATGTCTTTTAGGCTACTACAATAATCATTTCCTCTTAATTACTATCATTAGAAGAAAAAAATTTGCATCTTGTCTTATGCATGTGGTATGCAACTAAAAAATGTTACATGTGACACGTGTATTTGCATAAAACAAGTCAAAAAAGATAATTTTTCTACTAATGTATATGTTGAAAACTAGTAGTTCTACCTCACACTCTTCACACACATACACACACATACCTTTTTTCAAATCTCCCCATGCCTTAAAGGGGATAACTCCCATTTATCATAGTAAGTGGTAATTTCTTTTATGAAATAGTATTTATTCTCCTCCTACCCTTATCCCCCTAGTTTACCACAATAGTCCCTCCTATAACTACTTGGAAGTAGGTAACAAAATTCATTTTTATTTTACTTGGGTGAACTTATACTCACCAAGCTATTTAAATAATTACATTACAAAAATAGTAATTATATTTTTTCTTTAACACAAACAAACTACCTTCTTTCATAGATAGATGAGATATTTATAATGTTTTCAAAAAATCCAAAACAATAGAAGATTTTTATTGATGTTGAGTGTGGAAGACCATGGACTCGATAGCCCAAAAATTAAAACTTGAAGACAATTGTCAAGTAAAAACTCTCAAAGATTACAAAGAAGAAAGTAGTTTTCAGTGAATGCCATGTGGAATTTAACCTTACCTTCCAACAAAAAAATTAAAAATATGTAGGGGGTTTGCATGCTACGATGTACACAAAAAACTATCACAATTTAATAATGTTCAATATTTATCCAAATTTCGTTCATCATGGTGGAAAATTTGGAAATTAATTTTCCATGAAATTTTGTAATAAATGATGGTTTATGTCCCAATCTAACATTATGTTGTGAAATCAATGCACATATAAATTATACAATAATGTAACAAAATATTATTTTGATTTGCGAAGCTTTGAAACATCTTTATAATTCCAACAAAAGGACTAAGAAATACTACATTTAATGATCATTTGTCCATGAAATTTTAGACATACAAAAAAGAAACCTTAAAAAACAATCTTCCCCATCAAATTTTTCAATTTTTTTGATTTTAAAATGTTCATTAGTACATTATGGTATGGTAATGTTTATGTTTATGATATTTTAAGGTTGAAAAATGTTCTTCCATTGATGATTTATTTGGACTAAATGCTTTTTTAATCATTTCAAAAAAATAAGATGAAGTTTTGGATTTTTTTAAATGAAAAATTGCTATCAAATAAGGGTTTTTTTCAAAATTATTAAATTTGGTGTACATTTACACAAATGCACAATTATGACTCAATTTCATATTCATAATTCTTGTGAGTTCTTTGAATTTGAGGCCCAAATCATTTATGTGTAATCTTACATGTTGCTACTTTTGATATTATATGTAGTTCTATTTTTCAATTAATACACCATAACATGCAAACACTCCACAATAGAAATAAAATTAAACTATTTAAACTTTGGAAAATTGGTGGTCCAATAAACCACAAGTTAGTGCCAACATGGATGGCTACATACTACCTTTCATGTGGTGAGCACTTCCACCAAATTGCCTACAAATTACTCCTACCCTCTTACAATCACTACCTTCCAACAAGCTTTTGGTATATTCCAAAAACCAATTCTATATATAACAAAATTAAATAAATAAACTTAAATGAAACTTTAGTATTCTACATCAAACTATAGTATATGCAACTACTATCATATTAAAGAATAAATAAGGCAAAAATAATGGAAAAAAATACTACCACATGATACACACAAATTCTACAATCTCTACACACTATTTGCATTACTCTTCTTCATACAACATTGTTCTCTTGCATTCCTCCAAAGTTCCATACAAGGAAGATAGGGAGTATTCCAAATCCCCCTTTCACAATACCACACAAGGTCCACACTTCTCCCACCAAAATAGGCTCCTTGTCTTAATCCATTCACAAATCCCTCCTAGTGATTAGCAAGATTTCACAAACCCATTCACCCACCTTTTAATTTTAATTTGAACCAATGTTGAATGGGTATTTCATTTTTTTGATAAGAAATGGTTATATATATATTTAAAGTTTTTATAGTCAAAGAATAATTTGTGTTGTGGGTTTCTAAATAACTAATGAATTTCTTGAAAGAATTAGAAAATAATCATTATGTATGGGAGCTTATGTCATTTAAACTATTTGTGTGGATATAAGAGTGAATAGTCACCTTGAAAATTAATGGAGGTTTAAACAATTAAATGCTACTTATTCAAACTTGCTTTAAATAAATATAAGACCACCAATTAGAAGTTAAACTAAAAGTTTTGACCTCATCTTAGGTTAATCTACTAGTGATTAGGATTTAGATTATATCTAATAGGGTTGTGGTTTGAAATTACCATGTAATTGTTGCCAAATTTCCTATTCACATCCTATAAAAGGACAATAAGCTCTCACTTTCACATTCTTATTTTCTTTTCAATTTCTAATTACAAGTTTGTTTCTCTTGCTTTGCATTGCTCTTGTTCCTTTGTGTTGTTTTAGTTATTTTTGTGTTTTGTTATTGTTTTTTGTCTTGCTTTTATGCCTTCAACTACTACTTTTAATACTTAACATTTGTCACCTTATTCATGTGCTCTTGGCTAGTGATTATTGACATTCAATGATTCTCACATGGGTCATTAAGCTTTTGGATGTTACTTTCGATGATTGGCATATTTCACCTTGCTATTATGGTTTTGTGTTTTTTAGCTTGCTCATGTGCTCTTAGTGGCTATTCATCAATAGTGTTCAACATTTATTGCTATACTACTTCTACTTTCAATTGTTATCTTTTACTACTCAGAACTTTGCTCATTTGCTACATAACCCCAAGGTTATGTTTCTGATTTGAAAAGCAAGTTGTGAATGAACACATTAATTATTGACATGTTTGCACAAGAATACAATGTTATATATTTATTATCATTACCACTTGTGTTAACTTCATGTAAAAATTGGACAATTGTAAGGTTCCTCATCACATAATCATTGGTTTCTTTTCAAAGAATAAGATACATTGAAGTGTATTATAATCAAGATTGCAAAATTCCTTATATTGGCATAATACCATTTCACAAACAAGGTCATTTTTTACATGAAAAATTCAATCTAAACACATTTGGATAAATCCATGGTATGGTGTACACAATTTTAGGCAAAGCGGAACTACATATAATATCAAAAGAAACAACAAACAAAATTCCATTGACCTTGAATTCTTTTTTTAAATCATGTATAATTGATTTGTGTTTCAAAAATAAAATAAAATATTAAAAAACCATGAGTACATGCAATTGATTCATAATTGTGCCTCTATGTAAATGCACACCAATCATTTTATAAAGGTTACTGAAAAAAAATCTATTTAAAGCAATGTACAATTTTGTATCAATTTTAAAACTTCATTTTATTTTTGTAGAAAGATAAAAACAATATTTAACCCAAGCTCAATGAAGAAAATATTTATAACCTAAAAGGATTGTCATTATCAACATTGTCATAATATAATCATGTATAAACAAATATTTTATTATCATCTAATTTGAACTCCAAAGTTTTAAAACAAATTGGAAGTTTTAATGGAGAAGATTATTTCTTATGCTTATTTTTTTATACATGAAAAAATTTATGGAAAATTTCCCACTAACATTAGTATTTTTTATTTTATTTCTACAATTGTAGTGTCACATCAAATATATTGCAAACTAAAATAATTCTCCATTTCATAATTGAATTGTTCATTTGAACATGGATTCCACAACATAATGATATATGGGGCTATAAACCATCATCTGATGCAAATTTTCATCACAAATATTTTCCAAATGTCCATCACAATGCATCAAATTTAACCAAGTACTAAAATCTACCACCTTGTGATAATTTATTTTGCACATTTGAATATGCATTCACCCATTTGGGAAAATTTTGTCCATGAATGTCACTTATGTGCCACTTGAACATTTAAAAACCTATGTAGGTTGCAAAGTCAATACACGGAACCATGGCATGCGAAGGACACAATCCTTCATGCAATCATTGGTGAGGAAAATTTCAATAGTCTAAACCTGGGTTTTTATCATTAGTTAAATTAATACCGCATTGACCAAAAATTCAAAGTTCGATTAGGGTAACTTTGGTGAAAATTCTGTCTTTTTACTTCTTTGATTGTTTAGGGGGTCAATTGTAATACGAGGTTTTCATTAGATGTTTCCACATGTGCATCTCTTGTAATTTATGTCTAATTCACCTTTTCATTGTAAATACATATGCAAATGTTTCAAGGTGTTTCTATGCATCTACATGATTGGGTGTAGTTGCACTAACATGTACCATTAGCAATCATAACCATTGCTTAATTTTGTGTATTTCAAATTGTAAAAAAAGAAAGAACTACAAATGGACTTGTTTTTGTACAATGTTATTTACAATATATTGATATCCATATCCAAAAAATTACAATCAATCTAGAATGAATAAAAAAACACCAAGACATTTTTTATGTTATATAACCAAATCTATTAAATCATAGTTATGACATTCTTGGTGCGGGAATGTTATGGAAGCCCAAAAAAGCACGAAAATTCGTTAAAATTCGTTAAAATTCGTGCCGAAGAATGTTTTGACAAGGTGCTAAATGAAGAATTTTAAAGAATTTTAATGTGCAAAATGAAGAATGTCATTACTAGGTATTAAATAGTATAAAATAGTAAAAACACATACCACACAATTTTATTTTTTTGAATGACTTTTTTTGGAATTTAAAAAAAATAAACCTTAACATAATAGTAATTAACAAAACTTTGAAAAAATTTCTTAAAAATTAAATTGTGTATTGAGAACACTTCAAAAATATTCTTCAAAGAACATTGAAAAAACATAAGTCTCTTAGGAGGTAGGTGTGGCTCCTATTAGTTGGACCTTATTAGATTACTAAGTTGTATTATGTCAAATTTTCACTTTGCTTATTCTAATCACTTATCAAATTGGTTAGCAAAAATGGCACAAGTTTGTGAGGTCAAAGGAGATATCAAAACTTAGGAGAAGTTAGATTACAAGCTCCAAACCAAAGAGTTTTTTGCAATCGTCAAAGGATTGCGTAATAGGGGCTTGAACCCCAAAAGATAGATCATAAGAGCACATGTGACCAATGTAGACATCATGGAGGTGTTTGGAAAGTCCAAGATTCTCAAAACCACAAATCCAAATTTGATTCCAAACATAAAGTTGAAGTTATCGTGTATGTACTGGTAGTATTATGGCCATTGCAATGTAAACCAACAATGAGTTTTATTTGTTGTTTGTCAAAGTTTACATTGCTTAGAAGAAGGGTTTAAAAGTAAATGGGGTAAAGGTAACTATTTCTACCACTAGAAAGAAGTTCAAGAGAAAAGAGATAGCAAAGTGAAAACTTGCTCATGAGGTTGAATCTTGGAGTCACAATGGGAGTGGCATGGAGGGTTGGCCTTTTTGGGAGATGATGATGTCACCATTCAAGGCCAAAAGATTGCAAAGGAAAAGCCTCACATTGTAAAAACAATTGTTGGCAATGTTTTTTAATAGTGTCATTATGTTAGTCACACATGTTGCAATAGTTGACATTCAACAGCTACATGATGTTTTCAATGAAATTTTGTGCAAGTCAAAACAAAAGGTCAAGCACTTGGAGTAGAAGACAAAACATGAAATGAAATTGGTAGAATTGTGTGTTTTTTAGCAAATCAATGAAATTTACTTCCAAAAGCCCATGAAGGAAAAACAAGGATGAAGAAGAAGGTGCAATCACAATCAAATGAACCAATGGTGACAAAGGACTCAACCACAAATGGGCCTTTTGTGGACATTTGACTTTTTCATAGCAAAGATTTTTTTAAATATATTTTTTGCAACGTCATGTTTTAAAATATTAATAATTCCCCTAGTAAATTACATGATTTGTGTTGATTTTTTTTGAATGTATATAACACCTACTTTAAGCTTTAGTTTTTATATCATAAACCACATTTTTGTTCATATGTCATACACATTATGACCCATTTATATTTAGCAAATGATTCTTGAATTTTGAAATTTTTGATATATTTTGAGTTTGTAAAAACTTCAGGTACCACAAATGTTAAATTATGAGTGCTTTTGATATGTGGATGGTAGATTATCATCATTTCAATTTTTTTCTTATCAAATTTTCTTTATTAAATACTCATTAGCCTATTGCTTTATAAAATTGATTTTTTGGTGTTAAAGTTCAAAAGTCCTTTATTAAAACCAAAACTCATTTTATTATATTAAATGACTTCTTAAAAATTCTTCAACACTTGTATAAATCATTTAGCACAAATTTCCTTGAACAACATGATGTTAAAGAGACATTCCATAAATATGTTTGACAAAATTGATAGTCTTACAATCATTTAACATGGTTTTTGGTTCGTTTGACTACAATTGCACCTAAGAGGTTCATGGCCTTCTATAACTTCTTCATGCAATCAAAGATGTAGCATGGCAACTTGTCCTTTGATGATTGATTTGCATTATGGTTTAAGGTTCCAAATCATGCATCATAATGCATGCACTCAAGGGTGTAGTATTTTAGTTTATTCATTGAAGATCAATTTGTGTAACAATTTATGATTCCAAATTGTGCATCATCATGTGTGTGATGCTTACAAGGTTCATATTCTTCATATGATTTTTGTGAATTATTTATGTTTACCTAAATTATTCATCATGTGGATTTTGTACGTCGAAGGCACTAACAACCTTGACAAACCTTTGAAGGATGTTATTATGCATCACTTGAAAAAAATGGTTTTTTATGATTGGCCCATGCAACTATGTTTTAGTTGCTTATGTCATATGCAACTAAAAATCTTTTAGTTGTTTTGCACAAGTTAAATGTTTCCTTAATTGCAAATGACAGATGAGTCAAAATCAACATATACAATTTCAATTGTACGCAAAATGTATGGTCTATGTGACTAACATGCAACTAAATTGGTTAGGCCTTACATTATGCCATGTGTACAATTAACAATGAATGTCAATATGATACATGGCATGTTTATTAGCCTAGGGAAACCTAACTTAAACTAGTGAGGTGTAGTCTTAAAAAAATTAAAGGGGGACATGTGGCAATTTGTAGGTTAATTTCTTGATCAAATGACAAGGTGACCCATGGCATCTTGTAGGTTAATATTTTATTGAATTACAAGGAAATAAGTGGCAATTCATAGGTAACCTAGGGAAGCCTAGAATACTTAGGCCTAGTCCACATAAGTATGTTAGTAAATTGGCCTATTTATTTATCTACCTAACCTAGGTCTAGGCTTGGTAGATTGTTAAGTATGCTTAGGCTAGGAAATAAGTTAGGTTTTGAAATCCTATTTTATTTCAAGTTTAGCCTTCAAAGGTCAACCTTATTTGATTGGTTCATCCCAGATGGCATTTGATTTTCATGTTTTGCCTATATTCTCAATGTTCTAGTGCGCTTATTTATATAGTTTTCAAACTAGAAAGTAAACACAAAAGATATGGGATAAGTTGATAGTTGCAATCTAGTTGCAACCTAGTTGCATGTATTAACAATTATTTATTAACTTAACCATGTTAAGTTAAACTAGGTTAAGTTAGGTACCTAGGTTAGATTTAGTTCAGTTTACCTCCTAAATATGTCCATTATTATAAGTTATAAAAGTTAATATATAATTACATTATATTATTATTAATGTAGCTAATAATTAGTTGCTAGCCTAGCTAGTTATTTTATCATTATTTTTTTTCTTAGTATTTCATTTGTTATAACTCTTGTTACCACTTTCCAAAATTCAAATAAGTTTTTCAATTATAAATATTAATTTCCATATTCAATTAAAAATTATCAAAACTGAAATATCAATTTTCATATTCAAACAATAATTTCAAAATTGAAATATCAATGTTAGATTCAGATAAAATTCAAATCACAAATATCAATTTTGAAATTGAGATAACAATTTGGAGATTATAATAATTTTCTAATTCACATAATATTTTCATAATTCAAATATTAATTTCCAAATTCAAAATATCAATTTCTATATTCAATAACTGAACATGATACATATATATACATAATTAATATATACAAATATAAATTTATTATATGGGTAATATATCCTAACTACAATTTTAATAAATACATAATAATATACCCATAGAAACCTTTAGGGGTGCAATTAACTTGGTGACTATTGTGATAAATGGGAAATATTAACATATTCACGAGGGTGCATTCATACTAACATGTACCAAAAGCAGTCGTAACCATTGCTTCATTTGTTGAATTTTGAATTGTAGAAAAATAATAATAATAAATCAAATATCTTTATATAAAATGTTATTGTGAATACATTATATACATATCATAAAAATTTGGAATCAATCTAAAATATGTATGCTTAATGACTTTTAACCTCTTGTAACAACTATTTAAATTTTGCATAAAAGTAATTTACAAATAGTTTTGACATTAAAAGCTCAATTTGAAAATATTTTTAAATGACATATCTTTGGATTTTGTTATATACACCTTAACATAATATTATTAAGAAATGTTTTTGAAAAGATGTATTAAAATAATTCTAAGAATAAAATAGTGGTTTAAAGGGGCACATGTGACTCGTAATAGTATGGTTGGACCCATGGTGCTCAGTAATGTACATAGTAGGTAGGTAGATACGTATTTAGTAGGTAGGTAGGTGCATACATACAATGTTGTAAAAACTAGAAAGACATAATGAAAAATCAACCTATTGAAAATATGAAATAGGTCATAATTGCAACTTAGTTGAAAGGAAGACCAAAATCCATCCAAATTTGAAAAGTAGGTGCATAGGAAACCATTTGTAGTCATAGGCGACATTTAATCGCACATAATCACACATGGAGTGGTTGTAAATGACATGATTTCTAGTAATGCATGAAATGTGAAGGTATTAATTGAAAAACTTCCAACCTTGGAGGAAAAAAAAAAGTATTTCAAACATTATTGGAAGACAATTGTCAAAGTGCCATGTAGGGTGAAAATGATTTACAAGCTACATAGATATGTGGAAAGTCAATTCTAACATTGTTTGTACAACAAAAGGGCTTGCACTTCTAGAGCAAGAAATCCAAGTTGTTGACCAATAGTTGGGAGAAATGCAACAAGGGGGAAGATTCTCCTATTTTATAGGTGTTTAAAATCGTTTCATAAGCATCTACCCATTTTGTTAATCAATCTATTGCTTTGATGTCAACCAAGTGGGCCATTTCTTCAACATCTAATTGTTATATGGTTATTTGCAACCTCATTCTTATGTTGTATAAAACTCAAGGACCATTCTTTTGGGAGCCAAGCAAATTGATGATCATGCACATCCAGTACTAAAAAACATTTGGTTAGACCATTGTCATTTAGCCTATGTATGTAACTTGGTAAGGTATTAATTAACATAAGGTATAAGTAGGGTAGGATATTTAGGGTAAGGTAAGGTAGGTATATAGGATAAGATATTTAGGTTAATATAGGGTATGTGTAGGGTACATAAAATAGGGGAACGTATACATATGGTACACAATTTAAGGTATTGAAGGTAGGGTATAGGTAAACTAGGGCAGGTTTGGGCAATATATTTAGTTATTTGGTATTTACTTAGCTTACATATGTAAGGTAGGGTATTTAAATAATGTAGTTTATATGCAAGGGTAAAGTACTATAGGAAAGGCATAGGTAAGTTGGGTAGGATATATGTAAGGTACAAAAGGTATGGTATAAATAAGGTATGTAAGGTAAGGTATTTAGGATATTCATCTAACTTACATATGTAAACTAAGGTATTTACATAGTGTACAATTAGTATGTAGGGCTAGGGTACATGTAAGATATAGGCACAATGGGGTAGGGCATTTAGGTAGTGTAACTTATATGTTTAAGGTTAGGTATGTACATGATAAGTATGTAGAGGCTATGTATATATAATAGGTAGACTTGAAGTATGTATAGACTAGGTACATATAAGTTAGGTTATATACATGTAATTAAATACACCTAAGCTACCTTGAACGTAAATATAGATCATTATATACCTAGGTAGGTACATAAGAAATCGTATACTTGTACCTAATCTTGGTACATGGGCTATGATATACTTAGCCTATGTATATATTGATTACCTTAGCATAGGTATAACTTAACTACATTTAACTAGGTCATACCTATGTTAGGTTAACAAAATATGACCTAAATATACTTCTACTTATACTTACTTAGTATTTGTTTCTATATACTTACCTTGTTGCTACAAACTTAAATACAAACATGTGACATTTAAATCTTGACCACCCCAATTAAGCCATGTGATATTTAAATTACATGGTGGCTACCTACGTACCTACCTTGGTGGAAAACCTCATGCATAGTGCTTAGAATGACCACTAAAAAAAACTATCTAAATGGTTTGAACAGGTGGAGGGGAAAACTTTCAATTGTGCTCAAAGGCATTTTGGGCAAAAAATTCCTAAACCACCATTGCTTCCCACTACACGACCTCTTTGGTAATTTTTGGTGGAATTTGCCCACTCAACAAAATCATGAATGGTTTGTGTCATGTGAAGACCTCCCAAAGTTGAATTGAGTGGTTGGTTCTAGTGGTTTGTCCATGCATTTTCTAGTAGTGATCCCAATACAAATGGGATTATGGACATTAAAGGTTGGCATCGTATTAAATGCTTGGTGATTAAGCATGTGGGGATGGCACATACATTGGAAATGTGCACCACTAACACATCCGATTTAGGTGATTAACATAGTGATGATGGCTCCCATGTTCGTTCATTAATGATGTAGCCTTACCAATGGATAAGGTGTTGCAATTTGACAATTTGACAACCTAGAATTAACAATATCTTTCATTTCATATGTTCACACATTGAAATATACAAACCTAAGGGGTAAAACATGATTTGCAAATAAAAGTGTTTGACTTGTTAACAATTTTACTTTATTATTATACTTGAACTCTACTATGGGTAAGAGATTTGACCAATTATTTTGGTAATAATTAGTTGTGCATTGCAAACATTGCTTCAAGACTTGATGACTTGTTATGTTTGGCCATTGCCCATGTCTAAGGGTGGAAAGTCAACAATAATTTCACCTCCACACTTATAAGCTCAAAAAATATTTTCTAAAACAAACTTAGGTCCATGATTAGAAATGATATTTTCAAGGAGGCCATGATACTAGAAAAAATGATCAAGAAATAACTTGGCTATTTTTTCATTAATTATATTTTGTTACAAAATTAAAAATCATCTTCATCCACCACCACCAAAATGGACTTTTATGAATTGGAAAGTGGAAAATGAAATCCATGGAAATTTAAAACCACAATGGATGTATCAAATGATGGTGGCAAGGTACAAGGGGATAATAATTGCCATGAATCAACTAGATGCCTAAGAGATGTTGGGCATAGAGGTTTTTCCACAATGCAAATAACTATGGTTCACCATTAGAACATGGTTTTGGTGAAGCCATAAGTTGTAAATGCATGTGCACCCATGAGTA
The DNA here is from genome assembly GCA_963920785.1 of Sphagnum contortum. NCBI lineage: Eukaryota > Viridiplantae > Streptophyta > Sphagnopsida > Sphagnales > Sphagnaceae > Sphagnum > Sphagnum contortum. The sequence continues at coordinate 8,586,475 of OY987288.1, forward strand.
TAATAGGACAATTCTAAAGGCTAAGCATTCTCTTTCAACTAGGTTAAATTGATTTTGAAAATATATTATTACTTTAATTTGTGTGATACATGGGAACCTATGTGTGAGTATCACGTGCATTCATTGAAAAATAAGAGTATGGTCTACAAATTAAATTAATCATAGAAATACAAAATGTGAAATTGAATTAGGTCAATCAATAATTATAATACAATTTAAAGATTAATGCACTATTAGAAATCTTGTGTTATGTAACCATTCAATTTGCAAATACATGCAACTACATGTCATTTACAATTACTTTTTATCATTTTTACAACTACTGACCATCTTTTTAATTTTATTATTATTATTGTGACTCTGGTTTGACTATTAAATTGTACATCCTCCCATATTGATTAATTTTTTGGGTTTTTCATCCAAGAATAGACCTTTATGTTCATTTAATCACAAAATTAGTTGTAAGTTGGTTACTTCTTGTGATGTGCCTATACATTTTATGTACACTATGGTGTAAATTGACCTTTATTAAGAATATGTTTAACACATAATCAAGACATATTAAACATATATAAAACCTATTTAACATAAATTCAATGTATATTAAACACATATTATGAATATTATGAATATATTAAAAAGGAATTCAATTTTATTTTATATTATGGTTTGTTTATAAATGTATCATGTTTACTTCAATGTATAATTAAATTATAGTAACGAGTTCATATTGAGATGATGTAATCTTCATGTTGAACAAATATTAATTCTTGATAAAGTAGTACTATCAATTAATTGATTAAATAATATAAAATATGTAATAATAATTAGTAGATTAAAAATGACTAGTGTTTGTTTAATGAATTAGTAATATAATTATTTTCATTTAATATTGATTATTGATTAATCAATAATTAGTAGGGTTAGGGTATGTAGGCTAAGCTAAAGTAGTATAATGAAATGAAGTGAAGTAAGGTGATGTGAGGTTAGGTTAAATTAAATAGCCTACATTAAGTTAGGCTAACACCTGCTTACTTAAATGCCTTTTTTGGACCTACCGAGACATGTTTACTACCATTTTACTTACTTACCTACCTATTTGTTAATTAAATAATAATAATTTAAAAACTTGATTTTAATTTAGCTATAAATTTGATTTAGTCAAATGGCCCATTGTCTACTAGTCAAATAGTTAATCATTCTATTAATGAAAATGACAGGGTCCAAATTGGCTACTCGATCATTTTAGCAAATCCATATCAACTTGTCCAAATTGATGGTGGTTTCTTTATGCCTATCATTTTGGGTATATATATATATTTTAAAACCAATAAAAAAACCATGAATTGTAGTAATGACATTTTACATTTCACAAATTGAATCTTTAACAAAATTGAACAAGGATTTATCACTATATTATAAATTCAAAATGTCATTTGTGTTTCACCTTAACAACTACATTTTAAAGGTTAATGCTTTATAAAATAATACATTACTTAAGTTTTGAAGGATGAATATTAAAAATTTTAAATTTAAACATCATGGTTACATTTCTTCATAAATGTTGTAAATTTCAACATTTCATTTCATATGAAAAAAAAAATGTCTTGGTGTATTTTTAAACTATTAGACACCACTTTATATGTGGAAATGTTTTACTGGATTTCATAATGATTAGCTTTCATAATGTTCGTAATTCCAATAAGTGTTACATTGAATTTAACATGATGGTAGCCTTTGGTTTGTATTGAAAATCAAAATTCCAAATAAACCCATATGAAATTCCATTATAATTATTATTTTAAAACTAAATTACCAACATTTATAAATAATTAATATGTTTTAGCACTGTCATTTAATAATGGTTCAAATAAAAATTACGAATAATAGAATAAATTTACATTCATCACATTTTATTACTCAAATAAAATACAAGAAATTGAAAAAAGTTAAATTTCAAAGTAAGTTTTAAAATATTATAATTATAATGGACAACCTTGAATGAAAATTCAAAAAATTATTCAAATCAACATTGAAAATGAATATCCATTAGAACATTTATCAAGGTTGTCAAGCCTAGATTATTTTTTATTAACTTTATGTTTATGAAATTAATTAGACTTAATAAACTCATTCTAAACATCAAATTCATTCATATTTAATGGGAAGTGGCAATCAATAATTTTTAAATATCACCATTACAAATGACTTGGGGATGAAAATTTTAATTTGCCCCTCTAACCACCCTCTCCTTGGAATGGGTAAACATCTTTTCCCCCTTTCTAATTTCTTTTTCCAGATCAAAAGAATATATTTCCAACCCTTCAACTTTGGTCTCTAATCTAAAAAATGTTCTTTGAAAACGTTAGATTATTCAACAATGTTAATAGATGCCTCCTTTAAAATTAGAGCAGATTTGACTTGTTTAACATTTCTAAAGTTTCTTGAGTTTCTAAACCACTATGATTGTTGTTAGGTCAAGCTCCTAAAATGACACCTCAAAATGGGATGTTGACTTAACAATTGTTTCAAAATCCAAACATCTTTACTCAAAATTCAAATAAGTGTGGTGTTTTTGTTTAGGAATGATCTTAACTTGGTCAACAATAAAAACCACACCCAAATAACATTAATGATCGTGAAAGATGGAGAACAATAAAAAGATGGGAATGTTGGCAAGGAACAACAAAATGGCACAAGCAATATTTTATTTTATTTTGGCTAAACCTAAAGCTGTAGAGGAGCCCACTTTGTTAATGAATTCGAGCTTCTCTTCACACATGAGGAGGATGCATTTTCTGGATAATTTGTTTTCAGAAAAATCTGTAGGTGCTGATTCAGCAGGCTATTTCCAGGCCCTCTTTCTTAGATGGCAGAATAAGCTACCAGGGCCTATTCTGCACTTTCCTAACTGCCTACGTTAGTTTGTTCCTGTGGCTCAGCATGAAATTGAGCACATATGCTTATTCAAGGTTTGCTCTTGTGGAAATTGGGTTTTTCAGAATTTGAAAAAGCTCAAACTGCATTTCTCTCTAGAAAAAAAAGATTGAGATTTGCTGCCTTTTTTGTGAGAGGTTTTCCATTCATCACCAAATGTATGTCTTTGTCACCAAAATTATCATTTTTGTAACTTCATCCTTGTCAACTTGTTTAGTGTCCTCTAAGCCTAGCTAACAGAAGTTGATGACCACAAGTTGTTCATCTGCCCCTAGGTATTCTTCATATGAGCACTAGTGAACTGGTTTAGGTTCTGCAGAATTATTCAATTGAACAACATTTCATATTGGAAGATTGCTAATCCACAGAGAAATTTCTATTTAATTTCTCAAAGTGGCCATGTCTTACTGATGAAAGACTCAGATTCTGCTGGGTTGCTATGAGTTGAGCACAAATTTCCAATTGAGGTTGCCATTACAGAAGAGTTCAAGTTTTGATCTGAATTTGGGCTAAAGCAAGAGTGAATCCAAGCACCCTAACTACAGTTAGGTATTCTACATGTGTTTGAGAGTGCTCACTGTAGTATATTGTGGGTCCATGGCTTTGATCACACTTGGACAAGCTCAAGTTCTTACGCAGCTGCATGTACTTGCACTGAATTAATATGTCAAGAAGTAGGATCCAAACAGATTGTTGTGTTGAGCATTTTCTTTTAGGGATGTATGCTAATCACTGTTGGGAGGTTGTTAGGAACAGGAACAGAACCCTGACGGTCATCAGGATGGTTCTTAGGATGCGTAAGCACGTTTCTCAAACAAATCAAAGAGTTGGTTCTGGTATGTAACCATAGTTTTCTTGTTTGAGAAATTCAAATAACTGGCCATACAACCACTAGTTCATTGCCGGTTCTTTCATGAAAACTGCTAATTCTTTAAGGGGTTTGAAATAATTGGGACCAATAGTAGTTCTTTGATTCTGATTTTTTCAAAGAACCAGAGAGCCAGTGGTTCTCTGATTCTAAAATAATTTTGAAAAATGGAACTGACAGTTCTTTATTATTTCAAAGAACTGCACAACACTGGTGCTAATTTTCAGTTACTAATAGCCTGGAGTTATGCATGGCAGCTACAATGGAGATACAATATGAAGACGCCATGATGGTCAAGCCAGGGTGGAGGACACCCACTCTCCAACATATTGTGTATTCAGCCTAGAGTTGCAGCCATGCACAAGAGCTGTTTAGGGTGTAGCCAATTGCTACTTGAAGTCAAGAGCAACATTAGGTGCAAGTTGTGAGTGGGGATATTTGGTGCATTGTGAATGATAGGGTAAGGCGAACTTTCACTAGAGATACTCAGCATTTTGAAGGACTACACATTAGTGGCATGTGTTCAGGCATTGCACCAAAACTAACTTCAAGTCAAAAAAGTAACAGCTCCCAAGGATAAGTGCGTGTAGAGTGGGACATACCAGCTGAACACATTGGCATGAACTTACCCATGTGCTTCCGAATATACAGTGGAGTGGCCGTGTTGTTGTGTGTTTTCTGGAATTGTGAAACTGCTGTAAAGAAACTAGTTTAGTTGTAGCATGATGGCCCTGTTCTAACGTGAATGAATGATGGACTTGGGTTGTATTGATGGTTGCTATTGCATGGAGTCGGTTTGGGTTGAATTGGCCTTTATTTTACTGGCAAATTTTGAGCAGTAAGCAAAATTAAAAGTTCAGGAAATTTTATGTTTTGGGGGAGGGTCTCAATGGCCAAATTTTTTTGGTGAAAAAAGTAAAAATCACTAGATTTTTGTATTTGGTTTTCAATATATATCCAAAAATATAGAAGGATGATTACAGATTTGTTTATAGCCAGATTTGGGTAAATTCCCTGAGGATGTTTACCACTTTGACTACATTGTAAAATTCCTTAAAAAAACATTGGTACCAATGTTGGGGGTAGTATATAGCCTTTTGATTGGTATATCACATGATATAGGTAAATTAATGTATATTAAGAACCAGATTGGTCTGGTATTTGATTATAAGGTCTTGGGGTCAATACTTGGACTAGGTGAGTATGAGAATTCAGGAAACAATATTATTTAACAGAAAAGTTGGTAGTATGAATGTGGTAGACTACCTACAATAGTCACTGCTAGAGTTGTCCTCTCATGTTGCATCATGGTTAGTACGAGTCTTTTTTTCTAGAGCCATGGTTCATTTAAGTGAGCTCATGTTCTTCTTAAAGTGTAAATGGATATCAAAAACATTAGATTTGTTTTCAATTATAGCTGAATAATTTTCTTTGCAATTATTTTTGCTAAGAGATGAGATTAGAATTCAATTGATTTGAAGTTCCTCCCTACATGTCAATTTTTCACTAGAGGAATGGTTATTTTAACTGAGTCCATATTGTTTTTAAAGTGTAAATACTTATTGACATACTGCTAGATACCAACATCAAAATTTTGAAGTGCATCTCCTTATACACAGGATTGTCTAACTCATTTTCTTTGCACCGACCTCTGCTATGAGATGAAAATCATAGTCACTAGTGTGGTCTGTGCCATTGGCCCAAGTGATAACACATCCTCAACTGATTTTTCCTTCCAAAACCTGTTTTTTGGGAATTTAATTGAATTTTCAGTGACAGAAATCACTTAAAAATCAATATCTCCCACATTCTGAATCCAAATCTTACCAAATAAATTCCATTAAATCCTGCTCATCAAGATCTGTCCAACAAAACCAAAGGCACATTCCAATTCCTCCCAAATTTTCAGCTACTATTTAGTTAAGTTTTCAGTGAAGAAGTCATTCAATAGTCAAGACTTTTTGCATGGCAAGTCCAAACATCATGGAACCAAGCCCATGCACCCCTCCTCATCGAGAGCATTCCAAATACACCATGTACACGATCTGAAGCATCCCAGTTTGGTGGATCTCATAACTACAAAACAAAACAAAACAAGGGATGTGTCACACCCTGCCATTTACATTATAAAGTATCTTCAGGAAAAAGAAGAATTATGAAAATACAAATATTTCCCGATGCAAAAATATAATTTCAAAAAATCCCTCTACAAGAAACCAAAATCCTTCAAGACATCATAACTCTATAACTAGTCTGAAGTTTCAACACAAGCCACAATATCATCCTTCAAAAATCCTCCAAAATCCCTTAAGCTACTCTACTCTATAATGAATCTAAACACAATATCCTTGCCTTGGTAGGCAAGACTAACAAATTACCTTCCCTTCATAGGTAGGAGGCAACTTTTCAATTTTAATTGGTTGCATATGATTAATAACACAGAATCTTTTGTCTTGGGTTTGTGTGTATGGGTTGAAAGAAAAATATAATGTATATACTTTCTAGTTTTAATTGTGTTTAATGAACATAACATAATCTAGTTTTTAAATTGGACTGCGCTCCAAATGTTTTGGAAAATCTCCAAGACCAAAACGTGTTACAAACCCGAAAATCATTTTCAGAACCAAATCAGAGGTTTTGTCAAACAAAAATGAAAAATTCAAACTGGAACAGACTTCAATTCCTTCCAAAGTCAACAACCAGAAAACTTTAGTCCCTACGAGTTGGTAGGGACCAGTGTTGCCTACAAGGTTGGGACATTTTGCCTCAAGCCCTACTAGAGAATGTGATTCGTCTCACACAAAATTCTCTGGCTCATGACACATGTGTGAGGTAAGCTTTGTGGTTTCATCTATTGCAAGGTAGAGTAAATGATGTTTATTGTGGCAAATATTACATTAATTGGCACATATTACACAAAGAATCACATTTAAACGCTTAACCTTAATAATTGATTCTTTCATGAAAATCACCAATTTTTTGATAAATTTTCAAAAAACCCAGAACAGGAGGTGCTTTGGATCCTGAAATCTATTTTTTAGTTGCCATATAAATCAGTGGTGAGGTGCCCACCCACCAAAAGAGTGCACATGGTATGGACAATCTCAAAATTAAATTAAAGAATACATAAGCTTTCCTCTTGGTCTAGCTATATTCGTTGAAAATCCATGTAGTATTGTAGGGTACTTATTCATCTTTTATTTGGGGGGTTTATTCACCTTTGTATTAGTTATATGGGGTTGACTCTCAAGTCAATTTTTTGCTTTTTCAATGAGCCATTTTGATTGGTCCATCATTAAAAAAAACTCAAACTTGGAGCCTCCCCAAAATGAAAGTTCTATTGAAAAGTGGAGTGTCTTCCCTTTGGGTTTTTAAAGAAGGGGTATTACTTCAGGCCAAAAATGGTGACAACTAGTTTTAAGAATAGAATTTGCATGTAGTCAATGGAAGCTAAATGTGCACTAAGGGGGTGGGTATAGGTAGAGATTTTTAAATTTTTTGTGACCAACCATGATCCCAATGTGCTTCCACATGTAACCAATGATGTTCCCAAGTTCTCAATGTGTTCCTCAAGGCTGTTCACAATAGCACCACACATTATCCAGAAAGTTTGCCCAAAAAGTTCTCGCCTCCTCATCTATATAGGTGGGCCAAAGGGGAGGCACTAAATCTTCATGTAAAAAGGACTATTTTTTAGGGAGCTTCCAAAGTTTCAGATTTCAGTTTATTTCATTTTATTTTGTTTTTGGTGATGGGCCAATCAAATGGCTTAATGCAAAAGAAAAGAGAAAGAACTTAAAAGGCACCCCATCTAATTAATAGAAGTAACTCGATAGGTACCCTAATTAAGTACCCCCTTGGTAATAGTATGGGTAGTAGGTACCTAGCAAGTATGTCCCCCAGTTCATCATGACCTTGGCCAAAAATGCTAAAGAACAGAGGTACAAAATACAAATTCTTGGCAGTCAATGAGGTGAGCCAGCATGCACCCAAGGGGCTTATTTTTTTCTTTTGGGAGGGTGGGAGTGTTGAATTTTGAGTTCCCAATTGTTCTCAGCAAGTTTGCACAAGTTCTTAACATGTTCTTCAAGTTTCCAATGTGTTCCCAATAGCACTCACTTTATCCCTTATCCTTTGCCCTAAGTTCTTATGTAAGAAGCAAATTTGATGCCAAACTGAGCTTGCCCTGTCCTTTCTTTTCCTGAATGCTTTCAACCAACCACTGCTACATGTAGTGTAGCTATAAATGTTCTCGAGCCTGGTGCATTTAATGCTGAGTCTTAGTATTTTATACCCTTATTTAATAAATTTCATCAAACCTTGCAGACAACAGCCAGGAGGGGATGAAGCATCAAATGAGGGGTGCAACTCAGGCCCAACTGGACATGACTTTATGGATAACTCTAATGAATGATGGTAGTTTGTGCAAAGTTACTTCTGATAGGGCTCATGCCCAGCTCTCTGGCGGTTTTTTGTCTTTTGGCTGAATTTAGCCAGTTGGCAAACTTTCTTTTCAAAATGACTAAAAGTTTGTTTTTTTTTAAAAATTTGGAGTCACCAAATTTTGAAATTTTTGATTAATAATAACCAGATTTTTTTATTGGGTTGTAGCAAAGTTCCCAAAAAATGTGAAGGCTGCTGAAACTTTTAACTTTCAAATCATGTTTGTAGCCAAATTTGACTACTAAACTGTCTCACAGGTGATCCTGACTTCAGCTGCATCATAAAAATGAAACAAAGTGGACAAGTAATGTGCAAGAAACTTGTCTGTAAATAGTACGGATTGCACTCAAGATCTATAGAAAACAATTCAGACCAATTTCATTGCGCACAACAGTTTTTCTTCAACACCCACTCTATATAACCCTGGCTGGGTTGAAAAACAACACATTGCTCTGCTTGATGACCACTAAGAAGGAATTATAATATTGCAGATAAGTTAGAGACTGGGGGTTGTCTGGTGCCAGTCTGGTGTCTTTCAGGATTATGATTGCTAGTACCTACTAATCTCAGTGAATAGCCAGATTCAGTCAGTTCAGGTCAGTAGCTAATAGGAATTGTGCTTGTGGCAAGGACACACAACTTAATGCTCCAACAATATCCTTCCAAGGACATGTTCTCTCATGAACCCTTACGTCTCACCACTTATTTACTGTGTTCAGAGAATTAGATCAATCTTTTACTCCGCCCCTCTGACCCAGCACCCACCAGTGCACCAGTTGGGGGATGAGGCGGTTCAGGCTGTCTCTGGATGAACTTAAAACTAGAGGATTTTTATTTTTATTTTCCTCTCCCTGCCTTCATCTTGTCCTTCACTTTGAAACCTAAACACGTACCTACTCCCTCAGTGCTCTTCTTTTTCCTTTTCTCTTTAATTTTTTGCTCTTTTTTTTTTGTCTGTTTTTTCCTTCGCAACAACATCGTTGCAGCAGTCGCCATCACCGTTGGAGGAAGGAAAGGATTGCCCCGCCATTGCCAAAATGAAAAGGACCAATGCCTTGCAACGCAACAGCTGCCTCCACCATTGTCATTGGAGGAAGGAAAGGAACATCGCCTTCCAGCATTGTGGCAGCGCCCTCCCTTGTGTGTGTGTGTGTGTGTGTGTGTGTGTGTGTGTGTGTGTGTGCCCTCAACTGTAATTTTTTTCTTTCTTCTTTTTATAGCATGGTGCAAACACACAGAAGAACACAAAGGGGCACCTTGGAACCCTCTATCCTTGTGGACAGCCTAGAGGAAGATGCCCCTAGTGATGTGATTCCAAATCTTGATGCTGATGTGGTTGATGAATTAGCCAACCAGGACTGTGAAGCTGAAAAAGTCGTTCGAACAACTCCTAATGTAACTTTTTTGAGGGCTCTACTTCTCCTCAAATTACAAGGGTGTTAAAAGGGTCAAAAAAGGTTTGAAATGGTCTTGGAAAGTTGGAGAATGCAAGAATCATATGTTGCAAAGTGAATATTAACTACACACTAAAGAAGGTGCATGAGCTCATTGTTAAACAAGCAATCCAAGAAGCCCTTCAATTCATGAAAGGGGCCCTTGACATCAAAATCATTCAATAATGAATGTTCACATCCTGAATGATGCCCAATTGATTTTGTGAAAAAATGAGCAAAAGGTAATTACCCATGCACAAACAAAAACTACATTGGAATGGGATTGCATAGAAAAAACATCACAAGGGCATGAAGAGGCCCTTAAACTGCCTTTAGTCAAGCTCACTCTAAAGATCCTATTGAAGATTTTGCAAAATTTTAATTGGGGCATGGGATACATTCTAATGAATTGAAAAAAATGAGAGATTTGGTGACACCGTTTTTTAGTGCAAGTTACCATATGTGGGAACGAAAATTCAACAAATCCATTCAACTTGAGGAAATGCAAATAATCCTTGATTTCCATGTGTCAAAAGCCATTCATAGATGGCATTTATCTTTAAACCCTTCCATTATTTTAAGTTCGTTCAATTTGAGTTTGAAATGATTTTTAACAATATGTGTAAATTCTGATTTAGGTTGTTTGGAACTACAAAGGAACACTTTGTGTTTGATGCAATTTGTTTCATTATAGAGCATCGCCAAATCTACATTCACCATCACATAACACGGGTGGAAAAGCTGGTCGAAACTTATCACCAAGCTCATGGTTTTAATAATGCAATAGCTTTTTGAATGTAGGCATGCATTTTTGTAACTTTTTGAATAGTTGTATACAAATTGATGTGCATTATTACATTTTACATTTTAGATCCTCCATAAAAAAAAATTGCATTTCTTAACCTAATTTTCATAGGTCATATTAAAAACTCATTTTTGAATCACCTTGTTTTTTTATGTAATATTTTAATGGTTGAACCCTAATATACATGCTTAAAATAATGAACCCATAATACGTCCATAAACACCAAAACCTCATAATACCAAAGATGCAATACCCATTTTTCTTATTTGTTTACCATTTGATAAATATAATGTATGCAATTTTTACATATAATTGACAAAACGCATATTACATTTTTTTTCTTCAATTGCAATACCCCCCCCACAAGGGCTCAAAGCACACACTAGATTTTTCCTCCCCTTTTGCAATACATAACGATCACATAAACATGTATGTGCTACAACATTCAAACATTTTAATATGATGGATGTTGGTATTGTAGTTTTGAATGGGGATTCATTTATGGGGCTTCAACCAATGAACAATTTTTTCGGCAAGCCTTATGTGTAGGTATTGCATATCTTTTTTAAAGGTTTATGGGGTTTAGGTAGAAGGTTTAAGTTTAAGGTTAGGTTTTTGGTTTTAAGGTTTACATTTAGGTTTTAGGTTTAGGTTTTAAAGTTTTTCATTTGGGGTTCAAATTGAAGGTTTAAGTTTAAGGTTTTAATTTTACAATTTTGGTTTTAAGGTTTTGGGTTTTGGGTTTAAGTTTTAAGGTTATGCTTTAAACTTTAAGTTATGTTTAAATGTTAAGTTGTAGGTTTTAGGTTTTTGGGTTAGGTTTTAAATTTTTAATTTAGGTTTAGGTTTTAACATTAAGCTTTAGGTTTTAATGTTACGTTGTAGGTTTTAGGTTTAGTTTTAAGCTTTAAAGTTAGGTTCACTGTTTTAATTTTATAGTTTAGATTTTAAGGTTTTGGGTTTAGATTTAAATTCTAAGTTTTAGGGTCAATGACATCTAGGCTTTAGGGTTAGGCTTTAAGGTTAATTTTTAATGTTAAGTTGTAAGTTGTAGGCTTTACACTTTACATTTTAGGGTTTAAGCTTTACAATTAGGCTTTAAGGTGAAGTTCTAGGGATTACAAATTATTTATAACATGTAATGATTAAGTCTTAAATTATTTTTAATCCTTAAAATTATATTCAATCATAAATTATTTAAAATTATATTTTACATAGTCATAACAAATCTAAGTTAGACAATTTGAATAGGCTATCAAAAAAATTGTTCATAATCAAAGGATGATAATCTTTGTCATTTATGTTGATTAGTAATGCAAGGGTTAAAGGCTTGAATCTTCTTCAAGGAAGTGAAGGGTTCAAGTCATCATACTTGCAACTCATGTATCATTTAGCCCACCTAGGCTAGGTGGCCTACCTATTTAGGTTACATGGAATAAGTAGTGACATGTGTCAACCATTCATTGGATGAAAAAAACATTTATTATATATTTTCAAATAAAACATCGTTGGGGTAAAAAGGACTTTCTCTTTTTATATCTAATGAACCCCCCTCATTTTAAAACATGTTGTAATTTAATGGCACATTCATATTGAAAGTTTGATTTTCTTCATGGATGGATACATTACTAAGGTATTATTTTATGCATAGCATGTCAAATTGAACAAGTTTTAGGATTGCTACCAATAAAGAATGTTTAGTCAATTTTTTTGGCCCAAGATTCTTACCACAAACACTTAAGGTATTAATGTACATAAAGTGTATGAGTGTGACAAAAACCAAGTGCCCTATTGCAATGCAAAAAATTACAAAAAGTGAAATTTGTGAGAATTTTGGGTGATTGATAGAACATGGCCCACATTGAATAAAACTTACTAATCTTATTTTTATAAATGAAAATAATAGGTATTTTAGATGCTTACATAAAATTATTTCGAATAATATTATTTCATTTGACATGAGAAAAAAGGGAAATTTAAAATAGGTCATAGGAAAAATGGAAAAAAAAAAACATAAATTGGAATGTCCTCAGAGTGAATCCTTAGTGTTCCAAAGGGGGTACCCCAACCATGCTTTGACATGATGTTTTTTGCTTACACCCATATGAATGAGTAATGCATAATGATTTGCAATACCTTTCAATTTTTTTTGTGGATATTTCATTTGGTTTTTTCTTTCACATTTTTCATAATCAAAGTATGGAAATAGGTCAATTTTCATAAAATGAACGACACATGCACATTCCACAATGCAATCTTGGGAAGGGTAATTGCAAATTAGAGTGTTCATAAAATCATGTAACAGGCCAAATGGGTTCAAATGTATGGTGCATGTATTTTTTATAATTATTATTTTAAAGGATTCAATTTAATGGTTTTAACTACATTTACTTGTGAAAAAAAAATCAAAATCAAAACAATATAAACATTTCAAATTGGACTTTTTAATTTGACCCCCTCAAATGTAATAATACACAAAGGGTGTGCATATGGATTCACAATTTCCAAATTTTGCATTGATTGAGTCATATTTTAATCTCTGTACCTAATAAATGTCATGGGAAATTCAAAGTAAAGATTTCCAAACCATTTTCAAGATGACATGGAACTATCAAGACTTTATAGAAAATTTTTATGAAATAACTTTATGAAGTCCTTTTGGATATGATTTTTGTGGAATATATATATATATATATATATATATTCACAAACCTCAATTTTAGGATGTTTAAAATGTGCCCATGTAATTACTTTTAGGATAAAATGAATATAAAATGGTGTCACATTTTGGTCACAATCAAAATACATTGCAAAAATGTATTATCAAAGAGTTTGCATGTGCCTTTTTTGGTCCACCTTAAAGTGTTTTTACTTGGAAGTAGTCATCTAATTGTTTGTGTTCTAGCTACCTACATATGCCCTTCCAAATATTATATTACTTGTAATCTCCAAACATCATAATTTATTAAGTTATTAATTACTAAAAATTTATATTGGTAATAATTGTATTGAATAATAATGACTAATAATAACTTTAAAAAAAATATTATACTGTTTATTTTTACTAAAATAAATTAATATAATATGATTAGTGACTATATTGAACTAATTATAATGAATAATAGTAAATAATGATACTATTATAATTATTCTCTTCAATAATAGTTATTTTTACCATACTTATGTATTAAAATTAATTGTTATTAAACCATTATGATAATACAAATATTTTAAAATTAGGAAAATAATTAATGAATAATTTTTAAAAATATATCCTTATTTAAATTTTAAAAGTAATGATCTTAATAAATATTCAATATTATAAATATTATTGTTATTATTTGTAGCTAATATCTAGCCTATGTTAAAATACCTATAAGTTAACTAGTGTTATTTAGGTTATATAGCCATGAAGGTGTATAAAAATATGCTAGGACAATCAATAATATTCAAAATAACATTTATTAATTAGTAATAATTATATATTAAAATATTATCATCCTTTTTATTATTAATAGTTATTTGACATATTATAATATTTATTTAATATTATTATATTATTAGTATCATATTATTATTCTTATTATTATAGTGTGTTAATGCCACATAACCTCTAACTTAAGTTGAACAACATTTTTGAAATGGAATATCTACATATGGGTCTTTGTAACTCACTTTAAACATTGGGTGCATTATTAACAAAACCTACATAGGGGCCTCACTAACCCACATTAAACATTGGTTCCAATAGCAATACCAACATATAATCTTTTGAATACATAGTGGAAGAAAATGCCCCCTATTCATGAATGATGAGACTTAACCCACCTTATGAAGTAACTACAATAATACCTACATATGAGTTCCCAACAACAATTCTTGCATTTTGTCATTTAAAATTTCATTTAAAATCCTTCCTTTTATCTACCATGCTTTAAATTATTGGGTATTATTTGTGTTGTCTTGGTGATTATATTTGAACAACAATGGGTTCACATTTGTATATTCTATATTAGCTAGATTTTTGTTTGACATTATGAGGTTGAAGTTAACACAAAATACGACAAGGCCCAAACAATGGATTATCAAGCACAAAATAATATTGTTAGCATTTGATAGACAATAATATCATAGTAGTGACATATGAAATACGCGTATTTTTCAAAGGTGCTCAAAAACAAGTATTTTCAAGTATTTTAAAAGTTGAAAATGTGAATACATGAAAATACGTGAATACAATGAACAAATCGTTGTTCTCGCTTTAATCGTCGTTTGGCTCTTCTTCTTCCATCCAACTAACCATCTCTTCCTCAAACTCAATGCTGTTCACTTTATGTGTTAGGCGCAGGTCTGAGAAGACATGCACTAGATCCTAAGCTCTTTGCGGGGTCAACCTATTTCGCTTTTTCGAATGGATGAAATCGTAAGAATGAAGACAAACATTAGCATTTTCTCAAGTCAATGTTCACACTAAAGAACAGATCCTGTTCAAGTATAGTCGAGACAAAATCTCAGAGGAATTGTTTTTTGTTGTTGTCATCATAGAGTTTTTCTTGATTTCTTTGGACTGAATAAACAAATGCTCAAGCATATTTCTTCCACGATTTCTTCCACTGAAATGGTGAGCCATTGTTGCAAAGGGGAGATGTCACTGGTATGTCTTTGTATCGAACAACAAGATGCTCAAGCAAACTCCCAACTCTTGAGGGACAAGTTCCTTTTGCAACTCTTTGGAGTGGGTCTTTTACTGTCAGCAGCTATGCAACAGCCAACAGAAACACACATGCCAAGCCAGCATGTCCCTTGAGTGTTTTTCCAGCCACGATCTGTGCCATTTTACCTTTGAGACAATGATTGTGGAATCTTGAGAACATCATAATAAACCTTAAACCCTAAACAACGCTTGATGTTCTTTACCTTGTTGCCATCCATCTCAGTTTCTTAAGAGCTTTGGTTTGCCTTTGCTGCTGCTGGCTGCACTAGGGATGCCTGCAACTTTTGCATATTATGGAGAAGAAGAATGTGACACACTACATTAGGAAGAAAGAATACTGCAGAAAGGAAAAGTAACCTCAAATCAAAACCCACACCATACCTAAAGCACATCTTATGCTTTGCTTCATGGGGCAACTGCGAATGCTTGTAGATGCTATAAAAGGGTAGTAAAGGTTTTGCTGAAATTGGCAGAAACAACAACACCTCTAATATCCACTTCCTTCTGAAACTTGAAACAGTGTCCACTGATTGTTTCAAGGAGATGGATTGATCAAATAGGGCAGTTCCAATGACAGATTCCCGACAATTGAGTGATGGAAGAGAGGCATTGCCAGGTGGTCAGAGCAGATTTAACCTGTCTTTTTCTTTATCAATTTGACAGTCACCCATAGAGCTTTCCAGTCTCTAACCAGTGGTTTCCTTCGCTACATCATCTCCAATCTTTGAGGAAAGCAACAATGGTCCAATCTTTGGGGTACACGACATTGCTGCACCCACCTCTTGTCCTGCTCACAATCACCACAATGAAAACACACACCCCTGAATACACTATACCTGGACCCATACTTACATTGAACCCTAAACCTTAAACCACAGTAACAGATCATCTCCAGAATCTCGTTTTAAGGACATTGTAGCAAAGAAGAATGCCACAAATATGTTCCAGTAGTCTACCAAGCAAGATGCTCGATACAGGACAAAAGAAAAAACTCTGGACAAGAATCATGAGAGAGGTAGCAAAAGAGAGTCGAACATCCTTGTTCATACCGGGTTAAGAGTGCTATGATCTTTGAAGCTTTCTTCTAGGAGAGCTCATTGTTCTTTGGAGAGACGAAGCTTCTTCCTCCCCCGTCTTCATCATCGCTACAACCTCTGGAGTTCAGATCGCACGCTCTTTCCCGATCCAGCAGCTGTTCGAACAACTGATCGTGTTGCTGAAGATGCTAACAGCAAAGGAGTTGAAAAACTACAAAGGAAGAAAAACTCTGCCAGATCTGAAGCTCACCCAAGAAAAAAAATTGTGAAAAACGTGAAGAAATGCGGTTTGCAATCTCGAGCTTGCTTGCTTGTGGGTGAATACTTGTTTGAAGCTTTTCACTAGGGAATAGAAGTAATGAGAGAGAGAGAGAGAGTAACAATAACACTAACCTCGATGGCTTTGCTAGGGGCGACGCGAATGACATTGATGGCGTTGCCACGGAAAAGCCCAGGCCATCCTTCATTGGTGATGATCCAGTGAAAGATTTCAGGGAGTGAATGGCCATGGCTGCCAACCATCAAATGCATGCGGATGGTCTCCAATGGTGCCACTGCAGTTCTTGAGAAAGCTCCAGCTATGGCTCCGCTCAGTAACCTTCTGCCGTTGGGCCCTAGTTTCAGCTTGAAGCCCGATTTTCTTCTTCTCTTCTCTCTTGTGCAGCTTGTTCTCTCTCACCCATTGCTATTGTGTCTTCAGAGTCCTGTTCTGAATCGTCGATTTTGGCGGCGAAAATGTAACTAGGTTGTTAACTACTGTAGAGTCTAGCAGAACGACTCTCTTGTTGCGGCCCGGTAATGGTTCTTTGCATAACCTTTATCACTCTGCGTATTTTGGGTCGTATTTTTTAAAAAGAACAAAAAAACGTGAAATACGCGTATTTTTTAATCAAATTGAGCGTATGTCACTACTATGAATAATATTATAAACATTTGGTATAAAACGATCAAACAAGTAATAAATATATCAATGTGATGCCTATTGGATGCTAAAATGAATATTTATTAACAACATCTTTTCTTATGAACATTTTTGTGTGTGAACATTGTTTTGTGCCAATCTTTCAACCTATGAACAAAATACCCTAAACCATCATTTACACGATGTAACAACATTCCCAAATGTAATGATTCATTCACTTTTGTGAGGCGAATGTTCCAAATTTTTAATGCCACAACTCTCATGATTGAGGTGGCATGGTCACAAAGTGGGATCTCTCCTTGTATTCATTATTCAACAATTATCTACATTATGTGATGTAAATGAAATAGTGTTCCTTCCGAAAGAACATTAGAACTTTCTAGTTCATCAAAGGCCATGACCTTGTTTATAGGAAACACAACCTTTTCCAAGTTTTGATCAAACCAATGTTGATGACCCTTTCATCACCATAAGCTTCACCATCATCTTTGGAATCTAAATCATCTAGAATATTTTGGGGTTCGCAAACATGGTTACCAAACCTCAATGATTAGATTTGAACCATGTTCCACAATAGTCAATGACATCCTTTTAGGTAACATTAGTGACCATGAAAATAATAATATTTGGTGCTTGCAAAGATTCCCTTGTAGTGCCCATTCACATGTTTGTGTATTCACGATTGGGGTACCAATTAAAAAGGAATGACATGTATTTAAAAGATTGCAAAGGACAACTTTGGATTTTTCTTTATCTTACATTATTATAGTTGTAGTGAATTGTTATATGTCAATAGATAAAATGATGTCTTGTTGAATTAATAATAATATTTTAAAATATTTTGGATACTATGTAAATGTCATTTTGAGTCCTATAAACTAACTATATCAAATGTCTAAATTGCATTTTATAAAAAAAAGAATCAAAAGGAATGCATAAAATCATACAATTGATTTCAAACTTTTTGTACAACAAAAACATGCCCCTTTTTATGAAAGTACATGTTCATTATATGATGAAAAACCAAATTATACAAGATTTCAAATTCTTGAAATCTGAAAAAGAGGGCTACAAGAAACATGACTTTTTTTTTTTACCATTTGACAAAAAAATTGTGTTCAATAGGTTCAAAATGTCTAGCTTGAGGTGCATGTCACATGTGCAGGAAATGTTTTTGCCAAAAAACATGTTTAGTTGTCCATTGAAATTCATTTAAAGAATTTTTGGGAATTTTTTCGTTTTTGGATATAAACCAAAATATTCATATACAATTATGTATGAAAGTGAAAACTCAGCACTGCCACATGAATTATCTTAAATTGAACTATTCAATTTTTCTCATTTAAATTTGTTTCAAGTAAATGTTATTTGCAAAAAGTAAGTCCTTGAGTCCTTTTTCCTTTTTTTGGAACCCTAATCATGAATAAGCCCATGTGCAACTTATATATTTTGTAAATGGGTACTTCCTTTTGTAGCCACATTGGCAAGATGTTGACTCCTTATAATCTAATAACCATATGTTTCAAAGGATAGTTGGGATACATGCATGAGTGGGATCAATATTGTTGCATTTTCCACATTTTTTTTCACAATATGTTCAAGAACCTTATTTTTTATGAACCCCCTTTTTTTCATTTAGGATGTATGCATGTAATGTCATGTAGTTATTGTTGTTAATCTCCAGACCAACCAATCAATTCGATGGCTTTTAAGACCCTTTGTCTCAAGTGCAAACCAACATTTTAAGGCACCATGGTAAGGTTCAATGTTCACTTGTGTATCTTGGTTTGAATGTGGCATGTGTTGATGGTCAATAATCCACAACTCTAAAACACATTGCACAATGCAATATTAATTGAATCAATGTTCTAGTTGATAGAACATGATCATACCCATTTAAGGGGATGTAAAATTATGAAATTATGATGATTGAAAAAACATGTTTTGAAAGATTGAAGATGAACACATACCAAATTGGCAATAATAGGTCCAAAAATAATGTGTCCAAAAGTCATTAAATTATGTTGTTCTGAACTTCATAGGACTTTCATTATCCCTCATTCTTTGAAAGTCTCAATGTTTTCCTTGGGCTTGATGGACCTATACATCACATCATGTAAATCATGAAGGATTATCCATCAAGTCTTTGATATTTTTTATTGCTTTTAATACATACCATGTCTTTAATACATACCATGCACAAAGGAAGATAAGGATGTTCTCCATAGCCCAAACAATCTTAAACATTCAAACACAAATCACACCAACTTTTAACATTAGCTAGATATGTAAATACATTGTAAACTTTGAAGGACTGAAAAAGACCTTGGACTATAAGGAAAACTTTTGATATTCATTAAGCATAATTGTGAAGATAGATGTAAAGTAGGATTCTTATTCACCATAATGCTTGTAACTCTTGAGGGGTGCCATCAATAATGAAATAACATGGTCCCCAATTAAACATGATTGACAATATCTTCACTTTCAAAAATTTGAACCACTCAATCAAATCATTCACAATTTGTTGACTTGTAATGATCCATGCTAGAGGCATTTTGGTGTGATGAACATGAAATTCCATCTTGAAATGAACGAATGATATATGCAAAATGTGACATCCATGGAAATTGTTCGATTATGGCCATATGCAAGCATGGATTGACATTGCATTGGTGTTTGGATGCCTAGAATGAATAGGACTTGAATCCCATATTAAATATTGTTAGATTTTTGAAAATAAAATATGTGTTCTAAATCATGCAATGCCCAATACCAAACTAAAATGGTTGGGTTTTTGTGCAATTGCCAATTCCTTTTCTTATGTTTCTAATCCAAATACATGATGTTTTGTTGTTGGATGAAGTCAACCCTTGTCATGGCTTCTTTGGCATTCACATGTTCCCACCAAATTGCTTTGTGCTTGTTGAATAAATTTTTTTGGTGGTGTGCCTTAAGGTTAATTAAGTCCAAATGTGATTTTTCAAAGATTGTGGAAATTCGCGATGCATATTGTGACATGCAAGTTGATGGCTTAGGATCTCATTGGCCATGTGTCGGTTCACCATTCGTTTGGGTGTGTGTTCAATGGTGAAAACATAGCTTCACCACATTGGGTCGTGTGTACAATCGCTTTATTGAAAAGGTCGCCAAACATCCTTGTTTGATTGATCTTATATGGTTTGGGTCAAATTGCAATGATCATTGAGACCATAGGCACAATCATATCTACAAAACATCTTTATGGGAAGGATCATATGTGTTTTGCAAAATACATTTGAAAAGCAAATGAAAATGCATGGAACATCACACTATACCAAGTATGGCCAAGGTGGTTGTTTATAAATGGGGTTTTCATATCCTTTTGTGAGGGCAAGTTTTTGTGCATGTTTATCTCCAATGGGGTTTCCACATCACTTCATTCGCTTTCCAAGAACTCACACACACATGCATGTGCTATGTATGTAACCTTGATTGACATTTTGTTTGTGCCCTTGTGCCTTGCTCTGGGAGTCCACAACAAATCCACATTTGAAAAAGGGAATTTTATTGCACTTTGGACTTGAATTGATTGTGATTTGGGCCATACTTATAAACTTGTCTAAACGTGCACCTACAATACCCACTTTTTTTTTTATTAAACCATGATTACTAATGGAATACACAACTAGTCAATATTTGCATAATTAGTACCCTATGCATGGAACCTAGGTTGGCAATATTTACAAGCCAAAACTAATAACAACATTAAGAATGGAAATGTTCCATTTGCAATATCTATATGTCAATTACTTAAGTCCAAATTGGACATGAGACCCAACCCAACCTTGCAATACTTGCATTCCAAAATTAAAACACACATTGCACATGGGACCCAACCTTGCAATACTTCCATTCCAAATTAAAACACACATTAGACTTGGGACCCAACCAAGCAATACCTACATTTCAAATTCAATTACACATAAAATTTAGGATCCAATCTTCTCGTACTTGCATTCCAAAACTAAAACACACACTAGACATGGGACTCATTTCGGCAATACCCATATTCATAACTAATAATTACATGTAGATTTCTTGAGCTAGGATCAAACATTTGTTGATTTAATAGTCTTCTCCAATAATCAAGAAAATGTTTTTGTCAAAGCTGCTAGTATAGGAGGCACTTGCTAGAAATAAGGTCCTAACAAAATTGTGTAGGTTATATTCACATGTTGATCCAATACATGAAACTAATTGAGTTGTAATTAAATTGAAATCACACATGAATGAAAGAAATGAAAGGGAGGAAAAAAACCTTTAATTTGATGGCACTTTTCCTTGCAAAGTTTCCAGCCCTAAAACAAACCATCAAATAAAAAACCTTAAGTATTAGACTAAAACCTAAACATTTACCACTTTCAAAAAAGCTCAAACCCTAACTACAAAACTTTACACATAACCTTGACAACTGTACAAAAAGAAATTAGATGAACTAATTGTGAATTAAAAATCAAAGCTCAAGAAATGAAATATTTAAATGACTGAAAAAAAATATTTATCTCTTACCTTTTAATGCGAGTCTCTCCAACTTGAAAGATGTCTCCTCTCCCCCTTCAAAAGAGAAGAAATGAGTTTCATTTGTTCAATATACGGTTCATAATTCTCCCCTTGTAAATGAACTTAACCTTGAATTTAATTAACATAAAAGAGGATTTTTAACAAAAGTCGGAAATGTTTGGGACATCCTTAAAATCCTCCTTTGATCCATTTTATGCAATAAAATGTAATCCTCTTTTTCTCTTAACCCAAGGCATTAAATTATTAAATTATGTTATGTACAATATGCAATAAATGGTGCAAAGTGGTGGCTCATGGGTACATTGCAGGTAGGAAGAGGCCGCAAGTGCAATACCTGCACTAAATATGCCTAAATATGTCTAATTTATTGCTAACCAACTGAATGCAATACTTGTATTTGAATTATTTCCATTGGTTGCTGTTGACCCTATTTAGGTGTTGGGTAGATAGGTAGGAGGGAGGGTAGGTAGGTGTGAAGGGGGGGGTTGGTTCTTAGTTGGTTGGTAGGCCCAAGAAGGCAGGTAGTATGTACCTGGGCGGGTGATCTCAAAGTTGGGAAAAAAAAACCAGAAACAAAAAAAAATCAAAGAAAAGGTCAGCACCAACAGGTCAATGCACATTCAATCACTAGATGAGAAATCTCACTCCATCCAGTGGACAGAATTCCCAACTGGTGCACTGGTGAGTGCTGATTCATGCTGGCCAAACTGGATCTGGTTTGGAACCGGACTTGCCTAAGAATTAATTTTTGAAGAAACCCAGAATTGGGAGTCTTGAAATGTGAAGAACTGATCCTGGAACCAATCTGTATGTTGTAATAAATTAAAAGAAATCCTGGAACTAAAACCTGAGGTTCTTTCAAATTAAGGAAAAAGTTGGAACCAGGATCAGAGGTTCTCTTGAAAAGTAAGAACCAGACAACACTGGGTACACCTCCCGGAAGGCTGTTATAAGGAAATGACTTTTTTGATTAGCCAGCAATAATGATGGGACCAGATGATGACATTCATCTCGCGCTTTACACTGTCCACTTTTTCATGTCTATGGGTGTGTCGAGCATGGACGGGTTTGGGGACCGAAACTGTGTATTTTTGTTACACAGCTATATAAACCTATGTCCTTGGTTGCACAACCACCTTTGCACCCTTCTTTGGTCTATACAAGCTTCACCAATCTCCTACAATGAACTAAACACAAGTGCACCCAAAATCATTCGAAACAAAAAGCCCAAATTCCTTCACAACAAACTTTACATTCACACAATAATTCTGTAACAAGTGAAGGTGTCCTTTCCAAGGTCACACTACCCCCTTATATACTATGCAAAAGGAAATTACTCAAGGAATTACCTATCAAATAAAATAATCACAAGATAATTCTATCCATGTGATTCCACGTTAAGGATAATCACTCGTGTGATCGGAACTACTCAAGGGATAAAATAATCACAAGATAACTCTACCCATGTGATTCCACGTTAAAGGATAATCACTCGTGTGATTGGAACTACTCAAGGAATAAAATAATCACAAGATAACTCTACCCATGTGGTTCCACGTTAAAGGATAATCACTCGTGTGATTGGAACTACTCAAGGAATAATTACAAGATACTAATCACATGTGCATATGACTTTCTCTTATGACCAAATTCACTTACCCCCCCCCCCCTGAGTAACCATGTATTTACGTTGAGTTTATACATGGAGCTACAGGTGCAGATGGGGGAATAATTAACAATATACATTGGATGTGGCAAACATTGATAGAGGCCCCAAGAATGGGGTGTGGGTGGAGATGCTTGGAAACCTGAAAATGATGGTGGTCATGGGTTAATTGCCTCCAAATTGTGCAATAGGTGGTGCTATAGACTAGAGAACTGACCTAATCAGAGCCACACAACAATGAATGGAATCCATATGGAGCAGTTAGTCTGGACTCCCAATGACTATTAGAATAAACATGCTCATCATCAAACATAGGTGGGTGATTGAACACCCTGATTATGGACAACGTTAACTGGTGAGAATCTGCCAGTTACCAAGCATAACCAATTTGTAATCAGAATTGAGATGTCCTCTTTTCATCCCACAAAGAAAGTGATTATGACATTTCCATCCAAGAACCAATTGCCCACCGGAGTAAGCATTTCGATTTTCAAAATGCCTCACATTTCTAATAGGCAATGTTACTGTACATAACATGCTTTCTCCCCTAACACTGGAAATTCTGCCAGGTTATTCCGTTTAAGCTGGAATTCTGCAGAGTGAACCCGTATCCACAAATGCACCACCATGGATGTACCATGCATGGACAGGACACCTGTTTTCCATTGGGTTCTTGTTCCCCAGACAACCTTCCCTTAGCTGTGGGTTCCAAAAGTGTGCAGGGGTTCTAAAATTGGGATTATGGACGTGTTGCATTCGTGGGTGCTGGGTCACACCAGTCAGAATTCTGTCTTGATTCCCACCTCCATTCATCATATTTCATGGCATTGTAGTTTGGTTGTTGGTTAGGCTCATGATCAGGGCAACCTAAAACACTGACTCTGACTGACACTTATTTGATGAACTGAGTGGCACCATCTCCGTGCAATGGGCAGGTTTTCAGTTTTTGAGGTGCTATGTTGAGATTAACTAGTTGTGTGAAGTGATAAGTTCCAAATCAGTTGTCATTTGTTCAATCACCAACATCATTTCCATCACATTATATGACGATTGTGAACAGAGTTTGAACATTTTCTTGCAACAATGTCTAATGTTGAATAAAAACAAAAAGCACAGGATGGTGTAGTTCTACATATATGAAGCTGTTACGTATTTACTGCAGATAATTTATTGATAGTTAAGTGTGAATAGGGCTCTAGTTTTTATGTGTCCTGGAGAGATTTATGGTCATGCTATGTGCGTGCGTGCGTGAATGTGTGTGTGTGTGTATTGTTGTGGATGTGTAGATGTAAACTGAAAAATCACATGTTACATAGGTAACCTTGAACCAGCTTGACAACACTAGGCTTGTAATTTGCTCCATTTCTTGCCAACTTCATCATCAGGTTGATTCTCATCAATCAATTTTCTCATTAATACAAACATCATTTGCCCAGTCTCTTTCTGAGGTCAAAGCCGGAAAGTTGAGAGTGATCATCAGGTCATGTAGCAAAAGAGAACATGATATTGCAAGGACTGAAGAGAGTCTTTAAAATGCCATGTCAACCAAAACCAGGACTCCACATGTGCCTGTTTGTTGTTGTCTCTAAGGATTTGAATTCAGAGAATTCACAATCGATTTTGGCCTCTCTGGCATCCAATTCAGAACCCACGTAACAATTTGCAATAGTTACAAACCAATTCAAGCAATTTGCAAAACTCGAGATATATGAAAACATACACTCACTGTCCAATCAAGAGAAGGAAGAAATAGATCTGCACCCTAGAAAGTTTGATCTATCCCTGTAGTTGGCCAAGAGCATGGAACTAGCCTGAGGTGAAACTTCCTAGATATCTGTGGGCTGTAAATGAGGAGTAGCTTTCATGTCTCATTGAGATGATGGGGCTGCAACTAACCACATGTGAAAACTCAGTATAAGTTTCAACAAGTAGGAACAAACTCAAAAACCTAAATTCTTTTCCCTTGTTCGCAACTCTGAAATCCCCAGCCAGGATACCAAATGGATACCAAACCCAAAATTGTCGAAAAACTAACCTTTGCAATCAAGGTTAGTTGGTACAAATGTCATGCCAAATTCCTCAACATAATTCCCTAATGATGACCTCTTTGTGGTCAATAAAATCTGGTTGATTTCTCAGTAGGAAATATCTGATAAGGACTTGTAGCGCCGAACCAGTCCTTTAGGGCTTTCTATGATTGCAACACTCTTTGTGCGCGGCATTGACTTAAAAGAAGTAAGCTTCATCAAGGGCACTGGTATTGATGACGATGATCCATGATTTCTTGACCCTGGCAATGACTTTTGCTTCATCATCTTTGATGATCGAACTTGAACGCTGCATTGTAGTAGGTTCTTAGGACTCCGTCTGATATCAGAACTTGAAGATCCATTCCTCTGCACTTGGGGCACAATTCCAAGGCTTCCTTCTTCATCTGATATATTCATGTCAAGCACCACCTGGTTCTCACATGAGGAACTAGCTTCTGCTGCATTGCATGAATGTGACCCAATGTTGAGGCTCATGAGCTTCTCACTTTCTAGGCTTGATGAGCAGTTTGATCCACAATCGGCAACTGGGCTGGCTTGCATAACTGGGTCAGTAAACTTTGCCTGGGGTGAAGCCAATTCTGATGTACCTGGAGGTGCCAGTGCAGCTTTTAAAAGAAGCTCAAGTGCATGCTCTTTGTGTGAAGTGTCTGAGAGGGTTTGCTTGTTCAAAGACTCCTTTATCCCCTCCACACGTCTCTCATTTCTGGATCCAGGTGCTTGCTTTGCTACTCTGCACCAGTCGCAAATCCAACATCCAGAGTCTCTGCCTTCCATCGATGTGGAGCAATATCTGCAGAGAAACTCAATTTGTCAATTGAAGTCAAGTTGCAGTACAATGCTATACAGGCAACACGTTTTATGATGGTGAAGAGCTTAGGTTATGTATTTTGCACTGCCCTGTAAAAGGCAGTAACATAAAAAGGACTAGTAACAGTCAAACCTGAGGATCTATGCATTGCAAGATTGATCAAAATCATCTGAAGAGTTCGTTCAATGACAGCTCTGGACCCTGGCAAGACCTGCAGCATGCCACTCCTCCTTGAGGTAGCTGACCAACTAGACGAATATATATTCCTTATCAGATCTACATTGGTAGTCTGTATTCTTTCTCATCACTCAAGTTCAATTGTTCATGTCCGCAAAGGATGATTTGCATCTAGCTTGAGGGAGACAAAAGTGATAAAAGTTAACCAATGTCTAGAACCAAGATGGCTCAGTCAAATCCGAGTTTTTATCAATCACGAATGCAAAGCCTCGTGCAGGGATTCCTCAATTTTGAGACACTATGCATCCACATCTCCTGACAGAGCCAGACAAAGTTGAACTGAACCTAGGATGCACTTGCTGAGCACCTGAATCTGTACTTTGAACTGGAGGATGATTACTAGGTTATGCCCTTCCTACAAACTCTTGGCACCATGTTTACCGTGTCATTCATTCAACAAAGCATGTTCTCAGCAGTATCATGCTGTGCTTGAAAAGTCTTCTACAGTTCTTTTCCTTTGTACAGGATTCGCACAGTGCTCCAGGAGAAAATCCCTATGTAATATGCCTCATCATGGTTTGCTTTGTTCACAAGGTCCAACAAAGCTGGTACATACAGTGTAGTGATAGTATAGTGCCAGATGCACATCTGGTGATCACAGATACTAAAGTTAATGTACAAGAAGACTCCAGTCATTTGCAGAACAGTGGTGCACAACATTACAACACAAGCAAAACCCTAACTCACTCACTCTTTCCTCCAACTTGATTCAAGTCACAGATTTGGCCCTCTGAGATGTGACCACAGAGCTCAAGAGTGCTCTCAATCTTGGTGGGTCGCATGATAGTTCTAGACAGGCTTTCAAAGGAAGACTGGACAAAACTTAGGTCATTCGTTTCACCTTTGAATCCCATGTGCAATATCCTAAACCGTTTTCAACTTAGAACTAGAACTAGAACTTGCTGGCTCGGAAGGAAGAATATCCAACTGGTTCAACAACACTTTGCTTTGGATTGGTCATCAGTTGGGTCCCTAAAAGGTTTGCAACCATGCTAAAGAAGCTTGGGTTTTGAGCATTCCAGCTGATGAGAACAATGAAGAGAGACTAGAAAGGTTTTCTTTGATCATGTTTCCTACAGCTTGTTTCTGGCAAGGAAACAGAGCTCTCAGTTGTGATCAATGCAGTACTTAACGAATCTGAGTGAAGAAGCTCGTGACGCATGGATAGGCATAAACTTATTGAAATGAGAGAGGCGTTGAGAAAGCTGAAACAGAGAGAGAACGAAAATAAGAGTCACTGCAGTGCGCAGTTAATGAAATCAGCTAAGTTCCAGATGCTCTCAGTAGAGAACTGAGAAATAGTAGTCCAGCCCAAGGAAGTCGGAGAAGTAAACATTAAGATGACGAAGTCAAATCGATGACCACACAGGGTTGATGAATTGTGATATCCCAGGAACTTACCATCGACTTGAGTAAGACGAAGCTCGAAAAAAAGCTCGAACTACAAACGGAAGGAAAGGACGGACAAACCCATTTACTTGGAAGGTTGGAGAAGCTTGAGATGGTGAGAGTTCAGGAGGCTAAGAAGATCGTTTATGAGCCAACAGCTGGAAGGATCACCGCCGGGAAGACTTGGAAGAAACAAAAGAAGCTTTGTAACACGTCTAACTATATAATAAGACGGAACGGAATCACATCAGCAGCAAAACAAAGGCGAAGTTCTACGATGATCTTTAGAAGAAGTCGTTGAGGAATGCTTCAAGAACATGTCCAATTACGAAGTCAAGGAGCCTCGTGAATTCCATTTCCTTCGTAGCTTCGGAAGTTGCAGCCAGCACTGGCCCGAAGGCTTCATATTGATCAAATTTCCGAAACTCCAGAAGATTTTGAAGATCACGGTACTAAACCATTGAAGTTACCAAAAAGCTTGAACTCCCGAAGCTTACAAGCTGATTCCAGACAGACAAACAGATAGACACAGAGAGAGAAAGAGATGATACTTACGTGTGCTGGACACGCGAGCGACAGGCGGAGCAATGCTGGAGCTGATCAGGAAACCCCACATCCCCACACATGTTACACTCCTGCATCATCATCTCCGAGCCGCCGCCGCCGCTCATCCAACCATGATTCTCATACGTCCCGCACTGAAGCAGCATGGCCCCCGCGACGTACTGCCGCGCTGCCATACCTCCAATTT
The DNA here is from genome assembly GCA_963920785.1 of Sphagnum contortum. Taxonomy (NCBI): domain Eukaryota; kingdom Viridiplantae; phylum Streptophyta; class Sphagnopsida; order Sphagnales; family Sphagnaceae; genus Sphagnum; species Sphagnum contortum. Next base: position 8,615,099 of record OY987288.1, read on the forward strand.
GCACTGTTGAACCGCCACGGCTCCTCGAGTCCATTTCTCTCCTCTCTCCACAGTAACGTCCTCTCTCCACACCAACAGTGATCACCAACCCCTCGGGACACTATACAACCCAGCTGTACAATCAAGCTCACGCCGCTGCAGGTCCTGAATGCTCCTCTCTATCTTTGATCTCCACCGCTTTGCAGCTGCACACTAGAGTCATCCAACGCCTGCATGCTACGATAATAATTACAGAACGCCTTTTCCTTCTTGTTGAGACATGGAAACGCCTGAGAATTCTTCATAGTTTTCAAGCTGCTGGTAACATGATCGTCCCCCGCGAGCCAGCTTCCAAGTTGCTTCGTTGTTGAATCTCACGCAGCTCCCAAAGACAATAAGCTCTCGAAGTAGTAGTAGTTATATGATCCGTCGTCAAGCTCCTGCGAGGAGAAGTGATGTCCAAGTTCTTCTAGTGTAATTAGGCCGATCTCCAGCAATTAAATGCTGTCCAGAGGTCAGCAGCAAGGTTCTCCAAATCCTCTTGACCACCAGCAGCTTGACCCAAAGCTATGATCCACCGTCGACGAAGAAGGACTTGATGACATAACAAACCTCTGATAGATAGATCTATTTGTTGTACTCTGCGTGCTAATTCATGCAAATACTTGCTTGCTTGCTTCTTCTTGATCAATGTTTGTGGAGTGCTTCTAGACTCTCTCTATCGGAGGTCTACAGAATTCTATTGCCACGAGTTCATGCATGTGCCATGATCATCACAAGCTTGTTCAAATGGCAGCAGAACCAGTAAGCAGGACCGAGCTGAAGAAGCTGATGAGACCACGACAATAGATACCTGCACCGTTCTACAAAACACTCGTGCACCAGATGAAAGTGGAGTTTCGTCGACGGTGAAACAAAGCTGTGCTATCCTTCGGAAATGCAACTGGTTTCGACTTGAAGACTAGAGAGAGAGAGAGAGGCAAGTAAAATGAAATTGGACGTTATAACCTTCTTCACAGAAATCTAAACTCAACTTTGTTTTCTATAATGATCTTCTTCGGACGCAGGCCCCGGCCTGGAAGGCTTGCTGCTGCTGATGAGAGAGAGAGAGAGAGAGAGAGAGAGAGAAAGAGGACTTGCCACTCTTGTTCTCTAAAGCTGGTATGAAAGACAACTCTTATGAGATCAAAGTATCATCGACAAATGGACGTGTGCAGGCGACCGCAAATTGTCTTCACAAACACTTTGCTGTGTACGACAACAGATCTCATGCTGGACTACTGCATCATTATCATGATTGTTCTGCAAACAAGAAAGAAAGAAAGAACGTCCGTAACGTCCGTCTCTAGGCAACTCCTCCTGCTTTGCAATCGTGACTTGTTCAAAGAAAGCGTCCTCCACAGCAGGAGCAAAAAAAAACCGATCGAACAACAAAAACAAACACTCCCTGCCCAACGTAGAAAGAAAAAAAAGAAAAGAAAGAAAGATTGTCGCAGCAGCAGCTTCTTTTCTTCAAGGATGATGGTCTCTACTTCTTCAGACGACGTACGATGTAGTTCTTCCGAACTCTCTCTCTCACTCAGAAGAAAAAAACTAAGAATGAAAAACAAGTTTGCAAACAAACTACAAAACGTGAAAAGCTGGGGAGCAACTTAAAGGTCAAGAGAAAAGCAAGCACGTGAGGAGAAAAGCATACTCACGAGTCATCATAAAAAGTAGTACCCCAAGGAGGAGGCCTCCTGCAGCAGCAGCAGAGGAAAGAATCGCAACCCGCCGTGCGCGAAGCGAAGAAGCTCGCACAGAAACGATGCCTGCGGAAAGTTGAAACCGACACAAGACAACAAAAGCAAAGAGAAGACCGCGGGGGGCGGGGCCAGAGAGAGAGAGAGAGAAAGAGAAAAAGAAATAGCTAGATCAGAGAAAGAAATAGTTAACTATGGGTGGACTAACAAGACGCTAGTTGCAATGTAACGCAATTACAAAACCTTACCCACCCATTTGTCCGTTGGGATCCACCCCTTTTTTTCCCCTTCTTATGAGGTGGATTGGGGGCAGAGAATGGCGAAAAAAGTTCAAATTGGCCAAAAATTAGTGTCTTTTGAGGTTTTTATTCGCCAAATTTTGACAAATGTATTACAGAAATGAAATTCAATTATTCCATCCTAAGTTGCAGCCTGGAGCCATGAATATAGAAGAAGGATGCTAGAATTCTTTTGACTTTCATATTTTCTTATCACCAAATCTGGCTAAATTCTCTTATGGATGATCATCACTTCAGCTACGTCACAAAATTGGAAAAAAAACCCCACCGGGATCCACTACATACCCCTACCCTAACGAGCTCTCTCTGACCACTGGTGTGCAGTCCCACGGAGATGCCCAGACAGATTGACTGATGTTGGCCTAGTTCTAATGTAAACAAGGGGTGAGTCACACTGTGGTCTTGCCATTTACATTAAAACGTAGTATCTTAAGGCAAAAGAAGAATTACGGAAACTCAAATATTTCACCATGCAAAAAGTATAGTCTTCCAAAAATCCTCTAAAAGAAACCAAAATCCTTCAAGATATTATAACTTAATAACTAATCTCAAGTTTCAACACAAGCCACAATATCATCTGTCAAAAATACTCATATAAAAATAGACCTATTACCAAGGGGCCAAAATCCCTTAAGCTAATAAATAATAGAATCTCTTAAGCCAATAAAGCAGAGCACTTCTTTTGGTTGGAGCTCAGAAGAAGGCTAATGGTAGAACACATCTAGTGAGAGCTCATGAGTACGCTAATGGTAGATATCCACACACTCTCTTCTCTTATGAGAGATGAGGAGACAGCAAAACCCAAAAAACATGAAATCTTTTCATCTTGCCTCGTAGAACAAGCAAAACCAACCGTGCACACAGTAACCAACCCATCACCCGGAAAGGGAGCAAAAAGACTACCCGGATAGAGCTTGTTATCCTTGAGCAGTGCTGTTTTTTATTATTATTATTTTTTTTGGTGGTTAATTATTTTTTCATCTTTTGCAAAACGTTTTTCCTAGAGAATATTTTTGGTTGGACAAAATCAATGTTGGTCTGGTAGGTACATAGGTCTGTGCCTAGTATCAACACTAGCGATGAGGACCCTACCAGTAACGACAGCCTGGTAGGGACCTAATGGTGTTTTTTTACAGGAATTTCGGTTTATAGCTAAAGTGGCTATCATTCATTGGAAGATGCTGTAAAAAATTGGCTATAAACCAGAAGCAAAGTACACATCTTTAATCATCCTTCTACATGCTTGGTTCCACAATGAAACCCACATAAACCAATCTGACAATTTTTAATTTTTAAAATTTTTACTCACTTCTGATGACTGGAAACCTCTAAACTCGCCTTTTTTTTTTCTTAAAAATTATTTCGCATTTTGGCAATATATCCGCCAGTATCAAAAAAAAAAGAAAAAAAAAGGCTGGTGGTCCTAAGGGAATATGTAGTCTGCTTCATACCAGCAAAAATCACTGGTGACCCCAATAGAAGGACCAGCCTCGTGTTTTTTTTTTTTTTAATATATAATTCCTATACCAGGACTAGGCTTGTATGTTGAAAACTCTATACCCAACAACAGTGGGGAAATGTGTTTTCCCCCAATGTTGGGCGGTTATTACAAAATAGGAATGGGCCCCTGAGAGTTATCCCCGGCAGTCCACAGGATTCCTAACCATGGTTCTCAAATAGTCACAGAAACGATTTTGAAATATATCCACCAGGGGTTTGTTTTTGTGGCGAATTTTCGCCACCCAGGTGACAAAGAAAAGGGCTGGCGAATCCAACAAAGGGATTTTCGAGGATTTTAAAAAAAAACATTCGCCATATCTCGAGAAAAAAAGAGTTAGAAGTCGCCAGATTTAGAGAGTGTGTTCCATCAGGTCGTCAGAACTGGGCAGGATTCCAAAAACGATCTACTAGTTCACCAGGACAGTCGCCATTTATTGCTAATTAATGCTGAGGATCCTCTCCAGTACACCTACTTCAGGAATTTGAAACAAAAAACCCTGATACTATCCACCATTCTCAAAATGATTGAAAAAAACAGCATCCATAAAACCCACTGGTTATTTACAGTTGCGGGGGATGGGGGGGGTATTTTGTTTTTTCACTGGGTGCTAACCGGGGTATCAGACCGCGTATAACATTCATATATGCTCGCTGGGTCTTACTTTTTTAAGAACCTGGACGCCCTCCTACCCGACATTTTCTGAAAAGTTAACACCCGTCTTCGCCTCATAACCTATGATTTTAAAATTTCAAGTATTCCTAGCGAGATCCTACAGGCAGAAGAATAACAAGGGGGTGTCTCTCAAAAACCTGGATTAATAACCGTTCATACCCAGATTTTGCTATCCTTAGATTGAAAGGAAAAACAGTCTTCAGCTCTTAGCTGTTACAAATAATCAATATATATTCTCACTTGTGATTGGGTGCTTCTACATTCAATTAACACATATGTTCAAGCTTGCAAAACATTAGTGCCATTTTAGACTCTCGTAAGCTTGCCTTGTAAGCTTAAATGATTTAAGACTATTTGTTAAAGCCTTAAAATTTTGAAAAAGATTCAACCTTGTAGGACATTGTTGAAGACTCCACATGTGTTTTAAAAGAGGTCTTTGTATCGTGCCTTATACCCGTTTAATGCCCTGACCTCATAATCGCCCTTCTCTGGGTTTCTAAGACCCAAACCTGAGTGATTTTAAAAATCTCCTAACAATAAAAGAATCAGACCTGGGCGGCGGTTCTTTGATTTTTTTTGTTTTCAAATACCCTGACCTGATTATTATTATAAAACATAAATACCTGCCCCACACTGGTTATTTACTAGTTCTTTCAAGAAAACCACCGGTTCTTTAAGGGTTCTTGAACTAATGAGGACTGCCAGTTCTTGAACTAATGAGGACTGCCAGTTCTTCGATTCCGGTTTTGAAGAAAACCAGAACCAGCAGCTATTTATAAATTCAAATAATCATCCAATGCTGGTTTTCTCTGTGTTAAAATTTTTTAACAGCAAAAATTTGTCAGTTTAGAGAAATAAAAAATTAGGAAAAAAAAAAACACTGGGACACTGGGACACTGGTAGACATTTAATTTTTTGGTGGGCTTATTACTTATTACCAGGAGCTTAAATATCCAACTATTTCTAATATGCTGGATTTTTTTCCCAAAAACATTTTAACTCAAAAAGGCAGAAAGGCCTGTTGAGAAAAGGGGAAAAAAATTGACCACCTAATTAAAAACATATTTTCAGGAAATCCAAGAAATTAGAATTATTTTCATGGTGGGCATTTCAAAGGTAGGCCCCAAAAACCTACATACATTCACCCCACAAGTGGAACCTATGCCTAACTGAACTGGGCATAGGTGGTTTCCTATTGGATTTTTTTCCCAATGTTGGATTGTTTCTATTGATGAGGCTGCACCGAGTTGGTCAAAAAAACCAACTCAAATTTGCATGCCAACTGAAAGGCCAAAACCCATGAGGTTTGCATTTGACCTAGCTCCTCCGAACCCTAGCAGTGTAAAAAGGTCCACAAACCAAAGGGTCCACAACCACATGGCCTAATTTGGGTTTGGACAATCCTGCCTCGCACCTGGGCCTCGTTCCCTGATCAGCCCACTGGATGTCCTTAGACGGTGTAAAGTGTAAGGTAATGTCTGACGAGCAGGGTGTTTCCAAACTAAGCAACCACCCAATGTAGAGAGTCAAGGGAAGCCTGTTATGACTCACTTGTGGATGGATGGATGACCTTCAACTCAGGTTCCGCCTTCCTAACTGGTGGTTATTAACTAAAGATGGATGGCACATGGTTATGTAGTTTGTACATATGTTAGGGTTGGTGGTTAAGAAGGTGGCAATAACAAACAGAAACTCAAATAAACTAGAGCCTGTCCCCAAGGAGGCGCCCTTGAACCCTTCATCCCCCTCTAGCCAGCCTTTTTTTTTTAGTGGCAAGATTTTGCCAAAGCACAAAATTAAAAAATTGAAGATTTGAAAAAATGAAGCGATTTTTGAAGGTTTTTAATTCCAAATAGTAAAACTCACCAGACTTCTATCTTGGATTTTCCTGTGTAGCCAAAAAAATATAGAAGGATGATTGTAGTTTTGTACTTCATATATGGTTTATTGCCAGATTTGGCTAAATCCTGCTAAGAATGATTGCCACTTTGGCTAAAAACAAAAATTCCTTAAAAAAGAAACTGCTCCTGACTCCTGACCAGTGTTTGGACTGGTATACAGACTACAAATTGGTACCTATTACAATATTCCTATAAGTATTATAATAGCATTAAAGAATAGGTATACCTGCTCTTTAAAGTATGATTATTGTTTTGCAATGGAGGCTTCTTTTCTTTGTTTTGTTGTGCCAATTACCAAAGGAAAGAAAAAGTATGGCAGTTGCCAAGTTTTAAGTGTAGGGTAAGAAGGACTGAGGATGATGGCATTACCCCCAAGGAGGTGATAGGTGAATGCTGGCTCCATTCCAGTAATGCCCAAAGTACAACAACATTACCCAAAGGAGGAGGCCCCACACGATGTGATAATAGAGCACTGGCCTAATTCTGCTACTGTAGTAGTGTACCTTTTCAGGTTTGGTAGTAATTAAATTATTTTCATAAATGCCAAAATTTCAGGAAATTACCACAGAGGGAAAAAATTAACAAAATTTTGGTTTTCCCATATAATTTTCTGAAATTTCTGAAATTATTTTTTAAACTGCTGAAGTTGATTTTGTTTTAAATAAAATAATTATTTGGCACCTGAGTGAGTGCTGAACCTCAAAATGTTCTACAGTAATGCCCTTGTCCTCCCACCTTACCCACTTGAAGATGCTGCAAAAGAAATATTTCTCTTCCTATGGCCAAGATCTGCAGAAACTGGAAGACCCAACAAAAACCCAGAAGAAGATCCAGTCATGGAGTGCAAGAACCAGCTTCAAGAATGAAACAACCCCCACTCTCCTTGAATGACAAGATTCAATTACAGTTGAGAACATGGCCTCTGAATACATAGGAATTTTTGGGAACCAGTGGCAGTTGGGTGCTATTGACAAATGATCACCAGACATTGTAATACCTAGTAGTATCAATTATAAGATTAGACAAGTTGAAGCAACAACGGCCTTGCTTTACACTACGGTGAGGGACCATAAGCATGGCAATTGAGAGCCCTCAAAACATATCCAAAGGTCGGCGTACTATGGAAATTCAGAAATGGGGGAATTCAGATATGGTTTTATGCATGAGCATGGGTTGTCAAGTGTGATGTAAAGTGAGAATATACATTATTGAGGAACCAACATATTATAATGGAGTCAAAAGAGGCAATTAAATTATTTTATGTAAATTTTGATTGTTAGCTTGATTTTTTATGTAACTTTTTTTACTACTAGTTTCTCCTCTCTTTTTTTTTTCTCCTTCACCATTCACCACTTTCGTTACATTTATTCTTTCTTGACTTTTTTAGTTTTTTTCATTTTAGCAAGCAAGTAGGATCACCATGGATCATAGGATATGTACAACAAATCTGACCAGACACAATTTTTTGGGCCCATGGGTTAATGAATTTTATACCCACCTTTTTTTAATTTTAATATGTTTTAAATTTGTGAAAATTTCATGTGAAAAAATTCAACCAATCACAATTTTTTTGGACCATGGGCTAACAATTTTGCACCTACCTTGAAAAAACTATATTAAAAAATTTGAGAAAAATTATGTAAACAATCCAACCAAACATAACTTCATGCCCACTTTCACAAAAAAACTGAAAAACAAAAGGAATTATAACAAAGAGTTTGGAGACCAATCATGGCATTTTAGGCTCATGGTATAACAAATGTTCAACCCACCTCTAAAAAACATTCTAAATAAAATCTGAGTTCCAGCAATCAAAATCTAGCCAATCATGGTTTAAGGGGCTTCCTACTAAGGCCTGGCAGCAAGCCCATTAGACCATGAACCATTATTCATTATGCATTTAATGTTGATTTTCATCCATTCCTTGAACCCTAAAGTGGCTTCTTTTCTCTTTTCCTAGATTTTCTATTTTGATAGTCATGGCCTGTCAGGAGTTAATGTAAAGGGGGCCTAAGTGAAGCAAATGGAATACTAAGGGGCGCTTCACAATATATATCCCCAGGCCCAATTTCATAAGTCCCAAGAAGAAGGAAAGTGCCATGGAAATCAGGCCCGGGGTGTAATAAACAATACTATTGTTCAAACTTGGTGTGCCATAGTGTGAAAAGAACACGGTCCCAAATCCATGGCCCAAGTCCCTTGAGGAAGGCAAAATCCCAACTTTTTCTTATCCCTAAATGTTGTCATTTCTCTTTGTCTCTTAAAAGAAAAAGCCCCTATTGCCCTAATCTGAACATAAAACTTTTTGCAAACAAATTACCTTGCTTTTTGCCATTCTTAACAAATTTGGGCTCCACATCCTCCACGAAAAGAAATCAAGAGACCTGCATATCATTGATCTTTGCCACTTCTACATGTGCATCTTCATTTTTCATCTTTCACCCTTTGCTAGTTTTTTATGAGCTTTTACTTTGGGATGCAAATGTTGTTTAATTTCTCTCATGTTATTTTCTTTGGTCCTTTCTGAACATCCTCATTCTTACTTACTTTTCCTACAACCTCATCCTCTAGCCTCTGGTTTTCATTCTTAGTTTGAATCATCTGCACAAATCAACATTTTGTGAAATTTTTGGACTTTCACCTAGAAATGTAAAGGAACAAATGCACCATATGATTCTTCTGTAATCGCAATGAAAAAAACTTGTGGACCAACACACTTTTCCAAAGTGTACTCATTAGCATTTTGTGAAAAATCCTCCATTTTTTCACATGACAAAAATGATTACCCTAAACCTTTCACCCTAAACCTTTCGCTCTAACTCCAACACACTTGAAAAGGAAAGACAACCAGCTTGCCACCTTCAATTTCATTTGAAAGAAAGACTCTTGCGATGTGCAGACCGAATCAAGCCACACTTTTTTATTGTTTTCATAAAAATATATGGTTGGAACTTGGGTTTCCATATTTCCTGGACGCAACTCCTTTACCTATGTCCCAACCCCATGAAGCCGAAAAGTACACTCACATAGGATTCCTACTATGGTTGAGACTTGTAATCCGAGCCATATTGTGAAGGACTTGGTACCAATTTGAAACTCTAGACCAATCAAATCGCAAGAATAAATTGGGACTTCTAAATGTGAATTTAACTCACACTTAGTTTAGCACTCTTGACAAAATGACCATAATAATTATCACACATACTCGCATTTCTAGATATGTGGCAAACATGTAATGCTGATGTGGCATACTAACACTAGTAATCTTATCAAGAGATAACTAGGCTCATAACTATTGGTCATCAATCATCCTAATTATTGAAAAATCATAAATTATCAATAAATTATGGTGAAATAGTTATTAATAATTTATTATTCAATTATCATACCTGGTGTTTTTTTTCAATTTTCTGGAGAATGAGCGGGCATCCCAAAACAAAATTTAGCATTCATTGACAATAGTTTTTTTAGAAAGCTTTCGAAAGCTTTCTCCAAATAGTAACAAAGTGGTGACAGAGTTTTTAAGGGTAGTTGAAATGTGGCAACATTTTCTCAAAAACCATAATTTGGCTTTTCACAAACGTTTTGTAATTAAACCAGGCATCTACTAAAAAAAACTCCGGTTCTTTTCCGGTTCTTCGACAAGAACGATAATTCTCTGGCTCTGAAATGTTTAAAAGACCTCAACTAAAACGTCGCTCCTTCGATTTGGAATTTTCCAAAGAACCAAAGGGAACGGTTCTCTGATTCTGAAATATTTGAAGACTCGCTCCTTCGATTTGGAGTTTTCCAAAGAACCAAAGCGAACCGTTCTCTGATTCTGAAATATTTAAAGACTCGAAACTGCGAGTTCTTTAAAAAAATTCAAAGAACTGCACAAGACGAGTAGGTAATTACACTAGATTGGTAACTACTGGGTTAGGTGTGGACAGGTGTGCAAAAAAGGCCACTCATTGTGATAGGGCCTTAAATAGGTCAGTTAGTTAAGTATTTTCGAAAGATTAAAATTGTTATAGGGCCTTCAATAGGTCAGTTAGTAAGAAAATTGCAAAAGATTAATTGTGATAGGGCCCTAAATAGGTCAGTTAGTAAGAAAATTTCAAAAGATTAATTGTGATAGGGCCTTAAATAGGTCAGTTAATTAGTTTTTTATTAAACGATAAAAAAAAAGATTAAGCACTCTAACTTGGTTCCTCTTCAGAAAAACCAAGGGGGAAAGCAAAACCGGCTTGGTGACCCGACCAGGCAAGGGTCTGACAACTGGTGACCGGAAGATCCGGTGCCACAGCAGGTAAGACGCTGTCGGTGGGGTTTCTGAGCGGTTGCACAATTCATTTGCTTGAATTTCAGTGTGAGATAATAATACATTTTAATTGGATAATCTTCTTCGGCCATCTCTGCTTTTTGTTTCAGACAAGTTTTTTTGTCCTCTCTTCTTTATTGGGTGCGAAAAAATTCAATAAAAACCCATGGCTGGAACTATCACGTGAAAGACAAAAGGGAAAGCCAAAAGACATGCAGCGCCCCCCCCCCCCCAGGAACCAAAGAAGGGAGAGAGCTAGTCCCTCTTCTTTATTGGGTAAAGAAAAATCCAATAAAAACCGATGGCTGGAACCATCACGTGGAAGACAAAACGGAAAGCCAAAGAAAGGCCAATCCAAGCATAGCCCCCAGGAACCAAAGAAGGGAAAGAGCTAGTAGTCCCTCTTCTTTATAAAGCAAATTGGGAAACTTCTGAAATATTTAATTTTCCTAGTGTGAATTATAATAATATTGCTATTTGTGGGGAAATTTTGACAAATCTTTTTATATTAATAAAAAAAAATTACACTGAAAAAATAGAGCCCTATTGGCAATGGAGTGTGTTCCACATTTGGTGGGCTCTTGCTGAATCTGCAAATTTAGCTTGAAACCAACAAAACATAATTCATGTTTTTTCATAGACCAACATTGGCACTATCCATCCGATGTTCATAAAAAACCATGGCAAGCATGTTGTATAAATTATATAAACATTTTGCTATATCATACTAGGTTTATGTAAATTGTGGATTACATGGTATTTTTAAGGAGCAAAATTTGTTGGCGGTATGGATGTTTCAAGTTTGTAGTTTTTGTGCAACTTGAATGAAAAAGGAATGGCCATTGAATTAAAATGTTGATATCACAACTATTTCAACTCTGATTGATGTCAACTATGACGTTCTCCAAAATCAACTTCATGAAATGCTAGAACTATTTCTTTATGTTGCAATGAAACTTGGAAATAATTGACATACCATGACATTCCATGACAATGGCCAACTCCATATTTGGCAACTTCTAACCCACAATGGCATTGGAGGCCAATCATCCCTACAATTTTGTTGTGGGGTTAAAATCATGTAATGTATGTGTAAAGCACCATGGAAATTACTCTTCATGGTTATAGAAAAAAAGAAGCTTGTTGCAATGTTGAATTCAACAAACCAAAATCCAAGTAACCACTTATAGATATTGATTTGGGGTGGCAAATTTTAGCTTTTAGAGTTGTTGAATGACCAAGAAAGGTCACTTGAACCATATTAGGTGCCTCTCAATATTATGAATAAATTATACCAATTGCATTCATCAAGTCATCAATAGGGAAATGACTCTCAAGCTCCTTTTAAAACCCCTTTGTTGCACCTATACGTTGGTCATTTACAAATTAAACTACAATTTCCCAATCTTCTTCGGTCACTATAGACACACTTCTAGTATTAGGACATGTCTTATGTAGCATAAAAAAAAAAGGTCATTGAACTAAAATGTAACATGTTCACCTTGGGTTTGTGGCTCCAAGTACCAAACCAAGTGCAGAGCATTACAACTATTATAATGCACCAAATCATTGAACATTTAAAACTAGGGTGATCATACCTCTTCAATGGGTCCACACAAATTGCATATAGTTCAATAGTAATGACAATGATAGAAATCATACAAATGTATTTCTACCTTGGGCAAACTTGGACAAGCTTTGCATTGCCTCCAACACGGGCAACAAATGTTAATCCCAAAGCAATGTCATAATCACATAAGAATTCATAATTGTTCTTTGCAACTCCATTCCTACAAGGTCATCACCCATCTTCACCACAAAACTCTTATATTCAACCAAATTAAAATGTGTTTGGCAAATGCATGCCAAGCTATGTAATGGATGCCAATGATAAATGGGGCATGTTTTTCTATGAACTTCATTATCACGCTTGTCTTCAAGCTTTGAAATATAATCACACCATTTGCACCAAAACAAACTAGCTTGAATGTCAAATCCCCATCAAATATGTCCAAAGAGGGACCATTTATAGTCAAGTGTTAACCATGAAAAGAAATTTTATCAAGAACTAGTTCTCAATAGGCTAATTTTTTTTAACAAACTAGTGTTGGTTCCTTTTTGTCATCATCAAAACCTTCAAAGGCAAGCATGGGGACAAAAAACTTGGACCTACTTTTGTTGAGGGGAAGTTCACCCTTGAAAATTAGTCTTATAACTTATGTACAAAAATATTTGAAATATGGGCTAATTTGTTTGGACTACCAAGTCTTAACATGAAAGGAAACTCTATTGAGATGTAATGCTTTTCATTTAATGACAAGTTGGTGTTAGCTTCTTGCCATTGTCATCAAAACCTAAAAGACAAGCATGGTGAAAGAAAGCTTAAACTTACCTTCGTTGAGGGGAGGCTATCCCTTAAAAATCAGGTTTACAACTTTTATATAGAAAACAAAATCACAATATTTTTATGGCCTAACTTTTGAAATGGATTGACGAGGTATTTTGATGTATCCAAAACAGTTCACTTTTGTCAATTTTGTTTCCATCTTTGATAGGTGATCAACTTAATATGGAGAGAACAAAATTCACCTCATGTATGTATTGGAGAAACATGTTAAGATAATTGATTATAGGCAATGGATGGTTGAATGGGATGAATTAACCCAACACCCACCATCCATTGGAAATTGGTTATGCTTAGGAATTTGTTTTAGTTTTTTTAATAATTTAACATGATTTTGGTTATGGTTTTGGTCCACACATAAATGGAAACAACAATTTGGTACAAGGTCTGGTTCTAGTTTTGAAAATCAGACCTGGTTCAAGGTAACTCTAATTGGAACTTTTGGTTAGCCCCTAGTTCTATTCTTTTGTTTTTCAAAAATTTAAGTTTCGATTTGTGTTTCTGATTTCACACATAAACAAAATTGGGGTCCCAATGTTTAATCTAGTTCTTAAAAGGTTCTGGCTTCTATTTTAAGACTAGTCTCAAACATGAGACCTAGTAATATACCGTAGTACCTTTACCATTTTGGCAACAAACTGTTGAATAATTAGTTTAATTTGAAATTTTAATTTCGGCACCTTGGTTTTTTAATTCTGAAATTTTCAGCAAGTAAATGATTATACAAAAATAATAAACAAAGATTTGTTAATGTTATGGAGTAATCTAATGTGTCTTATGGAAGGTATTATGCAATTCAAAATCTTGATAGTTGAACTTTTAAATTTATTAAAATTTCAGCACAAATAATGAATAATTTTTCAAAAGCTTGGCCCATGAAAAATAGTTTAATTTATGCCAAATATAAAGGTACTAAGGTATATCACGAGTGCTGCAATACCCATTTCCAAGGTCTCTCACTAACCATGGCCAAACCTAATGAGTTAAGAAGAATATTCTTATTTTGACCTGCTCCTCCCCCTTGTGTGCTCCTTTGATATATAGCATTGTTAATTATATATATATATACACACACAAATTTAATTGGAGCCTTTTCTTGCAAGATGGTGAAGCCATTCTAAGCAATGCTCCAATTTGAAGGTGGGCCCAAATAATTAAAATTAATTTTTCAAGATTCCATGTCCAAAAATAATATTTCTAAATGTTTTAAGACATTTTCTATTTTTCTTTCACACAAATTTTTTGTTCAACTATAATTTAATTATTTACAGGTCCCCTATCCTGAGGTCTTTAAGATCTGGTAGAATCTTAAAAGCTACAATTTTGTTTGAGAAGGAGAAGAGGCACCTTTTCCTCATAAGAGTAAGGTGCCTCTTTGTGTTAGACCAGATGTATTAACCATGGTAAGGTGCCTCTTTGTGTTAGACCAGATGTATTAACCATGGTAAGGTGCCTCTTGTGTTAGACCAGATGTATTAACCATGGTAAGATGCCTTACCCTTCAAAATACACATAAAGAGTTAGTTGGATTTTTTGTAGTGTAGCTAGAGGGCATGTTACAACTTACAACCTTTAATTTTTTTGCGATGAATGATGATGGGCGTTTTGAGAGACATAATGCCGACTATTGCGAGTGTTTCATTCTCAAAATGCCCACTCAACTTCTAATGTTTTTTTTGGTGTGAAAACCCTAAAGAGTATTTTCAGGTCATCATGAGGAAAAAAAGAAATTAAAAATCTGCCCAGTTCTTTAAGCACCACAAAACCCAAGGCCATGGGCTTTATATCACCCTGCTATTATATTCTTATCACATCCTTATTGCCTCATATGTGGTCCACTAATATCCTTCTTGATATCTCAACATGCTTGGAACATATTGAACTTTGTACCTACTAAAAACCTTTAATTTTAGTTTTTTTTTAAAAAAAAATTGTACATGTATAATCTCCAATCTTAGGGAGTGTGTGTATTGTGTACATGATATTGAACATGGTTTTGGAATTAGGCTTAATTTTTTTGCAAATTAGTTATGAATTTCTAAAAAACACTTCAAGAATATAGTTCTTAAAAATTGCAACTTCAATGGTTTTTTTTATAAAATTCTAAAACCCAAAAATTAACCTAGAACGTATCTCAAAACTCTCTCACAAAAGGCTCTAAAACCAATTTCACTTTGAACTTGGAACTAATGGGCATCATAAAACTTAAAATTGTGGACCCAAGCAATCACCAATCTAAAACATTGGACTTGGCCTTCAAACTTGGTAACAGGTCCTAACTTTGAGAATAGTCCTTAGAGCAAAACCTGACAAGTCATCCATTTCTTATTTATTTTTAAATGAATGCAAACCTAATGGGTCTTCTAAAAACCCCCAACCCAGCCAAACCCAATGCAAACAAACATGTTCAATGTTTTATAATATATTTGGAACTAATAATTCACATAGCATTGACAACCTTTATCCATAATTTTAACCTCATGGGTTGAGGCATTATAGGTCCCTTGGGTCAAAATTGAGAAAATTATAAATACGATTGCTATGTAACCAAGGTTTTTTCTTTTCAATTTTGGATGTAAAATTTTTGGCAAAAAATTTTCCCCAAAAATAGCAAGATTAGTTTGAATTTGCACTAGAATAAAAACATTTCTCCATGATGTTCCACTTCATGGAGCCACTATTCCCATACAACCCAAAAGCCCCTTGGGCCTTACCTTACTACACACACAATATCATGAGTAAAACACAATTCAATAATAGTATACTAAATTATATTATACACAATTAGTATACGAAACTAATTTGCAATATTTTTTACAAATTTTTACAAATTTTTAATACACAAAAGTAACTAACTATCTTTGTTGGACAAGTGGTGCAAAACAGAAAAAAAAAAACTGTGGAAACAGGCTTTTTGCCAAAACTATGGCACTTTTTAGTGTTCCCAGAGACTCATACTTTAGGGGTTAAATGAAATCATAAATAGGAAATTATGACATGCAAATGGACTCATTACACTGGCTTAAAGATGACCTTGAAAGCTGTTAGGGGGGCAAAATGTCAGCAAATAAATGAAAATTCCTGGGACTTTATAGCTGATAAATTGATATTAAATATGCTTGGGAAATGTCTTATGTGCATTTTCCTAATTGTGAACCTGACATATATTCAATTGGGAATATTGATCCAAATTTGCAAATATAAAGGAATGAAAAAAAATTGGTTAGAATTTTTTTTTTAAAATAAATAGGTAATTATTTCCTTGATAGTATTAAACTCTTCATATAAAGAAGTAGAGCTTTTGTGCACTACATCCCCTTCAACTTGTTACAGATCCAAACAAGGAGGAACTCATTGTGTAATGAGAATTGTTCACCATTGGCAATGAGGATTTAGAATGGCTGAAAAGTTGTGGCCATGTGATACCACCCCCTTTGGAAGGAGTATTTCTTAATTTTCCTAAATAATATTGTTAATGTAGTTGTGAATATCAATGGGGTTTTTTTTTTTTTTTTGAATTTTTTTTATGTAGCCAAAGTGGCAATCATTCATGAAAAGATTTAGCCAAATTTGGCTAAAATTGAGATATAACAGTAAAAACATTTCATATCTTTCTATATTTAAGGCTACCAACTAGTACCAGATTTAGAAATCTGGCTAAAAAATTTCCAAATTCTAGGGATTTGCTATATTTTTGGAAAAGATTCACCAATTTTTTGAGAAAAAAATATTTTTTAAATTTAATTTTTGTCACATTTGGGTGCAGTTTTTCACCAATTTTGGTCAGTTTTGACAATTCTTCAAAAAAAAAGGGAGGACCCTTTACTTCATGAAGCCACTTCTCATTGGTTGCATTGAAATTCTATTCATAAATGAATTCTTTCATTTTTGCCAAAAATAAAAATAATTAATTAAAAAATTAAAAAATTCTATTCATAAAATTAGCTTGCCACTATTTTTGGCCTGGACTAATAGCCCTTCCTAAGAACACCCTACCTATTGGGCTCACATCATTCTTAGGTGGACCAATCCCTTGTATAGTAGGTTTCATCTAGAAGTGCATGCCTATTTGAAGAGATTAGAAATGCACTAGAGGTACTATTCTTGGAAGTCCTCTCCCAAGTTATATGATCTTGTGCTCTTTTTACACATGCACCACATACTTTTATTTTTGGGATGTGTACCTAAAACTAAAATCCAAGTCACCAGGACATGCCTATTTGAAAAACTTAGATTTTTTGCAACTTGTAAAGGGTGTATTTTGCAAACATTAAACATTTTATCCAATTATAATATAGCAATTGGTACACAAATACTTGAGATTTTTATCATGTTTCCTTTGTATAAATTCCTCCTCCTCTGGAACCTAATGGCCTAAAATTGATTTAACAATTGGTTGCTGAATCAAACTTGTTCTTGTTTTTGGAGAAGAGGGAGCATAATGGCTTAGAATTGCTTCAAAAATCACTTGTTGACTAAGACTTGTTCCATTGTTTGGAGAAGAGACAAATAACCATCACATGATAACAATACTAAGTTGCTAGGTATTTATTTCTCTCTTAAACCACACCTTGGAACACTAAATTGAGGTAAAAACGACAACTATACATAACACATGAATCAAGAAATTTCAATTAAAAATGCAAGGTTAATCAAAATACCTTATGCACAAACCTACCAACTATGCACATACAACTTTCCACTTGGAAGCCAATTTCAAGTGTTTGTTAGTGGGGCTATGCAAATACGATTGGAGCTTAATCCTCCTTTTTTTTATGTGCTATTGGCTATTATATACCTAATTTCCAAGACTCTTATCAAAAGCACACTATTTAGAGTCTCTTGCAGACATGATAGTATGTACTATGTGCGTTGTAACTTGTGCATCTCACTACTCTTATATTTCACCCCAACTTCTATGTTACACATGGTTTGGGTAACCGAAAGGTGAACCTGGAAAAGCTAAGCCTCCTTTGGAATTGTAACTATTTGGCTTAGTTTTCAGAGTGTATGTCAAACACGGACAAGTTTGGTTACCGAAACTATGTATTTTTATTACATAGCCATATAAACATATGTCCTTGGTTGTACATCTATTTCCTCCCTCTCATTTTGCATAAAACCTTATCACTCTCCTTCCACAAACCTCACACAATCAAAATATGAATCTATGCATGGGTGGTGAACTTAACATCCTTCTACCACAAACCTCACACAATCAACATCAAAACAATTAAAACCAAAAGCCTTTCTAAACATCAAAACTTCCATAACAACGTTGTATTCAAAACCAAAATTCATTACAAGGGGAGGAGGAGGAGGTGTGTGTTAAGGTCACAAACACCTCCTTATATACTAACTCAAAGGAAACAAGTCAAAAACCTTCCAAAAGTTATCCTACACATAATTTAATCATAAAGAAACAAAATCACATGTTTCCCATGAGATTCCATATTTAATTAATCCTAAGGAAATAACTTAAGGAACTTCCAAAAGTTATCCTCCTCATAATTTATCATAAGGAAACCAAATCACATGTTTCCCCATGAGATTCTACATTTAATTAATCTAAAGAAAACAAAATCACATGGTTCCCCCATGTGATTCCACATTTAATTACAAAGAATGACATCACATGATTCCCCATGTGATTTCACCTTTAATTACAAGAATGACATCACATGGTGCACATGCACCATGACCAATTCATTTACCCCTTTTTATAATTAATTAAGTAATTAAATAATTACATCAAGTTACCTCTAACAAATTACCAAGATAATTATGAAATTACCCATCAAGTTACATGTACATGTGCACAAATAATTTTGAACATGTACAAGACTAGGCCAAATTTCATAACGCCTCCCTCCCCTTTATTAGTTAGTTAGTATCTTAATGAAATGGTTGATATTCATTCATTTCCAAAATGGATCATCATCCAAAGTTTAAGCAAAATTTGAGATTTGAAAGTTTAGTTAAATGAATAAACTTTTTATCTTGAGAGCTTTCATAAACTATATGGATGAAATAACATCTTCATTCTTTTTCTTTTTCTTTTTCTTTTTGGAAGCATAACAGCAAGACCCAACCTGCTGGGTACCCACCTTCAAGTCAAGCTCAGTGACTAATGGGTGGGTACCAATAAACCCTAAACCCTAAACCTAAACCCTAAACCCTAAACCCTGCCTGACAACTCATTGGTACCCACCCTCAAGTCAAGCTCAGTGGCAGAAGAGGGCTAGGCTAGCAGAAGTTTCACCCACCACTGGGTTTGAAAACCCAGGACCTTTTTTGAGGTCCCAGAATGGACTTATATACCAGCAAGCCATCACACCTTGGGGTTCAAATACACCATCTATTTTGCAAAACCCTAAACCCCAAAGTAAAAAAAAAATGCACAAAATGGGAGGTGTGAAATCTCAACTTCAACTTGACTCTGACAAAGATCAGGTCTGGTGGAGGTTTTTTCTTAAGAAACTATTACTAGGTTTGGATCTTCTGTTATTTTTAAATTTTGGGTAACTCTTCAGTTCCAAGTTTAAGGAATCTATATAATAAAAATATTGTTTGATGTCTATCTATTTGAGATGTTCATACCTATCTCTTCCAAGCCTAATAACTATTTTATTCCTTTCTCTTATCCACTTACATGGATATGAAAATGTAAATTAACTTGTGTATTAACTCATGTCCATGTTGTTTCTATTAAAGTAAATTTAATAATCTAATTCTTTCAAACCTATCTATTTAACCCCCTTGCACATACGTCTACCAAAAGAAGAAGAGAGGATTTTGCTTCGTTAGTTTGGAACCTTTGTTATTAGAGTTTCTAAAACAAACGTGCATGCACAACAATGTTGGGCGATTCTTTGATTCTGTTCTAACCTCTAGACGAGAAATAGTAAGAAACCTACCCAAGAAAATGGAACCTTTCACTTTTGAGAAAGACGAAAACATGATAAGCCAATGTTTATCACACTTTCATAAAGCACTCCAAATGTTTTTCTCTCCTTTGTATTTGAAAGCATCTCCCTTTGCGGAGCATCTCCTTCCTTCAATTGAAGGGATCTTCCCATTCACACATGGAGGGTGCTTCTTCTCCTTGTGAAGATATGTTTGTACAACGTGTGTCATTGGTAGTTAGATTGAAACGTAGTGTAGTGTGTGATAGGAAGATTTTCATTGCCAATAGAAAGAACATTCACATGGTGAATGCAAGCAAACCCTTGAAGGATTACAAAATATAACAAGGTCAAAAACCATACCATTGCTTTGCATGGGGGAATTCCCACTCCCAATGGGTGTCCTCTAATTTTAGGGCCTATGCCTTAGGGACTACAATCCTCAAATTAGAAAAGGCTATGTAGAGTAGTAGGCCTTTTTGTATAATGAAAGCACTAAGAGAAATTTCCTAAGTATATTTGGAGGGCATATTATAATAAAGGTGGGATATTACACTTACTCCCTAAACGAGAGATATATGCAATGCCATTGCATACTTATGTAATGCATATAAATATAAGTGTAAGATCCATCTCCCTCTTGAAGAGCATGTGTAATATCCATACATATGTTTATGTTCATGCTATAACCTTAGTCTCATGCTTTATGACGGATGAAGAACATCTGGAGTTACTTCTCTTCCTCCCATTAGTACCTTCACAAGGCAAATGGACTGGTCTTCTTGGGTGTACTTGACCTAACCATAGTTGATTGAAAATCCACGACGAGGAACAAAAACTCGTACAGAATTGAGTGTCTACTAGCTTTTGTTGAGACAAAAAATACAAACAATTTGTGCAACAGAAAGGGTTTTAGTGGAAGATTTGGGTGTGAATCAAAGTTAATGCACACTTCAGTTTCTTAAGGCAGATATGCATAGTTTGAATGAGTGCTAAGTGTGGTGTTTCATTCATTTTCACACCAAAAAAAAACATAAACAATTTTTTTTTCAAACTTAAAAAATAAAAAATAGAAAAAAAAATTCCAATAAATTTTTTTTAATTTTTAAAAAATTTAAACATATACATATATATGATTCAATAATGTGAAAGTAGTTGGTTCAAAAGTGCAATTCTTTTTAATTTTGGAAGCTGTAGGTAACATAATGTACCCTGTGTTCTTCTGTAAAAGCGTCGCTGTAAAATCTTGGAATAAGTTTACTAATGCCCTCAGATTTTGTTTTATTTATTTATAATAAAATCTGTTGGAGTCAGGGGGTTTTCTTTTCAAATTGATGAAGTTGGTGCACTGGCGAGGCAATAATTAGCATTAAATGGCATTACATGGCCATTGTCCTAAGTGGGTTGTAAACATTTTCACAAAAAGTGCTCCTTCAAGTCAAGTGGCGACCTTGGAAGTGCCTAGATCGATCTAGATGTGGCTAATTTTAATTATTTTTATTTCGAAAAATCACGAAAAGCCCTAAAAATCACCCCCCCAAAAAAAATTCTCTCTTCTTTTTCATTTACGCATTTAAAAAAATATTCACAAAGTTGCGAAAATTTTCCCCCAAAAAGAAGAAGATAAATAAATAAATAAATAAATAAAATTGGTTGCAGCCCATTACCTTTTATGCTTATTTATTAACTGAAAAGTCCATTGTTGCAAGGAGCCCTTCATCTGAAAGGGGAAAAAGAATCCACAAAATATATATATATAATAAACCAACAAGAACCCTCAAGAAAAAACCTCATTTTTAAGGAAAAAGGAAATTTGTATCCTTGCCCCTCCATCCCTAAACACTCCTTCAATCCCCTTTCAAAAAGGAAAACAAAAGACCCAATACAACTACCATAGCCTAGGTTTAGTTTCCACATTGACAAAACGAATAACTATTTTTTTTCAAAAAATTAATTCGTTTTTTTTCTTAATTTTGAAATTATATTATTAAAAAAATTCATCATCTATTTATTACTATTGTGATATGAGTAGTGAAATTATTTAGAGTGTAGCCTATGATAATTATTAATGATTTCCAACATATCAACTTCATATTTTCACTAAATTTCATTTTTCATTATTTTGAGGATTATTTAATGACAAAACTGAGCTCATGGTATAAGGTATGGGGTCCTCCT
Organism: Sphagnum contortum; assembly: GCA_963920785.1. Taxonomy (NCBI): domain Eukaryota; kingdom Viridiplantae; phylum Streptophyta; class Sphagnopsida; order Sphagnales; family Sphagnaceae; genus Sphagnum; species Sphagnum contortum. The sequence continues at coordinate 8,636,983 of OY987288.1, forward strand.
CTTTCCCTAAATTTCCACCCATAACCTTATCTCACCTCGTTTCTATCTCACCCAACTTTCAAAAAGGAGAGAAAACCTATAATAAGTACACTTGCAAGCTTATCCATTAAGTCTACTTTTGATTCTCCATACTCACACAAAATGGAGTTTTCAAAATGCCTACGTGAGACAAAGCAAACAAGGCGTCACAAACACGTTGGCCCTGCCAATAATAATAACATGTTGTACATCTACCTACTGTGTTCACACTCTGAACAACCAAACAACATCTGTTCCAATTGAAACAAGTCTAAACACTTTCACCAAAGAAACCGGTTCAAATAATGTGAAACCAGTTTTGATAAGGTAAAACTTCCAAAAAGTTGGATGGAATGCGACAGTCCCTGTCTTTGTGGGCGGCAGGGCCCAACAAAAAATAATGCCACGTGGCGCTCTGAAATTTCAGATTGCGTTTTGAGCCCTCAGGCCTACCTCCACTAAACAAAAAAAAATGATGCCACGTGGCGCTCTAAAATTTCAGATTGCGTTTTGAGGCCTCAGGCCTACCTCCACTAAACAAAAAAATGATGCCACGTGGCGCTCTAAAATTTCAGATTGTGTTTTGAGGCCTCAGGCCTACCTCCACTAAAGAAGATGGATAGATGGATAGGTTTGAAATTGGATGTTGCTTGTTTGGTGGATGTTTTTTGTCCAAAGTTTTATTAACGGAGCATGGGGCTACTATTGCTCCCCTATTGGTGATTTTTTATTTGGAACAATTTTCACCAAATTTTGAGCTGAGAGATTTGATTTTAACCTATTCAAAAAAGGATTTTATTTCAAAGAGATCTGATTGCACCAAATTGGCCAGATATCAAGGCAAAAACTCAAACTCATCAAAAGCTTTTATTGACCTTGCCTATGATGGCAAATATATAATATTTCGATTCATTATAGCTTAAGGGATTTTTATTGGCCCCTACATAATAATAGGTCTATTTTTATATGAGGATGTTTGAAAGATGATATTTTGGCTTGTGGTGAAACTTGAGATTAGGTATAGATTTATAATATCTTGAAGGATTATGGTTTCTTTGAGATGATTTTTTCAAAGATTATATTTTTGCATGTTGAAATATTTGAGTTTCCATAATTCTTCTTTTGCCTTAAGATACTTTTTAATGTAAATGGCAACGCCACAATGCGACACACCCCTTGATATAATACTAGGTTCCAGTAGGTAGCCAGAAATAATATAGTAAGGACCCAACAAGAAATGATTGTTGTTCACTATTTTTTATTAATCACCATAATGATTGGCTTAGGTGGTGAGATACAAATTGTTTCTCATTTCATAGTATCTAGTTTTTCTTGTTTATGAGTGAGGAGGGTGATGGCTTTTGATTTATATTTAAAATGTGACAAATCTTGATTGAAGGCCAAATTGAAGGTGTGGGTGGAATTTTTTTTATGCATGCACATATGCCATGTATACATTTCCTTTCACATATACATGAGCCAATGTAAATATTTTTTGGGTTTGTATAAGGTAGTGTAAATGGCCAAATTTTCAAAAAAAACTACAAACCATAAATGTGTTGCAAATTTTAGATGAAATGGCTTTTTCAAAGAAAAAGGTTGCCACATTTTTTGACAAACATTTCAATTTGGGGCTATTGCTTTATTAGCATAAGACATTTTTTGGAAACATTTCACCATTTATTTTATTTTAATATATCCTAGGAATGGTCACTAAGGTTACATTTGTTTTGCATAGATCACCACTATTACCACATTAGAAAAATGAAAAAAACCAAACAAAACAAAAACATTATGTTTTCATGTGTTGCACATATTTTCCCCCCTACTTACATGATTTTACACAATTTTACATAATGTGTAACTATATTTATTTTTACATGTACTTTTAATTGAAATTACACAACATCAAATGAACTTACACATTTGATGTTATGCACTTACACAACATGTATACCTTAAACCATAAAATTCATGCATCAAATTCTAAAACTAAATTGTTCAATGTGACATCCAAAACTCATGAGTTTTAGAAGTAAAATGTAATGTGTGGCATATCAAATGTATGCAATTCAAGTTATTTTTTATGTGCATCAAACATTGAGTATTTTTCAAATCTAATTTTGATGTAAACATTATTTTTTATGAACATGAATTAAAGGATCTGGAGGTAATTTATATCATGTCTTTTGTTATGGATGAAATTCATTGTTCAAAATGTTTATCGTTGGATATGCATTTCAAAGTCATAACTTTGTTTTTCTTCAAACAAACTTATTGTTGAATGATTCCTAAATTTATCTCAATGAGAATTATAAGATGATGCGCTTTGCATTCACAAAACAAACTTGTTTCAAGATAGTTTAAAAGGTTTGAATGGCCATATTATAAATTGCTACATGGGTATTGGCCACTCATGGTTTGATTTAACAAGGCAAATTATGTCCTAATGAGAACCTTGACATATCATGGGCAAGTTTTTTGCACTTGCATTATAAAGAAAAAACGTGATTAAAACAATTTGGCATGCTTTACAAATAACTTTTATTCACCTCAATTTTATTAAACATCCAAAAGGGGTATTTAGTGCAACTGGAGCCAAATTTCAATTCAAGACTAATCACATATTCATAGATATTTCACCATGATTTGGATTCCAAGAAGGAACTACCATATTGATGGTATACTTTGTAAGTTCCAATGGGAATGGGAATTGTGTTGAAATGTCAAATTGTGGGGGCCTTCCAAAATCTAAATGTCAACATTGGAGCCTCATAATTTTTGGGAATGTAATTTAATATGACACACAAAACCATTTTCTTATTGTCATCATTGAAAACTTTCAAAATTGTGTTGTTTGCTAAAATCAAACGTGATTTTCCCCCTTTAAATTGCCACTTTATATTCAAAAAAATTCAAAAATCATAAATATTGACAAATCATCTGAAAGGGGGGGGGGGGGGGGGGGGGGGGGTTAGCATAGAAGCATGACACATCCCTCATTGACATTTTTAAAACAATACATCTTTGATTTTATGGAATTTTCACTTTGTTTTTAACTTGAATTCTTGATTCTCAAACCTTTTGTCATAACCTCAAATTGAGGGTTGTGAGATCCCATGTCCTAAGAATATTCCTATAACAAAAGCCCTATTATACCTGCCATGCTTGCCAAATGGTATTTCAAATAAAATAAACTTATAATTGAAACAATTCAAGTGCTTGGGCACATTCTGGAATTCCTTGACATTGAGTGTAAATGACAAGATTGCCATGATAATCAAAGAGAATATTATACATGGGTACCTTGAACACTCGAATTTACACAAAGCAAAGAAATGCAATTTGAACCCAATTCAAAGGTAGGACTCATAAAGATGCGTCATGAGTTTACCACGAACCAAATCTTTTTAGGATACTCTCACTATAGTTTGTTCCTTTCTACAAGTTTTCATTGAAATTGAAATGGGAATTGGAAAGTCCTTATTTCAAACTTAGGAAATGAATTTGTAACCTCATAATTCTTATTCAAAACTTTCAATCATGGCATCAAGCTCATGATTTGGACATGATTTGCTCATTCGATTTGTGTGATAAATGATCACCTATTTTTCTAATGTAATGTGTCCTAATTTATGAAATGCTTACAATTAGTTAGGTACAACTTCGTTTTGAGAATGCAAACATAATATCTTACAATGTTCAAAAGAAAAGAACTCAACTTGAAAAAGATTTGACCTTTCAAACATCACTTGAAATAATTAGGTCTCTTTAGCAATACTACCTCCCATGGTGATAGTTCATCTTGGTGACCTCAAAAGTGCCTCCCCTCTACTCCCACACAATTTTCTCATTTGAACAAATGAATATTTCACTCACTTTGGCCTTGCCATGTCTTATCAAGCATTGTCTTTCTTTTGGCCCAATATATTCCTTAGCTTGCTTAAGCTTTGGTTGCAAGTCCAAAGTTAAGGTCATAAGGTCACAACATTGCAAAATCTCAACTCCTAAAGCATGGATGCATGTTAAGAATATTGTGAATGGCTCCCCCTTAAGTCTCACACATTTCCCTTTCATTAAGTTGTGTTGTTTGCTCTCCTTGGAGTTGTCCAGGCTTTGACCTACTCTCAATGCATGACAAACTTTTTTTTTTGATTATTTATTTAGGTGGTCATAAACCTAAGGTTAGGATCACAACAAGCCCCTTAAAGGATTGAAAAAACCTCCCTAATGGGTAAATAGGTAGATGAAGAATTCAAACCCTTTGCAATGTGAACAATTGTGGTTAGTTGGTTTCCTTTAAAAGGTGATAGGTGAATGGTCATTGTGCACACTCTATCTTTGCATATGAGTACAGAGTGTGAGGACTTGTTTTTTAGACTCTGCCAATGTTTTACATGAATAATTTGAAAATGAAGATTTTTTTTGGGTGATTTCAACTGAAAGAAGTGTTTTTTTTAAAACAAGAAAAGAGTCCTCCAATTGCTATATGTGGTTCCACTAAGTAAGTAGCCAAAAAATATAGAAGCCTAATATAAGGATGATGAAAATTTTGTGCTTCATATCTGGTTTATAGCCAGATTTTGGCTAAATCTTCCTAGGGATGGTTGCCACTTCTTTTACATCTTTCTACGGACGATTGTCAGTTAGGCTGCATTAAAATTTTCCTAAATGAAACACTGGTTGGGCCTCTTCCTATGATCCTATCCATTTGAGCCTTATATTTTATGGTAAGAGCTGCAAAATCCCCAAAACTTGTTCAGTCCAAGGCTTGATGAAAGTCGTACTAAGAGTCTTTTTTTTAACAAGGACAACGCAAACTCATCATGGTCGTGTGTTTGTGTCAATCATCATAAGGTTGGTGGGATACTCAGGCCACTGCTTCATCTGTTCCAGTGTTCAAACTTCAAACCCCACAGCTGACTTGCCATCTAATGCCATTTGTTCCACCTGCCATGGACCCTGAAGGGTGCTGGAGTTCTTGCCTCAAGTGATGTTAGATGTGATAAACATCAGTAGAGGCCCAAATACGGTTGTGTGCTTTGATGTGCTCGTAGAGCAACTCCTGCAGTGCTCAATATGTGACCCTGCAAATTAAAATCCTACACAGAAAAGTGAAAGCATACCAGTTTGGCTCAGCAAAATGGATTTGGCCCAGCACTTTTGCACAGTTTGTTGAGGTTGGTAGAAAGCACATCAAAAGCTTAACACTTGTTGGAGTAGAGTGTAATGAATATGATATGACTGGTGCTCCCTATTTCTGATTGGCCAATCATAATGATTGGTGCAGATGGATGCTACTAGTAGTCTCCCACCTATTTTTTGAAACTTTGCAGTCCCAGTGTTAGTTTTTTGGGTGGGGTTGGAAAAAATAAGTAAATAAGTAAAGCTTAGGTGTGAGAAATACTTTTTCAGGGTCACATACTCAGCACTGCTTAGAGCATCTCCACCCAACACCTGCAAACACCCCTTTTCATTAGATCTTGCAGCAAGCAGGATAGTGTAAATTCTGCTGGGCTCCTCTATTGATGTCCATTTTGCAGTGGTTATTTTAGCCCCTTTAAAATCTTTTTCTCTACTCTGGATTTGGACAGTGACTATATACTCATCCAGATGTAAAGACATAATTCGTCTTTGAGTGTTTAGAGGGACTTTTATGACGTTTGTGGGTGGGGATAGTGATCATTAAACACTATTCTATTATTAAATAAAAGAGTTGTTTACAGTTTTGGGGTGGAGATGCTTTTAGATAAGCACCTCAATAAACTGGCCTGGACAATATACGTATCTTCTTCTTGACATATCTATTTCTCCAATCTGGAGCAAAATGTTGAAACGCCCTGTTTCAAACAACAAAGGGGAAGCTGTACTAACAGATATGTGCAGCCAAGCTGCCTTTTTAATGAGTTAGTTAGATACCAGCCTGTGTGTTGTGCATGAAATTGTCATATGCAACTAAATAATCTTTGGTTTTTATTCATCCTGTCAACTAGTTAGCTCCACCACCAATCACCATTTTTTAAGTTCCGAAGCTGTGTCAGAGCTCAAGGAAGCATCACATCATGATTCAACAACAACAACAACAACAACAAAAAAAGGACTAGTAGTAATACTAGTATGATAGATACATATGCCACACAGTTTGTATGTAATAAACTCATGATCATCATCCTCATGTAGGTATTCTGTACTCATTGCCAACTTGATGCCAATGCAAGCCAGTTTCAATCCACAGACATTTAGGATACCAACTCCCATGGATCTCCCTACCTAACCCAAATCCCCTTGTGTCAGACAAGTGTATTTAGTAACTCCTCCAAGTACACTCACCTGTAACTGGCCTCCCTAAGGATGATGATATTAGGGTTGTTGGTATCCATGAGCTCTTGAGGCTTCTCAGATCAATCATTTTAATTTTTTTTTTTGTTCACATTGTGTTCCAGTATTTTTTTGGGTATAATTTCTTCTTCTTTTTTATAAGGAATTTTTTAATGTAGCCTAAGTGGTAATCATCCTCGTGAACAAAGTAGAACAAGCTGGATTTGTTGGTGAAACTCACCAAACTTCAATAGGGTAAACCAGCCCATTGCCAATCACATACTACTCACCACTTTGGCAGATCTTTTTCACTTCTTCTCCATTTTGAGTGTTTTAAAATGTTATAGAAGTGCCTTCTCAAGCTCTACAAATCGTCTTTGAAATGCAAAGCCAAGGGATCAGCCAAAAAGAGCTGTAAAGATTTTTTTTTTAAAAAATTGCAAAACATGTTTTTTTCCATTTTGATCTCTCCTACTTTCAAATCTCATAACTTTCTTTTTTTTATTCATTTTAAACGAGTAAAGTGTTATAAGAATGCCACCTAAAGTTTTACAAATCATCTTTGAACTCTAATAGCAACAAAGCAATATTCAAGAAATCCTTTGAGTGTTTCGGAACTGGCGTTTGTAAGTGTCTGATGGTTTTTTTTTTGAGTTCGAGGTTGTAACTTTCTTAATTTTATTTCGTTTTTGACACTTTTTAGTGCGTCAGATGCATCATCAATAGGAGGGGTTCAAATTGTGTTTGGACACCAAAAACAACAAAGCCCTTCCCTTGGATCTGCCCTGCCCTGAGCACTTAAGTGTTGGGTCACCGGTATGGAGGATTGTTTCGAGTCTTAGTGATGCCACCAGGGTCTCTGGGTGTTGTTCTTTGGGGATTCAGTAAATAAACTTTTGGCTTGCCTCGCACCCTTTTGGGGTTGCACTTTGGGCAACAGGTTAACTATGGACTATTCAACCACTGCCCTTGAGTCAGTTACTTGACATAGTCCATTGACCAAGAGCACTGAGCATATGAGTGATTGGACTCAGCAGAACAGAATGTAAGTTATGAGGTTCAACAAACCAACGACCAGGAACGTGCGAAAAGGTATCAGGGAGGTACACGCAAATGCTGGAGAGGCAGCAACATCTGTGACATAACTAGGGAGCTCTCGTTCAATGGTGTGCTGCCACGACAAAACAGAAGCTGGCTACAATCTTCAACTATGGAGTTTCATCTCCCACTTGTTGTAAGGAAATCGATTCAAATTGGAAAAAGACATAACAATCCTCCGAAAACAACCTGTGCCCAGTGCCAACACCATATCTGTATGTAGCATGTGGGCTTTGGAAAAGTCTGGAAGCTTAGAAAAGACAAGATGCCACACCATTTCCTCTAATGAAAAGCCAACTTTGGCTGTAGTGGGCATGGGCATGCATAGATGAAACATCCCAGTAATGGAGGAGTCAGCTATGGGTAAACAATCAATCATCATCCACCTAGGCAAGCCCAGATTATGATCAAACTCTTTTCACATTGAGGTCAATTATAGGTTTCATTTCCAGACATGAGAAGAACATGCAAAAACAACAACACTCATGCCAAGCCCTGTGCACCACCATCCACTGGATGCCATTGTGGATAAACCTCCATTGTGGATGACTCCATTGTGGATGAACCTTTAATCAACTTAGTTAATGTCTAGTTTCACCTTGGTAACCCTTCACTCTGTATGAAGTCGGTCATATATAGGAAAATCGGGAGGAAAATAGGTGACTACTAGGTAAGTAGATGGTTTGTTTCATTGTCGGGCAGTTCTCAAAAAATTTGGGAGAATTGTCCATTCCAATTTTCTCATAGAGTTGCAAGAGCTGGGCAATTTTGATTAATTATTGAAGACCGACCCAATAATTATTGATAAGATCATTGATGACTTACTTTCCCATCTTCAAATTTTGTGAAAATCGGTTTGAGAACCTACCTGCACATAGTAGGTAGCATCCAAAGAACTAGCAAGAGTCGACTCTTGTAGGTTGCCTATTGAATTTTCAAATTCAATAATCTACTTGGATGATTAGAACTTCATCCAAGTAAATTATCAATCCTAAAAGCCTAAACCTGTTTAGGACACTAGGTAGTACCACCACAAACTCTAAGGGCCACTTTAGACAAGGGTCCAAGGACCGGGGCCCAATGAAATCAAGCATTCCTATTGGTCAAGAGTTTTAAATTGGTCCCAAGGACTTTAGACAAGGATCTAGGACCAAGACAAATCAAATTGTGATTTAACCTACATGGCATCATTTTGGAGGGAAAGCCAATTGGTTCAAACCAAAAAAAAACAACTTAAAGGAAAGCTCATGGTTTGAAGAATCGTAGTGTAAGCCACGGTCCAAGGTTGCTCATTCTTTTCTTTTTTGTTTTTTGTTCTTCTTCACTGTTTTCTTTAACCCTAGTTGTTCAAAATTTATGAAAATGGAAGACGCATTTATGGATTGAGGACATTGTTGAGAGCACACCAACTCCCCCATTTATTTTTATCAATTCTAGAGTTAACATGGCTAATTTTATGGATCTTTGCAAGGTGGTTGTTGGAAACGACACCAAGCCTTTAAACACACTCATTTTACCTTTAAGAAAAAATGTTTTTTTGAAATGTGAAGAAGGGTTCAATTCAAGGTTCAATTTGCTTCAAATTCGTCCTTGGGCTTTTGGGCCTTGGACCCTTGTCTAAAGTGACCCTAACATGTTTGGGTATATACTCCTTTGCATATTGTTGAAGGACCGGACATTCCCATTCCTTGAGAAAAGACAATGATTTGAAATGTGAAATTTATCATTTGTTCAAATGAGCTTTCATTATCTTATCTTGATTTTTTTTTATTGTCAATATGTGATCACTAGCCTATAGTGTTTGTTAGGCTATTAATGTGATTTGTGCTTTTTATTGGCACAATGAATTTTTTTTGTATGGATTTAACATTTTCCTTGTAAAAACTATAGACACTTTTAGCATGGATACTCATGGATATAAAATACTCTCCAAATACACTTGAAATTTTTCTCCAAGTGCTTTGGACTTAAAACTTGATTTAGAAGTCTTGAGAGTTTAGGATTTTTGCAAGTCCAAACACACCATGGAAGCTAATAGTAATCAAGACTTGGTAAACTTGCTTGGTATTAATGTTTATCTCTGAAGAATACCCCTAATTTTCAATTTGTCTAGGTATTAATTTTGGCAAATGCCCATTCATTACAAATAAAGGACAGTTTTGGAACATCTAACCTAAGAGCCTCTTAGTAATATGGACCCATTATCAAAGGGTTGGTTTTGTGGGTGAGGGAGATTCCTACAATGTTATAGCCAATGTTAGGAAAAAGAGATAGAGTAGTAAGCATATAGGCAAGTCGATAAACATAAACAAGTCGAAATGAAAAAATAATAGTAGAACAATGTGATAGAATAGGCAAATTGGTATGACAATATAGGCAAATCGATATGGTAGCATATTGCTATGACAACACAATGTAGTTCATTTGTGGCAAGTCAATTTGCTATACAATTAGGCAATTATAACCGTTTTGTGGGGAATGTTAAATATAATTCGACTGACTTGCAAGGGTTTGAATATTGATTGTTTGTATATTTATGCTAATCTTTTAGGAGAGGAATTAAATAGAGGAGTTATCAAAGGAAAGAAATGAGTAAAACATTGTAAAACTTCATGGTTTATGGAAATATAAAAGATATTTTTCCTTCCATTTTGGTGATTTAGTATTATATGTGGATTTAATTAAATGGATCTCCAAACTTAGAAAGGATTGAATGTTGTCCTAGTTAATATGTTTACACGATATTCATTCTAATGGAGTAAGACAAGGACCCAATAGTCATATAGAGGTAGTTAATGTCTTCATGGAAAATCAAAATTAACATTTACAAAATTATATCATTAACAGCCAATGCAACTATTTGGACATATTTGAAGATGAAGTGAGTTACTCAATAATTTACATTTTTGTATCCAAGGAAAAAGAAATTAAATCTTATAACTAAAGGCCACTTTAAACAAGGGTCCAAGACCAAAAACCCAAGGACCAATTTGAAACAAATTGAACCTTGAATTGGACCCTTCTTCACATTTTAAAAAAAAATCTAAGGGACAATGAGTGTGTCAAAAGGCTTAGGGTCCAATTCAAAGGTCTAATATCAAAAAAATGTGATTAACATGTGAAAAGATTAGATTAATCAAATTGGTTTATTTATTTATTTATTTATTTATAAAAATATTCTAAACATGCACTCCTTTTAGCAACCACCTTGTGATGATTCACGTAACCAACCATGTTAACTCTAAAATTGATTAAAAAATGGGGAGCTAATATGTTTTCAACAATGTCCTCAATTTATAGAATGTCTTCCATGCTCATAGATTTTGAACAAGGTAAAAATAATAATGGAAACCCCCCCCCCCCCCCCCCCCCAAAAACAATAAGAACAACCTTGGACCCTAGCTTACATTTTGGTTTTCCAAACCTTAAGTTCTCCATTAAACGTTTTTTTTTATCCAGACAAAGGTTTTCCCTCCAAAATGATGCCATGTAGGTTAAATCACAATTTGATTTGTCTTGGTCTTAGACCTTTGTCTAAAAGGCCTTAGTACCAATTTAAGTCTTTGACCAATAAGAATGTTCAATTTCATTAGACCTTGCTCCTTGGACCCTTGTTTAAAGTGGCCCTAAGTATCATTTTGGTATATCAAGAACTTCAACCTCCCATTACATGTGGAAAAGTCCACCACAAGTTGGTCAATTGAAATGATTTACTTGTTTGTAAAATACATGTCTTCACACCCAATTATAGGTATGTATGGTATCAAACTTTTTCCAAAATGATATTAAATCAACTAAGTCTTGATGGGTGTCTTCAAAATTAATACTAAAACAATAGATTTTATAGTTAATTTTCAGAGATATTGATGCCTAATAGGTCAATTTTCAATACCTTGCCTTCAACTTGATTGATTACTTGAATCATTTTCAACATCCAGCCAACATCAATTTGGTGAAAGACAACTCCTTTTTAATGATTTCTTATCTCACAAAATGTGCCATCTATAGTGTATGAATGATGGATAATTGGTGGATGACAATTTATGGATTTTTCAAATGCCACTTTTATGTGCACTTGTTAAGGATTAAAATGTGTCAAGATCTAATGAATCAAACTATGGATCATCATGGGGGAGGAAGAGAAATGGTGCTTAAGAGGAGGAGCTATAATTATTAAGGCTTTGGGTTTTGATGTTAGAACATAGTTTATGTGCAACTTTTGTCTTTGGTATTTAAATGTGCGATTTTACTTTGCATGCATAATCTAGCTCTTTTGATTCAATCCTTTTGGATAATGTTTCATTAATAAGGTGGTGTCATTTAAGGTTTGGGGAGGAAAATTTTATGAAAAAGGTGTGGGTGATTTGTTGTGAGGACATGTATTTATTAGTTTGAAGCAATGAAGATTGTGTTAACTTATTCAAGGAAGTAAGTGATAATAGTAGTGGCATTGATGATCCGAAGTTTATTTGATGGAAATTGTTCACAAATTATGTGTGCATTAGCTAGATAACAACCATGATCTTCACCCTATGTTGGCAAAGATGGGGGCTCCAATGAATGAAGGAATCAATGAATTAATGGAGTAGTTAATAGGGAAGTTGTCCAATGCCGCCAAAATAACCCCAAGTGAGATGTTATCTCATAGGTAGTCCTAGAACTATGCAAGTTTTTTTATTGAAGGATACCAAATGTTCTGTGAAGGTAAACCAAGATGTTGTCAAGGTATAAATTGTTTATTTGAAAAATCACATGGTTGTGATCACCAATTTTGTTGGAGCCAATTTGTTCTCACCATTGGCATTCAACTCCTAGCACTACTAGAAAAATACCATTTTGCAACTGTCTTTTGCAACTGGTTTTCAGTTGCAACTGACACTTACAATTGGAAATTAGCCCAGTTGCTTAAGACAAGTTGTAGAAAAATTGTAGTTGCATCCGACAGTCCATATATGACAAGTACATATGGTTGGGTTATACAGTTTCATCCACCCATACTCTAGACTAACAGTTATAAGTGCGATTGCATGCAACTATAGGGGTTGCATTACATTACATGTTAATTAGCTAACCCAATTGTATGTGAACACGTGTACTTTTATTTTGTAATTAAATATTTAGTTTTTAAAATTACTTTAATTAATCTAGACCATCCAAATCGTAGCGATTGGTGTGGTGACACATGTTAGGTTTAAGGCTTGATCAACCATGCTATGTCATTGTACACATGGGGAAGATTAGGGTTAGGGTTATAAGGTTTAATTATCAGGATCATGCCATGTGACAACCTAGTGACCACACAATGTAGTTGCAAATGCAACTAATATTTTGAGAGTTTGAATTGTCATGTGTCACATGGTCCCACTGTTAGGGTTAGGGTTTAGGGTTTTCATCATATCGTTTATAGTATGCCACATGGCAGCACAACAACTATTAAATTTATTACAAATGCAACTACTGGCCCATGGCATGCAACTTTTGTCACTAACAAGGAAACCAAATAATGTCATGAAGAATAGGAAAGGACTTAAAACAAAAAGAAGAGGAAAAAACATAAAATAGGCAAAAACACAAAAAAACAAGGAAGACAAAACACACTTAAACTCTTAAAGAACATGTGAGACTTTAAAATGACCCTCCAAGGAGTTAAAGCCTTACTACTTTCAACCTGCAAGAAAACCTTACAGGAAAGCAAAACATGTCTTTAAGACGAAAGCAAGACACAACAAAAAAGGACAGGAGGAGAAGAACAAGACACAAAAGGAAAAACACCTTAACTGGAAGGAACCATGACTTTAGAAGAAGATAAACCTTGCGACAGAAAAAATACCAACCATAACAAGTAGCTGGAGGGGCCCAACACTCCCCAAAAGATAAACCTTGAAGAACCCAGCTGGTCACTACTTGGATGCAAGACATCCACTAAAGTGATTGGAAAAAATATCTTTCATAAGAATATAGAAATCTCCATTTTCACAATAAGGAAAAAAACATCAAGGTTAACATTTTTTTAGGAAGCCACAGAAAGAACCAAACAAAAGGAGACACAAAACAAAACAAAACGCGAGAAACATACAACGGTATGAACAAAAGTGCCAGTCTCACACCTGTCCAGGGACCATCAACAGTAGCATGTACGATAGTGACTTAACTATCACAACTTCCCCACTGACTTCATCAGTTCCCTATAGTGGGTAAAGGACAATGACAAGCACCAACCTACAAACTGAATTTCTACTACAATTCTGGAAGCAACGGGAAGACTCAGCTATACTACTGGTTAGCAACAAACCCCACAACGAAAACCATACAAAGAAACATAGAAAGACAAAAAGGGAAAAGAACAAGGGAAGACTAAGAACAAACATTATTGTGCCTTCAATCATGTTGTTACTTTTAGTATCTTGACATCAAAATGGACCTCAAAAACAATATTTGAAAATGGGTGGAAGGGGTACATTACATTTGGTGTGGGGGTCCATTTGCTAGGTGCCTTTTGTTCCTTCATAACTGAAGATGCAACTACCAGTTCAGAACCTTCTGACTCCTCTCCTTTTGAGTTGTAGTCGCTACTATTAGAAGTGTCACGTTCACTATCAGCGACCCTCCCTCTTCCACCACATGACGATGTGGTTTTCCAACATTCCTAGTGCTCCTCCTATTGCTTTGGTGTCCAAGTGTTCTCCCATCCACCACATTTTGGATGGACTTCTTATTTGTCTTCTTCCTCCCTTGCATGGTTACTGAGTTCATGAAGTGATGACTACCATACAAATCTCGATTTTCATCATCCAGTGTCCAATCTACAAACGACGTAGAACAAATACAGTCTTTATGTGTGCAAAAGACAACAACAAAAACAAACCTAAGAATGCAACTAAAAACCTTTTGCAAAAACCTTGAAATCAAATCGAAAGAGTAATCTTGCAAGGTACCCGAAAAAAATACGTTGCCAAAACGATGTGTATGTTCTTACTATCGATCTGCGACCATAGACTACAACACATTCAATCGCACACTCTTCAAAACTCCATTGTCTCCGCCAAGGACTCCAAATGCATTGCCACAACTCTATCTCCTTGTTTCTGTTATTATCCCTCCTCTCTCTCTCTCTCTTGTCTGTGTTCTGGTCTCGATCTGCGACCTCAACGCATTAAATTGCATTTTTCGAACTCCATTAAAACTGCAACAGACTCTAAACACGTTGCCACAGCTCTTTCTTTCTTTTTTTCTTTCTTTCTTTCTTTCTCTCTCTCTACGTCTCCCTCTCTTTTCTTGTCTCTGTTCTTACTCTTGATCAATTTACGACCACAATGCATTGAATCGCACTCTCTTAAGACACCATTGTCCTACGCAACGGACTCCAAATCACATCGCGAAACCACATTCAGAAAGCGTCTTGAAAAACACTTCCAAAGAAGGAACTCTATTGCAACAGAGACAAAATCATAACAACAACAGCACGGAACGCACACACACACGAGCAAGCACGAGTAGTCCTATTTGGAACACTCAAGTGATTTGTTTTCACAATTGTTGTAATAAATAAATCTTTTGTATTCACCACTTCTTTCCTAAAACGAACCTCTTTCCACAAAACAACTTTCTAATTTGGTTTTTTTAAGTCATCAGAAAAAAACACTTGTCACTTGAGAAGGAAATATGAAAGGTTTAGCCATAAATGGTAATTTGTGTTGAAAATTCACCATAAGAAATCCAACATCATCCCTTACATAGGTTGGGTTCCTTCGATTGTCCTCCCGTATCATCCATTCACACCTACAAATGATAACAGGGGTATGGATTGGGCCATAATTAAATTTTAGTATATCTTTGAGTACCCCTACATAATTCACAAAAACATTTGCAACATCATGAGTTGGCACATCAAACATCGAAGCAATCCTATTATCATAGGTTTGCAATAATCCACTTTTTGAGTCTTCCATTCTATAATGGTTCCCATAACCTTTCATTCTAATGTATCAAGTTGCTATTTGTGAAGGTTTGTTACACAACAACACCCTGGCCAAATCTTTTGGGTTGTTTGGGTCCATATGGTGCCCATGGACAACAAGTTTCACCCATTCAACAAAAGGGGCATATTTGGGTTAGAAGCTTGCTTTAACTCCCATTTCCTACAAAAATAGTGCAAAAAATGGTAAGGGATTAGTGATTTGAACTTTGAAATATCAATCCAAAAACAATAAATGGGAAAATAAAATGCATTGTATGCATAATTTTGTGTCTAAAAAATTAGTTCATAAAAAAAACAAAATCAAGTGCATTGTATCCATAAATGACTCTTTGAAAATATTAGTCTAGAAACAAAAAAAAATTAGGCCAAAAATTTTAAAAGTCCAAAATCAATCCAAAATACATCCAATGCAAATATTACATTTAACAATTGATTTTTACCAAGTCTAAGGTGTCATTATGGTAATGTTTATCAATACATATTGGTGGGCATGTAAGGTTGGAATTATGTGGAATTTGGTGCCAACACCCTCCAACACCTCACCTACACCTCCCTCTTCTTCATCGACATCCATATACACCTTTTCACAATTTCAAATTTTTGTAAGTACTCAATAATAAAACCAAGGCATTCATTTCAAATATAACCTTTTACCATTGATGCCATGCCATATTGTGCACATACAACTTCAATGTTTTCACGTATCTTTCTATGGGATACATCCATCTAGTTGCTACTAGTCCACACAGATCCAATTCATCCAATTGATGATATAATAAATGTGTCATAATTTCAAAGAATGAGGGTGGGAAATACATTTCCAGTAAGGTTAAGCTAGCTAAAACATTTAGTTGTAATGATTCTATTTCAAGAAGATTCCACACCTTGTTGCATATCCTTTGAAAAACCTTTGAAATTCTCATGACTGCCATTTGAGGTCCAGGATCTAAAAGTCCCCTCAATGCTAGTGGTAAAATTTGATGCATTCATACATTATAATCATGGGATTTAAAACCCTCAAATAAAGTTCGCCTAATGTATTGTGCCATAGCAAAGACATGGCTTGAAGGTGTATGCATGGTAGGGTGGACCAATTTGGAGTAATGTAGTCCATTTTTCTACCACCTAAATGTCGTTCCAATTATTATATTGTTTTGCCTATTATTTTATATGGTTCGTTTTATGATGGTTTTGGGTGAGGGTAAAGGAATATTTAACATTGCATGTTGGATGTGAAAACATATAGATGCCCAAATAAAAGTAAAAGGTGGTTTTTTATAATCTCTTTGAATGAGAGTTGAATGTGGTGTGGTGTGTTTCGAATTAGTGTTTTTTTTGTAAAAAAAATTTGTAGCCAAAGTGGCAATCATCCATAGGAAGATGTAAGAGAAATGGTGAATATCCGAAAAATATTATACAAGGCACTTTAATGTTGTCAATGGACATGATATTATAATTACAAATTTAATGTGAATTTGGGCACTTGAATAATAGCCATTTTATATGTTGGCCTTTTTTGCTTTTTCTTGTATGGGTTTTTTTATAAGGTCTATCTAAAGCTCCTTGCTCCTTTTCTCCATGGTGTTTTAAATGATGACTTTTGTTAATTTTGGTTGGGTTTCCATAGCTTCCCAATCCAAGCCTTGCCTCCTTCCAACTTTAGGCCACTTTGTATTGTGTTACTTATTTAATCCTTGGTGGGGTCTTTGAAGGTTTTTTATATTGTTGATGCCCTTCAAGGGCACTTAATTCCCATGGTATTAACACATATACATACTATTCAAACAAATTGACCACAAAGTTCAAATTATGTAGAAGGCAAGGAACATTTTTAAAGACCTTCCTACATTTGTGGGCCAATCCAAACACGGAGATGTTCAAAAAGTTCTTTGCAAATTCATAAATAATTTGTTGAAGGGATGTCAAAGATGTTACATATGAGAGCCACAAATCACATTGGATGTCAAGAACATTTATTCAAGCAACAAACTTACAAAGTGAAAAAAAACATTTCCCATGATTTTTGCCATTTAGATCTCATAATTAATACACATTCAATTCAAATAACTAATTTATTCAAATAATTGTAGTATGCACATTATCTAAATGAGATGGTTACCTATGACAATTACATTATGTTTATTGTTATTCCTAGTGAAAACTTATGTTAACATACAATATTATTGAAAAGCATCAAGTTCAAATCCAAACACCTAATTTCATATTAATGAAAGCTCATGGTAACTAGATAAACTATTTTTCATATTGATGTAAGGTTGCATTTTTTATGTGACAAATACTCAAAGATGTAACAACAATTGCTAACATTGTGGTCCTCATTCATTCAAGTAGGCCCTCCCAATGATGTTGCTACAACTATAACATGACAATTTAATAAAATAAATTAGACACCTCAATAGGTATGTAGCTACAAACTCTTGCACAAACTTTTGGTTGTTATGACACTTCGAAGGTCATTTTACTTGCCTCCTCCTCCTCCTCCACCACCACCACCTCCTCCTCCCCCACCACCTATGGCAAAATCAAGACATGTCAAGTTGAATAAAATAATAAGCACTATGGATTTGTAGATTGTTTATGGATCATGTTTCCAACATTTAAACTTGCAACTCATCTTCATCAATAATAGCATTCAATGTTTAAATAAACATTCACCTCCCCCTCCCACAACACCTATGGTAAAATCAAGATGTGTAAAATTGCATCAAATGTGGATTGCACAATGGTTATGTAGATTTGTCTATGGATCAAAATTCCACCTTTCAAAGTTGCAATTCATCTTTGTTGATAATATAAATGCCCAATAGGTGAAGAAATATTGCCTAATGCCTATCATAATAGGATGAGATGGACAATATTTTTCCACATACCTCCTCCACCACCACCTCCTCCTCCTCCTCCTTGATTGTGATGTCCTCCACCATTGTGATACCCACCTCCACAATTGTTGTTGTAACCTCCACAGTTGTTTCCACCATCATTATACCATTTTTGTGACCCAGAAACAACATGCACTTTGTTTGCAACATCAAATCCTGACACCTACATACACACAACAACGTAAGTATGATTTATTTGTAATCCAACAATTTCCAATTGCCACAAGTTAACACAAAAATTACCATGTCCTATCATAAATTAAGATCTAGTTACATAAGCATCACCAAAAGGTCATGATTTGGGAACAAAAAAGAAGGGATATAACAAAATGTTCCTCATACCTCTAAGGTGGTTGTACCAAGTCGTCTTCCACTAGTGTCCATTGAGGCTTTTTCCAAGTCATCATCGCTTAGAGGTCGGCTTGCAAGGGCTGGCAGCAAGAAAGCTTTGGAGAAAAGAACTCCAACAAGTAGCAAAGACAAGATGATTGATCTCCTCCCCATCCTCATTGGCAACAACATTGTTGTTGTGGTTACCATCACTTTTCCCATTGCAACACTTGCAAATACACTAGAAAAGGTCATCAGTTTTGCCTAGATGGTTTCATGGGTGACAAACATGACCGAAATTCTATGCTATATATATTGAGTTTTAGCAAAAAGGGCGAATAGTTGGCTGAAGTTCTGAACACCCATTTCAGATGTCTGGTGGAATTTGCCCCACCCCTCTTTTGCTAGGGTTGTTGAGCTACAAACTTGCAAGTACAGAGATGGTACCAGGTAGGAGGTTCAGGGGATTATGTTATAATTTTGAATGCTATGCTAGTACAATGTGAAGTTCATTCTTTGTGTTGCAAAACTTGTAAACAAGCTCATGATTCTTCTTTCTTCTTTTGGGTGAAGCCCATGAATGATGAAGGGGGCAAGCGGCAAGGGGTTTTTTTAGGGTCTATCAAAGCAAAATCTTTGTTGTTGGTTTGTTTAGCCAGCACATTATTTGGCTTTGGGTTTTAGGGTTTGCTGACTACCGAAGCCCAAAGATTTTGCTGACTAAAACATTTTCATAAGAGCCTATGGATTTTCCTTTGCATGATGAGTAGGAGCAGACATGGTCATTACACACACGATAACGCCCTCCATTGCCACCTCAAGCAGGCGCATTATTCTGGGAATGCCCCCCCATCTACACACCTTACTTACCCTTCCAAACCAATCTCTGGGGGTGATGGGTATTACACCCATGTGGTCACCCTTCATGGGTACCATGGTACCTAGGCTGGTTTGGCAGCAATGTGATTAATAATAATAATAATAAAATTTCATTTACTTTCAGCACTGAAAATAATAATAATAATTACAATTAGGCACTATACTAAATAATGAAGCTAGTGCTTTAGTGCTTTAGTGCTTGAGAATTTCTTTCAGATTTTCAAAATGGAAGATAGGTATTCTTCAAATTTTTTGGCAAATCCAAAAATAATTGATTAGTGCCTAGCCAGTGTCGGTAGTACAGTGTAGTGGATCTGGACAAGTTACCTCTTAAAACTTCATTCAACCCACCTTCAAGAAGCAAATTAGGGTTTAGGGTTTAGACTTGAGCTTCAAAACTTAGAATCCTGTTAGTTCTTGTTCCATATATTCAAAGCATGCTCAACCATTAACCCCCACTTCCCCCCCTCCCACAATAAATAAATAAATAAATAAATATTATTATTATTATATATATATATATATATATATCGGTAAAAAGCTACATGGCAAGTTATGCATAAACATGTTTGAGGGTATTGGTACACTTTGTGTGATGAAGCATGTGACTGAATGTACAATTGGGCATTTTAAGTTGGTAGATATATAGCATTTAAATTCTACCAACATCACTTTACTACTTTGCCTAGTCATATTCATATCACTACCCATGAAGGAAAATCTAGTTGATGAAACCTAACAATCTCAAGGACTTCAGGTTCCAATCCCCATGGAAGTCACTTGGGAGCCACTTCCAAACTTTCCCAAATGATGTAAAGAAAGAATTTCTTTTATAAAAAAGATAACTAATTCATTAGGAAGTAAAAATTATAATTTAATTGAATATAAATAAGGTGGTTAGAATTTATTACAGGCATACATTTTAAATATTTTTGAATTTGAGAGAAATATTTTAAAAATATTTTCATTCATTTCATTGCATACCCAAAAAAAAAAGTACCCCTTATGTGAGGTGCTTCCAAAAAACATACAATGAATATTGTGCACATATTTCATACATTGGGTTACAAAAAAGGAGAAGCATGAGACCTCTTGTGAATGAAGGCAAGAGAGCATTTCTGTCCTCTAATTCATAAATCAAGCAAGGTTATTAAAGTTATTCATAAAGTCACCCTGTGTTTGGGGCCTTAATTTGACCCTCTAATCCCTTTTTCATCCTCAATTTGAGTATAGCTGGTCACCCTTTTTGTCTTTGGGTCCTAGTTTGACCCTCAGGCTAATTTCTGTCTCATCCCTAATTTGAGTGTAGCCAGAAGGAAAATGAGTGAAATTGGGTATCATTTCATGAAACTGGGTATCAGTTCAGAAATTTTGCAGGCTTTTTTTAATGTTTGATTTGATGCAAATTATTCCCCTTAATGCTTATAAAACCCTTGTTTTCATTTGTAAACCAGGAGTACCCAATACACAGATCAAGTAGGTAGCCAAAAATATAAAGGGGTGGTTGAAAAAAAACACTTTCATATTTAGCTCAAGTAGCCAAATCTGGCTAAACCTACCAATGGATCATCGTCAATTTGGCTACAAAAAAATTAACCAAATAATAATAATAAAATAACTGGTGAGGAATACACCCAAAAATGGCAAATGATGTACATATGATAGCCCACTGGATTGTACTAAAACTCATGTAATGCTCATGAGTTTTTCCAACCATTTTTCTGGTGTGCCCTAAAAAAAGCACTATCATCTAGCAATGTTAGGTGAAGTGAAAACCTCTCCTCTACAGTCTACTTCACCAGAACACCACCTACTTACTCCCTTTGCACTCATTTGTACATGGGTACTTGTGAGAGTTGGAAATTAGGAAAAATAAAATGAAATTATTGTCACAGGGATCTACTAGAGAGATGGACAGCATCAAAAGGACAGTGCAGCATCATGCATGAAACCCTAAACCCTAAACCCTAAACCCAATGTTCAGGAACTCACAAGTATGTCAACTTCATTACCCATGGCAAGTTATACAAATTCTAAAGCTTTTTTTTTACACTTGGGTGGTCTTGAAAGACACTGGACAACTACTATTTTTGTATGTGGATTCAGACTATAGATCCCCTCATCCCAGATGTGAACACAAAGAGTAGTAGCATGAGGTAGATTAACAGTTGATTGTGTTTTTTTTAGGGTTCAGTAACCCTAATAAGCCACAGCAACTCATCTGTTGAGAAATTAGTAGCTGAGTTCTTTAAATGGTTTTGCTTTGCACTACTACTCCATTCTCTACCACAGCAATCTAGTGTGCAGTATGCTGCAGAATCCTCCTTCAAGGCCTCTACTACTACTACTACTATTACAACCTCTACTGGGTTACTGAAATTTGCCGTTGATGGGTACTTCTCTTTGTCTTCTTTTGCTTCTTTCTCACATCTGTTTGTTGCTGCTTGTTGTTGTTGTTGTTGTCCCCACATTTGCCATAAGCAGAGCTTTGAAGCTTGATGATCATGATGAAGTGAGCTCCAGGGAAGGTGGTGAGCTCTTTAGGCATTTGGCAGCTGGGGCAAGTCTACAAGATGATTCGGCTTCGGAGCACAAGACATTGATCAAGAAGCTGGCACCAGCCAGTCATCTCATGGAGACTATTAAGGTCAGTTTTATCACTTGGTGCTTGAATGATGATTCAGGGCTTTCTTCTTCAATTTTGTGATGTAGCTATGCCACACTTGCAACCATCATCCATGAGAGGAATTAGCCAAATTTGGCTACAGGTGAGAGAGAAAACTAGAAAATTTTGAAGAATCCTGAGCCTATATTTTGGCCACTTGCTAGAACTGATTTTCTAAATATGGCAATCTCGGAATTTTTTTCCTTTAAATTTGGCAACTTTGGTGCATTTGTTTCATACAACAAAACCCTTTGTATGAGTCACATTGGATTCTTTTTTGGTTGCCAATTTTTGCTAGTTAAAATTTTAAAATGCCTAGAACAATTCATTTGAGTTCATAATAATCCAAAAAGTGAGTGAGTTTTCTTCATGCCATACTAACTTTCTTCTTGTATATGATGTAACTATTGTGAAAAAAAAGGCGAGGTCTATTCATCGGTTCCTAGGTGGAGGTGGAGCGGGTAGTGGCACGGGTGGGGGAATAGGTTATGGGCATGGCAATGGTAGTCCAGGTGGACATGGTGGTGGAAATGGTGGAGGTGCACCCGGGGGACATGGTGGTGGTGGTGGAGGTGGGAGTGGAGGTGGTGGTGATAGACATAATCATGGTGAAAATGGCCATAAAGGTGGTCGAAACAATGGTGGAAGAGGTGGAAATGGTGGTGGCTATGGAGTGGGTGGTGGATATGGTGGTGGTGATGGCGGTGGTGGCGGGGGTGGTGATGAAGGTGGTGGAGATGGTGGTGGTGGTTGGAAATACAACAACACTCACACAAATACAAAATTGAATTCCATAAAATATATACAAGGTTGACATTGGACAAATTTGCTTCCAAAAAGATCAATGTGCCAACATAAATTTTGTCAATAATTGATAATTTTCCCATCCACAAAATATGAAAAGCTCAAAAGATAACATGTAAATGCCATGATACCATAATATTTTGGTAGCTTGGACATTAGTTATATTATTTGAAAATTTTCACCAACAAAAAATTCAAAAAGAAAAATTTCATGAAAGAAAACAAAGAATATTTTGAAATATTCAAGAAATATTTTAGTTTTTAACATAGAGTTTTCAAACTTAATTTATTATTAGATAAACATGTGTACAAGTTGTTCTTATACTACATCACCTCACTTCTGTGAGGCCCAAAATTGTTACCCATAACTTGAACAAGATGCAACATTTGACACAACCTCCATATACAATATCAACATGGGTATTAGTTCGCACATAAATATCTTGGACTATACACCTTTGAAATGTGGCCATGAGCATATGGGTGTGACTCAATAATAGCACTGAAAATTTCAAATTTAGAAGGTCTTTTTTATATATTTTAATAAAATTTCAGATTTTTTTATTAGACATTGTGAATATAATTTTTTAAACTTTCATTGAAAATAACTAAATGATTCCTTTCATTCAAGGCAAAGCTTATTAACAAATATAAACAATTGACTTGGTTAATATGCTTGTGTACTTGATTTTGAATCAACAAAATTTATCACATTGATCATGAATGAAATGAATAATTTATGACATGGGTATTATGCAACTAAAACACACATTGAAATTTCTTACAACCTTACTTATAACAAGGCCACAATTTTATTAAATCAAAGTTCATCTGATTAAATGTTGTGTTGGTGTTTCATCCTTCCATCATCTCAAGGTATGTGGATGTGTGATTGAGTTTCCTACATGCACAATGTTTGCAAATGTTGATCAAACAATTCCAAAACATATGAAAACATTTTTGTGATTTTGATCTATAGGAAGAGGATACGATGATGTCAATGGCAAAAATGGAAGTAATATGCAAGGTGTTCAACTAAACAAGGTGGTAGGAAAGAAATGTTTAAAAGTAACAACATGATCAAGGTGACAATCAAAGTGAAGACAATGGAAACAATTGGGGGGGAACATCAACCTAGTGATGGTAAAAGGAAGTACAACAATGATAAGTGGGGATATCATCGAAGCAGAGGAGATGATCATCAACCAAAATGGGGACATCAACCAAGTGTTGGTACAAGGTTAGTGGAAGGAGGAGGAGGTGATGGAATTTGCATTGGATTTTGTGTAGGTTCTAATAATGGAAGAGGTGGTGGTGGCGGCGGTTGAAGTTAGTAATGATCCCTAAAAACAATTTTTTTCTTACAACTAAAATTACTTTGAGTATATTTTCAATGACAAATAATAATAAATAACAAGTTGGGCAACATTATTATTTTTGAATCCCATCGTCATATTATTATTTTGAATGATGCACCATTAATAAACACATCCCATGTGTTTTTGAACATGAAATTTTATCATTATATAAGGTTTTTCAATCTTTTATATGTCATCACTGACTTGCACAAGTTTTCCCAATTGGTGCATAAAAATATAGTAATAAATAAAAGAAAGGAATTATATTCATGAATGTGCCATTGTTATCCAACAAAACTTTAATCATGAAAATTATCAATTATATCCATTGTGTATTGTTTGTACATTGTTTGCAAGATACAAACATTTGACATTCATGATTAAAACACTAAATAACAAGTGTGTTTTCAACTATATTTTCCAAACAAGGACGATGGAACTTGAGTTGTATGTAGTGGGCATAAAAGGTTAAAGTTTTTTTTATAAAAAATGTTATACTAACTCACAATAATTTTATAAAATTAAGAAAACACCAAAGAACATGATAAGAACACAACTAATTCATTTCATAAGCATGGGCCTATTGGTTCTGAATTAAAACTTTGAACCTTGGTTTGGTTTTTAAATGCATGTGTGAAAGAATGATTTGGTGTTGAATTGCATAGGTTCTTGAAATGCTTTAAAAGAAATTATTAATGAGGTTGTAACTTTTATAAATCTAAAATTATTTGTCACCTTTTATATATGGTATGTAGGTCATGCATGAATGATGTTGAACCTAATGATGAATAAATCAAAATATTTAATCAATTTCAAGAAATTGCTATAACACTAGAATTTAGAAGTGTAAACAAAATGAAAAAAAATGGATGAAAGGAATGTTTCATGAATACGACAATACTTAACCAACTTTGGCAATAATTAAGTCATTTTTAATTTTGTCAATTTTTTGAAAGAATATGGACCCAATGTGTCAAAAAGTTAACCAAAGTGAAATTTATTCAATAAGTGTAGTCGGATTGCTAATACCCAAAATTTAAACTTGGGTCCACAAGTTGAAAGTCATAACAAAATTTCAATTTAAACAAATTTATTGACAACATGTGTGATCATCTAACCCATGAAATCTTTCAAAGAAATTGAAAACAATAGCAACACCAATTACCACATAAACTTTAGCCTTTGAATTAAAATCATAAATACCCTCCCTTACCCAAATTTTCATACAAATGACATTAATGTTTTTTCTTAAATCCTAAATGCACTACTACTGAACTTATCCCTAAACCATTATGCATTTCCACCCAAGTTAGGCCAAGTGGAAAGGAATTCATCCAAACCATTAACCCATGGTTGTTCAATGGACCATTTCCACTTGAATGTGTGCATATTGAATTATTAGTGGATTTCATATGGAATTTTCAATGGATTCATAATGGATTTTTAGTGAAACTAGTGGACTTGAGTGGATGGGAATGATGCATGGTGGAATCATAAAAGACACCTTGCCATTGGTTCTAGATCATTCATGACTTCCATTAAAAATCCACATGGGTGGAATTGGGTATTTCCCATTCAATGTTGGGTGAAATGTTAAGTGAAATAGGGACATGTTCTATAATAGCGATGAGTCAACAATAATGATGAGCCATATTTTTATCCATGGGACATTAATTAATTAATCTCAAAACCTATAGGTTATAATAGATTGTGATGTTTATCATGAATTTAAAAACAAACACATGATTAAAAGAAATTAAACTTTTTCAATAGTGCAGTGTGTACAATTTATAATGGTCATATTGTAAATTGATGGGTTGCATTTTTACAAATGTAAATTGTTGACAATGGCCTTGGATTTTTCTTCTAGGAGTTCTTTTTAAAATTTAAAAAACAATAACAATGAAATAGTAAAAATGTGTAAGTTTTCTTGTACTTGGTCAACTTTATTTGAAAGTTTATTATTTAAAACTACTAATTGGCTTATGTTGGGATTATCAAAGGATATGAACCTTGCACAAGCTTGGTAATTATTTATTTTGTTAGCATGTTTAAATGAATCTTAAAATCACAAATAAAGTTAGCTATTATGTTGAAGTAAACCTATCAATTTTGATTATCAATTGTGTTTTTGATTTTAAGCAATGTAACATGCATATTCACATTGCCTTAGAGATATCAAACTCCATAAAACTTTAAATTTTATAGTCGAAAGGTCTATAATGGACTTTGTTTATTTATATTCAATAAAAGAAATTATTCTCATGATATTAAAAATGCAATCCTAATTCAATGATTTAAAGTTTCACATACTAATTTGTGAGTCTTTGATAATTTGTATTGGTCAAATTTGTATTGAATTCAACCTTCCCTTTAATACTTAACTTTTTAACATTCATATTTTTTAAACTCATCATCACTTTGTGTGAATTGATCTTTGGAAATATGAAATATGCTCTTCCTTCAAATTTTTTTTAAACCCCTTCCATATTAAGTTTGAGCAAAAGGAATTTTAAAATATCACATCAAGTGGAGTAAGGAATAAAGGGAATGAGAAGCATGGAAGGGAACAAACCTTAACTTGAACCCAATTGAAAAAGGAAAAAGCCTATAAATCAATGGGTGAAGATAGTTTTCTATTCATCTTCAACTCTCTTTACTAAGAATTTTAGTCATCCTTGTCAACTAAGGTTACCAAATGATGTTTACCTAAAGACTAATCAGCCCCAATGAATTTTCTTGTTTAAAACACTTCACCCCTTGATATGCATGTTAAAAGGGAAAATGCAAAGGCCACAAGATTTAGAAGCAAAACATCAAAGGCAAATTTGGAGGCCTTCTCTCAAATTTCCAATCTCGGGACAAATAGGAAAATTTTGATATGTGATTGTTTTGAAATTACTCCAAGATTTCCAACATGTATTTTGTTGTTGAATTAGTAAATATGGATACAACATGTTTAATTTTGAATACTTTTGTAAAATATCCCTTATCAAATATTTAACTAATTTTCAAATTTTCAACTTGGCACTTTTTTTAGTTAATTTTATTATCAATAGAAAAAATTGAATATTTTTTGTGCATTTTTACAATGATAAAGATCATAAAAATTCAAGCATTTTTGTCACTTTGTTGGGTTGTTTTTTTTTTTTTTTGCTACACATTTCTTGGTGTAGGGTTTATGGCATATAGTATATAAGATTGGTACATTCAAAAGCTCATTTCAGTTAGGAGCATGCTTGGTATTCATTTTGGTTGAACATTTTGCAATGAATAGTTTGCATTGAAAAACTGTGTATCTTGGTTGGTTTGGTAGTAACATGTTGAATAATTAACATATTTTGAAAATTTTAATTCAACAGCTTAGTTTTGATTTTGAAAATTTTGACAAATACAAAATAAATATGATAAAATTATGTACACTATGAAAAGTTTACACTTGTCTTCTTGGTTGGACTAATCCACACGAACTTGTATTATATTGGAGAGGGCCAAAGTTTGAGTTTGATCGAAAATTTTGAATTATTTGGCATGATAAGTTTTTTGGGGGAAAATTTTCACAAAATAAAAAAAAATTGAATTTGCGCCAAAACCACCAAAGTACTATGGTATTATATTTAGAAATGGGTGGAAATATTAGACAAAGAATTGATGAATGAAAAAAGCTTATCGAGACATTCTTGTTAACTAATTTTGTGGAGAACTTCACATAAGAACAATTTGCATTGAAAAGCTTGATGCATTAAGGAGCCTTGGACATATAGCCCTTCCTAGGAACACCCTACCCATTGAAGAGCTTATGGTGCATTCACACTAGATGTGAAGTTAGTGTTAATTGAAAATCTAGGTGGCATCCTAGGTGGCACCCAATGTTAAATGGCCAATAGCTTAATGTTAAAGTGAATGTTAGCTTAACATAAAATGTTCATGGAAAGTAAATGTAAGTCCTAAATGACTAGCATGGTGTTAGGGGACTACTCAACACCACGTGTGAATGCATCTTTAATGTATGAAGAAGCCATGTGAGTGGAAAAAAACTTGCTAACGCTATTTTGATGGAGCATTAGATTTGCAAGAACTTATTGTATCTAATTTAGAAGTGGAAAGATTTGAGTGAAGAGAGAGCTACTTCTGTGAGAAATCAAGGTCCTTGTCTGTTGAGATTTAGGCACTAGATGTTGGGTGAACACATACAAGGAAGGAGCTGTTGTTTCATGAATACACTTCATACGTTTTTTTCTCTCTCTATACTGTATACCCCAGGGGGTTCCGCCCAACATTCGTTTAGGGTTTAGGGTTTGATGGCTTTTGGGAACGACCCATTTGATCTCTGATGTGGGTTGTGGGTTGTGTGTTTGTGTGTGTTTTTTTTGTGTTGGAGCAGCAAGGAAAGGAGATGATGGCAGGAGGAGTCTGTGAAAGAGTAGCTGCAATCTCTTTGATAGCAGTCTTATTGCAGCTAGCAGGGCTCACACTCTTCGTGTTAGGATTCTTCCCTGTCAAACCTGCACTAATGGGCATCAGGTATGTACGTATGTGCAGCTGTTGCATTTTTTCCAATTTCGGGTTTTGTAGTTTGGGGTTTGGAGCTGTTGCAATTTTTTTCCCCCAATTTTGTGTTTTGTACTTTAGGGTTGCAGCAGATGTTGCCTTTAATCCAATTTTTTGTTTTGTAGTTAGGGTTGCAGCAGCAGCTGTTGCATTTAGGCAAGTTTTTTTTGGTTTGTAGTTTGGGTTGTTGCTGCAGCTATTGTACTTATCCAATTTTGTGTTTGGAGTTTGGGTTTCAACTAAGGGTTTAGGGTTTAGGGTTGATGACTTTTGGGAGCAGAATGCAGGGTTTTCTCTTTGTTTCTTTTTCTTTGCCATTTATGGTGTTAAGATGGTGAGGAGATGGTGTCATTTATGGTGTTGAGATCAAGATGGCATTTGTGCAAATTTTTTTTCCTCTGTTTCAAGAGCTTCATTGCACGGTTGAAAATTGCAGTGGCATTGAGAGTGTAAAACCAGTCTGCAATTATGAGGAAGAAGCTACTCACAAGGGAGCATCTTATCAGGTTCGTCTCCACTTTCTCTGGCCTCCTGTGTGCATGAAAACACTCACTATGAAAGACCACATTTGCCTCTCTCTTTATTCAATGAGAAACATGGAATTGACATATAACCCTAAACTCAAGATGCTACTCTCAATCTAGAAAGCAACAAGGTGATATATATATATTTATGTACATTTCTCTCCATTTATTTGTTGACGTTTGAGAAAGTGGGGAAAAAAACTGAGTGAAATTGGATGTGTAAAAGATTGTCAATGATTTCATAGATTCAGTGCCTTTCAGGTGGTTTTCTTTTTTTTTTTCTGATAATTACTTGTGATCTTTGTTTCTATGTGGGTTTTTTCAGGAAGTGTCTGGCATAACTCCACAATATGATCGGCTCATCATCATGGTTTCTTTTCTATGTCTGACCTTTCATGTTTTATCAATTATAATACCTTTAAGACATTTATTTGGTTCAGGATTGTATATTTGGAAAACCGCTTCTCTGTCAATTTGGAATTTCTTTTGTGACTGTCAAGAATCAGAGCATTGAGGCATATCATCAGTTAGTTTCTTCTGTGACCTATTTCCTTCATGGAAAAGCATTGCAAGAAGTGCTGAAACTGTTGACCCTGTTCATCATATCGATTCATCATTCATGTGATGAGGGTCCAGGGTGTTGGGCCAGAGTTGGCAGTGCGTATCTGTGTCAGGAATGGGTCAAAGAAAGCATCGGATCAGTGGGGGTTTTTAAGATGATTGTAGGCTTAGAACAACCCAGAATTCAATCTCTGCAACTGAAATTAAAGTCTTACCACCACTTTTTTATTTGTGGAATCAAAAACAGGTTGTGGATGGTTTGCCAGCAGAGTTTGTGTTAGGTCGTGGTGGTCAACTACCACCAACTGAAATGCTCATGGCTATGCCATATACCCAAAAGCTGTTAACTTCAGGAAGGGCAGTGGGCTTTCATGCAAAAGCAGCACCCCCCACAGTAACCATGCCTCGCCTCAAGGTGTGTAAATGAAGCTAAATCCTAAACCAGTGATGGTGCAGTCATCTTGATAAACAAAATCCTAAACATGCATCATTTTTTTGCTTTTGCTTTTGCTTTTGTAGAAGCCAATGGGAAATGTGTCCTGAAGAGTCACCTCTCAGAATATCAAAATATCCTGTGTATGGTTCTTTCTCAAGTGATTCTTAAAAACGAAACCCTAAACCCTGAATCCTAAACTCTAAACCCAAAGAAATAAGATGTTTCAGTTTGTGTGCAGGCAATGACATCTGGAGCTATAGCTGGGTTTCTGGATGTGGCATTTAATTTCAATACTCAAGCCTTACTTGGAGATAACTTGATTAGTAAGTCAAAGTTGAGGCCCATACATTCATTATGGTGGTTCAAGGGGATTGGTTTAAGGTCTACATCGGTTGGGTTTCAGGGTTCAGTGCATATGTGGTGATATTCTTCTCAAGTAATTGTTTCTAGGTACCCAGATTCTGCTTCACCTAATTATTGGGTAGTTGTTGTACAGGCCATACCTCATACAGCAATTTAGGATTTAGGTTTTAGGGGTTTATTTTTTTTGAAGGTTCAGGGTTTAGGATTTGATGTTCTTCTGGTTGACATGAGAGAACCAAATCAAAGATTGTGCTCTTGCCAAAAGCACATTCTTTGCAGTAGTTTGAAAGTGTTTTTTTCATCAGAGTCCAAAATAGATGGTCAAGCCAATCAGGCAACACTTTGGAAATCTCAGATTGTCACAATTGTGTCTTGGTTCCATCTATTTTAGAAGACACTAAGAGAGGCGGGGTGATGGACAAAATGGACTAGGCCAGCTGGCAAGGGCAGGCTGGCAAATGGTTATGCTTGGAGATGAAACTTGGCTGCGCCTTTTCCCAAACACCTTCATGCGCCATGATGGTGTCAGCAGCTTCTTTGTAAGAAAAATACACTAGATTGCCCAGTTAGCAAAGAAAGTTCTGCATGTTATGCTGACATTTGCTTACCGGGTGCAGTTGGTACAGAATCATAAAATGACAGTCAATGCTTCAGTAATGAACCTCCAGAAACCCCTAAGATCCTAAAACCCCAAATTCTGGAGAGTTGGCACTTTGTCAGCCTGCACTCAAAATGCAACAAGTGCTTCAGACATTTTGAAATTTTGGTTTTCACATCTGATGTTCTTTATCTGGGATGATCTTTGTCTACAGGTGAAAGACACAGTACAAGTTGACCACAATGTGAGTAGACATCTGGAGGCTGAATTGGCTGCAACTGACTGGGACCTTCTGGTACCTTTGTTTTCCATCTCTACTGTTCTCCTCATTTCTTTCAATGTATGTATTTTTCTCAATACTTTGAAGAAAGGTTCATGTGTTTGGTGAGCCATTGACATCAATAGAGATCCCTTTTAGTTCAGTTTTTCATTGAAAATGGGACAGTTTAGGGTTTAGGGGTTTTTAGTACAGTTTTTTCCAATCATGTTTCTTGTGTCTTGTGGCTCACAGGTCTTGCACTATTTGGGCTTAGATCATGTGGGGCATCTTGGAGGCCGCAGCAGGTCTGTCATCTACCATACTAAGTCTTTTGATCTAAAGACCTGTTGAGAAGGCATTTCATGAATCTGAACTTGGAAGAGAGGGATTCTTGCAGTCAACTGTGCCCATTTATTATATTATTCTGATGAAGCTAATTCCCAATGTTTGCTATATACTTACTCTCCAGTAACTGGGTACTTGGCATGTTTGTTTTACTAGCCCATTGATGCCTCGCAAATTGAAGGAGATGGATGCTGTAGTCCAGAAAATCCACCAGTCTCTTACCACCAGCACAGCAAGCAGGAACACGCTGTTGGTGCGTGACATGGATCAGCGGAATTCTTAATTTGTGCTGATTTGGTACTTTTGAATGTCTAATGTCGTTTAGTGGCTTAGAGTGGACTATAACTCACAATGCAACGGGCTGTTCCTGCCAGTCATTGGATGATACTGGATTCCATGCTGGGCGCTTCATGCAATTCTGATCCATCTTCTTCAATGTCCAAAATCGTGGATTCTTGAACAAAAAGTTAATTTGTGAAGGGCTTGTATCAGGGTTTTCTTTTTCAATTTTGTGATGTAGCCACAGTGGCAACCATCCACAAGAGGAAAGAACCAAATTAGAGAGGACAATAGACATTTTCTAAAATCCTGCTATGTTTTGGTGACCTCCATGAAACCTAGTGTCTAAATATGGCAATTTCCCTGTTTTTCTCCTCCAAATGTGACCAACTATAAGGCATCTAAAAAAGTTCTTGCCTTGCCATAGTCCCCAAAAAAAAAGGTCTTGAATAGATGCAAAATTTCACACAAATTGTTTTTGACTGGCTTGTATGGATACAGTGGGTTTCCACCTGAAAGGGGTCATGATTTCACCCCTTAAGATCCATTTGTAATGATGCCTGACATGGAAACTGACATTTTCGAATGCAGCTGGTAGGAAGTGACCATGG
The DNA here is from genome assembly GCA_963920785.1 of Sphagnum contortum. Classification (NCBI taxonomy): domain Eukaryota; kingdom Viridiplantae; phylum Streptophyta; class Sphagnopsida; order Sphagnales; family Sphagnaceae; genus Sphagnum; species Sphagnum contortum. The sequence continues at coordinate 8,669,857 of OY987288.1, forward strand.
CATGACAGACGGGGGCAACCACGGAGGTGCTTCCTATCAAGAAACGGATTCTCTGGCTCTATTCATATTGGGGAAGGACAAGTTAAATCCCTCTTGTGATCTACATCCACAGATTTTAAGCCACAACCAGCATCCAAACATGGGATGGAGGACTTCATATCAGGTTTGTTGATTGGAAGGTTTTGTTCAAATTGAATGATTGGGTCACAGTGCAGCTGTCTTCATTTCTAGAATCATTCCTGGGATTTTGGTTGGTTGGTACCAATTTTATAGTTGAAACTTGTGGGTTTAGGTGGATATGGTGCCAACTTTGGCACTCCAATTGGGTGTCCCTATTCCAAAGAACAGTGTAGGTGTGATGCTTGCTCCACTCTTTGTCGCCCTCCCATGTAAGTCTTTCTTTTTTCCTATCTTCTTGTGGCCCCCTTGGTCCATTTTGTTTTGCAACTGACTTGAGTACCTCAGATCTATTGCATTGAAACCAATCCCAATACTCCGTTTCTGGCCTTGCATGCATAATCCAGGGTTTATGGTTTATGCTGCTTGATTATTTTGTGGGTGTTGGCACTGTTTTGCAGACAATGAGCAGCTGAGGGTGCTGGAGTTGAATGCATGGCAGCTTTTTCGGCTACTACAAGTCAGATCACCCAGATCTCGTTGTATCACCAGTCTTTGCTCAGTGAAACTGGGCAGCAGTGCACACAACCATCATTTTAAATCTGCGCAGCACTGGGGTGGAGAGAATGAAAAAGGGGATGAAGAGTTGTGTGCTCTTTTCAGACGGGCGATTGAGTTGCATGAATCCTGGAGACACAATAATTTCAGTGAAGTGAGGTACCCTTCCTTCATCACCATTTTACTGTATGTGTCTGCCAGAGACCAGTAGCAGGACAAGTCATGTACACATTTTACTAAACCCTAAACCCTATTTTGATCCAATGTCTTTTTAACCTTTACAATTATCATTCTCCTTCTGACCATGGCTAATCAGCTGTAGTGGGAAAAACTTGGCAGTATCGAGAAAAATAGACAGTCTCAGTTTGAAAGTGTGCACCAAGCTTATTTGGCATTCCTGAAACCTACCTCGGAAAGGCTAGCCAGGGGCACAACTGAGGTTAGCTTGCAACTATTGCTCTTTGACCATTTTATTGCTGATCTTTCACAAACTGATTTGTATGCTCAATGACTTAGTCAGTAGCTAAATGCTTTTGTATAAATTGACACAGCACACAAGAAACAAACCTGATATTCACCCTCAATTATTCTTGTATTGCTTGACTCAGAAGAATACTGTGTTCCTCATCTCCGGCTTTGCTCTCATGTTATTTTCAACGATAGTCCTGATTTGGACCCTGTTTTTCATCAACAATTTTATGTCTTCCTCCGGTGTACAAGAATTGCAACCTGACACACTGCATCCCAGGAGAACAGGAGGAAGAGCTTCAGTTGAAGAGATCTTCGCTTTGGGTGGGATCTTCATTCATGCATTTAGCCTTGCATCATCCTCCCTGGTGGAAGAAGAACAATACACGTGGCATTTTCTTCTGTCATCTCTCTCATTGGCCTTTATTCGGCAGACATTGCAATCAAACCGATCTTCGGGTGTTTCAAAAGGTCAGGACTTTGAAATGCTTCAACCAGATCTCGTACTGTTCCAAGGGGAAAAGGATGCCAATGGACATCTGAAGGAAACTGAGGGAGATAGCTTGTACTCAGATTTCAGAACACCTACAGAATCCCTGACTCATATGGAACTCTGTTGGACATTTACAGTAGAGATTTTTCCATTACTTTTGATACTGACTACTGGGAGGCTTTTGCGGGCGTGGCATCGGAGTGGTGTGAATTGGACATACTTGCCAGATATTGCAAAATGGTTAGACGAAGGCAATCCAGCAATCTCTAGTACTCTTACATATGTCTCCCTCTGTTTTGTTTCCATTGTGGGCTCTGGATTGGTTTTGTTCCCATTGCCAAAGCAGTTACTACGACAAGCTATAGTAGTCTGCCTAGGAGTAGCAACAATACTGATCTCCCTTTTCAAGAAATTGGCAATCTCGGGAGGTTCAGTGAATGTTGATCATTTACCAACGCTTATTGCTCGAGTTGTATTTGGGGTTCTCAGTTTCACTTCTGTGTCTGCATTTGTATGTTTTCCTTGGGTTGTTCCACTTCCACCTCGAATCGCCACCGCTCAGAGTGGGTGTCCTATGCATGTGGAGAATGTGAATGATGGAGACCAACCACAAGACCAAAGTTTGTTACAATCACAGGAATTGCAGAGATCTTGTGTGACTACTGCTGATGAAAAATTGAGGGACTTTCCAAATGAAGAGATGTATACAGCATTTGTGAACAAAACAGGGGAACAACAGTGGGATGCTGTTGTTCTAGAAGCTGGAGTGCAATCAGCCCTGGACTCAATAGGCAAGGTGTTAATCTCTTGTTGGTGCCTGCTCCAGTTGCTATTACAGCAGTCGGTGAATGCAGGGCCAGTGGCACTTCTTTTCTTACAACTACTTATTGTTGTACATTATTTGCGCCAAACAAGATTGCGACACAGCTATTGGCTTTCTGTAGGTGCCATGCTCAACTTTCGACTACCCAACCGCAAAAATTCATTTCTTCTTTTCTAACATAACCTGGATCCTGGGTGATGCATCTGAACTCCTCAATACACAAGTTGCTGACCCAAATTCAACATCAAGACCTCAGACCTCAGGGACACTAAACTGTAGATTTTGAAGCTGCTTCTTTGTTCCAATATTTTCATAAGTTTTGTTTCTTCCTATACTGCTGCAGGTGTTGATGTTGCAATGGATGGGAGCGTCTGGTCATTTTGCACTGGGGAACAGCAATACTCTTGCGACTGTTGATGTTGCTGGGGCATACATTGTGCTTTCCTAAACACCTCTCTGGTTTGTGGATATTACAGTATGATGTGAATTAGGAAACAAATGTCCCATGTGGTGAAATTTATGGAAGGAAGAATGACTATTGTGAAACATGGCCAAGATGGGTTGATGAATAGCATAAGCTACTTGCTAGAATACTGCAATAAATGCTTGACCAGAGCAAGGTATCCCTGTCTGGACTTAAGACATAATTAAGTGACCGGGATTTGCAGAATTGGTCTGGAATGAACATTGCAGTAATTGCTGTCCTCTTACTAAGTGATGAATTTTTTGCAGGGGTTGTCATCACATTCTACAGTGCTTTCAGGACTGCTTGCATTTATCATCACCTATGCATCACCATTCCTTTTCTCTCTTGGAATGCTTTTGTGGACATACCCACTTCGAACCGAAAAGATCAAGACAGTAGTAGGAGACAATTGGAGGAGGCCAAATTTTCCACAAAAGTGGCAGCTTGAGGCGCTAACTGTTCCATGTATACTGCCGATGGCATTGAATGGAGTCACTTTGGTTGTGTTCACCGCAATCTTGGTAGCAATGCAAAATCACTTGTTTGTTTGGAGTGTATTCTCACCTAAGTAAGCCACCTCCTATGCACGGTCATGACTTGGTTTCTTTTACAGCTCTAGGAATATATCTGTTCCAAAAACACACAACAAATTGGTGCTATAAATCTTATCCACATGTGAGGAATGAAACATGGGTATCCATATCGTAGGATTTCTTCCTTCAGGTATGCAAGGCACTACTTAATTCAAATTGAGGTCAATGGGCACTTGGAGCTTTAGATTGGCCTGCTGCCTAGAACGGAATGTGAGGTTCACATTAAGTGTGTTTCTTATTGGGTCTTTTGTGGCTGCAGGTACCTTTATCTTTGTGCAGCAACCGTCTGCACATCTCTAGGAGTGCTCATTTTTGCAATGACAGGCTCTTATGTCAGATGGGTGATTTCACAAAGAGCTCATTGGCTTTCCATGTGTGCAAAATAATGGAAGATGATAAATTTTGCCTCTGCAATTTTGAAATTGGATTCCTGCTTTCAAAAGTCATGGGCTCAAAATATGCAAACTGTGATTTCCTACTTAGAATCTGCGTAGGGAAAGATAAAAATCCTTTTAGAAATGACTCATCTATCAGTAAAATCAAAAGATAATTTCATGTTCCAAAACATATTCTCTAAATATTTAGTTTAGTGATGATATGTAGGCATATCAAGGGTACATTTCCATGACTTCACTCACCCACTATCCAACTGCAATTCATTTGGACAAATGATTGCAAAAGGGTTTCTATGTTCACCTCACTATTTCTCAACCCATTATGAAAAAACCTGTGCCTAGCAGTTGCAGGTGGAGAGAGTTAATGTGATTGGAGATCAAGTCAAAATGTTTTTGCACTTGTACAACTGGTTTTAGGTGAGCCTTGAGGTGTTGTGAGTCTAGTGAGAGTGTCTTTGGATTTGGTGGGTGAGGAGGAGAAAGGGAGCTCAACACACCCACTAGAAAAGTGGGGCCAGTGTCTCAACTTTTTACATAAAAACAACCCAACTATTTGAGTGGAGATAGTACAAATAATGGATGAGTGAGAGATCGTGGACACAGTACCCTAAGTACTCTGGAACAGGCTTGGAATGATCTGTTCCACCTAGGAATGCAGCAAAGATTGGTAGGGTGAGGACACCTTTTGCTGCATTCCTAGGGTGGAACAGATCATTCCAGACCTGTTCCATAGTACTGTAAGGGTACTGTGTCCATGATCTCCCCACTCATCCATTATTTGTACTATCACGGTGCCAGGTTCCACCAAGACCTGTTCCAGCGTGTAACTCGCAGATGTGGCAAACCTTATCATAAGCCTACACATACATACGAAAGGAGGGGTTAAGATTTGGAAGGATCTTACACCAACTGTTTTAGGAGGGGATGAACCTTACACTTCAAAACTATAAATAAATTATTCATCAAGAAGATGCTAGAATGGTGGAGGTACTCCAGTAGAAGGCATAAAAGTCCCTTGTGCTTTATGGTCGGTAACCCTTACAGGTGTGACATTCCCAAAATGCAGGACCAGAATCAGGTAAGTAATTTGCCTTATTCTGGGCCCGCTTCTTTTGGGAATGACCAAAACTAGGGCTTTACCCTACTTACTACCCATACATGAGGTAAGAAAAGCCAACAGCATTGATAGCAAAGACATTATTATGATCAAGTGCCTTAAGTACCCAAACTTCAACAACATTCTTGTTCAACACATCAAGAGTTGTACCTCGTTGCATCCATACATCTTCATCACTGCATTGGGTAATCACAACTTCATGGCTTGATGGTGATAGTGTCACTTGAAAGACACAGGTGACATCTTCCCCAGAAGAAATGGCACCTTCCCCAAAAGAAATATCATACCAGAAGATTTGGAGACCCAATTGAACTAGGCCCAATTGAAGCCGAATTGCTTTTATTGCTACAGAAAGATCATTACATCATAGGGAGTTTGAGGTTCTCTACAGCCACCTCTTCTTAAGACTAAAACTTCCAAACTGATATTTCAGATTGGTTTCAGGTGGTCAGGATCATGGAAAAAAAAAAGTAGCTCATTACAATGAACCAGCAAACAATTGCAATAATCATGTGAGAATTTAGTGTATTGCAATCAATTCCTTCTTTTTTTTATTTTGAGCTCTTCTACAGCTAAACAAGCTGTAGACTACAGAGGACTTTGCAAAGCAAGGTTGAGAGATCGCTGCCCTGCTTGTTCAACAAAATATGAGTTTGAAACATAGATGGAACACACCTGTGATCACATTCAATCAACAGCTTAAACAAACAGATTGACAAGAATCTGCAACATAGAGATACGTCACTGGAGTAATCCAGATGATCTTTGTTAGCTTATTGAAGCAACCTGATGTGGAAGAGGAATGCACAGAATGCACACACAGCTTGGAGACATCAAGGAGATCTTTCTTCAGACTTTGAAGCAAGCCCACTAGAAGACATAAGCATTCAGGCGTGGCTCAAAACTGATACCACAAGATTGGCCAATGTTGACTTCAGGAAGTTCTGCAGGGAAGTCAGAACTAGGCCACCAATCCCAAGTGCAATGAATGATATCGTACATCAAAGCAGGCATGTAGTTACTGCTGCTAGGAACAGTGAAGAAGATCAAGTCTCCAGTTCCAAAGCACGAGAGGGGCTTACTTGGTAACATGTTTGTTCCAAAATCTTTGCACAATTGTGGTGGCATTCTCTCAAGTTCAATCCACTCCCATTTCTTGGAATCCAGCTCCCATATCTGAATTCTGAACACCATCTGTTCCTCAATTCCCCCGACCAGCATCAATCTGCCCTTGCATTCCACAAGAGACGGTGACATAATGGGTGCAGGCATTCGCACAGGGAGTTCATGCCAACTTCCCTGCTGCAAGTCGTATGCAAGAAGACAAAGAGTAGAGAAGGGGAATGTGAGGCAGTAGAAGATCCCATCACACCACAGGGATGCATCTCCTCCGTACTTGCGAGCAGCGGGAGTAGGAGTGCTTCCTACTGTCCAGGAGTTTGTCTTGGAGTCATAGACTTCAGTGATCATACCGTGGTCTTCACGACGACCGCAGACAAGAACTTTGAAGGAGGCCGGGGTGGCTGCTTCCTCATACACCATGCCGACCGTAGAGATCATCCAGGTGTTCATAGGAGGTAGCTGTCGCCACTTTTGTGTCATAGGATTGCACACGTACATGCCTGGCCACTGGAACCAAGCATTTGAGAAGCAGAGCAAGCCGCCCGCTGATGCCACCACATGAAGCTCCTGAGCGTTGAAGGGGATGGGAACATCATGCCATGTGTCCATGCCAGAATCGTAGGCAAACAGAGACTTCTCTGTGGAGGTCATGACAATCCATGGCTTCTGCGGTGGCGGCGGCAAGGTGGTTTCTGCACGCATCTTTGCAAATGCGCCTGTGAAGACATAGTGATCCCATTTCTTGCAGACCGCCCGCATCCGTACTAGACTCTGCAAAGGCAGATGCACTAAAACTCTTTCCACAACCTCTTCCGGTAACTTACTCCATATCTTCGGATCCAACTCTACTAGTACGCCTGCTGTCTTGGCCATGATCCTCTCACAGAATCCCGAGGCAGCTGCTGTCGCTCCCCCTTCTCGGCTTGCGGCACGTGCATCTTCTTCCATTTGGCGCCTTCGGGAAAACACTGATCGGATTGTCAAAAAAGGTATGATTCTCAGGGTTATCTTTTTCCACTGTGCTCACTGTTCTCCTTAGTTCCTTTGTTGATGATTCCAACAACATGGACCTAATATGGACCAAGAGAGAAGCGGAGTTGTGCTCTCCTACCGCAAGAAAGCCATCATCCGGCCACTGTGAGAGATCCTGAGGAAAGAAACAGAAGAGGCTCGAAAGTAAGATTGAGATACGAAGAGTTTCTAAGCTCAAGCTTCGTTACAGAAGCACAGTTCGAAGGAACTGACGCACAAGGATATGGATAGACATACGCAGAAACACGAAGAAGAAGAAGAATCGACACAAACAAGCAGTCTACTACGGATCCAAAATGAAACAAAACAATCTCTCTCTCGTCTCATTTCGTCCCACACATCCAAAACTCCAAATGCTGAGACGACACAAAGAAAGAACGTCGGATCCAGAATGAAAGTGGGGGAAAAAAACCAAAGCCTGACAACAACAAAGCACAAGCCAGTGCATGACACAAGACCGGGAAAACAAAAACAAAAAACAGCGGAAAAGAAAAAGAAAAAGATCAAACAGACGATCGATTCACAGCATCAATAGCATCAGCAACATCAGCAGCAACAGAATCAACGTCGACTTCGATTCTTGATCGTTGACGCTGTAGGGGGGGGTGGGGGGGACATGCTTCAACAAATATCGCCTTTTGCTGGTGGTTGTTGATCTACCTAATCACAACGCGCTGCTGCTAGCTGCAACTGTACAGCCACAACGACGACGAATTGAGAGGCATGCTTGGTGGTTCTCGGCTGCAGTAATAAATAAGACGAGGGCGGGGGACAAAGATCTGCTCGCAATCCCTGCTTGACCTGCCTACCAACTACTGCATGGCTCTCATCACTGATGTGCGTCAACTTCATCTCCGAACTCTGTCTTCCTGCTGCAAAAGACATAGCTACTTACTCTTTGTCTCTATCTGCATGTCGGAGGTCTGTCTCTCCGTCTCTCTCTCTCTCTCTCTCTGTCTCCGGACGTGTTGCTGGCTGCGAAAGCTTTAAAAGCTTCCTCGCTTGGTTTTTCCGACAGAAGCCTGCCGCCCCTGTCGTCCGTTGCACACAACGCGCTGATGAAGCGACGACAGACGGACAGACAGACGACGAAGAACTGGTGAACTTGGGACAGATTATTTCTTGTGTACCCCTAGATGTCATCCATCTTGTCGCAGGAAAACCAAAAAAAAAATTCTTTTTGTTGTTGTTCTCATGGATGTTCATCCATCTTATCACAGGAAATTTAAGTTTCTTTTTGTTGTGGATGTCATCCATCCTGTTTCAGGAACATTTTTTTTTTTTTCCCCTTTTTGTTCTTCCCATGGATGTTATCGTCGTCCATCCTGTCGCAGGAAAGTTTTTTGGCCTTTGTGTTCTTCCCATGGATGTTATTCATCCATCCTGTTGCAGAAACTTTTTGTTTTCCCCCGACCTTTTTATTGTTCCCATGGATGTCGTCCATCCTATCTGCAAGGAAATTAATACTCTTTTTTGGGTGCACTGGGACAGATTATTTGTTGTACCCATCGGATGTCATCCTTGTTGTCGCACAGAACTTTCTTTTTAATAACATTTAATTTAATGAACTTATTGTCAGTGCTAACTGCAAAAAGCAGCCAAAAACGCTTTGTGCAAAATCAGGCACTCTCTGCTGCTATCAAATTCTCAGGATTTGGTTGGTAGGTGACTTGAAATTTTTATTTCATTTTATTTATTTTCCCAGATTTATTATATACATTTAAAAAATCTTAATCTTTTTTATTTTTATTTCTAGATTTATTTTTCCTAAAAAATGTGTGTGTGTGTGTGTGTGTGTGTGTGTATAGCTTTTTTTTATTATTTATTTATTCAAATGACAATGACTCTTTGAAATTGGATTAGGTAAGACAACTTTAAGTTTCATAAGTTGTTTTATTGGACAATTTTTCTTTCTTTTTTAATTTTTTGAAAAAATCTAACTAGAATCTTTTTAGCCAATTCCCAAGTAAAGTGGAATAAAATAGGTGTCTTTTCGAATCTATGTCTTTTATGAAAAAATAAAAATAAATTTAGAACACCATAGTTACAAGTAGATTTTTAATATCTTTTTTTTAAAAATTGATTTGCATCCCATCTAATCTTCAATTCGTTTTTGAATTTAATTCAATCTAATTCAGAAATTTCAATTCAATTTAATTTTTTTAAAAGGCACCAGGAAGAAAATATTCTCGTGTACATGTTTGTCATGTAAACAAAGTGTAAAAATTTGTGAGGCATTTTGAAAAATGGAACACAACACTCCGTATTTTGGAAAATGAAAATGAAAATGCCCTCCGTCATTAGTTTTCTTGTAATACCCATCCTATACCCGTTGGGTATCACAAGAAAATCGAAACCAAAAACAAACATTTATTTTACATATATCTCGTGTTTGATCTTGTCCATTCATCCTTTTTCTTCTTTTTTAAATGCAAGTAAGAGCATCCCCGCACCAGTTGTGCTCGTATTAATATTTAATACAAATTCATCATTAAAAAATTAAATTTTTAATTAAATGTTCCCACACCTCACGCATAAATAATAGGGTAAGATTTTTTTTAAACCTGCAAAAAAAAAAAAAAAAAAAGTACATTAGCATTAAGGAGAGTGAAATTCTAGAAAACCATCAAGTTTTGTGATAAACTGAGTTTCATCCAGTCTTTTTTTGGTTTTTTTAAACCCCTCCATTGCTGCTACCTGTATATTTTCATTGCTCCTACCTGTACAACTAGTATGATTACTCTCGAACGTTGTGCATTAAATATCGAGTTTCAGCATTTCATACTGAGATTTAATAAAATTTGCGGATACCACTGAACGAAGGGAAAGGGATAGCAGGTGAAAGGAGGCCCAAAGACAGGGTGAAGACAGGGCTATTTTACACGTAACTCACTCTGACTGGCCATTTAAAAGTAGTCATTTGGTTGATATCGTCCCCTATAAGAGCATAATGCCCCCCCCCCTTTTACATTATGGTGAGGGCCTGTGACCATGGAAATTATGAGAGCCTTCTAAACTCATCCAAAGGCCATCATCCCATGGAAATTCAACAATCATTTAGGCGTGGGCCCGGGCTCTCAAGTGTAATGTAAAATGAATAATAAACTTTGTTGAGATACCTTAACATTAGAACTACACCAAACCAGGTTAAATATTTTTTTTTAGAAGATAAAATAATTGCAGAAAAAATATTTAAATAAATTCCAACCAATCACGAATTTGCAATCAATGTCCCAAAAAAAATTTAAGGTTTGAAATTTTTGGAAAGAAATGTCAATATTCTAAAATAATTTTTTTACTACAGATAAAATAAATGCAGGAAAAAAATATTTAAATAAATTCTAACCAATCACGATTCTACAATCAATGCCTCAAAAACACATTGAATTAATTTTTTTAATTTTAAGTTTTTTTTAGCTCATGGCATAACCAACTTTTGTGCCCACTTAGCAAAATCTTAAATTAAATTTAAGCTTGGCATTGTTGCACATTACTAGTGACAATCAACTTTTTTTTTCTTCTTCTAATGTTTTCATACGATTTTGAATTAGTTATCATAAATTTATTTCAATGTCAAATTTAATTTAGATTGATATACATTCATGGACATGAAAAGACATACGTTAATTTGTTTTTTCACATCCATGTTGTTGGATATAGAAAAAAAAGAATGAGGTAATTATAAAATGGAAGCAATTATTAAGAAAGGTGAGAAATTCCAATGACATAAGGAACTAATTTATATGAGGTTCTTAATAAAAAAAAGTTTCGTATGTCACTTCTACATGACCATTTTGGTCATATGGCCCATCCCTATGGCCATCCCTAGACCATTTTCAGAAATAACTACATCATTTTCATATTAACTTTCTAATAACTACCACCATTTTATAGCCACCTCGCTCCTTTTTCCTATCCACCAACATGGATATATTTTTAAAAATTAACATGTGTTTTTTCATGTTCATGAAATGTATATTAATTTAAAATTAAATTTTATTTTGACATAAAATATATGAAGCAATTAATGCAAAAGCTTAAATAGTTTTTTTTTAAAAGTTTTATAGGAAAAAGAAATAACTATTAAAAAAGAAATGTTTACATTTTTTTTAATTTTATCCCTCAACCATTTTTAATAATACAATCCATTAGTGGAGATGTTTTAAAAGTCCTTGGACAAGAGCATTTTCAGAATTAGGTTTGCACTTCACACTTGGCTATCACCACCTACAGGCCCTTAGTCTAGTAATGCCCTCACCATAGGGCCTAACCCTATGGTGTTTTTTTGAAAAAGAAAATTTCTGAAAAATAACATTATTATAGAAATAAATAATTTTGAAAATTGAAACTTTAGAAGTTCCCCCAAAATAGAAGTTCCTATGTGAAGATGTAAGTGCACTCCTTCCCTTGGGCCCACTTATATAGGTGAGAAGGGGAGAACTTTGAGCAAACCATACGGTACAAAAGTGTGGTGCTATTGAGAACACCCTTGGGGAATGCATTGAGAACTTGGGGAACATCATTGGGATCATCTGAAAACATGGTGGGAGAATTTTTTTTTTTTAAATTATGCCCACACCTCACACAACACACCAAAAAAAAAAAAAAAAAAAAAAAAAAAAAAAAAAAAAATCCTTGTTGAGAGCTTGTTCAACCATCTGATTAACTACATGCAAAATTCTATTCCTAAAATTGGTTGTCAAAATTTTGGGTTTTGAACTATTGCTCTTTCCTAAAGAGGGAGGGTATCTATTATGCATTTTTTTAGGTTTTAGCTAGATGGTACATGCAACCATCTACCATTTCCACTTGTGGTGCAACCAATTTCATTTGTAATGTGAATCAATGGTGAAAAGCATTCTTGAATTATCAACCAATGGTGTGGAACATGCTTGAGATATGAATCGTGTGCAAAACCATTTATGCTTTGAAATATGTGCTAGTAAAACCCATTACTTACCACCTAATGGAATGGTAGATTGTCCTATGGGGTTTATTAAAATTGGAAGTGGAATGAATATTAGAAATATCATTTCCATAGTAAAAGAATTCAAGGAGTCACCATTAACATTGATACCAAAATTCAAATTATATTTTTCATATGTGTTAAATGATGACCAACATTGAACCAATAAACAATTATAATTTATTCATATCCCCAAAAGCAACAAATTATATTAAGATTAAATTATGTGTCAAATGAAGACCAATGTTGATTAATTCATAGAATTTGGACCAAGCCTTTGCAAGTTTTTTGACAAGTTATATATACATATAATTAGTGGGGTTCAATTGACCAAAAAAAACCCCACCCTTAGCTCCACCCCCAACAAGTCCCAAAATCTCATATCTGCTCCTTGTTCCATGCAACCTAACAAAATGAATTTTTTCATACCCAATTTCACCTTTACACCAACACCCACAAATGGTCAAGGTTCTTTGAAACCTAATTTGTTAAGACTTTGAAAGCCACCAATTTTTCAAACACAATCTAGGGGTTTTCAATTTTTTTGAATTTGAATGTGATGGAAAAGCAGAATCAACAATTTTTTTTCTTGGATTTGTTCTTAAATGTGACCTTGGAATGTTGTGAGTGAGCATTATTTACATCGCCTCTTCCCTTTACACCTTTACTCAAATATGGCAAGTGCATCAAAGTTCAACCTAGACAAAGGTGAAAGATTTTTCAGCATTACATTTTTCATTTTCCCTCTTATGTCTTGTATTTCTCCCGATCATTTATCTCAAGGTGCATTATATGACTATCATAGGTATTCTTTGGATTTACTTGTTGGCACTTTGCTTCTTGCATTGTTATCAATCAAAAACTTGGTTGGTTGCAAGCCAAAATCTTATGTTGTCACTCTCCAATTGGGCTAGCTTTTTTGCCCTATTGCTTATTTATTCTCTCACTTGTTGATATGTGTTATTGCCACTTGCACATGTCTATCCACCCTCACAAATCACGGTTTTTATGATTCTTACACTTATTTCAGAATTTTGGTTGCTTAATGTTGTTTTCATAGAATTTACAACTCCATATGCTAGTGTTAACATGCAACCTAAATCAAACATTAATGATTTGTGTGTTGTAGTTGGGAGCTTGGAAGAATATGCATCATCATCATTGTGAACATTAATGTAAAGCAAAATGACCTTTCTAACACCAACAACAATGAGCTTGTTGTGCAAAAGGTGTTGTTGGAGAGTTTGAAGAAGTAAGGAAAAGATTGGAAGCCTCACGATAGGAGTTCAACCACTTGGGCTTTCTTTAAGGTGAACAAAAACTAGCATGTTGATTTGAATAATTTTCAAATCATGCAATGCATAGTTTGCCATAATGATATGATGGTTTGCTCGAAGATTTTGCCCTTGGGCACAAGTTGTTGCAAAGACCTCATTGCTTACCATAAGATTAATGCCATAATAACCATAAGAAACATGCGGAACAATATCACTCCTTTGTACATAAAAGGCATTGAAAGAAGGTAAAGGCTCATCTACAAAGTTCTCTTAAGCGGAATTAGCTAATAAGCAATGGAAAACAACCCCAAATGCCATCTCCAAATTTTTTTCCTTTGCAAATCCATTCCTTAAAATCCATGATATGCATAAAGGTTCTTCAAGGATATCATGTTGTTCATCATCAAAAATTGTTGACCATTAAATAATGTTGAATTTGGTTCCACAAATTGGCATATGAGTTATGCCCAAGGGTGGCATTCCATTCTAAGATTTTTTTTTTAAAGAAGTTATTATTACAAGTTGAAAGCATAGTGCACTAGACCAAAATGGATGTCACATCACTATTTTTGCAAATGCTGAAATGTAAAGCATAGTTATGACATTCTTAGTGCGGGAATGTTATGGAAGCCCAAAGAAGCACGAAAATTCGTTAAAATTCGTGAAAATTTGTTAAAATTCATTAAAATTCACACCGAAGAATGTTTTGACAAGGTGCTAAATGAAGAACTTTAAAGAATTTTAATGTGCAAAATGAAGAATGTCATTACTAGGATGTAAAGGTTCTATGATAATTGTATTGAATATTTCATTGTCTAAACTCAAATATGTGTGATAATTTATATGTGTAATGTAGTGCATAAAACATTTGTACAACTAGAAATGGTTTCATAATATCTTAGAGTTATTAAATATGTGGATATATCTTGTAACAAATTATGTGAACTTTGTTGTCAATGAAAAAAATATTTAAAAAATAACTCAATCACATGAATTTGTGAAACATATTGTATATGACATTTGAAAATCAATATTCAAGAAATAAACATAATTATTTTTTACATGGATGCTCTAAAGTTAAATATATTATAAATTTCATAATGAAGATCAAATTATTTAAAAGTTTAAAAACGATGAGTCTGTATTATCAATATGAAGAATGGTCTAAAACAAATTATATCATTCGATTAAACCTAAGGCATATGAACATCTAACAATCTCCCTATTCAAACATAATTAGGATTGGAAAAGTAAATAATTAATTGATGTGAATACAAAAGCCCACATTGATATTTACCATTATAATATATTTATATAATAATATAAAATCATGTAAATCGAAGCAATTGAATCAATTTAGAAGAAATTGTGTTATTTCATAAATGAATATGAGGCTAAGGCTTGGAATTATGAAAAGGTCAACAAAAGGATTGCAAAAAAATTTCAATCATGTATGGACTTTGAATGTGCCAAAATTGATCCATCACATGATGCTATCGCCTTGCACTAATGAATCAGACCTTGGTAGAATATGTGCAACATGCCTTGGTTGTTCATGCTTGCGAGACACATGAACTTTTGATCTTTGAATGTTGAAAAGGGTCCACAATGTTTTTGTGATTGTTGCTAATTTTTTCTCTAATAACCTAGAGCCCAAACATCTTAGTGTTAGATGGTTTGACATGGATGATATGAATGGGGTTGCCATGATTATGAAGTTGAAACAACTCTTCAACAAATTTTTAGTCACATAAAAGATTGTGGCCAATGTGAAAGATGAAGGGTTCAATTTGTAAACTTGTGTGACATTTTTCAATTCAATTGTTTCATGTGATGACCTTGGCGTGTTTGAACCATCTAATGGCTCTTGTTTTCGGCATGCATTTATAAGGTATGTCAATATATTATTTCAAATGACCAATTGAATGGTAAATTACATTATGCATGAACAAAGTATGCCCAAGCCAACATTTAAAGATGTGTCATGTGATTAAAAAATTTAGCAAGGGGAATTAGGTGTGGGACAAGGTTTGCATGGATTTTGGTCTTAGCCCCCACAAATTGAACACCCAAGTGAAGATGATATATCTTTTGGCCTATAACCTTTTGTGTTTCATGGTTTATCATTTTACATATTCTCATTGTTTCTCAAAATTTTCAAATGTTGGATGAAATTATCAATTTTTTTGTGGCATTAAAAATCATCACACAATGCAAAAACACTCAACATCAACATTTGAAAAGAAATAACGAGAATTATATGGCATTTAAGTGCAGACTTTGTGAAGTAGGTGATAATGGTATTTTTTCATGACTTGGCATTTGTAGGAAAATCAACCTTGATTTTTTTGGTGGATTTTGGTGTTTAAGGCTATGTAATAGATTTTCTTGGACCTTCATGGTCCATTTTCTTGTGGTTAATTTGTCATTGGTTGATTATTTTTCATATTCAATTTTGTTATGGTCAAAAATCGATGGTTGATTTTGGTTCCACATGTGCCCTCTACATGGTTCCTTGCGATCTATCTTGTTATTTGCTATTGATTGCGACTTTGGAAATCACATTTAATTATTTTAAGATGCTTCAATTTACTAGAGCACCGTTGCATTATGTTATAATAGACACAATTTGTGGCATTGCAAAGCCATGTTCCATTTCCAAAATGTTGGGCAACTCATAGAGCTATGATGAAAATATTGTCACCAATTATGCATAAGTGTGTTTTGAATAAAAGTCGTAGACATTGTTGCTTAAGGACATTTTGAAATATTACATAACCAAAACATGTGAGATTCTTGATAACCTTTTTTAACATCATGTTGTTCATGGTAGCTTAATTGATATGGAGGAAAAAAAATTGGTGTAGATCAACTAGAAAAATTCATAGTCTCGCATTTACATGAAGTGCCAAGTATTGGATGTCCTTGACCCTTTCTTATTCATTTAACATGGGTTTGATAGAAAAAAGGTCACAATAATTACATTTGATGTTGGATGTGAGGTTCAAAAATATGTGCTTTAATTGTGACCAATTACCTAGGTCATGAAATTGCGTATGCGGTGGTTGTTTAATATAATGACCATTTGTTGCTTCTTTTAATAGTTCATTATTACAAGGTGTTCATGCCCATCTTGCTTGACAAGGTAGGTGCAAAACTTCAATTTTGAGTTCAATGATTTTTGTCAAACCATAAATCATAAACTTTTTTAAAAAACATTGCATAGGTTTTCATGTGTAATGGACAAAAGTTGATGGCAAAGAGGCTTTGGTGTCTAATGTAAATTACAAATATTATAGCAAATGGTCAGCTTTCACATTGACAAAACAAATAATTTTTATTTTCAAAAATATAATTCACTTTTTAAAATTTTGAAATTATAATATTTTTTCATCATCAACTATAATATTGTGATATGTGTAATGAAATTATTTAGAGTGCAGCCTATGGTAATTTTGATGTTATTATGATGTTATTATGGCTATTTAAATTTACCAAACCCATGTGCCCATTAATATCTTAGAATTTGCAAAAAATGAAGGAACGAAACTTAACCAAAATTTTCAATTTTTTTTTAATACAAATGATGTCCATTGGTTTTTTGAAATAAAAAAGTTCAAGTACCCAAAGTCAATGATTCTTTGAAAATTGAAAACCCACCCAACATTGGTAAGAATAGAGAATTTTTTGATGTTCTACAAGTGAGGGCCTATGGAAGGTGGGAGCCAAGGCACAATACCCAAATTCCTAGAACAACCATATTCCAAATCCTTACATGGTGTAAAGAACATGTAGAAATTTCCTTTTATGAACAATTGACCATGAATCATTTTTAGAGGAAAGGATGCACCTTATGTGTAAGGGTCATCAAAATGCTTGGTTGAGGCAAAAACATTTAGTGAGAATAAGGCACCCTCCATATACACTAGAAATATTCTATCAATTCTTTACAAAAAGTAAAAAAATCCAAAGAGTGAAAAAGAATATAAAACAATGCATTGCTCACCACCCCAAAAAATCACTAAGCTTTACACTCCCAAATGTTATGTGAAACTTGTATTGTCAACTAACATGGCATGACACACCATGCCATTTGACCACAAGGCAAATATACAATTGTCATGCAATGTTATCCTTGTATACCATGACATGAGACTCCATGCATTTATGTGGATTGCATCTTATATATGGCATGGCATGATAATTGTATGAAATTTAAAGAATGGCATGCCATGACATCCATAGGCAAAACCCTTAACCATTGTACAATTCATCTTTTCAGGTTCATGGGTGGGGATGAGGAAGAAATTTAAGTTGTTGTGCATATGGGATGTGCTAAATATTGATAGAGGGTTGTTGTTGCGCATGCTCTCCTAAGTAGGCATAATTTTCACCCCACTCTTCATTTAGGAGTAGGCATAAGATTCATCCTTTTTTTTTTAAAGAAAGAAAGAAGCATGTTCGTGGATGTAAGGTCCACTCCAAATAAACTAAGAAATGTCTCCATGTTCTCTAACCTCCTTAACAAACTTAAAAGGGAGCTCCCTCTTTGTGCTTCTCTAGTACAAAGTTTACTTTTTGTCCTGAATTTCTTTTTTCCTCCATGCCATGGTTTTTTTTAATATATTGAGTACCTATGTGAAGGTTATGGTTGTGTGAAGAATTTTGGAACATGTAACTACCAATGTTGGGTGATTATTGGAAACAAGAATAGAGCCCCAAAGCAATTATTAGCGCAGTTCTTAGGATTCATAACCTTGGTTCTCAAAAAGAATTCAAAGAATCAACAATTTTTTTCCATGCATATAAAATATATTACTTGCAAATAATACAATATTTGTTCACATTATTCTAGCTAGTGTAATTTGTTACGATCGTAACTTGATAGATATTAAGCTAGTAATGGTTTTAACAAATACCAATGGATCATTTGATACACATTACAAACATTTTATGGTATAGAACTTGATATATTGAACTTCAATAACATACCTATTTCAATTCCATCATGTAAAACAACCATGTTTTAGTATAGCCTCATCAATGCTATTTTAGTGTTTCCAATTTGACATATGCTTGGGTTCGATTATATACACATTATGGATATGTAACTTTGCAAGGTCAAATTATTCATCCAAATGTTGCTCTATAAACTAATCATGCTACAATATATTGTAGGACAAGGGTAGAACATGAATAATTAATTAACTTTTAAGATTCCATTTTGAAAAATACAATATTCTCACATATTCTTTACTAACCTTCACAAAAAGTTTTTCTTATTATTATTATTTTGAAAATTTCAGCATTTTAAAAAATAGAATGATTTGTGCCAAAACCACCAAAGTATTATGATACTTGTCAATTCCAAATACATTGTGTGTTTATTGTGATGTTATAATGAGATGTTAAACGTTTAAATTGATCATATTATGTACTAAGTAAACATTTTGTCCTTCTAAAGGGTTAGGGTAAGTACTAGGATTTTTCACATAGTCGAAAAAGTTCAAAAGATGATGGCATCTTCCTAAAATTACATATTAAAAAACATTCATAAAGATCAACATATAATCATACAATGAATGAAATTATGGGAATTGTTCAACATGAAACTATTGGTCTTTTGAATCAAAAATGTTGTTGTGAACTAAAATGCAACAAACTAAACAACAAGAGCAACAACACAAATGGAAAGACAGGAAGTGCAATAGGATATAAATTTTGATTTTATGAATGGATAGGAAAATTTGAAAAGATAGAAAATTCATCAAAAAATACTACAAGGACAAACATTTCTATTAAGATTCAATTCCACATGAATGTACATATTATGCTTTCAAGTTTAGTAGTAATTAAATTATGTTTGAAAATCCCAATTTTTCTAGAAATTGTCTATTTGAAATGTTGAAATTACAAGGGAGGAAAATGTTGTAAAAGGTCTCATTATGATAGAGGTTCAAAATCTAGAGATGTACAAAAAGAAATTGACTATATTTATTTCTTGAAATCTCATAATTTTTTATTTTTTAATTGCCAAAGTAGAATTTTTAAAATAAAATAAGTATTTTGCACTTGAGAGTTGAACTTGAAAAGGTTCTACCAAACAAGTACACTAGTGGCATGTTCTTTGATTTTTGGAAGGTTCAAGTCTAGGTTGTAGGTCAGGTTCTAGGGTATTTAGACTATAGGGGTAACATTTTGGTTGGAATTACAATTGGAATTGCATTAATCATCTCAACTTTTTAAGAAAAATCAAATTCAAACTTGACTTGAAAGTGTTGTCCTTTTTTTAACAAATCTAATTCTCTAGATATATAAATATAATTCTTTGAAAAAAAAGAAAAGCTTAATCTTATTTTTTATGCAAGTAGTTAGTTTTAATTAGTTGTACATAATTAATATTATATAATCTCTATCTTGTGTGTGGACTGGTTGAACAAACTAATATTTTAAAAAATTTAAATTTAAATCATATTTAGTTATGTGCAATGGAGATGAAACCATACTTGATTTAAAACTAAACTAGGCTCCAATTATGTTAAAAATAGACTAGAACTAGAGGTTTTAGAAAAGCTAGGATTAAAGGTTCCTTTAAAATCAAGAATTGGACAATGTTGGTATAAACTCACTATGAATAGTCAATAAGTCACACCATGCTATAACAGACCTTATAACATGCGATGATTGAGGGACGTAACATTTGCCAAAACATCACATGAAAATAACACATTTTCAATATACGTCTTGCCATTATACAAAATCAACATCCAATGATGTGATGTGTAGGGTGTTTATTTGAAATGGGCATAATATATAACATAAAAAAAGTGTCAAATTCGGCATGTTACACAAAAATAACTCCCAACTGTAAAACGAGGACAATAGAGTTTTCATTAAAGTCACCCTGTCTTCACCCTGTCTTTTGGCCTCCTTTCAACCCCTATTCTGTCTTTGAGTGAGGTCTACAAAGTAAAGAAATTTTATTAATATTCCAGCACAAGATTCGAGAGTAATTATAGTAGTTGTCCAGGGAGGAGCAGTGAAAATATATGTAGCAACAGTGGAAGCGCTCAGGAAGGAAAAAGGAAAGAGGGGGTCAAAACAGGATGAAACTCAGTTTACCACAAAGAATCGTGCTTTTCTAAGTTTCACCACCCTTGAATGCTAATGTATTTTTTGGGTAGTTTTAAGAAAAATCTCACCCGGTTTTGGACCAAACTCAGGGTTCTGGTGCTGCGTTTTTTCCTGACCTTTACCGAAAACTCTAATATATTATATAATGTTGAGAAGCACACCATATCATCTTGTATGTTCCAAGTTACATGAACACAACCCAAACTTCTACAAACCTATAAAGTATAGCATGTGATTATTTTATCCCAATTCTAAGACTTGTTTACTTGTAATATATAACCAAATCTGGTATTGTTCTGAAACCTACAACATTTTATTATACCAAATGTAGTCACACCAAATTGCAGTTGTGCATTTTATAACATGTTACAAAACATAAGTAAATACTTCCAATTTGTTAGATTATAGTACTGTATTTTATTATAGTATGTTATTACATCAACAGAAGAATGATATAATGGCAATCCTTAGATTGGTGTAGCACATTGTAGTGCAAAATGTGTATATATATACTACTACATTACATTGATCACAAATTGTGTTAAAACAAGGAACATGTGACACTTCAAACGTCAGTTGAGAGGTCTCAAACCTAGAGCATTATAAGAATTAGGGTTAAAGGTTATTAGGAACACGAAAAAAAAATGCATTTGCATATTGTCTCCATCTAAACAAGCTAATGAGTACAAGACTTTGGTTTTGCAAATGGGTGAAGACAGTGCAGGCAATTCTGATGCTAAATTTAAAACAGTTATTGGGAGTAGGGAAGTAAAAAGCCATGGACCCCAACTGTCCCCAACTGTCAGTAATACTGCATCACACAAGGCGGGGGCAGATCATATATTGAAAACATCAGAGCTCATCAAGTGAAAAAAACACATCAATACAGGCAATAAATACATTCAAAATTCAATAGGAAATTAGTCCAAGGGGTATCAGATGTGTTTCTAGCTTTACCTGGGGCCCTTAAGGCATTCGAAAGTTATGCCATTCAACCGGCCACAATGCCGCAGATTCCAATTCAGGATATTGTCTTAGGGGTGTATCTGAGGCAAGTTTCACCAAAGATCAGTGGCATTCCTCCAGAAAAATTATCCTGGATACTATCAGGTTTGGACATCAGATTTGTGTTACAGAAATGTCAAATTTACCCCCAACATGATGATCAATACCCCTGACAAACTTACTTCGCCCAAGTGATGTGTAGAGAGATGCAATGGATTGTGAGCTGTCCATGGATTTCTGTAAAAGTACTACCCTGACAGGTACATACACAGTGAATCTACAATGCATAAAAATACCAGGAGAGGTTTCAATTGGGGACTTTAAAATGCACAAAAGAAGTGTCTTACAAATGCTCTCAAACAGCCTTGACAAATGAGACTACAGGATACCTGGTCACAAATACTGAGACGTCATACCCACATTTCTGAGCACCCTAAAAAAGCTTCCACCAAACAAATGATCTATCTGTCATCCTCCTTTTCTCCCCCTGGAAAAAAAAACTCCCTAAAAAACTCCCTGGGCCACTAGGTGTCTATATAAACAGGTCAGGTCGTTACAATACAAGTGCCTTTGGAAGGTCAAGACCAAACAGTTATTTTTTGGTTGTCGGCCATGGCAGACTCTTTGACAGCCCAAGAGAAAGGGGAGGCACCCCTTGTTGCATAATACAAGTTCAACCACAGATACTAACCATCTACTGCCACTTCCTGTGCAAGTGCCACTGCTCGCATTGCTGCATTCACCCACATCAGTTCAGTTTAGTCCATGTCTAAGCCATTCAAACCAATCCATTACTGTGACTA
Source organism: Sphagnum contortum (assembly GCA_963920785.1). NCBI lineage: Eukaryota > Viridiplantae > Streptophyta > Sphagnopsida > Sphagnales > Sphagnaceae > Sphagnum > Sphagnum contortum. The sequence goes on from OY987288.1 coordinate 8,692,226, forward strand.
AGCACATCTGACCCAAAGACTGAGGGGGTCCAGAGCTTCAATGGTCCCCTTTTTTTGTGGTTAGGCTCTTACCCCATTAACTTGACTGCCGTCAAGCACTAATCCCATAGGCTTAACACAGATTCAGATAATTAAAAAACCAGTCATAAATCACAACCCTGGACACTTATGGACAGGCACACTGGAAACTCAGTGAACATATTCATGTGGTTTGTAGATCAAACACATTGCATCAAATAAAAGTTTTCCATTCCCAGGTCATTGTGTGTCTCACATGTGACACAGTTTCCAGCGCTTAGTACAAACAGTAAGTTATGATATGCGGGAGGTTTGGGATACAATCCCCAACTGGTCAAATTCTGAACACCCCGAAGAGCCAATGACTGGAGCCTCAGCAACTTGTGGAACACTTGGATCCTTGTATCCTTCACTTCACTGAGAAGTTTTGGGAATATTGGCAACTTGAACAATTCAACATTGAGGAAAATTCACATATACCAATGTCTTCATAAGTACTGAGACCTTCTCTGGATTTAGGTTCTAAGTCAACCTGAATAGGGTTGAGAGATGACCCACTAATAAGGTTGAAGAGATTTCAAATCTGACAACATAGAAACATATCTGCAGGGATGAAAAGAGGAAACACAACTCTCTGAAGGAGCAGAGAAACAAAATAAAAAAACTGATGAAAATTTTGAAAAACAGTGACAGTCATACACATGTTCAGAGACCTTTGATAGCAGCACATATGGTATTGCACATACCATAAATTCACATACAATAATTCTCAAACATGACAGAGGGATTAGATCACCTAAATTTACACAGTTAGAGGACTTACATTTCTTAGGAGGTCTGATTGCTGCCATAGCTGCTTCAGCAGCTGCTTCAAGTGCCTCTGCTTCTGCTTCTGCAGCCTCTGCATCCCAAGCAGCCTGCTCAGCTGCAGCAGCAGCTGCCTCTGCCTCTGCAACTGCAATTGTGGCGACTCGGGCTGCCTCTTCAGCTGTCTTAGCTCTCACTCTAGCAATGTGCTCAATATCCACCTTTGGCTTTTTGTGAGGAACCAAATCGGTCCTCATCTTTCTTGAAGGGTCAGAAGGGTCTCGTGGAAACCGTGGTGTTCGCATCCTGCTGATATCATCACTCTGTCCTTCTGGTCGTCGGTGTCGACTCACCTTGGGTGGTTTTCCATCACTACCCCCCACAGGATGCTCCCTTTCTTCAGGCAATTCTGTTACTGGAGGACTCTCTTTGCCCTCATTGATCTTGTAATTTTGCCGAACCTATTGAAGCACACAAATTGCCAGACATAAAAAAGATGGCAAATCCACATTAATAAAGTTACAATCTACACATGCTAACAATATTTAATCTGTTCCTTTTTCCTTGTCTTAATTTGTTCAGAAAACTTAAGACAGTCAAAAAATCTGACCTTCACAAGCTTGCCCGAGAGGGTTAATGATTTGAGCTTGGTTGTCAAAAGTCTTCGAAAATTGGATGGCACTGGATGTCGCTCCTGTATCACACACCAACATCAATAAATTTCAGAATTAGCTCTCAATTGTTTACACAGTTGACAATTATTATCAACAAACCGTTAGGGAATCTTGGAAAAACACTTCAACCATAGGATAGCAATGAGCTGATGAGTGGAAACTGGGCACATTTTAAGACAAATGAGTTAAAAACTCTCATGAATGTTGAGAAATCTCCATACTTATGACTGAGGTAACCAGGACCAGGCCAAAAACAAATTCCTCAAGACAGAAAAATGGTACCTCAATAAAGTTGGCAATGGCTGCATTGCTAGACCCATATGGCTCCTTCAGTCCCAAAACAGCTTCCAATACCAAGTCATCATATCTACAACCACCAAAATTGAATAACCGGGATATTAAAAAACATCCCAAAGCCAGAGCCTATGAAGAGGACTGTATCACTGCTGGCAGAGTCTAGGCAAGAGAATGCACCACCACAAACAAAAAATGACCCCAGCTGCACTGTCACTCTTTCTCAAAAGGAGAACAGTGCCAGCACAACTAAAAAGACATTATGAGTGGGGCACTCAAGCAAAACATTTCAAGATGATACCAAAGAAAATTACACAAGATGCTGCCAAAGACATTATGAGTGGGGCACTTAAGCAAAATGTTTCAAGATGATACCAAAGAAAATAACACAAGATGCTGCCAAAAATTGTGCCTAATAGGAAATCCAAAGGTTTTCAATGTGTCATAACCACATCTTCTCATAGAGTCTCTATGACAGAAACCCAGTCTCAAACTTACTAAATGAAGGGGGCAAAAATATGTGGTGGAAATTCACCAAGTTCATCCAAGCAGATGTGAAAACTTCTTCTCTAGAATGAAGCAAACCACAACTAATATGAGGACGGGAATTGGAACTATATTCCATACTTGCATTCAAGGCCCTGTTGTGTCAGGCTACTTACCTAGGCCCCAGTGATTTGCGATCAGAGGATGTGTCCGCACCATCGCCTTTACCATCATATGAACCATCTGCAGGTGCAATGGTTGCCAATGGATCAATTGTCAATGCCTCATCCATCAAAGTCAACATCCCAGGAGGAGGCATCAGAGCGAGTGGCTTCCCACGCTCCCTTGACGATCCCATCCCATTGGCACTAACACTCATGTTCCGCCACTTGTCCTGCCATTACAACCACCAGAATCATTCTTTCAGTAGAACACCTGAACCACTAAAAATGTGGTCGCAAAAAGGCCAAAATGGAACATCCTGCTCTGCTTGTTCCATACATAATGGCCATCAAAGCACATACACCCACAGTTTACATTCCTATCTTAATGTTTTTACTTTTGATTATGACCACATACAGTAAAAATGTAACCAAGAGTGAAAATTGTCATGCTCTGTGATGAGTGGGATGTTCTGTGAAGGATGAAGAGATGCTATTCCTCACACTGGTTGGAACTTAGGTCACTCCTTAACCCAACCCATTCATCTCGGTGTACATTATCAAAGCATTTTACATTCAATGCCATAATATTATGCTTCTTTGAAACACATGATATACAGTATTTGCCTAATTCTGCCTATGTTTCAAGTTGATTTGTCCTTTTTCAGGAGTATTTTTGTCAAAAGCATTTTTAAGGACAAAAATACTCCTGAAGGACAAATCAACTTCAAACCCTACTGAAACTCTCTGTCGACTTTCAATGCCACAAAATAACAAGAAGAGAGGGGCTTTGAGAAATAACGATGACCCTTCATGAAAAGGTGTCATGGACTTGGGAAAGAAAGTAACAAGGAATGGTTGCATAATCCAACCACTTTTATGGTAGGAGGATATTGGAAAGGACCATACATATCTACAAGACTGCAGAGAAAACTCATAAAAAATACTTTGAAGGTAAAACTGTGGTGTGAGTTCCAGCTGGCCAAAACTAACACAACAGGAACAAAGTGCAGTCAGAACTGTATGAGTGTCACTCACAAATTGTCAGATCATCACCTTTTGCATGAATAGCAGTGACAAGCTGCTGCCATAACTCCACACTGACAAGTATACAGTAATCCACCAAAATTTTGAGACAAACCATCATGATACAAACATCTGCATGCTGGGTTTTATGTTGCAGTTTGGAAGGGATTTGGAAAAAGAAAGGACAAACAGAATCCTGGAAACCACCCAGAAAGAACCAAACCTAATACAAATCTATTGAATATCTTTGCTAGGAAATTCAACTTGGAAGATGATCACAGATTTGCTCGATTGCATTTGATTTCATCCCCATACTTGTGATGACTAGAGAATCTTACCTTGAGATCAACATTTGATCGAGATGTAAGACATGGCCCAAATTTGGAGTCTTTCTGAATTGCTCTCCACTTCCCTGGTCCATATTTCTCAACCCCTGCACGGAGGGCTGCCTCTTCCTCAGCTGTCCACTTCTGTTTGGGTGCTCCCATTGCTGTCTTACTTCTTCGATCCTTTTTGCCCGTCCTTGGGTCTCTTAACTATAGCCCCTTGGCCACCTTTTGAGAAAGACTGACCCCCCTTAACCCTAGTCCCACCAGTTTTCTTCACACAAAATACTCCTCACATTCTGAACCCCCCCAACATCCATAAGAAAAGCAAAAAAAAGCTAAAACCAATGGCAGAAAAAGCCACGGATTAAACTTTTTTTTTATTTTGGTTCCCAGGCTTGCGATTCTTGAAGGTTTGTCTTAAATGCTGGAGAGAAGCTCATCCATTTGGACTGTTACAGAGTAATATGAAAAAGATCCATAATGAGAAGGAGTATGCAGGATTGATTGATTGTAAACAGAAGAATACAGAGCGTCTTCGAAAAAGGATCACCATCAACTAACTACATGGCAATAATATCAGCAACATCTTGAAAACCCCAAAATGCATACCACAAGAGACAAAACCCCAGCAAAGTTTTAACATAAAGACAAACAATTGAACATGCATACAGACATGCACATGACTGGGGCAGGCATTAACACTGATGAGGTTGCCACCCCGAAGCTCAAAATTGTGCCCTAGTACTGGAGCTGTGAGACCAAAAATCAGCCAGAGACAACCAAAACCCCCGAAAAAAACAACAACACAGAAACCACAAAACTTCAAGGAAAATTTGAAACAAGGATTTGGAGAACAAGAAGAAGAAGAAAAAAGCCGCATACAAAACAAAGAGGCGAAATACAAAAATGCCTCGACAACAAGAACGACAGGGGGGTTCAGAGAACTCTCTCTCTCGGAAACCCTACCCTAAGAAAACACAGCACGGCAAGAAGAATCAGGAAAAAAGCATCAAGGCACCCCGAAACCTCCAACAAAACTCACATGCAAAAGATGCAACATCCCTTTGGAAAGTAAAACAAACAGTGGCTTGTGCTAGCGATTGCCGCGCGCTCATGGACTTCGAGGCAACAACAACCACGTCGTGCTCCAAACCCTAATGCACCATCGCCCTCCTCTCTCTTGCACCTGGGCTCGCGCTTCATCCCAATCAACAGGTCTCTTCAGAGGGGAAAGTTTTCACCACCTGCCCGAAACTTATGCATATCTTTTCATAAGGGAAAACTCTAGTTCAGGACAGAAACAAAACTTTTAGTGTAGCCTATCAACAAGGTCTCTTCATGGGGGAATTTTTTCTACCTGCCCGACACTTAGGAATATAAGTTTGTAGCTAGATGCGGGCAGAAACAAAAATAAAATCGGGCAGTCTATCAACAAGGTCTCTTCAGTAGAGAAAGTTTTTAATACCAGCCTGAAACTTAGGATCATATGTTTGTAACTAAATCCGGGCAGAAAAAATTAGTGAAACCTGCCCGAAACCTTGGGTTCTAAGTTTTGTAACTAGATCCGGGCAGAAAAAAATTAGTGCAGCCTATCAACAAGGTCTCTTCAGAGGAGAAAAAATATTCCACCTGCCCGCAACCTAGGGTAACAAGGTGGGATGAATTTTTTTTTCAAAAATGGCTTTAATGTTTCATTTCAACAAAATAGAAAAAAAAAACATTTCACAAAACATAGATACAATATAAATATTTTAAATCACAATATTTTGATAGTTGGTTCATTTTTGTGATGACCTTTTTGCATGGGAAGAGAAAAACATTTGTCATAAATAGCTTGGGCATTATAAATTTTATAATCAAATTGTATTTCAATACAATGGAACGTCTTTTTAAAATGTTTTTGTAATGTTTCTTATTTTTAAATGTTAATGCATATATTTTCAAAATTCAATTTTCATGTTGTTTATCAATAGTGATGGAATTCACTTTTGCATTTATGTATCACAATTTGGATAAATATAATGTTTTTTGCAAGGTCTATTGAACATGATGGTGAAGATGGTGACATGAACATCACAATACTTACAAAATTACTAAAGAATTATCATTATAGTTCTACATAAGTTGCCTTCTCCATACAGTGTATTTCCATTCCATTTTTAATTTTAAAATAATATTATTACCAAATCCTTAGTTGTTAAAATATTCCAAATATATAATTTTATTCACAAAATAATATTTTGTTAGTTGCATAATAGTCCATTTTTTTAATAATCATAACTAGTTATAAGTTACAAATTATGAATGTAATATAAGTTATAATCTTTAACTTTTATGATTTTAATATTTCATCCATTATGTCAATGAACAATTATCAACATTAATGCCATGATAAGTTGGGTTCATTTTTTCTCACTAATCCAACATGGCACATGATTCGAATAAGTGTCATGTTAGCATTGACCCAATTTTTTTCACCAATTTGATGTGGTATCAAAACTTCCAAACTTGGACATTTGGTTACAATCGAGTTACAAAATTTTGATTTCATTGAACTTCACATGGCATTGTCTTTTATGTCATCTCATGTATGTTACAATTGATAAAACTTGTATATTGCATTTACGATCGAAAAAGAAGTTTAGTCATAAATGTCTATTACAATTAGAAAATCAAATTACAAGGCTAATTGCAAAACCTAAGTTTCTTTCCTAGTGAATATGTTTACTCTTATTTTCAATTAGTTCCTTTGTTTAAATTTTTTTTCAAAGCAACAACATTCTTGCTTGAATAGACGTTAATTTTACCGAGTTTCAACCACTATTGGCAACTTCAAGTCCATGTTGCATCTTAGGTTTTAGGATATTTGGACTAAAGTTTCAAGATGGAACCAAAGTTTTTCTCAAATCTAATATTCAAAAAAGTGGAATCAATATTTCCTTTCAAAATCAAGAATTGGAGAACACTCATTTGAACCAATGTTTGATTTTTCATATACAATATACAAATCTCCAACAAATTGTATTTCCATAATTTTACTACCCAAAACCTCAAAATAATTGTGATGGATTGATCATTTGTTAGTACATGTTGGTATATTTTCAAATTGTAAATCATCATTATTATTTGAAAAGTTATAGATTTCAACCCCTTCATTTACAACTCATATTAGCTCTGCAACAATATAGGGGATTGATAATGAATATTGAAGATAGTCTATAACACCTCCATAATAATTAATCCAATATATAATATTACCTTTTTGAACTTTTCCCTACAAGGTATCATGTAAATGATGTAACAAGTAAAGTCGTAGTTTACAATAGAAGAAAGTAATCATCAAGTAATGAAGATATTTCAATATTTCAATATTTCAAAACATTTTCAAAACTGAACATTTTTTAAACATTGATTATTAATGTATTGGGTGAATGTATTGAACCAATGCTAAACAATTTATTTAGAATTTTAAAAAATTCTTCCAAACTTTCTCTTTAAGACAATTTTGAGTCCAATTACATCATAAGATCCAACAATGTGATTCTTAATATCATTACCTATAACATGCTACATACCATGAACAAACTACCGTGATACCTTTTCAGGTTCGGCAAAACTTATATATATTTTTAAATCAGGATTTTTTTTATAAAAAATGGTCCCTTCATGCTGAATTTTTTAAAAAATATCATTTATTGAAGTTGGAATTTGTTTTGTCAGCACCTTTTATGAGCTTAACAATGTAGCCATGTGAAGAACTATGTTGTTTTGTCGCAAGGTTTTTAAATTTTTTAGCTTTTTAACTTTGTGTATGCAAAAAATCTAAAAAATAAACCTTGTTCTTTAGTGCTTGAGGGTATGTAAGTGGTTAGTGCAATATTTCTTGTAAGGGAAGTTCTGGGATCAAAACTTGTGTCATGATGCAAAATGTTAGCACCATAACATTGGTGATAAAAATTTTAAAAGTGAATATTATAAAATTTAAATCAAATTTTGTCGAAAACTCCAAAAAAAAATTGTGCTTAAAATTGTGATTTAAAATAAGATACTTATTCGGCAGCAAGATGCCGAACCTAAAAAGGTACTTCAATATATGCTTGCCCTAAATGACTTTTTAAATTTTTTTAAAATGCAACAAGGCAATAGAGTTATCTGTAAATTAACGAAACCACAGCACTAGAACCCTGAGTTTGGTCATACAGGGGGTGAGACTAAAAAATAACCCTGCAAACAAACAAGTACATTAGCATCCTGAAGGGTGGTAAATTGAATTTCATCCTGTCTGTCCTTTTTCCTGAACGCCTATCACTGCTGCTACATGTATTTTCACCTGCTCCTACTTGTACAACTACAATAATTACTCTCGGACCTTGTGCATTAAATGCTGAGTTTCAGCATTTCATACTGAGATCTAATAAAATTTCCTTGCAAAGATGCCACCGAAAGAGGGGATAGGGAGTGAAAGGAGGCCCAAAGATAGGTGAAGACAGGGTAACTCTTCTGGATAACTCTAATGTCTTTGTGAGATTAATTTGTTGTCATCCACAAGACAGCCAAGAACCAGATAATGAGGGACCCACCTATCATCAATTTTGCCTATGGAAACAAACTATCCAATTAATAATTCCCTAGTTAATATTTTGATAATACCCCCTTGTTAATGCATATGGGTCGACTTCTGAAATACATGAGAATCACCTAGTGTAATGTAAGGTAGATTTTTGTACGTATACTTTAACCAACCAATTTTATTATTGTTGGGTACATATATAATAGTTCACAAGAGAGACCCTCATTTTTCTAGTAATGTATATGATGAAAGAGGGACGTATTTAATGTATTCCTTGGTCAGGTAGATACCAAATGAGCAATTTGATATAAAAAGCCTTGTTTGTCATAGGTACTTTTTTCGCCTATGGGCCTTCCATACACCTAAACCAAAGTGTGAGCATAGTTACCCATGAACTGTGATGTTGCAATGAATCTTTAGTTAATTTCAATCTTTGAGAAGAATCTTTTGAGAGTATCGAGTTTACATACATGAAGGAAATTTGCTGCAATGGTGAGAAATGCGCCACAATCATACATAGTACTCGAATTTAGCTCAGCGACAGCTTTATGAGTGTTTGGATCGAACGGTGACACCATCCACACTGGCTATTATGACATGTGTAGCCATGTCCAAGAAAAGACCATGACCCACTACCCCGGGGATTGATGATATGGCGTTGGCTGCAGCCTTTGCATCCTTAATTGGCTCCTGTAAAATGAAATTTCACTTCAAAGATTGTCACCAAAAAATTCCAACATCAAAAGACTGTTGGATAGTAGAGTATGAAGTGTCGTGGAGCCCTTGTCACACAAATCATCTATGCAATGGATGTCACCCAGGTTGTTCACAAGAATCTTGATTAATGAGACCATAAAAAGAAGATGTTGGCGGCAAAGATAAGCCTAGCAGAGATCATCTCCAATGATGCCAATCCTTCAGATGTACATGTGCAAGAGATCCTCAAAGGTGAGGAATCCAGGTTAGTACCTTGAAGTAGAGCTCAATGATGTAATTTGAGTTGTCAGTTACAAAAGGGTTGTCACCCTCCATACGTAGCTTGACCTGAAAAAATCACCAGGAGGTTGTTCTTTGAGTCAAAAATTGCCACAATCTAAACAACCCCAGGGTGCCTTACATCTATATCCTTTATCATGTAGCTAGTGCCAGTGCTCAGGAGCATGCATTTGGTAGATGATATGATCACCCTAGTACCAATTCCAAAGGTGGGGTGTAACAGTGACTACTGCACAAAGGTTAAAACCGATACAGCTGATAGATTTGCATCCCTGTAGAACAATTGACTCAGTACTGTGGTAAATGTTGTGGTTCAGGGAATTAAGCAGTGATGTTCTCAGCTATATGGCTATACAATGTTTCATGGGAAGAAATAGCCAGATGCTTTCAAGTTCACAATAAAGTGCAGAATGTGAAGACAAGCACACAGCTCCAGGGAAGCAAACAATTTCTGAAATAAAATTGCACACCTCACAGCCTGCAAGCTCAGGCAACTTTTTTAAGCGCTCAGCATTATACTTCCAGCAAAATTGGACAACCTCCACAGGCATGGCCAGCCCACTTCCTCCTAGAGCATCGACCAACTGCAAAACCCACTAAATTTTCTTATTGACTCCTTCAGGGCAAAGTTGGTTCTTGATGAAAGCATGTCACTAATGACAACTGCCCTTGGTCTCCAAACTGGAATTTCAGGTGGAAATGACTGTTCTTCTAGCAAATTGTTCTTGTTCAGAGTTTGGTTATTCAATTGCAACCATGCAGAAGGGGAAAAAGGACCTTGGTTTCATCAACCACTACCACAAATGTTGCAGATGCAGTCTCCACCATCTGAAGAAAAAGAACATCATTTAAAACTAAATCAGGTTCAGCCATAAAGTACAACATTGTGCAGTAAGGAAGATATTGATAATTGCAGAATAGCATGTCGCCTTGAAGAGGTCACTGACCATCTCAAAGGGTTTTTTCCTACTTCCAGTATAACCCCAGAGGCCAATTATGTACTGTAATTGCTATGAGCTGGGGACACTGCTACTCTGGCCATACAGCCATTGTTACCATTAGCAAATATAAATACAGTTCTGATGAAAGGCCCTGCTTTATATATTGAGAGAGAAGGTCACTCACCTTCTCCCGAAGCAGTGCTCCTCCTCTGCCCTTTACCAGGTTGAGATCAGGATCAACTTCATCTGCACCGTCAATGGATAGATCAATCTGGTCACAACATGGCAATGACCTTGATGAGTTTAGATGAGAATCAAACCAATTGTAGCTGTTGTGGTCAAAAGTATATCTTCAGTGTGTTGACATCAATTTGAAAGCAGATGGAAAATTGAAGATATAACATAAAGAATTCCAATGGATGCTTCAAGGAGGATTGGGTTATGATTTGTTTGAGGGCAGTATGCTACCAGAGGATGATCATCCAATCCAGAGAGTGGAATTCCAGCTGCTACCGCCTGCTCTGCCGTGCGCTGCAAATCCAGTTAAACATACTGCAATAAATACAAACTTTCGCCCTAAAAGAAAGGAGCAATCGGAAAATCCATAAAAATCAACAAATTCCAGATGCTGTGAGGTGGAGATATTCACTGTAGATGTTGCTACAGCAATGATATCCTTGAGCTTGCCTTCCTGCATGAATGGGAAAAATCAGTGCGCAGAAGGTCAGAGCCTTAACTTTGATGCTGGATCATTTGGAACACAATGGCTTTAGCTCACGCATGCACCACAGAAAGAAAGCTCGAATTCTACACTCTAATCTTTCAAAATGCACATAACCTGAATCTTACAGAAATATTTCTTTACACACAAAAAAGCCTTGTACCTTGAGAAGCTGCCCAATTCTGGCCACTGCAAAATTCGCAGTGCTGCCTGTGCCTAGCCCTAAAACCATCCCACTCTTCACATACTCCACTGCCTGCATGAAAGAGGGACCATAATTTACACTCTTTACCTGATGCCATCCAACATTTTGTTTTTGGCAGTTAGTTGTCCAAGGAAATGAGGAAACAAGAAAAAGAATGAGAGCCTGTACTCAATAATGGACCCAAAAAAAAAAGTGCCACAAACCTTGTAGGCTGCAATTCTCTTGAGTTCATCTTGTGGCACTGTCTTGGTCCCTGCAGAAAATTGACCATTAGATGAATATAATATATATATACATATATCTCTTTTTACTCTTCCAACCCACATTTCAAACTTCAGATATCCACATTCAACAATTCCAAACAACATTTTAAACTCAAGAAATCCACATCTGAAGAGCAGTGACCATACAAAAAAGACCCATAGAAACCCTGTTTGCATGTGATTCATGACTGACATCACATGCCAAAATCAAGAAACGCTTACACTAAAGTGTAAACCAGTCTGTCTCTCTAAAGCTGAACTTCAGCCACCCATTTCAAGCATCTGTGGCCATTGGGCATTTCTGAGCTTCACTTTAATAATGGTCATGAGAGACAACCCACAAAAGGAAAAAGAAATTTAAAAATTAAAAATCCTCACACAATTCCATGTCAATGGAGCCAACAAGAAAACCACATTATTCCTTCAAAGCTGAACTGCATATCCTCTTAATTTCCCAAGCAAAATGTGCTTGCATTTCGCAGTTTCCATCTTGTTAGCAATGAAAGACAAAGCAAAAGGGAACCCAAACTTGCTCCTACAAATCATGACTACTTGCATGTTGGCTCCAAATCGCCTGCAATTTCTCCATTTCAAGAATGAAAAAACCTAGGGGAAAAACCACAAAAAAAATAAAAATAAACAGCCGACAGAAAACTTGGTTCCAAAAATTCAGAACTTCCATCACCAGAAGTCAAGACTCTCTCTCTCTCTCTCTCTCTCTCTCTCTCTCTCTCTCTCTCTCCGTTAAAATAACTCAACCCGCGAAATATCACAGAGAAAATGGTGCACCTCAGGAAGTAGAGAGAGATTTGCAGTTGTTGATGTGTGGATTCTACATACCTTCGGCAAGTGGAAGGGCTGACATTGCGAAGCTCTTGCAGGAGGAGTGTGCGCGGCGACAAAGACCAGCAAGAAGAGTGCGGTAACGAGAAGACGCCAGTGGTGGGAAATGAGAGGGGAGGGAAGGGGATGGGATGGTGAATGGATGAAACCCCCGCCAGCTATGCTGGATGATATATACTGGATGAAAATGGAATCAAATCCTGCTTCCTTGATTTATAAATAAATAACAATAAAGTATTTTATTTTATTTTATTTTATTTTACAGGTTCTTTTTTTATTCCCCATTTCATTGATTGCAGCCTAGGTTTGTTTTTTCTCCCCCATTATTCCTGGAAGGATAAAAAAGAAAAAGCCACATTTTGGGTGGAGTTGTGTTGATCCTTAGAAGAAGAAGAAGAAGAAATCATCCTCATCATCATCATCATCATCATCATCCTCACTTTTATGTGTGGGATCTTTATTTTGTCCAGTGGACCATATCAATGTCCATTGGCTATTGGTCATATTTTTATTTCATAAATGTTTAAATATATGCATCCAAATATTTTGTATTTGTATGTATCTCTATGATATCATAGTATGCTTTGAGGTTCAGCAATAATTAATTTTTTTTTTAAATTTTAAATGTTTTGAAAATTATCTGCTCTAAACCTAAAATATTAGGGGAAATCATTGGTTTGTCAATCCCAAAATTTTGTGTAGGTCGTATATATTTAGGCAAATTTTTAAAAAACTACCATGAAATACTATGAAAGTTTTTTTTTAATTTAACCATGAAATCTTTTTTTTTAAATTACTATTGAAACTCAAATTTGAAAAATAAACTAAAAATTTGACGCCTAAGTGTTGAACTAGATAAGGTACTAGTATGCGTGTTATGTGTATGAGAAATTGTCATGACTTAAGAAATTATCAATATGGAGAAGGGCTATGACATGCTACAACAAAAAAGTACCTAAACAAGATAATTCAAACGCATTTAATTGGAAACATGAATTCCCAAGCTAGAACTATCAGGACTCAATTCTCATGAAAAATCTAGTTCATCTGCAAATGGAAAATCTTCTAAACAGCAAAGTCATTTATGGCCTTCGTAAACAAAGCCAGGTGCTTTTACTCAACCAAGGAACTGATTCTACCTCATCCACTTGGGTTGACACAGTCATGAATTGGGAATCAGACACCACATTGTAAAACCAAATTAGCAAAAGAAGTAACAGCAACAACAACCATGAATGTATTACAGTTACGTGCTTCCTCCACACCCAGGTGGGTTTGGTGCACTTGTGACAAAACAGATTCCGGACAGACACTCTCTCACCCAACAGGAACTGGCAGGGACTAACAAATGATGAACCTATGCTACTCAATAGACACATGTTCAGTTGCTGACACATGGTGGGGTGCATAGGCCAACATAGCTCCACAAAGCACCTATAGAAACATAGAAACCCTACCTATCTGTCTAGAGCTCACTAACTTGTGTGAAACCTGGCCTTCAGTAAGGACATATGAATGCCTCATTACCAGCTAACAAGTGGTGTGCAAACTCCAATCTAGCATGTTTCAGCAAGGCAAAAAATGTGCATTCTTCACACATTGCTATATCCAGGTAGGACTAAAGATCTCTTACCTGCACGTAACTACTGTGCAGGACCATGCATTCAACCTGAATGCCATGACTATTAGATGTTCAAAGTCTCCTCCTACACTGCTCATTTTTTGAAGTACCTACTGATACAATGGCCTTCTGAACTTGATAGCTATGACATCAATTGACCTCGAAGCATAACAGAAAGTCCACAGCCAGTTCTTTGATGCAATCACAACTATTATCTCTATTTGATGTGTATAATAAGTTAAGCTAACGACACTCCTTCAATAGATACATGGAAGGGCTAAATGCATCACAAGCCCCACCACTAACTAAGTGATTGTCATCTGCACCCCCAGTCAAGCTTACTGATGATACACCCCGCACAGGAGTTCCAGCAACAGCACCATCTGGTGACAAAAAGTCTACATGAAATGGCTGGCACACAACACACACAATGTCAGAACTTGCAATTTACATGAATGCAGAAGATAAAATCTTAAGTATGCATCTGTCATTTTAAAAGTGTAATGGCAGACTTACCGAGAGCCAGTTAACAAAAGATGATGTTCCTCCATCGACACTGTCAGACCCACCCCTTATGTTCTCCTTGCAATCATGAGCATTTTGGTTTGCATCTGCTCGTGTCTGGTAACAGGGTGGAGGAGAGGGCATGCACTCTGCAGAGGGAGGCTTGGCTAAAACTTCCTCTGCCTCACAGTAAGCAGAGGCATTTTGCTCACTCAAATGCTGCATGATGCCCAGTGCATCATCCACCCCACGATCCACAGCTGCCTCCAATTCCTATACACGTTTTGCAAAGAAAAGATCAATAACCAGATAGGCTCCATAGGCATTACATAAATGTCTGTTCTGCTCTGTTTGATGCTATATACATCCAGTTCGGTTGCAACTAGTTGAGTGATTAGTGCCAACAAAGAAGAAGATAATCACCTCCAGAAAAGATATGCCTCCATCTTTTTGAGCTGATGGGCTTGGATCCATACGCCAGGGTTCCCTCCAGATTGTTGTTGGAGATGCAAAACTGCAATTGTTGTTCATGACATTCAACTACATCAGCATTCGATTCCCACCTTCGTAATGGGATCTGAGACTTATACCCTTCATCTGAGAGACACTGCATAAGTACATAAACTAGAACCTCCATGAAAACTCCAAAAGCTTACAGCAATAGTAGAATACAGACTACAAGATACTTTGTAATCAGGATTATTGTGTCAGTGGAAACCAAGAGAGGATCATTGTTTTGCTATGGCATTTGTCTTATTGTCTCCACACAATGAAAAGAAACGAGGCAAGAGTCCTGACATACAAAGACTCCAATTCAGTGAGCCAATCTTTGGCAGGGGTGTGATGAAGAACTGCAACCCCAGTACTTGCACATGTTACAGACCCCCAGACACCAAAGGTTGACATGGCTCCTGGTGACATCATCTCGCGTCTGTCAGATCTGGACAATACAGTCCCAGACATCAAGCCCCCTGTCCCAACAAGACCAGCCTCACATGATGAAGCTCTCATGTCGCTAAATCCATGCTTGGATCCTAGAACCTTTGGACTTCCATCATTTTCAGCACCTGGAAGCACCACAAGGTGTGTTGGTAGGGTGTTTGCATCCAGTGGAAAGCAGGGTTGCCCTTGGCCAGCTGTTTGGTGCTCAAACAGTAGAGAGCCATCCTGCAAAGTCTGCAATATCAGCAAGAGACAGACGTCAAGGGATCAATCAGATGCCTGATTGCTTGACATCCCTAAACCTGTTCTCTGTCTTCTGGAAACAGCTTCATGAAAGTGAGCCTGAGTTGAAACCATTCTAAACCTCCTGCTTCAGCAGTTACAAGAATGTATGTAACAGTGGTCCTGACAAAAATTGAGCCCAGTTTATTCCTAGATTGCACAATAATCATCAGACATCAGCCTCTCTCTATAGCCAAGAACTGTACCTTCACTGGCACTGTTGTACCTCCTCTCCTCCTGGTGCCCATGTCAAATTCATGATTTAAGCCCTGTGGTCGCCCCCTCTTGTTATATTTACCACCAGCTGATTCCCATGGTCCATTGCTACAGGCAGCTCCATGCCTACCATCTCTAGCAGATAAAGTTGTGCTGTTGCCACCAACTTTTCCACTGCTGTCAATTGCACAATCTGGGGAGGTATACTGTGTGTCATTGGGCACATCACTCCCTGTGTCCTCAGCACCTGAAACCTTGCTTGAAGTTTTCCCAAGATGGTAAGGTGGGGACACAAAGAGTGCAGTTCTTGCCTGACAGGCTGCCTGTGGCACAGCAGCTTTTGCAGAACCCTCACTTGGCTTGCCATCCATGCTGGCATCAGGTGTCTTCATAGAACCACTCAACCCAACTGCATTGTCCTGACTACCTCTGCTCATCCGAGTTTGGCCCAATTGCTCATCTCTTTTATCACATACACTCCGTGGCTTTGGGGGAATTGTGAGTGGGCGTGGTCTCTTGCGCAAAATTGAAGGAGAGCCACTGAAGCTTCTAGCAGCACTACGGAGAATCGACTGTGGACTACAATCTTGAAGAGGAGATTGTGGTAGCTCATAAGGAGGAGGTGTAATGCAGTTACCAGCAGGCATTATCATCTGCCGTACACCAAGAGGGCTGTACGCTTGGAGTGATTGCCCACCCTGGATCAAATCGTAACTTGGAAAAGGTGAATCTGCTAAACAGGCAATTCGTGGAGGTTCATAAAATAAAGCATCCAATGCAATTCCCATTGAACCATCCAGTTCTGGAGCTGGTCCCGACATTTTGAAATTTACTGCCTGATTGGCAGACTTCAAATGCTCATCTTGGTAGCCAACCACTTCTGTTGAGCATTCCTCTCCCTCTGTGGCACAATGTCCTGAGGGAAGAGCTACAGGGGCTGCATATGGTGGTTTGCTAAAAAAGCAACTCCTCATCCATTCAAAAGTTTGCATGTTAGGATCCATCAAGGTCAGGTTCCCTTCATTGGTCACCATACTCCTATTACTTAGTGTATCGTTTGAGAGCATCAAATTGGATGATGTTACTGGCACATTGCCTGTTGAGATGAAGGACCCTGCTGCACACATTGATATAGGGACAGACCTGTTTTGGAATTCTTGAGAAGATGAAGATGCCATCTCAACTGCAGGCCTGACAACAGAGAAAGAAGGGAGGCTAGGAAGCTCCACAGTGGACAATAGCCCTGATTCTGGGAGACTGCCCAATGGCAGCTGCTGTGATGGAAGTGATGGTACCAGTGTCCTGGACATGGGCACCCCAGCAAAGCCAACAGAGTATCCTAGTGATTGGTTGGAAGACCAGCCTGAGTATCCCTGAGACTGCGCTGAAGATTGAGGACTGACATCACATGATTGCTGCAAAGTCCCAGATCCAGAATGAACAGCAAGAGCTTCACGACCAGAATGCTCTTTCTGCATATGGGCACCTTTGCCGATTGTTTTGGGGTCATTCTCATGGTTTCCAGACAAAATGCAGTAGGCAGTTGACGAAGGAGCTGCATTGGCTGACTTTGCCTCATTGTACTGCTCACCAAACTGAAGTGTATGGGTCATAGAAGGGGTGCCAGATGCTGCATGGATGTCTCTGATTAGCTGACTAGAAGTGGTAGCCTCATTTGTTAACAGACCAACCTTCCCCACCATACTCACTGAAGATTCCAATTGATCCACTGAATTTATGGGGTTGATTGAATCCTGATGTGCTTGGTATGCAGCCAAAGCTTTTGATACTGGATCTGTGGCTGTGGCCGGGTCCACTTTCTTCTTCATAGTGCTGTGCCAGTGATTTTTGATTGAGTTGTCCGTACTGCAAGACCCCAGCAGATGTGATCTGCTTAGTCAGTTGCCAAGTGTCTATACAGTTTACAAACAGGTGGCGCTGGGTAATATGTAGATTGAAATACCAAGAGAAAGGTAAGCTACAGACACCAGTGAGAGAATAACATTACCGGCCTGGCAGAAACTTTGCAATCTCAGCCCATTTGTTTCCATAAAGTTTATGGGCATGAATCAAGGTCAAATCCTCCTGTTCTGTCCATGCTTCCCTCTTTATGTTTGGGTTCAAATGATTGTGCCACCTGTTCACCAACACAAATGAATATGAAACAAAGAGGTCAGTAATGCAAATGGGGTACAACAATTACTTCAAAAACCTCCAAGGGCATCTATAACATATTTTCTGGCTTGATGGCCAAAGTTATGTCAGGAGATAGCAAGGTTGCCAGTGCTTGCCTTTCTCGGCATTGCTTCCCAATCCGACCTGGCAAATGCTGAGCAATCATGGACCATTTTGTTGCCCCATGTTTGGTCACTAGTTCGAGTATCCGGTCATCTTCTGATTTAGTCCAAGCACCCTTGACCAAATCAGGGTTAAGCACCTTTTGCCACCGATGGAGGCATTGTACATCAGTTCGATCCGTGAAAAACTCCGCTATACATATACCATCACAAAACATTTCCATGAATGTCCACAGTGGCAGTGCTCAAGAGAAAAAGAGAGAAGCCTAACTAAATCAGATTGTATCACATGAAGAAGGCATGGAGAGAAAGAGCCAACCCTGCTAAGGTCATGAAAGCTCACCAATTTTTTTCCAGTTTTTACCCTTGTGCCATTGCACAGCTCGCCGCAATACCTCATCCTGGTCACCAATCACACACATTGGGGCACTCATAAGATACCCATAATCACAAAACAGTGGTTCTATTATTCAGAGTACAATAAGGACAATTGGTCTTCCATGGGTGCAGCTCTGGAACTCTAAGAAAATATATTGTTGTACTGGGAAAAAGACACAGCACCACAATTGGCCATGACAAGTACCTCTTCAGGTGTCCAACCCCCTTTTGATGATCGCCGAGTTGGGCCTCCTGTCCGTCTGCAGAGTACATACACAATTTAGTTCAAGTTTCCAACTCTTTCATAAGCCTCATTGATATGTGCCTGAATGGGTCTGGGAACTCAGAAGTGCAGAGAACTGGCATGCAGCACTGCAATGTCATCTTTAACCATCATTTCCTTCCCCCCACACATACTACCACTTATACATGAAAAAATGGAAAATTGAATTTAGCCATACTCCCTCTGGAGATTGATCATGATGAAAAGTTCTCACCACCATCTTTCAAGTAAATTGTAGTTTGAGGTTGCAGATTTTTTTCCAAGACAATTTTCAGCTAATCAAATGAACACCTAGAATATCAGATTACCTTGATTTTCCAATGCTTCAATATCAAACCCCTAATTCTGTTCATCAAGCCCACATGCTTTGTCTAAAGTAGCAGAATCAAGGAGAAAAGATGCATGGAGGCCAGATGCCATAGCTGAACATAGTAAAATTCTTACGACAACAGAGGGTTTGTTCTATCTCCTGCATATTTCATGCAGCTATAAACTGTGTGCAGAAAGACAGATTCAACAATTTGAACACACTGGCCTCGAGTGCCTGCAAAGGCTGTGAAATAACTTTTCCAGTTTGTTGTCCAATGCATATCTCCAGGGGGTCATGCAATATGGCGTAGTAACACTGTGAAAATCCTCAGTGCCCACATCATTTTGCATACAACTGTGAGATGTCAATCAAAGATCTACCATGCTCCCAGTGTGCGAATTTTATGAGGCCGTCATCAGAAAGGAATGGGATGCACTGACAATCAGTGTAGGGACCCTTGGGGATAAAATTCAGGCCAGCTGTGCCATCTCAGGGAAGACTGCCGTACCCTAAAATGTCAGGATAAGTCATTTCCCTCCCCCTTCTTTCTTGCACCCTGACAAATCCTTTGGATTGGGAATCCCATGCACCAAAAATTCCCCCTTTCTCCCACGAAAAGAATGGAGGAACGGCGAAAGACACAGTAACAGAGAAAGATATGCGCACAAACAGAGGGAGCGAGAGAGAACCTAAAAAAAATAAAAAACTTCCTTACCCGTGAACAGGAGGCAATTGATGAGAAGTATCATCATCAGATTCAGCGCCAGAAGAACAACCCGAAGATCGCTGCTGCTGTACATTCTCCGTGATACCGTTATTCCCCGGCGGCACATTGAAACTCGCCATAGCCGGCCCTTCTTCTTATCCTAATAATCCTCTACTCCTACTCCTCCTCCTCTCCCTACCGACCGACATACATTAAAAAAACACACTCCTCACCTCGCCGCTCCCTTCCTCCTCCTCGACCTCCTCAAACTCACAACTTCCATCCCCTTCTCCTTCACCGCGACAACCACGCCGTTCCTGAAACAAACCTCATCTATTCCGCACTGCAAACAACTCCGTCCACATCTCCTTAATGCAAACACCATCCTCCACCACTACAACAACAACAACAACAAGCATCCACTTCCCTTCTCCTAGTCCAGAGCTTCGTCTTCACCTACTCCTAACACGACCTACCATTCACGAATCCCTTCCCCTTTTCTCCACTATTCCCCTTTTCTTTAACCAAAAACCTAAACCCTAGGAATAACTCCCAGCTTTGAAAAAAGCCTTAACTTTCTGCTCTTGCTCTTGCTCTTGCTCTTGCTCCTCCTTCTCCTCCTCTCGCGTCGCCTCCTCCTCCTCCTCCGTCAAAGCCGCTCATCTCACATCCTTTTTTTTCCTCATTCCATCCGCGGCATGGTCCCGAAGGTTACGAGAATGAAAAATCTGGCCGGCGCCGCACGAGCCTGCCATGATGATGATCATGATCATCAGCGATGGTGGAGCGGGAGCAAGCGCAGATGCGAGGACACTAGCGAGCGGTCGAGGGTTTGGCGCTTTCGTCATCGCGTCTCCTTTCACTACAAAACTCTTCTCTCTCTTTCTCTCTCTCTCTCTCCAAAGCTTTGAATTTTTTTTTTAAACGGACAAGAGATAACTGACCACCGGCTACCGGCGACCATGACTGCAACGTGGCAGAACTGACCGGCGAACCTCCGATTTCTCCATTATCATTGGCCGAAGCGCAAATGACAACCGTCTACAGCCAGTTGTCCCACCGCCCCGTCTTCTGGTTGCCCAAACGGTCACCAGAGCTACTTTTAGGCCTTTCTTTTTTTCTTTTTTTGGGGCTTAACCCCCGGATTTAACCTAACCGGGTTAACAAGCCCTAACTACTATGATTCCCACAGATGGTGGTTAGGTAGTTGGAGACCACTGAAAAGAAAATAACTTTTTTTTGCGGGCCCTTACTTAACCCCAGAGTAACACCAGGTTAACAAGCCCTAACTACGATTCCCACACACAGTGGTTAGTTGGAGAGCGTAGAATTTTCTCAAAAACTCAGAATTAAAAATCAGAGGAGCTGGCGTGGTACCAACTAGGGTACCAATAGTGGTATGAAGGAACCTACCCGACTGGTATGACCTGAGGAAGTACCATCTTTGTCTACTACCATGTATATATCAGTGTTGGCCGGTTATTTAGTTTGACCCGGATATCAATCCAGTTATCAAACCAGTTAATAATATCTTGCTAACCGGTTCTTGGTTTTTTTTTTCAATCAGTTAAATTGATAATTTCTGGTATTAAAATTTCAAAAATCTAATAACATGCCTAGATGACTTATTATCATCCAGGTAGCTTATCAATTTTTTAAATACTAATACAAAAAAACCAAAAAAGGGAAAAAAAAACATTTAAAATTCTCCAAACCCTATAATCGGTGTATGGTAGGATAACCAGCGGTTATTTGACAACTTATCCTTATACATAACCAGCAGTTATAACCCAATTTTTTTGATAAATTACTTGGCACTTCACTTTTTGATATTGATATTGATAACCCGTGTGGTCCAGAAAAAACCCAAAAACAAACCTACCCTAGGATCCAGTTTCATCAATTAATAATGCTTTAAATTTTGAACTGAATTTTTTCACATTAAATAATCCTTAAAATTTGAACTGAAGTTTTGTGAAAATATGAAGTTGAGGTGTTAAAAACCTTCATAATTATCACAGGCTCTGATCTGAATAATTTCATTACTTCATATGACAATATCACAGTAGACTATTATAGATCAGTTTTTTTTTTAATATAAAAAATGAAATGATTTTTTCAAAAAACATTAATTAGTCATCTTGTCAATGTCACAGGTGACTGTACAGAATCTCTATTTACAGTTGAGCATTATGGTGACCACAATCTTCATGACTCGGCATTCTCATTCTCCATAGCCACCACCAGGGCCAAGCGTTCATACACCTGCACCAAGGTCCCCTGCCAATCCCATCAGCTTGAAACAAACACCATCAAAAGGAGAGATGGTCAGGAACATGTGCAAACAAAATGATGGAAACAAAGTTCCAGGAGATAACCTCTTTCTTGATCCTGATGTCAACATAACAGGATATTCAGAGTCTGCAGACCAATGGGTGAACCTTGCTGCTTGATTTAAAGAAGAGAAAAGAAACCTCCTAGAAACTGAAATGCAAATTTCTCTTTTGTGCTGTCAGCTGAAAACTTGTGTTCTGGATCCCATTTACTTTGTAGATACAGTACTGATTTGCAGAAACAAGGATAAACCATGGTTTCACCTCAGGTAGGCAAGATGCAGTGCTGTTGTTGCTGATTGATGCATCCACATTCGATGCTCCATCCTCAGTGTTGTGGGTGGACTCAGTAACCTGCAAGCAAGCCGTATTAGTAGTTTATAGTGCACAGCTCAGGTATGTAGAAAATCGAAAGTTCAACTGTCAATAGCCAACTCAACCTTCACCAAACCTTGTTAGTGGTAACCGCAGCTGCTGCTTCCACAGTTGCCTTCCGGTAGGCTGAATCATACCTGCCCACACATCATTTTCAGGAACAAGATTATACATAATGTTAACAGTGGCCCATTGCACACAGCAGAATTCTACTTCCAAGGTTTTTAAATGCAATCTAGCCTAAAACAGGAATGAAAACAGAGCATGCAGACACACGACAGGAACGCACATAATATGCATTGACATGCATTCATCTCCTTCCTAAAATAACTATTTATTGTTAGTGACAACAAACAGCATCAGGCTGTCTCTGCATACCAGTCACGGGGTAATCCAGCTGTGGAGCGTGCCAAATAGTTGAAAGGGCCCTTCAGTCGCACTTCAGATTCCAGCATCAAGTCTGTAACCAAAGATCAAAACTGGCACTTTAGCATTCCTTTGCACAAGTGGAAGCAGTTGTCAGTTCATTTATTCATATGGAACCATTCTATGTAAAATATAAAGCAATTATGCTCATCCATCTAAATGTGAGGAACACCAAAACTCCATGAGAAATGCTACCTTGGAATCGTGAAGCAGGATTCATGCCAAGCTGTTTACAGACAGATAGAAACCAAGATACACCCACCGCAACATGAGCAACTTCTTCTTCAGCTATTTGTTTAGCTATACTGGCACTGCGAGCATCCCCAAATCCCATCAACCTCTCCACCAGTCTTGGCCCAGCATCCAAACCACGTGCCTCCTATTCACCACACCATATGCTGTGTCAAAATCTCACTTTCTAACTGTCTAGATATTGTCATATATATACCAGTGGTGTAGTCATAAGCATGTTTCCTCAAATGATTGTTTTTCCATTAGTCCTTACCACATCAATGGATCACCTTAAGACATAGACATAAGAGTTCAGGTTTGGTTGATTTGATGCAACACACCTGCATCATTGGGATGACTGCAAGTCGGGCTGTCACACTCCCTGTTGTCTTTTGACAGTCCCTCAGGAGCAGGTTATGTGCTGGCATGCTGCCATAGCTGTCCTCCTCCAATAACCAGTGGAGAATGACACATTAATGTCTTATGAACTCAGATGCTGCCAACACCCTTGTAATCACAAAATGACAAGCCTGAGAGTTGGAAAACTGATAAAAACCAGAGAACAAGTAGACAGAAGTTTTCATTCTCTTTTCTAGACTTTGAAGTGAGGCCATGCCCAGGAAAAAATGTGGTGCAGGGTGATATTTAATTTGTGTGGGATTTTTTTTAATCCTTCAGACTCTTGACAATAACAAAGGAAATAAAGTACATGAAACATGAGTTCAAAGCCTATTGTCAATAGACTTGACAAAGTAACATACAAGAACAGACATAACCAGCTCAACAGTAGAGAGAAAGTCATGTTTAATAAAGATTCTCGACTGCATTAGATTGCCGTGCAGACATTGACATGATTTTGATTACCCTGACAATACCACATAATTACCCTAAGACCCACAGAACAGAACATCTGGAAACTATAAGGATTGCATTGAACGCCAAATTAGGTTTCAATGTTGCAAATGCTGAAAGGGACATGCAGAATGAGAGAGAGAAGTTGCAAAGATACCAAAGTGTCAAAGGAAATTTATTTTATTTTATTTTTTTCCTGAGGCTCTGGGCCTGAACACAATAATGTGAATTTGAACCTTCTTAAACCTTCTTGAATTTGAGAGTTAGATTGACATGCATGTCGCTCTAGAAGGTTCAAGAAATTTTGAAGGCGATAATAACCTTGATTCAAGTACCTGAATCCAAGTTCCGAGAGGCGTTGAAGACACCAAAGACAATGGCGACTCTCATCATCAGCTACATGTGCAAAATCAGCAAAAAATTGGTCATCAAGGTCCCTGCTTGCAGTGGAAAACCTAACCACTGTATCCCAAGCAAGATCAATGGCATTTAGCTCAATATGGGCCAGATTGTGAAGAGCATGAGCACTTGGAGATAGGCTTGTGCCCTTTGGCTGTGGCACTTTCCTGGGATGTACCTGCATGTCAATGTCAGACAAAATGCTTCCTATTCAGACATGGAATTGAAGCATTTTCAAAGGGTACATAGTTCTATGTCCAATTCTGGCATAACTTATTTCAAAGAATGAGAGTTAGAGAGCGACATGCATGCTCTGAGGTTCAATTGCAATTGCTGATCATGAATAAGATCGTTCTGTAACTTACCAGCTCCGGTTTTGCAGGTCTGGCAGGAGAATCAGGCGCTTGTGAAACGCCAAGAGGTAGGCTGCCATCCACCCAGAGGCGGAAAGCATGGTGAGTAAGAAAGGCTTTGTCAACGGGGTTTGGAGTTCCAAGCACAAGAGCGCCCCACTCTGCCAGAGACGACGCTCCTTTTGCATCCAGATTCCGCTCCCTCACCAACTCTAAGCTACTCAACTTCTGTCTATGGAAAGCAAGAATCGATCCGTCAATAGTGGACTGTTGTCCCAACGCATCGGGGATTGAAGAGACTCGATTGATTGCTTCCTCGCAATGAAGCCTTCTATTATGCTCCCTGTCATTTTCTCCCCCACAATACGAGTCTTGCATTGCTAGTTCACACTTATCTACCATGGGACCTTCAGGCCCCCAGGAACGGAACTCGTTCAAGCTCCCTGTCCGCCACGCTTGCAGTCCCGTCCATTCCTGGGCATCAGAAAAAGCATGAACAGCAACACTGGAACAAAAACGATTACCACCACCAGAAGCAGCAGCACCAGCGGGCATATTCAAGGAGGAGGGGATGGCAAACAAAGGGCAAAAGAAACCAATCCCACCCGATCTGACACTCAAAAAAATTCGCGCCTTCAGATCCTGGATTTGTGAAGAAGAAGAAGAAGAAGAAGAGCCTCTTCTTGCGGGAGCAAGAAACGCGCAACCGGACTTCCAAATTCCGATCGTCATCTCTCTTGTTGTTGGCCCGCAGCAAATGCGTTGCACAGTCGTGTGGGCGCCCCAATGGCCACGGCAGTCGAGCAGGGGAACGAGCGAGCGTAGCCGGCGTGTGAACTGTGCACACTCCGGACTGGGGGGTCGTAGGTGCGGAGTTCGATTCCGAGTCCGGACAGGGATTTGGATGTTCTGTGGCGTTTTGTTCGTTTCATGCCACTCATAATGCATGCAAACTTCCCCCCGAGGGGGACGCTATTTGAGGAAATTTCTTTGGTTACTTTCCAAGGAAACCTCCTCCCTCTTGAAAAGTAAGAGCCCACCCCATCCATGAGAGAATAGAGATGAGTAAAACACAGATTTTCAACAAGCTCTCCACCCAAACTTAGGATCACACAAGCTATTACAAACTTTATGACCTTCACCCAACCTTTGGATCACACAAGTTATTACAACCTTTATATGATCTTCACCCAACCTTAGGATCACACAAGTTATGACAGACCTTATGATCTTCACCCAACTTTAGGATCACACAAGTTATTACAAACTTTCTGATCTTCACCAAACCTTAGGATCACATAAGTTATTATGAAATTTATGATACAATCTTCAATTGTAACCAACCTTGAATTTTGGTTTATTTTTAAATATAAGAAGAGCTGAACATCACACATGTAAATATTATTTCTTCTAATATTGCATGCACAATTACATGCATAAATATTTAACTTTAACTCAAAGGTTTCATAATTCTAAAAATATGTTAAGTGCATCAAGCACAAAATATCTAGTATTAGATAATTTGATAAAAATTATTTAATAAAATGTTTGATGTCCAACACTTTTAGGAACAATAATGAAAAAAATAGTTGATTTTGTGAAAATTATGTTTCATTTGAATGAAAATAATGAATTATATTGCTTGGCACATGCCCTTGAATTCAAATATATTAAATTTAATTCAAATTTAATTGAGTTCAGACTAAAATGAATTGAATCAAATTCAAATTCAAATATGTCAAACGGAATTCAAATTCTATTGAAGTGAATCCAAATTCAATTGAAACTAAACAAGATGCAAATTGGTGCACAAGGTATTGAAAATATGTTCATCATTGCCATCGTTTACAACTATGGTGTTGAAAAAAAAATCAATTTTTAAAAAATGCCTTTCTATTCCATTTAAATTAAATTCCACCTTATAGTCATTTTGGTAGGACAAGACAACTAATGGACCTTAAACCTAGATACCAACTTTGACATTATCATTGTCATTAAAATTATTTCAAAAGTTTTTAAAAATAAATTAGGCTTGTCACATCAACTAACATTTTAATCGTTTTAATCATAATGGATTCAAACATCTTAGTCATTTTAGTCAATGTGGAATTAGGTAAATTTTTGTCATAAGTGATAAGTCTATTTTATTTTTAATTAAAAAATTTCACTATCTATTATGCTTGAATTTTTATTAAAAGAAACTAGTGTAAAAACCATGATATGTAATAGTTTTATTATTAAAATTCCAATGATGATGATTTATCAAAATTGGTTTAAGTAATATTTATGAACAAAAACAAATATCATTTTATATTTTGGCATTCATAATTGTCAATAGTTATCATATCTACATTCAAAATAAGGTTATATAAAAACCTCAGTTACTTTTGGTGATATTTTTAAAGATATGAAACATGATTTTTTTGACTTGTAGTTTTTTTTTCCCTTACGAGTTTTCTTTTAATACAATAATTAGAACTTGAAATTTTATCTTGAATTCTTTTGTTTATTGCAAGGACAAAATAAATTAATTTCATCCTTGTATGCCACTGAAAACATATTATTGAATTGATTTTTGTAATTTTAAATTAAATTCAATAACATGATCTTTCATTACAATCTTCCTTGATGAAATTGAGATGGGAATTATATTTCCCAATGGGACATGTGATTTCAATAAATGGACAAAATCAAGTCACAAAAGAATATCAAATATGATGGATTACTCATGTTGAAAACCTTCAACAATGTGTGGGAAAATAAATAAAGATAACACAATCAAATGGCTAGCCATATGCCTCACAAATAAATAATGTCAAAAAAATGAATGAAAAATAATGATGTATAATGAAATATGCACAATTTTATCTTTTGATAGAAAAGTCAAACAATAAATTTAATGAAAAATCATAGTTAATATATTATTCAAAAAGAAAACATTGATTACAACAAAATTTTAACTTATTTCTTTTAAAAACTTGGTTGTGTGAGGAAAGTTACAATCATCATAAAATTTTCAAACAATTCAAGTTGCATTCAAATGAGATTTAATTCCAATAAAATGAACTCATTTTTTCCATCATTTCATCATCATTAGTAAGTGAAATAACATGGAGTTCAAGTTGTTAAAATGTAATCATGGGATTCGAATGCAAAATTATGACACAAACATGTGAAAAGTTTTATTGTGATTTAAACAATTATATCTTAGTTATAGTGTGTAAATAAGGGTAAATTAACTTGGAACTAGTTTCAATGTGAATGTGGTTTTAATTATTGTGACTTATAAATAGGATACAAATCCCAAGTGGGGCAATGATTTTTTTGGATTTTTCATTATTGTTGAGTTGGCAAAGAATTGAGTGAAAATATTGCTCTTATGGCTATATGGGTTTTTTTAAATATAATGGTGGAGATAGTTTTAGTTTAGTGTTCAAGTTATATGGTGACATGAACTTGTTAGAAGTAAATGCATGATTGCAAAGGAAATTTGAGAGGTGTAGCAATTGGTGAACTTGGACTATATTTGTGAACAAATTGGCAATAAAGTTTGATTTTTTCACAAATTATTTCTCCATTGATTTTGTCAAAATAAGCAATATTGAACTCACAACTCAATCAATCCTTTAATCCAAAAGAGATCTTTGGATTTTTTTTTGAAATATTGATCTCCATCGTCCATTATGATTATTAATGATGGTCCAAAAATTGCGACATGAACACAATAAAAAAATTGCCACATGGCATATTCTGGATATGTATATATAAGTTAGGTAAGTCATATAAAACCATAGGTTGGTAGGTTTCAAAACCTACATACCTACATATATATTCACCTAGGACTTACTTACTTACCTAGGTAAGTAAGTAGGAAATCACAAGACTAAGTGGACTAAATAATAACCATGAAGTTTTAATTTTATGTTTTGCTTTTAGGTTAAGCTCTTTTCAACTCATCCTAACATGATACATGTATTTGAATGTGAAAACATAAAAGAACAAGCCTTCTTTATATAGTTTGTAACATGGGATTCGAAGACAAAGCATATGTGTTAAATCTTTTAGTTGTTCATTAGTTGCAATTGAGTTACAACTATAACATTTAAATATTCAAGGTAAGCCAAATCCAAAGGGGGGGCTCCATTGTTTTAGCATCTAAACAAAACTTGAACCCTTCCTATTGGTGTGTTTAATGTAGTAAAAATTGTCAAAAATGGAATAGAATTGAAAAAGTTATGGCCCCTCAAAATAGAAGGGTCAAAAACTCAAAAAATAAACCACCAAATGTTACAAAGGTTGATTCCCAAACACACACTAAATTCCTTATATGTTTTTTCGTTATTAAAGTTCAATTTTTTAAAAATAAAATTTAGCACTTTAAATTGTTTGAAATGAATATGAAATAAGAAAGTTATGAGGCTTGAAAGTAGGAGGAGTCCAAAGGGAGAAAATAAAAAATAAAAAATGTTTTGTAAGTTGGAAAGCTTATTTCTCTTCTTGTTATTTTTTCATTTCTCATTTTCCTTCACACTTCAAAGATGATTTCTAGAACTTGAAAGTGATGCTCCCATAACATTTTAAATCACTTACAATGAAACACATATGATGAATATATAAATAACTTATGAATATGTATCCTTATTAAATTACAAATAATTGTTTTATAATCATAACATAGTTGAACAATAATATTTTAGTAGTGGCACACTAATGGCCATACTAATTATATCAATGGGAATCATAATTGAAAACTTGTTGCAAATGTATCCCATATTGGGTGGTAGAGATGTGGACATGTGGCATAATCGCATGTATGTACATTATACATTAATTACAACATAGTTGTTGTTTTAGTAACACATTTATAATCGTTATAAAGTAGTTGCCACATGAAACTATAATGTAATTATTTAAAAAATCAAACATGGCTGACTACATATGTATGTACGATGTGTATAAATTACCATGTAGAATATCCATTTTCAATTCACTTGCAATTATAATACAATTAACTAATTTTTTGATGTGACAATTTATTTATTAATACACTATTTCTAAAAGGATAGTTGCCTAGTAGTTGTAATACCCAAAGGACAACTGTATGTAGTTGTTTTATGAGTTTTAGTTGTAGGGTAATGTGATTTCAATAGACATGATTTTTCATAATGATATGTTCAACACTCCCCAAAACAACAACAATTGTTAGTTCAACAAATTTGAAATACTAAAAAATTCTATTTTTCAAAATCACACTAAAAACAAACCTTCTCCACATTCAAACGGTTAAATTGAAGTCATGTGGGGGTTTCATGGTAGCTTCACTATTAGATGACATGGTGGTCATAAAAAAATTAGATTGTTGTTCAAGCAACACATGATCCAATAAACCCACATGTGATTTGGCATTTGGTTCAGTTAATATTTGATAACAACAATGTGATTTAAAATTCTATAAATGCGTAAGGAACATCAGGGCAACTTCTGGTTGTACCATTATTAAAGGTAAACAATGCCAATTGCATTCCTGAATTATTCTGTCAAAAACCTTCTGTCAAGTTCAAGTATCAAACCATTTGTAACAAAAGTGCATTGGGTTTTCACATCTTGGCATACAACTGTCCAATCTTCCTTGGTGACCATGGAGACAACTTTAATGCACTTATTAGTTTTATGCAACATGTAAAATTGTTCCTTGAAGCAAAAGGCATCATAGTCCATTTGTGTGGTGGGCTCAACGTACCAAACTATTGGCAATGTATCAAATTTAAACTCCACCAAATCCACCAAATGTTGGAACTGGTCATGTGAATTTTTTTGTTCATGGTCCGCATAGAGGTTGTAAATATCAACTTGAGTCAACTTCGCAACTACCACAAAATCACAAATGAAACAATTTTTGTTTTAAGCAAGTTTATTCAAATTTTGCACTATTTCCAACATAGGCAACACATAAGTTAGTCCCATCATTGTTTCCACATCACAAAACAATTCATAGTTAGTGGCAACAACAAGATTAATAGGAAGATCTTCAGACATTTTCATAACAACAAACTTATATTCAAGTACCAATTTTTTAGAAGGGGCCAACATTGAAATCCATCAAGTTCAAATGGTTTTCAAAATCTTCAAGCCCCTTGATTTCATTACTTCAACCAACTTTATGCACTCTAAATGTTTTTTTGGGGACTAGTTGTAGTAGGTGTGCATAGAAGAAAAAACAAACCTTCAATCTTTGCAACAAGTGTTAGGGATGACAAAGTTTGGACAACAAGATTACACCAATGTGCCATAAAGTGAATCCTTACAACAAAAGGACAATACTTGTTAACCAATTGGATAATCACACAGGTCTTTAAAACTTGGAAGACTTTTGCACCGTCGGCCCCAAAACATACAACTTTGTTAGCAATGTCAATTTTTGACATCCCACCAAAGATAGCGTAAGAACGAATTACAAAAGTAAGGTTGTCAAATGAACTTTTATTGATATTTTTTTCCAAATTCAAACAAATTGGCACCTTGCGCTAATTCTTGACAATATATACATGAATAGAAATCCAATAGTACTTGTATAAAGTGGTGACCTTGTCACAACTAATTGAAATGAATCTAGCCTATTGACCAACAACATAATTTGTTTCAAAATAACATTATCCATGGTAGCAAGCATACCCCAACCAATTGAGTCTGTCCAGTGTTTCTTGGGCACATGGTGTACTTTCAATAAATCAAACAAACCTTTCATATGCTCAATATTGGTCATGGGTCTTCCATGTTTCAAGAGATGAAAAATTGCCACAAATTGGACAATTTTTTTTCTCTTTTTCTGCTTTCCTTCCATTGACCACCAACTTTGCAATAAAGTCTAGACCTCGACTAACATAAGCCCTTTCATTTCTTTAATGTTGGTTGTCATTGTTGATATAAGATTCACCAACCAAAACTCCTAGATGAAAAATTAATGTTTTCCTTTTTCTTGCATGTTTATCTAAACCATCCAACTTAGGGTTTAAAATGTTGTCCTTATTTTCAACCAAATAACAAACCTTATAGCTCATCATGTGAGTCTTGCTTGCAAGATCTACCACGGGTTCAACCCAAGGAAATTGGGCAACCCATTCTTCTTTGAACACCCTTGTAATTTTTGCCTTTTTTTATTTCTTCTTGGTTGGTACCCTAGAAATAGGACCTTGAGTATTAGAAATAAGACCTTGAATACTATAAGTAGGACTTTGAGTACTAAAAACGCCTTTGCCGGAAGAACTACACAAAATAATAGAACTTGTAGCACCCAAGGTGCCTTGGAGTTCAACAAAGCTTGTAGCACCCAAAATGCCCAATTCGATAAAACTTGAAGCACTAAGGGTTGATGCATTTCCACATTATGTAACCAATTGAATTGGAATTGTGTTATTTTTATAATATGGAAAGATTTTGAGCCAATTTGGATATATTTAGATATGGGTTTATTGGTGTCCATGTAGGATGTATTTCATTTTCATACAAGTGTGCATTTTTTGTTGAACTAACCGCATTTGGAATTATTAAACAATATGCACATGATTTCTTATGAATTAAGCGATCAATTTTAACTTTGGAATATTCCATATGCATCATTTATTATACCATCATGTGTTACATAATTACCAATGCAAAGTTCAACCAACATGGTTTTCTTTATATGAACTTTTAGATGCAAATTGACAATGAAATTTACATCATTTTGTGATTGAAATGATTGAGGACATGTATTGTGACGTTTGTCTTGTACACAAATTATGTACATATCCCCATCGGTTTTAAGAAAAATTGACTCATTATGTTTTAGCCTCACTTCATTTATATAAAAAATGTATTGAAATTTTGGAACATTTGGTGGAGACATTGATTATTTATGGTATTCACATCAATTTGTGACTATGTAACAAATTACAAATGATTTAGGATGTTAATGAATTGTTCATCACTTTGGTGCATCATTTGTTTCAATTCATAACATTTGATTTTTTCCATCCAAAAGTTTGGAGCTACATTATAAATGTTATTTGTATTACTTTTGAAAAAGCCTTTGTCATGAATTAGTTGAACTTGATAAAAAAAATCTCCAGTGAAAACTATATCAAGATTTCCAAAAAACAAATGAATGTGTTTAATTGGTTTTAACTAAAAGCTAACAAATTTTCATATCCTTTTCCCTATTAATGGAATTTCATTTAACATTGTCAATTGTGATTGGTCATAGTTTTAAACCAAATTGTGCAATTGTTAGGACTCAATGATGGCAAATCCTTACAATTAAAAAATATAGAAGGACTTGAATGAATTGTGGCTCTATCAATATTAAATGTTGTTTTCCTAGTATATGTCACAAACAAAGTTTTTTTTGGAAACATTTGAATGAGGGTGAATGTTCTAAAAACATAATTAACCTTGAATTAAAAGCAATAATGTGAAAGTTTTACTTGTATTGGCACCTCTATTCATGGACAAATCAAATGGTTCATTTAGATTTATTTTTTCCTATACATGACATCATAAAATATAATATGTTCATTATTCAATTTTTTAAATAATGAATTAAATTCTTTGGTTGGTACAATTTTACCATTAACATCAATGTTATTTGAATCATGAATAGTAGAATCACTTGCACATTGCCTAACAATATATTCATTCCTAATATTTTATGGATGCATTCCTATATAACAAATAAAAATTTATGGTGGCAACCCAATGTCAACACTAAGAAATTTATCCATCCATATGATTGTGTCATTTCTTATTACTAATTCAAATGCTTGTGATTCTATGTTTACCCAATTTATATGTGCATTATTAGTAAAATTTTATGATTTTTTCACTAAATTGATTTGTGTTTAATGCATATATATTGTATGTTATATGTGATGTGGAATAATCTTGTTTAAGGTTATTTTCATTTAAAAAAAGGAAAAACATTTGTTCCCTATAATGATTTCCTAGATCACAATGTTCATTGTAATGAACATGACATATTATATAAGATTTATTTATTTATTTTTGTTATCCAATATGTCATAATGTGCAACAAATTCAATCAGAAAAAATGTTAGACAAATAGTTAGGCCTTTTGACATAATTTTCAATGGATGGAAGGGCACATAATATTTGTAGAGTCCAAAGGAAATGTTTTCAACAATTTTACACTTTTTAATACAAATGCACATTCTTGCAATTGTGATGTGCTAATGAATTTGAATATTCTATATGCATGGTGTCATAGGATAAACAACACCATATATGTAACCAATTGTGCTAACATTTGTTGAACATTAAGAAATGCATTTCACATCCTTTGAATATGAATATGTGCTCCTACTTCTTTTTCATTACAACTGGCAATTATGGTTTTTAGTTCTTTTGTTATCATTTTATCCATTTTTGCAAAAATTATGTAAAGATATACACACAATTAAGTGTTACCATTTTATCTATAATTTGAAAGGGATGTGTGCATATATCTTTCCAGAATCTTTGCAAAAAATTTGTTGTTTTTTTCAATTTTTTTTTAATGCATTTATGCATGCTTCATTATTTATAAAATTCAATACCAATAATGTGTTGAAAGGCATAGAATTTGTTTCTAAATTTATTATATTAAGTTCATCCAATATTAAATTGATTTCAAGTAAATGATTGTCTTGAAAAGATAAAGTTTCCATTATGAATGGTTAAAGAATTTGTGTTTTTTTATATGAGGCCATGGAAAATTATAACAAAAAATGATTTCATTTTAATTCTCATCGGGCTTTTTTGTGTTGATGGGTTTTGATGAAGATTAGGTGTTAGTTTTACAACATGTTTGGATTTTAATTTTTCAAATGGAATATCGAATCCTTTTTTTTCTTATTAAGTCATGTAAACATTGTAATATTGAAACCATTTGGTTTAACACTCACTAGTAGGTAACCTGTGGCTACACCACTCCAGCCACCTCGAACGTTCTGTTAAACTTTACTCTCTGCATGATCATGTTACAACACCTCTGACCCTAAATCCCTCTCCACCCAGGCACTCAAAAAGAAAAAATCAGGGTCCATCATGATTGCATGAAATTTTTCTTTCCAAAACTGCGTGTAACCATTTTCCGCCCGGGCTAGTACCGCCGAAGCAAAAAATGGTGACAAACAATTTTGGAAAGAGGGATTTCATGCAACCAAGGGGAAGGCTGAACATGCACTGGTGGGGTGGGTGGGAGTGAGGGGCAGGGCGAGCGGGTTATTTTTTGTTTTTCTTCCTTGTTCAATCTCTGCCCGTGCAATTAGCCCATGGGAAAAACAGTGACCAACAGGTTGGGAAACCAAAAATACATGCAAGCAATGGGTAGGGTGAATCATGCACTAAAAGTGCCTTGATTTTATTTTCTTTGAATTTGGGGGTGGGAGAGAGGATTTTTTTTCATTTTTCTTTTATTCTCAACATGTTCCTTCTATGTTCTTTTCAAGTTCCCAATGGGTTCCCATTAGATTCCCAATGTGTTCCCCAAATCTGTTCCCAATAGCAACTCGCTTTAATCCCATATGTTTCTGCCACTTATACAACTCGGCCAAAGGGGAGG
This sequence comes from Sphagnum contortum, assembly GCA_963920785.1. Taxonomy (NCBI): domain Eukaryota; kingdom Viridiplantae; phylum Streptophyta; class Sphagnopsida; order Sphagnales; family Sphagnaceae; genus Sphagnum; species Sphagnum contortum. Next base: position 8,727,665 of record OY987288.1, read on the forward strand.
GCATTCCTTTTTTTTGATAAAATGTTCTATTTTGGGGAGGTTTGAACCTTTTTTTGTGGGATGGGGCAATGAAAATAACTCACGGCAAAAAAAAAGTTGGACTTGTGAGGCACCCCCAACTAATCAATATAAATACACTATATTATTCTTATTTGCAATTCATATATTAGTTCATGGGTGTGCTCATTTTATTTTTTTGAAAGAGCCATATTGATGGGTCCATTAACAATTTTTTTGGAACATGGAGCACCCCGGAAAAGAAGCACCTCTTTGCAACCCCAATGGAAAAATTAAAAATAAATGTGCTGCAGCGGCTGCCCTGGCCAGAAAGACAAACACATAGACACCACGTTTGCTTTAATATATACGAGTAATTAACCCGTGGCTATGCCACTCCAGCCACCCCGAACGCCATAAAAGGCTGTGGCACCTCGCCCAGCCCCCCGCAGCGGCTGCCCCGGCTGCAATTCGCGAATGTTTGTGATCTCATGGTGAGGTCTCACTTTTGAGATCCTTTTTTCCAGGTCTTGAGAATATGGGTCACAACCGTCGCAGAACCGTGTTAGGGTTTGGAGCTTTCACTTTTAGGTCTCAAGGTTAGGTCGCACTTTTGAGATCCTTTTTTCCAGGTCTTGAGAATATGGGTCACAACCGTCGCAGAACCGTGTTAGGGTTTGGAGCTTTCACTTTTAGGTCTCAAGGTTAGGTCGCACTTTTGAGATCCCGTTTTCCAGGTCTTGAAAGTATTGGGCAGAACCGCAACAAAACCTTGCTTGGGTTTCAAGGCTGGTCATGGAGCTCTGAAGGTGAGGGTCCCACTTTTGAGATCTCGCTTTCCAGGTCTTAAAAGTATTAGACAGAACTGCAACAAAACCTTGCTTGGGTTTCAAGGTTCGTCATGAAGGTCTGAAGGTGAGGTCCCACTTTTGAGATCCCGCTTTCCAGGTTTTGAAAGTAGAGGACAGAATCGCAACAAAACCTTGCTGGGTTTTCAAGGTTAGTTATGGAGGTCCGAAGGTGAGGTCCCGATTTTGAGATCTCGCTTTCCAGGTCTTGAGATTATTGGACAAACTGACCCATAACTGACGATACCTCCTGTCTCCATGTCCCTAAACAGACAGACCCCTCATTTCTTGAGACCTGAAAGGGACCTTTGGACACACAGACAAACACCACTGTTGCTTTTATATATAAGATATAATATATAGGATACTCAGAATGTACATATACGATGTACATATACGCTTTCTCGCACCCCTGTAATACACTAGCGTTTTGCTCAAGGCGCACACACTCTAGGGTTTAGTGCTTGGTTTTGCCTCAGTATATACGTATATACTACTCAGAATTACATACCTACGTAGATTTTGGTTCGGTATATACTCAGAGTGTACATATACTGTATACATATACCCCTTCTTCCACCCCCAAAAGACCAGCCCTTGCGCTCAAGACTGTAAATACTCTCGTTGGAAGCTTTTTAGGGTTTGGTGCTCATCCTCACCAAATCTCTTCTCTAGCTCTCGCAATCGCCAATCTCCTCGCGTCTCCTACGACGTTGTCTCTTTCGTCCTCACTGCACCAATTCCTGACCTCTATCACCTCCGCATAATTTGAAGCTATCCCATACGGTATACCTCTTTTGCTGCAGGTAAATAGGTAGTAATTACTTGGGACAAGCAGCGACGTCGAGGATTTCGGAGCTCACAACTACTTTGTCGCAGATCGGATTGCGAATCCCTCGTGCTTGAATAATAGGTTGGTCTTCGCTTTCTCCATTTTCCTCTTTTCTTCTTCTCTCTCTTGGTGGATGTGACTGAATTTCCTGCTGTAGTGCGTTTTTTGTCTGTGTATGTTTGGCGGCTCCGTTTTCTTATTGTAGCGCTTGGGGCGATGGTTTCCTAATGTGTCTCCGGAGAAGCGTTCTTTGGTGAGCATGGTCCTTCGGATCTTCTTGCCGGCAATTTATATTTGAGAGACTCTTTTGTTTTTGGGGTTTCGAGGCTCTATTGTACTCTCTTGCTGCACTGTTTCTTCGTCTTCGAGCTTCTAATTGTCTTGGGCTTCTGTGTTGTATTCCTGTTTCTGTCTTTATTCCTTTTTTCCTTAATGTAGGAAGAATGAATGAGTGAGTGAGCTTGCTGAATGCCAGGGTTGGGAATCAAGGAGACGGATCAGGTCTCAAGACAGTAAGTAGATCTGGCAATTTTTGTTCTCAAAGCTCCATCAGCAAAATCTACATCAACCAGGGACAACAAATTACCAAAACAGAGCTTGGATTCCTTTGTATGCTTGGTGTCCAATGAGCAGCTGAAGCAGCACATTCTGCCTAGAAAAACACAATTGACTGAGTAGTCGCCTTGGAGGCTTTCATTCACTTTCGCACACATGGGGAGAGAGGGAGAATGGTCGGCCCCTCCTGGAGCTCAAGTGTATGCTGCTGTCCCACCTATGAAACCCTATCAGGAAATGCAGCATCCACCAGGAAATGCAAGAGGTCCTCCTCCACAATTTGCTAGACTTCCTCAAATTGGGGGACCTTTGCAGGGTGGCTCTGTAGCTCCTCCTCCGCAGTTCTCTGGTGCTGCTCAATTTTCTGGAGCTGGAGGGGCTCAGTCTTCAAGTGGAGCAGGAGGTTCAACCTTTGCTGCTCCTCCTAATGCAGGTCCTCCAGGTTCGGGACATAACTATGGAGCTGCAACTCCCCAACTTGGCATGGCATTCCGACCTCCACCAGCATCCACCATGGCACGAGGACCACCAGGCCCACCTCCAGGTTAGTAATGTTCTACAGAAAAGACTCAGTGTTCTCCTCTAATAATGATGCATTCTTGCAATTAGGTGCTAGTATTGAGACTAGTGGTCATACCTGCTTGACACATATCAAAATAGTCCACCAATGAACATCTGGGATTTGGATTCTGTTTCAGATTTTAGGATGCAAGCTTACAAACAGAAAGACAGGTTGAAGGATCAAATTTGCTTGTGAAGGTATCTTTACAGTCCATTTTTCATGGGAGATTGTGTTGTTACTGTGCATACCTGATGTCTGACAAGCCTACTTATCAGACAACTCAGCCCCAGTCAAGCACTGTTGGAAGAGAAAATTTTGTCACATTCAGGGAGTTTGGAGATTTGACTGATTTGGATTTCCCAGCTCAAGTTCTTATAATCTTTCCTTAACCCTCCTGGGGTTTGTTGAGCTGTATTTTTTCCCTGCATGTTAGGAGCTTGAAGGGTTTAATTCAAGAAAAGGAAACTCTAAAACTGAAGTTGTGGGTTACTGACTGAGATATGCACCATATGTCCTCAAAAGATCAGACTCTAAACATTCTCAACCTTGTTTCTCTCGTCTTCCTTTTTTTCCCTTGTTTGTTTTTGTTCTTTTGTTCTTTCTTTTGTAGTTGCTCTTTCTTCTTGTTGTCCTTCATGATCTCCTTCTCTTTTAAGGTTTTCTTGACCTAGGGAGCATAATTGCCAAGTATTCCTATTGCTGCCAATGCTGTGGCTGAAGCTCAGGATGTTAATGTTTGACATTGCTCTCCACCACTGCTGGAGCTGATGAAGTTAGTGGGGATGTGATGGTAGCTGGTCACTACCATGCATGATGTTGGTGAATGTGTTGGTGACACGTGACTGTCACTGGTTTCAAACTGCTCCTCAGTTTTTCCCTTTTCTCTTAAGGGTTGGATTTCCTCCTTTCCTGTTCACTTGTAGGTCGTTGGGCTCCTTACTATTGGATCATCTCTATTCAGGTTGACTTATTATAGAGAAGTTCTTTAGCACTTATGAAGATGTTGTTTTTGGGAGGCAAGCACGGAAATTGAGGACAGAGAGCTCTCTGATAACAGATAAGTCAGTTTCTTCTTGCCACCTTGGCTGATAGCTTGCCCACATTCTGCTCTTTGGGCCAATAAAACTGACTTTAGAGGCTTCGGCTCTCTGGGTCTGTCATGGAAACAGGCCCTTTTACAAGCCAGGCTGGGCTCAGTACAAATTGTCAGTTATTTGATTCTATTTGAGCCAGAGAGAGCAGAAGCTCTAACAACTGCCACTGAGCCAGCCAGTTGCCCTTGTTGACTGCAAATTTGCAGCTTAATTCGGGGAACTTGCATCTCTTGAGGTTTGGACTGATGAGATTTCCAACAAACTGCTCAGCAAGAAGTGTAATTTCACAGGTGACTGCTAGGTTCTTTGGCAGCTGCACTACTTTGTCTCGTTGGTATCAGGAAAATGGTGTACTCCTTTATGTGAAGACTGGGTGCTGTTGAGTACACACAGTCTTTTTGCTTTGATGGAGGTCTTTGTCAGTTCTAAGATATGCAGGAGTGGTTTGGGATCTTCAGTGCTGCAGTGTTCTTTGTTGTTTTCAAATTCAACAGCCCCTGCCTGTCCAACTGCTTTTGGTGTGCTGTCCCAGCAACTGATGTAAAAATAATTGATATGTAGTGTATTACTACTTGTAAGTGGCCTGCTTGCCATGGATCTCATATCAGTTTTCATGAAAAGGTATCTCATTGCTTGAATCATTTCACCTCACACAAATATGCCCTTTGTAGGTTCTCATGGGGCCCCTCCAGGTGCAGCCCCTGGTGTATATGCCCCTACCAGTGGTCCATCTGGCAGACCAGCATTCTCTCAGGCACATTTGTCTCTGCCATCGTCTCAGCCATCAAAGCCAGCACCAGGCCCCCCAACAGGAAGCAGTTTGTACTCACAAGGCCCTCCTCAAGGACCTCCACAAGGACCTCCACAAGGACCACCAGTGGGGTCATTTCCACAACAATTCTCTCAACAAGTTAGACCAGCAATGGGTCCTCCACGCTCCCAGTTCACTAATCAAATTGCAAGCCAGGGATCCTCACCATATATGCAGCCACCTCCACAAGTGCCTTCACTAGCCCAACACTTGGGAGGTATGTCACTTGGAGGACAGACAACTTTTGAGTCCTCAAGTGGCCCTCCTCCTCCTCCGAACTTCTCAGTGCCAGCTCAGCCTTCCAGTGCCTCACCTTACTCAGCTCCTCCAACATGGCAGCCTGGGCAGAGGCGTGTGTATGCAGATGGTTACAGTGCACCACCTCCTAATGTGAGTGCTAATTCTAAACATCTTGTTGTGGCTCTAAGGATGTTGAAATCTAAGCTTTGCATCCACAGCCCCCCTCCTTTCTCTCTCTCACAAGGCCCACTCTCTTGTATCTCACTCTCACTCTCAATGCATGAATGCCATGTGGGTTTTAGGGCCTGTTGAGGATATGGTATTTTGTTTCCCTCCCTACATTGCTATTCCTCAACTCTTCTTGTCCTGTCCAACTGACTGTGGGTCCATGGCCATAAAAGATGTAGAGCCTTCTGAGAATAGTTTCATACTCTTTATGTGTGCATGTGTCTTTGTTGTTGCTTTTGTCTAATTTTGTTTTCAGTATGCCATTTGGACTACCAGTTCAATATCATGTCAGAATGACTGTTTTCTTGTCATTGTCATGTTTTTCTCATCTGAGGTCAGTTGACCCCTTTATTTTTCCCCAGGCCTCTATGCCACCTATCCCAGGTGGTCCTCCTCAGCAAATGCATCCAGGTGGGCAGCCTCATGTCCCTGGAAATGTAGCTCCTGGGATTCAAGGTATGTCACAGCCAGGCTCCCCAGCAGGTAATCAACCAGGATCTGCAACTTCTCGCATTGACCCAAATCAGATTCCACGGCCTCAATCAACGACAATGTCAGTCACCTATGTGACTCGTGTTGAGAACCAAAGCAATGTGCCTCCGGTACAGTCAGTTCACTTTTTGTTACCATGCAGATCTCTATGAACTGTCATGTTTCTGGAGTCCCACATGGATAGTTGATGTATCTTCTCTACTCTGCAGATCTGCTTGAGCTGTCACCTTCTCTGGAGTCCCACATCAGCATCATTATGTGTAGTTTTTCATCATATGGCATTGCTTGTCATAAAGTACACAATGTTCTAGCAAGGCCAATTGAGGCTATATTTGTGGCTTTGAACACATCTCTGAAATGCCTGCTGTATGTTGTTTCCAGTCTGCCACCAGTAGCTTTGTTGTTAGAGACATGGGAAACTGCAGCCCCAGGATGATGCGGTGCACATTGAACACGGTACAATTGACATGCCTATCCCTCTAATTGCTATAAGTTTTCTCTTGCATGTTGCTGATTGAGTAATGATGGGGGCTGCTAGGTGTTGAGTGTTGTCCACAAGCTTCTGTAATGAGATAGATTTGTCTGCAGATACCCTGCTCTGGAGATTTGCTGAGCACATCAGGGATGCCTTTGGCACTCATGGTTCAGCCCCTAGCTCTAGATCTTGCTGAGGAGCTTATACAGGTGAAGTATTTCAATTTGTGTTCACCTATGTTTATGATTGGTCACTCTACAACAGTTCATAGTGCCTTTGTGGGCTCTTACACTGGAGTGGACAGGTCTTCAAATTGAAAATGTGAAATGTGAGTAATGTAGTATGGAGTTCATTTTCTCCATTATGTCTCACTGTTAAGGGGCAGGAGTCAATGTTGTAGAGCCAATATATAAAATGAACTTGAGTGTTGGGTGGGTTAAGATGTAAATGAAATTGCACCAACTGAAGACAAAAGAGAATCAGCTGTGTTACTCAGAAAATGGATGGACTGTTATGGGAAGTCAGCAAAGCACTTTTGGTTGTTGTTTCCATGAACTTCATCTAAAGAAAAGAAAGAATCAAACTGTGTCTGAAGCCTGATCTGATGATCCAATCTGGAAACTTACATGCACTTACATTAGAGACACTCCTGAAGGATCACCGCGACGAACCACTGACATGCCTTTCAAGTCTATGTTGATTGTTGGTGTGAGGATGAGTATCCCAAGTGAGAAATGTATTCAAACAGTGAAAGGATGATGACACAAGGTGTAAAGAAGTGATTTGTACTGTGCAAAGAGATCTGGGGAATGTAGTTGAAGGTTTAGAGATGTTGGTCATCTACTGTGGTTGCTGACATTGGATGTGGTGATGGAATTAGGTAGTAGATTTTGGTGAGAGTGGTCCTGTTCGATGTGCAGCACCTCACTGCAAAGCCTACATAAACCCATTCATGAGATTTATTGAGCAGGGTAGCCGATTTGTCTGCAACTTGTGTGGTAAGAGCTCGTCCATCACATGTGACACCTAATAGACAGGTGTTCTTCCAGTCTTCTCTTCATCCTGGCCATGTGGTAACAGTGCCTGGAAATATTCAGTACTTGTGAACTTGGGATGAAACTCTTGCTTAACTTCCCTTGTGCTTTGCAAACCATTTTTTTCCTTTTCTGTGAGCCTCCTGCCTCATTTTCTCTTTGCTTTTGCGGTTCTCCATATGCCACCTGATTTGTTTCACGGTTTCCTTCAAATATAATGCTTGCTGATGACATTTCTTCTGTTCTGTTGTTGACTTTGCCTTTGAACACCAGGCCATACTAGTGAAACACCACAAGCTTATCAGTGCAATTTAGGACCTGATGGAAGAAGACGTGATGCTGACTCTAGGCCAGAGCTTTCAAGAGGCACTATTGAGTTTGTGGCCCCAAAAGAATATCAAGTGGGTGCTTAATCTTTTTCAGTGTACTGGTTTGTTATGTGGAGGCAGCTCAGGTCTCAGGTTGTGTTGCCACCTTACTTCTTCTGTTGATGTCTATCTTTATTTGGCAAAATGCAGGTCCGTCCTCCAATGCCACCAGTGTTTTTCTTCCTGATAGATGTGTCAATGACAGCTGTTTCAAGTGGGGCTGTGGCGGCAGCTTGCAGTGCTGTTAATCATGCACTTGCAGACCTTGGAGTGAGGCCTCTCTCCTGTTTGCACATCAGTACTGGTTTAGATGTTTCCAAATTTCTTCTTTCCTGTTCTGGAATGCTCCTGGAGCTAACTATTATACTGTCCTTCTTGGCTGATGACTATGAGCACACCAACAGTAACAATCATTTCTTTTGGCTTAGGTCATCTTACTACTGATGACTCCTGAATTTAAAGTTTACTTTTTGTTTCTTGGACAGGAAGGTCCTCAGACAAGGGTTGGCATAGCAACATTTGACTCCACTATCCACTTCTACAACCTCAACAAAGAATTGCAGACGGTCTGTTTCTCTCCAGCAATCCGAGGGCCTCTGAGTTTCCTTTGTATTGTCTTTGCCTCCTTGCAGTCAAGTAGCTCTCAGGGTGCTCTTTGGTTCTGTCATGTTATTCTTTGCTGCTTTGCCTCCTATGGTGCAATTTGACAGCAACATTGACAGGAATCACACTTGTAACTTGCAGATTTCCAACTTTGTCTTCTAAACTCTGTTCCCCTCTTTGCGTTAGTTCTGCAGATAGGACTTTTACAGCTGGTAATGAATTTGAATAGTGGGCAGCCGTAGGAATCTTCTCTCTTTCCTGTTGTTCAGGTCATGCACTCCTTTACTGTTCTTGTCTCCACTGCATATGAAAATCAGCCTGAAGGCTCTGTCTCCAGGGCAAGCTCTTGGCACTTGTGACTGATCTGTCATGTTTCCCTGACAAAATCGTCAATCTGCAGCCATCCATGCTGGTGGTCCCTGACATACAAGATGTTTATACTCCCCTTCAAAATCATCTGATTGTTCCACTATCTGAGGTGTGTTATTCCTCGTTGTGATCAACCCATTTGTCCTCATTATCAAACAGTCTATATGATGGAAGGACCTTGGCCTCCTGACCTGCGAATTCTCACTGATGAATGCATGTTTCCTTCAGTCTGTTGTATTGTTGTAATAGTGCACTGCCCTAAAACTGCTAAAGCCTGGACACCAATGTCTGTAGGTAGTGCACCAAGTAGTAAAGCGCTCAGGCTTGAATTAGGGTTCTTGAATACATCAGAGGGACAGCAAGACAGCATAGGGTGGTGCTTTTACCTGATGCACCATTATGATCTCTTCCTGGACAAGTGCCTTCTTAGTGATCTGAGCAGTGCTCATGTCACATTGGTTGCAAATGAAGAACTAAAGTTACCACAACTAATTCCAATCTTAGATATGTAGGTTTTTTGGACTGGCCAATGAATGGATAATTTTGGTGGATATTTCAGGGCCGTGAGCATCTTGAGCAACTGCTGGAAACTATTCCCAGCATGTTTCAGGACAATCGGATTCAAGAGTCGTCATTTGGTGCTGCTGTGAAGGTGGGAGTTTTACAAATCTAAGAAATCCAAATTACATCAGAAAGATGCAAACATGGTAGCAGTTTCTTTGATGATTGTGATGATCTGAGGGGTTCACTTACTTTGCTTTGCAGGGTGCATATTTAGCTATGAAGGCAACAGGAGGGAAGCTTTTTGTATTTCAAACAGGTTGGTCAATCTCATATTACGTATTGTTACTGCTAAGATATGGGTCCAAGTTGGTTTTCATGCCAATTTACTACTTCATTGTTGTCAAAGTCATTGTTCTTGCTGAGTAAGAAATATATGTTGTCTTCCAGATGTATTGTTGCTTCCTGTTAAAGTGAGTGATCTTTTGCTGGGATTGTTTGTGTTGTTGCAGTTTTACCGTCAGTGGGACTTGGTGCACTGACAGCAAGGGAGGGAGAAGGCAAGATTGGAGAGAAGGTAATTCCTAGACCATCTACAGTTGATATGGTTCCAAGTTTTGAAATGTGATAGTGATTCGGCTTTCGTGGGTTTCCTGATGCAGGAGGCACAGAAGCTGATCCAGCCTCTGGATAAGACATTGAAGACAATGGCAATTGAGTTCGCAGAGTCCCAGGTGGCTTCTTCTCTTTATCTTCAGGTTGAATGTTGATGGTTCAGGTCAAGCAAGTCAACCTAAACAGAAAGCTGTCTTCTAGTTCCTGAGTTCTACCTCAGCTTTCACCATGTAATATAGTACATAGTGAATTCATTGGATTGGTACTTTTGACCCTCAGCAGTGGGTTAAGGAGAACTCATGTTGCTCATTTCTCTGTGAGGTCTAATGTGCTGGTGCTCTCTTTGCAAGTGCAGGTTTGCGTTGACTTATTGTTGATGTCACAAAGTTATGTTGATATTGCTTCATTGTCAGTTGTGCCACGGATAACTGGAGGCCAGGTTTGGACAGATGCCTTACTACCTTGAGCTTCTCTTTCTTATTGTTCTTGTTATGACTTTGAAAGCATTGTTGCACTCCCAAGGTGTGCTAGTCATTGGTTTAAGCATTTCGCATAGTAGGAATCCCGTAGACCAGTGACTTTTGGTATTGTTGTAATGGAAATGAAATGTCAATGTTTTGGACTGCAGTTGTCAAGCATCTTTTTTTCTGTTTCCTTTTTGTTCAAACTGGTCATCAGGTTTTCTATGTTTCTTAGCAACGGGGTCCCCTGTTTTCCCCCGTTCATGGATACTGTGGGGGTCATCTCTCAATATTTTTTCAGGTTGTTTTGGATTGTAAGTATGGAGATGCTCTCAATACTTGTGACAATACTTTTCTAGTTTCTGAACCCACAACTGGAGTTATGCTGAGTTGTGTCCACTTACAGCTCATGGATTTTGGAATCAGATTTACTTCTACCATGGGTTCCAAGCAAGTGTGGATTCCGCAAAGCTGTACAATGATTTACGTTGGAATGTGACACGGCCACAGGGGCTAGAAGCTGTTATGCGTGTCCGCTGCACTCAGGCAAGCCTCCTTCTGCTTTTGTTGCTTTCCTTTCGCAGTTTCTAGTGTAGCCAGCAGTTGTTTGGTCTTTCTGTCACTGACTCAGTTTGGCTTTCTCAGTTCTTCCTCCTGTGTTGTCTCTTTGCCTTCTCACCTGAACCCATGCAACTCCAGTAGGTAGAGATGGTCTTTAGTGTGTTGGATTTCCTTGTAATCTTTGTCTTTTAGTAAAGCATGATTACTGTGGTGTGATGCAAGCAGGGTTTGCAACTTCAGGAATATTATGGCAACTTCTGTAAGCGTAATCCTACTGACGTTGATCTACCTGCGGTAAGTTTGTCTGTTCACCATTATTTATCTAGGCAACCAAAGCACTCATCATCTGTTGGGATGGACTCACAATCATCTATCTCAAGAGGTGCTCTGACTTGATGAACCAGTGTATGAGTAAGGAAATGCCTGATCTTGAATGACGACCTTGCAGATTGACTGTGACAAGACAATCATGGCAACATTCAAGCATGATGACAAGTTCCAGGATGGAGCAGAATGCTGTTTCCAGGTTAGACTCAATTTCATTCTAATCTTGGGGGTATGTAGGATTTTATAGCTGCTATAGGGGGGAACATAACTGGGAGTCTTTGGCACCTGAAGGAGTGCAGGAGTGCCATTGCAAGCATAAATGAACAGATTTTATGATCCTGTCTGATGGGTGAATGTTTTAAAACTTCCTTTTCAACGAGACAGCACTGGTCTATATATTGTTCTTTTTCTATACATGTGGCTACAACTGTCAGGCTGGATGTATTAGATGAACTCTAGTCCAAGAATGCTTGGGTACATGCAGCAGCATTTTGGGTTTAGTTGTTGCACCCTCTTATGGCAACCTATGTGGGTCTAATAATAGTTACCTAGAGCTTATGCTTGTTTCTTTTCCTCTGGATAGTCTGCACTCCTGTACACAACTGTGGATGGACAAAGGCGAATTCGCATCAACACCCTTTCTCTTTCTTGCACAACTGTCCTCAGCAATCTTTTCCGTGGGGCTGATCTGGATGCTCAGTTCACCTACTTGCTAAAGCATGGTACGTACACATCCTTTTGTGTAAGGTTTCATCATCTGTAGTTCTGTGGTTTCCCTGTTCTAGGCTTTGGGAAGGACATTCCCTCTGCATTGTGTTGGATCAATATGTAAGCATTGGTTGAATCTGTTGACATTATTTGATTAGTCAACTCTCCTCCTGTGTTATCAACCTAAGTTATGTTTATGGGGAGTAGAAGTTGTTACCCATCCAGATCCATACGGTTCCTGCATGCCAATGTTATGACATGTAGGTCAAAGATATTCAAAAGCAATTCTTCCAAACACATACTACTCACAGAGCTCCTGAAATCCATTTCTCCATCTACTGTTTTTTCCAGGCATCAGAGTGGACTTTACAACTTGGATCCTATGTTATCAGCTTATCTCATGTTCCCACGGTCTGGTGACTTGATGTCAGCACTCGTCTCAATTGATGTTGTTGTGGTTTTGCAGCTGCCCACAATGTGCTGACAACACCAGTGGCTCAAGTAAGGGATCAGTTAATAGTGCAGTGTGTGACAATACTCTATACATATCGTAAATTTTGCGCTACAGCATCTTCCTCTGGGCAGCTTATCCTCCCTGAAGCCCTGAAGTTATTGCCTCTCTACACTATGGGTATGCTTGCTCTTCCACCTCTTCATGGAATCCATGATCATTGGCATCAATTCTGGAAGTGCTCCTTATGCAAGTCTCATAAGGTTGTGACTGGCTTGTTGTCATCTTACCTTCAAAGTGTTGTTGTAGAGATTTCTCTGCAAATTTCATACATATTCTTATGGAGTAGGGGTCCAGTGCTGAAATGTCTGCAAATCCTGATCAGAAACATACATAGGAAGAGATGTACGTGTAAGGTTTGCAAGCAGATTGCTGGATCTCAGAAGTGTAGGGTAAAGCCTGAGGGTGAGGGCATTACTGAAATGAGGGTTTGCAAGGTGAGAGCCAAGCGCAAGCCTGATTATGGTAATGCCCTTGCCTGTGGCCTGTACGTGGTATAAAAATTGAAATCAGAGTGGGGGGTTTTATGTTTTTTGAAAAGCCTACTGTGAAGTGAGAATGCCTGCGCACAGGGCAGAGAATATTTATTACATGTTATAACATGCCCTCCACATACATTAAGAAATTTCTAAGATGCTTTTACAAAACCCTCACATGATGTTTGTGACCTTGAAAGAATATCTGCTAATTGAGACTGGTGTACCTGTGATATAAGTTCTTTTACTGGTTTGGTTTGTGTTATGGCAGCTCTAACAAAAAGTGTGGGACTGCGATCGGAGGTGCGGGTTGATGACCGGTCTTACTGGCTCACCCGTGTTGCATCGCTTTCAGCTTCTCTTGCAATTCCCCTAGTCTATCCCCGCATGTTTGCTCTTCACAATCTTCCATCCAAGGTAGCCCTCTCCTTCATCCATTTACTTGGAAGATTGGGCCAATTCTTTCTGCAGCACATTAGACACCTCTAATTGTCATCACCTTCCAGTTGGCATCTTGATATCTGAGGACATAGAATAGCAGAATCAGGAGGATAATGTGCTTTTGAGGTCTTTCTGTTCACATTTTGTATGAGTCCTGTTCTTTCAGTATCTATGCAGGGTTCTACTTTGAGTCAGGATAACTTGCTGAATCTTCTTGTGTTTGCACTCCCCTTGATTCCAGTTATTTCTATCTGCCACACTGGTTTATCACAACTAGGTTAGTTCCATACAGTGCACAACTTTTGGGTAGAAAACCATTACAGAGCTGGTCTTTAGGGTCCTCTAACAACTCTTTGTGTCTCATTTTTCCAGGAGGAACTGGGGGGTGCAATATTGCCGAAAGTAGTGCCATTGTCTAGTGAAAATTTGGACAATGATGGCATTTTCCTTTTGGAAAATGGAGAGGATGGCTTCTTCTATGTGGGCAGGCAAGCCTCAAGTGAAATCCTTCACCAACTCTTTGGTGTGCAATCTGTTGAAGAAGTGGTTTCTGGACAGGTGAAAAGTTCTCCCTTAACACTGACATGTATCCCTCCGAAAGTTGCAATTCAGCAATGAAAAGCTTATTATGTCAATGTTGGCCTGAGGTTTTACTTTTGATGGGAGGATCTGTTTTCATATGTTTGATACAGTTTTTGCTGCAAGAGTACAATAATGACTTGTCAAAGAGGCTGAATGAAGTAGTCAATGAAATTCGGCGTCAACGGTGTTCATACCTACGGTATTTCTTTTTTCCTTTTCAAGACTTTGACCTTAGTGGATGTTTCATCTTCTTTTTTACATCATATACACACTCTTCTCCTGTACAGTAGTAAGGGGTAACAAGAAGTAAGTTATCGTAGTATTGTTAGGCTGGTCAATCTGAGTCCCTCATGCAATCTGCTGAATGGGTTTGTCAATACAGGCTGCGTTTGTTGAAGAGAGGAGATCCATTAGGTAATGTTCTTTTATCTCCTACCCTTTCTTGGTACTTTAACCATGCACCCTTGTTTCGAGGTTACACTATTGCAACAGTTAATGGAAAGGTCTTGCAACTATCTGCTGCTCTTATATGTGCCCTGATGTTGCTCTTTCAAAGTGTCCACTATATTATCAACACTAATCTTTATAGCATGTCTCAACTTCCTTTTTCTTTTTCTTCACCTCCTGCACATCAAGTCTCTGACTATGTCCAAAGCTTGCTGGGGTATAATCTTCAGGTAGATTTATGTTCAGGACAGCTTTCAAAACTGCCCTCCCAGTCATGGTTAAATATGTACTTCCATGATTTAAAGTATGTCTGAAAGAGTCTGAGCAAAATGTGTGGTTTCTGTGATGTGTAGAATTTCTCTTTTTCTCGTATTTGGTGGAAGATAAGTCACCATTGGGGTTTTCATATGTGGAGTTTCTGGTTCATGTTCATCGCCAAATTCAGAACAGAATGGCTTAGGGGAGCTCTCTCTCTGTGTACACACCCTTATCTTCCCTCTTGTGGAGATCTTCTGACCATTTTAAGTAATTGAAGTTGCTTATACAAACTGCAATTTGTTTGCATAGTTGTGGTTCAAATTCATAGCTTTTTCCAATTCATGTACATAGAGAGGGCTTTTTATTGTTGTGAAGGGACATCTTTTTGTTCTGTAAGGTGAACTGCCACACATGCTTTCACTGTGATCTTCGGCATTCACAAACCCCTAAATGTACTGTGAATCAACAACTCATCTTCATGTACTCAATGTAGGGTACACCATTTGTCTATCAAGCTGGGGCTCATATGACTGCTCATTGACCCTTTTAACTGCCAATGCTTTGGGATCATATCTAATAGCTTTCTGGATGTGTATCTAAAACATCTCTGGCTTGTACTGAATTGCTGCAGTCTTGTATAGAATCTACTGCTCTGTTTTGAGTTGTATTTTAACACTTGACCTTCCTCTCTCTCCTCAAGGACTCAATACACATCTCTACTTCTGCATATTTTTCCTATGTTGTATTCCTTGATGAACCATTACCATATCAATCAGGACACTTTGTCTGAGGAAATATTGTGTTGCAAAGAAGTCAATGGTGTCGTGTTTCATTTGTTGGCTTTGTACTTGGAGAAACTACAGGATTAATATTAGATATTGGCAGTAATCTAACTACCATAAACTCAAGATATGCAACTCGAGATCCAGAGTTCATTCAGTCCCGCATTTGTACGAATGTTCACCAGGTGTTATAATGAACAACCATGAGTTCATTTTTGGGAACGTCATGGAACCTTTACTGGTTTGACCATATGTAAAAAACTAGTGAAATGTGTTTGACAGATGAGATTATCCAAACAATCGGTAGATATCTCCAAATTCCAAAGAATGAATAATACTTCCCTATGATATTGTCCTTCTTGAAAATGGAAAACCTAGCATTTCTTGAAAGTCAAATTCCACTTTAGAACATGCCATCCAAATACACATGTAAATTTTTGGGAGGTGTTTACATGTCAAAATTATTAACAAAAATACAATGAAACCAATCAGTAGCCTTAAGAATATATTTCGAGCATTTTTGTAGTAAAAAATAAAAATAAAAATGAAACCAATTGGTAGCCTTAAGAATATATGCAAAGCATTTTTGTAACAAAAATACAATGAAAACCAATTGGTAGCCTTAAGAATATATGCCAAGCTTTTTTGTAACAAAAATATAATGAAGCCAATAATGGGTATAGCCATATATATCCCTCCCAATTTCTAAGAGGGAAATTCATGGATATAAAGGTGCCCTTCACGTACACTACAGATTTTCTCCAAATGCTTTAGCTCATTGAGATGTCCTAATGGTTTGGATTTGTCCCTTGTATGAGGATGGACCTTTGTTGAATTTCTTGAAATTTAGGAAGTGTTTTGCTTGTTTGTTTGTTTGTTTTTTTTCTTTCTTGGGGGTGATAGTCCATCTTCAGGATTATTTAGTGCTAAACATGAATTGTTGTTAGTCACCAGAATTTGGACAAAATCCATCATAACAATATGCATTGCAAAACAAATTCATGATGGATTATGAACTTCATAACTAATGAGAGGCCACGAGTTATGAGAAATAACCCAGGTGCAGGATGAAAAGGGATTGTTTCTTTTCTTTCTTTTCTTTTCTTTTAATTTAACTTCAATACCTGGACCAGAGAGGTCCATTTGACGACAATTACCTAGTTGGTTTGAGCAAAACGCTCCTGTTGTCCAGGCAAGAAACTAAGTACAAAGCTACCGCTTTTTGATTAGCCGAATGCATCAATTCAGGTAGCAAGCTGCATGGGGTCAACTGTTTCCCTAGTTGTTGACCAAACTTGCACCGAATGTCCTGATGGGCTGGGCATACTAATAGTAGGTGGTCTTCATCCTCAAGAGCTCCGAGGGGACATAGTCGACAAACCCTATCTCTTATTGGGACCCTCTCAGGCTTTACATGCCTGCCACACTCTACCTCCAAACGATGGTTGGCACATCTGAACCTTGACAAGGATTGCCTAAGTTGAACATTTGTGATCACTTGCAAATACCTCTTATGTGCATATGAGTACCCAGATTCTGTTGTACAGCTCGCATTCATTAGCTCGTATGTACGTAATCTGTTACTTCTGGCTCTGGCCTGTTCACCATAAGTGGATTCTAGATAGGAAGCATGTGCCCTTGCTACAGCACACTTGACATCAGTATAGGGAACCCCAACCCCTTGGTCGTCAAGCCACAATTGCACGTTCCGGAGCCAACACTGTTGGTTATCATTGAGCACACTAAGCATTTGGAGCTGGGTCTGGTAAGCATAGTACAACAGATGATCTGGTGTGGACTCTCGTAGACTATCATAATATTTGAGAGTTTATTGCCACTAGAAATACTCCAATGGATACCTTCCAAACTCCCCCAACACAACAAAGGTGCTTGTTGTTTTATTGACCACTAATATTCCTCTCAGGAACATTCTGTGTACTTGTTCTACTTGTTGGAACCCTTTTGCCCTGTACAACCTGTCCACACCTCGCATGCATAGCTCAGTACTGGGTGTATTAGTGAGTCAAACAACTAGCACATTACTTCCGGATTTGTTGTGCTCAGGTCATTACATCTGTGACGTAATGCAAACAGTGCCTTCTTCCCAGCAGCGGTTAGTTTGTCTATGGCTACTGCCATGCCTCTTGTACTATGCAACTCTAAACCCAGATATCTGAATGATTGAACCCGCTCGATGGTTGTCCCTCTGTATGTGAATTATGGCACTCCACTGCGGCATTTCTCAAACACCACCACCTTGGTCTTGCTCACATTGATGACCAATTTTCGTTCAACACAAAACTCAGACAGAGCATCTATTTGTTTTTGCAACCATTGCGGGGTCTTTGACATCAATGCCAAATCATTTGCATACAGCAATAATTTGACTACTATGTCTAGCAGCTGTGGTGGGTTGTCGCCATCAAGTGCATCTAGATGCTTCTCAAGTCCATCTAATTAGAGTCCAAAAAGCAATGGGTTCAGTGGACAGCCTTGTTTGACCCCAATGCCACATGAGAACCAGGCTGATAGCCCTTCTGTTGGATGCATAACTCTGACGCTATCCTGGTTGTACATGTTTTGTAGACACTACATGAAGCGACCCACAATTCCCATCTTAGCCAACACTTGCCATAGTAGATCTTGAGGCACTATATCAAAAACTTTACGAAAGTCCATAAAACAATAATACACCTTTTTGTGTTTGTGAGCGCTCTGTTGAATGAGCGTTCCCAAAATGTACAGGTTATTCGTAGTGCGGAAGTCTTTCCTAAAGCCAGCCTGTCCCCTGGCCCGTAGGCCCCTCTCTTTTGCCCAGCTACTCAACCGTGCTTCTATAATCATGGCAAACACCTTAGCCAGTACAAGACCCAGTGTGATTCCCTTGTAGTTTTCAAATTGTAAGGCATCACCACCTTTGTGTAATGCATGAATGATTCCAATAGATAAGCTTGTTGAATAACCTTGTTGCAATAACTTGTTGAACACAATCTATAGTGGTACATGCAACATATCGCCAGCATCTAGCAGAAACTTTGCTTTGATGCCATCTAAACCTGCAGCCTTGTTACGTCTGAGTCTCCTCATTGCTTGCGCAATCTCATCTAAGGTTATGTCACAATTTAGTGTGTTGCAATCATCACTTGCAAAAGGGTGTAATAGGCTCAAGACCACCTGATTTGTAGAGCTGTAATGTCCCCCAGCTGTATTACTAGAGCATTATCCTTCCAGTAGCTTTTGGAAGCCAACAACCAAGTTTGCTTTGCTAATGGCCACAAATCGCTCCTTGCTATTAGAGTATTGCCTCCAAAAGCTAGCTGGACCTGTCTTTGCTAGTGCACATAGCTGTCGGCCTTGCAGCCTCTTGTACGTGCGTTTCTTATGACGCAATAGCTCTTTGAGTTGCTTCTTCCGTTCGCGTGCTAGATGGTTGTCAGGATGAAGCTTTACATATGTAGATACTTCCTTTTGCTTGCTGCGACATTCAGTATCAAACCATGGTTGATGACGATGTTGTGTTGTACTGGTGCGTGCCGCAAGGCAGCCATGCATAGCCGTAGCGGCGTTACAAATGTAGTCATGCAATAACTGCACGGCCATGTCAGCATTGTCTGTGTCACTCATCTGTGCTATGCATTGGGCGATCTGTTGTTGCAAGTGTTGACAGTACTGTGTGCACTTGTTGGTGTCATGTTTGAAATGACGGATGTCTGCATGTGATTTTGAGGTTGTTGATGCCACATGTTGCCAAGGTAACTGTAAGTTGAGTGAAAGTGGCATGTGATCGGAGTCACCCCCTTTTCCGCAATTAAGTCTCATTACAATTGGTTCCGATGGATTCTTTTACCCATTCAAAAATAAACTTGATGGATTATGCAAATTTTGTTATAATGGATTTGCTCAAATTGCCTAGTTCTTGGCTCTTTTATAATAGAAAAATAATTCTCACCCTAGGGAGCAGGCTAATTTTACTCATGGCCATTCCCCATCTTACAGGTCAGAATATCATACTTCCCCGACTGCTCCATGCACAATGTCATCTACCCAGACTGGTTCATACAGAATGTCATCTTTCCAGACCGTTCCGCGAAAAAATTGTCATCTTTCCAGACCGTTCCGTGCAGATTGTCATCTACCCAGACCGTTCCACGACTAGAAAGAATTAGGGTTTGGGGATCGGCATCACAACAGCTTTTCGAACTTCAGAACCTCGCTCGCTTGCTGCGGTCTTCGAGCTTCAGAACCTCGCGGCAGTTGTTTTGTGTTGCTTGCGTTTGGGATTTGCTTTTTATTTCGGCTCTGGAAAAAAAAAGAAAAGTGAAAGCGGAGCGGAGTCACGATGTCTTGGGAGTCGATGTTGCCTATGGCCGTCATCTCCGCCATGATTTTTGTCATGGCTAACTCGCAGGATGTGATCAACAAATTCACCACTGGCAAAGTTTGTGTCCTCTTCTTCGCCTCTCTTTTGTCCCCCTGCTGATGGTCGTTTCATTGTCAGATATTCCTGAATATGTTTGATTTTTGTATTTGGTTTTCTTTGTGTGTATTTTTTCTCTGTCTATGTCTTCCTGTAATATCTGTCTATGTGAGAGCTTCTTCCCAAACCTGAACGCTCCAGATCTAATTTGTGAGCGTTTGTTTGTAACAATTTGCATTGAGGGTTCCTTTCTGGTAATGGCGTCGGGGTTATACTATTTTGCTTGCAGCCGAAGCATCCAAGGAATGATGCATGGGACCGGGCGATGGACGAAAGGGATGCTCGGATCAAGGAAGAAGCTACAAGAGCTCACCAGGTAAAAAGCAGCTACTTAGGGGAATCCTCAAATGGGAATGAATGTTTTAGGTTACAGCATCTGTTGCAGTATTGTGCAAAGTTTGAAATGCTTACAAAGTCTAAAAGTCTAAGAGTCCATTGCAAGGTCAAGTCTAAAGTCCACTGCATTGCATTGAGATCTCAACAACTTGCAGTGCACTGGAATGTTGCATTGAGATCTCAACAACTTGCAGTGCACTGGAATGTTGAATTGAGATGAATTGCCTTTAGTTGAAGTTTGAGCTTTACCTACTCTTGATCAAAGTCAGGAGCAGGTTATCATGGACTTCTCTCATTAATCAAGCAAGACAAATCAGAAAGCTTTGGAGTCTTGAGAGACTCATGATTGCTTTACAATGATGAACTGCTCTGAAATTCAAACTCAGAGTGGAGAAAGTTCCAGTTCTATAAAAGGTAGTCTGAATGAATCAATGGACTCTTGTGCATCGAACAGTATTTTTTGCCACATTTGAGACGGCAAGAGGAGACACTCTCCATCTGGTTGAACTGGAAATAAAATAACAAAATTTGATGCTGTTTGGCTTGCAGAATTGATGTCAATACCAGCAAAATAGAGTGTGGAGGGGGTCCCAGAAGAGCATGTGATCGTTAATGAGGTTGTCACAGAACAACACATGATCATTTCTTTGACAACCAATTATTCTCTCTTGTAGGTAACTATGTTGCAGCAAACATTTGTGTTGGGAACTACTTCTCACAGCAGAAGTAGTTTTGCATCTTCCAAATTTGCTTTGTCAAGGATGTTCATTCAGAACAGACAAAAAGTAAATGGAATTTAAAAGCACCTATGTCAATCCACTTGTGTCTGTCTTTCTTTGGTGTGTCAAAGTGTCAAGTCTGTTTTTCTTCACTCACATAGCTTGTCTCCTTGACTCAGATTCTAATGGATGATTCAGAAGATATGATTCAATGTCTTAAACTTGGATTGATATCATCCAATGTCTAAAATTCAGTAGAGTATCTGCATTTTGTTCATTCAAAGTTGCAGTTTCACTAGGAAATACTTGACTTCCAATGTCCCCATATTGTTATTCAGTGGGTTAAGGCTGTGAGAATTCAGTGCTGTAAGCACCTAAGTGATGGAATTCCTGAAAGTGAAAACATGCTTCCAGCTGGACATGATACTGAAGCTGTTACTTCATAAATCTTGACACATAGGTGCTCTCAAATTCAGCCTTCCCCATAAAATGAGGCTTTTGCTCTGTGACTGTGATCAAGTTCTGGTCATCTCATCTTGATGCAATGTTCAAAAATAAAAGAATGTAGTGGTGGCAAAATCTATAGCAGCTAGAGAGCATGGCTGGCTGCTCTTCTAAATAAGATTTGACAGAGAGCCTCAACTATTCAAAATTGTTTGATTGATGGTTGTCAACAGGGCTTCCATCTTGGTGTGACTGTAATTAGGTCATCTACATCTTTAGGATAAGTCCAATGGGGCAGTGATCACTCCCATCAACATCAGGAAGGATGTATGAATCATAAACACGATTTGCGAGTAATTCTGAGACAAGGAAATAGTCCAGCCGCCAACCTGCCAAGTAACAACAAAGTTTTAAACTGCAGATCATGGAAAGTGCACCATCAGTAATAAACATCCTTCACTCAGATGTGCCTTGTAGATAGATCAGTTTGCCTCAGTGTTCTGTGACGGACAATAGCCACAGAAGAAAACCCAGAGAGATAAGTCACAAACCAATGACTCATGCAAAGAGCACCAAGTGACATCCATTAAAATGTTTCTTTTTGTCATAACACAAAGCACAATGCATCAAGAAACAGTTCTATGAGATTTTCTGGAAAAGTTCATGATCAAGTTCTTACCTTGATTTTTAGGGCGGGCACCACTGCGGTAGCCCCAGTAGGTGTAGCCAACTGCATTGGGATGTTGGTTTCTAAATGTGTCCACAAATCCTTTCTCCAGAAAATTTCTTGCAAATGATGCTCTTTCTTCAGGTGTGTAGCCTGCACTTTGTAAGTTGCCCTGTCTCAAACCAAACCATAAAACCTGTTTTTAGCAGTGTTTTCTTTTTGGGACAAAATTTCAACCTGAAACATATGATTTTGACCTATACAAAGGATTTTCCATGGAAAAAATGGCCCAAATTCGCCAGATTTCAAAAAAACAAGTTTCCAAATCACCAGGTTTTTGTGATAAGTTCCAGTAGGAAGCTAAGAATATAGAAAGATTTTGATTTTTTCTTTACTTTCATATCTAGTCTGTAGCCAAATCTGGCTAAATCATCTTATGGATGACCACCAATTTAGCTACATCACAGAATTGAAAACCAAAACCCTGGCTTGTAGGTACTTGCAGTAAATTGCTGGAATGCAAAAGTCATCACACTATCATCATAAAGTGGTTAAAAAGCTTGATGAAGTTGCAGACAAATCTCCACAACAACAATTATAGGTAACATGACAATGAGTGCAGTCATAACCTCATGAGAGTCGCTCACAAAGTGACAGACCATCACCTTCATCACGAACGGCAGTGACAAGCTGCCATGACTACCCACTGAGTTCATCAGCTCAAAATAGTGGGTGTAGATAAGCATATAATAATCTTCCCAAAAACTTGGGCAAACCATTATACATAATCTGTGTCCTGAGTTTCTGTTGCCTTTCCGGAAGCAATGGGAAGACTCAGACGTGATGTTGGCTAGCACTCAAGAGACATTACTAAAGTGGTTAAAAAGTGGCCTCCTGGAGCTCAACTAAATTACAGATTAGCAATAGAGCACTTTGATTTACAGCCAAAACTCTTAATAAACTAAAAGCATTTGCTAATGAGGGTTAGGGGTCTGTACATCAGGATGGTGAATATCAATTTCTTGGTGTGCACAGTTCAAGTCGCCTGTCAGTATGACTGGTTTTGTCTGCTCCAACACCTGTGGATCAGAACATGCATTCTCTGATTTGAGCAAACTAAGCATTACTCTGAACAAACAAAATCCAAAGCACTTCACTGTAGACCCTAGAAATCCTTCATGCTACAATTGGATGCAGTTCAAGTTCAAAAAGTACAAGAAAGGTTTTTGAATGAAACACAATGCCTGAAAAGCCTACCTTTAGGTAATGACTAAGATCAGGGTCCCACTTCTCAGTGCGATAAGTCTGTCATCAAAAATTCACTTTCAAAAACATAAGTGGATTTATTCTTCACCCACATGCATACATACACTTCCGTGGTGAAGATGCATTTGCACTATCTGAAATTCACAAAAAAAACAAGTTCCAACTGTCAACAAATATCTTTCATAAGAATAGAGAAATCTCCATTCTCACAATGAAGAAGAAACAGCAAGGTTAACTCTTCCTCAGGAAGCCACAGAAAGAACCAAACAAGGAAAGACAGAAACAAACAAAAAACAAAAAACACACAGCAGTATGAACAAAAGTGCCAGTCTCACACCTGTTCAGGGACCATCAACAGTAGTATGTATTATAGACTTAACTACCACAACTTCCCCACTGACTTCATCAGCTCCCTATAGTGGGTAAAGGCCAGTGACGAGCACCAACCTACAAACTGAGTTTCTGCTGCAATTCTGGAAGCAATGGGAAGACTCAGCCATACTACTGGCTAGCAACAGACCACAACAACAATGACAAGACAAAGAAACAAAGAAAGACAGAAGGTCAGTTACGTCTCCAACTGTCAACAAAATTGATTTCAGAATTGTAATTGTATTATTCTTCACAATACCCATTACATGTACATATTTTGAAGATGCAATTTGCACTATCTGAAGTTCATAAGAAAACCGACTAGGCTTGTAGAAGGATGTGAACTACAGAGGGTTGACTAGCTACATATGTCACATAGATTTAGATGGGCGAAAACTTGCACAATGTGAATCAGCTAATACAGCTTACATAACCCAAGATGCAGAAAACTATAAACAAGCAAGTCTCCACCTATCAGATTGAGAAACATGACATTTGCAATGCAGACAGATTCTAGGGATCCATTGGGTCACTTCAATTTTTTTCAAAAATAACAGAAGAAATATGGAGATACCAGTCTGTTATTGCCAGAGTTGGGGACGTAACTGACAACAATGTAAAAGTCATTGAATTCTGCGGTAATTACTCGCCCCTCAGTATCATGCTCTGGAATGCCCAGTCCATATCGCACAGATAGAGGCTTATTCTGCACTTCCCTAGAGTCAATAAGAAGCCATTCTAGGTTGGTAACACAGCTATATATCAATATATATGTCCAGCAAACCTCAGAATATTTGAACAAGTTTATAACTACAATACAGATACAATACAGATAATTCTTACACGAGAGATGATGGCAGTCCCTGAGTATCCGAGTTTAC
Source organism: Sphagnum contortum (assembly GCA_963920785.1). Lineage (NCBI taxonomy): Eukaryota > Viridiplantae > Streptophyta > Sphagnopsida > Sphagnales > Sphagnaceae > Sphagnum > Sphagnum contortum. The sequence continues at coordinate 8,752,005 of OY987288.1, forward strand.
TAGTACTGCAGCTCCAACTGCTTTCTGCATAGCTTTCTGACAGAGACTTTTGTATCTCTTCAACATGCTTATCCTGTCCATGGAAGACAATTACACAAGTTCACAGTAAGGCATCATATGAGGAGGGCACATGGCAGCACAACAAGATTCATAACTCAACTAAACATATACTTAATGTCATACTCTAGACAAACCCCACAAGTTCAACAGGAAGGAAAAACAGTAAGGAATACATTCTTAACAGTCAAAGATGTGCAAAGACTCATTTGAAACAGCAGAAGAAAGGAAGAAACTTGGATACCTGTAGTTTTGTCTCTTGTAGACAAAGAATGTCAAAATCCTCTCTAAGGGCCAGGCGAGCAATCAATGATCCTTGTGCATGCTCAACTCCTTTCTCTTTCAAGAGTGCCCGTAAGCCATTCACATTCCATGATAAAAGCTTCATGGTATTGTCTGAGGTTGCTGGTGGTGATGGCCTCATTAACGCAGGATTATAAGCCACCCAATGAGGCTGTGGTTTTCTATGAACCAGAATCGTCCAAGGATAGTTTTCTCCATTCGTCTCTGTCAAAGCACTCAGAATCCGTTTTGGGAGGCTCTCTCTCCTCTTTCTTTTGGATGGAGGATCCCCTACCTCATCTGCATCAGCAGTGCATTCTGCCAAGTCAGGGAGATCATCTTGTCCCCTCTGCTTCTTTTTCTTCTTCTGTTTTGGTCCCAGACATTTGTCGTCCTGTGGGTTAGTCTTATCTCCAGCTTCCTTTTGGATTTTTTTCAGAACACTTTTGGTTATGGCTGCATTTGATTTGTTGGACTCATGACTAATTGGATCTTCCTGCAGATCTGCAATCATATTTGAACCATCAGACTGGAAAATCTTGTCAAGAGGTCATGTCTAAGTTCATAGCCAAAGAAATGTGATCTCAACCTCTGAACCCCATGACAAAAGTGACAATCACGATGTGTCCATTGCCATATTCAGTGATCTGGACGTAAGCAGGACTGGGCTTACAAACCCTGGTGTCCAGAGCTTGAAAAATCTCTTTATCACAGAATTCAGTGCATCCCAATACTCCTGTTATTATAGCAGAAACTCACTTGTGGAAAGCCAGCTTCTTACTTCTGTAATGAGCTCATCCTTACGGCCCACAACAGATTTCCCCATCTTCCTGCCAAATAGAACCACAAAATCCAAGTATCAAAGACTTGAATGCAGAAAGCAGTCACTGTCGGATTAATTCTTTGCAAAATCTGAAACCCAAGTGCAAAAGCTATTTAAACAAGCCTGATGAAGATAATTTGCTGGATTGCAGTATGAAAATGTGATGCAGTTAAAATTGAAACTATTGATCTGATTCATTTGCAGAAACCACAAGTTGCCAATCTGATGCAATCCCAACTTGGGGGTAAAGACAGACCTCATGTATTCACGAAGCTCCACAACTGAGAGAGAGCTGAGTTTGCCAGCATCCTGTAAAGCTTTCAAATGCAACTCCCAATGTGTATTTTTGCTGTCGTTGACAATCTTCTGAAGCACATGACATGAATGAGTACTGCATTACTAATGAGACCATGCTTGAATTCTTTGCAAAACCATCAATAGCCTGCACAAGGTACCATATCTTAAATCAAGAGAACAAATTCCTGTCATTGACAACAGCAAAGCACATATTTGAGCACATGTGTTTCCTCTCTCATGCCTAAACACGAGAGAAAAAGTCAAGTAGCTGCCGACTTTGCACTTACTTGTACCTCATGAGTCTCTGTAAAATCAATGGACTTTACTGTGAAATCCGCCTTGACATCTTTCTTTTCCACTTGCACTGAACGAACTGAATGCGTGGTAGGTTTTTCACCTCTTAGTTTCCTATGATGGGTCATACTTCCAGTGACGGTATGCCTTATGCAATGTAGATGCCTCCTTTTATCCCCTGAACAATAGTTTCCCGAGCTGGAAGTCAATGGAAACCTTCCAAGCTTAACAGCTCCACACCTGCCAGAAGCCATCAGGTTCTTCAGAAAACAGTCAGAGTTGTCTTTGCTCTACGAAGAGATGCGCAATTAACAACCCTTGTGATATGCTGCGGGTCAATAGAGTTAAGGAGTTGAGACTTGTCTCTGGGATAGTACAATTGATCATTCAAGCTCCGCTGTCTGAACTTTGAAATTGCTGTTCAGTTTAAGCTTGGGAGTTGTTAGAGATCAATCAGCAAGAAGGGATCAGAGTCTCAAGATTCAAGGATCAAAGTTCGGTTTAAGGTTAGTAGATAGGATGCGGCATAGGTTTGGGGTTTAGGGTTTAAGGTCCAGGGCTTTTGCCTCAAGTCTAGGCTCAAAGGGATCATAGAAGCAAAAGAACAAAAGCTCCCCACTCCTATATACTGCTGGCTGTAGAATTATCCAGCTGCTGCTGCTGATGATGATGATACTCTGCCAAATCCGATAGAAAAAACAAAAAATTGAAGACAACTGAGGTTTCTAATTGACAACGGGAGCTGAATTCTTCTGGCTACCAATGAAGTTCCAAAACAAACCTGGAGAATTGGGAGCACAGTGAGGAACATGATTGTGGTAGAGGAAATCGATTCCACAACGAAGAACTATGGGAGCTACTGCACCGCAGCTGACAAGTGAAGTACGTCTGTAATGGCAACCGCGTAGAAAGGAGAAGGGAGAAGACGGAAGAATTGGGTACGTCCGAGCAGCGACAGAACCGCGAAGGAAGTATTCGTGACCACAAATTGGGTGCACAAAAACTACCTCCCTTGCTTTGCAACGTGCTCAACATCCAAGCAGATCTTTAAACCCCGAAACTCACAATTCACTCAATGCAGACAATAACAAATATTCAATCTCAATTCTACGGGATTTGGAGAAAAAGAGAGATCTCGGCTTGAGCATTCCATTTAGCCCCGCCTTTCCTCCCCCAACCGACACTCTCAAATTCCTCGCAACTTTTGCAACAAGCCAGCGCAGAAGCTCGGCACACAGACAATCTATTGGTGCATTGCAACCCCGTTTTAGGGTTAGGGTTTAGGGATTTGCAGGGGGTGGAGAATTAGGGTTACACAGAGGCTGCCGAATTTATCACCTAGGTATCTGGACCGACCCAATTTCCCACATTTTGTGGAAAATATATTAGTTCATAATTGCTCAGTTTAAATCTCAGAATTTTGGTTCAAATGAAGGCCCTGAAGACTCAAGAGTAAAGTAGGTTTTTTTTTCCCCTTATTTTCTTTTTTTCCCCACACTTTAATGATGTTGAAAATTTGTCAAAATTTTCAAAACAAAATTTTAGATAATATATATAAAGGAAAAACAGAATTTCCCAAATTTTGTCCCAAATTTTTCTGGGAAAAAAATTACAAATTTATGCCCACTTGTATAGTGTAATATCCTTCCCACTCTGAAGAAGTAGGCATAAGACCCTCTTGCCCCTTACACCATGTGACCATGTGATCTATGTATGTTTATGTTTAGGTTCATGATAACATTTGCATGGGGCTTTATTATGGGTGAAGCTCACATATTGGGAACAACCCCATACATGGGAATGTAGGGCCACATTCGGCTATGGCTTTATCCAAACCCCTTTTATTTCATAATAGAGTGCCCCCACCGTAGGGTTTCACCTAATGTTGGGTGGGTATCAACAATTTTTTTTCGTAATCGACTATTCCAATTCTTTCACTTTATTTTTCCCAGAGAATTGGGATGGTTATTTTTTTTTAAAAAGTTCTCGCTTTTTAAAACCCCTTATTTCATTCATATTAGTAGGTTATATTAAAATGGTTCTTTTAAAAAAAGTTCAAGTATTTTAAACAACTTTCTCAACAACACTAGAACCAAATGTTTCACTACAAGTTCAAGAATAATATAGCAAAAGAACATAAAGTTTTGAGAAACATTTGAATGGCAAAGGCAAAGAAGTAGTACTACATACAATACAATAGAGTTTTCCTTAAAGTAATCTTGTTTTCACCCTGTCTTTGGGGCCTGGTTTTCACCCCCCCCCCCCCCCCCCTGTCCCCTCTTTGAGTGAGGTCCGCAAAGTAAGGAAATTTGATTAAATCTGGGTATGAAATGTTTGAAAATCAGCATTTAATGCACAAGGTTTGAGGTAATTATATAGTAGTTGTACATGTAGGAGCAGTGAAAATATATGTAGCAGCAGTGGAAGCGCTCAGGGAAAAAGGAAAGACGGGGTCAAAACCGGATCAAAACTCAGTTTGGCACAAAAAGTGGTGCATCTCTGAGTTTGACCCCCAGTTGAAGGCTTAATGTACTTTTTTTTGCAAGTTTTCTTTTTTAATCTCACCCAGCTTTTGGACCAAACTCAGGGTCACTGGTGCCGTGTTGTCCTGACTTTATGGAAAACTCTAATGTGTTAAAATATTAAAGTTTCCTTCAATTCATTTGGATCATATGAATGTTCAAATTTTTTAAATTCCTTTTTCCAATCTTTAGATCAAATTTTATCAATTCTACCAAATTAAAAGGAGTCTAAAAACTTGCATTATCGTCACTAGGCCAAAAATCAAAATTTCAAGGTTATTTAATTATATTTGATAATATTTTAAATTACTCAATATGCAACCAAAAGAATTTTTTTCCTCAATTTCAATTTGAGAATCGACAATCCTTAATATTTGTCAAACCAATGGTTGGGAACATGGTTTCATTTTTCTTCCACATTTTAAAAGGGCACTTGATGTCCTTTGCATTCACATTATGTTTTTGAAATACGAACAATTTTCAACTCACAAGCTTTTTCATAGGTTTATTGTTGTTCACCACCATTTCAAAAAAATATCCAAACTATAATCTTCTTCATTTCTATTAGGAAAAGAATGTTCACCTTGCAATAATGAATGCAAATGATGATAAGATTTCAAAAGCATTGAAAACAAGGATTTTTATCATGGTTTTTAATTATGATCACCCTTTGCTCATAGTCAATAAAAGAAGATATTGATTTTGGGCTTTTCTATTTGGGATTTAAACATTAGGAACAACATATTGTGAATTCTCCACTCATCATAGTTTATCAAGAAAGAAAGGAAATAATCAATGACCCCACATATTTCCTTTTTCACATTCACTATAACTTGAAAGCTTTTCAATTCAATATCCATCCTTGAATCATCTTTCATCTGAAAAAGGAGGGAAACATGGTTAGTGACCTTGGCACCAATTTTTCTTTTATAACAAAGGATAATGGATTTTCAAAATTGCAAAGCCTCTTGAAACATTATTACTTTGCTTGCAAAATTATGAGAATAATTCATACAATCAAATGCTAGAATTATACAATAAAATATTAAAAATATTAAAAATAAAGTAATTAATTTTTTAAAATTTTTATTTTCAGTAATGTGTTCAATTTTGAGGTCAAGACCTATAGGAATGCAAGATATCATCCACTATTATCACCATTTCCTAGGCCATGTTATACATTTCTACAAATCTAACTAAAACATATTTGATAAAAACATATTGAAGGCCTTTATAATTTTTTCCTTTAGTAGTTGCATGTTAACATGCCTTTAAAAAAAAACACATCAAAAATATGTCCCCTTAATTTTCCTTGACACCCAAAGTGTCACAACTAACTAGAGACTTGAGCGTAACTATCTTTGCAATGTAGTCACAATAAAAGAAGCCAAAACAATTGTCCAACATAGTGTAGAACTACACATTATCTATTTTGACAAAAAAAATTCATGTATTGTAGTTAGCCAAATTATAATTATATTTTTTTGTAATTGTATTTATTTGTAATGATCTTGCTCCTCCATGAATTTGGGGTCATTTCATTAGGTTTTGAGAGTCCTTTGATGTTCAAGGCTTGCCCTAATGGGCTCACCCAAATCATGCTTACTTGACAAAATCCCAACTTCTACGGCCCATTCTCTAATACAAAAATAGTTCCATAGGTGGATTAGCAATCTTAACTATGTACAAGATTTGTCGCCTTCACCTTGGCAAAGAGGTTGAAGCATGTGAATTAACACTCACCATGCATGATTGTTAACATGTGGACATGAAACAATTTTCCAATCTATTATTGTTCCATAGGCTAAGCAATTAATATACACTCATAATCCCTCATATACACCTCATTGTTTACTTCAATGAAATGCATGGTAGATGACTAAGTTGTATGTAAGGCTTCTTTTTTTAAATTAAAAAAATATTTCCCCTTAATGTTCCTTGAATCTTCCCCAAGCAAACTTTACTTGTTCCATATTATTTGTACATAGTTCAAGTTGCATGAACTTTAAGTTGTAAGAGAAGAAAACCAAAGGGAAGCCACTAGGCTTTTTAGGGTGGGTGGACAAAATGGTGCCTTTAATGGGAATTGCCTACAATTCTTGAATATTTGAAGATGGGTCATTCAAAGATGCCCATCACATAAGAAAACAATTGAACTTTGGGGGTCCCCCACAACAAATTAATGCTAGATACAATATACTAATTACTACTATGAAAGTGATCTATTTTAAATATTGTTTTAAATAGCTAACCTAGTCACCATGATTTGGACAAATCCAATATCATAACCACACACATTGCAACATATGGGAATACATACATGCTACATGGGGATGTCGGCATATACCTTGTAATACCCTAGTCAAATCAATTACCCTTCCGTAATTAGGGCTAAAACTCATTTTATATATTAAATAAATATAGTGTAAGTTTGAAGAAGGCCTTCACTTGTAATTGAACATCTCCAACCTTAGCTTTTTCTAAAAAAACGTGTCATAGAACCAAATCCATGGCTCCATTTATTGTAAAATTAGGAGTGGAACTAGAGCCAAAACTAGGTTAGTTATTATTATTATTTTTAAAACCAAAATGAAAGGTTCTTTGTGAACAAAAAAAACTTGCCCAACACTAGTTTGGGTGCATTGAGGTTAAGCTCAAGACAATCTCAATGCATTCAACCTCAAAACAACATAAATGCACCCAAACCCCCACATAGAAAGGGCTCCAAAACTCAACCTCAAAAAATGTCGGCCTCCCTAGGCCAATTTAAGGTGAGATTAAAAAAATATTTTAAAAAGTACATTGAGATTGGATGGGGAATGAAACTTAGATTATCATCAAATTCAATGGTAAGTATGCATTTCACCTTGTCATTTTATTTTCTTGGGCACTTTCATTGCTACTATTGTAGTACTTTTTTTTAGGTTTGGCATCTAGTTGTCGAATAATTATTTTATTTTGAAAAATCGATTTCATCATGAAAAAATATTTTTTGATTTTTTGACAAATTTTCATTTAAATTAAAAAAATCTTCATGTCATTTCATTACCAATGTTTTGTGTAAACGTTTTGTTTCAAGGCATAGGTTTTGATTTTTAAATTATCCCTCGCATGAAATATAGGCACTGAAAAACAATGTTTATTTTTTACATTTATTACATACACAAAGTCCAATTTTATTTTGTTTTTTAAACCATGCAATAGAACAATGTAGTTTTTTGCAAGGCTGCATTGTCAAGCCCATAAAATGTGTCAAATAAGGCTCATTAGGGGGTATTTAGCGGCAAAGGAATTTCTTAAAAAATAGTTCAAGATATCCTATGAAATTTTGGCTTCAATAAATATTTTTAAAAAAAAAATTTAAATAGGAAATGACTTTAATTTTCTAGAATTTTGACATTTAAAGAATTAATATAAAATTTGCCAAACTTGAAAAGGTACTATGATATGTGTAGATTGTTATTGTAATTATTCTTGAAGCCCATGCATTAAATGTATTGATGTTATGTTTATACTCAAATTTAACATTTTTGGAGATAATAATGTTTGAGGTTGAAACATGGGTGGTGTGAAAGGAGAGGTTGTTTTGTAGATTTCTTTATTGTATTTGTTCAAATTGGCCCACCTTTGATTGGGGTCTATGGCAAGGGATGAAAATAGTTGAAAACAATTTTCTTTTCTTGATTTGTGTGAATGCACATTTGATGTTCATCTTGGACTATGCATTTTTCCTTGATCCAAAGCTCAAATTGTGCAATTGTCTTTCAAAAATTTCATATGCATGCTCTCTTTCTATGCTAGAATTTTTTCTAGCATGGAAGAAAGGTAGCTAGGTCAAATTGATCAAAATCTTGAAATTTTCAAAGTTGCCCAAACCTAAAAAGATTTCAGTTTCAATGGCAAGGGTTTTCCATTTTTTAACCAAATCATTTTTTAAAAGGGAAAGATTCAATTTAAGGTTATATACAATTTTTTTGAGTAAAATTCTCAAAATTTTGACATTTTAAATGACTTTTGGGCACATTTTTGGGAGCCTAATCCCTCTTCCAAAATAGGATTTCTTTGGTCAAATGATAGTTAAATGTGAATCGTGATGGTTAGCTATGTATTCACCATCCACATGTTTCAATCAATGTTATCTAGTTCTTCAAAAACATTTAGATATCTATTTGAATAATTACTATGTATGGATTCATCCATATCCAATTTTTGTTTACTTTTGAATAATCAACTCCATACACAACTAACAAATGCCTATATTATACTCATAAATAACCATATATAGCCAAAGGGGTTTAAGGTTTAAGCAAAATCATTATCCAACCATTAGGACTTTTAAAACATCATATATTCATGTTGTATAAGGTTTAAGGTTTTCATTTAGAGTTTAGGATTTAAGAAGAACTTGCCATTCTTGGTTTTGACATTTTGCACTTTCCTTGACCTTTATAGTTCAATTGGGTGCTTCATGCTTTTATTTTATTTTGATTTTCTTGGAACAATCATGTGTCTTTAAAAATATTTTTGCTTTAGGATTTACAACAATTGGGTGTTTCGTTTTTTTGTTTTACTTTAAGCTTAACAACAATTGGGTGCTTCATTTGTTATTTTTCTCTTTTTTTTTTTTTAATTTGTTGTTTTTTAAATTTTGTGCTTTGCAACAACTAGGTGTTATATTTTTTCTTTTGAACAACAAACCTTGTGTTCTTATTATTTGGTCTTTTGCATTTTGAAGCAAGCAAGTTTTTTAACTTTTTGTTTGATTTTTTATTTTTTTAAAAAAAAATCTTCTTAGCAAAGGATGTTCAAGAAAAGCTTTGAGTTTGTTGTTTTATGATTTGAGGAGAGTTCAACAATTCAAGGAAAGTTAAAGAAAATTTACACATTTTGCATTAAAAATGAACTTGAAATTCCTCAACTTTGATTGTGTTTTTTGTTTTTGGAAGCTTGAATGTTGGTCTTAGTGTGTTCAATAACATGTTTTGCATGTTGAAGTACACATGGTTAAAGATGATGACTTTTGTTTTATTGAATGTGAGTGAAGTTGATGAAGATGGATCAATTGTCCCCACTGAAATGTATGCCTCCTTAGTTTCCAATCTTAAAAACATGTAGCTCCAAACTAATAACTTGTCATTTGTTAAAGTTTTGCAATCAAAAATTGTAACAATGCTAGTGTTGTTTGGAAACCTCATCATCTGATATTTATTTGTTGGGGTTTCTTTGCCATCAATGGGAACTTGCATGTTGATTTAAAAAACTCACAAATGTTATGATGCATCATTTATAAATTTAAACAAGCAATTAGTCATGTTTAGATGATACAAAGATTTATTCTTTATAAGGGTTTTATTAAATACAAAAAAATGAATGGTGTGAGTCTTATAAAAGTTCATGTGCGGAATGTGCACACCTAAGTTGTTTGTTCTTAAAAAATAACAACTCAATGAGGATCTAATGGTTTTTGTTCATAATTGATGGCCATGGAAAAAAAGGATGCATCCATTTAGTTATGCAATCAACATTGTATTTTTTGGTGGCACAAACTGTAACAAAAAATGTGATGAAATGCAACAAAAATTTATCGAACATTTGGCTTTGGAGGTTAATTATTTGTTAATGAATTTTTGTTGAATTTTTTTTCATTCTTATCTTGTGGAAGTAGAAGTGAGTCCTACCATAGTCAAAAAGACAATGGGTATGCATATTTTGTCAAATCTTGTGTTTATAACAATAGTTTCAACAATTTTTGTTTTGTGAATGTCATGAGATAAAGTGCACACAATTTATTCTTTATAAGGGTTTTAATAAATACAACTTTTTTTAATGAAGCCTTGGTGCTCATGCATGGTGTTTTTGGGTTGTTTGACTTGTGAATAAATAATACCATTATTACTATAGTATATTTTAAAGGAGATACAAAAACTCAAGCTTTCCATAATTATACAACTCTAGTATTTATTGAATTTTTTTTGATTTGTTATATCATGTGATTGCATTTATAAAAGACGAGGTTGATCATTTGGCAATTATGGTGACAATTTTGTGGTCCATTATTAATTGTGAACCTTTCAAGTTGTTTTGGATTTATGAAGGTACTCATTTTGAGCACATGATGATTAGATGTTAAGAATAACTAATGATAATGATAGTATAATAGGCCTTAAGAATAACTATTGTGATAATATAATAGAAATCTTAATGATAATACTATATTTATTTAAAACTATTCTTAACATGTTAAAAGCCTTAAGAATAACTATTATACTATCAATGGACATGAAAGTTGAGCATATATGACTTTCTAAGTGGACTTCAAATTTTTAATCCATTTGAAGCTAAGATTTTCCTTTTGCACATATATATGTGGCATGAAGTTATAAAGGTGATCGAATCTTTTTTGGAGATTTTGAAATCTTTTGATGCATAACATGTTTACAACATGCTTGGCATCACGTTGAATCCATGTTTCAAGGCTTTGTGTGTTGTGGAAAACTTGGTGGGACATGGGAATGCAATTCGACTAGCCTTTAAGTACAATGCCAAAGGTTCCCATTCCTCTTTTGATGGTTTCCTTTGATTGGCTAAACCCTACTACCACCAATACACATATAACAACAATTGATGTGTTTGGGGAAGATCTAAAAGAAAATACGTTTGGTGTTGGAACCACAATTGAAGAATCTTTGCATGCACTAGTTATTGGAGAATTATGTTATTTAAGGAGGCTTCTCATTTGCATGTGTAGTAGATCCACTTGTTTAATGGCACATTCATAAGGGGCCTTTTTCCAAATTTGGGTCTCCTTACCATATAGATCCTCAAAATCTTAGGTTCACTAATAGAATTGAACGTGTGTTCAATCTTGCTCAAGTTTTGATGGTTTTAAAAACATTGCAAACATTGTAAGTTACACGTGGAAAACATGGATTGAATTGTCACTAGAGTGAAAAATTGGTCCATTGTCATAGTAATGACATTCGTCATTTTGCACTTTAAAATTTGTTAAAATTCGTGCTTCTTTGGGCTTCCATAACATTCGCGCACCAAGAATGTCATAACTATGTCCATTGTATACCGATTTGAATACCAACCAAGCTAAAGCCACCTTGTTTGCAAGAGAGGAGGCACCTTACACACAAGGTTCTTCATCTTTTAGGGTTAAGTCTCCAATAAGTGAAGCCTACAATAAGTGTAACCTAGCCTATATAAACGACTGATCACTATAGTAAACATAGAATAGAAAATATGTTTAGAATCCCATGATCATATAGTGCTTTCTTTTTGGCACATTTTATGATTTTGTGAATTTATAGGAGAAAAAAATTGGGGGGGGAGGGGTGGAAAAGAAAGCATGTTTCTTCAATGTAAAATTATATATTTTAAAGCAAAATTTGTCACCTTTGCAAAATCAAAATATTGAAATATACATTTACGTTACGTTTATTTTAATTCTAGTATATTGTATACAAAATAGCTCCAGAATCCCATTGATCATAGTGATTTACTTTTGGCAAATTTCAGTGTTTTGTGGATTTTTGAATTTTTTTTGGAGAAGAAATTGGGGGAATTTTTTTTTAAAAAAAATTCTTTGTGAATTTTATTCTTCAGCAAAAATAAATTAACCTTTGCAAAAATGTTGGGAATTTTTATTTATTTATTTGTGTTTCAGTTTCACCAGAAATTTGCAACTTTTCAGAAATTTAAAAAATTGAAAAATTGGAGACCATTTTTCATATATAGATATATATATATATATACAGATTTTATCTCTTAATCTGCAATATTCTGGGCCTTTGGATGTGTTCTGGTTTCTTTTTTCTCTCTCTCCCTTTTCTTCTTCCTGCAAATCTGGACCGTTCTTTATACCCTACTATCTAGGCTAGTTTGGCAGCAAGGTACCTCATAGTTCTATTATTATTATTATTATTATTAAATTTATTTTATTTTAATTTTAAAAAAATTGATAATTATGTTGGACAGTAATAATAATAATAATAATACTAATAATAATAATAATAATTGAACATAATACTAAATAATGAAGCTGCTGTGCCTGAGAGCTTCATTCAGATTTTTGGCAATGGCAGGCACATATTTTTCACAACTTTTGGCAATTCCAAAAAATAATTAGTTAGTGCCTAAACCACCCAAGGTACATATTCTTCAGAATTTCTGGCAATTCCAAAAAATAATTAGTCAGTGCGTAAACCACCCTAGGTACATGTTCTTCAGAATTTCTGGCAATTCCAAAAATAATTAGTTAGTGCCTAAACCACCCTAGGTACATATTCTTCAGAATTTCTGGCAATAGGGTTTATATATATATAAGCTGAAGAAAATAAATAAATAAATAAATAAAATTGTGAGGTGAGGAAAAGTACAAGTGTATTGAAATGCCAAGTGTCAATCTACTTGTCGAGCCACGTTTTCACTTAATCTAAGATGGACTGAATTCTCCCCTGCCACCTGTCGTTTACCGACTCGCTCATACGAATGGCCAAACGTGGGCGCCAGTGGATCTTGCGCACGCCCTTTGTTATAAGAAACGATGGGGACTTTGCTTTTTCGTTGCAGAACAAGCGAGCGAGCGAACTAGCGGGCGGGCAATTTTTGCAGATCTCTTTCTGGCATTGAGACGAGGAGCTTCTGGAGCGTTTTTCTGTCTCAGAATTTCTCCGTTTAGCACTTGCATTCGTTGCTATACAGGAAGAAAATTGTGCATCGGTTGCCATAATATAGTCCTGAAGAAGTTTGTGCATTAGTACAAGCAGTAAATCGTAGTTCTAACCCTTGGGAAAATAGGTAGACTTCATTTTTTTCTGGATTTTTTGGTCCGGTTTTGATTTTGTAGCTTTTGTAGAGAATTTTTGTTTGCAATCTCGAGTAATTTGGATCTTCTTTGTAAAGGCAATATTCGAGTTCTTTGGTCTGAGCTGTATTTTCCTCGGCGGCCGGTACGAGTTGGAATTTGTCTGTATAGATTGCAGCTGTGTGTATCGCTTTGTTCTAGCGTTGTAGAAGTTTTTTTAACTGATCTTTGGAGTAATTTCGACTAGTTCTTAAGTAAGAGAGAGTGTTTGTGTATCGAGAGAAAAATGATGTCACTCGCTGGCAAGTCGTCTTGCACACAAGCCACGAACCTTGTGGTTCCAGAGTCAGTGAGCTTGCAGAACGGAAATCATGTGAAAGAAGCGTCGAAGTATCGGGCAATGGCAGTACAGAGCGGCGGCCTTTCGTGTTTCCAAGAAACGGGCGTCGTCATGCCGCTCATGTCGCCGCAGTCGCCAACCACGAGCGGCAGTTTGCGAGTCTCGAAGCCTTCTGCAACTGCGCTTCTCCAAGAGGTGAACAGCACCGATGTCCAGAACCAAACCATCACAGAAGTCTTGAATCGCTCATGTGAAGTTCTGAGCCGCGAGATTTCGGCAGCGACCGCCGCGGAGCCGGGACAAAATCCTGTGTCGTCGTCATCAGCCTTCCCGGCTAAGAAATTAACCCGACGACCATCGCGAAGGAAATCAGTTCGAGCGACAAGGCGAAGGGCAATGGTGATGTGTCTGGCCTTGGGGATGGTTAGACCGTGCGCTAACAGCGTGACAGAGAATCTGCAATCAACTGGTGGTGACTTGCCTGCAACTACGTCAGGCTTCACGGGAAGGTCCAATCTCATCTCTCAAGTCTCTTTAAACGCTGATAGGATGTTATCTGAACTGGAGGTTTCCGATCTGCCACAATCTGACATTGATCAATGACAGCTTTCCCCAGCCATAATCTTTTGCATTGGTGAAAGCGAACTTGTGTGCAATTATTATTAGCAGAGTAGGCGTTGTTAGTACGTAGTTCCATAAAATTCAGCAAGAGTTTGTTTGCTGCCATGATTGAAGGAAAGAAGCATGTTCTAAGACGTACGTTCTCTCTTAAGGACTTAGAACATCTCCACCAGTGCTCAATATGTGACCCTGCATTGAAAAACTTGGATGAGGTACATAGCAGTCATATGCAGTGGATCCAGTCGGGTATAAATCCTTCTTCAGATTGTAAAGTTTATAGAGTGACTAAAATCCCATGATTATTTATTCCGATTTTTTCTTTTCTTTTTTTTTCTTGGCTGTTTTACTCTTTTTGGTCTTCTTGTCCACAAGAACATGCAAATTTCTTTCTTGTACACAATGCCACATTATTACAAACTTTTTCATCTTTTTGGCATTTCCTGTAGGCTACGATCCAATATATTTTGAATATATTTTGAGCAGTTTATAAATCTACAATTTCATTTTTTTAAACTTCTCTTCTAGGTTTGCATCTATCCCAATGAGTTTTAAAAGGTTTGAAAGGGGAGTTACAACCAAATCAATTTACAATCAGTGAACTAGTTTTTGTTGACAAAAGTGAATTTTAAAAATAAGTTTGATGGGGAATGAGGTTTTTTTTTTAAGTTAGTGAGGATTTGAGCCAAAAAAAAGATTTTTTAATCTCTATTGCGAATCAAAATGATTTTTAATCTCTATTGGAAATCAAGGTAAACATATTTTCACCTTCTTTCCACCATGGAAAGGGCCATTTTATTTGGCTCAGTACATTATGTTGGCATCATCTATTCTCTAATAAGCAAAGCAAAACCATTATTAGATTTTGTCAATGAATATAAATGATTGATAACATTTTATGAATATTTAGGATATAATGACATTATATCATATTGCTCAACAATCATTACTCTTTGATCATGACCAATGAAAAAAAAAAAAAAATAGACAATTTATTTAAAATTTTGGGTGCAAAATTCAAACTAACAAATTATGTGTTTTTCTTTCATCAAAATTTTCAAAGAAAGAAAATTATTTACAACTACACAAACCTCTTTTCTAATGTTGCAAACCAAACAAAGTAATTCAAGTGCCACATTAAAACTTTTGTCCATTAAAGTCTAAAGATGTTATGCATTTTATGGTTTTTTTTCAATTTCAAACTCATGGAAATGGCAAAATGAGATGGAACATTTAATAACCAATGTCCCTTAAATTGGTTTAGAACAGAAGCAATTACAATAGAGACAATGAATAATAATGTGGCATATATGCCATGTCAACAATAGAGACAATGAACAACAATTTGGCAAATATGCAATGTCAAATGGCGTGCAATTTTGGTTATCATCCTCATTGAATTATGCATGTTTTAACAAAACATTATACCATTTTTGACATAGTAATGACATTCGTCATTTTGCACTTTAAAATTTGCGAATTTACGTCGTTAAAATTCGTTAAAATTCATGCTTCTTTGCGCTTCCATAACATTTCCGCACTAAGAATGTCATAACTATGATTTTTGAACTATAGAGCCTCTTGAAAAAAATGATTATGTTAGCAAACCTGCAAAAAAAAAATTTAACAAATGATGAATATGAACAAACCTTCACAAAATAATAATAAATAAGGAAATATTAAAAAATTGATGATAACCTTGTTTTAATTGGAGTGTTGAAATTTCTTTAAAAACTATTCAAATCTACACATGCCTTATTCCATTCTTGTGTACCTTTCCCTGACTTGTTTGACCAAATTATGCATTTTTGTGAATTAAATTAAGCAGTTTTGACATGTACATATTTCAAACCCTTATAAACTTTTTCATTAACTGAAACATACTAATTAAGCTTTAGAAAATGCATAGCCAAAATAACTACCCTAGAAACTTACTGCCAAACCTAAAATATCACAACTAATAACAAACTTTAAATTATAATCATAGTATTTAAGTTAAATCCTTCATTTTTAACATAAGCAATGATTTTTTTTTCAAGTCATATTTATTTAACAGCTCAATTATCCTTTGGCTAATGCATGCCCAGAAGTATGAAATGCTTCAAAAAACCCAATTGTAATATTTTTGGCTATTGATTAGCCCCCAAAAATTTAATAACAAGGGGAAAAAAATGTCATAAGTTCCTTTTGACATCCACAAATCAAAACTTGAATTTATAGAATAATAATTTTGCCAAAGCAAGTAAAACATATGATTGTTTAATTATTTCCACTAAGTCTAGCAAAATTTCTTTTGCAACCTGTTTTTTAAAAGACAAAACAACCCTTGGACACAAATGCAGAATAAATTTCACGAACCATTGACTTTCAACAAGATGCATTGGCAAATGGTTTTTAACAATTAAAAAAGCTAAATCTTCCAAAAATTGTTTCTATTGCACATCATATTTCTTATAAGATTTTTTGACAACAAAAAAGTTGAAGATAATGGTTCCATTTACATGAAGTCTTTTTTTTTTAGGTTGTCTCTCCACATTTTTAAACATATTATTTATTGTTTCCTCAAATATTTTTGCCAGCATATAATAGTCTACATAAACATGTTTTTTAATACAATATCAAACCTTTCCTTGCTTGTGTTTTGGCATTTATTATTAAAACTAGATTGGCAAAACAAAGCATGGATTTCATCAATTGAAAACACTTAACATCCATTGGTTTATAATCAATTACACAATAAAATGACCAACATAGTGCATTTATATTATCATGTCTCTACTTTCTTTTTTGGAGATGCAATTTTTTCAAATTTTCCTTAATATCTTTCTTCCCTTCCATCTACATTAATATTTTCCTCTATTTGCAGACTTGGTTGAATTTCAAACCCTAAGCTATAAAGAAGCAAATGTACAAAATTATTTATAATTTACAAAAACGTTTACAAAGGCATTTATAATTTATAAGAGCATTTACAAAGGCATTTACAAAGATGAAGTGCAATGTAAGGTTAGAATGCAAGTTTAAAATGTTGGAGTTGAGTTTAGGAAAATAATAATCCTACAACTAGAAAATCAAAGAAAATAATCAAAAGTTGAAAAAAGAAAAATTAAGATAAACATGATAGAAACATGAAAAGAAAAAAAATGCAAAATCAAAACAAAACAACAAAACTTTTGAATGAAAAAAAATAAAATTAACTATTTTAGTTTTCGAAAATGACACACAACACCTCCCACTTTAAGTTTTAGAACATGCACATGGCAAGAGGCAGGGAGAAGTACATGACTTCAACAAGCAAGCAACAACACAAAACAAGAAACAACGAACCACAACAATTAGTAAAAACAACGCAAAGGAAGGTGAGGTGAATACTAGGAAAAGGCATCATTAGTAGAAATCGATGATTTTGCAACCAACGAATTTGCAACTAGTTGCGACTATTTGACATTTATAACTACTGTTTGCATTTGAAGCCACTTGCAACTACTCTATGACTAACTTACGACTAATAGATTATTTCATCCTTTCATTTGGATAGCTTTCATTACAATTTCCATCCAAGTATGTAGTATATACGGTTTCATCCGATGGTTTCCTGATCGTGTGGGTAAGGAGTGGCCATGTTTTTTCTGATTAACTAATGGATTGTTGCCACATGACATGGTCTCTAGTATTTGGGAAATCAGATAGTGATCTTGAATTTTCTAAATCGAATGGCCAAGAAATGGCCATGTCTTTGTGATTGGCTAATCGAAATGTGCCACGTGTCTCAATATGAGCATTTTGAGCTATTGAATCGCCATGTATCACATGGTCCCACTATTAGGGTTAGGGTTAGGGTTTAGTTCTAGGGTTGGGGTTTAGGGTTAAGGTTAGGGTCCCAATATTAGGGTTAGGGTTAGGGTTTAGGGTTTAACAATGCTTGAAGCCTTGGTTGGGAGATTCTGGAACTGCAACTTGACTGTATCACAGCTTGTGGAAGCTACCATGTTCAGCATGGATCAGGCACTGTAATGTGCTTGTGATAGCCGAATGCCACTAATTCCATCTTGACATTCTCTGAAATTATGTTTTTGTGGGTTGTAGGTGACCAGAGTGATTTACATATCATAATCTTTGATGAAATTGATGCCATTTGCAAGGTATGTCCTTCTGGAGCCATTTTGCAGTCTTGAAATTATGGTTTTGTTACAGCAATCACTTCCTGGTTAGCACCTCTGTAGTTTGAAGCTCCTGATCTCCTACTCAGATGCAATGAGTTATTTTCCCCCAGATAATACAATCCAAGTCCCTAATTTCGTGCAATGCCAGGATTGCATAACACTAGTAAAATGTATAGCATGGTTTTCTTGGACGTTGTCCTGACCAGATTATGTGAATGTTGGTTTCTGGGGCTGGGTAAAGTTTTCAACCCCTCTATCAGTAGTAATACTGGCATCATGGTTCTGGTTGGTGTTTTGGACATATTACAAGTCATAGAGTTGAGAGTCAATTGTTGGTACTCATTCCCCTACATAGTTGGCGATTTTGAGGATCTTGTGGCCAAAACTGATGTGCACATTTCTTTGGGACACAGACTAGAGGTTCTACAAGGGATGGAACAGGAGTGCATGACAGCATTGTCAATCAGCTGCTTACAAAGGTACACACATAATGTGGACATGTGTTACCATTGCTACATTATAGGAGATTCATAACAAGTTTTCCACTACTTTGCTTTTGTAGGTGCTTGCAATGAACTTCTTAGTGTTGATACTGTGCACAATGAAACTGCACACATGGGAGAAGAGCACAGTGAACAATTTGTCCATACAGAGCAGGTAGCTCCATATGTTCAGAATTCTTGTTAATCTCTACTAAGCCTGTTTTTTACCTTTTGAACCTCTTTTTCTGAAATCTTTCGTTGTGACAATTGGCCTTGTATGATGAAGTAGTGCATGGACTCAAAAAGCCACAAGAAATATTTGCTCAGTCATGAGTCGGACACATATGGTGAGAACTCTTCATATTTTTTTAGTTTACTGTTTGCAGGGAACCGTGTGGACTTCTGAGTTCCAATTGTCTGATGATAGTAAGGCAGAGGATGACAAGGATGGTAAACAGTGTTCCCCTTAGTCTCCTAAACGGTCCCACTTTGTTTGATGATTTACAAATTGTACCCAACTGTAACAAAAATAAGCCAGGATAATTTCTGGATGTGACTCATTTTTGCTTGCACTAGCCCCCCTTCCATCAATTTGGGCTTGGATTAAGCTGACACTTTTATGAAAGTGCAGGTGGCAGGGCCCAGGTTTCTTTTGTTCTATCATCTGAGCAAGCACCGAATGTGACTCTTTGTGAACCGAACATGCTGAAAACAAGTGTACAGGTATTGACTCCTGATGATTGGGTTGCAGATGAGAAATATGTGGACTTTCAGGAGGATGCCCTTTCCTGTTTCCAATTCCAAATCATGGATATCAAGATTCTTGCTTCTAGTTGTGCTAACTTCTATCGTGTCTTGGTTTTACAGTCACAGCCTTCTGACAAGGAGACCCATCTGTCAATCCAGATCCCGGCTGTCCTTGAAGGTATCTTGTCTTTTCTCACTCTTCTCAAACTGTTCGTCAAGCTTGCTTTTGTGTTGGGTTTTGTAACAACTTAGATTTTGCACTCTTAGTTTGACATTGTTTATTATATTAAGATCCCATGCTATAGAAAGTTGCAATGGAATTTCTGATAACTGGGTGCTGAACAGTTGAAAATGAGAAGGATGTTGCTACTGTTGATATGCCCATTGAGCAGCATGGAGAAGCTCAGCACAGCAGCCAGGGACATGAGCAGGTAGCATTTGCCTCTTAATCTTAAAAAACCTACCAAAGTTATCAAATGTGTTGGAAGCAAGAGATCATTTCGTGACTCATCTTTCTGACAAGCATTGTGTTTGTACTCACCTCTTGGTTGTGCAGGTAGACCCAAACTTGTGTAAAGATATTGTGTTGGAATCAGCTCCCAGTAACAGTGGAGTCACTCCTATAAAGCAACAAAAACAGCAAAGAAGACCATATGACAGAAAAAAACAGTACATCAATCCTTTGGGTAAAATTCACACTCTCTCATATTCTTTTCCAAATTTATACAGGTATACAAGAGTGAATCCTATGTGCAATCACCATGTACCACTGACAATCATGATAGTGTGCATGTTTCGGTTTGGGAAACTGGAGCCCCCTTACACTTTGATTGAAGTGTGCAGAGGCAGAGACAAGATGGCAGGGTGGGAAGCGCGTCAGTACACGAATCGAGTCAAAGCCTCTAGAATGGTGGAAGGGGGAGAGGATGCTGTATGGTCGTGTTCATGCTTGTAAGTTCTATTCCCTAAAACCTTCTAATGACAGGATGGACAAAATCAACAGAGTTTTTGTGAATTGGTGTTTCAGTACAAAGCTAAGATTTAAGTGTGTGTGACAACCCCAAACAGGTTGATGTGTTTGCTTGTGGCAGCTCTACCTACATTGATAGGCATTAAACATTTGTCATTGGACATACCCCTAGGTCAGTTAGAAATCTTCAAGTGCTGGTTGTTCAGGTCTTCTTAATCCTGAGCTCAAACTTGCTAATTTTAAGGCAGAGTGTTCAAATCTTGGAATTGCTGGACAGATTGATGGTGTTGAAGCCCTCAACAACATTTTGCTCATTGGAATGACAAACAGAAAGGACCTCCTTGATGAGGCTCTGTTACGGTTATTTGAGTTTTCATTTCCCATGGATAGAGACTCTACAGCATTACTGTTGTGCAACAGGATAGCTGTATGTTGAATGGAACAGGGATGGGCATCCACATGAATTCAAAGGTGTTATTGCTTTGTAGAGCAACATTGGGTTTTGGTTTGACCCTATATTTTGTTGCAGGCCAGGTCGTATGGAAGTGCAAATTGAAATTGGACTGCCAGATGAGAAAGGGCGATTCCAGATCCTGAGCATCCATTCTAACAAGATGAAAGAGAACTCATTTCTCAGTGCTGATGTTGACTTGAAAGAACTTGGTAGACTCCTCTGTTGGTCAATCTGGCAATTTTGTGTGGGTTGAAATTTCAATGCATTTGTTTCATTGACTACAGGTGGTTTGTTTCATCTAGCACACTGTTAAGGAATTATTAGACCAAATTGAAGCTAGTTCAATCAAGCTGATGCTTTCTTCAGAGGCTTCTATACTTGTGCAGTTGCTGTTTAGGAAGTGGTGAGCTGGTTATGAATCATTCTGGTTTGTGCAGCATCAAAAACAAAGAATTTCAGTGGAGCAGAGTTGGAAGGGCTGGTTAAAAGCGCAACATCTTTTGCTCTCAACAGGTTTTGTAACTTTCAAGTGACATCCTTTTCTATTTTGGGAAATTTAGATTTTTTACTTGCCTGCAGTGGTAAGACAGCATTGGCAGCAACTATTGGAATTGAAAGTGGTTTTCCATTCATTAAAATTGTAAGCCCAACTTTATCTATGCTTATGCTCCATTGTTGAGGTCTAGGCTGCTCTCTTTCCTGCTTCTTTCAACCTTGGCTTGGTTTGTATCTTTTCCATGTGAGATTTGTATGTGTGCTTGGTCTGATAAAGCAGGAAAAGACTTTCCTTCTTTGTGTTGTAGCTTTCTGAATTCTTGTTTTCTGCACAGGTGTCTAACTGGGTACTTGTCTCTGATTGTGAAGATGTCTCATATCTTCAGCTGCAATTTCATATGTTTGTCCAATGCTCTACACTCACAAGTCTACAGTGGAAACATCTTTGATAAGTTGTTTGTGTTCATCTTTGTGCAGGCTCTGCTTTCAGTGCTCTGTCCAGAGCAGCACAATGCTCTCAATGCATTTCAATGGACACTTCAGAGAACACCGGAGAGTTTGAGAACCCTGCATCAACCCATACACCCCAGAATTATACCTGTTCCACCCTCACATCAGGTGGCTCAAGAAAAGCACAGGCAGTTTCCAACAAGTATAGGTCAGGCTGACTTGAAAAACTGTAGGAAGTACTAGTCTCACAGACTACAGACTCAATTTGCCCAGCATTCGTCTTGCAACTACATAGGAGGATCAGGTATGCGCAATCAAGCATCACCTGAGCTCAGGGTTTTGCAAGAGAGGAACATGTGGGGGCAGTCTTACGCCCTGGAGTCTTCAAGAATCTCAGAGTGTTCTGGAATTCGAGAACCCAAACAAGGAAAAAGGGATAGCACTCAAGCCAGGCCATTGCAGACATTTTCTTCTTTGGCATCAATTGGTAGTCGAGGCCTGAAAAGCACCTTTCTGTTGCACAATGCTCTTTTGCTATTGCTGAACCTTGGAAAATGTTCCCACAATTTTGTAACTTTCCTTTTGGAATATGCAGTTCTTTGCCTTGTGCATGTGTTTCTCAGTGATTGTAGAGTTTTGTTGATCGATCTGTTGTTGACAAGCACTCTTGGCAATTCTACATAGCACATTGAACAAAGTCGAAGAACCTTAAACCCTAAACCCTAAACCCTAACCCTAACCCTAATAGTAGGACCCTAACCCTAACCCTAACCCTAACCCTAATAGTGGGACCATGTGACACATGGCGATTCAACAGCTCAAAATGCTCATATTGAGACACGTGGCACATTTCGATTAGCCAAACACAAAAGACGTGGCCATTTCTTGGCCATTTGATTTAGAAAATTCAAGATCACAATTTGGTTTCCCAAATGCTAGAAATCATGCCATGTGGCAATAACCCATTAGTTAATCGAAAAAAACATGGCCACTCCTTACCCACATGATCAGGAAACCATCGGATGAAATCGTATATACTACATTTAGGCTCCATCCACCATTTGATGACGTCATGCTGATGTGATTGGTTTTTGCGACTATTTGTCGTTTACGACTTGTCTTATGCGACTAACAGCAAAATAGTTGTAAAATGTCACTTGCGACTAAAAACTAATCATAAACACCAGTCGTAAATCAAGGGATTTCTACTAGTGCATGGAATAATGAAGCAACAACATAAGGCAAAAAACAACAAATCACAACGAATAGCAACAACGCAAGACATAGGCAATGCACCACAATAAGCAACAACAACACAAGGCAAAAGATGACAAACCACAACAAAAAATAACATCAGTGCAAGGTGAGAGCAATGAACCACAACAAGCACAAGGCGAGGGATGATGCACCATCTCCAACATAATAATATCCTTAGTTTTGTCCTGTTGTGGCGGACGACACCGCCGGTGTTGGTCCTCCTTTCCATCCATCCGTCCCGTCATTCGTCCATCCATCCAAGTTCTTCATCCCCGAATAAGAAGATGATGGAAGAGTCTACTCCTATAAAGAAATCGGTGTCAGTGTCTTGATGCAATTATTCCTGATTGGCTGGAGCCCCCCCTCCCCACATCCATTGAGGGCCCCAGCCAAGGTGAGCGGATGGTGGGATGGTCAACATAGAGGGAACCAAGGAAAACTGAAAAATATCCTCCTCTAAATCCCCCGCCCCCCAAATTTAAAAGGAAAAAATGCAAGGCACATTCAGTGTGTGCTTGGGCCTTCCCATGGGCTGCATGAAATTTCTCCTCCCAAAAACGTTCATCACCATTTTTGGCCTGACCTTTATCCCTCACAAGTCCAACTTTTTTTTATTGAATTTGATTGGCCCCGACATAAAATAATTGAAACTATGAAGGCTTGCAAAAATTGAAGATTCTATGGATAGATGGAGTGCCTCCCCCTTTGGCCCATCGATATATGTGAGAAGGGGAGGACTTTGAACAAAACATATGGGATTAAAGCAAGGTGCGATTGGGAATACCCATGGGGAACACATTGGGAACGTGGGGAACATTTTTGGGAACCCATTAAGAACTTAAAGGGAACGCCATGGGAATACAATAGGAAACAGGGAAAACTGAAAAAAAAATCTTCCATGCCCCCCTAGCTTAAAAGAAATAAGTCGACTTCACAGTGCCCAAAGGTCACGGGTACCCATCTTGCCCGGGAGAGGCATGCTCCCGGTTTAAAGAAAATAAATACGATTTAAAGAAAGGGGGGGACTTCACAATGGCCTTCAGCCACGGGCACCCACTAGTAACAAATAATAACAATACAATGTGAAGGCAACGCACCACACAAGCAACAATACAGGGTGAGGGACAACGAACCATAACAAATAATAACAATGCAAGGCGAAGGACAATGGACCATAATAAATAACAACAATAGTGCACATTGCAAGGTGGGGACAATACACCATGACAAGTAACGATAGTGTAAAACAAGGGATGACACATCACAACAAGTAGTAGTAGTGCAAGGTGAAAGATGACGAAGCACAACAAACAATAGCAACACCACAAGGCAAAATGAAACAACAATAAGCACCATAATAAGCAACAACAATGCAAGGTGTAAAACAACACACCACACCAAACAATAACAATGCAAAGCAAGGAGCAATGTAACACATCAAGTAGCAATAATGGTAAGGGACAAATGCAAAAGAAAAAGAAAAACAAAACACAATGAACAAAACCTCAAAAAATAAGCATCAATTAGACAAAAAAACCTCATGGTTTATATATTATTCTCCTTTTATGGTTTCCCTTGGTGGAGGTGTCACCCTAAACCTCGTTCTAATGTACATGAAAGTCCCTAATAATCAGATTTGGGTTTTCATGTGAAACTCCATCCATTTCCTTTTTTTCTTTTTGTAATTATAGTTTCAGTTTTCTTAGTTGGTTCTCACGTGAGTGAAAACCTTTAAATTGATTTTCAACCCAATTTTCACCCAAAATGAAAGCAATCAAATCTTAATGTGAAAACCAAGTTAAAAACTAAATCACCTAAAGTGGATTGCCCAAGATTAGTGCAAACCATCCACTTACCTAATAATCACTTATTTCCCTACCTAGGTGCAAATTTTTTAAGGTGAACCAAAATCTCATCACAATGCCACCTTTTTCTATTTTTTTTACCTAGTTTTTTCTACCATGTAAAAACACATTTATGGATGATTATGATAGAATCTAAAATTGTAATAGTTTAAAATATAGTCCTTCTAAAAATTTTGACAACTTTTGACTCATTATTTTTTATGGGGATCAAAATATAGGGTAAAAATGGACTACAATAAAGACTAGGCCCTTTCATCATGTGTGGTACACTTTAAAGGATTTTCACCTACCTATTTACCTTGGTGACTTTTTTGGTAGTGTATTTTCACCATTTTTTCTTAAGGAATTTTTTGTTAAAATTTTCCTATTTAAAAGAATTTTAAAAATGAAATTATAAAATTGGCTTAAAATTATCACACAACTACCTAACATGAAAAGATGCTTCAAATTATAAATATGTTTTTATTTTCATATTGTGAATATCACCAAATTTGGTTAAATATTCTTATGGATATTTCAAATTTTCTTACAAATTCTTCCATAAACTTCACCTATGCAATTTCTACCCACATTTCAAAATTTCACAAGCCCCTTCCCACACTTAATTATAAATTTATACCCAAATTTCAAATGTTGTAATGCAAAGTGTGAAAATGGTATTGTTGCACGAACATTTTGAAACACAACACAATTTGAGAGGTGTAATTTATTTTTTCTAAATTCAAAGACATCACATAAAACCCACCAAAACATATTTGATTTCACTTGAATTGTGAAGCTTCTACAATATTTTCAAGTTTCATAGATTGAATTTTAGCCAATTAAGTGACCAACATGTTCTATATTTTATTGAGGCTATAATTTTAGGCATGTTTCAAGTTATGCAATCTAAAAACCTTGAATGCACAAAAAAATTTAAATGAAAGGCATTGCATCCATTTTTATTTTGTTTCAATTCTTTATTTCACAAAAATGAGAAATTTTTAATGAAAAAAGTTGTTTTAGGTGGTGTATTTGCATGGTGTATTTGCATGTTGAATACTTATTTATATTTGAATATATAAAAAATCTATGTGTTAATTACCTTTGTGTGTGTATGCACTCACACACATAAGCCCAATTATGGAGGCATTTTCAAACTAAAGGTAAAATTACCTTGCATAATGACCTATGAAAGATTTTTCCATATCTAATGGCCAAGATCTTGCTCACAACACAAAGAAAAAATCACATGCCTTTATGAAAATGTAAAAGCCCACCCAAAAACATAAGATGACCTACCCTAAGAAAGAACCTTATGGATTTAAGGCACCCTCCAAATCATTGTTAAATCATCTAGCTCATCACATAATGGCTATGTCTTTTAGATCAAGTTCAAATGTTCAAACCAATGTTGTGCCAATACCCACTTTGGTACATAAGAACCAATGTTGGACAATTATTATAAAAAAATTATAATCACTTGTTGTAATTATCCAAAAAAATCAATTTAAGAATCAAAATGATTCTCGCATTTAAAAATATATACCATGTTTGATTTTTTATTTTATTTTTATTTTTCCTAATGCCCAACAAAAATAATTTATTTCATTTTTAAATCTTAGGATTAAGGTTTTTCGAAAAAAATTCAAATTTTCATAGGCCGAAAACAAACCAGTGAAGCTCATTACAAAACTCAAACATCTAAACAAAAATATGTGATCACATTTCAAAGATATATAAGACAAAAAAAAATGTTGGATTGAATCTATTTCAAATCATCTCATTTAAATGAGCTTTCAAAACTCATCTAATTTCTACTTCAATTTTAATTCAAAATATATCAATAATCTTTGTGAATATGAAACCCTTGCATCCTTTGACCAATTCTTATTCACAAAAATTAATTTCTCAAGGTTATTTAGTTATAAGCAACATTTTTCAAACTAATGAGAATTTTAACAAGGGAAAGAAATTATAATTTCAATTTGAAAATTGAGAAACTTTAAATTTGTATAGCTAAAAAACAAAAATTGAGAACATGGTTTCATATTTCCTCCATCACTTGGAAGGGCATTTGATTTTTTTGCATCCACTTGATATTTACGAAATATCAACAAATTTCAATTAACAAATTCTTTTGCAAGTTTGAGAAAAATAATTAAGTTCCCTTTAAGTTTGCAAGCAATGTCTTCAATCCAAACATATTATCCCTAAATTATCTTCAATATGAAAATTTTAATAATCAAAATGAACAAAAGTCACATAATTTTGAAAAAAAAAAACCATACTTGAAATGTAAAGTTTTTGTCAAAGCCACAAACAACCAACAACCTTCCACCTTCAATGAAACTTCAATTTATAAAACAATGAAAAGTAGGGATAGTACCAACCGTAGAAAAGGGAAAACAACACAATGAGCAAATGCAATAATAATAAAAAAAAAACGTTAGAAACACATGAACACTAACAACACAATGAGCATTTGCAACAACAAAATGAACACCTTCAACAACACGACATTAACAACATGAGAAATACCAACAACACGATGAACACTTATAACAACATGACATGCACTAACAAATGAACACCAACCAAAAAGAAAAAAAAATAACAATACAATGAACATCAACAAACATAGATAAAAAAATGAGAAACACGATGGACAATGCAGCAAAAACACACATACAATCTCAGAGCGATGATGATGATGATGATGATGATATCAGTTTTCTCTCTCCCCTCTTGAGAATTTTGAGTCCCTAGTGCTGTCTGTGTCTGGAAATTCCAAGAGGTGTTTATGACAGTCACAGTAGAAGAATGTTAATCTCAGTCTGAGATCCGGAGATTTCTGTATAATTGTTGTTTTAGGGTTTTGAGCAGATTTTTCTTCATGATGTTTATCTACAGTGACTGTTGGGATTCGATGATGAAGTCTGTAGGGAAAGTGGCAATATAAAATATGGCAGTTCTAAGTCTGTCACTGTCATTCATGATGAAGAGGTGATATGGTTGTGCAATCTTTTGAGTTTCCAACAGGTGTTGGCCATGATGTGTTACAACTGAGAAATTTTGCAGACTTCAATGCATGCAACACCAACAATGCCATCAGTATCCATTACACAGGACATACTGTTATTCCACTTTTGACAACGGGTAGCTTGTACTTCATATGTGGAATTCCTCGCCACTGCTTGCAAGGCATGAAGCTGAAGGTCATAGTTATGGAAGCTGCTGGCACTTCTCCTAAGACTGCTGCCAATTCTTCTTCCTTTTCACAGGGTCCCTCTCCTCCTTCTAATGTACCTGTTGACATATCCAGCCCCCCCACCAAGGAAATGTTGCAATTCTGCAACCTGTGACAGTTCTTCTATCAATGATGGCCTTTTTGTTGGGCTGTGTGACCTTGCTGTTCTGGTTTTGAAGTCAGGGCTTTCAATTCTCATCTTCTTTTATGCAGGGGTAAAGGGACTTCTGTGCAGAGCTTCACAGGTTTTCGCCCCTGTTCGCTTGGGCTACCACCCTCATTCACAGGGGTTCAAACCTGGGAAGCCCTTTGTATGGTACCTTACTCTACATCTTGAACCCTTTGGATCTGTGTCCTAATTCATTCACAGGGATTCAAACACGGGAATCCTCTTGCATTGGTGCACCCTCATTGACATGGGCTCAGACCTCAGAAGCCCGTTGCATTGTGTACCTTACCCTAGATACAGAACACCCTTTAGATCTGTTGATGATTTATATATGTACAAATTGCACTAGCTCAGTTGTTTGTGTTCTGGAAGTGATGCAGAGCTGGGGTCACCAGAGTAGAATACATTTTTGCATTTTATTTTGGGTGCTGCACTTTCCGGTGGGCATGTGAGGATTGAACCTGAGACCTAGAGGCTGCAAAGCAATGAGTCTGACCAAACCAGCTTTATGGGTGACATGGGATATTCAATTGCATTGATGTGCAAAGCACTCAATTGCTTGCCTAAATCAGAACAATTACAATGTAGACATGCAATAGTGTGAAGACCAAAGAAGACATTGATTTTTTGGACCATGTATTTAATTTCTAAAAAATGCAATACTACATCATAATACCACAGAAAAATTCTCATCATTTATTTCAGTCACCCTTGAAACAACCAATCACACTAGACTTATTGAAACTGCATTGTTATGACCATTCTTTGAAACCTAGACCTGTAATTCTTGTTTGTTTTTATTGAATAATGTGAGTGAGGTAATCGACACATGAATTTTTCATAATGTTTTTTCAACCGTTTTAATTCATTTGACCCCATGTGTTACACCTTTTGCATAATAGGAATCATTGAACAATTGAAGAAAGGGGTTTATCATATCAAGCATAAACTATTGGGTTCAAAATTAGTGCATAGGATATAAGGATTATCATATGGGATACAAGGCATTTGGTTTAAGGTAAAGGGCATATGATTTGGGGCATAGGATGAGGGTTTTATAAATTGAGGTTTATATACATAATAAGGTATAGTTCATATAGTTTAGAGGTTGTTTTGAAAATATATATCCTAGGATAAGATTATATCTTTATGATTTATCAAACAAAATGAAACCATTTGACAAGCATTGGTTGCGTAATATTCATGGATTCGACTAAATAACTAATTTTATTTGTTAAAACAAGTATAAAATTGTGGACATTGACCCTAAAATGATTATCTGATAACAATGAATGTTCAATGGGTCCCAATGCACGTACTCCATAATCTATTATGAAAACAAGTTGTTTGTTTGTTTGTTTGTTTTGCTTGTTTCTCACATTGAGATCTCCCAAACCACAATGCTTCTTGCCACACTCTTGGTACCATTGGAAAATCGTCAATGAGAAGGGGTGCACCAATTGGTTTCATAATGTTTTGACTTTCAACTTTTGGTCCAAAAAAGTTATTGAATATTGAACTTTTTTTATTAAAAATTCAAACCTAATTTTTTTTGGAGAATTTGGTTGTTCTTTGGCATTGTTGGCAAGCCCTTAATGTGAGTAAGGTTTAATGAAGGCAATTTGAAAAAAATTAAACCTACGGTGGTGAACATATTGAATTTTGATTTTTTTTGTTATTGGAAATTCAATTAAATTACAAAAAATGGTTTTGGAAGGGAAAAGTAATTGATTAACGAATTCACACTTGGCCAAACAACACAAGTTAGACTAGATGTATTAATTCTTGAACTTAGGTTGTGCTTGAAACAAATGATGACAATTTTGTGTGATATTTCATTTTAATATAATAAATTGTGTCGTGTGCCTTTCATTGATATATGGTCAAGGTTGGCATTAAGGATTTGAATTAAAAACAATTTTATATGAATAACACAATTGCAGTCTATTTGTTATCTTTTGTGGAAACTTGTGGTTGGGCTTATCTAAATTAGGTGAACAATGACAATTCAAGTAAAAGGTCACAAAATTAGTTTTTCATATTTAAAAATTAATTATTGCAAACCTATAACCACATACTTACCACATATTATTTGCAAAATAACTGGACATGTCTATAATACCAAGTGAAGGTTTGTAGTTCAATCAGTAGTTTTATTAAGAGCTATTGATATGATATAATTTTTCATTTCTTTTATATGGTATCAAAGTGATTGTTTATGTTTGTGAGAGACAATACTTGTTGCATCTAGTTTATTTTGTTCAATGGCCCATAATGAAATTTGTTGATTGTGTTTGTTATTATGGTAATCCTTTGAAATGAAGTTCTTTAATGTTTTTGAGCATGTTATTGTGGTAATTATAGTAAGATGAGCAAAGCCCTCCATCATAACCATGAGTGAAAATGAATTTCCATGTCAAAGGCAAACAAGCTTGAAGGGATAAACAACTACTTTTGATAAGAAAGTCAAGATTTGTCAAATATTGAAATGAGAGGGACAATGCAAATTGGTATGCCCAAATGCATCATCTCTAATAACAACAATTATTTTACCTAGCAATGCAAAAGGTCTTCCAAATGTGAAAGCAATTGAAGATGTAGCAAGAAAAGGATTTGACAATATTAATATGCAAAAAGGACACAACGTTGACTATCCTAATCATGGCTATCAAAGATAATTTGATCCCCACAATGCAAGACAATTTAAAACTAATATAAGTGCGACAAATTTTGAAGTTCACCTATTTGGATGAAGGGATTTATGCACAAGTGACTTTATCTAAGCCATAAGGGAGATGTTGAACAATCTCGTTTCAACCAAAAAAATCATTAATGAGACTAAAGTGGTTCATATTGTCATTAATGTTTTTCCAAGTCACTATCGGACTAATGACCCATCTCTCATGACACAAAAACTTTAGATTGTTTTAATTCAAATGCCTCTAGGCATGTGATTAAATATGTTTAAAACTTAATCACATGCTTAGATGGAGTGAAAAGAAAAGAATCTTTCCATTGTTAAATTAGTGAAATTAACATATAATATTAAGGAAAAGGAGCATGTTCCTTTATCATGAAGGAGTTAAGCAAGTTGAAGATATGTTCTTGGTACTAGGGGTGACCAAACAATTGTTATCTATAGGAGGCATCATAAATAATGGTTGTCATGTTGTGTTTGGCTCCAAGAAATATTGGATAGTGAATGGACAAAACCCAACCAAGGAATAATCAAAAGAGAGATGTCAAGAGTCAAGACCAAACAAGTGACTTGTACAAACTTTTAGCAAGTCAATGGCAAGGCCCTTCTTTCATGATGTTGGAAGAAGGTTCAATAATAGTCTTTGGCACTTTTAATTTAGTTAGACACCTATATTTTTAGTGACTACAAATGTTGTTAAGACCATGAAGAGCTAGGGAGGTGTCACATATCCTAGTGACCACACATGTTTGTGAAAACTATATGAACAAAAGGGGAAAAAATCCAAGAAAAAACCTCACAAGTTCAATGCAAATGGATGAATTAGTTCACTCCAACCTATGTGGCCATTAGTCTACAACATCTCTAACAAGTTCCAAATATTTTATGGTATTCATTGATGATTATAACAAAAAAATCATACATTTTCTTATTGATGGCCAAAAGTGACACCTTTGAGAAATTCAAAATTTTCAAGGTACTAGTGAAGATGGAGAAAATAACATTAAGTTGTTGAAAATTAATTGGGGTGGAAAGTTTTTATCAAACGAATTCAACACCTGTTGCGAGTAAAATGGCATATTGAGACTATTGATGATAATAGAAATGCCACATCAAAATGGTGTGGTGGAACATTTGGAAAAACAAAAACATTTTGGAAAAGGTTAAAAACATGGCAATGGAAACTAATTGTCCAAACTATTTGTGGAAAAAAGTTGTTAATACAACCACATGTTTGACATACAAGAGCCCCACTAATTCATATCAATGGAACATGTGTATACTAGCAAGAATAACAAGAAATCTTGTCTTTTTCAATTCCTTCCCCATGCAACTAGATGTCCAATTTCATCAAAATTTGACCAATCTTGGGTTTCCATTCACAAATAATAAAATTTTGCAAAGGTTGTTAGAAACAAATGAATGATGTTGTAATGTTCACTATGTTGTTCACTAAAATGGAAATTACAATCCCAATTTATATTTTTTTAGTAATTAAAAAAATTACCTTAAATCTCATTCCTAAACCACAAAAACATTCTCATGACTTTCTTCACATCTTGTCCATCATCAATGTCATTACATGTGTGCCCATTCATGCATAACAAATTCTTCTTCTTACCAAACCACAAAAATGTTATAGTGGTGGAATATTATAAAAACCCAAAATTGGGGTATGCAATAAATTTACTTTTATTAAACAATCATTTTGGGAACCCCAACCTTGAATAAATGATGTCTAATATTTAAAATGAGGCATACATCTTTCTTGGATATTTTCCCATGATGAAGGAGGTGCATCAATTGATAATAGTTGTAAAAAATTATTTAATTAAATTTGAAAAGGTCCAATCTTAAAATTATTGTTAAAAGAACACTAGGCACAATTTATTCACAATTGCATATTGACAAGGTTTGGATCCCATGTGAAATGGGTTTAACCATGAATCTCAATTTGTATTTGATTTCATGGGAGAAATATTGACACATTTGGGCAATCAAACATATTTACACCATTTGACCTGAATTGAATATTGATTTTGTGGAATGAACAAATGAAACAAATATATGTACAACATTATTATTAAAAGAAATTACAAGTCAACATGTGCCATTGAAATTGAAAAAAACTATTGGGTTACATGGTGTGCAATTCCACCAAGATGTTCACATAATGATCATTTATTCATTTGGCCTTCATATTAAGCACTTGGTATATTCATTTTTTAAAAATTAATGATTGCAAACAATGTTTTTTATATTTGGTAACTTATTCTATTTTTTCATATTAAAAAAAGGTGATTTCTATAAAGAAATAAATGAAAGAAGGAAAAATTGTTGCTTAAATGCCCATTCCCCCTTAACATTGACATGTATAGAAGGTGAATTATCATAGATTGTTTTATCATTAATGGTGAATATATGATAATAGTTGCCATTACCAACAATAGGGATGGACATTTGGGATCATTTTTTTGGCAACTATCCTAGCAATTAGTTTTGCCAAATCTTGACCATTAGACCTAGCAAATCACCATAACATAAGCTCTACCAACCACCCCCCCCCCCCCCCCCCCCCCCCAAGTGGCCCATTGTTATTGTTTTTCCTAAAACCTTGATTTGTTTGTGAATTGATGTTTCCTAAGTTTTCAAGTCAGAATTTGCTTAAATGATGTTTGTTGTGTTGGTGTTTATGTTGGTGGTTATGGTTTGAAAGTTGAACAATGGGAACAAGATACCGTTGAGATTTCATTCTTAGTCCTTTATTCCTAGTGCAAGCTTAGGAGTTTGGGGAAATGATTTTTGAAAATTTTGGAGTTAAAGTTTGAATGTGTTTACACCTTGGCGTAATTGTGAAAGGTAGCAAACCATTGCCTCTCTTGTAACCCCTTGCATCTACACTCCTCAACCATTGCCATTTTGTTTTCATGTTTTCAATTATGATTTTCATATCATAATTTGTTGATTACAATACAATGCAATTTCATGATTAGTGTTCAATGTTTTGTGGGCCATGGTTGTAGGTTTATTTTTGAGGTACATGGGTCATGAGCACTTGATAATGTTAGATTTTAAAACAAGATGTTGAACATATGTGTGGCATGCTTTCAAACTTCGTGTTCAAGTGCTAGATATTTGTAGTTGCAAATCACAATCCTTACAATAGTTAGCTTCAAGTGTCAAGTCATGATATGCAATATGCAATGTGTATGTTTAATGTTCCAAGGGGGGTGGTTATGTGATGCATGTCACTAGTTCTTGGAACATTTTAATTACTAAATAGTTTTTACATCATTTGCAAGATTCAAATGCAAGTGTGAACACTAAAGAATGAACATGCAAAACATTGAACTTTTAAGCAAAATGGTTTATAATCTAAATAAATTATTATCATTTATATATATTTGATATCTCATTATGAATTTGTTTGTAAACTCATTGTCTTTCATCACATGGTGCTTTGAACTTTTCTTTTATGTTTCAGGCTATAACATTACAAGCTTCTTCACTTTTTCTTTTTTTAAATCATCAACATTATTGAAGCCTTATAACTTTAGTGCACATGAAACTCTGAACAATGAACCTATGTCAAGTATAATTTGTCATGATTCTAATTTGGGTGTGTCACCAACTCCCAAGAAACACAACAAAGTGTCCTTCCTAAAATGAAGGAATTTAGATGTTGTGACCCTAACCTTGGGTCAAGATTAATGCATGACACAAGGAACAATTCGAAAATGTGCCTTGGGATTCAAGCACATTTAAAGGTGCACTTATGGAAATTATGAAGCTTAATGTTTTCTAGTTTCAAGAGTCCATTTTGGGACTCTTGAATAATTTGACCATTTTGAAGTAATCCCTAAATATGCCAATCACAAAGTATACAATATACTGTGAAAAGGAAAGTGGTGATTCCTCCCAAGTCCAAGCCATATGATTTTAATGTGAACATGTGGTAAATTTATGACCCAATTTGGTTCTAAATGTAGTCAACACCCTTTTTTTGTTTGTGCATTTTTACATGTTCGTGAATTCAAACTTGTGAGCTTTTTTTAATCCCATCATCAAATTCCCACATGCCCCTCTTGTTCCACTTTTTGTGGAGCTAGAGAGCCTATCCATAGATTTCAAGTTTTTCATAATAATTTACATCAAAAAATATTCTTCAATACTTTACGACAAGCTTTTGGGGGTATGCCACAATAACTATTGGGTTTTCAAAGATAATTGGGTAGCCAAGTTGAACCTTGGGAACAAATTGTTACATGGAGAAGGATTGTCCAATTTTTGAATGGTGAAAACACGTGTAGACTTTGTTCATAAATTGAGGGTAGGGACAAAATGTTGTCACCTAAGTTGAATACTTTACAAAAATATTTTGATAGAACAATTGTTGTCACCTTTTTAGCTTGCTATTGGGATTGATTTATAACAAGGATTTGGTGCGCAATAGGAATGAAAGGATTTAAATTGTCAGATCCATTTAATTTTTCATGTCAGTCTTGCTCAATTTAATGTTCATTTTGCATAAACTAGTTCAATTTGCATGTATCTTTCACCTTTGATAAAATATGAAGCACTGAAAGAGTTGTTATGCATTTTGAAAGTCAATAACAACCTAATAAATAATGGAAAAATGTAGTGGATGGGGAATGGCTGAGCCAATGCAAAATATTGTTCTAAAGGTAGCATTTGATTTGATGTGTTGTGGACTAATTTCATTTTAGTGAGAGTGAATTCAATGTTACCACCATTGATGACCAATAATGGATATATGTGCATGTTTATGTCATGAAAATTGTCATTGCGTACTAATCTTACTAACTTTTCAATTTGTAGAGGCATGTGATTTATAAATAGATATAATAATTTAAGATTATCATGAAAAACATGTATAATATATAAGGTATGTATTTGATTCATATATTGGCTCAAAGTGGGTGTGCTTTGTTGTGATGAAATTTGGTGTTCCAACAATTTTATATGGGGGCAATTTCACAATTGAAACCTAGTTATGTTCCTTTCTTGATCAATGTGCATTACATCGCAATATGAATTAATTTGGAATGGTGGTATTGTTTTGATATGTCTTTGGTTTTTTTATTGAACCCATGTTGTAATCCCATTATGCATTCTTTGCTCATAGCCCTGAGAAATTCCTAGAATTTTGCCAAACCCATAAAGACTTTAAAAACCAAAGCTCTAAAGTTATTGAGGAACATTGAGCTTCATTGGATCTTCATGTTAAGTCCTTTGAAATATGTCGTGGATGAATACAATTCTTAAATAATCAAGATGAATTTAAACCAATTTAATAACAAATATGTTGATGATAAACTGGAATTTTTATGTGATTTTGAATTGATATTGGGCCTTCCATGTATCTTGCCTATGTTGGAGGTGGTTCATAGCTTAATAAATATGTTTAGTGTTCATACATCTTTATTGTGGAGTAATTTGTAAATGCAATTACACTTGTTGGTGCTAAATTGTTTCCTAATTGTTTTAGCTTTATGTTAGATCATGCTTTTATGATAATTGATTTAATGATTTCAAAATTTAGATTAAATATCCCAATGAAATGATTCCATTAGTTTGGTGTTCTAATCTTGGTCACTTAGAGGACTTCCTTGCTTTTCACATTCTAAGTTAAACATATGTTATCCATGCATGTAACCCATTGTATGTGTCACAAAACTTTAGTCACCATGCTATTAGAAGCCTTGTGCTTATTCAACAAATGAAAGTTACATGTATTAAAATAACTCAAAAATTATTTCTAGAATGGCAAATTAGTGGTACATTCAAACTTAAAGAACTTAATAAACATGTAACTATTATTTAGGTTTACATATTAAATTATAAGTTTCATAAATGTTTGATTTATTTACACAAAAATATTTATAGTAAACCAATGTAACACTTGGATAAGTTTGTAAGTAATTTAATGAATATAAAATATTTAAAAATATTGTTTTACACATTATAATCAATGCATTGAAACATTGTATCAATATTATTGAACCATTATTTAAACAATGTTTGGCCAATCTTGAATCATGTCAATTTATAAAGGACTATTTTAGAATTACATGTTAGGACTTTCAAGGTGCCATGTTAGTTCATTTTATCTTGAATTCACCCAAAGGCAATTTCCTAACACAAATGTTCTTGACATGGTGTACCCATAGTATGGGATACAATTCGCACAATTCATTCGTTATGTGTTTTGGTGTTATCAAGGGTACTTTTTGTATTGCTACTAAGACCCTAAAGTCTTATAGATTCACATTTGCTTGATGTTCCAACATCATTTTTCAAATTGACAATGGTCCATAACGTGGAAGGTGTTATAGTTGAATATTCATAATTGAATCCAATCTTTTAATTAGAGATGAAAATTATTTCTTCCTCCATTTTTAGTCATAAATTGAATACATGAAGTTGAACAAGGTTGCAAATGTTAGGGTAAATACATGAAGTTGAACAAGGTTGTAGATGTTAGGGTAAGTTGAGGACAAAATAGCTTTCAAGAATCTTTCATTAATGAATACCAAATTGTGGAATTCATCAACTACACATCTTGATTTGTCTGTTAAAATATTTAGTCAAAATTATTTTTCCTTGTCCAATTTTCTATATTATGACACAATACTAATGTGAAAAAAGGTCACAATGATGCATTTTGTAGATTGTTAGTGGCAACTTTCTTGTTATGAAACAAAGGCTCATTTTTGGGGATGTCTATTTTGTTTTAAGGCTAATTTGATTGACAATCTAATTTGAAATTGGGTGTTGTGGTGGGGGTGTTTGAATGTCCAATGGGTGTTATTATAGCTCTATGAGCACAAAACTCCCTAGTTGTCGTTGGGGTTCAATTCCCTCAGCCTAGAATGATTGCAGGTGTGATACTAGAACTTAGTTTCACTTTGCTTAATATTTTGTGAGGCCTTGAAGCTTGCAAAGACGTTGCTTACTTTTGTTATATGGTTATTACATTGAGCATGCAACAATAAATTGAATCATATCAAATTCGACATGTAAAATTGCTATATTGTAATAACTACTAAAATTCAAAGTTGAACTATTGCCAATAATTCTAAATACAATATCAAAATCATATATAAATACAAGATAATTGTGAGCCAAAATTAGACAAATAACTTTCATTGAGAAAAAAACATGTGATCAAATCCAATGATAAAAAGATGAATGTAGCATCACATTTTCTCAATTAAAAACTAGCCAATTGCAAAGTAGGCTCCACCATGCAGTGGATGACAGCAGCCATTTGGGCACCAATTGTTTTCTGGTAAAGAAAAACCTTGATGTGAACCCAAATTGGAACCAGCACGTGAGAAAAGAAGAAGAAGAAGAAGAAGAAGAAGAAGATAATGGTAGTAGCGGTTTGTTGCCATTTGTCATGAGCTCTCGATTGTAGTAAAGGTTTCCTATCTTCACCAAGATTTTCTTATTTCTGTTTTAATTTTTTTACTTTAATTTTTAATTCATTAATTAATTAATTAATAATATTATTATTTTTGCTCTCAGTTTTTTTTCCTGTTTATTTGCTGGTTTTTTTAATACCTTTTTTCTGGCATTTCAATTTTTTTTCTTTCTTTCTCTTTTTTTCCTGTTTTTTATATTTTAATATCATTAATTTTTTTTTAAATTCTGGTTTTATATTTCTTTTTATATTCGCTCTACCTTTTTGAAATTTTTTTTCTATCTTGTTGATTTTTTGTTTCTGTTTTTATTTGTTGGTTTTCTTAACATTAGTTTTTTGGGGTTTTTAAATTTCTGTTTTCTTGGATTGTTTCCCCCTTTTTTTTTTCTTTTTCTTTTTTTTTTTCTGTTTTTTTATTTCTGTACTTTTTCAAAATTCTGGTTTTATTTGTCGTTTTATCTGTCGTTTTAATTTTCTTTAATTAAAAATATATGTTTCTATCTTGTTTGTTTTTGTTGGTTCTTAACTTTTTCTTTTGGAGTTTTAAAAATCTGTTTTCCTGGATTTTTTCTGGATTTTTTCAGTTTTTTTCTTGTTTTTGATTTTCTCATTTTTTCTTTGTGTACTTCTTGAAAATTTTGGTTTTATATTTCTTGTTTTATTTTTTGGTTTATATTTCTCTCTTGTTTTATTTTCTTGTTATTTGAAATGGTTTTTTTTTTAAAATTGAAAATTTCTGTTTTTCTGGTTTCTTTTTCTTGTTTTTTCAAATTTCTTGTTTTTTAAAAAACTATTCTTTTTTAAAAATGTTTTTGTAATTTTTGAAAATCTTCTTTTTCTCCATTTTTTCTTGTTGGTTTTCTTTTCTCCCTTCTTTTGGCTTTCTCAATATTGTTTTTGGGGTTTCTAATTTTAATTGTTCTTTTTGCTTCTATTTTGTGTGTGTGTGTGTGGGAAAAAGTAAATCCCTCCTTTTGTGTGTTGGGCAATTGCTTGAACAAAGACCCATGCCACATGAGAGTGGGATCACTTGTGGAATGATGGAGTACATTGATGCCCACATTGGTAAGAGTCACTTCTTTCCAAGTTGCTCACTCTATTAAACATTCCAACATAGGGAGGTGAGGTATCCTTCCCATAATGACCAAATGAAAGAGGGATGAAAATCTTGTCGGTTTAATTTGGGCTACTAAGATCTTTTATACAAAGGGCTTTAGAGATGTTTGGGATAACCACAATTAAACAAGATCTTCATCCAAAAAGGAACGTGAAAAGGAAATCATTTGACTTGTGAACCACCATGAATTGGAGATGATTCGAGGCCAATAAGTTCCATCACATTCAATTTTCATTTCAAATTTGTGTTGTGTTTCAAACATGCGTTTCCAAAATTATACTCATTGGTTTGTGTGTATGTCCACTTTAAGATTCAAAGTACCACCAAAGAGGCCTTCATAGTTGATTTGGTGAAAATAGTTTTGGCAGATTGGCAATTATACACATGACAACATGTTCAATTTGCATAAAATGCAATGGCACACTATTAGAGTGCAAATGGATTATCATTGAAATCTATAAATGAGAATTTTAGTGAGAGTGAGGGTGAAAGCAATTAGCTTGACATTCCATTTTTGGACCAATACACATTTTCTACCATGCGTATAGCATCCATGAATTTTCCATGCCACATTTTTGTAGATTAATTTAGCTTCCAGGAACATAGCCCATTAACATTGGAAATGTATATATGTAAAGATATCTACTTATAAAAATTTTGAATTTTATTTGTACAAAAACAAGGTTATCAAGATCCATATATAGTGTATGTGCATCTTGCATTGAACAAAAAATTGATTGGATGTATTGTTAATACATGAGGATATTGCAATTATAGTCAAAACATTTGTGGAAGTTGAATTAAATCCTAAAGGCATGATTTTGTGCAATACCTTCATTGTAAAAAAATCCCCTATTTCATATTTAGAATTTTGAGATAGTTTATATATGCATGATGAAAGCATTGCATTTACATTTTTGTTATGCAATGCCCATAGGACAAAAAACATATTCATTCCATCAACTTTATCCTTAAACGTAATATACTTATAACAATATTGCATAGGCTTTGACCATTTTTTAGTACATGCAATACCTTAAACCCTAAATTTAACCTTAATACACCCAAGATGGTACTGTATAACCCCAATAGGAATAGGGTAAACCAAATAAAGGTATTGCATATAAGGTCAACAAAGTTAATTCTAATATGTCTTTAGGGTATTACATTGTTGAAATAGATAAAATGAAATAAATTCAATTGACCAAAGGGTATTGTGAAACACCCAAATGATCCAAAGGATATGTATTACCCTAATGAGGGTAATATAGATGTGAATATGGTTGGATATGATATTTGTATTTTGTCCTTTGGGTATTGCATCACCTTAATGAGAGTAATGCATGTGTGAATTAGTTGGATATGATATTATCAATGTGTCCATAGGGTATTGCATAACAACAAAATAATTCATTGCATTTGCATTACTTTGATGAAGGTAATGCATGTGTGAATTGGGTTAGATATTATATTGTTAATGTGTCCATAAGGTATTGCACGGTTGAAATAAATGAAATAAAATAATTACAACTGGGCCTACTTGTTTATTGTGAAACAATAAAATGATCTAGTGCATTTGCATTACCTTGATGAGGGTAATGCATATGGGCATTAGGTTGAATATGTTATTTCCAATGTGTCCTTGAAGTATTGCATTGTTCAATTTAATGAAATGAAAGTAGGTCAATAGGATGAAAGGTATTGCATTGCAATAAATTGGTTGTGTTCATGCATTAGTTTGATGAAGGTAATGAAAAAAGAAATAAGGTGCAAAATGATATTTTCCCTTTGCACTAGTAATATTACATTTCAATAAAATTATCTAGCGGGTGTGTATTACCCTCATGAAGGCGATGCGACGATTAATTAATTTTGCAAATTGTGTTAAAAGTATGACACGAATTCAAATCTAATAATTGTGAGGAAGTTTAATAAGGGTATTGCAAGAATGGTTACATCAAGGATTGATGTGGATTGAGTAAACATATGAAGTTCATTTGCAATACTTTCATATGTGATTTAATTGTTGAGTTTATAAGGCTATAGAAAAGAAATCTAGTTTAGTTGCAATATCTTCTAGTGGGTCATTGTAACATTGTTTTCCATAGTCATAAAGATACATGGTCTAGTAGGGAGGTAGGTAGGAAGGAGAATGAAGCAACCTACCTAGTATATTGTAATACCTTCATTGACCTACATTGTTATTGCCTTGGTGGAGATTTAGTGCATAGGTACATAGGTTGATGGGAAGATAAGTAGATGGGTGGGTAGGTGAGGGAGGGAGGGAGGAGGCCAGGGTACATAGGCAGTAGTCTAAAGGTAGGTAGGTAGGTGAGACATGGGCAAGCGTGTGGGGTGAGGGAAAAAAAAGTTCCCCAAAAGAAAACCAACCTGGGCTGAGTTAGGAATAGAAAAAAGGTCAACTTGAGTTCACCACCTTGGTTAGCCCATGGACAAGGAGGGATGAAAAGGTGCACCAATGAGTGCACCATCCATCCACATTGGTGCACTGGTGGGTGCTGGTTCACTCTGGCCTGGTATCCCTACATTCTAGCTAGGGTCATGTGGAGTTCATTATAGAAACATTTCTGGCATAACTGAAGGATCAACTTGAGCTTCACCATGCTAACCACCATGTGTTTCCAAAGTTTTAGTATGGTGAATATTTATCATCTTTATGGACGTCATTGAAAGTGTAGAGTCATTATGTGACTAGCCACTTGTTTTTCCTTTCATACCAAAGCTAGCTATCTAGTGTAGAACTTGAAGGTAAGATTCCCAAGTGAACTTCCCCCAGCTGAGATGAAGAGAGAAGACAAAATATAGCTACCCATTCATACATACATATTTAGTCCACATTCAAAAATAAGAGCCTCTTCACCATAATGCTACTTCCGGCTGCTCACATCATTGATAGGTACTCGTTGTTGCAGCCCATGTACCTTCCAATCCCATTTTTTTTTTCCATTTTTTCAATTGTTCCCAACATGTTCCTTTCAAGTTCCCAATGGGTTCCTATCAGGTTTCCAATGTGTTCCCCAAGGGTGTTCCCAATAGCACCTTGCTTTAATCCCATATATTTTACCAAAGTCCTACCCTTCTCACCTATATAGTTGGACCAAAGGGGAAGGCACTTCATCTTTCCATCGAATCTTTTATTTTGGAGAGCCTCCAATAGTTTCAACTTTCTTTTAGCGATGGGCCAATCAAAATGGTGTGTTGCAAAAAAAAAAAAAGTTGAACGTGTGAGGCACCCCCAAATGATGATTAATGAGAAACAGAATAAATAAGTTACCCCCCACTTTATTCTTCCTCTTCCCCCCACAAAGAAAATGTGAGGAAGAGGAGAAAGGAACAAAAGAACAAATATTTCCAATGATTATTTGAAAGACCACTACTAGCCTGACCCCCATTTTGACCTTATATGCGAAGGTAGGTGAAATTCGCCTTTTTGTCCATTTATGACACCAAGTTTTGATACCCTTTCTTTCTAGGGTTTTCCTCATGTTGGAATTTCAGAATTGTTTTTGAGATTGATAGCAGGACATGATCGCATTGGGTTTCCGACTTTATGACTCTCCATGTTGCACAATCCTTAACTTAATTTGTCATAAAGCAAATGCAGAAATTTCCTAAGTGTATTTGGACGGTACCTTATCTCTGAGAATATGGCTCCTGTAAACGATGAGAGATCTTACACCTACTCCTTAAGAGTTGAGGGATCTTATGCCTATTTTTTTTTTTTTGTCTTCTCTTCTCTTAGCTTCACCTAAATTATAGGTTAGAATTGGGTGATAGAACATCTTATGCTTTAAGTTTGTGATTTGAGCATAAAAACCCCTTGCATTTTCGTACCCAACTATTTAATTTTATAGATAAAGAATTTCCACAACAACCCACCTTTAACTACAAAACTACAGACAATAATTGTGCAAAAGCTAGTGTGAGCTTGGCAACATAGGTGACACCATTAGCTCCAGTGGTGGCCCTTTTGCATTAGTATTTACTAGTTGCAACATTCAAGATTGGGCCTTAATTATTCTCAAATCCTCACCCGTTCTAGTGAAAAACTGAAAAACATGAACTGAGAGTAAAACCACCCGGGCCAATCAGTATCATTGGCTAATCAAAAGCAGTCATTCCCATTTAGTGCAACTCTTGCAATTGTCAACACCCTAGGCAGACCTATTGCCAAAATGGGAATCTCACACAATTTGATTGATATATATATATATATATATATATATTGTATGCAACATGGAGGTGTTTGGGTTTTGCCCTCCTTGTCAAAAAAATTCCCTGTGATATCTGGCACCAGCCTTAGAGCATCTCCATAGGTGCTCAATATGTGAGCCCCCCAAAATATTTTTTCACATCCAAGTTTAGTTATGTACTCTTTTGCAACCCCACCAATAAAACTGAAACGTGGGACAGCAAATAGGTGGGGGGACTACTAATAGCAAACCACTCGGACAAATCATTATGATGCCAATCAGAAACACTGAGCAGCAATTAGGTCATATTATTACACTCTTTTCTGCAGGTGCACAGCAGCTGCTGCGCATTTCACGAGCCACAGCAACGTGCGCAATTATGTGAAGCCAAAAACCATTTTCCTAAGCCAAACCTGCATAAGTTGGGATTTTCTTCATCCAATTTTACTGTGCAGGATCAGATACTGAGCACTGTGGGAGATGCTCTTAGTCTGCTAAAGCCAGTGAGCCTCAGGCTTTGCCAACCACATATGCTTTGAGAGTTCACCCCAAGAAGGAAGCTATTAAACAATGATAAGGTGCTTGTTTGCCTCATAAATACCCTAAGAACTTCCCTTTATTTTCTCTTGCAGACAAAATCAAAATATGTGGCCACAACAAGTTGCAGACAAAACAAAAAAGATGTGGCACAACATCATGACTTTACCTGGACTACAAATTTTCAAAAACTTGAGTGAGTTGGTGAGTGAGAGAGAGAGAGATAGAGAGAGAAAAGGAACAAAGAACCAAAGAACCACATACACATATGACACATGTTGTAAGACCCAAGATACAAAAAATCAAAATTCCCCAAATTTGAAACAAGTTTGAAATTTGTGGCATAGCAGCTTCTTCATGACACAACCACAAAATTCAAAAACTAAAGGGCAGGTGCCAGGAAGACAACGGGACTAGTGGACCCCTTTCAACACACACACACACACACCCCCCTCCCCCACCACCCTTCCTCCCTTTCCCTTACATCAACCCTAAACCCTAAACCCTAAACCAATAAATAAAGTAATGAGTGATGAAGTGAAGTTTATTACTTAC
Source organism: Sphagnum contortum (assembly GCA_963920785.1). Classification (NCBI taxonomy): domain Eukaryota; kingdom Viridiplantae; phylum Streptophyta; class Sphagnopsida; order Sphagnales; family Sphagnaceae; genus Sphagnum; species Sphagnum contortum. The sequence goes on from OY987288.1 coordinate 8,796,899, forward strand.
CAAGTTTAGGGTACCTAGGCCAATAAACTAGGTATGCCTAGTATAGGGTGGGGGGAGGGGGTTGGTGTGGTGATCGGACAAGCTAGTGGCACAACATTATAGGAATTTGGCAAAGCCCTAATTTTAAGGCTAGAATGCACACCAGTGACCGGATGAAATGCACGTGGAGGGAAATAGAGGTCGTCTTTGATAGGCGCAAGGAAGGACAAGCAAAAGGCACATTTAGAATTGGATTTTGACTTGTATAAAGGAAGTAGGTATGATTTTGGTCTCTTTTGTCACGAACTCGGAACTAGCCTAGTTGTTAGTAAAAATAAAATAAAATAAAATAAAATAAAATAAAAATAAATCTCCTCTGCAAAACAGCTTGGGATCCTTGAAAGTATTGAGACAACATTATCTTTTGTTCTATGTATCAATGTTGGTTTTGTATCCACTTTCATCCAAGGCTGGTACTTGGTATTGGGTAATTTTAAAAAAGAAAACTTTCATAGGAGCTAGGGTGGTCTTTTGTATTGGGTTTAAAAGCTTTTTTCCCCCCTCCTAATGAGGCCTGTTTATACATAACCTTGGTGGTTTGGCACATGTCTGTTGAATAATTAATTAATTAATTATGAATATTCCATTTTCCAAAAAGGAATAAAAAATATTCTTCAATTCCCTTCACATTATTTTTTTCTTTGAAATATATATATTTGTTGGTGTGAAGATTTCAGCATTCCTAAAAATAATATAATTTGTAACAAAATCAAAAAGGTAGTTTTTCATCTTTGATGTGTAGAACACTCAATATCAAATTGGAAATGGAGCACTCAATAGCAAATTGAATACGAAGGAAAAAAAAGGTCTACAAACTAACTTAACGAGCAACTCGTGCAAATGCTTTGAGAAAATTACAGGTACTAAAATTAACCTACCACACCTTAGGTTTTTTTCTTTGTTGGGGTTAGGGTTGTTTTTGCCTTAAAAAATCATGTTATGAGGTTGAGATATACCAGTTATGTATCAAATATTATTATGAAAACAAATTCATTATCACTATCTGTGCAAATGTTTTGTCAAACTTGTCCTGGAGGAGGCTGTGGCCCTGGATTTGTGCCAGCCTTTTGGATCCCTATTTAGGGTTTTGGGTTCATGGTGGGGATTAGGCAAGGCTGCCAAATAATGGGTGGGGACTACTAGGGTGACAATTCCCAGAACACACTAATCTAGGGCTGACAACTAGTGGTCTGAAAATTTATGTAGGGCCCAAGGTATTACAGCATCCTGGCCAGATAATTATTTTCTTCAAAGTTTCCTATTGTTGTTAAGTCATATTTTTAAGCAATTCACTTCACCCTTTCTTGGTCTTGCTCTCTTTGTAAGTTTGTAACCCTAAATTGTGCGCTTCACCTCTTTTGATCTTGCTCTGGGGTACTTATTCTGTTTCATATTAATTAGTTGGGGGTGCGTCAAAAGTCCAACTCTTTTTTTTTTTTTTTTTTTTTTGCAATGAGTCAATTTGATTGGCCCATCCCCCCCAAAAAAAGTTGAAACTAAAGAGACTCCACCAAATAGAAGATTTTATGGATAGGGAAAATGCCTCTCTCTTGGGCAAGACATATGGGATTAAAGCGAGGTGCTATTGGGAACACCCTTAGGGAACAAATTGAGAACCGATTGGGAACTTGAAAGGGAACATGTTAGGAACAAAGAAAAAATGAAAAAACCTTAAAAGAAGAAAAAATCAAGGCACGTTGTGATGCTTGTCGCCCTTTTATTTAATTGGAAGGACATCCCAATGATGGAACCTCATCTGGATCATGAGTCCTGAAGCTTGTTCTTATTACAAACATCTGGTGTTTTATGAACGTTAGGATTTCCAATCATGCGTTGTTCCAACTTGGGGATATATAGTTGTTGTGGTGTTTGCTTTTCCTTCATATTTTCTTTAAATTATTTTCTTAGAGCTTTTGTGAGAAGGGAGCAGCTCACTCTTACCTAATGTGATGCAATGGAATACTTGAACATAGTTAATGTAATTTGATCTATGTAGTGTTAAGTTAGATCTGAGGTTCCACCCAAACAAAACAGAAAAAAAGAAAAAGATATGGGAAAATAGTGTAAACCAGCTGGGAAGTTCTTTTCTTTTGTATGAAGAACCTTGGGTAAATCAAATTAATTTAAAATTTCATTAATTCATTTAATGAGATCAAGGATCTGGTTCTGGGTCAGTTAACCCTGGGTTCTAGTCACTTACTTTTTTTTGTTTTAAAAAAAAAGGTTCAAACAAAAAAGCTCACGGTTCCGGTTTCACACCTCAAATAGAACTGAGAACCGAGTTCCGGGGTCTGGCTGGTGCTTTGGGAAAATCAAAAATAAATCCCGGAATTTGAAAAACAGACCCCCCGGATTTGGGCTGGGTTCTGAGTGGTTGGGAAATGGAACCGCCGGTTCTTAATCCCACCCCAAGGCGGGTACTCGCCCCCCCCCCCCTCCCCAACGTTGGTTTGTAGAGAGGTACGTAGAGGACACAATGTGAGTACATAATTAGCCACTTAAGTGTATGTGGCCTTTTCAACGTACCTACACAATGGTTTTACTTATTTTATACATCTCTTACTTTATTATGAATCATGGGGGGTAGAAACGGCGGTTATTAATACGTGCCCTTGATTTGCGCGCCGGCCATAAACGCCTATCCAGTGCACCGGGAAAAAAGATATACGTAGTGGTCAGATCTTGGCTTCACCTGAGGGAAACCTGTAAGACCCCCACCCCCCCCCCCACCCCCCTTTCACTCCATGACGCGACTTCTCATTGGTTGCATGGAAATTTTTATTCCTAATATTGGCTGCCACTATTTTTGGGCTTCCTAAAGATCACCCTACCTATTGAGTAAGTCGAATTTCAATAATTATTTTTTTCTGATTCATAATGATAATAATAAATAATAAAAAAACCACGAGCGGAGCCAGTGACCTACCACCCCTGGTGTCCCTCGCAGTCCTCTGTTAGGAGATTGGAAATTTCAGTGGTTTTTTTGTTTTGTTTTTGGGGTCAATTTTTTGACAAGTTGGTGAATTTTGTGTGTCAGAAAGTGGGAAAAAATAAATGATTTTGTTTCTTTTTTGTGATTTTAATGATTTTTTTGGGTTCATTTTTCGAAATAAAAATAATTAGAGTATCCACACATCTAGACCTAGGCATTTGTTAGGTCGTCACTTGTAAGCAGCACTTTTGTAAAAACAAAAATGCTACAGCCGCCCTAGGACAGTCGCCATTTAATGCTAATTAATGCTGGGGATCCTCGCCAGTATACCTACTTGGGGAATTTGAAAACAGAAACGCTCATTGGAATCACCAATTTTTTTTTTTTTTTGGGGGTCAATTTTGTGATATAGAAAATTTAGTATCTAAATTCCAAACTTTTTTTGAGTGAAAAGAAAACATTGGCGATTATTATTCTTTATATTTTAAATTTTTATTTCAGTTTTTATAAGTTTTTAGATCATCCAGAACAAAATTTTGGATCAATTTGTGAAAACTTTGGAGAAAATATAATATGTACAAGTATTTTTGGAATTTTTTAGAAGAAACTGAAGAGTGCCTTTATCACAAATTTGGTGAATTTAAAAAAAATAAAAACTTGTAGATAAGTTTTTGTCAGGATCACATGAAATGTTTTTTTTTGAACAATAATTTGCCGCTTTTGTGAAATCAAGAAGAAAAAAAACAAACAAAAATATTAGGCGGAACTTATCTCAAAATTACTTGTGTTCCAAGTTCCAACAACAAAAAAAACATAGAGCGCTTAATTCTTAAATTGCATTTAAAAAAAAAAAGGTGATTAATGATAATTGCAAACGGACCAATGCAACTTTGAGCGAGCCTAGTTTGAGGTTGATAATAGGGAATAATAGATAGTAGGGGAAGGCTTGGGTCCTAAGGGCCTCCCATAATTTGAAGGTTGAGGGCCTTAGAAAAGAAATTATGGACCTTACAAATATGGAAGGTGTTCTGAGTATCCCCACCCACAAATCCTGACACGTTTTTTTAAGTGGTTATGTACCTCTTAGGTACATACTTATGGGCTAGTTTCATAACAGATTTTGGCCATTTAAAAAAACTACCCATTTAAAAAACTATAGTAAGGTGGGATCTAGTCCTACTATAGGTGATATTGAAGATACACTACTATTATTAGGTGATGCTGAAGATATATACCATAGTACAAAGGGCAGCTTCAACACATGTCTGTCAAATAATTAATTAATTAATTAAATTTGAAGATAGTAGGTCAAACAACAGAATATTCCCCATAAATCCTCTATTTTTTTTTTCTTCACAAAATTTTGTTACTTTGAATTTTTTTTGTTTGTTGAAGATTTCAACATTTCTCCAAATAATTTAACTAGCATCAAAGCTGCCAAGGGGTATTAGTATGTATCTACATATATAGTGCAGATATGTACAAGTTGTAATATACATATAATGAGGAACAATATTTGGATGCATCAAAGGGGACTCTCATCTCTCATCACGTATAATATGTCATGGCTCTTGAAACCAGGGAGAAAATTTCACAATGTTCCCCAAAAAACAAAAAAAACACTCACACTTGTTAATATTCCTCAAAATTGTGAGACCAAATGAAAACTTACATGGGTGGGCCTAGTCTCTTCCCTTATAGTCACAGCCAATGACTTTAATATATTTATTAAAGGTCATTTATGAGAATATATATATATATATATGATTCAATACATACATTATAAATATACCTATACTGTTAATAATAATACCTATAATAATAATAATAACATTTCAATATAATTATATATATATATATAATTATTCTACCCTACCCAATTGAGGTAAAAGGTAAAGGGCTGTAATACTCACAGTAACAATAAGAATTTCCTGAACTTCGGGCACGTTGAAATTCCTGGCTACGCGAAATGACCACATGTACACTAAGTAAATTTCACTTAATTACCGACCAGTTAATGGAGGGAGGGGAGGGTACAAGTGAATTTTTCTTAATTACCGACCAGTTGATGAACGAGCGTACAAGTAAGTTTCACTTAATTACCGACCAGTTGATGGAGGGGGGGGGGGTAATAAGAAAGCTGGAAGGGACCATTTTGGGTTAAAGAAAAGCGCGGGAATTTCCTTCTTTTCCCAACCCCCCCTTTTTTTTCCGCTTTCTTTGTTTTTCTTTTGAGTGCAGTCTTTCCTTTCCTTCCAGAGACGCGCCCGGGCGCCCGCGCGCCTAAGTAACCCAGCCACGCACGCACCGCAATGAGCAACCGAAGAAAGGGAGAAAAAAAAACGCGTGAAAGTGGCAGGCGCAAAGGACCACGAGTCTAGGGAGCCTCTAAATTTAGCTCTATCTACACGCTATTTGTCTCTTATTTTTCTCGCACTTCATGTTCTCTCCGGCTACAGTTTATTGTTTTCAGTTCTCGCCTTCTTCGTGCCCCCTGACCCCTCCCCCCCCACCGAGTCTGTGTACACTTTTCTGTCCTTTTTTTGTGAAGATTTTGTGGAGTTTTGACGAAGAAGCAGTTGGTGTTGTCGACCACAGAGCTTTTTTTTTGTTTTCTTCTTTTTCTTGATTTGGAAGTGTTGGGTTTTGCTGTAGTGTTTGGCGGTGGTTGTTGTTATTGTTGTTGGTTGGTTGGTTGGTTGGTTGTTGTTCGGGAGTCTGGCATTGGAATTGTAGTCGTTGTATTGGCGAGGGAGATGAGAATTGTCGAGGGGCTCTTTTGGCTGGGGATGAGTCTACTCTGACAGGCATTGGAGTAACGGGCGTGGAAGGAAGGGGAGGAAGGGAAGGCAAGGAAGGCAAGGAAGGTTTGATTTCTGTGAGAAGGAAAATGAACTGTTGTTGCTATGGGTGTTATAGTTTTAAAGTTCGTTAGCAAAAACCGCAGCAGCAGCAGCAGCTTGGCGTCCATTACCAGAAGCTGCAGAGATTTGGCTCCATACCTGGGCGTAGTGCCTGTGATCGACTACTACTGCCCGAGAGTGTGAGCATTTTGCGAGGAAGAGGTAGGAGAGGTGAGGAGGAGAAAGCTATAGATGGCGAACTCCGCTGCTCAAAGCCCGAGCATCATCAGCCCCACGTGGATGCAACCGGCGGGAGGTGAAGCGCACTGTGACTCGCATAATTTAGGTCTGAGCAAGACGCCAGTCCCGGGAGCAAGTGGCAGTCTCGTGCCCTCTTTTGCACCCAAGACACCCTGTGAGGAAAATGCATTGATGAAGAACCACCACTACTACCCCTTGCACCAGCAGCAGCCTTCTTCGGCGCCTGGGGTGGTGGTTACGACCGTGGTGGTCCCCGATGACAAGGTTCGGATTCCTTGCAGGCAGCGATACAAGGCGGGAATTGGTAATGCGCAAAGGGAGCCTGCGGGAAACTGGGTGCAAGAGCATTACCTTGCACTTGGAGCCGGTGAACGCTCTGACAGTCCCTTCTTCGTGTCTGCAGCAGCAGGGAGCGAGCGACCCATGAAACGCGTGAAGAGGAGGAAGAAGCCTGTCGACCCAACAAAAATCGCTCACGAGATTATGGACAAAGACATGATGGAAGCAGCGCGAACAAACTGCAACGTTGTTGAGCTGGACCCCAGCGGCGTCGTCGACGATGTGCGAAGCTCCAACGGATTCCACGGAGCTTCAAGCTCCGACCAAGTGAAGGCTCAAGTGATCGACAAGGTTTTAGCGAAGATTCTGGACATGCCAATCCAGGAGTCCAAGGCCGTCGCGAGGTTGCCGCAGGAGGAGTTTCGAAGCTGTTGTAACCCTAATTTCCACCAGCACATCATATTGCAGAAGAAGAAAACGGAGCACAATCAACAATGCAGCACCACCCAAGGCGGTGGTGCTGTTTGCAGCCAGATTCTTTGTCCTGAGCGCAGCAGCAGCGTGAGCATGAAGAGAATCATCCCCCAGCAGATGGCACAAGTAGTAGCGGATCGCATCAACATGTCTGCTGCAGGAGTGTCACAACGACCGACGATGCAGGAAACAACAACAGTTCCTGGAAGTTTGCTTTCATCAAGACTAACTCCTTCTCAAGAAGAGTTGCAAGGGACTGCTGCTGATCCCGGGAGTTGCCTTGTCCCTCCTCGTCGAAAGTTGCAGGGATTGTTACAAGAGACAGATTCTGGAAGTTCATTGGGTATGCAAAAAACTCCACACCTGGAGTGTTTGTCTGGGCAGAGGATGATGATGATGGGGAGCAGCTTGTACAGCAGCCCCCCTTTGAGTATCCCAACTCCCAATCCTGTGCTAAAGTCTACAGTTGGGATGATGGGTTGTGGCTCTTTGAGAGGGAAAGCTTCTGCCAAAGCTTGTGAGGAGGTGAATCTTTGTATGGAAGAATCTGGGGTGAGCGAAAACAGAAGGGAATCAAAGCCTCTTCTGTGGTCTGGATCCACTCTGCATGCTGTGCCTGCTTACTCTCCCATGCCAGTTTCAAAGCAGTCAGTATCCTCTGGGGAGCCATCGTTGCTACTCACCCTGAATTTCTCACCCATGCCCCCTGGCTCTACAGGACTGAGTCCAAAATCTTCCACAGGTCAGTGGAATCCATGTAGCTGGCAGTGCTGGTGCCTTAACTCTCATGTACAGTGCTGGTTTTTCAAGCTTTGTGACTTTTGTGGAGCATTTTTGTGTCATTTCTCTGTGAATGCTTTTTCTCAAAGACTTGACCTCTGCTTCTTGCAATAGGTCTTTGTGCTGAGCCCAATTTATGTGGGGCTTTACCACTGATTTTGGTTGATCATTCTCCACCACGAGGATCTTTCTTTTGTCCTTCTCAGCTTTACCTTTGAAATGTTAGTTTGAACTGCCCTTTTCCTTGCAGCATTCTGTCGCCTGTAGATGCTGGAGTTTGGGTCAAGTTCTGGGACATTGTTAATTAGCATGAGGTTTCCAAGAATTTTTTTCTACCTTATAACCTTAGCATCAGATGCATCTTATATGTTCACTTCTTTTTTGATTGCACAAAAAAACTTTTGGATGATGCACTGAACTGTCCATGTGCATGTGATTTTGTCATTTGTCTATTGCAAAGATTCTTTTAATGACTTGGATTTTTGTTCTTTTTTAAAAAGGACATCACCTTTTGAGCTTTTTCACTATCTTTCTGCAAGATTTAAGGTGGTTTCTTATGCCCAGCTGCACTTACTTCACCAGTTGAGGAGTGGGGGAAAATGCTGGGACTATCACACACACCTGCAACAGCAGCTGCAGAGGTGGAAACAAGTACCGCAGAGCACAAGCTTCTTCTTTGCTACCAAGAGCGATTCATCCGTCTGCAAGCTTTCTTGAAGAAATGTGATGATGATAAACAAGAGGACCTTTTGCAAAGTAAGCTCAAGTTACCTGACTTCTGAAGACACTGATCTTGCTTAATTACTCTCTTTTTATTCAATTTCTTTCCAATCTTCTCAATGTGTGCAATGGTGCCTGCCAGCTCTACAATCACTTTCAGCTGCTGCACGAAGTGGCCATGCAGTTAAATTGGAGACTCGGGCAGTTGGGCTCTCCATTGCAGAAGGTACTTTATGGCTGATTTTTTCTCTTTCTACTGATGAGCAGATTGTGGGACTGGCATTCTGCTGGTACAACATATTCCTTCTTCATTTTGTGCCTGACGGACTGGTGGGTGGTGGTCTTGAATATCTTCAACTGATTTTTCTTTTGTTTCTTCCACACCCTTCAGTATTGGAATCTTTGTATTCTGAAGAAAAGAGAGTCTAGTGTGGTGGAGGTGTTTCCTCACTAAAAAGCTGTAATGTCTAAAGGGGTTTGGTTAGCAGGAATGGGCAGTTAAGCTTGCTACAAGAATCTGAGCTTGTTTCTGATCACAGGGAAGGAAATGAGTCGTGTGAAGATGTTGAATGTGATGGGCCGGGGACTGATCTCTAGAGGGAGAAATGATGTGGGAGGGACTCCAATGGGCCCTCGATTACCTGCCTTGAGCACTACATTGGAATTGGGTTATCAGAATTGATCAAATTCCTCCCCACTAGTGTTGATGCTGATGCCAGCATCAGCTCATCTCCAGTTGTAGCCCAAGCTGCAACTCCTAAATGCATATGGAGGTAAGTTTGCAACTCTAATTGCAATGCATTTCACTGAACCTGCCTCATCAACCCTTCTCCAGCCTCTTCTTGCTGAGATCCTGATTGAGGAAGCAACCGAAAGTTGGTCTTGAGTCATTTAACAAATTGCACTCAGTAAGCTACGCAATGTGAATGCTGATTGCATGATTAGGTTGTTACACAGTTCTTCTGTTGTTAGATGACCAAATATTTGTGTAATGCTTTGCAGGATGAAGGCTTGTACACAGTGAGGATGAATTGAAGATATGAGCACAGAGGAATTCAATTTGGCAATTTATATCCAATTGTGAAAATACACACATCTGTAGATGGTTCTTCCATGGCTTGATTCCTTTGACATCAAACCCTATTACCAATTTGAGTTCCAGCCTTTCGAGATACCATCTGCTCAGACAGTAAATCAGAATTGGAAGTGAACTTTCTCTCAGGTTACCATTTTCTTTTGAACTGTGAATTATGTGAATCTGTACCAGTAGGGATAGTGCACAAATGAAAATGCTGTAGAGGAGTTTGGCTGCTCTGTCATGGGCACATGGAGCCATCACAATTACCTTGTGTGGCTTCTGCCTCTGTGTCACTGACTGATTCAACTCTACAAGTTGACTTGTTCATAAATCAATGCTGCTCACAAAAGACTTATTATGGGCTTCATGATATTGAATGTTTCTTGAAATTTGCGTCACCCAGTTATGAACTTGGATTGCCTAGCAGCCAGATTCCAAAACTAAAGGTATTTCCTGCATCCAAGACTCTAATTATACTGGTTTCATCAGTAGGATTATCAAAACTGCAGATTCAAAATCTGGGATTGGATTATACATCAACTCACTTCAGATTCGTAAACTCCACAATTGTTCACTTCAACTTCTACTTCACACCATCCACATGAGAGAGAGTATGTTCCAATTCAAGGAGTTATTTTATTCCTTAGAAAAAAACTGTTACAGCTAACTGAACCTTCCATTCTAGATATATTTCATTGTACCCAATGTTTGCAAATGGAAATAAGTGATTGATGGTCATTGACAAAGGATGAAACCTAAATTTTACTTGTCTAACACTTGACAATACCATATGCATGGATAAGCACAAGAAGCTACTGTGTACATGTGACATTACCATGGAAAAACATAAAAAATAGTCACTAGGTTAAAATGCTAAAAGGACACAGAATTTATTTGATGAATGCTAGAATGCCATGGGACCACCAAGATAGAACTATATATAACCATCATGATGGTTGATGAAAGAGAAAATTGGAGGATATATGGACTTAAAAGATTATTTTTATAACATGAATTAACTGATATTTTAAAACATTCTTCCAGTATTAAAGTGATTAAAATAGTTCACTAAAAAAAGTTTGACACAATAAAGAGACTAAATAAAATAAATGTAATCCAGACATCAAGAAATTGACAAGGACCTGTTAACAAACTAACTTCCAATGTAAGAGCACAATGTGACAGTAGAGAAGTTTGGGAATCTTGAACAATTTCTTTCTTACTCCAATCATAAGGGCAGCATGCAACAGTAGCTGACCTGAAAGAATCACATTGCCTATGGTAAAATATACATAACATTGTTGAGATATGTGAGTTGAACAAGCCATCACCTAGCAAAGAGTTGGAAAGGAGGTTTCTGTTTGTGGTTTATCCTTCCTTAGTAGACCTCAACATTCCATTGCTCACCCTTTTTCAATTGCTTCTTGTAGTCTGCCCACACATACCCTGCACCCACCATGGCATTGTCAAATAGCAGTTTGCAAAATGAAACTAGAGTCCCTCAAACAATCCCTGTGTCTACTTTTGCAGCTAGCAAAGATATCAGAAATAATTAATTGCTGCCTTGATGAGGGTCTTGTTGAACTTTGAAATACTAAGAGCAGCTCCAGGAGCAGCCAGAAAAAGGCCCTGTATGCCAGTTTCTGTACCAGTGGCGTGAAAGCCAACCTGCTCCTCCAAAAGTGGCTGAGATAGCAGGGATTGAAAACCTCAGTATATAACAGTCTGCTGTGTATTTAGATATTCTGGCAGCATTTATTAATAATATGTTGTTATTCATGATACGCCAGCCAACTTTATTGGTCCACTTGTAGCTTTTGGCTACAATTTAAAGATATATTGTGCAGGGTGTACTATTTATCAGTGGGGTAGGGGCAACTAACACTGGAATCAGAAATAGTGGTATTGTTCATTTTGTCTCCTGCTGCTGGAGCTGCTCTAACACCACCATCCCAGGTGGTTTTTGAATGTCTAGAGGATCATAGTCCCACATTATGAGACCAACAGGTTTGGATCAAGTTGAAATCAATGCAAAATATTTATACCTTAACTGATCATTGCAAAATTTGTCAAGGCTTTTATGACCAATTGAGGAAGGCTTACTGGCATTCAACAGATCAAATTAATGACAAATAGGGATCAAGTCTTGAGTTCTTACAGGTGGCATATTAAGGTAGATGTAAATGGTGGTTTTCAAAGAAGGAAAGGTGCTGTTCACCACTGGTCACATTTGGAAGTCAGTGAAAAAATGCTTACCATCACGCTCAGCCAAGCCAGTCATGATCTCATCTATGCCCTTCTCCATGCCTTTCAATCCACACATGTAAACAAATGTATTATCCTTCTGCAGCAGCTGCCAGAGCTCCTCAGCATACTCTGCCATGCGTGTCTGAATGTACATCTTCTCACCCTTGGCATTTGATTGTTCACGACTCACAGCAAAATCTAGGCGGAAGTTCTCAGGGTAATCTCCCTGCATCTTCTCGAACTCCTGAACAATTTTCCAGAACCACCAATTGTTCAATTAGGGCTGGTCTTTTATAAATGTTTATTAAAATTTATCATTTTTCAGTCATTCTTTTATCAATGGGTTGAGAATCACAAGGTTTTGTGCATGCATGTAGTCACTTTCCTTGTCAGAGCAGCATGCAATTCAGTGCAGGAACCAGCAACATTCTCCAACCATCTCTCAACAACATTCGATCAAGAAATCAGTTTACTTGATGCTAAACACATGTTCCAATCTTCAAACTACTACTTGGACTGGTCCTCTCCTACAAGACATGAAGTTGACCCAGATGTTCAATCATTCACTGCTGCAACTGGGACTCAGAACTCCAGGCTCATGCCATTACCTAGGAGCAAAAAAGGAGCACATGGGTCTGTGCTCTACAATTTTGAGACCTGAGGCAGACCCCAGGAGTGATCAGTTTTATTTTACCTCACGGTAGAGCAAGCTGCTGCTGGTTGGTACTCCCAAGAAAAGCCAGGCCAATCCATTGAACTGCAGCACAGAGTTTTCAACTCAGTTTCTGTCCTGTGGCATAGAGGTGAGGAGTTGCTGCCAGCTGAAACTAAGTTTGTCCAATAGCTTTAGCTCTTAAGCAGAGCTTCCCTAATAGAGAGTAAACAACTGTATCCATACATAATTCCCAAACCCCCACCCTATAATCTACTTCCTGCCATGATGCTTTTCTTGGTTCTTTTTTAATTCACCATCTTTTGACTGACCACTCTGTGTTCTCACCTTGTAGTCATCATGCTTCTCAAAGAACATGCGCCACAAAAAACCCCGAAAAGGAGCAATCCCTGTTCCAGTAGCAAGCTGCCATCACATAACCATGAGAAATTCAGATACCAGCTAAATGTCAGCTCTAAAAATGGTTTGAAACCCAAGCAATTTCACAGGTCCACTGTTATTTTCCAGGCCAACAAAAAAACTTCAGAGCCTGTGGTTTGAAAGAAATTCCAAAGAATGGATGAGCACGGCCATTACCATGATAATGTTGGCATTTGGATCAGTGGGCATCAACATTTCTTTTCCAACAGGCCCTGTGATTGCCACTTCGTCCGCAGGTTTCAAGTCACCTGAAATCAATCAGCCAGCCAACAAGAAGGTTTGGTTTGAGAAGATTTCTAACAGTGAGCTGCAGTGGGAATCTTTCCTGAGGACAGAGTATAGGCATTTACAGTAAGCAAACAAAAAAGGACACTCCAAAAGGTTTGTCTTCACCCTAGGAGACTTAAGGCAAACACAGAGCTTATTCCTACATGGGCTCAAGCACTATGTGCAGGAGCTACGATTTCAAGTTTCGCAGACACGTTCAGGTGGAACCCTCAACCAAGGGATCAGGGGACACCCACACCCTTGCCACGTGTGTTGGGGAATAATGGATGAAAACAAGCATTGACTACAAAAACAGGAGAATGTCCACAGATAGTCAATTGAGAAGCAGTGGTGTGTGAAGTTGCATTACAGAGGAAGTTGGAGCAAACACCCTTGACCACCTCACCCTTGTCGTTGGTGTAGACAAGTCTCTTCACACACAAGGACACCTGCCCACCAACATTTCTTCACACATCAGTAAGCATAATAGGTGTTCAAAAATTCACAGAATGAAGAGAACTCCACAACAGACCCATTTGTAACCCTAGTGCCCAATAACCTGAATTAAGCTGAAAACATTACAGCTTGGAATTCCGCTACTCCTTGTGCACAACTAGGTACCTTATGAGTCATTGAAAAGTGCAGATGAAAGTCTTGGTGTCAGGCTTACTGTCTTGTAGTCACCGAAGTCACCTGGAGCACTGCTGGCAATGGAGTATAACCGCAGCTTGTGAGGCTTCCCATTGGCATCAGTACCAGGTGGCACAACACCAATAGACTGACCTTCTCTATATGGAACCTTACCTATAGCAAAACAAATGTAGGATTTATCAGTCACGTTAACAGTACTCAACCTCACAACCCAAATGAGCCAAACCCACCATACCTTATCACCATGAAAGACCACACCTACAAATCGTCTTTCACAGCAGCCTGTGTATCACCATAGTTTTCCAAGGATATTCTTCAAGTTAACACATACAAGAACAAAGAATTTCTTGATTGACAAGCAGAAATGAAATAAAGAAATTATATGACAAGACAACAGACATGTCTCAAATAAGGCCATCGATGGGAAAAGACCTTCAGTAGTGAAAACCATGTGCCAAGTTTCACCAGGAGCATCATCGCCAACAATCTTGGTGTTCAGAAGGCAGCGGCCAATGTAAGGGTCCTTTGGTTTGAAGACATTCGTAGATAGTCCCTCATCGTTCTTCCGTGACTCCTTCTTGACCTTCTTGGTAGTCTCAGTCTCAGTCACAATTGCTGCCTGAATGGTGGTGGTGTTACTATGGAGAGTAGCTACTGACCTGGTTTCTGAGAAGGCTTCAAGACTTCGGTCCGCAAAGAATCCAAGCTGAGGGCCAAAGCAGCAGCAGTCACAGGAGATACATGTCTTTGATTAGAAATGCTTTGTAGACCAGCCCCATGCACATGTTCTTGTCACTATTGCCAGACACAAAATGAAGAATTTTTCGTGGTTTTAATGGTGGACTGGGAGACTTGTTGGTTTCTAATTCTAAGAATACATTGCATTTATGCAAAACAGATCAAATATTATCAACATGGAGAGCAGGGTTTTTTTTTCCCCCAATTTTGTGATGTAGCCACAGTGGCAACCAAGCACAAGAGGAAAGAGCCAAATTTGGCTACATGTCAAAGAGGATAGTAGACATTTTCTAGAATCCTACTTTTTTTTGGTGACTTCCAAGAACATCATGTCTAAATACGCTGACTGCCATGTTTTTCTCCTCAGAATGTGGTGAACTAAAAGGCATCTAAAAGGAATTGCGACAGTTGAAAAATGTTTCACATAGATGCAAAATTTCACACAAAAACAATTTAGCTGATGGAGAGCTCAACGCTCTCCATCAGCTAAATTGAGCTCTGCAATGCAGACTAACTCAAGAAATGAGTGCAAACTGTGAAATGCATCACAACATACAAATGGACACACATTTTTTCACAGATAGCTCTGAAAGTGTTGAACCAAGCAACAAGACCTTACACGATACTCCTTACAATAATTTCACGTTTCTGAGAAAGTTCCCCTTGGTACACAAAGGAATAAAACGAGATCCATCAAGATTGTAGTCATAAAATACCACGCGGTGAACAAAACAATGTTCTCAATTGGTGAATGAAGCAATTAGCCAAAAATAGAACATATCACCAAAGGATCACAATCTTGTGCAGAATCTCCTGTCACAGTGCCTTGAAAGATCTCAGGCAACAAAAAAGGATGGCCAGTACAAGAAGAAATTACGTAAGAAGATATAATTGCTCCAGCAGAGAATACACCAAACTACACAGGCAAAAAGCAGAGACTCGAAACAATCTTCTTCACGCAAATGTTCCTCAAATGTCTGGCGACCGCACTTCTTCTCTCTCTAAGACAATGTAGCATTTTGAATACGGGCGAAATCACAAGAGGTCCTCAATCAACCAGCAAAGAAACTCCAAATCAAACATGGAAACGTAGCGAGAGAGAAGAGAGAGAGAGATTTAGGACTAGAAATTATGAAAAAGCAAATAATATCCTCGGAAAGAGGATTCCGTTTTACCTTTTGGGAGCCACCGGACTTGAGTAGTAGGGAGACACGGGAGGTGGAATAACGAGGAGGCAGCAATGTCTGTGCGGAGCTGGTGGACGAGATTGCAGCAACCAAAGAAGATGTGCAGCAGGGAGGAGTTACGGCTGCACTTGCCACTGCTGCTGCTGCTGTCGCCATGGCTTCTCTCTCACCTTCACTAGGTGCTCAAACAGTGACTCAATCCCCAGTCTTAATGGCCCCTGAGATGCTTCCCCAAAAGAGCTGAAAACACAGATTGTCGTCGTCTCCGTGCGTTCGGAAAGCTTTTAATCTCTCTCTCTCTCTCTCACTCTCGCCACAAAAACAATAGCAGCCCGGAGCACGCACACACACTACTCTTCCGCGCTGCGCTCCTCCACACTCCGCTGAAAGGCGAAGGAGGCCAAGGAAGAGACACCTATTACCGTGCTCACTGCGGATAGAGTTACGCACGGTTAACGACTGCGATCATGCGATGGTTAAATGGATGAATGGAGGGAGTGGTAGTAACTGGGATGGATGGTAACTAAGTTGTACATATCCGTCCATTGTGCATCCATCTTCTTATCATCCAATCCCAATCCATTTTTGTAATCTATCTCTTTCTACCAACCAATTTGTATTCAATTATGTGTCCATCTTTTTACCATTCATCCATCCATTCAGTGGAACTGTAAAAACCGCATGTAAATAAATCTGCATGACTATCCAGCTGCTAGCTAGTAGGCCTACTTAGTTTGCAGTTAGAAAGAAAGAACGAAAGAAAGAAAGAATCAAGGTTTAAATCCGAAAACTGAACTCACTCTTTTTCAATCTTTATCCATCTTCTTCCCATCTATCCACCAAAATGGGTTGCTAAAAATGTGCAAACCATGGGTGCCTTAAACCATGCAATGGGCTTGTGTTGAAACTTGAGATTAGTTATAGAATTATAATACCTTGAAGGATTTTTTATTTCTTTTAGAAATTTTTTTGAAGATTATACTTTTGCATGGTGAAATATTTGAGTTTCCATAATTCTTCTTTTTCCTTAAGATACTTTTGAATGTAAATGGCAAGGCCACAATGTGACACACCCCTTGTTACCAATGATGAGGGTCGTCAAGCTTTGCATTGTTTCTCTCTTGTTTTTGGCCACAATCTATTGGATCTCTATTCACTATTCATTGCGCGAATAATATATTTGTTGGCACACATGTGAAGAAAATCAATGGCATTAGTGATGGAGGAATAACTGGAATCGCTAACAGTAGGCAATGTAGCAACAACTTAAGTGAAGCAATGCAAAGAGCATGGGAAAATCAATATTGGTGACCAACAAGCTATGGAATAAGAGCAAAAGCTTGCGGGTACGAAAATGAGGTGAGAATCTAATTTGTGTGGCAACAATGGTGGCGGGGGTTGGTAGGCAAAAGAGAACCCCAAGCATTCTATTCTCACCACTCATGGGAAAACAAATTCAACCACTTGTTTTCACCAATGTCTAACCTTAAAGGGCGTCAATGAGTACAGTCACGATGCCAGAGCTCTCTAGCCCGTGATGTTAACTATTCTTTCAAAGGACACCGTTGATGCCCTACACTAGCTACACCCCCTCCTTTAGACCTTGTCATTCCACATATTTTTTACTACTAATCTAAGCACATTTTTGTCCCAAATAGGACTTTGTTTGTCCAAGCCTTAACCACTATTTCCCACTTATTTTCAAATGGGCATTTTAAGATAGTATATGAACATTTTTTGAGATGTTTCATATTAGAAGACCCTCCTTAGGGTTTTTGAAATTATTCCAAGATATTGCTATTGTTGCTCATGGGATATCCCTAGGTCAGTGGCCCTAGTGCTAGGGGTTAACAAATTGTTGGCAATGACAAAAGAACACTAGTGGTCTTCGTCCTATTGTCGTAGGCAATGTGTTTCTTCAACTTATTAATCATTTCATCGTCCTTCAACTTTAAGGGTCATTTCAGGAACACCCCCCATTAGTTTGGAACATCGATCTTTAGACGATGTGAAGCCATCCCACTAAGCATTCAAACCCTCTTCAACCTACACCATGATTGGGCTGTGATGCAGGTCAATTTTGAAAATGCATTTAGTAGAGTTTCTTGAGTTATTTTAAAAAGTTGTGTGATGTTAAGGGGCCTTTGGCGAACATTGTCCCCTTTACCAAGTTGTTTTATGGTGTTAATTATTCTCTTTATTACCAACATGGGCGGCACGTGGAGGGGGTCATCATTAGTATTGAGTCATCTTCAAACACGAGGTGGGTTAGAAGGTCCTTTATTTGTTTTGGCTCATTATCAAACTCTCCTAAAAACCATTACACAAGTCCCCAACTACGTCTTTCCATCCCTAGGAAATGATATCCACATTATGGGGCCTAAGTGCAAGCTTTGGAATCCATTAGGGATCTTTCCAGGCATAGATATTCTTCAAGGCTACAATTTGATCATATATGGCTTACGCATTTTGGGTGTGTCAAAGGGTTTTCAAGAATTTTTCAAGCATTTTTCGGATGAGGTTTTATCTTAGTATGGTGTGCATATTGATGATATTCCTCTCCTAAGAAATGCCTAGGTTGCTTGGGCATTTTATCTTCATGTGTAGTTTGTCGACCTTCTTATCCCACATGAACAATATTTTTTTCGTTTTCTTTTTTATTTCTTTTAACAAGTTTCAATAAGAAAATTATGCAAGTATGTGGGACATTATGGGTCCAAGATCCTAGGAGTTTTTTCAAGGCCCCTTAGTGATGCATTAGGCTCGACTTCTGATATTTTTTGGTTGTATAGGCCTTCTTTTTATGGAAGATTGTGCCCCATCTATTTTTTTAAGGAGTTGGGCCTAGTGGTTTTACATTTGTGTTCTAGGTTTTGTATTTTTGATAAGCTCATTTCGGAAGATTATATTTCTTAGATTGAAGGGGGGGGGGTACTCACTTCAATCATGCTTACGTGCAACGCGAGATGGCCTTCCTCCTGTAGCAAGGGAGATGCACCCTTCTTTTGAAAATTTGGCTACTATTGGCGCCTCAAGTCCACAAGCATTTTTGATGGACATCCACCATGACACATTCTTTAGGTCTATTTTGGAAAATGACTCCATTTCCTTAGCATACAGAGTTTGCATTCATTTTTGTTCAAGCAAAGAGGTAGGGCTATGGTTGGTTGTTAGGTCATTTATCAGTTTGTTTCCCATTGCACACTTTACTTTCACCTCAGCATTGTGTTTTTGTCTCGGTTTGATTCAACCTTTGACATGTAATCTTCTCAAATGTGAATGTGGACACAAATTGGACACATTTTGCACACACTTAACTTGTTGCCTGTTTAGAGGTCAACGGATAACCACACATGACGCCATTCGAAACATCATGTATGCCCTCACGCAAGAGCAGTGGTACGCCCTTACGTCAAGAATTTCATTACAAACCAATTTTTACATGACCCAAGAGGACAAAGTTTTTGTTGTTGATGTGGTGGTTACTGACCTAAGGCAAAAGACAATGGCTTCGAGTGTCATTAATTGACTAACAAGGGCAATTGTTGAACTTAACGCCATTGTTAAAATCGCAAATATAGAGGGCTTCATGAAGGGCACCATTTTATTCTAATGGCCATGGAGGTGCACAACACACTTGGGCGTGATATGGATCCTTTCATTAGGGAATGTGCTCATCTTTTCCATGATAGATGATTAAAAGATTGTTTATCTTTGTTTTTTGCATTCAATTTTTCAAGCAATATGTTGATATTGCTCTTCATCATGCTTTAGCTTCTACTATAGAGAGGAAGATTGTGTTGGCAAGTGATGTTTGTTCTAGGCATCCCATTATTATTAGATCTCACGATTTGTATGCAAGCAACATTAGAAGGTTTGTGGGTAAGAGATAGCTTCCTACCACGAAAGGGACTAGCTTTCTCCTTTTTTTTTTTTTGGTTCATGTGAGCTATGTGTGTTTTGACCTTTCTTTGGCCTTCCCTTTTTGTCTCCCCTATGATGGCTCCACCCATGGATCTTTCATTGGGTTTCTTTTCTTTTTTTTGTGTGTATGTGCACACTTTTGTATGGTGGGTTCTTATGTGAGGAGGGCAGGCTCTTACACATGTCGACAATTTCTCACATTCCATCCAGCTTTTGCAAGGTAATGCACTTGTGGACAGGGCACTCCTGACATTGGGGCCTGCCATTAACTGTCGTCATGAGTAGTGAGCCCTTATTTTGGGAATGCCCTGTCCCTCAGGCCTTACCGACCTACTTGAAAACCGACGATTCTCATTTTGACAATAATCTAAAAACCAACCAGGGTATGAGATTTTGAAAAAAAATTATTAAAAACTGAAAATCGACAATTCTCTCAAAAACGTGAGAATCGCCTGACTTTTGACCAAAAAACTCTCTGCCGAAACTCCTAATCTATTTGGAGGAACATTTACAAAAGCATAAAAGAAACAAAATGCTTCTTACACTTGGGGAGCATTCTGTTTTTCAAAATGCCCTTTGTGATTTTTTTTTTCCCGCCTGTGATACCCAACAAATACCGGCCGATTGCCCGGAAAAGATTTTTTTTTAATCTAAAATTATCGATTTGTATGCTGAGTACAAATCGGCCTTGGTCATGGGCATTACTAGAATCAGGCCTGCGTCGGCTTCACCTCACATGGGGCCTTATTCCAACAAATGCCCATGGAACTCGGCCATTACCCTACTACACATAATAACCTCACCGTCCGTATACACTTAACCATGATCTTTACCCATTTATAATAGATAAATAGATAAATTCTTTTACATTCCTTATGCACTTAACTATGGTATTTACCAGTGTTAAGTGTTAAAACCGGAGGTTCGGGTTCTTGTGACTTGGACATGAACCAGCTCCTTTTGTGACGGAACTAGGACGAGACCATGGGACTACTCTTTTGCAATACCCGGAACTGAACCTCGACTCATGAAATAATTATTTTGTTTAGGTAAAAAGCAGGGCAGGTTCTATAAGTAAGAAACTTGATTTTTTTAAAAAAAATTAACAAGTAGTTTCATATAATTTGCTATAAATTTTTGGTACCTTCACAAATCCAAGTTTTTAATTTGTTATAAAAAAATCAATACTTATACAATTTGTAGCCTTGATAATGTGTAATGTGTACATGGAATCGAATCCTATTTTTAAATTGGGCCTATTTTATTTTTATTTTTAAATTATGGGGGCAAGAATACCTTTCCGGGAAGGGCTCATAAAAAGTCATAGTTTAACCAGACAAGATAAGGGGAAGCTCAAACTTGTGGTGCTCCTTTTATTGGGAAGCCCTAATTTCTTGGTGAGGGCCCTAGACAGTGAAAAAGGGGTTTTACGAGTCCCCCCTCTCTCTAAGGTTAGAATTTAATGGAACCTCAGGTTAGAGAAAGCATGGGTGAATTCAACTCTAAACAAGTGTTTTTCATTTCAATTTTGTGTGATGTTGCCAAAGTGGCGATTGTAAATAGGAAGATTTAGTCACATTTTGGCTATAAGCAAGATATGAAAGCAAAAAAAGTTTTAACATCCTTTTTTCTATTTTTGGCTACCTACATGAACCCAAGTATAGAAATTTGGGGGCTTTTTTTTCTACCCCAAGTTTTTTGGCTATTGAAAGTCACAAAAATTTTCTTTTTTTCACTTTTTGGCAAAAAATAAAGGGTGTTCTAGACCCCTTGAATCCAAATTTAATTCATCCACATTTTTGTTTGCCATTGATTGAAAGCATGGAACGCACAAATGGTAAGAAGAATTATGTGCCCACAACATCATGAGACAAATACACGAGACGTGGATTATTATGTAACCTTTTCATCCGGTTTAAAGAACATCAATTGAATTTTTAAAATTTTAAGGAGCGCTTCATTCTTCCCAAAATGCCACATGACTAACTAACTATTAACTAATGGAACTTTTTAGACAAATCTAAGTTGCTAGTATATGATTTGCATTTCAAGAATAAATGTTGAATGAATTAGGGTTCTAGGACAAATGAAGAATGAATCCATATGAAGTGCCCTTTCACATTGCAAAAATGTACTACAACCCATTAGCGCATGAATGGATGGAACACTCTCACAATTAGTTTTGGGTGATTACCTAGTTCGATAAGTTAGAACCAATGTTGGTAGTTTCTTTATTGTATGCATGTTTAGGTGTAGGTTAGAGGTCTAGGGGTTCTAGACCTTAAGTTTCATATTTTATTGGAATTACCATTAGAACAAGATCGTGTAATTACTCATTTTAAAAATTGGATTAGAACCTAAATTGGGGGAATTGTCCCATGTTTAGGGGGTTCAAGTTCTTTTCGTACATTAATACAACTATAAATAAATAAATAAATTTGATCTTAAGTTTTTATGCAAATAATTAATTTCAATTGGTTATACATAATATTCATCTTGGGCTATGTCGATTAGTTGAACAAACTAGGACCACAAATAAATTATGTTTTAGTTGTGTGCAATGGAGATGGAATCACACTTGATTTTAAACTAGATTGGACTATGCCTTTTGCTAAGAAAAGACAACTGAAGTTTTAGAAACCCAAAGAACTAGTCTCAAGACTGGGCTTGGAGCAAAGGGTCCAACAAGTACTAAATAAGTTTCATAACCAAGACTAAAGCTTCCTTCTCTAATCAAGAACCAAACAACTAAGTTTAATATTTTTAAATACTAGAACTAAGGGCTAACTAAAAATTAACCGATAGTTAATTGCCAATTCCATTCTAGATTAATTGGAATCAAACTAGAACCAAGTTTAATTTTCATAATCAAATTTGGTTTTTTTTTTTTGGGGAAAATTAGACTTGAAACCAAATTCCTTGATTCCATGTATGTGTGAAACCGGACCAAAACTTAAGCCATTCTTTTCTTTTCTTTTTAAACTAGAATTGAAGGTTCTCTTTAAAAAGGAAGGAATCACCCAACCATAGTTACAAGCTACAACCTAATCATATATGAACCTCAATTGAGTTGACAACGGTTTTTAACCAAATTTGGGCGACCATCTACTTTTACATATATCAATAGGGAGGGTTAATAAAAAATTCACAAATTAATACACTAGAAGGGTCGAAATTGTAACATTTCTAGCTAATGCCTTCTAAGCATGTGCATATAAGTTTGATTTTTCACACATGGGCATGCAACATACACATCAATTGATCAAACATTTGTGGACATCAACCTACACATGTGCATAAATGACCAAATTCATAACAACCCATGTCTATGCAAAAATACATGTATTAATAACAAAAATAAAACATGTGAAGTGCATTGTGATTCAATTGGACATTATAAAATCCATGGGAAGAAAATGGGTGTGAAGTTATTTCAAAATAATTGTTTTCAACTAAAATTGTTCCAAAATTATGCATAAATCCTATGCATCAACAACCTCTATGATATCCTAATTGTTGCAACATGCCTCTACATGGGCAAGAGGTGTCAAAGATTGGAAGTCGGCACTACACACTCAATCACATAAGGTTGAATGCTATTAGTTTCAATTTCAAGGTCAAATGGCGAGTGCATTCTCAAATTGGGCTTTTATTCTCACAACCCATATAAACATGAATTAGTAGAAACACACAATGAAAAAACAAAAACAAGAACAAGCATAAGCAAAGCTAATGCAAAAACCACAAACACACACACATTCAAATAAAAAAACACAAAGAAACATAGACTCTTCAACACTAGCATTCAATTTCACAATGTTACATGTGTGTATGTGTAAGGTAAGTTCCCACCTCAAATGACTTCACAAGTTTGAACCATTGTGAGAGAGGGATGAGAACATTTGAAGCACCAAAGGGGTCTCTCAAAGTACATAAAGCATTTTGGAAAATATAAAACGTGTTCACCCACTTTGCTAGTTTGTAAAATGGGTTACACTTTGCAAACCCATGCCTAAGCACGTTCATACGATTAAGCCAACTCCAAAAATGACAAAGGGATTTTATTTTTATTTTCAAAATGCTTTATGTACAAAGTTTTTACAACAAATTAAAACCAAGGATTGTATAGGTATGGAATTTTTTTAAAAATTAAATATTTAAATAAAAAATTCAGTCTACTTGTCAAGTTTTAAGAAAAATCCAACTTGCCTACTTAAAGAACCCAACTATGAACCCACAAATTTTAATATTACAAACTGGATACCCTCCCAGTGAAAATAAAAACCCCTACTTCTTCTGGCAATTACAAAGCCTTTAAAATCATTTCAATTTTCCGAATTTTGAAGTTTGAGTTTCTCTTTTTTGGCAAAATTTCTACAATAACAAAAGAATGCTGAAGGGGGAGCTAGCTGATTCAGCAAAAGAGGCCATCCAAGTGTGTGTGTTTTCATGTTTTGATTATCGATACCAAATATAGCTGGAGGCGCTTACATTGCTCTTTCAGGCAGCCTAGGAGGTGCCTACCTAATAATGCAAGTGGCCAAAAAAGCTACTAGGGTCATCAACACCATAGTCAAAAAAGCCAAGGAATCCAAATTGAAGACACACAAGCTGAAAGACTCCTCCTATCCTTCACATTAATTAGTAAATTTCTTAAAGAAATTTCTTCCTAGTGTACTTGGATGGCACCTTATGTTTGTGAGTGAATATCCCTCCTAGAAAAGAAGAGTAGGGTTTAGGGTTTAAGACGCCAATCCCCTCCTACACCTAAATGATCTTCTTAATATGTTTAGGTTCATATGATTGTTTGGCTAGAACAATTGGATATAATTTTAATTGTCTTTCCCCCAAGCAGCTCCCCAAAGCTCGGGTGCGTTGTTGCCTCGTCTGGGGAGTAAATTGCATTACTAACGTTGAGGTTTGATTTTTTCCTTGTGAAAATTTGACTTGATTTGATTTATTTTTTTAAATTTAAAAATCTTCACAGCAATAATTCGTGTGAAATGTTTCAGAATTTTGGGAAGGTTGCACAATGAATGAAAACTTGAGAAACTTGTTTTCAAAGGTTACACAATGAATGAAAAATTAGGGGAAAAAGTTACAAAGGTTACACAATGAATGAAAATTAGGGTGGGGGAAATAGGGATGAAAATTTGAGGAGAAAGGTTGCCAAATGGATGAAAAAAATTACACAATGATTGGAAAGTTGAACAATTGATTGTACAATGAATAAAAGATTAGGGACTAAAGATGAAAATTTGATATAAGGTGGTGGCACATTCATCCATTGTGCAACCTTTTTAAAATTTCAAAGGCTTTGCAACTTCTTTGAAAGTCATCTTGGTGGAAGTGTAGCCAAGTTTCTGGGGGAAAGCTTTGATCCAAACTCCCCTTCTCCATTGGGAACCTGGCTTGACTTTTGTTTTTATATGGGGCCGTAAGCAACTTGGCAAGGAAAGTGGGGGCAAGTTGCACAAGAAAGTATCCCAAGTACCATCTTCTCCTTTATTCAAAATTTACAACTCCACAACTTTGTCCCTTTCAAAATCTCTTGCAACCTTTTCCAACTCTTCTTCTAAATTAATATGAGTCTCAATTAAAATCTACCAAACTAGAAGGGGATTTACAGCCTATTCCAAGGTCATTGGACCAATTTTTGTGGACAAAAATCAATTTGTCCAAATTTTTTGATTGTAAATGACATATTTTTAAGACTAATAAGGATTCCAGCTAATGAAAGTATTTTTTTTGTTTCAATTTGAAATTCAACTATTCCGAATATTTGTTTAACACAAAAACAAACTATAGGATACATGTTTTCATGATTTTCCCACCATTATAATAAGCATTTGATGTCTTTAACATTCACTTGATAATGCCTAAAAAGCATAAGCTCTCTATTGACCAATTTCATTGTTGGTTCATTTGTGTTGGTTGTCATATCAAAGATATCGAAAGTTCTATCTTTTTCAACCTTTTAATCAACAACACCCTTTTGTCATATTCTTCAACAATTGCCTTACCTTGTTCGTGACGAATATGTGAAGATACAAGATGAAGAGTTTTAAACCTCGGGTCCAACATTAAAGAAAACATATTACGAGCTTATCTTTCTTCATTTTTTTCAAGAAGGAAAGAAAAGAATTCAAAAACTTGAACTACTTCTTTTTTTATGTTGGAGACGAAACATGATAACTCGTAAACAACATTTCCATCTTCTTACATTAAGTTGTCAAAGGTTGCAGAATCAATTTCATCCCTGAATTTTAGACACATGGATATGGTAGAATTCAAGCATCACTTAATAACCAATGATCCTTAAACTAGTTCAAAATACAAGCAAACACAAAAAGGTTAAAAGAATCACCAATAATGCAACAAATGTGGCATGGCAAAGGAGGTGGTATTCTTGCACTCATTTTCATAGAATTCTACCTATTGTAACATAATATAATTACTTTTTTAAACTACAAAGCTTCCTAGAAAAGGATAACTTTGTTAGCAAATTTGCAAAAGTAAAAGAAATTGTTAGAATATGCATAATAAAAATTGAAAAAAATAAAAGATTAAAATGTTAAATTATGTAAAGTAATTTTTTTTTAAATGTGAACATAAAAAAATCTAGAAAAATAAAAATAATTTTTTTCTCATTGTAATGTTCAATTTCCTTGGGGAAGTCTTAAATCCACACACTTTTCCCATTCTTGCTTATTGTTTCCAGATTTTTTTGGCCAAGTTATGTATTTCTATAAATATCTTTGGTAGTTTTGATTGACACATATTGTAAGTCTTTACAAACTTTCTTTTCTATTGTAGCATATTGGCA
The DNA here is from genome assembly GCA_963920785.1 of Sphagnum contortum. Lineage (NCBI taxonomy): Eukaryota > Viridiplantae > Streptophyta > Sphagnopsida > Sphagnales > Sphagnaceae > Sphagnum > Sphagnum contortum. The sequence goes on from OY987288.1 coordinate 8,823,238, forward strand.
AGCTTTAGAAAATGCATGACCAAAATAAATATTTTGAGAACTTTCCTCCAAATTCAACATATCACAATTTATAATTGACATTAGGATTGGAGTCATAGTCTTCAAATTAGATCTTTCATCCTTGACATGAGTAATATTTTTCTCCTTAATGCATAATTGTCCAATAGTTCTATCAAATTTTTGGCCAAGGTCTATCCATTAATATTTGTTCGTTCAAATAGGTTAAAAGTAATATGCTTTGGTTGCTAATCGGCAATTAGAAAAATATTAATCATCAATGCAAAAAATCATGTATAACTTTTAACATCCACAAATCAAAGCTTGTTGCACAATGACAATTTGTTAAAGTTGGTAAAATGTATAATTGTTTAGTTTTTTCCATTAATTTGTGCAATAATTCATGAGAAAATTGTTTAATAGAAGGAAAAATATTTTTTGGACACACATGCTTATTGAACCTTTTCAACCAATTACTTTTCATAAATTGTAAAGGAAGATGGTTTTTAATAATTAAAAGACCTAGGTCTTCCAAAATTTGTTTTGCCTACACATCCTCTTTTTTGAAAGGTTCTTTTGCAAAAATAATAACCTAGATATGGAGTTAGAAAAAGTCTTTGGTCTATTTTTGAAAGGATGTATTTCTTCTTCCATTTATGGACAATTCATTTTTTCAAAATTTTAAAAGACATTAAAATGATCTAAATTGACATGTTTCCTCAATGCAATTATACCATCAATTGTGTTATATATGATTAATCCTTTCTTAGCTTGAGTTTTTGGATTTAAATTCAATATTGGATTATTATGACAAATAATACAATGCATAGTTTGAGGAGCTATTATGTTAACTTCTTTTTATCAATAACACAATAAAATCCCCAACATAATGCATTTAGTTATTTGCTTTCCAAAATGATCTTTGAGCATGCAACATGTTTAAATTATTTTTCATTTTTTCTTCAATCATTTTTGCATTCTTATTTTTTTCTATTTGAAGACTTACATTTATTTGAAAATTTTCATTTTCAGAAAATTGTTTCATGTTTAATTTGAAATTAAGATTTATTGCCTTAATGAGCAGCAAAATAAACTAAACAATTCTATGAATGATCAAAAATAAAAAACTAAACAATTTTATGATGTATCAAAAACCAAAAACTAACATCTACAATAAAAAACCACAAACTAACATTTACAAAAAATGACAAAATGCAATCTACCTTCTAAGCATTTACAAAGAAGATAGATATATTTTCAAAATTTTCAAAAAAAGTTATGGGGTTCATAAGGTGGAAAAAATATAAGGTTTATAGGCAAGAAAAAATTATGAGGTTTATTATGAAGTTAAAAAAATCCTACCAAAATAAACAACAAAGCAAATGAATTAAAACAATAGCACATTATCAAAAGAAACAACACAATCTTAGTGAAATAATAATAATAATAATAAATTAAAAAAACCTCACCTTTGGTGATCGAAAGCTTGGTGTTTGACCTCCGACCTACACATGGCAAGGAAGGGAAGAGAAATACCATACTAACCAAGGAAACAAGAGCAACAACAACACAAGAAGAAGAACATCAAGAGCTAGGTTGGTAGGTATTTGAAGATCAATGACAAAGTGAGGAGTGGCAACGTAAAAAGAGTGAGGCAACAACACAAGAAGAACGGTGTAACAATGTGAAAAGAGCAGAGGCAATAGCGTGAAAAAAACAAAGGCAACAATGCAAGAAAAACAAGGTAACAATGTGAGAAGAGCAGAGGCAACAACACAAGAAGAACAAGGTAGCATCACAAGAAGAGCAGAAGTAGCAATGTGAAAAGAGTGAGGCAATGATGCAAGAAAAGTCGGGCAACAATAAAAGAAGAACGAGAATAACAACACAAGAAGAGCACTGCAACAACACCAAAAAAAACAATGCAACAACATGAAAAGAACACCACAACAATGTGACAAGATGTTACTTAGTGTATGGCAATGATCAATTAAGGTAAAATAGATCAAAAGAATGGTAGGGATTAAACAAGGTAGCGAAGGAGTTGGATAAGATTTAAAATGTTGGACATTTTGATTTTGGATTACTTTTGGAGGGAAGTGATTTAAAATGGATTCCTAAAAATTGTTAAAGTTGGGAGATTGTTTTTTTAACACATGAAAAATTTAAAGAGCTACTAAAGTTAGATAGAAAGAGATATTATGATTAAAATTTTGTTGGTATTTGAAACCACAATTTTTTCATTTTTTAAGGTCTAATTCTACTTTTAAATCTATAGATTTAGATATGATTTAATTTTAAGTAAAGAAAGAAATGTGGATTTGATGAAGAAACATGGATTTTATCCTGTATATGTTGTGTTTGGCTTTTTGATAATCTAATTGTATTTTTACCACAAATTGTATTTTTACAAGGTGAAATAGAATTTGAGTAGAATGAACAGTATTTGTAAGAAGGAAATTGTGTGAAATAATCCAAACTTGTTTTGAATAATTAAATTACATATTTGAAGTGCTAAAATGGATTATGGAAATGGAATTTGAATTGCTTTAAGTAGGCATAGAGCAATTATAGGATAGAATTTGCACCTATCTCGATGAATTTGTTTTTTCCCTATAAGTTAAAAGCATAGAAACATTTTCTAGGCAATTGTTTTTAAAAAAACATGTTTTCTGTAAATTTCAAAAAAATGGAAGAGGAAATATTGTTTATGGTAGATTTAAATTTCTAAATTTTTTGGCATACAGAAGACAAAGGTCTAAGCAGTGAAAGTTGTAAGGATTCACATAAGAAAATATATCAAGAAACCAAGGGAATTCAAGATTTACACAATGATATGAATCAGATAGTGATTTGAAATTTGCAAAGGCAAAAGGATTAAGAAGCCAAGCGGTAAAACATGCATACTGATATGGAAGAAAATCGAGATGTAGATCAAGAGGTGTATGAAAATACCGAACATGGGTACAAATTTGGACCCCAAAAGTTTGAGAATAAAAAAATGACCTGCAAAACATCAGGTGTTTTTAATGGGAATGGGAATGCAAAGAAGGATAGGGGGTCTGCAAATATGTCTTAGGTAGAGAAGGTGATCTCCAGTGAGGAGGATCAAGTTTAAAGTATACCCAAGAGAAAGGGGTATCCATGTTTTTCACATACCATCTACTATTTTAAAACACGGGACAAGAAAAATCCAAAAGACAAATTGCTAGTTGTAAACCTTGGAAAATTTTCAAGTCCAGAATTTGTGAATAGTCGGCGAAGTGATTACAATAGATGCACAAATGTACCATTTGTGTACCAATTAGCATTGCCAAAACATCATGAACCATTAAAAAACTTGAATGTGGATGATAACTATGACCCTAATATTCCAAAGTGGGTAGACAAAAATTACCCAATAACCTTTGTGTATGATGATGCATAGGTTAATGTTCTAGAGGAGGCATTGCCACTTAAGATGATGAACACAAACTTACAAACTAATAGAGATAGAAGAAATCCAAAACGTAGAAGTTATGATTTTGAATATTTAGCTAAGTTGGTTAAAACTTTTTCTAGAATCTATGTTTTTTATAGAGTTAAAGGACATGATCTCATACAATGTCCATAGATTGATACTGAAGTAAAGGGTGGATTTGTTAAACATGTGGGACAACATATGTTAAATAGAAATTATGTAGAATAACCACAAATGAGAAAATAGGTCCACAATAATTAAAAAAATAGATTGAAAGAAATTGGTTTGAATGAAACACAAATTGTACAAAATAGATTGAGAATGCATAACTCTCCTAGTGTGAGTGGGACAAAACCATTTTTTGTAAGACCAAATTTTATATAGTAAAAAATATAGATGAATGTTGCATAGTTGGAGGCTAGGATGTCCAAAGAGTTTACACCATCATTAAGCAAGTTTAGGTTAATAAATGGGATACCTCAAATACCCATTATTGTTTCACAAGAACAACCAATTAGAATTGTGATGTTAGAAATAACTATTGTAGCCTATAAGCTTGGACAAGAGTTTGAGCCTTTAATAAGGAGTCGGTTAGAAAATGGTTAAGCCGCATATAAGGTACCAATGAATATTCAAGTTGGAAGATGAACAAACCAAATCTATCAAGATCCAAGCCGGGTAATGATACCAATTTCAAAACCTTAGTTGTTTTACAGAACATCGATCGTAACAACTCAAGTAAACAAATTTGCGGGATGGCCACGATTGATTCCATTAAAATGTGAACAATATATAATTGGATCAGTGGTGAACATTACAACATGGGGTTTAGTGGCCAAACCATATCGATAAACTTTGAAGTATCCATATTACAAGAAGAATGTAGGTCCAGATGTTCAAATAAGAGTGTTTCAAATAACTATTAAAGTGAATGGAAAAACCTCGGAGGAGTACATTGTTAATGTATTCAACTATACATTGAGAGAAATGACATTAATTGGTCATAATTACATGTTAAAATTTTTGGATTGCATTTTTTCAAAACTAATTCAAACATTCTATAAAGGTCATCAAAAGACATAGAATGATAAAAAAATTACATGGAGCTCAAGAATATCAAGCAGAGAGAGATTGAGCAAGTTAAGGTGAATTACGAACTCATATAAAAACCAATCGGCTCATGGATTACAAACACCAACCACATAATTTTTTGGCCATTGTGTTTATAATCCTATTTGAAGAATGCAATTGCAAGAATGAAATGTACCACGTTATAGTTGCATAAGGAGGTAGGTTGTTATGTGAAAAGAAGTTGACACCAACATAAGCTCAAAGTGCATTGTCTATACCACAAATTTTTAAATCTACAGTAATGATAACCATAGATGGAACCATGAAAGCTTGGCAAACATTGCACAAATTGTGAACGAAACAACCACAATGTGGAGATGTGTAGAGTCAAGAAGAAGGAGGAGCCCATTATTGTAGTAGCGACAAAAGCTACCAATCAACTTCATATGCTTGCCACATCTATGGTTTAAATGGGCATAAGACGACAAATTGTCCCAAGTATGCAAAAGAAGCAAGTTAGTGCATGAGCTTAGAGCTTGAGCCAAGAGCCTAAAGTTGGAACTTGGGATGGTAAAATGTCTTTTCCCCTATACACATGCAAGTAAAACCCAAGAATTTAACCACAAAATGAATGTTGTACCAATAAACATAGATGCAAACATGGAAATGAATGTATGCATTCATCTTCATTATGGGTGAATGATTTTTTTCATTCATCCAATGTATAAATAAAACAAATCAATTACATTTACATGCTTTAATAAAAAGAACTTCCATCAAAATTATGGATGAATGTTTCATTTTATCATTAAATTTTTATGGATAATTTTTTTTCCTGTAATTTTAATTAACTAAAACTTTATGAAACATGATTTAATTCTTATGATATAAATTTGTTGAATAATATAATGTAAATTTCGCTATAGATGTATTTCATAGTTACGGTTTCAAATGCCATTATTTTCAAAATATTTTAACTATATTACCATTATTATGCTAACATCCACCCCATGGTCATTGTTGTTTTTTATTTTAAAAATTAAATATATATTTTCTTTTTTTTGTGCAAATTGACCCAATGTCATTGACGATAGTGGGTTTTTTCCTCCCCCTCTTCTAAGTGTGCCATAATTTCTTTCAAACCTATTTATAAATGTCATTTGCAACAATGAGATTTTTTTTTTCATTCTTCATTGAGGGTGCCATGGCTTTCTTCTAATTTAACCAATGTTATTGACAATAATGAGATTTGAATGTTTTAGATATTTTCGAACTACATAATGTCACTGGTGATAATGAGTTTTTGAAATAAACTAAAATAAAAATTTAAGCACTTTAGTTATTTTTTTCAAACATCTTACTATCATAAATGATAATGGGGTTTAATCATAATTATTTATTTTCAAGGCACCCCTGTTTTCTATGAACTAAATTTATATAATGTTGTTGACAACAATTGGATGAGGGGGGGGGGGGTGACACTCATTCCATGACAATATTTTTTGAATTGCTTAACATTTAAAAAAAATGATTTCTTAAGAAAATCAAATAAAATACAGTCACATCATATTATTTTCCCCTACTATCACAATTTCATTATCCATAATTATTAAATGACATTAAAGTTTGAAATATTAATAATTTAGACAAAAAATGAGGATGGATATAAATAATTTTGAATTCATTTATTTTTCGATCATGGATGAATTTCATCCAATTATTTATTTATTCATTCCAAATCATAAATGAAGTTCATCCATAGAAAATGACAGTCATCCATATGAAATCATTTATGTATGGACATATTCATCCATGTCAATGAATTAAAATCACATTAAACTTTAAGTTCCAAGCTTGGGCTTTATGCTCAAAATTTTATGTTATGTGAAGGATGAAAATACTAATTTGGGGACCATGACCATGGCTTTGAAATTCATGATTTCATGTGAGGCTTTGGGTTTGGTTACACCATTTGACAATATTTGTTTTAGGCACGCAATGAGAAAGGTGGCTCAATATGCCATTAACGATGACAAAGTCTCCAAAAACTTGATGCTAGTTAGTGTGAAATTTGTTCAAACGTCCTTTCAATCTTACATCACTTGGCCCAAAAAATTAGGTTTGTTAACACTTTTCATTTTTTCAATGGAAGCATCTAGGAGTTGTGAAATTTACAATAATTAATTTTTTCTTTTTCAATGATGCATTGTATAGGCACATGGGCAAAGGAGTGGAGATGGGGTTGTGTAGATACTGGTTTGCCTAAGCACAAGTTAGCCAAACTTGTGAATACACATTTTGCATCTAAGTTTGTTATGTTTAAGCAATGTCTTTCCTATTGAATCACTATTGTGATGTGTTATAATCATCAAACAAAAACATTAATAAGATTCCCTCAACAACAACTTGGGCAATTGTAGAGGCTATTTGTGATGCTCTAAATCTTGTTGTCATTGCATGTGTAAACAACCAATGACGTGCGTTTTGGCTACTTTCAAATTTTCTTGCCTTAGCAATTAATTTGTACGTGCAACTTGTTAAGAGAAGATTGGAAATGTAGGTAGAGGTTGATGGAACTAAGGTCATGGGCATGCATATTAAGGTAAAGCAACTTTATGCCAACATGCGAGAACATGTGGTCATTATTTTTAGACCCTTTCTTGATTTTATGGACTCCTTCAAGTTCTCTAAAGCTAACATTGATGCTTGCAATGATGTTGGATCCCCACTTCAAGGACTTGAGTCTAGTATGTGAATATGTTGGCCAAGTTCCAACAATTGTGATTGTTGTAGCATATGATAACCAATTCCTTCTTCCAATGTTCAAGACCTTGTACCAAAAATTGCATGGATGTCCGAATTCCACTTTTAATATTGTGTAGGAAGCTATGCACAACACTAAAGCAATTTTTGGAATAGGGGTTTTAAAGGAATGAACTTGTTTTCAACAAGTAAGTTGCCCTTTTGGAATTGGAAAGTTTTTGAGTTCAAATCATTTTCTTGTTTGCACAACTTGAGTAAATTGTTTGGGACTTAGAAAATCCAGGTTTGATGAGAATTGTCTTGCTTTAGCACAATAGATGTGCCACTTGAAGAAGCAAAAAACCTTTTGCTTTGGTGGTCAAGACATGAAAGGCTACTATCAACGGTTGGTTATTTAAGTAAAGCAATTTTAAGCATTATGGGTAGTCAAATTGAAACAAAGAGAATGTTTTCCGTTACAAGAATCCTCACAAGTCTTTGTCGATGTTGACTTGGGTCAAAGAACTTGGATCTCTTAGTTTTTTTTATTAAAAGCTATCATGATGATCCAACTATTGGTGTTGATGATAAGAGGTGACATGTGGGTGTAGATGGGTTTGGTGAGGCCGAAGAGGTGATTTTAGATGTTATGGATGTTGAGTTTCGAGAGGAGGTTCAAGATCATGTAGAAGATTGTTTGCAAGATTGGGAGATGTATCCATGAGTTTTGGTAGTCTTTTATTCATGGCACATTCATGGTATTTCAGTAGTTTTGATTGGACTTTTATAAAATGGATCCATGAGTTGTGGTAGTTTTTATCCATGGTGCATTAACACTTCATTGGTTTTGAGTTGAGGACTTGTATGTTCCCATTGGCATTTGTATATGTGTCAATTCAATGACCAAAATTGACATTAGAATTGCATATTTTTTGTTTGGTGAACCCATATGACCTCAAAGGTTTTATGTTTTGGCCTTTTATGTTTCATTTTTTAATATAGACTTTTTATACATTGTTTTATATGACCGTGTAAAAGAATGTAAGTGTAAAGAACAAGAAAGTGTAAGAATTTACACTTAACAGTGTTATTGTTTTACATGGGTCAAAATGAATTCACATGGTTGTACACTTACACTCCCCAACATATACACAGACAACACTGGGTAATACCTGAATAAAGTCTATCTTCACTTTATATTACACTTGACAACCCAAGCTCACACATAAATGATTTTTGAGTTTCCATGAAGTGCCTTCGGATATGTTTTGAGGGCTTTATGGTCATGGTCCCTCACCATAGTGTAAAGGGGGTCCTAGTGGGTTTGTCAAATTGTTTGAACTAATCTTTGTTTTGAAATTCATAAATAGTCAGTTGCCTGTGGATAGTGAATATCAAATCTAATCACCTAAAGACAGCCAAGAGCCAAGATTGTTTTTGATTGTATCATATTTTATTTTAAAGACAATTTTACACCCCACCAGTAGGATGGATTTCTTCATCAACCCACCTTATGTATTGGCACGCTCCCTCTGAAATGAGAAAAAAGGTTCAAAAGTGAATAGGTTGAGGGGATTCCTGAAATAAAGGCCCTAATCAGACAAAAGCCAATGTCATCACTCGTTGTAGGAATGTCCTTGCCCATGAGCCTTACCTGACATAAAGCCTTGCCTTAAGTTTAATCCTGAGGTAGATTATGTAATAATGACAATATAAAACCAAATGTGCAGCTGAAATTGAAATGTAGCTTTTGAAAATCAAAAGGTGTCTTCGAAAACAAAATCTGCTTCTGCATTTCAAGGAGGCATAATATTATCAGATATAATGTACCCTGCTTTATGATCAGCCAAGGCTTTCCTCGATTAGGAATACACTGACATGTAAATATTGGAAATTTTCATAATCCATTCTTATCTTGTGGCTCCAATTCTCTCACCTGGCTAAGATATCATAACTGCTAATTCCTAAAGGGATTATTGTATAGCCTCTTTGGTCCACTCAAACTAGTTGTGGTAGTCAATCAAGCAAGGGATTTGTGCACATCTTGAAGCTCCTGAGGACTTCCACCACGGTGGGTCTATTGCAAGAATTTGCAAATGACAATTGCAGCAGGAGCTCAAAAAATACTGTTTTCCACTCCTGATTGCAATGTTTACCTGTATTTGCTGCTCCTGTGCTCCACGCTATATTGCTTAGCATATCAGGAGATGCAGAATCACCACACAGTTGGCCAGATTTTCCTACACCATGATGCACAAGTCCAAAGTGATTACAACTCTCATGAGTATTGAAAAACCTCCATACTCCTGATTAAGGAAACCAGGCAGGTGAGAAACTTTTCCTTTTTAAGGTCAAAGTAAAACTACTAAACAAAGCATGAAGAACCATGAAGAAGAAATGCACAGCAGGGAAGAACAAGAATGAACAAAACAATTAAAACTAGCCATGAACTGTATGACAGTCTCTCCATTGTTCAGGCACTGGCAACATGGAAGTGACCAGATAAAGCAACAGTGATCAAGCTAAGAGGCAATTAGGAGAGATGGCACAATTTCTTGAAATTTTTGGTTACTGAAGGGTCTTACACTGCAAAGCACAGGTGTACGCTTCAAAGCTTCACAGTCTTGGAAGTGAACCACAACCCTGTAATGACCAAGTAAACAGAAAGTTAGCATAATTGAAAAGAATGCCATGACAAATTGAGCTTTCTGGGCAGAACATCCCAGAAAAGTTTGAACTTGGCTAGAAGCCTCTGCCCAGCACAAGAGGTGCTCCAAAAACTACATAGTACTACTTGGCAATAATTACATAACTTATGGGAATGTTGTGTGTGGGCCACATCAGAAACCCTTCACGACCTCAAAGTAACTGATGCAGGATAAATGATGACAAACTGCTGTCACATCCCCTTGTAAGAGCTAAACAGAAGTCAGAGTACAAACTGAAAATCTGACCTTGCACATGAGGACCTTGTGACTTTTACAGCCATCATGAGGACAATCCAAGATGAAACAGTTAAAAAAAAGGTTGCACAGACACATCCAACTTTATCTCAATCAGAACCCAGATACAAAAAAGCTAGGATAATATTCATTTTTATCAAACATTGGTACAACCTGCTGGCAGGAACAATACTGCTGCTCATAAAACTCTAATTTGCTTTAAGACATTGGGGTCAATACTCACCTCCTTCTCTTTCTCTCCTGTACACACTCCACCACTCTACCTCCTACATCTTAGGCTCATAACCCACCAGTCTGCATCCCTTGGAAAAACAGCCTGCACATATTCTGACCTTGCCCACTTGTGGTAGCTCAAAAGCATACTGCTGGCTCCATCCCCATTCCCAAGGGAAGTACTCACAAACAATCTGAACAGGAGAATGATTGAGCACCCAACTACCGGCAATTTAGACAGCAAGAGAATATCTAAAACTATTCCCAAGGCTTCAATTGGTAAACAGAAGTGTCACTCATCAACATGAACCTGCAAAATGAATCAACTGAGATCTATGCAGCTTCATGACAAGCAAGACCCTGCAAAGACTGATCAACAGTGCCCATAACGCAGAATGTCAGGTCATATGGTGTCCACATCAATCTGTCAGCCAGTGGCACGAACAGGCTTATGAGTGATAGAACCAGTGTTTGGTTGTGCACAAGCTGTGTGAGCTTGTTGGGGATCACACTGTCCAAAAGAATGTGCCTGCTGGCCCTCTGTTGCTGTGTGTGCCTCAACTTCTTGAAATGTTGCATCTTGTGTGACCATCTCCAGAGATGTTTCAAGCCCTGCCTCCTGTAGTACACCCCCCTGGGCAGCACTGCCACCCCCACTCTGTCCATCACTTGCAACTGAAACTGGTACATGCAGAAACGAACTGACTTGTGGGTTGCTGTCAGTCCGAGGTCTCTTTGACAAAGGATCCTCATTTGAGGCATTCAAGGACGTAGGTGGCTGTTCCTGAGAAACAGCCTTTGATGCTGAAAGCAGCCCATGGCTGGGGTTTGACTGGTCAATATTACTTTCTGGGAGAGGTGTTTTGTCAGGCGTGGAAATGACAATTTCAGTGATACTTGCCAGAGGTGAACCCTCTGAACCAGTGTTGGGAATTTTTGATGATGACCTCAGGATTTCAGGAACTGGAGTTGCAGGAAACAGTGCTGAGGAAGACAGATCACAAGGCTCAGAATGATAACCCAAAACCATTCCTCCCACTCTGGCCTGTTGTTCAATCATCTTTTGAAGAGACTTGCCCTGAGCCTCAATATGCAATTGCAGTTCTCGTTGAATCTGTTACACCACATAGACAAAAAGTGAATTACCCAAATGATCAAAAAGAGCATCTACCTATTGACAATTGTGAGCTGAAAGGTGTGAAATCAACCTTCTTGTAACCATCTCATAAATCCCCAACTGACAGAAGTTCACAATTTCTAAACTCCTCCCTCAGATAGGAGTGAATAGCAAGAGAGAGCGAGAGAGAGAGAGGTGGAAGATAAGGGCAAGGGATGATTGCAGACACCAAGGACAAGGACACTGAGCTTGAGAACGATCAAAGGAGAAAGGGAAAAGGGAAACCTCAAGCTGCTCATGGAGCTGTTTCTGCACTTGCATTTGCAATTGCAATGCCTGTGTAATCTGGTGGCTTCTGTTATCACAGACCGATGCAACAAAGTCAGAGCTGTCAACACAAAGGATTGTCTTGATCATTATGGCCTCAATTGGATCCAAGAGCTCTTCAGGTGGATGCTAGTGCCATATTTTGGCACTGTTGTGTGATTCTTCCCTTTGCAAGATACTTTGGCTAAGTGATGGGAAGAGAGACTTACGAATTAATCCCTATAGGTGAAAGGTAGGTATCACTCCTTCTCCATTCAGCTCTTGCCTCTGTTTACCCAGTAGATATCATTAGACAGTCACATGTGGACCCACTACAGCACCTGGCTGTAAAGAAAAGTAAGGGAACAGAACTAGCCCCAAAACAAGATACACAATTTTTTAGTTTGTCATCTTCAGACAGACTGTTTGTCTAGAAACAGTACACTACTGGCTTGTAATCGATGACAAAAGACTGTCACTTAGAAAGATAATCCGCATACCGTCTGAAATATCAGGGCTATATTTGGCAAGTCTATATTTCTGCAAAATCACAAGACACCAGGTTTCAAGCAAGTCATATACACCAAGCTTTTTGTCAATTGCTATCACCACCAAATACAACCTTGTATTGAAGTCATGGTCTACATTAAGAAACTAGAAAGGGGTGAAAATCATGCCTGCAAGTGACTCTTCACATGAAAAATTGTGACGCCCTGCACTCCCATTAGCCGCAACACTGCTTTTGGTGTTGCACCTTCAAAATCAAATGAGAAGTGATCATCAGATGAGTTGTTGTGTGACTCAACATATTACACAAAAAAAAGCAGACACTTTGAGAGGGGAGGGTAGGCCCCCAGTGTAAAAAGCCCAATTGTTTCTGCAATACAGTGTTGTTATACTAGACAGTATAGAGCCAGTTTGCATGCATTTCAAGAGTTCTTGATTGATAGACTCCACACTTGAATGCATCAGACATGTCTGCAAGCCTCATAGCTCTTTCTCAGATCAGACTGCAACTCCAATCTTACCATCAACACACCTTCCTTATTTAAGCAAACATCCAAAAGCAAAGTCATTTCTAAGGAGTGAAGGGAAAGTGATGGAACACTCACGATCAGCACCTCCCAGCTGACCAACTGCAGTCAAAAACTTCTCATGCAGCTCTGGAGTCCAACGCAATCGGGACTTGGCTGCAGCAGCTGCAATTGCTGCTCCTGAGGATAACCCAGGGCTCTCAGGATATTGCTTGCCAGCAGAGCCTGTAGAAAAAGGACTAGCTGACCTAAGGATCCCTGCAGAGATGCTACCTCTCTCCATGCAAACATATGAGCCAAGTTCACTTTTTATGGAAAGGCATAAACAAGCCAAACGCTGAGCTAGGATAGAAGAACATGCATATCCTCCTAAGACACTGTCTCATATGCACACCTTGTATTCACTTTCACCATATTGGCACTTCAGAAAAGAAAATAATTTTTCTAGAGCCAAGCAGACCTGAAGGCTGCTGATCTGTTGGTGAGCCTCCCAGCTTGACTGGTGTGGGGGCTAATGGTTCAAACCTTGTTGTCTGGAAAAGTGTCTGCATAAGGCACAAATAAAAAAATTACCAAGAGGAGAAGGGAGAAGAAGTCATTCTTACCCTTATCACCTTGCTAAACAACCCAAACCCCCTCTCTGTCGACTCTGCATCTTAAATGTTCACCAGATCCAAGCACAAAGCTCTTTCCAGATGCTGGTTCTCTCTTTTTGAGGAAATGTTACAGTGAAGAGAGTCTATAATGTACAACCCTCACACTACTCCAACCATTCCACATAGCTTACCCTTTCCTCACCACTCTTGACATCAATTATTTCTGTCCAGCAGTTTGCTATAGTCTCCTCTTCAGGGACTAGCTCTGTCCATGTGAGCCATTCAGCTCCTGTCCCAAACCCATCATTCATTGACTGATCCCCCATCTGTGAAGAGTCTGTTCCATCCCTGTCCGGTGAATCAAGTAACATCTGCACCAATTAAGAAGACAATGAAGGATAAAAACCTCACATCCATACTAACCACTTTCACACCAAGAGTTTATTTTGAATGAGCACAAGCAGCTGGTTCCATCAATATCCTTCACATCTTTGGCTATATTCACTCAATAATTGTTTGACAGCGTTGCACAGTCCCTCCCTTTCCAAGAAAGTTCAGCCTCATCCATCAGATTCAGCCAGGGAGGAAAAGAATATGCAGTCTGTCCACATGGAGAACTTGTGGGGGATTTTCATGGCTTTGGAGCTACTGCTTCAATCAAAGATAGGCACCTCCTAATTCATAGCTGAGACTGCACTGTGGCCCCTAGACAACTGCACTTGCACATGCATCACAAACTGAAAAGCATGCATGCAAAAGGGTGGCTAAGGATGGCAACAACAATGGTTCACATCTGTTGGAGACCAGTTAAGGTTTCTTCCCAAATCCACTTGTACCTGAAGCACTGCTGTAAGAGCTCCAAAGCTTGTTCAATGAGCAACACTCTCCATACACCAAACAAGGGTTTCCACAAGTTAAAGATAATGGAAGATGCACCAATACAGGAAGGAGTTGGTTCTGCAGACAAAACAAAAGTGAAAAGAAACTGACCTTTAGTTGATCACCAAAATCAGCATCATCCTTGTCTTCTTCTGTCTTTGGGTCAATTGGTTGGTCAGGAGTGGAATTAGGGTGTGCCACAACTCCAATACTTTGACTTGCCACTTCCAGATCCACATTCAGAAAATTCTGATGAGATTCTCTCCCAGTATGCCCAAGTGCGTATGATCCACCTCCACCTGGTTTCTCCAGCTGCTCGCAACCAACCCTAAAACTCGGATGTGATGATACTAAGGAGCTTCTGGCAAGGGTTTGTTGTGGCCTGTCTACACCTGAGGGACTTGGAAGCAGCAGCTGCTGCCTGTCTACATAAGAGTGACCTCCACCCTGCTGCTGCTGTGGATGGGCATGTGGAAGGGAGTGAAGATGACCTTGCGGATGTCGATTTGACCTCTGCACATCTAGACCCCAATGCTCAGGGGATTGATACGAAGGTAGTGGTGCAATCCGCTGGTGCCTAAAGTGAGGAGATGAGGTTTCAGGTTCTGAACTAGGCTGACCAAGGTACGGTCTCTGGGGCGGATAGTGGTATTGAAACGGCAAGTCCGAATCCCCCTGCAACCCTACTTGCTGATTATCCATATGTGAGGGTTGGCAATACCCGTGCCTTCACCGCATAGAAGCTGACGATTGCTGCAGACCTGCTACCACTTCTCCATCACCAACATCACCTCCTTCTCCTCGTCCTCCCCCAGCTTCTGCACCGCACCCCGAATCCAACCGCATTTATCAATCCACAAAACCCCGTCGCAAAATCCGCAACAACGGCGCGCCACTTGCATCTGCCATCAACTCCAGTGATCGACAATAACAGATGACCTTCATGCCGCAACAATTTGCCCGTCCGCGTACGCAATTTCCCCTGCCCAATCTTCGTCGGTAGCGATGCTGCAGTACAAGCATCTGCCGCTGCGTCTCCTCCGTAAATCTTCGCCGGACGCTTCCCCACACAAAGATACTTCTTCTCCCCCGTGCACAGCCTTCGCCACGTTTCCGGAATCCCCCGGCCCCTGGGAGGCCAGGATGTGCGCGCCGCTTGGATTCGCGGACTAGCCACCGAAGCTTTTTACATCCGTCCAAAGGTGTAACAGCTGCCCGTTTCCGAGGGGAATCGGGAACGTTGCCAACACAAGGGAACAAAGGGAATCCCTGGATCATCATCATGAGACCTGGAATTAGGGTTTCTTCTACTTCGGGGATCTGGTTTAGGACGTGAAAGTTTAGGGTTTGGGGCGCCCCGGTGCTGTATTGGGGTTTCTTTCTCGATCTGCTTCGCCCGATCCCTCCCGCCGCACAGATCCTCTCGCAGCTCGGTGCTCGAAAGCCAGGCTCTGCGCAGTAGCAACAACAACTGGAACATCATGCCTTTCAGAAGGTACGTGGAGATTGGGAGAGTGGCCCTGGTGAACTACGGGCCGCAGTATGGAAAACTGGTTGTGATCGTGGACGTGATAGACCAGAACAGAGCGCTAATCGATGCTCCCGATATGGTGAGAACCTCCATCAACTTCAAGCGTCTGTCGCTCACCGATATCACTATTTCCATCTCCAGGAACCCGAAGAAGAAGGATCTTGCCAAGGCCGTGGAGGAGGGGGAGGTTTACAGCAAGTGGGAGAGTAGTGCCTGGGGTCGCAAGCTTGCCGTTCGCACCCGGCGAGCCTCATTGAACGATTTCGACCGCTTCAAGGTCATGGTGGCACGCATCAAGAAGAGTTCCATTGTTCGCCGGGAGCTCGGCAAGCTCCGGAAGGAGAAAGCATAAGAAGTCAGTCCGGAGACTTCGCAGTTTGAGAGTTGTTATCACTTAATTGCTCATTCATTTTTCTCTTTGCTGCTGAAACTTTTTTTGTTGTCTGTTGTTTTCTAGGGTCTATGTACTTCTGCTTAAGTGAATTGAGAAACAGCAATGTCCACAAAATCCCTGACGGGACAATATGACTTCATTGCTCATGGATTATCATCACTCCATGCATCTGTATCTTTTGTAGTGCCATGTTTGTCAAGGGCCAGCAGCAATTTGCAGATGGTTTTTTTGCAATTGAAGTATTCATGCCTCTCTCTCTATTTCTGCGATCTGGGAAGTTTAGCAGCAAATAGTTTTGTATTTTATGAGCTTCGAATAGGCCTGCCTGAAGACTACTTCACATTATGTTTGCAGAGAGATTCAATGGAGAGTGTTGTGGATGTGGTATCCTGAACCCTCACATTTGTAAACTTCAGCAGTTACGGTATTATTTTTAAGTACTTAGTTTTAACTCTTGGTGATGGGTCTTATTACAGCTCCCCAAGGTTTCTGAGAACTAATTGGAATCCAAAACGTTGTTTGATCCCTGGACCACAGAGAGACGGTCATGCAAAGTCCTTACATCCTTGTCCATTTGCTGTGCTAACAGCAGAATGCCTTCAGAAAGCTCTCTCAAGTTGGTAAACGTCAGGGTACATCAACAGGTGAATTAAGGGCAATTCAGTTCAGAGTTAGTAACTCTACAGAAGTTTTGGAATGGCTGTACTACTTGGGATTCCAAAATGATTGTGTACTGTAGTGGTCACCAGGAAAGAAACTCATTCCTCTTTGGATTCTGGTTCTTCTACAGGCCATTTTCTCTCTTCCACTTCTGTGTGCATAGTTGACATGCTGACAGATGAATTGTGACTTGGTGGATACCTGCCACCAGGATGCACCATCATCTTGCATCCATCACCAGCATCAAAATGCAACAAATCTCAAGAAATTTTAGGTTTTTTCTCAGGCTCCTGATGCCAACATTGTGTTTTATCAGCTCTCTCAAATCACTACTCATGTTTCAGGAAATCAAGGTGTAGTCTGATGTCTTTGGACTGATTGAACCTGTGAAACGCTACATAATGTTGTCATCCCTGAATTGTATATACCTGCCTTGTTTGTGTAGGGTGATTGTCTTGGCTCCTTCCTGGATGCACTGAGCAACCCTGGAACCTGCTCAGAGGCTGTCCTTACTGCTTCAGTTTCTGCTGGTGCATTGACATTACACAGACCCACCAAAGTCTGCTATATTAACATGGGTAGGACCAGGTTGATGAAGCCCCCAACACGAAGGAGGACTGGAGACTTCAAATGAATTGTCCCCTGGTTGTGCAAATATGTCTTGCTTGCTGCAAATTTGTGCCATTAAATGCAAGTCTTTGATCCTGTAGAATGCTCCCCATCCATTCTCAGAACACATTCTGCCGTCAATAACTTACCAAAGGTTCACCATCCAAAAGCTCTGCTATGAGCTTGCATTTTTCACCACTGAGAAGCCCATCTGTTGTGTGATTTCTGAATTCTGTAATCCTATTGGAACAGCAATTTTTTTCTCTTTCTGCAACTGCAAGATGTGAGTTTCTGCACAGAAGCATTGCACAGCAAATTTCATACCTATACTTTCAGCCTCATAGACTGTAGCAGATATTTTGTTTGCCATTTTGTCTCAAGAAAAGTTCTTTGTGATTGCACAGTTCTTAGATATCAAAGGCTCTCCTGATCATCTCTTGCAGGCTTGATCTTATGTTGTAACTGCAGAAACTTGTAAAACTTATAAAACTTGTAACCTTGCAACTGGTTGTGGGTTCAATTCATGCATCAAAGACTCAGGAAGTTGTATCTATGGATGTCGGTGTTAGTAAATTGATAAATACTACATTTCAACCTCACAAATTGAGAGCAATTCTTAATATAACCTCCTCCTGCAGAAGGAACCTTTTTTCCTCAACTAGTGAGAGGGGGGTGAGATGACATGCAAAACTTACATGGAAAGTCCTGAAATCCATTGGTGTGAGATTTGTTCATGTGACTTCAAAAATGCATGCAAGATTTTTGACAGAATCATGTGTTTGCCAGGTTTTTTCAGAAGCCTCAATTTGAGTTTAATTTTCATTTGAATGGTGTGAAATGGGTTGCCTATCGTGTTATTTTGAATGTACTTGTTCAGGTAGTAGTATGTTGTTGTGTTACCTTCTGAAGTGTTGTTTGTCTATATTAGTGTGAAGGATGGGAAGGCATGTCCCTGAGGACATGCCACAATGTAAGGGTGGAGCTTCGAGGGCGGTAGCCGATGTGTTCAGGCTTGAGACACAGGGCATGCCCTTAGGGACATGCCTTCCCCAGTGTAAACACTAAAGAAGTTTTTCAACACAGTATTACCTTCCAAGTATGGACACACCTTCCACAAAACGGAAGTACAAAACAGGAGGTATATCAAAGCATTGGAAGCACATTCTGCTTGGTGAGAGGCATGTTGAAATACAAAGGGAAAAACTTGTAGGTATTTGCAAGTTTAGCTTATGAAGCCTGTCGAACTCAGGATTGAGTGAGGGAGTGAGTTGGAGTGAGGATTAGGAGCCATAACAAGAAGCAATGGATCATCAATCTAGGATTTCAGGTGTGAGAGGTTTTTGCACTAGAAATTCGTGGACAAGTGTGTGCTAGTAGTTCCAACCTTGATGATTCAAGTTCACTCTTACTTTGCCTCTTCAATTCCTTTAAGTTATAGGCTCATGGGCAAATGTTTGCTTGGTGCTTGATGAGTAGATATGCAACTTTCCCACATATCAAATAATCTACATCCAAGCTTTGTTCAAAGAATCAAAGCCTTGCATAATCTTTTATTGTTTGGGGAGAAGCTAAGCTCAAGTTGATGGTGACCATGTTACTAGGTTTTATAAGCCACAAACCCTTCATCAGTTTCCAATGTTTGTATGCAAGAATTACAAGTGTGATGTTTGTGGTTGAAGTATTTCACATCAATTGTTAAGCCAAACAAGAATCATAAGGAGTATCTCAAAGTTTCTGTTACTCTCCAAATATTTTGCATCACCACATATGGATGTTCTATCATGTGGCAATTGGTATGGAAATTAAGCAACTACAATATACAAGCTTATATCAATGCATGTTTTTTTCACAATTGCATTTGGGCCAAAAATGAAGCTAAAATGCAAGCAAAATATTTTATGCCAAACTGAACTTCAACACAACATGATCAATTAGGATTGTAGGTCTAGATTTTATGGTTACTTCTCATGTGCATATGCAGATGTGAGGAACACATCATACATCCTTGGTGTGCCACCATAATATGAATTTGTAACTAATGATGTGTTATCCTTTGTTGGGAGTGAATTGGAGTTGATCATGTTGGTTTTGGTTGTTGTTTTCTTCAAGAGGAAAAAAGTTCATTTCATTGAAAAAGGGTGGGGGGGGTGTAAGCCACATAACAAAGCACAAGTTGATGGCTAACTTAGAAATCAAAGTGGTATTGCTTGATATTATAGTGAAAGAAGGTGTTAATTCTTTTCAAGAGAGATGCAGAAGGTGACAAGCTATTTGTAAAGAAGCACAATGTGTAGAATGTGGTTGTGGAGGTGAGATGTGTGAAATTATGATGTGTGAAATTTCCTTTTTGACTTGAAAGTTGTTAGCAACTTCACTCACATCGACAAATTACGTGGAAAAGTATGACAAATCCATGGATCTTGCCACATTCACCCTCCAACAAGCAACCATCCATGATTGTCTTTAATACCATAATCAACAAAAGACATGAACAAAAGTTGAACAAGATGATAACTTTTGGATCGACAAGGAACTGCCCCTTTTTTGTTGAATGTTTGAAGTTTTTTCTACTCTCTTTATTTCCATCCATGCATTCAATATGGACTCTTTAGATTTTCATAGTTGACAATTTTATTTTTTGTCATATGTATAAACCTCCTTGAAACAATCAATATCAAGTCTTGGGCTTTCATTTTTTGTGACCTCCTTTTCTCCTTTGAACATATATATACATTGTTTTGGCTAAGTGAACAAAATTAACTTTCCTATAGCTAGGATCTTCCTTGTGATTATAATGCAAAAATTGTTGTTTGCAATCAATTTTTGTAATTGAAAAGTGTCATTTGTAATTACTTTGTTAAAATGAAATTTTTAATTGAAATTTTTATTGTAAAAAACATTTTTTTCTTTTAATGATAACATGATTTAGGTTATTGTTTGAGCCTTTAAACTATGTGCAAATTTTGCAAATTAGGAAATCATTAAGGTGTATTAAAAAAGTTATGTTGAATATCAACATTAAAATTGTATTATGCTATTGTTTAAAAAATTACAACATTTTATAAAACCATATATGTGTGTGTGTATTTAATGATTGTCACTTAAATTTTACCTAAATTTTTTTGTGTTGTTTTAAAAAGTGAAACATGACATTATATTTTGTATAAAAAAACCATTATTTAGTCAAAAGAATGCAATTCAACAAGCAACATACCACATAATGGTTTTTCCCTTTATTTAAATGATGAATTAAAAAACATTGTATGTGTTGACATTGTCTGATATGGCCATACATATAGTTTGAAAAAAAAAGAACTAGGTTATGGTATGTTTGAAAATCCTTAGTTGTTATTAACGTACATAATTAATATAGGGTATTTGACCATATGTGATCATGTTGTGATCACATGTTGTATTATGTTAACGGATTCAAGTTTCATTTTATTCATTGACATAAATTGGAAATTTTATATTATTTTTTTGGTTATAGTTTTTTAAAGCATCCACATTTTTTATATGTTTGCTAAGCTTCTAAGTGGTTGTCACATCCTAAGTAAATTCACTAACACCACCTCTTGCTTCAGGATTTCGTTAACAAATTTTCAATTTTGTCCATCATCTCCACCATCCTCCTTTGGTTGTTAACATTACTCCCCTTCCAAAACAAGGTCATTGTCCTCAATGACAAAAATGAAAGGAAGTTAGTCTTAAATTTTGCTTTATTTTCACAAGTTGCCTTATCAACAAGATAATGCTTCCATTTTAACAACACTTCATTCCACATTCTATTTTGATGTTGTGTACTTTAATTTAAAAAATTTGTTCAAGTTTTGTTAGGGTGTTCCCATCATCTAAAGTTTGAGGTAATTCAAGCAAAACATGAAAAAGGTTTGATACATATTATATAGTAAACAAACATGGAATACATTATGAATTCATTAGGATTTTGGGAGAGATCCAATTGATAGGCTACTATTCCAATTATTTTTTATTATGACAAAAGGTAGACACAAAGTTTCGAAGTCCCATCCTTCTTTTTCACAATAACATAGAAGCATCCCAAGGGAATTTACTAGGCTTTATATATACCCCTTATTTAGAAGATCACATAATTGATTTTTCAATTTTTCATATTCATCAAAAGAAAACCGATAGGTGGATCTGGAAATGGGCTTTACATTTGATATTAAGTCAATTGCATGGTCAACTTCCCTAGCTAGTGGTAAGCTAGGTAACTCTACAAGGAAAACATTCAAATATTTTTCTAAAAGTTTTCCCACCATTTCATTCAAACCATTTTCATTCACTTGTGCTTGTAGCACCACATTCTGCCGCCACCACCACCACTGCCTCCTCCATAGCTGTGTGCATTTCCATCCCCAACATACCTACTCAAGTTATCTGCCAACACCAGTGGCAAAACCACTCCCTCCATATCCACCTGTGTCAGCACCATTTCCACCTCCTCCACATGCAGTAGCCCAGATTACCACTCATTCTATGCCTGCACTGACACTCATCCCATCCAATGAACCACGAAACCCAGGTGTTCCAGATGGATATGTACCACCATGATTGGTTGCAGGACCCATTGGTCTATAAAGAGTTTCTCCACAGTTAAAATTTGCAATCAAATCTATCATGAGATTATTCTGCAATGCAGTTGATAAGATATGCCCTAACCAAAGGAAGTTTCACCTGGTGCTCATCATTGTTCATCTCTTCTTCCACCTTCAGCTCCAGGCAGTGCCTTGTAAATGTCTTCTGTGCGGATTCAGTGAACTTATGGTTATCATTTTGGATCCACGTAAAAAGCACTTTCAATAGATGTTGTAAAATCTCATTGCCAAAAACCCCTTGCAGGCTGTAACCCATGTTGGACAAGTATATCCTTGCACATTGATATCAAGCAAGTACCTTTAGGCAAGTGGAATCAACATTAGCCCAAATGATTCCTTGATAGCAGAGTAATGTAGAAACATTAGATCAACAACTACAGATGCAACTGTGTCAACCCAAATCCTATGTACACTCACATCCATTGCATTGAAGTTATAGGTGTCGCTTAGAAGATTTCAGCTAAAAAAGCCTTGCTCCACATGATTCATTATTTTCACAACCAAGAGATCAGTTCTCAAGCTTATTAACACCAGTTTTCTCTTAATGTCAAGATCTGTCATTGAAATCCTTAATTTAAGTTACCCCAAGTTTGAGCATCTCAAAATGGTTCTGACAGCAATGTCTCATTGTGAAACTTTCAAAGGTTTCAAAGAGGTGCATTCTCTAAATTGTTCTGAACATATCTTCTCTGGAAACTGTCAATCAATCCAATCTCAACGCATTACAACCTCTAACTACCTTGTCCTTCCCTATATGTCCATCTACTTGAATTTTGATCAAGTTCTGAACAGCAAACCAAAGAGGCACTGCAAGTTTCAATGAAGGGCAAATACTCATTGCCATTCTCCACTGGAAGTTACATAGAGTGCATACAGAAGCAAACGAATTCCATACATGCTACCATATCTAGTTGTTAAAAAGGCCCCCTCATTCAGTGAATAGTGAGGGTGAAGTGACAGGACTCTGTCTTGAATAATTAGTATGAAAAAGTCACTGACTTGTCATCGCACTCAGATACAGAGTGGACACTTCTATCACACAGCCCCATGCCATCACATTGTAGGTTACTTTCTTGTTGCACTGCTTACCACCATCGTCAAGTGGGCAGGCAGTGTAGCAGAAACTCTCAGGCTTCATACAAAACGCTGTAGCTCTCACTGTTTATCCAGTCAGGTTGATCACTTCTGCCCAGTCCTTCATCTTTGATTGCACAGACTGATTTGCAGAGCTCAGCATGCATGCCAGTTCCACCCCCCCAGAAATTGATTGTGAAAGTGACCATCTTCCCACCTGATCAAGCCCATCTCAGAGCTAATACACTGCTGGTATAACATGATCCACAATAGCTGTGGAAAAGATATTGTTCCAACCGACTTGCTGACCTCTGAATATTCTGAATTCGCTGACCCAGCTCACCATCATAGCCACAACAGGCTTCTGGCCAGAGCAACAAAGATCTTGTAGCTGCTGCCCGCTTTATGGGACAAACTGCCCTACATTGTAAGTTCCACCCTGCAGCCAGACACATCCTTAATCTGGTGAGGTTTTTTGTGAGTCTCAATACCTTTTGCATGTAACAGTACCTGAGAGATTGATCAACCCGACAATCCCAATGAAATCCAGCATTGCATTCTTCTCCATTCTCTAAATGTCACTAAAAGGCTGAAAGTTGAAGTACAGCATAGGGTTGTTCTGTCTAGGGAAAAAAAATTTGGCTGGTATTTCCACACCCTAATTTGGTTGCTCTCTGCACAATGAACAAATGATTGTCCTTATGAGATGCTCGGGCATACCTGATCAAATTTCAAACGGGCTGGAAAACTTGTGATCCAACACTAGGTCCATATGATTTGAATGTCAAGGCTGTGAAGGTGATGAGTGGTGATTCATCCTACTCGCCGTATGACATTCAGGACATGTGCTTTTTTGTCCTGAATGTCTCTGCAGCTTGTCAAACAGAATTTTATGTCAATATTTGGTGCAAACTGGGAGAAGGTTCCATTCCAAATGACATTGATTTACACAATTCCTGTCCAGCATTGTAGAAACCTAGACTTGACAGTGTTGACTGCTGGCATTGCTAGGCCTTTAGATGAGGTTTAGATATTGACAAGATCTATGTGCATCAGGTGCTCAAGGAGTCTCTGAGCAATGCTGTTCATATCTTGTTTTGATTCAATATGTGTTTGCTTGTTTACATGACCCATAAATGCAAATTGTACATCAACCCACTGAGTTTCTAGTGACGATTATACATTGGAGCTGGTTGAGGGGGAACAGCATTAGGTTGCATTAGGGGTTTCGTCTTTATGGACTATGATTCCAGGTGATGACTCTGACCTGTATTATCTCAAAACTGGTTGATGTCTTGTTTTTATAACTGATGACAGTTGATGTCTTGCTGTTTTGTTTTTCATTTTCTTTGCTGAAAGCAATTGTATTAGAGGAAGAACAGTGATATTGCTTTTGGATGGTCTTGTTGATGACGGTTCTGAGCTGGATACTGCATTTGATCGATGGTGCTGCTCAGTGTTGTGATGGGCACTCAGTGGTGCAAGTTTAAAACAACTGATGATTTGTAGGTAGTTCTTGTGTGGGATTGAAGCTGAAGCTGAAGCTGACTGCACGAGAAGGGACATGCTGCTGCCTTCTCTAAGTAAGGGGATGTGTTCTGCTGACCCTACCACCTCACATTGTGTGGCACCACTGAACTCTTGTTTGAGGGCTATCACTGCTGTAGTCAGCTCTTCAATTCCTGTCTCCAGTTTCTCAACAATATCTCTCTGTTTCTTTCATTTGAAGGATGACTAGTTTTCTTCAAATGTGATCAGACCTTTTCAATAACATTATGTTGGACAACAGTAAGAAACATACTAGAATTAAGCACACTTCAGATTTTGCTGGACCACAAGGCGGAAGGTCAACTATCAATTTTCTACAGCTCGGAACCCCAAACTGTATCTTATGCATGTACCCATTCTACTTCCTAGCTCTACAAACACAAATGCAAGTTTTACATACTCAAATACATAAGTTCTACATACAAAAATGTAAACCCTCACCTCGGTCCTTTGCTACTATAGAACTCTAGCCCATCGTTTCTTGAACAGGTGCTGTGCCGGTGTTGCTTCGATAGATGCTGTAGGTATTTCCTTCAGCTTTAGTGCAGCTTGATGGCTTCCATGCCCTCATCTCCTTCGATCTCTAAAATTCTGCAATCCCTTTAAGCGCGCCATGAGCAATGTCTTTGAACATCTCTGTGCAACCCAGTTACGCTGTGAGCAACCTCTGTGCCTCTCAAAGGTAAGTGTGGCCAAACTTGGACAGCCTAAACCCTAACCCTAATACAATGGACTTTCTTTTTTTAGGTCTAGAAGCTACAATTAGTCAATTATTTAAAAAAGCATTCTTTTCTAATCAGAATTTTTTTTTTGATAATCTTAGCACTTTTAATTTGTAATATAGCTTTTTTTTTTGGCTACAATAAGCCCACCCTTGGACTACAAAAATTACTTCATGTTTCCCTACAACCTTAATTAAGTTAAGTATATATTTTCAATACTTTAAAAAAATCTAGAATTTTTTAATTCTAAAAAGTCATATCAAATTAAACAATTTAGTAATAAATTAACCAACTTATTTAATCACAAGTCTAGCTTTGAAAAAAAGGTTCCAAAGAGTGAAAGCTCTATAAACACTAATTACATACAATTACCATAATACTTGGCCCAATTCAACATTATATTATATTATTTTCAGAAATGTTGAAATCTTTTGATAAATTTTTTGAAAGAAAATAAAGAATCAGATGCAATATTCTGGAATAACATTTGTTGAAATGGAAATCCTCAAAATTTAATTAATTACTAGACAAACTTGTGTTGAATTGACCAAGCTACAATGGTATACAAATGAATAAATTTACATACATGTATAATAAATGCATGAACATGATCACTATAGTGATTAACCCAAGTAATGTATGTACGAAAAATCATTATTATGTAGCAAAATTACTAATGTAGTAATATTTAAACAAAGTACAATAAACCCTATTTAAGTTAATATTGCCGGGACCCGGGGTTCTGTATTAATTTAGACAAGATATTAATAAAGAGAGGGTCATTAAATAATTCTCCCTCGCGCCATTTGTAACATTTGTACAGTAGAACCTGTCTAAATTAATATTGCCTAAATTAATAACATGTGATAATTAATATGTGCCTGTGGAGTTCAATATAAAAAATTTCGGGACCGCCTGTGGAGTATCAATTATTAACTTTTGGAGGTTTATTAAAAAATGTATGGGGCCCGACTTGGGACTAGACCGACAATATAGTACCTTAGGCATGTAATATTATATTAAATGACTATAATCGGTAACTTTAGTGATGTAGTTGTATTTTTTTTCCAAAAGCCTTTAATAGTTGTAAAGGACTTGAGTTACATGACTCCATTGATTATGATGAGGACATAGTCACAAAATATCCTAGTCAAGGATTTCATATTTTGGTGTAGTGTTCATGTTTTTTGGATTTATCTAGAATCATTGGCTTCAAGCCATGTATATTTGTGTGCCCTAACTTTTTTAATATGAAAAAGACACATCTTTTATTAGTACATATGAGAAGAGACATTGTTTGAATTCTTTTTTAAAAATGTCTTTAGTTGTTGTGTCTACAATATTTTCCCATCATTTCCTTTGCCAACAAAATTTGAGAAGCAAAATTTGAATTGGCACAAAGTTTCAAACTTTGATGGCAAAGATCTACAAGCATAAACAAGCATGGTATTTTTGAAAAAGGTAGTGGATAGGCCTAGAAGTCCGTTTGGTCATGTTTATTTTTCCTTGAGTAATGAAGAAATTTCTTGAGATGGATTAGTAGGCATCATACTTGAAAAGGATGGGTCAATCATAAAAGGAACTTCTTTACTTGTGGATATTCCCTCTAGCATTTTTTGTCACCTTATTGTTGAACCTATTGGATGACGCCTTATGCATGCTCAAGTACATACATACATACATACATACATACGAGTCTCTAAGATCTCTCTCTCCCATATCACAACATGTATGAAGAAGAATCAATCCCTCTCTCATTTTGTCAAATCCTCCTTGACATTCTTTCAGAAAATTCTTATCACCAATTCAAGAAACTCTTCTACTTTCAAAGTTTTTCTTGCTCCAATACACAAGAGAATTTATTTTGCAAAATTAAGAAGAAATTGGAATGCTTCAATGCATGTTGAGAAATAAACAATGCATGATTTACAAAAAGAGAGATCCATAATATCATCCACATGATGATTGTTGTTTTTGCTTGGTGAGCTCCAAGCTTTAGCTAATTGTGATGGTCAGTAAAAATATTTTCTAGAAAATCTCTATGCAATTTCATGGGGGAGGGTTCTAAATTTTTGACTATTGGGTAACCAAAAACTTTGCTTTCTATCTTGGTTGGTTTCAAGTGCCCCATGAATGTTGCTTTGAAAAACTATATCCAATGTATCAACATTAGACTTCTTTTTTTTATCTCCTTTGTGATTGAAATGAATGTAGCACTTCTAGTGGTAATGATTGATTTTATGAGAATTGTTGCTACTCCCTCTCTAAAGACTAGATGGGGCAACTTGATGGCTAGCATTGAGGAGGGCCATGCTTTATTGGACAAACTCAGGCGTTGTGCATTTTGTGTTGCAAAGTGGCGGAAAGTGGAAGTTGATAAGTTGATGGAAGAAGAGATTTGTTTCTTGCATGTAATAATGAGTCCTCTTCCTATTTGAAATTGGTGAAAATTTTGAAGAAACAAAAGAAAGTATGCACTCGCTTTTTGGTTGTATATTTTTCCATTTACTACCACGTATGTTTTGCCAAAGTTTCCTATCAAATTTCACAATTTATTTCAAGATTTGTATTGGGTGTTAAAATTTAGATTTCACAATTGTTTCAAAATCCATGTTGGGTGCTGTAACAAGGTGCTTGGACCTTGGTTGTGGTGGATGTAAACCCAAGAGTTAGTAGCTGATGAGTTGATGGCCATGGGGATGCAATAATCACTAACACTTCTATTCTTATTGTACTCATTTCAACAAGTAGGATACTAGTTGAATTCTTTCAAATAAAAAAAAACAAGTAACAAGTGACCAAGTGCATGCCCACAAGCATGGAATAAGAATTTAAATCCTTATTTTCACTCCACTTTCACTTCATTAGGTAGGGGTATCAGATGTCTTCTTCACAAAAAACAAGTAATCAATAAACATCATTCAAAGTAAAATTCAGGTTTTGACTTCCATAGTCGTGAATAGTTAAAAGTTTTTAGTAGGAGTTCATTGTACAATGTGTACATGTAAAATGACAATTGAGAGGGTTAGAATTGAAGTGTTTTTCTACCGCATTGGAAGAAGATGAGTTAATTGAGGGTTGTTGTATAGACATCTATTTCAATGAAAAAAAAGTTGTGTGTGCATTCTTTCTTTCAATCATCTTACCTTTAACAAAGTGAAGCCTTGGTGACCAAGGGTAACACAATTAACATCAACATCAACAAATTCCTATGGACTTATTATGCACACAAACAATCTCTTTCAAGTCTAAGTATCTCAAATACCATTCCTTGAAGGCATCAAATGCGATATATGACCATTGTAAATATAAGCACACCAATAATGAAACTCAATTTGGAAAATAGTGTAGGCCATCAAAAAACACTTTACAATGCACCAACAGTTGGTGGTAAATAAGAAAGTTTGTGATGCATTTGTAGAATATCAAGAGAATGAACTCCTCATTTATCATATGTTTTGTGCTTCACATCTGTGTTTGAAAAGTTGATTGCATCTTTGTGAATGTGGAGATGTGAGTGAGTGTTGCACTTGGATGATGATCATGGAATTTGAAAAAGTCTTTTGAAGTTTGAACATTTTTTAGGCATTGATCTATAAGGTAATGTGAATGGGTATTGTTGATGTGAAGAGGAACATGAGAATTCCAAAATGTAAGCATTGGCATTGGACATGCAACTGGAGAGTGGTTGTGTTGCTTTGGACATGGAAGAGTTCCATTTGTTTAATCAATAGGTGACTTCCTTAAGTTGTGAATTCACACTATAACCACAGTTTGAGGGCAAGAGTGGGGAGTTGGGTAATTTCATCACATTTTGGTGAAATCTTTTGTTATCAATCAACATCAAAGAATGTATCAAGGAATTAGATGATGGGCCACAATACCTTGAAGCTAGGGTTTGGGTGTTCATAAATAAGAATCGGTATTCAGGATTGAGAATGAAAAGATGCAAGAGATTTTCCTAAATACACAAATAACCCACCATGCTTCCTTTTTGACACTACCGATTTGCTATTATTAATATTTTCTTTACATTTTGGGTGGGAGGATTTTAGTCATTCATATTCCCTATTAATTTTGTGTATGCCAAAAGTGAATTAAATTTCTTTGTACACCTTGACTTTTTCCTTTGACTTTAGAAGGGATCTAGTGCTAGGATGCAATCTAGAGACTGTGATAAAGAGCTACAATCAATAGGGCAAAAAGGTCAAAATATTGAGTATGTTAATGATTTACTTTGGGGTTATGAAGATGACATCACAACCAAAATGGAAGCACTTTCCATTCTTTATATATGTATTTACTTTCATTGCTCATTGATTATTCATTTTTTGATGCAATCAATGTCTTCAATACATTAAAGTAAGCTCTTTTAGCCATAAAAATTATGATTAAAAAAAAAATGTCCTGGCCAAACTCTTTACAATCTAAAAAGCTTTACAACACAAAATGTGTTTCCATAATTTTGTATATCTACATACCTAGTATTCCAATGTACTAAATTTATGCAATTTTATTTTTTTGAATGGAAAGAAAAAAAGAGAAAACAATTGACCAAATTGGGCTTTGAGGACAAGGGATCAAATGTTAAACATGAAAAAATCCAAAAATGACTGAAATTATAAACTTCTATGGAAAGAAGGCATGTTTGGTACAAGCTCTCACTTGTATCATCACAAAATTTCAATTAGCATATACAAGGGCGGAATAATCTCTAGGCTCTATAAACATTAACATCCACTATCCAAGATTATTCATGACACACATTTGTCATTTTTTGAGCTACATTGTATTTACATTGGGATAAAAATGTAATGTGCATCAAACAATTACATTTGGCTTGTAGCTTAATGACCAATTATCCATGGTGACTCTCATTCAATTTTTTTTGTGTGGCTATTGCAACACTTAGACATGTATAATGAAATTATTCAATTGAAGATGTTACAAACTACATCCAACATATGAAGTGAGAGAGTAGAAGCTTTTGAACTCCACATCCTTTTTCATGCATGCATAGTTTTCAGTGCATTTGGGTTTGATTTTGGGTCAGTGTTTTTGTGACTTTCAAAATATTACTTTTTCATTGATAGTTAAGTGAAGGTTAGGTGTTGATTATTTTAAAGTTATAGATGGATTTGCAACAAATTGATTATAATCTTCAAAATTTCTAGTTGGTGAAAATAAGTACGTGTGCGGGTATTGCAAAATTATATGAATACCTAGCCTTAAATGCAATACCCATATTCAAGTTCATTTTGATATAACCCATAGGTGTTTTAAGTAACTTGAGGTGCAAACCCAACCCTAAATGCAACACCCACATGTAGGGTCATTTTGAAATAACTAGTATGTAATTTGGGTGGCCTTCGATAAAATCCAAAGCGTATATGCAATATTTGCATGCAAGTTCATTTTTTACAAACATGGAACTCCCTTTCTTGGACACTCTCAATAGTGAATAAACATTAATGGAATAAATGATCAGAGGACTATGTGCATTTATTGTTATGTGTTTATGGTCCTTTATGACCACAAAGGTCTCTTGTTTGATGCATTGTTTTCGAATTATTCATTGAACACGTGCAGGATCAAATGTTAATAATTCTTAGACTTTACCTTTAATTTTAAGAAATAGTTGTAATTTGGAAAGTGTTAAAAGGCATCTAAAATCTACCCGTTCTAAACTCCCTCTACAGATTATAGTGTGAAATGGGTTTTTTTAGGACTTTGTGAGCTTTCTACGATACGTGGAATGTAGATTATTACTCATTTTGTATCCATGCACCCACTTTTGATGCAAACATGATATACAAACTTAGGTTGGATTATTGCAATTTGGCCTAAAATGTGACTTCACCTTTCTTGCTTAAAAATAATTACCCATTATATGATTTTATTGTCAATATTCATGTCATAACTTTGGACCTAACATGACCACTTTAGTTTGCGAAAAGTCACCACATGTCCCCTTGCCAATTTGAATTAAAACCATAATTCTATTCAAAATCATTAAATTTTTTATTCAATTCTTGTAAAACAATGGAGTCCTTCCAATTGTAGATAATTTTTCATTTCACAATGAGAAAAAACATTTACCTTTAAGTTAGTTTCAATGCCAAGTGTGAGAGATTGAAGGATGAGACAAAGACCTCCAAGGGTCCATTTATCAATACCCCACCCTTCAATCCCAAAAACATTTACTTGGCAACATAGAGTTTGGTGGAGTTGTTTTTGATACCAAGCTTTTCAATATGGTGGGCCTTTTTATATGGACATGAGGAGTGCCCCCAACATGCAAAATATCATGCCCATAATTTCGGTATGCCCATTTCGCTGCTTATATCTAATCTCCTCTATTTTGAAAAATGTACAATGATTCTATAAATCCTATGTACTTTGTGAAATTTCCTCGTAATTTATTAGGACAAAAAAACTCCATGTGAAATATAAAATCTAACATTTGTAAAATAAGAACAATTGTACAAAATTCTACACAAGAGATTTAACTAGATCCTAAAACAAGACAAAGTTGATGAGGATTACAACCTAACATTAATTGGCAAGAGAAATCCAACTATAGAAATTGAGTTTATCATGAACTTGTGAACATGTTGTCAAAAAACCTAAATCATTTGATGCTTGGAACAGAAAAAAAAAAAAGGGGTAATTAGCCTTGTCATGTTCAAGCTCATTGTGTGCGTCTACTATAGCTTTCCTAATTTACACACACATTGCATCATGCACAGTGATAACATTTGTCTCTCATGACATTGATTTTATTGAATTCAAGGACCATCTTCCAACACATGCACTATAATTCCCAATTGCTTATGTGATCATCTATGTATTAAGTAGAAAGAGGCCCATAAATACCAACAAGTCAATCTTATAAAAATTACCTTCTAGCATCGCACTTCACATAGAAAACATTTTGAGCTTTTGAGTTTGAGTTAGAAACACCAACCTTTTTCACTACATCATCATCAATAAATATTATCTGAATATGAATTTATTCACCATAATTGTACTTGTTGAATTTTGCAATTATTAGAAAAATTGAAAAAAATTTGTTTCATACAGAAGTTTACATCATGCATTATGCCTTTCACCATATAGTTTATTATTTTTTAAATAAAAGGAAAATCAAATATAAATGGAACCATTATTTTTATTATGAGATTTTTGAGTTGACATTAAATACCTTCAATTAATCTAAAGTTTTTTTGCTCGGTCATGGGGTTCTGGTTGTAACATTCAAATGTATTTTTTGTTATTCTACATGAATGTTTTGCATTCTTTTCAAATACTTTTCCAACTACATTTGGATGATTATTTTGGCTCCTTTCAAATTGTGATTTCACCTATTGGTTAACAAAATCCTAGAAACAAAAAATCATCCATTTAGGTATTGACAAAAAACACTAACAAAAAAAAACCCCATTTGAAAAGGTAGAATGAGGTGAAGTATGATTGTACCCACCTTGAAGCGCTTGCGAACTTGAAAATAAATAAAACAAACACAACATACGTAGACATATTTGTTGTTGTCATGTGCATGCCCATGTGCTCAAATAATGTGTCAAATGGTTTCCAAGGCATAATGAAGAGACATACTGGTTCAAGTGATTCTTCCATCTATTTTGTCTTTTTAAAAGAAAGGCACGATCTTGGAGTTTCCTATTCATGATTAGCAAACAAAACAAAACAAAAATCAATAAACAAAATTAGAACAAGAGTAAACACTATGCATAAGGAAAATAAAAAACCAAACAATTTTATTTTTTTTGCATATTGCCTTAGTTTTCAAAGAACAAAAGCAAAAAAATCATATAAAGAAGGAAAACTAACTAGGTTGTTAGCTCCTTGCAAAGTAAAGACTGAAAAAAAAACTTGGAAAATATACCTAAATGAAGAGGTAATTGGGCAAAACACACTTTCAATGCATCTCACACTACTTCATTCACACACCCAAAAAAAAAGAAGGAAACATCATAAACTTACTAGGCTTCATAGGTTAGTACAAATTTTGTGCAAAATTCAATTTTCATAGGTTCATACAAAAATACACAAATTTTGTGTTATGGCTAATATGAATGATATTTGTATGTATTCAATATCTTAAATATTCAAATTGAGGAAACATTAATTTTGAATGACATACACAAATGTTCATTTTTAATACAAAAAAATCTATAGTTTTATTCAAAATTACTTCAAGATAATTGCACAAATTTAGTTAAAATGTAAATTGTGCACTTTTCACATCCAAGCATCACAACTAGAAAAAAATCATTTAAATAGAAATAATATGTATATATTTTCATGTCATTTTTACACTTTGAAGCTCACAGATTTTGTACGAATATATTGTTTTACGATTTTTGCACGGAGTTTATTGAAATTTCCTGATATTGTAAGTTTGTGATGAAAGCATGATGATTTGAAAAAATTAATGCAAATATGAATTTAATGCTTGAATGACAAGCAAGACTTATCAAGTTGCCTCCATCTTCTTCATACAAATCAAGAACATTAACAAGAGCAATATTGGTCCATGTCCCTCCAAGTCTTGGTTCATCATTCATTGCCTTTTTCTTTTTGTGGCTTCATTTCACAATTGATAATTACACCGATTGGAGCACAATCAACATGGATTGTGAAGATGTTTTCACCAATAGAAGAGTTTTGATTACTGTGATTTCATTTTCTTCCATTGAAAAAAAGTCCACCTTTGAGGAACATCCATGATTCTAGCCAAAAAAACCCACACCCAAAAATAAATAAATAAATAATTTGAAAATTTGAAAATTCATTTGAAAAAATTTCTTGATTTTTACATTCTACAAATACAAAATGTAGAGAGAGAAAACCAAATTTAACTTTATAGAGAACTTTATGAGTACACATGCACAAAAATTAACAAACAAACTAAGAAAATTAAAAGTATGCTTAAAAAGCCTAACCCTAATACATATTTTTGAGTTAAAGATAACAATTTTTTTTCATATACACCACACAACACATGATAAAAGACAAACATTATTTTATAAACATCCCTTATATGCAAACATGAACAAAGATTTAAAACTAGGGAAAAAATTTATAAAAGTAGTACAAACCTTTGTAAGAAATGTTGATAAAGCTTTAAGGGATGTCAAGATTATCATTCTAAAGCTTCAAGACTTTGCAATACTAACCTACAATGTGGGTTTTTTTTATAATATGATAAAATTTTATAGTAAAAATATTTTTAAATCCCTTTTCTTGTACATATATATATTGGGTGATAACTATGGTGGCTATTAGTTATTTCAATGGAGCTTCACGATCATGCCCTGGGGCTTAACTAATGGGCAAAGTGGGAGGTTGTTGTTAAAGCCTTCACTTGCCTTTCCAAGTGACACATGTGCCCAAGGTTTTTGTCATGCCGCCATTGTTATCGTGCCTTCCTTTGTTGTAACACATACAACAATCGTTTATCTCCTTCTACTATGCCACTATCACCCTTGCACCAACATAATGACAACAATCTTTTGTTCATCATTAATGTCATTTGATTTTTGTTGATTTTTTTTTGCTACAAAGAATGACAACAAGCTCAATGTTTTCTTCTTTGTTGTTTTTTTCTTGTTTAATGTAAGAGGAGGTAGTGGTCGCAATGAACAACACACGCATTGCCATTATCAAGTTTCAATGTTTTTTATGTTTTCTTGTACTAGGATGTAGTTGCAAGTAGTTGCCTTTTGCCATTGCCCAAGTATTATTTTATCCCTTCCTTTTTTTCCTTGTAAAGCTTAGTTGCACTACAAAATATTTTTTTTAAAAAAATGATCAAAGTCTTTTTAACATGTAGATCTTGCAACACATTAATGTTACATTGCAAAAAACCTTATAACTATGTTTCTTTTGTGTCAATTGTCAAAGAAGTGTTCTTACAAAGAATAAATCAAGAACAAGATTGAGAAAATTGAAGGTGAGTACTAGCATAAAAAATTATTGTTCAAAGAACAAATCAGAGGTAAGAGATGTGCCCATTCCCAAACTTATTGTTACCACATTAGAAGAGGGTAAAAATACTTCTCTTACTCCAAAAGATGCATTTTACAATTTGTTTGGTGCTTTTGATAAAGGCAACATCTCATAAACGTTCTTTTAGGAGAAATGCCAATTATTTGGTAGAAGTCATTATAAATTTGTGAAAGGTTCAATTATTGTTGTGAGACATTAAAATTGGGGGAAAGAATAATGACCTTGCTTAGATTCAAATGAAAAGTTGGCTATCACATGAAAAGAATTTGAGTTCAAAAACTTGAAAGCGTGAAATGGAGTTTTGTGCTTAAGCTCAAGCAACTCAATTGGTAATTAGCAAAGTGTTTAATGATATTTTACATGCTTTCAAATTATTTAATTATTTATAAGTATTTTTTTGAAAATGAAATATATCAATTAAAAAAAACATTTCATCCAAATGTCAAGAAATAGTCCATTTTGCCTTTGAATGTATTTATGTTTTCAAATTTTTTGTCATGTTGATTCAAATTGAAATATCTTTTTTTCCAATTTGGTAAATTAGGTGAGGTCAATGACTTCCTTAATCACATCTGGTCCAAATTTGAACCCACTATCGAAAAATTAGAAAAAACAATTATAGCTCTATGTTTAAAGGAGGTTTTAATAGTTTCTTGCAATTTTTGCCATATTGATTCAAATTAAACTATTATTTTATTTAATTTTATAAATTATTTAAGTTCAAGGAATTCTTTGAGAACATCTTTTCAGAATCTGAACTATTAAAAAAATTCTAAAAATTCATTGCTCTTTGTTTGGAAGAAGTTTTGGTAATTTTTTCACAATTTTGCCATATTGATTCAAATTGAACTATCCTTTTTTTTAATTTTATAATATGTAAGTTACATAAGTTCAAGCACTTCTTTGAAATTGTTTTTCAAAATCTAAACCTAGTACTAGTAGATTAAAAAAAAACACAATTCTATGTTTAGAAAAGGTTTTGGTAAATTTTCACAATTTTGTCATATTGATTCAAATTGAACCATTTCTTTTTTATTATCTAAATTATAGAAGTTCAAGGACTTCTTTCAAAATGTCTTTCAAAATCTGAAACCATTTTTACAAAATCAGAAAAAATAACATGTTACGTTTGGAAGAGGTTTTTGTGATTTTTATTAACTTTTGTCACATTGATTCAAATTGGCATATTTGTTCCATTTTTATTTTATTTTTCAATATTTCAAATTTCATGAATTCAAATAATTTAATTAAAAATATTAAAAAATAAATTTTATGCATTTTCAAATAGAATTTAGTAGAAATATTTTTTAAAAATCACTTAGTTTTGTCAATAAATGGTTACAAATGGCATCAATTTGGGTTGGGTCAAACACCAAACCAATTTCTAGAAATGCATCACTCATTACCCACTTGCGAACAAAATAAATTATTTTGAAGACCATTGTAGGTGGGGGTGCTCCAATATATTGCCAATAGTTGTGAAGGACACAACAAACAACTATAATTATAATTCTTGGAGCTTGTTCAATGTGGGCATTGACACAATGCAAAATCTTTTTACCTATTTTAAAAAGTGCAAAATCATTTTGAATATTAACCTTACTAACATTCATTTGATGCTCAAACATAATGATGTGAAAATTTCCATCAATTAGCTTTAGATTTTGCAAAAAAATTCTTAAATTGCATAACTTACATCTCCAAGCAAATAAGGTCAGGTATCCAAACATTCAATCACCATAATAGGCTCTTTTGAAATTGACCATGTTTGAAATTGCTAGTAATAAAACATGTTTATAATTCACCCTTGTACATTGATTCATTAACACTAAAAAAATACATTCCAAAACAACTTGTCTATGTCACAAATTGCTTGCAAAACAGAGGAATTACAATTTTTGTGACTACAATAATAATTTTGTAAGTATTGAAATAATTTAACTATCCAATTTTTGGGAAAGTGAAACATGTTATCCATTGATGGTGCTAAAAACATTAAATAGGTCACATGCATCAAAAAAATCCATCCATGATCTTATGTAATCAAAAACCATGAAACATGAAAATATATTGGTTAAATAGTTTGTCCCTACAAGATTTAACGTTTAGGCTAGACATTAAAGCATCAACAACAATATTAATATATTTTACACACCATAGAGGCTCCAACATTAAATTTGTAAATAATAATGTTTATTCTAAACCCCCCATGAGCAAACCATTACAACAACAACACAATGGTTTGTTTAGGCTTCAATGGTGTTTTAACAAACATGATAGTGTAACCTAAAAGGGAGGGTGCAAGACAAAACAATCAAATTGACGACCTGATGGACCTACACAGAGTTGAATTTTTTGAGATCCTGAATTTAACCACAACCCTTGATCTTTTCCCTCATTCTTCGTCCAAAAATTTTCTTACATACATTCTCTGATCTTTACACAAGCACAACTAATACACATACAAAATCGGCAGATGTGATCGTAGAGCCCAGAACTCACACCTTCATTCACAAAAATGACCAGAGAGTACAAGCTTCCTTACTCTAGTATGCTCATCAAAGATTAAACAACTACTCAGCCAAGTTGTTGGCGCAGCGGAAATTTACAACAGCTCAGCCAAGTTGCTCCCCAAAACAGACATCTTGATCTAACTATCTATGCATCTTTGTGTTCATCTGCCACCTTTAGCTTTGCATTTCTACCTAGCTCACTCCTCCTAACTTTTCCTTTTTCGCTAAAAAAAACTTCTTACCCCTTCTTCTACAAGCTTCCTCCTAACCATTTTGCCCTTCCCCCACTTTTGCTACCGCCGTTCCTTCCATCACCCCTCATCAATGCAGCTCCACTCCTCTCCATCATTTCCAGCCGCCTCATTCCTGTACCTCATATCACACACCCCCAGAGAGAGACCTCCCCATGCATTTCCATGTATCAGTAACGGAGAAATTGTCGCATCAAAAATAAAATAAAATGACGGCTAATAAAGCAAAATTAAACCTCAAAAGCAGGTAGTGTTCACACTAGTGTGGTGACCTGCTGTTTGGTCACAATAGCTCTAAAATATTTGACAAAGGGTTCCAACTATTTCACCAAATACATAAATTTTCCATACATCGTACCAAATGTCACTAAATATTTTCTTTCGTTTTCAAGCTCATGTGCCAAACAACCCTTTCTATGAAACCTCAATGTCTTGAATGTGCAGGCTCTTTCCACCAAATTCTACATGACCTAGTTTCATGATATGAATGAAGAGAATAAATAAATTGTCGTGGTCTTCATTCTAAATAACAATTTTAAATATGAAAAAAAAATTTAAATTAGTGACAAGCTTTACAGCCACAAAAGCCTACTCATAAACCAGAGAACACAAAACATTAAGAATCCAAAAAACCAACTCAAATTACATTGAGAAATTTGTACAATGAAGTAAACCCTAACAAGGGAAAAAGAGTTCCATATTTACCCTTTATTTTCTGCCTACCAGATTTTGTGGCAGATTGTGGGCAGATCTGGTTCTCGCCTTCTTCCTTCATGTGTGCAACCCATGAGCTAACCACCATGGTTAACTAGGGGTATGGAACCCAATGGTAATGCTGTTTCCTGATCACTTACCATCCATCCTTCATAGTGTGCACTGGTGGGTGCTGGTTCACTCTGGATACATTGGGGCCTTTGTAAATAGGCTGTCTCTGGACTCCAATAGGAAGGCTTTGTATCAGCATCCAGATCTCATCAATGGTGAGGTTGGAGATGAATACCATAAAAAAGTAAATAAATAAATAAATGAAAAAAAAATCCCGGCAAGGGAGCAAGGCAAACAAATAAAAAAAAGAAAGGATCGAAGTCCTCCTTACACAAGATCAAACACTCGAAAGTGCCAGAACACACAACGGGGAGCACTAAGAGTGGAAAACACACAAAACCTAAGACTTTGAACCCATCATTAATAGCATGAAGCAAGTTGTGCAAGGAGATGGGAGAAAATTTTGAAAAGACAAAAAAAAAAAAACCCAAAAAGGCCTTTTACTGTTGTCACAATTGCCCGATGCAAAATAGTGATGGCCTGAACTTTGTGAAGAGGCACTGACACCCTCTGCTTGTAAAATGAGCGTCCAATCAAATGAGGAAGAAGCTCCAGATCCCCTTTGTATGTGTCGAACCTTGAAATGTCCAAACCAGGCAAAAATTTGCCAAAACTGTTTACCACAAGTGGCAAGCTACTACTACCTACACATGTAAAAATCGAGGGTGATACTTTAGATATAGAATATATGAGACGGCTACGGCTGTTAAAAATAAAAGCTGCCAAGATGTTTGCCTTAAGACGCGTAGTCAGCGATTGTCAGATTGACTCGTTCGGTACCAAAATAGCCGAATCCTGTATTCATATCAGCTCACATCAGCTAGCTCCCGCCTAACCCAAGTTCCTAATCTAATCTCGCAATATGTTAGCCTAATTAAGTCACTAATTAGCGTAACTGTTTTTGTTGTCAAGTTCCAAAAGAACAAAAATAGCCAAAAAAATGTTGTTGAATCAGCTCTCCCTGGCTAATCAAGGTCATAATCTAGTCTTTCAGAGTGCAATTAAGCCTCCAATTAACAAATTGTTTTTGTAAACTTATTAATGAACGTCATTCACACCCCTGTGGCTATTTTCTTCCTTCCCTCCCTCCTCACAAACTGTGCCGCTATATATATATATATATATAACTCAGCTGCGTTGGAAAATTCAGTCTAGAGCTCAACTTGCTTGTCCAGTGCCATGAATGTACTAGGATCATCTAGAAAGCTCAAACTGATCGGTGACCCAATACGCTTTGATCACCTCATCTTTCACTCTGGTGCTAGTAGTCTGTAGTCTGGGATTTAATAATTTGTAGCAATAGCAAAATAAAATAAAAGGGAACCTATAAGCTTTTGTGAGGTTGTTTAGATGTAGCTTGCTATTTGTGAAGTTTTGTAGCTAGCTACAGGTTGTGATCTCAAGTTTTGACTTTTAAGATCAACTTGGATTTTTGGGTTTCTTTTGTTTTCTTCCTGCGTGCTTCTTCGGTGTTTGGTGTCGGAGCTTTTGGAAAAACGACTTGCAATAGAAGTATAACAGTTCTTGTTGAAGTGCCGCGGGGTATATGTTTGTTCTTTGTGAAAGTTACAGGGGGATATTTTGTATTTTTTTCTCTTTTTTTGGCCCTTCTTCTCTCTCTACGGGTCCCCTACATGAGCTTGATTTGCCAAAAT
The DNA here is from genome assembly GCA_963920785.1 of Sphagnum contortum. Classification (NCBI taxonomy): domain Eukaryota; kingdom Viridiplantae; phylum Streptophyta; class Sphagnopsida; order Sphagnales; family Sphagnaceae; genus Sphagnum; species Sphagnum contortum. The sequence continues at coordinate 8,864,049 of OY987288.1, forward strand.
TTGGGAGCTTTGATCCAATTCATGATTGACAGTGCTTGCTGCGTTTTTCTCTCTAGCTAGCTAGTCGTCTTCATCGCTTGGTAGCTTGTAAGTCCAAACACGAGTTTATTAACCACCTAGTACTGTGAGGATCGAAGAGATCAAAGTGGCCCAGAAAGTCTCTGGGTTTTGGAGAGGACGAGATAGCGATAAATAGAAGATAAAGATAGCGGGAAAGGAGGGAAGGAAGGAAGGAAGAGCGGGCGTAAAGCAGGGATCAGGAGCTGCTGCTGAGGGCTAGAGATCAAAAGCTCAAAATGGGAGATTCAAAATTTCGGAAGAGCACTAGTACTGCAGCAGGGAAGCGGAGCTCAGGCATTAGCTCTAGAGTGGCGTCACCCACGAGTGTACTGTTACAAGAGGAAGCAGGGATGATGACAAGCTGCAGCAGCTGGGAGGTGGGCCAGCTGCCCTCGTCACAGGAAGGACAGCTAGTAACTCTCAAAATGCAATATGGTTCAGCAGCACAGCAGGCCGATATTGGCTACTCGACACAACCGGACTTGGCAGGAATCGATATTGATCACATCGGACGTGAAACCTGCCAGATTCTGAAAGAGGCCCTAGAACTTGAACACCGATCGGACTGGGGAGTCATGGGTACATCGACGACAGTTGCAGCACCCATGACCACCTCTGGGGATGCAACGCAGGCAGGAGTTTCCAGCAATTTTTCCCCGCCGGCGAGCAACGACCCATGCGGGAACTCCATGATGGAGTTTCTTGGAGTGAGTAGCAGTGGCGCCAGAGCGATCTCCAAGCGTCGCCCGCCACGTGCATCACGACGTCTGCCAACCACGGTGCTGGAAGCGAGCTGCACGGACTTCCGTGACATGGTGCAGAAGCTCACGGGAGTCCCTATCAGCTCGACTACTTTGCGACCAAACACTGGCAGTGAACTACAGGCGCTGATCGCCGGTGTTCACAGTATGGTGCGACCGCAACCAAAGCATGCGAACATAGAAACTACGATCGCTTCACAGTCTTCTTACCTCGCGAGCTTATCAAACGGCAATACGTTTTTTCCCCAGTTTCATGTGAATTCTGATCGTGTTTTGCAGAAACCGACGCATCCAGACGTTGCAGCAGAAGCTCTCCTTCGGTCGGTGTCGCGAGGAGGTGCACAAGCTGGTGCGAATCCAGATTTTGCCCAGCAAAGCTACCAGGTCAGCGACAACATCCATGCAGCTGGAAGTTTCTTTCCAGGGTACAATTACGCGGAGACCGAGAATATGATTGCAAGCCTTTATGGTCGATCATCTCTTATGCAGGCACGCTCAGGCAATACAAGATCGTCGCCAGCTGCGACAGCACCCACAACGTCATCCTCGACTGCAAGAGCGTCGTGGACGGATTCGGCAGTAGCTCCATTTATAACTTTTTCCTTCACCATGCCCAACCCTCTCGCAGCGGAGCAGTTCGCGGGATCTTCAACTAGTGCAGGTGCCTCAACTGATTCAAGATCAGCTGCCTGCAAGTTCGTCGATCATGAGCAGCTTCTTGCAGGTTTCAAATCGGCTTCCACTAGTTACAATCATACATTAGCCCCGGAAACCAAACAAGAAGGTGCTGAAGATTTCACGAGTTCTAGGTCTTACCACACCTGCACTGTTGAAAGTGCAGAATATGCATTAGCTGAGATCAGCGATAATCTAGCTCAAGATCATCGGGATCAGCAACAGCAGCTATTATTCAACCAGATGGACTTCTGGCTCCAGTCTGATCAGCTCACAGCCGGGATGCGCGTTGTGTGATTAACGCTCGAATATTCCGGTTGTTCAAATCCTTCTTCTCATGATCTCGCTCTAAACATAATGCTTCGGGGGATTATCCTCGACCATGATGGTAGTCCAAGCATACCTTGAAGTATTTGGAATCTTCTAGCTGCAGTTGTAATCCTGTTGAGCCGGTGCGTGCTAGCTAGATGCAGCAGGGCTTGCAGGCAGACCATTATAACATAGCCGCAGTTTGATCCTTGGCCGCATTTGCAATATTGGCAGGGCTCAGAACTTAGCTGGAAGCTGAATTCCTCAGTGTCGCTCCAGAGAATAATTGGATCGCAGCTGCCGAGTCCAACTGCTTGTAACATCCCAGAAGCTTATCTAAGAAGATCATGGTTCGTTTCATCACTTCTGAAAAAGGATAATCTAGCTGTACTAGCTACTTGCAAGCACCAAGATCAGCTCCAGACCAGAGAATGTCATCCGAGTCACTTCCAGCCTGATCCACCAGGGCTATTGTCTTCTTCACCCAATGATGGGTGGTGAACTTGCACATGTAATTTTCTTGGTCCTCAGACTTGGTTAATCCTGCAGAAATTATGTGAACTCGAGCTGCTTATATATTCTTTCCTGATCTTTTAGACTCTTTTCCATATGTGTTTGAGGTTTGCTAATTCGCTATGGTTTCATGGTTTCATTGGATCACCTGCTAGGTACATAGCTGTCCAGAGACATATCTAGTAGAGGTGCAGGCGAAGGAATTAGATAGATGAAGTTGAGAAGAAACCAATTTTTCTTTCTGCCCCTGAGAAGCTCCTCATGGGTATGAGCATGCATCATAAGCTGATATGAGTTCATCATATAATCAACTTTGACCCCCAGGAAGAGCAACTAGCTCAGTTGATTTTTCTAAACTTGTGGTGATTTTGTGGAAGGTTTTAAATTGCTCTCTTGGTGGATTTCATGAAGCCACACATAAAAAACATCAATCTGTGAATGATTCATGTCTACAAAAAGCTTTCACCTCATCTAGGCTTGAAGAATAGAGAATGTGATTTTTCTCACACAAAAGTTCATGGCTCATGACACTTGTGTGAGATTAACTTTGTGGTTTCATGCATGACAATGTACAATTTATGTGATGTTTATTGTGGCATACATTATCACATTAAAATGGCAATTTGACATTAGGTCATGGCACATATTACAACAGGAGTCACTACTTTTTGTATGAGAAAATCCACATTCTCTTGAAAAGCGTTTTGGGTGTTTTTAGATGAGTCAACCAGCTTATCTCGAGCGGACTTGTGATCACTCGAACAACTGATTCTCCGGGCACTGTTACAACTCTTTTTAGCGAAACTTGGTCACCAACAAATGGATTCCGGTTCTTAGATTTATGAACTAACTAGCTCGAGCTAATCCTGACACTAAACTCGATTTATACGAGAGAATGACGAATTCATCACGGGCAATGGACTACAGTGTAACTTCTGAATACTTGCTCAGAAGTTGTCTCCATCGAGAGCTGTGCGGCGGGTGGTGCCACAATTTCGGGCCCCCGAGAATACTGCAGCTTCGAGTCAAATGGGTGTCGTCGTCGTCGTCGTCGTCGTCGTCGCTCGCGTTGTCAAATCCTCCCGTCTTCATTTGATTTGCCTGAGGCAATTCGGAGTAGTGAAATTGCACTGGTAAAGCAACTACCTCCAACTATTGGTGATGTCGAAGATTGCTCTACTCCCATTCGAATTAAAGAATCCGACCAGTGCTAATTTTATCTCTCGCACACAGTGTTCTATACGCACCACCTACAATAATATGAAAATCTCGTGTGCCTTTCTTGGGGGCATTGTCAGCGCATAATCCGAGTTATAATACCGGACTTTTGAACAAGTTTATTGGCTCTGCCTTCAATGAGAGACACTGTGATGTACCGAGAGAAACGGGCAAAAGTTTGGTATCTCTGCATTATAGAGTCCACATTTCCGACATAACTGAAGGATCCGATTGGGCTTCACCATGCCAACCACCATGTGTTTCCAATTTAGTGGAATATTTACCATCCTTAGAAATGGTTGTCATTTAAAGGGCGGAGTCATTGCCGAAATTGTGATCAGCACTGAGTAAATGGCGAACAAGCTTACTGTTGCAAATCAATGAGAAGCTGCTCACTCGCCCATTGCCAAAAACAAGGGAAGTTCGTGGACCCCAAGTGTGGACCTGGATTGTGGATCGAATCGTGTGAATGAGGATGGAAAAATTGTAGGCCAAATGGAAGAATTGCACAATAATAGATCTTTAAAATTATCTGATCAACAGCATCTATCTAGAAAAGTTCTTAATGCAGAGTTGATCAGCAGTTTTGGGTACTGTAATTTGAGTACGATTCTTACAGTATGATTCTAACGATTCTTGTATGATCCTTACGATTCTTGTATGATTCTTTTCTTTTCTTTTTCAAATTTGGGTGTTTGTCAACGTCTGTCAGTGAGATCAGATCAGATTCCATACGCGTTTTTTTGCTTTGCCCACAATGCATTATTATGCAACTGCAGTTTTGACTTCTCATAAACTAATTGTTTTTTTAACTTACTGACCTGCTGCATCATCATCCTCAACAGACTCCTGTTCCTCCCGCCTCCTCTTCTTCCCCTCCCTCCTCTCTCTCTCTCTCTCTCTCTCTCTCTCTCCACTCGAATTCTTGTCCTACAACTACCCACCCAACAGTCTCTGGTCATGTCTCTGATCATGTCTCAGATGATCAAGTCTCTCACATACACAACAGAGAGTGTGAACTTTCTTCATTGCAAACGCCTCCTGTTGACACCAATGCAAAAATTCTGACCTAAAGATCATCTTATATAATCCCTTTTTGCTGTGTTGTTAGTTTTCTTTTCTATTACCTTCCCCTCTGCACAAGGCAGGTATGCCAGTCATCTTTCAGGAGAATCCATCTTTCTATTTTGCTTCTGGGTCATCTCTTTAAGGGTACATAGCTGCTTCTTTTACTCTTCTTCTTTTATCTTTCTGGACCTTTCTTTCCACCCACACTTTTTTTCCTTTCTAAACTTAACTTATGAATGAAGATTGAGAAAACTAAAATTATTCTATCTTTCCCTAGAGACTCCACCTTTCTATTTGCTGGCCTTGCCTACCAAGGCAAGGATATTGTGTTTAGATTCAGTATAGAGTATAGTAGCTTAACAGATTTTGGCCCTTAGGTAATAAATAATAGGTCTATTTTTATATGACGATTTTTGAAAGATGATATTTTGACTTGTGTTGAAACTTGAGATCACTTATAGAGTTATAATAGCTTGAAGAATTTTGGTTTCATTTTAGAGGATTTTTTGAAGATTAAATTTTTGCATGGTGAAAAATGGCAAGGCCACACACTATGACACATCCCTTGTTTATTTTAGGATATTGCCTATTTGTTTTCAATCTTTGGTCTTTTATCCTTAGGAATTTTTCTTTTCAGCTTGTGCCACTTTTTCTTTCTATACCATAACTATGGATGAAGAGTGAATGAACCAGCACCCACCAGCGCTCACCAGTGATGCATTCCTAAGTGGAATGGGCCCTATTGTAGTATGTATATAGGGGAAGGGACCCCAACCCCTCTCATGTGAGGGTCATAGCCTTGAGATCGGTAGCCCAAGGTTGTAGGCCCCAAAGTTAGTGGAGGCACATGAGAGTGTGCCTTTCTCCAACACAAAGCATAAAATTCGAGGTTTTTTTTATTAAAATTACTGATCAACAAAAGGGTCCTTCAACTGACAAACAAATCTTCTGCGCACAGAGGTGCTTTCAAATACAAAGGAAAAAAACCTTGAATTGGGGCATGCTTAGCCTAATGGGATGTTTAAGGTTTAAACTAGTGTTGGCCAGTTATTGAGTTTAGGATTTGATAACCTTTCAATTGATTATTGATTTTTTTATAACCCATCAATAATCTAACCACTTGGTATTGAATTTTCAAATTTAAAAAACTTCTGTGCAAATGACTTGGTTATCATTCAGGTAGGTTATCAATCTTAAAATGCTAAACATGTGTTTGATAGAGAACAGAAATACAGAAAGAAAAAAAAAATTGATTTTATTTTTATTTTTATTTTTAAATACCCTTTAACCAGTTTATAATTGACAAGACAACCAATGGTTATCAATTGGCTATTTGATAACCTACACATAGGCATAATTGATGATTATTGCCTAGAAAATGTTGACACCGAACACGCACCCCCCCCAAAAAATTTGATATTGATAATGATAACCTAATCAATACTCATTATTTATTTTTATTTTTAAAAAAAACCTAATAATTACGAAAATAATAATAAGTGTATAAAAAAATGTATGTACAATGAAGGGCAGTGTAAGTGTAAAAAAAATTGGGTGTGTTAAAGTGCAAATAATTTACAAATTACAGAATTTCACATGAAAAATTGTTGAAGTTATATTTTTGGATACAACTAAAAAAATAAGTAGAGAGGAAATTGAGTTTGTAGAAATTATGGAACATCAATCCAATTCATTTATGAAATGGTGTGAATAGGGTTCTGACAGGTGATCTCACCACCCACAATGGGTGATCACAATCAACCACTCTAATTGAAAGTGGACATGAATGCATCACAACCCAAGTACCAATCACTCACGCCCACAATATATCAATGTTACCACTCATGTTTGTCAATTGGCACTGTAGTAAAGGAATTCCCTTTCAACATGGCTGGATGGAGGAGACCACTTCCAAAAGGACTATAGGAGCTATGAAACATTTTTGTTCACTATAGAGAAAAGAGTGGAAAGAAGAAGGACCAATGTCTGTTTTTCACTTTCCCCCTCTTTTCTTCCTTCTTCTTGTGGTGTTTTCTATTACAATAAAGTTTGGCAAGTTTTCGTCCATTGTTTTCCAAAAGAAAAAAAGAAGGAAATGAACAAAACAACAACCATGGTCAAATAGTAATAAGGAATCGGACCTGGCCACTAGAAAATTTACATCCAGCCAGGAGCTGCCTCAATAGTTGACTTTTGGACAAATCTGAGAACACCACCTGAGAGACAGAGTTGCCATATGAGAACAACAACATGGGCCCTGATGAGTAGGTACACTTGACTTTGTAGTTCTCTTGACAGTATGGATGGACATCAAGTGACAAATTGCCAGGCTATCATCTCCTTAATGAGTAAGCTCAAGGCTCAACGACTACTACTATACCTGATTTTTCCTTATTAGCCTGACAAGTTGCTTTGCCTCACATGGTTTCTGAGCTACCATGGGCTAAGCAGCTGGGAAACTCATCAAAGGGGGATTAAGAAAATTGTACCTGATGATATATGATGACCATGTGCAAAGAAAAGGAGGGCTAACTAGCAAGCAATTTCCATCCCATTTCCCATGTAGAGGTTTGATTTGCTTCAGCATGGCAACAGGGTATTCGCCATGGTCCCAACTACTAATGGGAATCTGGTCACTTAAGTCTGCAAAACACTTCAAATCTGCTTGGTTAGGAAATTTTGATACAGATCAAAGAATATGATGTTGCATATCTTACTAAATCATCAACCCTATAAATTATTTACAGAATTATTGAAAAGTGCATTGGTTTGCCAATCCAATTAAACAACAGAATATAGTTTTTTTCACATGATCTGTTTTCTTGTCTCCTTTATTAGCAAATGTGTGAAGATGATGTAGGACCCATTCATAGCTTTACTTGTGCTGACTTCGGTCACTAGGCTCAAAAGATCTCAAAACAAACCAGACAAAAAAGCACATGCAGGCTAGCTGGGAAATTCTTACATTTTTTTTCTGCAGGTAGGTTCTGACATGGCTGCATGTCATGAACTACAGCTCCTTTGTCTCTGCATGTTTGGTCAACATGCCTTATAGCAATGAGGATCTCATGAATCCAACTGGTCTATGAGCACCACCCTTCAGATAACAAGTAATGACAATCAAGAGAGAACAACTCAAACAAAGTAGTGAGAAATCTCCTCCATACTCACAATTTATGTAAGCAGGACCAGGTGAAATACTTTTCCTTTTTAAGTCAACAAAAAAACCCCAGATAAGGACACTGGAGAACAGCGAAGAAGACATAGTTCTTTGGACGGGAAGAACTAAAAAAGACCAAATAAAATTAGCAATATGAACAGTAGTGACAGTCATGTAATAATCAAGAAACAAATTGAAAAACAATAGTGATGTCCAGGGATGCTGTAAGAATACTCACCAAAGATGGATGTAGCATCCAATCTCTGGTCCTCCCTTCATGAAATGTGGATATCAGAAACTATTCCAGAACAACTCAGTTTGTAAATTGCCAGGAACCACAATCTGGTGGGACCTTTGAAACAATGTCAATTTAAAGCATCACGTCTTACCTGCAGATTGACTTTCCTATAGTATACATAGTCAGAACCTGTGTAACTATCTAGTTAGATCTAGGATCTATCTTAATGTCAGTAGTGAGATATACAATTGATGTTTCTGATGTAATCAGGACTCTCCAGTCTAGGGACTGGCTCCATTGCTAATTTTGACTTCCAGACTTCATTCGGTGAATCCTGACACCATGCCAGGGAATGCAAGAACTGAACCTCAACCACATTGTAATAGGAGTGCAGTAGAATAGTAACAGTTTGGAATCATATTGTCTCCAACCAGAGTTAGGCACTGTACACAAGGGAGCTATTGACCCTCCCTGTTCCAATACTGATGTAGCCGTTTGCTCCCTCAGCCTACTACCCTGCTACCAAGGCTGCTGGCCAGTTGAAGCTCCACCACTTTAGACATCATTCAACTCTGTGACGTGAGCTTCTTGAGGGGTTACCAAGTCTTCAAATTCTACCAGAAGTTAACTCTCCTGCACCTATGTTCAGATTTGGGCATAAGAGTCCCTTGTGATCAGAATTGGAAAACCTCCAAATCAGCCCTTAATAGACACATATGCCTTTTACTACAGGACATCTTAATCCCACTATATTATAGGGTGTCCAGTCACCATGCCTGCATTCCAGGACAATCCCTTCATACTGGCCTCCTAGATTGGCAATCAAATGTGGCCAGCACCTCTAAATGGTGACTAATCTCATACTAAATCATCACTGATTGACTTTCATAATCAGACTGTAGAAATTTATCCACCAACTCTACTTTTTGTATCAAGGCTACAGATTGTGGTCCTCTCTGGCTCCACCCTTAACAATAGCAGGCAGATTCAATGTGAGGACATCTCTGGGAAGAATTAAGCTGATATTACAGTGTGCCATATCCTTCACTTCATAAACTTGACAATATCATGAATAATCTGGTCCAAAAATGACACAAATCCCATGCCTGTTGCTATCCCAATGACATCCACATCTTGCTCTTCGATCAAATACCTCTCAAAGGGCTCTGTGTTATCGTATACTCCCCTTATGATCAAGAGCTTAGGAGTGAAATTCCTCTCCTGCTTCAACTTGTTAATCACCCTCTGCAATGTACCTGCACAAATGCATACATAACTGTCACTCCATACTTTACTAGAGAAGTTTCACCAGACAAATTATTGGATATTCTTTGACTGCACTTTTGACATGTCAAAGACTATAATGATGGATTTTCCATCTCCCTTGTATAAACACACTTTCACTCATAAACAGGGATTGAACCTACTTGAAGGAGAAAACACATTTCATTCTCAGTGGCTCATAGGCCAACGTTTCCTTCCTGTAAACCCTCTTAATATGTGAATTTAGACATATTTGGATTACCCACCTTGTATAGGCAAATGTATCAGAGTGTGAGGTGCATTCACACACCCAAAGAACTTGAAACCATCACAGAGTCTCTTGTCTTGTGAACTTTCTTAGCTAAGATGGTTATATGTATATGAGATGTCGCCTCCATGAAGCAATTCATGTCAGGACTTCTCAATGAGTTATCGCTCATAAAAATTGATAAATCTCCATTCTCACAATTAAGAGAAAGCAAATCCAGGTTAACACTTCTTCATTAAGTCACAAAAACTTCCAGAGAAGGATAAACAAAACTGAGAACAAAGGACCAGAAAACAAAAACCAAACAGGGACAGAAAACCAAAATAGACACTTGCAGTATGAACAACAGTGGCAGTCAAACAACAGTGGCAGTCACACACCTCTTCAGGGATCAACAGTAACATGTATGATAGTGAATTCTCTATCACAACTTCCCCACTACTTCATCAGCTCGCCACAGTGGGTACAGGTCAGTGTAAGCCCAACCTGCATACTGAGTTTCTGCTGTAAATCCGGAAGAGACTCAGCCATGCTACTGCCATGCTACTGGCTAGTGACAAATAACAACACAAGGAGAAAACCCACAACAGAAACACACACCAGAAGAGACTAAACACAGAGAAAAGGATAGCAGGGAAAAACATTGAGCAAGTGGGCTTCCAAGAAGCTCCTCACTTAGAAGACTCTATACAGAATCATTCAGAATACTCCACATGCTGAAATTCCAAAAAGGAATTTTTCTTTATTGAGCAACCCTCTAGTCCTCTTTAACAGAATCTTTGCCTTTATTCTTCAAAAGGACAATAAGACTGACCATCTGAGAGATAAAAAAATCTCTAGAACTACAAAGCCTCAAAAACCTGTAAAATTGACTATTGATAACTCCCAACTTAGTAGTAATAGAGATATTGGGATGAACCTGAGACATACGAATCATTTCAATACCTGCATACTCTGATTGAGAACATTTATCAAAGATATCACAGGATATGCCTTGAGGACTTTGCTTCATAACTAGATCCAAGAAGTTACAAGAGAAGCTTTAGAAGTACAATTCAACTGACAAGATGTTTTTAGGTATATGTGCAACCACCAAAAGAGTCTTGGTCTAGGTACATATAACTCTCAAATTCTGGAAAATTATGAATAAAAAGATCATCCACAAACCTACTAACAAGGGACAAAACACGAAGCACAACAGGACAGGTGTTGTTCTTCAAGAGATGCTTGAGAAAATCAAACTCATAAGAAAAGAATTAGAAATTGGCTAAATAGACAGCACAATTTAACGATGCATTGTCTATAAGCACAATGACCAAAGCAAATTAACAAATTATCTTGCAAGAAATCCAACCAAGAGATCAATCTGAAGCCTCCACCTGCACACCTTTAAAGCTATGAAGATTTTCAAACAGATTTATCTCCTCTTTATTCTTCCACCACAAAAACCTAAAGTTCAAAGCTGTTCTTTGAACCAACAAAAACTTAAGACAATGAAGTTCCAATATTGGCTTCTCAATGAGATCAGACATTAGAATCAATTATAGTTCTGAGGTGGAGGGAATGGTAGAGCTGGATCCGCAGTTGGTGAGCGATAAACAATAATGAGGCATCTGAATGCATCAAGGAAGAAAATGGGGCTGCCACTAGTGATGAGAGCTGCCCGGCTAAGGGAGTGTCATGGGTATGCTTGTTTGTCTGGTGTTGCATATGATGACAAAACTGGATGCACTTCCCATAGAAGGTCCAAGGGCTCCAATGCACTAGATTTCCCACACAAAAATGCAAAACTCTGTGTCATTCCCCATGGAAAATGCATCTGGCCATCCACTGTCAAATAGAACTGACAGACAAGAAGGCATACTAATCATAGCTAGGCTCATCAACTTAGCAGCACCCTAAGCTCTTTAGTGGATTTTTTCTCACCATGCATACTCTCACCTGAAAAGACATTGAAGATATATGTGGTGGTCTGGATGAACCCCCTCCTCATGGCTCTGTAGAAGGGGGCTTTACAGAAGTGCAAACACCTGAAGGGGAAGGGCCTGTAATGGAGGGCACATGGAGAAGGTGGCATCCACTCGATTGCTGTTGTCAGGTTTAGGGTGGTTTAGGGTTGTCAAACAGTGCAAGCTTGTTGTACTCGTTGTATTGTGCAGTCAGAATAACTGGCCAGTCATGCAATAGTCCATGTGCCTCCTTCACACCATCTTCCAATGATGCCTGTATCATCTGCTTCATAGAACCCAAACATATTACAGGATGCCACCTTCAGTCAGACCTGAAAACCCACAATTTTTTCAGGCTCTAGCATTGCCAAATGTCCTAAGCACCAGTAGAAGCAAAAGGTTGACCTTGTGAAACTTTGAGTGCTCAGGATGTTTACAATATGAAACTGATCAAAGTATTTATGGCAAATGTCAGTCCAAAACATTACCTTGTGTGTGAGCACTGTAAGAATGACCTCAGGTTGTGCACTCTCATACAGCTCTGCATAGTTGGCAGCTACACCAATCTGAAGTGTTCGAGTTCTTAGTTGCCTCTTCAAGGTGTACCCTTGTCTGGAATCAAACATCAACATTTTGCTGTTTTAATTTGATTCAACTGCAAGATAATGTCACCATATGCAATGTCAGGCTGATGCATCATATGCTTGCTGGCAATTTACCTGGAAAATAGTCATGTTACCAGCAATACACTTGATATGCTGCCCAAATTGATACCTGGCAAATATAGCTGACTTATTTCTGTAATTCCCATCAGCTGATGATCATCTGGCTCCGTCATCACAAGGATCTAAGATTGAATACTGAAATGCAAGTTGCAACACAGGTGGACTATCTTGATTCCTGCAAGATCAAACTTGAATTTCAACCAAATCATACTGTGAGGGACTACACTGCAGCAGTCAGGGAAAAAAAAAATTTAGCCTCACTATCTCCAGTTGTGTATTTGTGCATAGATTAGAAAAAGGGGTACAAGGTATGGTCACAAGTCAATTGGTTGCATACCATCATAGCAACTGAAAATAGAATAAAAATTATCTTCATATGTACAGAGAACTTCTCCATACTTTCAATCTAAGTAAATCTGGATAGAATTGAGAGAAACCAAATAATAAGGTTATATGATTTCACATCTGACAGCAAATCAGCAAACAGGAAAAAGAGGAAACCCAACCTTAAAGAACAAAGGGAAAAATAACAAAAGCAGAACTGAGGAGCAGCTTGAACAACACCACTCACACACATGTTCAACAGGAACATGTATGGTAGTGAACAGAACTCATAACATCCAGATATAACACCCTGACAGTACATGGATGCTAACATCATACACTGAGCTGACAGACAGTAGAGGGAAGACTCAACCTGCCAAGCTCAGTGATGAAGTAAATTAGAATAGAAAAGTACAACTTTCCACAAAGGGTTATATGTCAGCCCCATTGCTAGTCAGAAATATGATCACACCTGGTGAAGCCAGTTGAGTTGGAAAGTTCAAAATCAAAAGCATATGTTGCACACTGATCACAGCATATAATATGGTGGACATTCTCATATTGAGGATCTAGGAAGTAATGGCCATACTGCACCCATAAGCCTCCACATGTTATACAGAGCTAGACAAGCAAACGGAGGCTTCTCCGAAGAGCATCCACAACATAGCACTGCAACAAATGAGAACTTACTCCACAAGCAGACTTGAACTCTGGAGAGGTTCGAATATGTAGCACACACCCAAATGCATAAGGCCGACTGAGCATACAATATCTGCAGACAAGAAATTCAAAGCTTGTAAAACAGATATTTGACATGACTCATGCCATGTTGAAGTAAGCATTCAGTATCATACAGAACCCATCAGAACAGTGACCTCTCCAAACAGTATGATCCATCAAGTTCATTTTCTGTCATTTAGATAAGTAACATATGAATACCTAGCCTGTGACTAGCCTTCTCATAAAAAATGCTTGCTGGAAGTCAACATACAGGTCTTGCAAAGAGTGGCTTCATCTGTATTTGAGTACAGAAGAAAGGCTACCCCCACTTTCAATGCTCAAGTACTTCAGCAATGCCAGGTCTGCATACTCATTTGTGATCACAAACAGATCCACACAAACACCTGATTGTGCTGCGTTTGCAGCCTGTGCCAATGCCACATACACTCCACAAGTCAAAGAACAGAAAATGATGTGAAGAACAATGTTTATCTTCAGAACACCTTCCATATGATAGTGCCTCTTCACAACCTCTGTATAGCTTTGATTGACACCATGAAAGGTAGTGCTGTCACTCACCAGGTCTTTGTAAAATGGTGTTTGCTCTGGAAGCAAAGCTTTATCTGCATCTATTCTTTTACTAGCATACTGCTCTCTGTAGCATTGTGTGTCCAACTGCCCAGTCCCATAGTCTGGTGGACCTGACTGAAATGCAAACACTCTTGCTGCAACACCCAACAAAAAGTGTTAATGAAATCGTACCTTGACAGCAGATGTTGATATCTAGAGATGCATGATTGTATGCCAAAAAAAAGTTCACCGCATCTTAAGAGTTGAGAAAAGAACATCCATACTGTAATGTAGATTGTATGAAGCAAATCTGCAGGTAGGTGTTACAGGCATGTATAGGCCTGGCCCAGAGAACAGTAAACCCTAAACCCTAAACCCAGGACCAATAGCTCCACATGGTATTGACTAAAATCCAATCAGCAATCCTGGTTCTAATCTCCAAGGCTTTTGCAGAAGAAGCATCTATTAGGGTTTCAAGAGTGAGCATCATCATCATCATCATCAATGGATAAGTCACCTTGGCATACTTCAAACTGGATCTCTGAAGAGTATTGTTTACATTCCCACTTCCACAAGTGAAGGAAGGAAGGAAGATCAATCAAATGATGTAGTTAGAACAAGCTATAACCTAATTGCAGCATCACTCTTGGAACTGACAAGAGAGCAGAAAAGGTCCAAAAGAAAAGCCTTCAAGTGCAGCAAGTAGGGAGCTCTTCACAAGCTCCAGAAACTCCTCTGAAGCTGTAGATTTCCCAGACACAAATGAAGTTTAGGGCCTACACACCACTAGCATTATTGTAGTAGAGGCGTATGATGAGAACCATCTCTCCTCATCCAGGATACAGTGTGATCATAATAGTTCAATTCTGAGCAGTAATTCATCACAACGGGAAGTTGAAAAATTGCCGTCAACAAACGGTCGAAAAACCTTAAGCCGACAAGAAAAAGCTCACACACCCGATAGGTCCACGGCTGCAACAAACACCGGTCTTGCTTCGAAGACTTCTTCTTCTGCATTTGGCAGCTCTTCTGTGAAAGAGGGGGGGTGGGGTGGGATGAATGAGAGGCTTTTCGCGATCAGTAGTCGATGTGCAGAGAGAGTCCACACACCTGGCACCACGAACGAGGTCTTATCCGGCGGAACAGATGTTTTAATACCGAAGAACCAGAACAAGAAACTTTGCAAAAAATCAACAACGCACTGGGACCAGGGGAATGGGGGGGAGAGAAGAAAATTCGCACCATCGAACTCGAAGACAATGAATGAGGAGAAGTTTGATAACGTGCAGATGCATCGTTGGAGAAGCCATTCAGGTTACCGCAGACGGCGCAGGTCCATATCCACTTTTCAATGCCACAGACGCAGTTGATATACGCCCAGCAACTATCACGTTGCGGCAACAGCTGCGCTTTACTACCCTCATGCTGCTGCTGCTGCTGCGGAGCTCGTCCGTGCTCGTCTACTGCCGCAAACGGCACTACAGTAACGCCTCAGGGTACTCCGCACCCTTCTTGTACGTCCAAATTGACAGGAAAATCTGGAGATCGTGAATCTCACAGCCATACTGTAACTCTTCTCCCCAACTTCGGCTTCAGGTTCCTCCTCCTCCTCCTCCTCCTTCTTCTTCTTCTTCTTCTGCCTGCCTGTCTGTTCCCCTCCAATTCTCTACTCTATTATCGCTGAAAAATTGAGCTTCCACTTGTTCTTGATATTCTTCCATTCCTGTACCTGCATCTCATTACTTCTTGTCGATGCGTCACCCGTGTTTTCTCGTTCATTTTCCGTGCAATCCCTCTCCCTCCCTCCCTCCCTCCCTCCCTGTCTCTCGCTCGCGGCGGGCACGTCTCTGTTTCTTCGTCCATAGTCTAGTGTTTACCGTTCATGGCCGCTGGAGCATAAATCGTGGGTTCGAGATTCGAACCAGTGTTGGCCGGCTGTTGAGCTTTGACCCGGTTATCAAGTCGGTTACCAGTAACCTGCCATCCGGTTCTCATTTTTTACCCTGTTAAATTGATAGCCGCCCGCCCCGGGTAATGATTTATTTAAATTTTAATAACCTGCCTGGATGACCCAATCTTCATCCAGGTAGGTTATCAATCCTGAGACACTGGGTAGTACAAAATTTGAAAAAAAAAAAAAACAGAACTTTTTCAATCTTTATTTGAACATTTATAACCGGTAAATAACCGGAAGGTGGTTATTAGCCGGTCTCATGATAACCTGCTTGGCAACCCCAAAAAAGTCATGTCGATAAACAATGCGATCTGAAAAAAGTAACCCACCTACCCGGAGGTTATTTAAAAATTCAGTAACCAGCCAACACTGGTTCAAACCTGTGTTGGGCGTGTGCCGGGTTTGGTGGGTTAGAAGTTGAAGTTCCCCTGTCTGTTCTGGGAATTGTTGTTTGTAGCCAAAGTGGCGATTCTCCATACAAAGATTTAGCCAAATTTGGTTATAAACCATAAATAAAGTATAAATGGTAAAAAAAAAAAAAAGTCCATTTCCAGAGTTGCATGGCTTTGCAATATTAGCCCAAGTGTGAATAGGACCTTGACAATAGAGCCCAATTCCAAGAAATTTATTTTCAATTTTAAATTAATTATAATGAAAAAGATTACTCAAAATTCTATATCTCACTCACCTTTGATATAAAAATTATCAAATCACCTCCAAGAAATCCAGTTGCCCCAATTTCCCTACTATTTTTAGTTTTAATTTTTTTTTAATTCCTTTCACCAAATTGTTCAATATTCAATAACTCTTGCATCATAGGTCTAAAGATCACAAAACCACATTGATGCCATTGAGGGCTTTTCCACATTATCAAGAATGTGAATGGGAGTGTTGTGATTCTCAAGATGGGAGTTCTCAAGATGACAAATGATCAAAATTATCTCTTAATAGATAGGAATATAATGTATTTTAAGCCCAAAGAATATTGGATTTAATTTCTTTAATTGTTAAAGATTATGTTAAACTTAACATCTATTTTAATATACCATCCTAGCACCTAAAATGGTGCTCCTTATATCAATATTCATCACATACAAGATTCATTTTTAATTATTTTTCCTTCCATAATCATTCTAATCAAAAAAACAAATTATTAATCGTGTAATCTCTCTTTTTGAACATTCAAGAATATTGTTGCAAGTGTTATGTTAAGTGAGATATGTAGGTCCTTATCCTCTCATCAGTCTCAATGCCTTATTATTATTGTCAATATCTTTTAGAATTTTATTTTTTGTTTTACCTTTGTGATGGTATAATCAAGGGATTTGAATGCAAACCATATTGGTTCATGGTTAGTTTAATAATTTTCAACAACTCTTGACATGCATTGTTGAACGGGTGCATTTGTCCATATGAGATCAATATCAGATCCATAGCTTGTTGTAATTTTTTTAAATTCAAGTTCCATTAAATATTGGTCCATAAAATTCTAGAGTTCATTTAGTTGTGTTGAGTTTTGATCAAGCATGTCAATATTGAAATCGCCAATTACTATCATGGGACAAGAAATTGGCATTAAATCCAAAAACTTTTGAAGGTGAATTATGAACACTGACAAGGATAATGTTGAAGGTTTATATATTGTTATTATATGAATAACCATTCTTGTATTTGCATGAATGTCGCTGCAATATATTCAGCTCTTAAAGATGTAAAAGTTTTGTGTGATGATAAATTTGTGAAATTGTCATATATAATCATTGTACCATTTCGACCATTTACAGTAATTGTTGAATGTGTTCTTGCATCAATGTTCAAAGATGTATTATTAAACATTAATGTGTTGAAGTATGTTTCATTTAAACACAATATGTGAATTGTTTTTATATTCTAATCTGAAAAAAACATCATTTTTTATGTAAAAGCAATGATTTAGTATTGAAAAAATAAATTATTACATGTGAATTACAAAATGTATGTGGCTTGGGAACAAATAGATCCCATCATGCAATAGTTTGCAATCAGTGCATCTCCATGGCAACACTTTCATTGTTGTTTGTAGCCAAAGAATTCTTTCATTTGCAAAGGTTGAAGAAGGTAAAGAATTTCCTTCTTCTTAACACAAGAAAGTGTTGTATATGTCAAGCCATGTTTATAAACATTAGTAAGATGAAATGTTAAATAATCAAGTGTTAATCCTTGTGTTTGATGTAAAGTACATGTTGCAACCAATTGAATGGGAAATTGTGTTTTTGTTATAATGTGAAAAGAATATGAACCAATTTGAATATCTTTGGATATGGGTTCTATTAGTGTCCATGTAGGATGAGCATGTTCATACATATGTGCATTCTTTATTTTTGTGAGTTAATCACATTTGGGATTATTAAATAATACCCATATGACTTTTTGTGAATTCAATACTTTATTTGATCCATGGAATATTCCATTTGCACCATTTACAAGACTATCATGTGTTGCATAACTTCCAATGTAAGGTTCAACCAACATTTTTTTTTACTCAAACCTTTGAATGTAGTCCTATTGTGAAAGTTGCGTCATTTTGTAATTGAAATGATTAAGGACATGTCATGAGGTCTATCTTGTGCACGAAATATGAAAACATCCCCTCCACTTCAAAAGAAAGTTGATTCATTATTTTTTGTTTTGCTTCATTCGTGTAAAATAAATATGGAAACTTTAATTGTTTGGTGATGTACAAAAACATTGATTATTTATGGTATCCACATCCGATTGCAATTGTGTAATTATCATGTCATCATGATAAAGTAATTGTAATGTGTTATTGTTTATGAAATCATCACTTGCCCATATCACACAATTTCTTTTTGACCAAACATGGATGGGAAAGGCATATGTAAATATTTTGCCAAACAAAATATGGCATGATTATCACCCCATAAACCTCCAAAATTGACACTTATGTTCATTTTGTGAATATAGGCTTATAAAGAATATATACCATGATCTTCATATAATAAAGAAACATTGAAAAAAATCTATCATTTCTTGATTTTGGGGGGTAATATGTTGTTGAAGGGATTATGCAAAATCGATCATGCATTGAGTTTGGAGTTGAAGTGAAGTTTGGGAATAATGAAACAAAAATGTTAAAGAATCAAACAAACAATCACCATGTACAAAAAGATAATTTTGAATTCATTGAAGATGGTTACCATGAAGCACAATATCAATGTTTAGTATGACTTCATCAATAAAAAATAAAAGAAAGTTAGAATTTTTTTTGTTTATGTAACTTGATTAATGGGAAAAAGTTAATTTTTTCAACAAAATAATACAATGACAAAACCAAATTTAAAATTAATGGCTAGAAAGTTACTTAAATGTTAATAAATTAATGTTTGAAACAAACCAAAAAAAAAGGGGGGGGAAGATGTTGGGCGGAAAAGAAAAATAGGAAAGAGAAGAAGAAGACAAAAAACTCTAAAGAAAAAAAAAAAAAAGGTACAAACCTAGATTAGAATGTTAGCTAAATATGTTACCTTTGAAAAAAATAGAAAAAGAAAAAGGGGCAATGGCCCACTACTAACTAGTTGATACACTACCAAATGTACTAATCAACAAAATGCCATTAATTTGGGGGGAAAAAAATAAATAAATAAAATTTGTTGTGAAATATTTTACCATTTTAATTTGGAGACTTCAAATTCACAAGATAGTTTTGAATTTTATAATGGTATAGTCTTTGGGCAAGATGACGGACTATTGGAAAATTATACCAAAAGTAAAAGGGAAAAAAAAACACCTTAAATAATAAAAGATAGTACAAAAATATGTGAGGTATATGGTGGTCTGTTAGTATGTGGTATGTGATACGTTGGTATGGTGATAGGCATTGAAAGTGTGGATGTTTTATTATTTTTTGGTAAGAATTTAAAATGAACTAAAGAGTTAGCAATAAGGACAAAATATGGTCATATTGAAGCTTAATATACATGTGTGGCCTTACGATATGTGATAGAAAATTATCTACATTTACAAAATACAAAATTATTCAATGAAAAAAAAATCCAAAAAAAGTTCAAGCACAAGAATAATCTCCAACAATTTCTTTAACAAACTCTATAACAACTTCTTGAGGTTGGAATTTCTCATTGTATCTGACAAGTTCCCCTAATTGGCCTCAAGTGGAAAGACAAAAAACTTTCAAATTTCTCAAGAGCTCAATCATCAACACTCTTTAACTAGAATATTTTTTCATACAATCCTTTTCTTGGAGTTTGAACAAGGGAAATAACTAAGGAGTTTTGCATGGGAAGTGCATGGTGGACCATCAACAACCTCAATTGTGGTATTGATGTGAATATTGAAAGTGCATGCTACAACAACTTTACGTAAATTGTAGAAATACATGTTAAAAACATGTCGATAAATATCATCGAGTTTGCATTTGGAGAAAACTCATTTATAAGGCAACGTAGAAGGATTTGTGACCGTCAAGCACCCATCAACCAAATATTAAAAAACAAATGTTAGAAAATTTAATATTTGAGATCAAAATGTAAGAAAATTGTAATAAATTCGAATGTGTAAACTTTTTAAAATGAAAATCTTACAACTCTAATATATTAAAATTTTAATAATTTACATTGGAATCTAACATTGTAGTACAATGAAATATAATAAAATGAAACTAACCTTGCAAGTTATGGCACCATTAGGTTTGATATGGAGATTGAAAAATTATTTAAATTTTTTTATAATGAAATTAATAGCACTAGAACAATGATGGACAAAATGATGGTGAGTAGATGCACACCACTCTTGTTGTTACAAGCAATATTTTTCACAATGTAAAACATAAGTATTCCTTTTCAAGATTATTCTACCAAATCATGGAACTCAACATGAAACAATGTAGCAAAACAAATGCGCTGTAAGTTCAAGTTGGAAAATACCAAAAAAAAATGATTTAAATTTTTTTCATTTTCAAGAAAATAAAATTTGAATGTTTTTTGGATTATTTTTTTCAACCACCAATAGCTGAAACTTGATATCAATGTCACCACACACTCTAATAACAACAAAAGCAATGATGGTTATAGCAAACAATTGGAGCATGTGGTAAGAAAAATTATGAATGGTATTTTTTGACAAAAAATGCAACTTCACAAGAAAATCAAACGTTGAAATGGTTATCACTTTTGTGGTTGTGGATAGTTCAATTGTCCAAGCATAATGTCTTGTCATAATTTGTTTTGGCCTTCATAAAAAATAATTTAATCATAAAAACAATTATTTTTATGAACCTAGCATGTGTTTTGATCAAACCTCCTTTGATGTTAACAGTGAATGTGGTGGTACATATAATATCAATGACATCTACATGAACATATTAAAAGGCCACTAATTTAGAAAGAGATGTAGATGAAATTGATGAATTACCATAAACATTCAAAAACAACATTGTGGACTATATGATCAATGTCTTCCATTAGAAAAAATTGAGTGCTCATTTCTTTTTGCCATGTGGACCTTACTAAATCAAAATCTAATGATCTCAAAACAAGAACTTTAGTTGAGCACACCAAGACTAAAAACAAAAAATTATGTTTATAAAAAAAATTGAATGAATTTTATTTGAGACCTATTATCTTTCAATAGGTCACAATTTCCAACAAAAATCATTTAATTGTTGCAAACTGAAATACAACTCAATGAAATAACCATATGTAGCCACAAAGGGAATTAAATAAAACCTTAGGTGACCATATTAATAAATAACCTTAAACAAATGACCCTAACAACTAGAAAGGGGAAAAAGTAAAAAAAATATGAACTTAAAAAAAAAAAAAAAATGAAACCCTTAAGGGACCCAAAAAAAAGACTTGAAGTGAGCCCCCATTAATAGTGGGGGAAAAAAATGACTTGAAGTGACCCCCCATTAGTAGTAGGAAAAAAATTCATTTGAAGTAACCCTTCTCACGGGCTTCCATCTCTTTTGAAGTTTTGGGAGTTTTCAATTTTCTTTTCATGGTTTTCGGGGTCTTCGTTTTATTATTTTCTGTGACATAGGGGGATGAAGTTTTTGGATTCCTTTTTGTGACCTTTGGGGGATTTTTTATTCAAAGTTCGAGGGTGTTCAATTTATTTTTCTTGTCAATTTGGGGGGTTTTTATCTTTTTTTATGTTGTGAAAGGGGGAGGGGTTGCTTTGCTGTTGTGAGCTTTGAAAGATTTTTGTTTAAATATTTTTGAAATTTCAAAGTTTTCAATTTTTGTTCTTGTCATTTTGGGGTTGTTTATTATTATTATTATTATTTGGTGAAGGGGGGAGGGGGTTGTTTTACTCTTATGAAATTTGAAGGTTTTTTGTTTTAGTTTTTTGAAATTTGCAAGTTTTCATTTTTGGGTGTGAAGTTTCACAAGGGGGAAGAGGGATATTTGCCTTTCTTTTGTGAACTTGGACAATTTTTTATTTTGGTATTTTGTTCAATTTTGAGGTTTACAATTTTGTTATGTGAAGTTCCACATGGGGGGGGGATTGAAAACCCCCAAGGATCCTTGAATTTACTTTTGTGAATTTGAAGGTCTTCAAAAAACAATTAGTGAACTCATTTTCCACTTTGCTTACATCATTCAATTAATGTCTTGACAAACCCACTTCACTTTATTGGAATACAACTCGAAAAAAAATCAATTAATATCACTCACATTATTCATATCCATGGGAACATCCTAAGTTAAATTTGGGCATTAAAATTTTGTTTCATACATTTTTCGTATAAACAATGAAGGATTTTCTTTTCCTTTGAAAAGCAGATGGGGTTTTGAGGTGGATGGGATGAATAAATACATTATGGTATTAGGTTATTAAAACAAAATAACAATAAGATTAAAGCAAAGGATCTAAGTTGTAAGTGTATCATAACTTATTGAAAAATTGAAAAGGAAAAAAAACTGAAAGGTCTCGACGAGACCTACAATTTTGCTTCAGACGACAACTCAATCGGAGGTTTGCTCCGAAAGTTATGAGGCTTCAAAGTCGCGGGAGTCCAAAATTGCGCGATTTCGGGACTCCCACGCGGGAGTCCTGGGAGTCTCGGGACAAAAATAGCCATTTAGATGCCACCTCCGCCGCGAGCTGCAGAATATACTATAGGGAGTAAGGTGGTGGCTTACTCCCGAGCCCGGGGTGTGGTGTGTCAAAGTGAGTCCGAGTTCACCTGTGGTTGTCCCAACACCAAAAGGACCCAAAATGAGTTCTAACCACTTTGTGTGGTTTCATGCAGGCCCGTGTGAGTGAGTAAAGCTTGTCAACTCTTCCTAGTCCCATCCCGGAGCTCCGGCACACCCCTCTACCCCTCAAAGTGCCGTGAACTAGGGAACGGCCCCAAGTTCCAACTCCTTCCGCATTGCCGCATACTTGGACCCTCAAGTGGGTCTATAAGGAACTTGGGAGTGCGTCACTTGGTATCAGAGCGCAACAAGCCATGGAGTTTTGACCCCTCAAAACGCTCTTTGAAGTTTCGGGAGTCCTTTTGGGATTCCACTCTCACCAACTCCCAACGTGGGAGTTCACTTGGGAATGTGAGGGTTCATTCCCTCACACTTTCTAGACTCTTTGCACTCCCGAAAGCATGTGATGTGACTCCCGGGTCTACTTCTAGGCCCGCAACCTCGCAACCCCCTTGCCTTGGTCGCAAGCCAAATGCTAGGGTTGCGACATAACTTATTGAAAAATTGAAAAGGAAAAAACCAATTTTGTGCAAATTTTATTTTATTTTTTCACAATTGCCAATTTTGATTTTTTTAATTTATTTATCCCTACTTTTTAAAAAATCCAACATTGGAAAAAACACCAAATTCCCAAAATCTCATCTTGCCCTTCATGTTATGAAATTTTTTACTCATATTTTGTCTTAAATTCTAAAAATTGTTCAATATTATTTTAGATTTTAATAATTTGTTGATTTGAATTAATGAGATGGAACTTGAACAATGTGCCAAAACAAACAAAATGAAGTAGCCAACATTCCATAGTCTTTTCCCTTATGACAAAATGAACAAAACAAATTAATGTATTACAAAATCTAAAATAATGTTGAATAATTCTCAAAATTTAAGATAAGATATGAGTAAAACATTCTCACAACATGAGGGGTTAAGATGTTAACAAAACAAATAAGAAAAACTTGAAAAGGCAATCTTTCTTGAGACAATCACTATCATTGGTCAATCAAAAGGTAGTCATTTCCATTTAATGGAACTTTTGTAAGTGTCAATACCTTGAGCAAAATTAGAGTAAAAATGGCATCTCAAACCATTCCAATGTTGTATTTCATGCAAATTTGTGGGTGCAAAAGCCATGGGTGGAGTGGCCTTTACTTTAGTCTGCATTTTTATGTTCTTCATATAACAATATATTTGAGTTTATGGAACAAATGTTTGTCCAAACTTAATAAATTATCATTGTGAGATCCATAAAAATCCATTATAATTAATGTGTTTTTTACATGTATGGTAGTGTATTAAACTTTATGATCTCTAAATTGACCAAATTTATGTGTTGAGTATAATTTTCATTTCAAAGTTTTAATTATTGTCTTGGTAAATAACTAAGGTTAATTTTTTTTTTTCCATTGTCACATTGAAGCAATTGAGATGGGAACATACCAGTGTTGTGTGGTTATTTTAAAAAAAAGAACCTCCAATTCTAGTTTTGATTTTAAAAATAGAATTGAAGGTTCTTTAGGTGTAAATTTGAGCTTGGTTTTTTAAATTTGAAAACCTTACAATTTTTATTTTAAATTTTCTCTAAATTCAAGAACCTTCAAGACTAATTCAAAACCAATTCCAATTCCATGTAAACATTACACACTTTTCTATGCTAGATATCATATAAATAAATAAATAATTTATCAAATTAAAATAGATTCATATAAGTATGGAGTTCAACAACTAATGAAAGTTAATATTCAACTCTAAAGTTAAACCTACTTGTCAATTTTTTTATAAAAAATCAACTTGCCTATTTAGAAAACCTATCCTTATTTTTAAAAATGTTTTTTTCACAATTGTAATTTCAAGTTCAAATCTTGCAAAAACTATTTCCAATGTCTAGTTCTTGTGTTGGTTCCAAAAACAAAATGTGAACTCAAGTTCAGGTCACAAAAACTTGACCCTAAACCCTTGATTTTAACATTGGAAATCAAAAAACCCCGCAACATTGGTACATACTAAGTAATTTCAATGTTTTAACCAATGTTAGGTAGTTGTGGACAAAAAAATAAAGGACAAATATTGGGAGTTCTTAAAGTTGATAACTATATATCAAGTAACTGGTTCTAATATTAGGCATTATATTCTTTGAAAATGTAAATGCCCATTTCTTTCATGAAAATCACTCGTTTTTTACACTTTTTGAAATAACCTAAACTAGCAATTCTTTGATTCTAATTTTTTTCCAAAAAATTAAAACTATTCGATTTTTAAAATCTAGAATTATTTTTAAAAAATTGGAATTGAATTGTAGTAACAAAATCCCACCCAACATTGTTTCAACCAATGTTGGGTGATTCTCGTTTTTCGAAAGAATTATCCATTTTGGAATTTAAAGACAATTTTAAGAACCAGCCCATACATTTTATTTTACCTTTGAAATTTTAGATAATTGACTAGAGTATCATGTTTTTGAAAAAAAATGTTAACCTAGTTCTCAAATGGCTAGTTTTCACAAACTTAAGAACAATCAATTTTTGTTGAGTGGTTTTCAATGACCTAGTTATCAAAATTCAAAAAACATTACTTCAAAATGGGATATTTTTGTATTAAAATTCAGAAATTTTTAACAAACTAAAAATAATACTAAAAATAGTATTGAAAATAATAATGAAAATAGAAGCATGTGAAACAATTGTTACAACTTACAAGCTCATTGGGTGCCACTATGAAATTTTTTACATCCCTATCCCTAGTTGCTTTAGAAGGAGGCATTGGACATTATCAAGCATTATGAATGCAATGTATACATATCATGTTTTAATTTTTTATGTGGTACTATCCTAATGTGTTGAATTTGGGTTGCAAAAAGACTTGACATGAGATGTACAACAAACATATTTATTATATGACACTTGTTAGACCAACCCAAAAAGTTTTGGAAAAGGTGAACTAGCACCAACATTGGTGCATGCAACTTCTTTGAACAAGGCTATTTAATGACCATATTTAATTCTATAAATGTTAATTTTGAAGCTGCAAAATTAATATAAATAAATAAAAATCCAAGAAATAAAAATGTGCATATTAAGTTTTACCACAAAAATATGCATGCATATTTTTGCCTATACAAGTTATCTCACATCCATCACACCCAATTTATGGTTATTCTCACCTGAATTTTATGTTATTTTTATGTTATCTTTTCCTTTCACACTTAGCATTTTATCTACATTAAAACCAACATACTAAAATTGCAAACGCTTCGACAATATTACATCACCAAGAAGTTCATTGTCTTAGTACCAATGTCCCTTTCATCACACTATATATATAAATGTTGCTCACAAAATGGACCTTAAGCAATTTTGATCATTAACATGCCATGCAACCAATAGGCTTATCATGTGCAATGGAAATGAATAACAAAACACAACAATGCACATACACATGTGATTGACCAAAATAAAAAAGACATTGTGCCAAAAATTCTCCAACTTGATGTTCAACAAGAATATACAAAAATGTCTAACAAACTACTAAGTTCAATACTTGCACACAACTACACTATTAATTGATATCCTACTTACACTTCTCCACTTGGTTAAAAGCCTTTTTCATTTCCCAACCTTCATCAACAAGATTCTTCTAATGGAAGTTAATGCATGTCATCATTCCAAAATTTGAGAGAAATCAATATTTGACCCCAAATTAAATGGTGTCTTAAAGAAAATCAAACTTCAAACCAAATAGATTAAATGTTTTATAAACTTCCAAGCACCTCCATAAAATCCCTTATGTAACAAGCTTCAAATTTTAAAGTTTTACTATTATTATTTTTAAAGATAATTTATGTTGTCTCCCCTTCCAAATAACACATGCTTTGAATTGATGTTTTTGAACATTAACAACATTTTCAAACAATTGATCATGTAAAATAGCCATGCATCCTATTTAGTGTCATTCACAATATGATCATGGGTGGACTCACAACTTTATATATATAAAAAAGGAAACATATTGATCTTGGCCCATTAGCAAAAAAGTTGGAGCATTTGGCATGCCCCCAATAGGATTACCTCTTTGGACCCCTAGTTGCAAAATAGAAACAAATGTGCACCCTTGGATTTCACCTTTTTAGTTTATATTCAAGGGAGTTGAACTTTGGGCAACCCATATGGGAGAAGACCCAAGTGCTATTGGGAATATCTTGGGGAACACATTTGGGAACACTTTGATAATTTTATGGGAACACTTTGGGAACAAGGGGAAAAACAAAAAAATTCCTTTCCCCTCTCAAAATAAAATAAAATAAAATGTTCATGAATGCATGCTAAACCTTCACATTAACAACATGAAATTTTTATTTCCCAATTTGTTGATCACCATTTTTGGCCCAGGCTAATGGCAGGAGCATAAATTTGGGTACATAATGTGATTCAAAATAATTAGTCAAGGGTACATCATACACTTTTTTTTCACCCCTTTTAGCTTTTTCATTGGCCTAATGCCCAAAACACATGATCCAAGTTATGGTGCACTCAAAATATAAATTATTTAAATGACTTGTTGACTACAAAACTCATGGATGCAAGTTCATTTCAAAAAATGCTTTTATTTATAGAAGTTAAACTTCACATATGAAGTTATATTTATGGAAATATCAAAAATCATGATTTGGAGACAAGTCTATAATACGAACAAGAATGAACATAGCAGGTTTTGAAAACTTTTCAAATGTACTTGCAAGATTTTGTTGCTCACACTTTGAAGATGGCAACCTCCAAGTTTTTTCTTATTCTTCAACAAGTTGTGATCTTCTAATTTCTCTTAACTTGGAACCAAGGTTTATGGGTTCATAACAAACTTTTATAACCATCCAACTCTATAACTTAAGGCACCATCATGCATCTTCATAAATATTGTGACCTTAAATAGTACATCCCACTATTTTTGTATGGCAAACCCATGATGTTATAGGGTAAAATTGTCCAAACCTTAACATTTCCAAAATAACACTTGGAAAGTACTACCAATCTTCTTTTTCATCTTGTATTTGCAAAAGGTTGCAATTCTCTCTATGATGTTATGATTATGTGTTAAAAAAATTATATTATTACAAAATCAAAAACCATACTGACACATTCATAAACTCCTTCTTGCATCTGTTCAAAACTAACATTCCTATGACAAAATTGAAAGTGTTATTCCTTTTGGTCTTTCAAATAATATCCAATCATGCCAATGTATGTGTGCATGCCAATTCCCTTCAAATATAGGTTGAAATGCACATGATGTTTTGGTGAAGCAATTGTCGCATCATCCAAACCCAAAGCTTTTTTGATCAATTTGTTCAAAGCTATAACATTGGAAATATAAATCCTACACACCATTTGCAAGTGGTCTTAAAAGATTCCTTCCTCTCTCTTGAGCACACAATCCTATTACACATTCATCCTTTATAAACTTTTCCATAATAGCCAACATCTTTGTGAGAATGTCAAAACACCCCACATTAATTATGATGCTAACTTCCAAAAGCTTTTCATCCTTCTTAAATTTCTTTTTGCCTTTATTTTTTGCAAAAAAACTAAGAGAACACATGATTCTCAACCAAGTTTTCAATTCGAAACAAGTAAAGATGAAAAGATGGGAAGACCTAAGCGACCAAAAAAATACCCATGGCCCCCCAAAAAAAAAAAACATTCATTGGTTGCATGAAACTTTGATTTCTAAACTTATTTGTCACCATATTTAGCTTGGGCTAATGGTAGATGCAGACATTGGTCACATATTTTGACATATTCTCAATAAAAAATAACTCCCCCCACCCCACCCCCAAAAGGAAAAACTAAGGCCCATCATGAGTGCATGTTAAGCCCTCCCATTGGTTGCATGAAACTTTTATTTCCAAAATTATTCATCATTTTTGGCATGGGCTAATGGGTAGGTTAGTGATTTGGGGACATAGTTAGGACAAATGATAGCCATTTACTTCATCCTATACATTATTTGTGTTGCCATCTAATCTTCTCTCACACTTACTTCCATAAACTATCCACTTGATTATCCCCACACATTTTAGAATTTTTAATTGTCACCGCCATGAAAAGAAATAATCATAGGTATATTGCACATCATTTCTATACCTAAAACGAACTTTGGTTAGCTTTACATTCTAAATGTAATGTGGTTTATGATGTGTCACATTTGCTAAATTTAAGTCATTATAAAGGTGCATTCACACCTAATGTTAAATTAGTATTAAGTGAAAATTTAGGTGGCACCCAATGTTAAATGGGTGATTATTTAATATTAAGTGAATGTTAACTTAACATAAAATCTTTGTGGTAAATAGTCATTTAGGTTCTAAATGACTAGCTTGGTGTTAGGGGACCTAATACTCAAATATTTAACACCAAGTGTGAATGCACTTTAATATTAAGTGAATACGTAAGTTGTAAATAAATAAATAGGTATGATAGAACTAGAAGTAGGAAAGTGGGACCCTAAGGTGAAATTAATAGAATAAGAGGATGAAACAATTGTCACTTGGGTTTTAAACATGCAAACTATTGGATTATTTATCAACTTGTAATAGTTGAAGTCAAAGGTTGTTGAAATCCCATAGGCTAAACCTACCCCGGTTTGAAATGGTGTTCTAAGAGTAAGCTAATGGTATTAGTTTGAAAATTGTCACCCAAAAATTAATATTTGACTTGCAGAAGGACTCGAGGTTTCTAAGGCCAAAGGACTTACTTAGGAAACATGCTGTACTTTCTATTCCAACTTGGAAAACTTATACACGTACACAAATATGCAATAGATCACATTTGAAATTCGAATGAAATAGGAATCCAAGCAGGGTGTTAATTTGGTGCTAGGGTTTTGGCTAGGCAAGGCTCATGAGATGTTTATAGCGCCATCCTTAAGTCTCAAGAATGGTTGATTGTGAATTGTGTTGTTAATGGTGCAAGGGCAACATTGCCTGCATTTTACATTTTCAAAGGTTCAAGGATGTGAGAAAATCACATTCAAGATTGTAAACCACGATCATGCATGGCAATGCAGGAAAAGGCTTAAATGATAACTTATATTTTCAAGCAATGGTTAGTTTTTTTTTTTGTAGATTTATTCTAGGGGGTTTCTCAAGAGAATCGACATCTTTTGATTCTAGATGGGCATGGTTCTCACATTACAATACAAGCATTGGAACAAGCAACATAAGTTGGGTTAGACATGGTCACCTTACTTGCTCATACTTCACATGTTTTGTAGCCATTGGATGTCACTTGCTTCAAACCATTCAAGACAATCTTAGAAAAAAAATAGACTATGCCATGGCGAAAAACAATTATCTTGAACTAGTCAAAGCTATACTAGTAGCATGGGTGGACAAGGCCTTACAACAATCCTTGAAAAAAAAAACATAAAATCAGGGTTTAGGGTTTATGGAATTTGGTCGCTAAATCATGCAACCATGGTTGGAAAATTTGGTCTAAGTGATGTATTCACTACAACAGAAAAGGAGGAACATGAACTTTCATACCATTTAGATGCAACATATGAGTCTAACAATAATGAGGCTGAAGTTGCCACAAAGTTATTGAACATAAGAGGACCTTTTAAACAAAATTTCCAACTATTCCTTTTTGCCCCCCTTCACCCATGCCACGTTATTATGTTGAAATGTCAAATAATGAAGGCATAGTAGCAAACAACCATGAAAAAGATTAGTTGGTGGTGGACTTGGAAGATGTTATTTTGGAATCAAAAGACCTGATTAGTTCAAATCAGAATGAAAAAGTTGGATTTGTTTATTTGATGTCATTGCTTGCATTACCAATCAAGAAAAGACAAGGCAATGAACCATTAGTGGATTATTCCAATTCACATGTGGTAACATCATATTAATATTTGAAATTGAAAATCTTTTAAGATGTACCACATAGGACAAAAAAGGCCTAATCCTTACTGTAGTCCTTTTTTACCCTATATTTTGATCCCCATAAAAATTAATGAGTCAAAACTTGTCAAAATTTTCAAAAGGATTATATTTTAGACCATTATAATTTTAGATTTCATCATAATCATCCATAAATTTGACTTTACATGGTAAAAAAAAACTAGGTAAAAAGGACAGAAAAAGATGATGTTATGATAAGATTTTAGTACACCTTAAACAATTTCGGCCCCTGATTGTTCTAAAATAGAAAGTTATGGACAAAGAAATTATAAATAAATTGAAGGAGTAGAAAGTTAAAGAAAGGGAAGAAAAAAGGTCCAAAAGGGTTAAATGCACACAACTCACCCAAGTTGAACAACCATCTCAAAGGAAAATTGAGAAAGAAAATAAAGTTAAATTTAATAAGGCATGGTCTACTACTTCTATTAAGGTTGTTGGTAAAAGATTTCATAATAACTTCAGAGCAAGGTATCAAGTTCATACTTTAAGCTACATGGGGTTTAACTTATGAATCACTTCTACATGATAAAAAAATGCTAGACAACAAAGAAGGGAAAAAATATAGCTTATTGGCCATGTCCCAACAAAATTGCAACCTTCCATTCATGTATTAGAAGTTAAAGAGGGTTTTGGGTGGGTTATGATGGCAAGTTAGAGAGGAAAGATCTAAAGAACAAAACAAAAAGACACATAGATTAAGGATAAGGGAGATACATGGAATATGGTAATAACAAGGGGGTAAAGTAAAGATGAAATGAAATAAAAACTCGTTGAACTATTAAATTGATCATGCATAATGGAAGTAATCATGTTGATGCAAATGGAGATAAGTGATATTAAAACTAGTACATGTTTGAAATTAGGCATGGTAGGCCTGGCCCACTATCTAGTAGGTTTCAAGGCTTTGAATTCACTCATTAAACATCTAAGGTTTTAGAAGATGATTTGCATACTACATTAAGGAGCATGGTACCAATGGGTTTACATGTATTAATTCATAGAAAACAAATTTGTTGGGATATTAGCAAAACCCAAATGCAATGAACAATAAGCCCCAATGTAAAATTGCCAACTAATAATAAACTAGACTAGTGTCACCAATGCCCATTTAGTATTGTTTCAACATTTTTGATGTCTTCATTGATGTGCATACCCATCACCACAAACAAAATCTTGTCCCTTGGACCACTGTCCACTAATGTAGCATCAAATCCTACATCATTAATGGTAATGATTGATGATGGCCTTTCACACAGTTGCATTTGGTGGGGGCATTGACTTGATCATATTTTCTATTTCCTATAGATGGCCAACATAGCCAAGAAGGTCAACCATGAAGGTGCAATGCTCTAACTCTACAAAAATTGTGTAATTGGGTTCATGGCACCATAATAATGCATGCCTTCATCCACTAGGCTCACATCACTACAAGTTAACAAAAGACAAACAACATCATTTCAAATAAATGTGCCAAGAAAGTGTAAAGCCAAAGGATGTTTCCATGCCAATGCATGCCAAACCTTACAAATATGGAACTTTAGAAGATTGTGTTCCTCAAGGGCATCTTGCTGAACACATTGCATGCATCCTCCATGCTCCCACATTTTGCATATCTATCAACCATGCTACTCCCCACAAGACATATGAACTACTTTCAATAATATGTTCATGAACACACTACCTTCTTCAAGTGCGCCTACATCAACTCATGCATTTAGCATTGCCACAAGAGCCAAAGTTTGCCAACAAAGCTTTTTATTGCATATATCAAAATAGTTCAAGATCTAGGTTGAAAATACGATCCAACATTTCTTTCATCACACACTATGTAGACCAAATCCTAATAAAAACCTTGGGAAGAAGGTTAGTAGGTACACAAGACAAAAACAATTTTCATTTTCAATTGCAAGCTAGAATCCAACAACACGAAACACAATAAGTCAAGAAATTTTTGGTTCAAGGTAAAAAATAATCAATTGTTCTTGTGAATTGAGTAATGGTGGTGATGGCGGTGTTGATGGCATTTTCCTAGAGAGGCGCATAGAACAGAGGCAAAGAGAAAGTAGGTTGGTGATGGTGGCATTGACGTCATCTTCTTGGAGAGGCACACATAGCAAAGGTGTAACGAGTGTAAGTTGATGATGGTGGTGTTGATGTCATTTTCCTGGAAAAAGGCATAGAGCAGAAACATAAAGAACATAGGCGATGGCAAATGTTGTTTTTTTGGCAAAACGCACAAAGCAAAAACACATAGAGCAAAGGTGATGGCTTCGTAGACTTGGACACACAGGTAATGATGGCTTCCTAGACTTGGACACATAGAAACCTAGACACACAAATGATGGCTTCCTAGGACTGGACACACATAAGACTCAAAAAAAGACAAGAGAAAGAGGCAAGGAGAGGTTTGGATTGTGGAAAGAACTACAACGACAATGTTGCAACGATTTTCTCTTAGATGCAAGGAAAAAATTGCAAATTACCCCAAGTCGTGTCATACAAGATTGTCAATCTTAAGGTACTAGGTTCTTGTTTAGAAGATCCTTCTTAATTCAAAACCTTAAACGCCCCTATGACTGTGTAGTTGCTAGTGCAAATATTTGGGTTTATTTACAAGTTAAAAAATAAATTGAATGCTAATAAAAAAGAGTCTTCATTTAATTAAATTATTAATCTCATGTTTATAGGAGGAAATGTGTCATGGCACAAGGTTTCACATGTTTGTGACTGAATTGTAGTTATTGAAAATTGGAACAGAGCAAACGGACTGAGCAGGAGGAGGAAGAGCAAATGGACTGAGCAGGAGGAGGAGGAGGAGCAATGGGTCGAGGACAGTCGGGCGGGTTGCCGAGCAAGCAAGGAGGTATAGGGGATCGGAAAGGCGATGCTAACAATAAGAAGGAGAAGAAGTCCAGCCTGCGGCATCGTCGACCCGCGTCGGCAAGAAGCAGCGAAAGCAAAAGGGACCCGAAGCAGCCGAAGATCGAGAGAGAGAGATAGAGAGGTGGAGAGAGGAGCGTGTGGGAGGAGTATTTGTCTATTTGTTTATTTGGAGGGCAATGGCATTGCTGTCGTTTGTGTCAGGGTATGTACTAGTGAAGACATTGAGGCAACAGCAAACAGCAAGCAGAGATGGTAATTTGAGCTTTAGAGCTTCAACTAGAGCTCATCATCAAACTGTGAAGGGGAGCTATGGTGGAGGAGGAGGGAGTTCCAAGCTTTTTTTGCAATGCTCATTGGCTTCTTCTTTTGGAAGATTAGCACCATCATCACTCTTCAGTACAATCGACTCCTCCGGATCTGCAGGTGAAGTTTTTCTCAGTAATTCCCTCTTCTCTTATCAAGAGTAGCAACGGCAACCTCTTCTTCTTCTTCTTCTTCTTCTCTTTCTCTTATTTCAATGGCTTTGAGAAAAAACTTGTCATCTGCAATCTTGTGATAGAAAAGTTTTGTGAGTGAGTGAAGAAGCCAGGTTTATGGTTTAGGGGTGGAGGCCATTCTGGAGTGAATAATATCTGTGACAAGAATCTGCAAAGGAGAAGAATGTGGCCAGTGGCTGAGAGGGTTCTTTTGGAATCCCTCTCCCTGGGCAAAAATGTGCAAATGAATGCTGACAAGTTCTGAGGAAGAATGTGCAATGCACAATGGCAGGAAACAAACTGAGCCTGCTGCACATAAGAAGTCATACAGAAATATCAGAGGCAGCAGCAGCTCCTGAAACCACCACAAGCCGAGAAGCATGTCCTGCAATTAAGCCAGAAATCCAGTTTTCTGCATTTGAAGCTGTGGACATTCGTGTAGGCTTGATTGTAATGTTGCACTAAAACTACCAAACCTCCGTGCATGCATGCTTGCCTGCCGGCAAAATGAGATTTGTCTGCGCATCATAAGTTTTTTTGCCGGTTGTTGTAGTGCCAAGCTGCTGCTGCTACTTTTTCTTCTTCATCCCCACAATTTGACAATTTTGTGCACATGTTGGGTTGTGCTCATCTGAAGAATCATTGCCACAAATTTTTTAAAAAATTATTTTAATTCCCATATGATAATGATGTGATGATTTTGGTCATCTTTCTTGGAAGAATCATGAAGCAAAGAGATCATCATCACATGTAAAATTCAATGTGCTTTGCAATGGTGTATGATGATGATGATGATGTGAGGGTTTGGTCAATTTTGGCAGACAGATGCAAAGGCGGTGAATGATGAAGAAATGAGTGCAAAGTGTAGGAAGCCCACTCTCAGTCGGAAGTTTTTACAGCTTACTGTAATGCTTTTCCTTATCTTTTGTTTCCCCTTCTCTGTGAAAAGAATAACTTCTTGCCACTACTTCATGTTCTTTCTGCTCTGTTCCCTTCTTCTATGCAAATGTGTTTTTTTCTCTGTACTGGACCTTACACATAAGAAAGTGTAGTAGGAGTGAATATATATCTCTCTCTAAGACTTGTGACTGATTACAAGTAGATATTGGATGTGAGATGATGGTGGTTGTTTCTGAGTGCAAGTATGTGATGGATGTTGAAGATGCAGTTGGTAGGAAGGTTCTCCTGTTGCAAATGTTCCTCCAACAGAAATCCTTGGCTTACACAGTCACGGTGTTTTCTACAATCCAACCTGTTTCTGTACTCTAGATGAACAATTTGTGTTAGTTATTCTCAAGTATGAATCTTTTTTGCAAGATTGCATATCAAGAATGAAAATGTTGTGTTGAGAACAGTGAGACCAGAATTGAAATTCTTCAGAAGTTCATGGGTCCTTTTGATCACATCAAGCTTGACATTCACAAGCTTTGCGAATGCAAAATCATTGGGTGTATGTGTTCTCTTTGTACATGCAGGAATTGTGCTCATAGGATTGAATTATGATCCAACACCCATGCCCCGCAGCTTCAAACTGATATTACCAGGCCTCGGTCGACTACCTCCTGGATCCCAGGTTAAAGGTGTTTGTCTGCCATAATCCGAGACAAGAGGAAATAATGACAGGACATATATCATGGCATGTATTTTATCACAGTAATTGTATCCAAGCTATCCATTCCTCCTTTGAATAGTAAACAATGACAACACCAAGTTTGTGCTCGTAAAGACATTTGGCTCGTTTTGGTAGAATTTGGTTTCCTAGTCCATACTCCTCCCATTGGTGATCCAAACTTTCTTCGTGTTCACATTTTAAGTTTTCATTGGTCTAGTTGTAGTCTTTGATTTGTTTAGATTTTGCAATTGGACTTTCTTGTCCACAATTTGATCATTGGAAAAGTTTATATGTTTTTTTGCTATTGGTGTTTGAAATGCTTGAAAAGGAGGTCTTAAAAACCCTACTAAAACCCCAAACCCTTTTGTTCAGTAAACTCTTGAAAGTCTTTTGATCAGTGCTTTTGTTATACCCAATTGGGACATGTAACTTGTTAAAAGGTTGCCTTTGATTTGAAATACATGTTAGTTATTCCCCTTAAGGGGATTTACTACTCTAGAAAGTCATGTGCATGTTGCAATCTTTTTCCACATTCTTGTTACCAAAAGACTGATTGGTTGCCAAATTAACAGGATTAGTGCCTTGGGATTCTACATGAAATATTAATCTGCCAATGGACATGAAGTTCATTTTATCCAAATGTCTTGAAATTTGAGTGATTTATGGACTGTTTGGTTTCTTTAGTTTTGTTGACATTACCTTCATGAAATAGCAATTTTATGAAATGGAGTCTAAATGGGCCCTACATGAGGGTCACCCAAGAGTTACGGTTTTAGGCTCGACCTAAATCAACCAACCATAATTTGTGAAATAACTCTCCTAAATTAACTAAACACAATATGAAAAAACAATTTAAATTAATTAATCACACCAGGTGAAAAAACCCTCTTAATTGACTAGTGTTGTAGGTTGATTTAAGTAATAGGTGTAATTTCCACCTGAATTTGGACATCACTTGTTTTCATCTTGTTTCACTAGCTTAATTGACCTGTCCGTAGCAACTGGTCCCCGGTCACTGGGGGATTAACTTGCAGTTAAGCTGTTTTACCATGATTGGCCTATAGTTAATCTGTCCTAGTTCACTCAAATCTGAGTGAAATACAAGGTGAACTTGGCCACATCTAGCTAGTAGTGTCCCTATGCCCCACTTTGAACCAACCAAATTGTGAAGTTCAATTGGAGTTTGAATTTGGGCACAATTGAACTAGACCGGTTAATCATGTTTGGAAATAATGCTATGTTTTCACCAGACAAGTTTTGGGTTTGAAATGTGATAAACAATCTAACGTTAAAGAAACAAACATAGTAAACAAACTTCACCCTTAGTAAACATGTACACCATATAGTGAACCATTTTCACCAATGGAGGTAAAAGCACTAAAATTATAGTGAACTTAATTCACTTTTATGGTTCCATAGTGAAATAGTCCAGTGAACTACAACACACTTAGCTAGTAGTGATTAGGAATTGCCATAATGAATTACTTAAGGAGTTAAAGAAACCAAGAAGTAACCTAAGGAATTACTTTAGGAGCTAAAGAAATCAAGAAATTCCTTCAAGAACTAATCAAATTAGGAACCTCCAAATTAAGATGTTAACCTTGATGGTTCCTTCCAATTTCTATCCCAAAAACAATTATAAGCAACATTTCCTTTAAAGAAAGGAATTGGGTGAGAATGGCTTCCTGAAATTCAAAACAAATTTTAGAGGACTCTTGCATACCCACTTGGGCAACATCAAGATCATCCTTAACCTTTTCAAAGTACACCCTAGCTTGGGCATGGACAACTTGTCGATCATCGAACATCAATGTGCATTAATAGAAAGCAGCCAAAATGTAACCACTTTGTTTATAACTACATGTGACTTGTAGTCATTTGCAATTAAATTTGAGAATATTTGCAATTACAAAACCAAATTTCAACTATTTGGTCATTTTCACAACTATGATGCAACTATTGAAAACTTCATCCTATTGGTTGGATGAATTTTAGGTTTATTTTCATCCATTAATAGGTTGATATGTCCCATTAGTTGCAATAATCATGAATTTAATTGCATCCTAAAGGTATTTTAAAGTGACATAAGGGTCTATTTTTTTATTAAAATTATTTTTATGATACCCACTCACACACACACAAACACACATTAAATATGCATATGTACGTATATTTTTCGTAAAATGAATTTCAAAATTAATATTTGATCAAAAATTTGATATTTGAATTTTTATTTTTTTAATTTTAAATTTAAGAAATTATTTGATTTGAAAGCTGAAATTTGAATTCCAAATTATTATTTTGGATTTTCGAAAGTAATATTTCAATTCAGAAATTATTAGTTGATTCTTAAAATGGACATTTCAATTGTGAATATTATTATTTGAATTTGAAAATTGACATCTCAATTCTCAGATTTTTTATTTAACTTCAAAAAAGTCATTTGATCTAAAAATTGATATTTGAATTCTGAATCACTATTTTGGAATCTAAAATCTATATTTTAACTTAAGAAATTATTGATTGAGTTTTAAGGGTTTTTTCTATTAATTGTTATCCATAATAAATCAATTTGATAAATAATTATAAATGATGATATTTATTAGTTATAAGTTACACTAAATAATTATGGTTATATCATAGTTTTTATACTATATAATTTATATTATTATAGCAAAAGAAATTACTTAATTTACATTACATTAAAGTCATTGTAATTGCTTCAGATAAGAATTAATTAGTATGTGCATAATTATTTTCTAATTCAACATAATTATTTATAATTTATAATTTATAACTTTAAATCTAAATTAAAATTTTGGAAAAATCATAATCTAGTTTTAAATAATTATTTTAATGATTTTTATTTCAGGAACCATTATTCAGTATTTTAATTTTTCTTTTAAAAAGTCATAAGAATTTATTTTCTAATAGTAATTTTTAGCTCATTATTTACAATTTGAAAATAAATATTTTAAATAGTCAGTTTTTAAATTATAGTTAAGTTAATTTTAAATTAATTATATTATCTATAATTTGATCAGATTCTAAAAAATAATGAAATATTTTAATTTTTTAAATTTAATTTTCCATGAGTTATAATAACTTGTGAGTAACTAAATAGCTAATTTGTTAAATATTAAAAAGTTATCAGGTATTAAAATAATTGATAATGAATACTTAACGTTTGTAGTGTATTTTTAATTGTTTAAATTTATGTAAATTTAATCATTATTAATTAAATGATTATTTAATTATCTAGTGAACCATGTCCTTGAATTGTTAAGAAATTTAAAAACTAAGAAAATAAGGCATGAAGAAAGTTTTGGAGTTACAATTTAGTTTGTGAAAAAGTTGCAACTTCAAAACTTATTTCATGTTGTCTATTTTTCAATCCTATTTTGAACACTATATAAACAAAGTGTGTGTTCTTCTAATTTCACAATAAAAAATTTGTGCACATGGGATGAATTTATCAAAAGGCTTAACCCAAAACAAAAAAACAAGTTATGCATAATTTTAAAGTACCTCCTCCCCAACCTACTTATTTATCTAGCTAAGTATATACTTAGTGTAATCTACCCACCTAGGTTGACCTATGTACTTACGTACTTAAATACCTGTAACACGAGGACAAGTGGAATTGATCCAGTGTGAACGATGGATCTGTTTCTTTTTCAGCCGGTTATAATACCCGTTTTGGTTTTCCGGCGCTCATTAATCCTGCATGGGATGCATGGAGTTTTTGTTTCTTTTGGTGTGTGCTGTGTGTAGGAATGGTGGCGCATCTTCGTGGGAACTGATAGAGATGGTTGAAGGAGGGCGGCAAGAATTGATGGCTAGGTCGGCAAGGAGGAACGGAACGGCTGTATGGGGAGATGAAAGCTTGCAGGAGAAGCCAACATGAAGAGAAGAGGAGAAAATGCGAGGGCAGTGAGGGAGAAGTGTGGTGGTTGTTGTTTGGAAGATAGCTAGCGGAGGGAGGAGAACCAGGAATGTGTTCGAGCTGTAGTAGAGAGAGTTCCACCGGTTACCAGTTTTGTTTTTTCGCTGCGTCTGGTATTCGGAGTGAGTTGCTTTGTTGCAGAACTCATTTTTTTGTGAGGAAAGAGTAGAATGTAGAGGAGGTCAGAGGAGCCTGAGGGTTTTGGGAGAAGGTTTCAGAGAGAGCTTGTGCTCTCGGAATGTACATATTTTGCAATTTAAAACAAGAAACGTTTCGAAGATGAGCTCTGTGTGTTTCAG
The DNA here is from genome assembly GCA_963920785.1 of Sphagnum contortum. Classification (NCBI taxonomy): domain Eukaryota; kingdom Viridiplantae; phylum Streptophyta; class Sphagnopsida; order Sphagnales; family Sphagnaceae; genus Sphagnum; species Sphagnum contortum. Next base: position 8,904,208 of record OY987288.1, read on the forward strand.
TTGCGTGAATCCTTGTTTTTGCAGTGGTGTGTTGTGATGAGGAACTGACCTTTCGAGTGTAGTTGAAAGGATCAGCAATTTCGGTTTGGAGATTATCCTGGTTTAGGAGGTCTGAGTCTGAATGAGTAGATCAGGATCGCTTAGGTCCGCATCAGGGGCTCGATCATCCAGTGTGGATGTATAGGGTCCTTCTCTTTTGGTATCAGAGCAGGTTGCAGATCAAGAAATGCTAGATCAGAATTGAAAGTGTGAAGTGAGATGTCAGATAACCAATCATGTCATCATCAAGTTCAGAAGAGGTATCGCCTGAGATTTTGACGCGAGTGACCCGTGAGGAAAGACTACTCCTGTGTTTTGATTTCTACAATCGTCAAGGGGGTCCTACAAGGGGCGCTGTAGTTTTGCGCTTTGAGGGATTTAGTATTGTGACTATTGTGGGATGCGATCCAGAAGGAGCTCGCATCGGTGACATTGCTGTCGAGATTGATCACAGTGGGTTCCACACCAGAGCAGAAGTCTGGGTGAAGGCGAGGAATGGACCGAAAGGATGGGTCTCAACTTCCAGAATGCAGCACCAATATCACTTCACGTCGTACCTTGCGTAGGGTTACGCCATCACTAAACGAGGAGCTGCGTAGTATACCAAGAGTCGGTGACATCTGGGTGCCCAAGTCGATGCCCACAGCTAACCATTTTCCTCGACTGTATATTCCGGGAGTGGAAGATCTGTTCCAGTCGGAGGATCGAATCATCAGGGTTGAACACGAAGGCTCACGCTCGCGTTTGATCTATTGGCGGGTTTGGCGCGATGCAGCAGATTGCTGGCAGTTCCAGCTAGAATCTTCAGATGAGCAAGCTTTTTCTCTTGTTCCATCTATCTATTCAGCTTTGCCTTTGAAACCTGTTTATGAAGGTGAGCAGGCTACATTCCAAGGTCGGAATAACATTTGATTTTTTTTTAGATTTAGATTTTGGGAGTGAGCGATCCTACAGAATGACAAGTTCGCAAGGAATGGACGAGTTATTTTGGGGTCGTGATCACGAAGACGCTATCGATTGGGTTGAGCGGCTCAGTATGGCTACTGAGGTGAGAGACCTCAATGCCGACAATCTTTTTAAGATTGCAAAGTTTAACTTGTGAGGGCGAGCACGGGACTAGTTCAAAAAGCTGCAGCCGGCGCCTGCCGACTGGGCTGAGCTGCGAACCCTGATTGAGTAGAAGTATGGTAAGATCGACACAGATGACATCCGAATGAAACTTGATGTCATCAAGCAGGAACCGAAGGAACGGGTACAACGATATTCGAGAGGTTCGACAAGTTTTTCTAGCGGGGAAAAATCCCCGATGTCGAACAGAGGAGACGATTTATGGGTAAGTTGAGACCAGAAATAAGAAAAATTTGTGTTGTGAGAACTTATGCTAACATAGAGGAATTGGTGGATGCCGCCACAGAACTTGAGAGGGTGCTAGGTGAGCTAGGTGAAACTCCTTTTGAACCTTTGAAGGAAGAACAAGAGGAGGGCATTGCCGAGACAACGATGGAGAAGCAAGTCAATGCATTTAATGATTCGCTCATCAATTTCATGAAGGGGAATGTGTCTAGGCCGATCACATCATCCTTTTCCAGCCTGTCTGTAGTATGCCAGATTTGTAAGGAAGGAGACCACACCGCCATAGCATGTCCAAGGCGTAATGAACCCAGGCCCAAATGTGCCAAATGTGGGATGCCGCATTGGACAGAGAATTGTGGTGTGAAGTGCTCTTTCTGCACAGGATTAGGGCATTCTGAAGACAAGTGCTGGAGGAAGTCAAGAGATGGGAGGACACACTCTGGGTCAGCTAACTTCCTAGAAGTGATGCTGGATGATGAGGAAGCGACCCTGCATCAGCTGAACGAGCTGTGTGGGGGTGAGAATTTGTTCTCCTACACTCGGGTGCCAAGAAGAAGGATGCCGGTGGAGGCTACACCAGCAACAATGGAACGAACTCCTGACCATGCAATTGAAGGGCCAGGAGCAATTAGGGAGGAATCTGTCAAATCGAAGATTCTGTCCCATTTTGTTAAAGGAAAAATATCACTAACACCGATGGAGACGGTGATGATGATTCCAGGAGAGCTAGAACATCTGGAGAACCTGGTGAAGGTGGCCAGGAAGAAGAAGGACGCGGAGGCTGGAAACACCCAAGTTTCGATGGTTTCAGCTGCTCCGCCACTAAGACGTCTGTACATCAGTAAGACGCACAGGAGCAAGACGCTCCATCTAACGATCGAAGTAAACCAGTGTCTGATTGAGGGACTAGTGGATACTGGGGCCTCCATGTCAGTCATGGCAGCTGCAGTGGTTCGCGAGTTAGGATTGATGCACTTGGTGTCAAGATCGAAGACATACAAGACGGCCTCGGGTGCCATTACACAAGCACTCGGCCGAATTAGTGAAGTCCCAATTAAGGTCGGAGAGGTGAGATGCAAGATGACTTTCATGGTTGTGGATACGGACAGCTATGATATCTTGCTGGGACTCGATCTACTGATAAAAATCGGTGCAATTGTAGATGTTGAGCAGAGACTGATCCAAGTTCGGAAAGGTCCTGGAGCTGATGTGGAGGTACTACCACTTGCCATGGTGAATTTGATACAAAGCGCGAATTCGGTTGGTGGTAGCTGCAACAAAGATTGTAGAGAAGAGGGCGCACTAGGAACACTGGAGAAAATAGACGAGACCTCCTATATGTGTAGACCGAATGGCGGTGAGCAAATCGCCGAGCTGGAATCGGAGACCGATTCAAGCTCAAGCGAAGACTCAGATGGGGAAAGTCAGATAGTGGGGGTGATCGACGACGGGTCTGAATTCGGCGACACCGAATTGGATGAATTGGTGTTGACAGAAGGACCACAACAGATCCTGCAGCTCACACTGCAGGATAAGGCTACCGAATTCATGAAGGAGGAGGTTACTGATGGTGATGACTACGCTGACTGGATCCAATGGGCTGAAGAGGCAGAACGATGTGGGTAGAAGCCCATGAATGAAAAGGATCCAGGACTGGCACCTGGATTGTTGTAACTACAACCGCTGCAGGATGACCAGAATGACTATATCAAGGAGCGGATTATGAAGAACCCCAAGGAAAATACACAATGGAGTGAGATCTGTTAGAAGATCCGAATTGATTAGCATCTAGATAAAGGAATGAAGCGACAGCTATGGAGGGTCCTGGAGCAGTTCCAGGATGTGTTCGCGTGGAATAAAGGAGAGCTTGGATGCTGCAATGTTGGGGAACATGTGATTGACACACAGGGGTACCCACCATGTCAGGTAGCCCCTGGCCGATTGTCATATTGGGAAGAGGCTGAAGTCAACATGCAGATTAATGTGTTGGTCGAGTTGGGAAAGATGAAACCGAGCAACTCAGCGTACGCCTACCGAATGACGCTGCCTGTCAAGAAGGATGGAAGCAGACGATTTTGTGGGGACTATAGACCTCTAAATTTGCAGACTCGAAGGGATTCTTTTCCTATGCCCTTAGTGGAGGACGTCATCACCCAATTGGGAAAGTATGCATGGTTCACTACGTTGGATCTGCAATCGGGATTCTGGCAAATCAAGATGGCTCCCGAAGACATGGGAAAGACAGCCCTGGTTACCAAGAGCGGGTTGTTCGAATGGACTGTCATGCCATTCGGACTCAAGAATGCCACAAGTACCTTTGCGCGGACTATGTTTGAGATATTCAAGGATTTGGGGAATTCGTTCCTGAAGATTTTCGTTGATGACCTAAATGTCCATACTGTAGAGTGGCAGGCTCATCTCCAACATCTGGAAGCGGTGCTCTCCAGGCTCAGGGAGGTGAATTTAAAACTGAACCCGAGCAAATGTTGTTTCGTTGCAGCCAGTGTTGTGTTCCTAGGACATGTAGTCAGCAAGGGAGGGACTAGACTCGACCCTGGTAAGATTAATGCGGTGCGGGAATTTCCAGCGCCTACAACCGTCGTGGGTGTCAGGTCATTCCTGGGACTAACAGGGTACTACCGGAGGTTTATTAAAGGGTATGCAAGATTGGCAGGCCCATTGTTTGAACTCACGAGGAAGGATGTCGATTTTATCTGGAGCGAGGGCTGCCAGAGGGCATTTGATGCTCTGAAGAGGGCACTGATTGGAGCTCCGATTCTGGTAAGGCCGAATTTCAAGGAGCCCTTTTTCCTTGATGTGGATTGGTTAACCAAAGGAGTGGGTGCCATATTGTCACAGAAAGAGGGCAGGCTTGAGAAAGTCATAGCCTATGCCAGTAAGGCATTGACTGTGACTCAAAAAAAATTCCATCCTATGGAAGGAGAGTGCTACGCACTGATCTGGGGTATCTTACACTTCAGGCAGTACTTGCACAAGACTCATTTCACGTTAAGGACGGATCATAAGCCCCTCGAGTGGTTGGCAATTGTCTCAGATGCCAACGGAAGGAGGGCAGATGGATTGATCTGTTACAGGACTACAATTTTAAGATCGTCCATCGACCAGGAGCAAGGCATGCGAATGTTGATGCCCTGAGTCGGAATCCGGTGGGGAAGGCTATGGACGACGAAGACTTTCAACAGGAGATACAGAATGATCCACGCACTCGGTATGAAAAAGGCGAGATGACCGAGAAGGTGCTATCTGTGCAACGTAATCGGTATTTGGTGTGGCGTGGCACCAGGAGACAAACAAGTGAGCATACTGAGTCCAATAGGGGTCGATCTGGTATAAAGCAGTGGTCTAGCTCAGATACCCACCACCTGTTCATGATTGACTCGGTGGTGGTAAGTGATTCGGAGGATGAGGCTGAACCCAACGCAGGACGATTAAAAGCAGCCGAGGAGGAGGACCCGGAGAGGACTCAGGATCAGACGAGTCACAGGAGGGACGCGATCAAGTATTATGATCGAAGGCAGCAATTAGAATTAGTCCTAGCTGCTCAAGGGATGTATGAAGCCGGCGTCCACAAGATTAACTTGACGATAATGGATGAGGCCGAACAGGGAGAAGATGAGAGAAAGGGGCCTGACATCTGGCAGGATGCCACTTGTATGGCACTACTAAAAGGTGGGGAGTTGCCTGAATTGATTGGACTCGACGAGGGTAAGAGGATAAGGAAGAGAGCGGCCAACTACTGTTGGAAGGAGCATAAGCTCTTTTTCAAGGACCTCTACGTACCAAAGCCCGAAGAGAGGAGGTCCCTGGTGCTGGAGATGCATGAGGATTTAGGGCACTCGGGTGAACAAAGACTCCTGACCGAGATCAGCCGAAGGTATTTCTGGCACTGTCGAACCGAAGATGTCAGGACAGTGGTCAGAAATTGTCAGCAATGTCAACTTGTGAAAAGTGCAGGCAGTGTTCGATCAAGAGATGAGAGGCTCAAGAGCATCCCAATCTGCGATTTGTTCTACAGGGTGGCTCTGGACATAGCGAGGCCTCTCCCTGAGACCAAAACAGGGAATAAGTATATCCTTGTAGCTATCGACCATTACTCAAAATGGTGCGAGGCCAAGGCAGTGGCCGATTGCAAAAACGGCTACCAGGTTCCTTGAGGATGATTTGATTTGCAGGTATGGGGTACTTGCATTTGTATTGACTGACAACGGAGGGGAGTGGAGTGCAGAATTTGACGATATGTGTAAGGATTATTCTATACAGCACCAACGCACGGCACCGCAATGGCCACAGTGCAACGGGATGGCCGAGCGAATGATCAAGACCATTAAGCATGGTGTCACCGTTCTGGCCACAAATCCAGCAAACGTGGACTGATGGGACGAACACCTGGCAAAGGTGTTGTTTGGATACAGGTGTGGGGTGCAAGCAAGCACCAAATTCTCACCATTTATGGTCCTCACAGGTCAATCACCTCGACTCAGAGCTGACAACTCTCTGAATGCGCTAACTGGTGTAGTGGATGATGGAATGGATGTTGAACAGATTACTACACAGTTCCTTGAGAAGGTAAGCCTTATTGCAAGCATACATGAGAATGTACTGCTCAATGTTGAGTAGGCACAGAAGAGACAACGGAGTTCATATGCAAGCCGGAAGGGCAAGCATCTCTTTGAAGGTCTCATTGCTGGTGAGACCATGGTCAAAATGAAGAGACCAGGCAAGAAGCGTGCGTTGGCTGCTAGTTAGGAAGGTCCATACAGGTTTATTGGGCATGTGGATGGAAAAGGGAACTATGACTTTGAGGAAGGATGTCGCCTGTGCATTATTCAGGACGCTGAGGGAAGACAGTGGGAGAGATCGAGAAGGGATTTCCAAATCTATTACCTGGAACCCGATTGAACAAAGCTGAGGGACTCAGCTGTTTAACAAGGGAGGGGTTACATATGTAACACGAGGACAGGTAGAATTGATCCAATGTGAACGATGGATCTGTTTCTTTTTCAGCCGGTTATAATACCCGTTTTGGTTTTCTAGCGCTCATTAATCCTGCATGGGATGCATGGAGTTTTTGTTTCTTTTAGTGTGTGCTGTGTGTAGGAATGGCGGCGCATCTTCGTGGGAACTGATAGAGATGGTTGAAGGAGGGCGGCAAGAATTGATGGCTAGGTCGGCAAGGAGGAACGGAACGGCTGTATGGGGAGATGAAAGCTTGTAGGAGAAGCCAACATGAAGAGAAGAGGAGAAAATGCGAGGGCAGTGAGGGAGAAGTGTGGTGGTTGTTGTTTGGAAGATAGCTAGCGGAAAGGGGAGGAGAACCAGGAATGTGTTCGAGCTGTAGTGGAGAGAGTTCCACCGGTTACCAGTTTTGTTTTTTCGCTGCGTCTGGTATTCGGAGTGAGTTGCTTTGTTGCAGAACTCATTTTTTTGTGAGGAAAGAGTAGAATGTAGAGGAGGTCAGAGGAGCCTGAGGGTTTTGGGAGAAGGTTTCAGAGAGAGCTTGTGCTCTCGGAATGTACATATTTTGCAATTTAAAACAAGAAACGTTTCGAAGATGAGCTCTGTGTGTTTCAGTTGCGTGAATCCTTGTTTTTGCAGTGGTGTGTTGTGATGAGGAACTGACCTTTCGAGTGTAGTTGAAAGGATCAGCAATTTCGGTTTGGAGATTATCATGGTTTAGGAGGTCTGAGTCTGAATGAGTAGATCAGGATCGCTTAGGTCCGCATCAGGGGCTCGATCATCCAGTGTGGATGTATAGGGTCCTTCTCTTTTGGTTACATACCTACCTATATGAATAAGTATTTAGCATAGGAAGGTAGAACCTACCTACCTATTTTTTAAACCCAAGTAGGTAGGTAGGTAGGTAGGTATGTAGCCTAGGTTTGTAGGCACCTACTTATGTACCTACTTAAGTACCTACCAATTTAATATAAATATTTTTTATTAAATTCCTTTCTAAATTGCAACATGGCATATTCACATTGGGCCACATGTCATAATATAATATCATCCAAACATTTGAATTGAACATCCTAAAATATGTCAAAATAATAATAATAATAATCAAATATTGGGACACATGGCAGCACATCATTTGCTTTCAATTATGACCAAAATAATTGCATCTTATTTGCATGTGACAATACGTATATAATGGAGTCAAAGGATGAATGTATATTTGTTGAGTTTTTTTTCATTAAATACATTTTTTCATTTATAACTAATTTATCAAATGCAACTTGTTTTAGGCGACTAAAGAGATTTTAATTGCAAAATGTCACTTGTAACTAAAATTTTAATTGCAAAGACTAATAAAGAAAACATGTTTTTCTTCTATATTGGTTTACCAATGCTTAAGCTCATTTTGTTCCTTCTCCACCACAAGCTTTTCCAAATGTTGTTTCATAATTAAAACATTACGTTGCTTCTTGGTACATAGGTTGTGGACAATTTTAATAATGCTTTCAAGAATCAACAATTGTGGTGTGGTTAGCAAAAATGTAGATTTCCTGGATGCAACAATTATTTTTGACACTAAACCTTTATGCTTCAATTTTGAAATCCACATGATGTGTTGGCTATGTGGTGGCAAGCTTGATGGAGGCTAAGGGATTGATTTCAAGAAACTTAAAGTGCTAGGAATAGCAAGTGCACAACTACTCAAGCTTGGTAGGGGGGTAGAACAAAGAGCAACATCTTGAACTAAGCTTAAAACAAAGAAGTTCCCTTGCACAATTGAACCTGGAATTAATGGAGGCACAAAATGAATAGAAAGATGATTCAGACTTGGTGTCTATTGCAAAAACTCTTAAAGCCTCACAAAATTATTTTGTTTTGCTTTCTTTGATTTCTCCAAAGTCTATTGTCTCTTGTAAACTAGATATGTGTAAGCAACCCAATTCATTTTGATCCCATTGTTTCCCATGACTACTCCACGTGTAAACTTCAACAACAATGTTTCATTAAGAACATGATATTTTTGAAAGACATGAGTGTACAAGCTTTTGATGATGCCTTGAAACTCAACAATAATTTGCGATTTGTATTTCCACTTGTTCTTGTCAAATCTTGCTCCAAATAAGTCACATATGTCTTCTTGGGACACGCCTATGTTTGTCATGTTTCTGAGGTCTTTGCCAATCCCTCGTAATACTTGGACATCAATGATTGCGAAGACGGAGAGCAGATTGATAGCAATGCGAGAGGAGGCTTGAGTTTGAGAAGCACGCATTGATGTGAATTATTTATGATATGTGAGTAATACCCACCAATTTTATAAACTCTTGAGACTAAAATTAAAGCCTTTCTCCTACCACCATGCATCCAAAGGCTATTCAATTTAAGGATTAACAACTTTTCCTTGCTTTTTTTTATACAATCTTTTATTAAAAACTTCTTGAGCCACAATTTGGCAATAACAATTTTGCAAATTTTTTATAGGTCCACATTATTTAAAAATGGATGTGATGCACCTAACTTTTGTGCTAAATAACATGAATAGCAACACAACATTCATGTTTAGACAATATGAATAGAAGTACAACATCCATGTTTAGAAAGTGGACAAACATTTGTGTTTAAACAATATGAATGGATGTATGATAGTTGTGCTTAAACAACATGAACATATGAAAAAAAATTGCATGACCATTATTTTGATTTTACAACCAATGAAATTAATGATGTTGCATCTTACTTGCTACACATTCTCATGTGCATACACCACTAATTCAACCCATGGAAGTTTTGCACTCCAAACATCCTAAAACACCAAATCTTATTCACATTTCTTTCATTTTTAAATGTTTTAAAGATAAATTCACTAATCAATGTCTAACATAGGTTCAAGAAAAGAGTTAAGGTTTGGGTGTTGGTTGTTACTAGAGGATGCTACAACTATTGGTTGGTTAATTTTGAAAATAATAATAATGAAACTGGAAGTTTTAGGGAGGTTGCAAAGATGCCACATTTCATTAAAAATTACTTTTTAAGAAAAAATGATTTAAAACACTTGAACACTAAACCCTAAACCTATCAATCATGAAACACTTTGAAAAGCTAGACTAAAGTTCCCTAAACATGTGATCATGATTCAAAAGCAATGAGCACACAAAAAGAAAAGTTCAATTGAAACATATGAACTTTAAATGGCAAGTGCTTCAATTGAAATAGAAAGAATATAAGATTTTGGAAAAAGGACAATCAAGACATGAGCAACAAGTCTTGGGATTTGAAAAACATCGAACACTTGTTTCATAGAACTGTAAACACCAAAGTGCAAAGCTAGGGCTTTGGCAATCAACTTAATGTTCGCATCACATCATCTTTAAGACCACCTTCATCACAATCTTTGAAATCAACAATTCCAACAACTAGCTTGACATTTTGAAGATAATCATCAACTATGGGATTCTAGAACTAAGAAATATGTGATACCTTGGTCTTTCAAAAATGTCCAAATAACCTTGTTTTAGCGTTTTAGGCAGAAGGAGGTTGAAATCTTCCCAAGATTTCGCCATTAAAAAAACACTGCTGCTCGTATAGTCCTTGGACAGGGCAGGCTTCCTAATTTGGGTTTTGTTGCATGTAAGGAGGCCATTATGGGTTTTGTATTTCCTTTTGCATGGCTGCATGATCCCCAACTACTTCCTTATCATTGCCATTGATGTTCCCTCAATTTGAACGTTTAACTTTGGAGCAGATCCTTCCTGAAACACATGTTTTCTAAGAACGGTTGCCTTGCAAAGTGAACCTTGACTTGGAGAAGGCCCTACTATTCTGACCTTACTTCTTTGGACATAGCCAAATTTTGTCAAAATGTTTTTGAATCTGTCTCTCTAATTTAAAATGCTTGTGCAAATTTCAATGCAATTTTATTCAAAGAATGAAGTTCACCCAAGGTTGAATTAGCCTATGTCTACTTCCATGGAATTTCCAATTTCAAAATTTGAAAGAAACTTTGAATGAATGAATGAATAGTCTTAGAATCTTGGGTCAAATTTGCTTCATCTATAATTGACAAGAACAAACTATGTTAATTTCACATGCAAATGAAATATTCAAATTTGAAACTTTTAGACAAGGCCAAAAAATTTCCCAAAATGTTTTTCAATCTTTGTCTGCAATTCCAAATTTTAGTACCAAATTTCCAATTCAATTTTATTCAAAAGAATGAAGTTTGAAGGTCACACAAAGTAAAAATAATTATACTAATTCCATGGAAATTCAATGGAAACTTCTTCTTCTCTAGTTGCTGCTTAATCAAAGGGGGAATGAGTGAATGAATGAATGAATGAATATATGGTCTTACAAATCCCTAATGAAAAGAATGAACTATGCAATTTGAACATGTAAAAGGAAGATTCAAATTTGAAGCTTTTGGACAAGGCTAAATCCCCTCCCCCCACCCCAAAATGGCCAAATGTTTTCAAACTGTTGTTGGATGTCCAGTGCAAACGAAATTTTTGTTGTGTGAAGTGCCAAAGGATTAGCTTGCTAAACTCTGCCAAGGTTTAGGGTTTTAAATCCGTCACAACGCTCAAGCTTGCCATAGATGAGCTGCAAATGTCGTTAAGTCGCAGCAGCTTTGTAGGAGTTCTTTGCCCTTCAGCAATTGGATTACAATTTGAAGATGTCACCAGAGTATTTCTGATCAAGAGCTTTCAATTCCAAGCCTAGCAAGAGATTAACGTCGATATTGACGTTTTGTGAGCCTATGGTCTTTGGTTTTGGTGGACGTTTTTTAAGGTGATTCCAGATATTCTTACTTGGATCTGTGAACGAAATGATATGAAACGCCTCTTCATTGTTGTGACTGTTGATCTCGCCACAGACACCATGATCGATCTTCCATGCTTTGACCAGCTGCATTAGCGCCGCTGCCTCATATTTCTTCATTTTTCCAACAAAGACTAATGTCAACTTACAACACACGTGCAGAGGATTCAAGTCTGTGAGATGCCTGGCTGGTGATGAGCGTCAGCTGTGGATATTTTGCAGTCCTGCACATCAAAGTCGACACAATGAGCAGGGAAAAAAAATACCATAATATTTTTCGGGGAAATTTTACCAACTACAGATGTACAATTTTCGATGGAAGAGAATTAGTTCTAGAGCCGCGATCCTTGTTCTTGACCTTGGAAACGATAAACTTTCACACCTAAGATGAAATTGAAAAGGAATCTAAAGGAAGACTACCTTGGAGTAGTTAGCTGCATATCAAGCAATAGAGAATGAAGAGGCAAGTTTCCTTAATTATCATGCAGTTGGAAGGTGAGAAATTAAAGCCGCCAACACTACCCAGAATCGAATATTGTTGGAAAAAATTGAAGTGCAGTTGGCTGCAGCCTTCAAGGCTGGCTCAAAGGCCTTGTTACTTGAAGACTAGCTTGAGCTTAGATCCCATTTCGTGTAGATGGAAAACACGACAATTGTAATATACTAAAGGGTGAAAACAGTGCCTTTGATCGAATGGATTGAGTTTTCAGAAAAATATTCAGAGATGTGTGTTTCAAAGGAAAACCCAAATCATTTACAATAGGAGTCCAGGGACTTGGAGAAAGTTGTAGCTGATGATGTCTTCTTCTTTCCCAGTTCTTTCTCTTTTTTGATGCGTGTAATCGACTGTCAGACCGAAAAGCAGATCATAAGAAACCACAATTGTACCAAAAATGCACTGCACCTGCAACTCATTACAAATTCTTTCGCCATTTCAATCGCACTTCAATTTAAAAATGACCCGCCTACCCATACCGTGTTTAATAACTAACAGCTTCAAGCACACTCAAACTGCCGGCTAGAGAAACATTTGGTGGCTAGCACGCATTTTTCTAAAAGATGAATTGAGAAGCTAACGTGCTCCCAAATTCCTTGTTAGACCAAGTTGGGTCCAAAGATATCAAACATCAAAATTGTTTGGAACTTGGTTTACGTTCCCAACTTCCAACACTAAAAGGGGTAGAAGGGCATGTTGAAGTTTCAGGGTTAGACTAAGAAGAGGGACAAGCTTTATTTAGTTACTCGGACGTGCATCAAACCAACCAACAAGTTGGTTAGTTCTCCATCGAGAGTGCTAGGACAAGCCATGGGTGACCTTGGACTCACATTACTCATCACATCCCGGACTTAGGGGTAGCCACCACCTTCCCCCATATATTATTCTCTGTGTTACTCCGCGACACCTACATCTGAATGGCACTTTTTCCCAAGACTCCCAAGGATGAATCCCGAATCTGTCTCGATTTGGACTTTCGGGACTTTCGGAGTTCATAACTCTTTGATCAGACCGCTGATTGGGATGAGGTCTAAAGCAAACTTGTAGCTCTTTTTAAGAGCTTTTCAACGGTGTGTTGCACTCTCCCTGCACACTCTAAGGTCAGGTCGATTCCCGACTTTTAATGGTTGGGAATCAAATTGACAATTTGACTCCCGGCCCTTCTTTCAACCATAAATTATGCTGCAAATTTTTGAATGGTTCATCCAAGGCCATTTTTGACATCTACACTTCAAGACCTTTCCAACGGTATAAAGAACACCTCTAGGCAAGGTGTTTTGACCCCTACAATTGAACTTTGAGTTTTTAGGAGTCTTAGAGGACTCCCGAGTCCCCATTTTGGGAGTGTGAGTGTCATCCTCACACTTCTTTAAAGTGGGGTTGCGACAAAAGCGCCTAGTGGCTGCTAAGTGATTCTCTAAAAGATGGATTGAAAACCACCTGATGGCCACCAAACATTTCTTGAGAAGATCTTTAAAACAATTCCTTATGGCCATTAAATGTTTCTCATGAAGATGCCTTGAAAAATGCATGGTTGTTGCGAAGCGTTTTTCACAAAAACGTTTTGAAAATGTTTTATGACTATTAGGCATTTTTCAAGATGATGCATTAAGAAACGCCTATCAGCCACCAAACATTTTTTACAAAGATGCATTGAAAAACATTTAATGAATGCTAGGCATTTTTCAAGAAAATGCATTGAAATTACAAGTTGCCAAATGTTTCTCATGGAGACACACAAAGAAATGTTTATCAATCACTAGGCAATTCTTTAAAAGATAGATTGAGGAGCACATGGCGACCACCAAACGTTTTTTGAGAAAATACATAGAGAAACATCTAGCGACCATTAAGCATTTTTCACAAAGATGCCTAGCGACCTGTGAACCATACTGACATGGCCATGGCTAATAGTCTCAATGTTTAAGAATTGTGTTAGGAATATTAAAGTGTGGTGAGGTTTTTTGGGGGGTTTAACAACTTTGTGTTATAATAGGGGTAGAGGAATGCGCACAGGGTGTGGGGGGGTTGTTTTGTTTTCCGAAATGCGATATTGGTTGGGTTAGTCCTTTCCTTCATCAAAAAATTGGTAAACTATAGTTTAGAACCTTAGTAGCGCATGAAGGAGCGAGAAATTGCTAGGAAGTTTAGGAAAGAAAAAACAAACACCGGAGTTCATGGTGTGCAACAAAACATTGGTCTTGTATCAGTATGCAAGCAGCAAGGATGTTGGAAATCTGTGAAGCAAGAGGAGGGGGTTAGTGAAAGGCCCAACAGAGATAGAACAATCTTCAAGCCATAGGAACGAAGGATTAATTCGAATCAGTTTAATGGTTAAATAGATGATGTGGTAGTGTGCCAATGATAATAGGAGTCTCATAAGGACTAAACCATTTATTTAGATTATGAGTAAGCTCGACAAGGAGCTATGGGTACATGTTAAGTCCTAGCCTATGCCATGTTTCATAGCTGTAGGAAGTCTAGAATGCGTCGAATAGTACGAACTAGGTAGTCCGCCTTGCTGTTAGGAGGTAGGCGACGAATCGGACCGCGCAACCAACGATAGTGTCCAACGCCAGGAACTGAAGACCAAGCGAAGATAGAAGTGTCTTCGGTTTCATAACAACCTTCACAAACGGTTTCGAGTTCGTCACCGGAAGCAGGATCGACTTGTAACAAGATCACCAAGGTGCGGGAGTTTGGCGAAATGCAGTAATACCAGGCTCGAAGGGGTTCAACTTCGAGGCGAGCGCCCACCTCTCGAGGTTCGAGTTCTTCGTCACGAGGATGCTGCGTTAGAGTCAAATCTAAAGATGATTCCGAAGGCAGTTCCTCATTCACTTGTGCGGCTTGGGGCCCGTAGGAGGTGACTGTGCGCGACGCCATGCTTGCAAGGAAGAGAGGAAAAATCTTCAACAAAAATCAAATTGCAAGGAAGGTGGAAGGGATTTGTGACATCAAGTTATGTGATCGTAATTTATACGCAAGGAAAGGAAGGGAGTGGGTAAAGAATGGCCTAGAACCATGGTAAGGTAAAACCTTTGTGTCAAAAGATAAAAAATGGGGGTTTAAGTAAGTTTGATTGGGAAAAAGTGGGAGTAAGAGCAAAGGAACCTTATCCTTCTCCTTCCTTGGCCACCGAGCAAAAGAACCTTATCCTTCTCCTTCCTTGGCCACCGAGCAAAGGAACATTATCCTTCTCCTTCCATTGGCCACCGAGCAAAGGGTTCTTCTCCTTCTCCTTCTCTTTAAAAGGCGAACTTGTGTGATTGGGGGGTTTTTTTTTTTTCTCGAACGGAAGATGACCTCTAATTCAAACTCGAGAGTTCTAGTTCTCACAAGCTCTTGAGGAGGGAAGGATGATCAACTTTGGTAGTGGAGAAGGGGAAGAGAGTAGAAGGGGAATGTGGTAAGAGTTTGGGAGGAAGGATGTGAGTAAGAATAGTATTGGGAAGTTAGAACTTTAGGGAAAATTAATAAACCCTCTCGGTTTTTATAGCATAACGTCCTAGTTATTTAGCTGCAGATCCTGAGATTTGGTAGGAAGGTGCGTCTACTAGTTAGCTTTCCAAAGAGCTAAAGCACGCCGAATTTGAGCAATCTGGGTGTGAGAAACAATTCTCCAAGTGACTGGTGGTCTGCAGTCAAGTTGGACCAACTACTTCCACAAAACCCTCTCGGGTTTTATAGCATAACTTCCTAGTTATTTAGCTGCAGATCCTGAGATTTGGTAGGAAGGTGCGTCTACTAGTTAGCTTTCCAAAGAGCTAAAGCAAGCCGAATTTGATCAATCTGGGTGTGAGAAACAATTCTCCAAGTGACTGGTGGTCTGCAGTCAAGTTGGACCAACTACTTCCACAAAATCCTCTCGGTTTTTGTAGCATAACTTCCTAGTTATTTAGCTGCAGATCCTAAGATTTGGTAGCAAGATGTGCCTTGTTGTTAGCTTTCTAAAGAGCTATGGAAAGTCAGCTTTGAATAACATATGTGTGAGAAACAACATTTTAAGTGACTAGTGGTCTGCAGCTATGTTGGACATGGTGTGAGTCTTAAAACATTGGTTTAAATGAAGGTCAAATTGACGTGAAGCCCTAGGATGTGTAGTGTGCGAGCTTGAAAAACTTGTATCTATTAGCTCTAATCATAATTGTTGCATAGGAAGTGGGCTACTTAATTTCAATTACAGACGCAATCTAGCATCTAGAATTACACTTACATTCTTCCCTTCACTAGTAGCATTTATGCTTCAAGCATAATCACCTTGTAGAACCGGGAGTGAAGGGACGGAAAGTCACCTCACACGACCACTAGGCATTTCTCATGAAGATGCCTTGAGAAACGTTTGGCAATTGCCAGACACTTTTGAGAAAGAAGCATTGAGAAATGCTTTGTAATTGCAAGGCATTTCTCAAGAAGATGCATGGAAAAATGTTTAGAGGACGCTAGGCATTCTTAAAAAAGATGCATAAAAAACATTTGGTAACTGCGAGGCATTTCCCTATTAAAATAATCGCTGGACAAGGATGATTATTGCTTGTGATAAGTACATTCCACCATTGATGAAGAAGGTTGTTGAAGAGTATTTTGGCATGCAAATATGTATCTGGAAATTAAGCTCGAAATATGTTCCTTCATTTCAAAAGTAACTGCTCGGGCAACAAGGCTTTTAAACTAGCTTAATACATTCATTGAGTTCCATTTTATCAATAATGGAAACCAGAATTCAGTGAGGAAGATGCCCATCCAAGATCTAAAGGTATGGACTCATGACTCAAACATGGTCATCGTCATGTTTAAGGACCCATGTAAGAAGATCTTGTTGGGTTTCATCTACTCAATAAACATAATCAACAATGAGCTCACCTTGACATCAATTGAAAAAGGTTTTTTTTTGAAAACATGAAGGACAAAACATCACATGATGTCAATGTTAAATGGAATGAGTTCATTGAACGTTTAAAAATTGAATAAGACAAATCGCAAAAGAGTTTCAAAGAGGCTTAGACCATGCATTCATGAACTTTGAAGGGTTTAGTGGCCTTCACCCAACAAAATAACAAAAAAAGGACAAAACAAAAGCTGAGAAAAAAAAAAGATCTTGACAAAATTAGTTGTTGAAAAAGCAAATAAAGGATTTGATAGGGCAAAATGTTGTTTCATCAATGACGCATTAGGCAATGAGTTTTTGGGTTGCTTTCCTTTTGGAAATGATTCGTTTCCAGGTATTTCCATTAATGTTCATCCTTTCAAAATAACACCTCCCAACATTGTTTATTATCTACTCTCGAATATCCACAAGAATGAGATTAAAAATAAAATCACACAATATAATAAGGTTGTCACAAATGCCCATTTTTACGATCCCCAAGGACCTACATAATGCCGACCATATCACTCTTCATAAGCCGAATAAGTGGGAGGATATTCAGGACAGTCAATATCTGATTATTAACGAGCAATACACAATTGTTATTGTGAACGTGCATTAGTTACATCCCTAATTACTTATATTTCTTATTTTATGGTGTGCAATGAAAATTCCAAAATAATAATTTGAAAGCATAATCTCATTTTGGTATTTAATAGGAACTTATAAATGACCCCAATATGAGGCCTTAGTTTCAAGAGATCTACAAAAACTTCCAAATTATTGTAATATGGACACTGATTTCGAAAATATTTGCAAGCTTTCCAAAATATAAAACAATAAGGAATGTGACTTCAACAGAAAGCTTTCATATAAGGAAAATCTTGCACATGCATGAAGGATATGGGACACATACCAGAGGCCTCATTTGAATTTGGATGCATTTTTTCGACATATTGAGGAATACAAGGTATCAATACTAGATGATTAATTTCCATGCAAAATTGTGATTGTTTGTTTTTCAATCATATTTCTAAGTTTTGTTTTTGAAACTCAATTCCTCTTATAGTTTTTCATACCATTGAATAACAAAATGTTTGGCAACCCTGCTGGTTGATCTTTCCAAATTCACAAGACTATCTTCACTATCTATGGTATCAACAATGTTTGTCACCTCTTCTAAACTTTGTTTCTTCCTATCTCTGAACTTTTGTTTCCTTCTTTTCCCCAAAGATTTTTTGTGGGCATGTGTATGTGCATGCTCACAAGTTATTTGCCCTTCCTTTTGAGAATTTCTTTTGTTGGGCATCAAGTAGGAATCATGCACATCAACTTATTAATTTAGCAACTTCTAGTCTAGGCTCAAGTTCAATGATACCCACACTAACCACATGCCCAACATAGAAAAAAATAGTTTTAATAACACCACATTCACCTCAATGATAATTATCCCATTGCAAAAGCCAATGATTTTAAAATCATGCCATTCAATTCTTGTAACAGTAAACAAACATCATGAATACTTTCAATTTCCCAAAGCATAATTGAGAAAAATGTAGTTTAGTTTAGCTCACCAAAGTCAATTGAAATTGGATATTGCATAGTGAGTTCAACAACCAAATACCTTTTCACTAGAAGAAAAAGGTCAATATGTGACCAACACATTTACAACTACTTGTGACTATTTAGTTTTTGCTACTAAATTTTTGCCCTTTTCGACTAGTGTGACATCATGCTAACATCAATCGAGTCACTTACGACTAACTTACAACTAATATGTAACTAAATTGATTTACATCTATATATAGGTTGGATTTATCATCCAAGAGTAACCAATTAAAGTCCCATTAGTCATAAACGAAGTGGTGCTTAGTTGTAATCAACATATGTTTATACACATCAATTACAATAATTATTTGATTTCTGATTAAACTTAATATTCATAGTATTTTTATTGTAATTCAAATCATTGACATGATTATTGTAATTATACTAATTTCTTTACATTAAATTACTTATAATTTCAAAAAAAATAAATACATTCCAACATAGACTATTCTACAAAATATTTTTATATTTGTAATAACAATAAAATTACTATAATTACTATATAATTATTATATAATCATAAAAATTATTTTATTAATTCATAATTAAACCCATTATTTATAATTCAGTTTAATTATTCATAATTGAAATATTTCGACTATAATTAAATGAATTAATTTAATTTTTATAATTGTAAAAATTACATTCCAATATACTATAATATTCAATTATGTACTTACAATATATGATTGTTTTTACATAACAAAAAATTACAATAATTTTACTAAAAATTAAAAATAATTATGATAAATTATTTATTTATTATTTACTGATGATGTACAATAAATAAATAATATGACAATATCAATTTTCACATTAATTAAAATGACAGTTCCCAATCATAAAACATAACTATTGTATTTACAACACTAATGTTTAAATGATACTAAACAAACTTATCGTCATTGAAAGTTAAGATTTTTATTTCAAATTTTAAGATAATGAACAAATTTGCTGTAATTAATGTATTTAAAATATATATACACTGAAAATAATTCTATATATTAATCATTATTTATGTATTTATAGTAAATTGTTGGTATAAAAACATAAAAATTTATATTAATAATTATTATTCTGTAGTGACATAAATTCATTGTAATTACATAATTTATTTGTAAGTTATAATTACAATACTTGAATAATTAATTTATAATTAAAATTTCGTATTATAATATATAATATATAATTTAAAATTTTATTTCTTATTTAATTTTCCAGAATAATCATAATTTCATTAAAATAATTAATGTTATGACCATAATTGCATGGATTTTAATATAATCAATTAAAATATGTATTTTTTAAACTACCATTTCATACTATATCACTTTTATAAATAATTATAAATGATTATATTTATTAGCTATAACTTACACTAAATAGTTACAACATAAGTTTTTATATTATATAATTTATATTCTTTACAGTAAAAGAAATCAATTACTGTAATTAATATTACATTACTTCAAAATCATTGTAATTATTTCAGATAAGAATTAATTGTAGTAAATTCATAATTATTTTATAATTGACTATAATTATTCACAATCTATAATTTGTAACTTCAAATCTGAATGAAAATTTTGGGAAATTTATAACGTAGTTAAAATAATTATTGTAATGATTATAATTGCATGAATTATTATACAGTAATGTTTTTTTAAAAATATTTAATTACTTATCTATGATAAATATTTTTATAATAATATTACAGTAATTAAAAAATATCAATACATGTTCAGCAGATTATTGTATTTATAGCTATTAATTGCCAATGGAAAAGAAAGATTTATTTGACTAATAACAAAATTTCCAATAATAAATTTATTTATATAATAATTACAATAATTATTTTAATGTTACTTTAAAAATAAATAATTTGTATGGGATTTTTCTAATATAAATTATTGATAATAATTTTTTAAAAGTATGATAATTAAATTATTTTTACATTAATTATATTATCTATAATTCAACCAGATTTTTAAAAGTAAGGAAATATTTAAAAAGATTTAAGTTATTTACTTATGTATGAATTATGTATTGACAAGTTGTGAGTAACTAAATAGCTAGTTAGTTAAATATTAAAAAGTTATTAGTTATTTAAATAATTGAAATGAGTAGTTAATAGTTGTAGGGTATAGTTATATTTTATATATATGTTAAATTTAATCATTATTATGCAAATGATTATCTAATTATCTAGTGAGCCATGTACTTGAATTGTTTAGAAATCTAAAAACTAATAAAAAAGGCATGAGAAAAGTTTTGAAGTTGCAACTTAGTTTATGAGGAAGTTGCAACTTCAAAATTTATCCCATATTGTTTGTTCTCCAATCCTAGTTTGAACATTATATAAACAAGGGGTGTGATTATCCTACTTCACATTAAAAAATGTGTACACATGGGATGAACCATTCAAAAAGCTTAACCCAAAACAAAAAGAAAATTTATGCACAATTTTAAATTACTTACCTCCCAACTTACTTATGTACCTAGGTGGATAAGTAGTTAAATAGGTGCATAGTTTGACCTACCCACTTAGGTTTGACTTATGTACCTACCTATGTAAGTACTTACCTATATGAATAGGCATTTAACCTAGGAAGGTAAGACCTACCTACTTACCTTTTTACTAAAATAGGTAGGTAGATTTTTGCCCTAAATTTGTAAGCACCTACTTATGTACCTATGTAGGTACCTACAACCTAATATTATTAATATTTTGTATGAAATTCATTTATAATGCCACATGGCATGTTAACATTGGGCCACATGTCATAATCTAAATCATTCAAGCATGTGAATTGAACGTCCCAGATGATTTCAAAATAATAATAATTATTATTTTAAATAATTAAATATTGAGACACATGGCAACACATCATTTGCCGTCAATAATGACCAAAATAGTTGCATATTAGTCGCATGTGACAATATGTATACAATGGAGTCAAAGGATGAACTTGTATTTGTTGACTTTTTTGTTCATCCAATACCCCTTGTCGTTTGCAACTAATATCACATGCGACTTGTCCAAGGCAACTAAGGGGATTTTAGTTGCAAATGTCGCTTGCAACTAAATTTTAGTTGCAAAGACTAGTCGAAAATAGGTGTTTTTCTTCTAGTGTTTCAAGCCATATTGATCAAAACATGACTTTCAATGCAAGGATCGTAAAATGAAATTTGCACCAATTGGAATGTTGATAGTGAAAATGACAAAGTTGTTAAAAACCATTTATGTAGTAGGAAAAATATGTACATGGATTGAAAAATTGATTTAATAATTGTTCCTTCAAGTTTGATGGTTCAAATGCAAAATCATGAATAATATCTATAGATCAAGAAATCATCATCAACATGAAAAACAAGGATTGATAGCTACCCATCACATTGATGAAGAAAATTAAAATTTACAATTATTGATGCAATTATAGGGGTTCTATCACAATTATGCACGTAAAAAGCAATGAAATTCCATTTTCAAAGAATTGCCATACCCTATTTTGGGAAGATCAAGGACCATTAAATGATCCCCTTCACCATAGCGATATATGCTACAAGTGCATGTAACTTGTCCTATATTCCAATGGCAAACAAAAAATTGAAGATCCATTTATTAAATTTTTATTGTCACTACTACAAAATGTGTCTTAGTTCACTTTGGGTTTCATTAAATTTTGCGTGAATTTGGACATTTTTATGTGTTGAAATTGTTTAACCCCCTAGTGAACGGGGACCAGTTGCTATGGACAATGAAATGTTTCATTACTACCTAATGAAATGTTTCATTACTACCTAATGAAATGTTTCATTACTACCTAATGAAATGTTTCATTACTACCTAATGAAACAAGTTTACTCTCAAGTGGAATACAAATTCACCAAACCATTCACTTGTTAGTTAATTAACTAACCAGCATGGAAATAAATTAAATTTTAATTATTTAATATATAATATTATTGATAATTTCATGATTTTTGTAGCCTATGATTTATTGACACATGTCACTACCTAAGTAGACCATGTAATCGATTTAGGTACCTATTTTAGGAATTAAATAGGAAAATATTCAGTCAACATACCATTATTGATCACACAACATCATTCATAAGGTTTAATCCTTTGACCTTTGGAATGGAGACAAACACCCTTACCATCAAACCACTTCACTTGTTGTAATAATATGTTACATTACATTTTATTTATCAAATATTTCATTTTAAACATTACAAAAACATAAACTTTGAAAATTCATATCTTATTAAAATTTTGTTCAAATGAAATGAATTGAGTTTACTTTTTTTTTTTAATTCAATCACGTACATAATTACATTTGTTTTTTGAAAATCTAAGATCATTTGAAAAAAAAAGAAGTTTGAATATCATATATTCAATAATATTTCAATGACCATTCTTTTGAAAAAAAGTTTAATAAATTGATAAAATTTTTATTCGTTAATATTACTACCTATGCTAAGTTACTTTCAACTATTATATGACTATTTTTCATTAATTTAAATTATTTCACCCTAAGCTATTTTTGGTTATTTTACATTACTTTTAATATTTTTGGTTATTTTGTTTTGGGCTATTTTCAACTATTGTAAGTTTTTTTTGCCATTTATGTTTTTTTTTTGCTATTATAAATTATTTCAGTTTAGGCTATTTGTAGTTATTATAAGTTATTTTTGGCCATTCTAAATTATTTCATTTTCGATTATGTGAAGCTATTATTGGTTACTTTTGGTTGTTGAAAGTTATTTTACCTTATATTATATTGGTAATTCTAGGTTATTATAAACTATTCCACTTTAAATTATTTTTGTCTATATAAATTATTTCACCTTAGATTATTTTTGGCAATCCTAAACAATTTTAATATATGACTATTGATTGTTATTTTATCAAGGCTATAGGTGGTTATTAATGGTTATTGATACCTATTTTATTCATGACTATTTTATTAATGGATATTGGTGACTATTCCATTAATGGATATTGGTGGCTATTCCATTAATGGATATTAGTGGTTATTCCATTAATGGATATTGGTGGCTATTCCATTAATGGATATTAGTGGTTATTCCATTAATGGATATTGGTGGCTATTTTATTAATGGACATTGGTAGCTATTTTATTAATGGCTATTGGTGGTTATTCCATTAATGGCTGTTGGTGGATATTCTATTAATGGTTATTGGTGTTTATTAATGGTTATTATATTAGTGGCTATTAGTGGCTATTATATTAATGGTTATTGGTGGTTATTATGTTAGTGGGTATTATTGTTTATTCTATTAATGATTATTGGTGGCTATTTTATTAATGGCTATTAGTAATTATTTTATTAATCTTGTTCATTTTTCAGTCATTTTGAACGATTTCAAATGTTACATATGTGCTTTTTCAAAATTTATAAAACTTGTTTAAAGTGAAAAATCAAAAATAGTTGAAAAGCTTAAGCTTCAAAATCATATTGAACACTTATGAAAAAATCCAAAGCATTACCCCCTTCACTTTGAAAAGGCATTTCTTCTTCATTTTCCATTAGATTATAACGTTTTACAAATTTGGATATGTTAGGTGGAAGATTAAAAATTGTTTTAAGTTTCAAAAGGAACATACCATCGACAAAAAAACTATAATGATCCAATATCATTAAGTGTTTGGTGATAGGTGTGTTTACCTTAAATTACAACTAAAATCTTTATCCCATATTGTTTGGTTTTCATTCGATGAATCTAAACAATATAAAGAAGTGCACTAAGATTAGTGGAGAACATATAAACATGAAAATCTAATAGCCATTTGTGAACTAATAAAAAAGGTTCAACCTTAAAGGTTAAACCAAATGAAATAAGATTTCATTTATTAATTACCATGTGGTTTAGGTCTAGACCTAAAATAGCTGCCTAGATGTAGCCCTAATTTAAACCTAAATTAAATGACCGATGTTTAGGTTTAACCTAGGTGCTTAAATTTAAACCTAACTTATGTTTAGGCATCATGTGGCCTAAACTATTGATGTAGATGTGCCATGTGTCATTTAACTATTTGCTAACCACAAAATTTTGTTCTTACCAAAGATCTTGGAACGTCCAATTTGGAAAGGTGTGATGTCGAGCTATATTGAAATGGAACATGCTTTTAATGCAATAGGCAATATTGTAAAGGGTTGGCAACAAATCAAATGATGCCATTGGAAAGATGACCAAAGGGCTAAAAATGTGATTATACCCATGATTCTAAATGAGTCAACTAGTAGCATTCATAAGAGTGGTCTTCTTATAGGTATCCCTCATCAAAACTTTACAATTGGTGTTGTTAGAAGAATGTCCTTGGAATTATGCACTAATAATGCATTGTGGGCAATTGGTGGGAAATCAAAAAGGAAAGATGCATTGTTTCCAGAGGTGCGTGATGTTGTGGTGCAATTTTATGGACTGAAAATAACCAAGTTAGTCCAAATAAAAGAGATGGCATTAAAAAGAGAATTGGCATTGAAAAGTGGGAAGCACATGCAACCCATTTTCTTACAGAATCCTAGGTAGTATTGTTCATTATCCTAAACTTTGAGACTAATCCACTATGAGAAATTATGTCCACAAAGACCACACCACCTTACAACTAGAGTTCAAACCATTCAAATATAATTGTGTTGCAACTAGGTCTACTAAAATGTAACTCCTATGCAACTACATTTTATACATACAATGATTTAATAAAAAAAAATCCATGTTAGAAAATAAGCTAGTTGTTTGAGAATTACATCATAATTCTAAATGTGTTTCGTATACAATAATTTATATGCATTGTATTTACACATGTAATCAACTACGTTTGACTTTTTAAAAAGTTGCATTGTGGTTGTAACATGCAACTAAGTTACAACTATTAAAAATGAACTACACATTTGTGAGGTGACTTTTCGTCCCTCTACTTCCGGTTCTACGAGGTGATTATATTCGAAAGCACATATATTACCAATGAAGGAAAAATAAAATAAAATAAAATAAAAATGCAAATGTATTTCTACATGTTAGCTCGCATTTGTAGTTAAAATTAAGTGCCTTGCATTCTATGCATCATGTATGGTTAAAATTAATAGATATATTTCCCAAGCTCAAACATTCCGAATCTTAAAACTTTTTGTTAAATTATCATTCGTTTAAACTAACTTTCAAGGATTCAACACCATGTTTAACTTAGCTACAGACCATTAATCATTTGAAATATTGTTTTTAACATATAAATTATTCAGATATAACTTACTTTAGTTCTTTAGAAAGTTAACTACAAGGCGCAGTGTATTACCAAATCCTAAATTCCGTAATTAAACTAGTGAAAAGATACGATACGAAATACGAGAGAGTTTCACAAAAATGGTCGATCCAACTTGGCTACAGACCATCCGTCACTTAAAATATCATTTCTAGCACTTACGTTATTCAAATTTGGCTTGCCTTAGCTCGTTAGACAGCTAACCACTAGGCACACCTTCCTATTAAATCTTAAGGTCTATAGATAAACCAACAAGTTATGCTACCAAACCCAAAAGGGTTTTATGAAGGCAGTTGGTTCAATTTGACTATAGACCACCAGCCATTTAAAACGTCGTCTCTAGCACATATATTATTCAAATCTAGCTTGCCTTAGTTTGTTAAAAAGCTAGCTACTATCCCACCTTCTTACCAAATCTTAAGATCTGTAGCTAAACCAACAATAAATTATGTTACCAAACTCGAGAGGGTTTGTAATATTTCCCTAAGATTGTAACCTCCCAACACTATCACTTTTCACTTCTAATTCTTTAAATTATTCTCAAATGTTCATTCCATTTTTTTTCATTTTCCATCTAGCAAGACTAATCTTTCTTCTCCTTCTTAAAAAGCTTGTGGAAACAAGTATTTTCAATATTCTAATTGAAATTGTGTCCCGAGAGAAGAAATGCCCAAATCATCCAAGTCCCCCTTTAAAGAGAAGGAGAAGGGAGGTGAAAGTAGGTCCAAAGCTTGGTGGCTAATGGAAAGTTCCAAGCTTGGTGGCCAATGAAATATTCTAAGGCTTGGTGGCCAATGGAAGGGAAGGAGAAAAAACATCTCTTCACCTCTTCCCATTTTCCCCCCAACAATTTTATCGAAACCTTCAATATTCCCCTTTGACCCTTGAAGTTTTACTTTACCATGGTTCTAGGTTGTTATTCACACATTTCCTTCCTTTTCCGTGATCTATGGCATTGCGCATGGTCACATCTTATGGGCCCCAAGCCGCATAAGTGAATGAAAAAACGCCTTTGGAAACATCCTTAGATTTGACCCTAACGTAACATCCTTGTGATGAAGGACTCGAATCTCGAAAGGTTTACGCTCGTCTAAAAGTGAAACCCCCTCGAGCGTGGTACTATCATATTCCTCCAAACTTTTGCAAGTTTGGTTATTAAAGTGAGAAACTTTGGTCATTTATTTATCAGAAATTTGAGATCACAAATGGTTCCATTTTTATTTCTTTTGTTAAAGGAGTTTTTGCCGAGAGGAAGGGAACTAAAGTGAATGGGGCTCGCTATGCTACCCAAGCATGGGAAAAGGGAAGAAACAGACATAAAAATGAAGTAACTACAGATGATGTTCATAAGAATAAAGACTCAAGAGTGATAAGAAGGGGTGGAAAGTCCTTGCGATCTACAAATGTAGTACAAGAGGTGTCAAATGTTGATGTGGGTGTTAATATATTCAAAACTCCAATGGCTCCTAAAGGAAGCCATGTCACCCAAGTCCTTGCTATTGAGGATTAGAGAATGGCAACTATTATGGCACAACTAAGTGAAATGATCAATGAGAAATCTAATCTATTAGCTTCAATCAAGTTATAGGAAGAGAAGGTTGAACTATGCAAGAAAGAACTGCAAAATGCTATGGATGGGGATAGTGGTTTGATATAAGGATTTAAAGCAATAGAAAGTGCAATAATAGATGTGGGAAATGTTGTGAAAACACAAATGAGCCAAATGCACGAGTTTGAAGGAACAAATACAATGGAAAAAATTCAAGCTAAATGGGTGGTTTGAGAGGTTCAGTATTTGAAGGCGAAAACATGCCTTGAAGAGGTTTATGGATTTGTTGTGAAGGCAAAGTTGCTTGTTTTTGAAGAGAAAAAAACCTTCGTACTATTATCAAAGTCTTAGACTCTTGATTTTAAGATCCTGTCATTAGGTAAGAATATAAATGAGGCTCAAAAGTATTAGCCTTGGAGGAATTTGTTGGAACTATTGGCACTAAAAAATGATCCAATCATTTCCATTCCTAAACCAAAGACAAACCCACACAACAAGGACAACAAAATTCTCTACTCTGACTATAGATCTTTGTGACCCATGTCCAATTTGTAACATCTTTTATGAAAACCATGAATTTGTGGTGGCATCATGTGATTGTGTGTACCACCCTTGGTGCATTGTAGTCCATGTATAATTGTTTGCTACTTGTGCAAAGGTTTCATGTGGTAGACCTTTAGATAAACAATGGTGCATCAATATGGGCTACAAGCCAAATTTGAATGTTGGAGATCAACATGAACTACATAAGCACATGGATGGGTTAGTCGGAATTTAATTTACCTTAACATTCTACATATGCGAATTTCAATTTGTTTAATTGTGAATTTCATGAAAGTGTTGGAATATGAACCATTTGTAATTCAAGAATAAAATTTCATTATTGATGCAGAGGCAAATTCCAAGAGCTTGGGTTCTATTCAATGCTCACAATCCATCTCCAATGCTAGTGCTTGCAAAGTGCAAGTTTTAAACAAAACTGAGAAGAAGACTTCCAAGAGGAGGAAGATATTTATACAAGTGTTTTCATCTTCCTAAGTCGAAGTCAATGTTAATTATGATTATGATCATGTGTTTTCTCAAGGTTTCTTGAAGGTATAGTAGTAGGATGGCTAGGATTAATGGGAAAAAAACCAAATTTTGCAAGGGCAAAATTCTATGTAAATCTGGGAGCTATTTTGTCAATTAGCTTTTCTCAATTTTGGACAATAGTGCAAATGCTACAGAAAGTAAATCAAAGTTTATTGCAAGCTTGGTTTGAACAATGTCAAGAAGATTTAGTTTTTAGTTTTATTACTATTCTAGCAAGACAACTATAGATCCATTATCTGTGAATGACAATTTGTTTGCACCCAAGTGTTCATTATAACATGATTTGAATGTGTACATAGTTTTTGGGGATGAAGTACATGATGTGAAAGGTTGCAAATTCCTTACTTTCAATGAAATCAACCATAGTTGCAATTTATCTTATTAAGGGTAGAATGTTAATAATGCAATTCATGATATGTTGTAGATGCATGTGTCTTTGCATCATACCACCTTTGGTCATTATGTAAAACATGTCATATTACATATAAAAAATAAAGCTAGCTCCTAGAGGCATAAAATAGGTACCTTAAATTGTTATCAACTACAACAAAATCTTATTGTAAGGTATGCAAACAACAATGCACTATCAACAATGTATTACATCCAAATTGGGCTCCATCTATGACACCATCATGTTTATAGTTCAAGTATTAATTTGCAAGTCATTAATAAAACATGTCTTAGAAATTGCAAGATCTATCCATTGGACCAAAGTGAGAGCTTACATATTGACGATCTCATCTCCACTTATACATTGGAAAATAAATTCTTTAATTGCTTTTTCTTTCAAAGTGCCTCATAATTCACTACTACCTCACTAAAGTTTATGGATTTTATGTAGATTATGAAAGGGGGAAAAGGTGACTTCATAACAACTCAAGAAACCAAGTTTAAAAGGTTGCTTACTAGTTTGTACTTATTGGTTACAAATTTAAAAGATAAGAATGATACCAAAAGGGTTCATGTTAAGCAAAAAGATTTAACAAATAGTATGTGACAGTCCATATTTTCCTTCTAGAATTTCAAAAAATGTAAATCCATCATCCATAATGACAAAGTTGTAGATGCTAACTAATAATGCCTCAAAATTAAACATGGAGATAATGACCCATGATAATTTGGAAAAATCTAGCACTATTATCAACTAATTGCAAGAAGCTAATCATTAAAAATTGTTTGTTGGGTTTTGGGAACTCAAAGGCATGGTTGTAGATATTTTACAATTTTCCTAAGTGAGATAAATACTTGAAAAAAACTATATTTGCTTCTATTCTATGGACACTACACATAACCACATATCCAAGGAATTAATGAACAAATTATTTTAATCCAATAGTGGGAGATGAAATCAAAACATTTCCCAGGTTAATTTTTATGCAAATGTATGCCAAAATAATTGAGGAAAAATAAAATGAACTTGAAAAGGAAAGTAGGAATGTACATACCTTAGGGAATTACTTTTTTTACCCATACCTTGAGGAGTTGAATTTCGTTTGGTCTTGGAAGGACTTCCAAAAAATGATCACATGATTTCCTTGTTTTTGTTTGATCCCTTTGGCCCGCCATGATCAATCCAAATTTGTGTAATATCTTCAAGTGGGCCTCCTATTCTTGTTACTCTCTTGGGTAAGTTGCTAGGAAAAACATTGGACTTTCTGTTTGCTTGAATTAATAACTTTTCTAAAATTCTAAGAACTTCCTCAGCAACATCCTTAGTGCCATCTAACAACCCCACCTCATTATTAAGAGGGATAATAGAAGGTTCCATTTCAAACATGTCCTAAATTTTAATTAGTTGCATTTCTGGTAAGCTTGCATCATTTTTTTTGTCTAGCACCCCACCTTGGCAAGTGGAACTAGATGGTCATTGTTCCATTGATTTAGGTAGGGGGTGATTATCATTCAAGATGGTTGCTACAATATCACACCATTTGCTACTGGATTTGAGAGCCAATGATCCTTCATTAGGTGACAAAGTCTCATTACTTGTACTAGCATCTAGGGCATTCGGTGCCATTTGTGATGCTTGTCTTGGCCTACTTTCATGGCGACCCATTGGTGCATCCAAATTAGAGTCATATGAACTAGAATTTTCTTTTGTATCAAAATTGAAATATGCTTCCTTAGAACCATTACTTCCATCCCAAGCTTATAGTAATAGTTGCAATTTTATTTTATTTTGTTGACTTATTCCATTCCACCTATGGGGTGATTGTTGAATTGAAAGCATGGCAAGGCCCATTGGTTTTAGATGAATCATTATAGGGGCCAAAACCTTGGAACCATATATCAAGTCATCATAGGTGGGGCATAACAAAACATCTTGTATGTACATGCTACATATTCCGCTATGCCCACAAGGTTGAAACACACAACAACAAAATTCAGCCCTTCAATATATCATAGATTTTTGGGCCTCAAAATTAGCTTGAAACAATTCAATTCACAAAAATGTACATTCAAACTAGAAATAATTCCTGACATTTCAAAATTAATTATTGTTCAAAGTAAATGCACATTAGTAGTTAAATACAATTTTTAGATCAATGACCTTCATATGATAGCTCTTATTTCATGTCCATCATTGCCATGATTACAATAAAATTAGATCAACATAGAAATATTTAAACTAATTGAAGGAAATGAAAATTATACAATAAATTTGTACCTCCAAAATAACATGTGTTGTGTCCTTGTTGAAACAATTTAAACAAATTGTAGATGTTGTATTTAATGATATAAGATTGAAACAACTTTTTGATGATTCCCTTGTGTTTAAAAATTTGGAAGTGTTGGATTTTCTAAAAGAATGCACACTTGAAGCAACATTGATGTGTGTGACTAGGAGGCTATTGTGATTTAATTTGCTTGCCTACCAACTAGACCCTTGAAGTCACTTGTTTTAAAAGATGAACAATGTGGGATTGTAGTAGCAAATTGAGATTCGAGTAGCTCATCACAATTGTCATCAGCTATGGTGGAGGTTCTAAATTGTGACTACCCATCTATGTAATAAACACATGGTAAGTGAACATAAACATTAAGAATTAAACTATTTTTAGAATCATAATAATATATTATAAGGATTTAGGATAGGGAATCAAAGCATATGAAAGGAATGAGAGACTAAAATATTCAAGTAATCTTAATAATATGCTTTCACTTCCAGAGTTGAACAAATTAGGAACTAGATTTCCAATAGGAATTACTTCAAGAGTTGAATAATTTAGGAACCTCCATCATGAATTAATTTAGGAATTCAACAAATCAAGAACCTCAATTAGGAATCACTTTAAGAATTGAACAATTCAGGAAACACCATCAAGAATTATTTTATGAGCTTAAAAATCAAGAACCTCCATTAATAATTACTTCAGGAGCTAAACCATGCATTCAAAAACTTCCCTAAAGAATATTAATTCAAAGTTGAATAAGCTTAGAACTTCCATAGGGAATTACATTATGAATTAAACAAATTAGGAACATCCCTAACGAATGATTTCAAGAGTTGAATAAATTAGGAACTACCATAATGAATTACCTAAGGAGCTAAAGAATTCAAGAACTTCCCTAAGGAATTACCTAAGGAGCTAAAGAATTCAAGAACTTCCCTAAGGAATTACTTTAGGAGCTAAAGAAATCAAGAACTTCCATAAGGAAATACTTTAGGAGTTGAACAAATCAAGAACTTCCCTAAAAAACTAATCAAATTAGGAACCTCCAAATTAAGAAGCTAACCTTGATGGTTCCTTCCAACTTCTATCCCAAAAGCAATTATAAGCAACAATTTTTTTAAAGAAAGGAATTGGGTGGGAATGGCTTTCTGAAATTCAAGACACATTTTAGAAGACTCTTGCATACCCAATTGGGCAACATCAAGATCATCCTTAACCTTTTCAAAGTACACCCTAGCTTGGGCATGGACAGTTTGTCGATCATTGAGCATCAATGTGCACTAGTAGAAATCAGCCAAAATGTAACCACTTTGTTTACAACTACATGTGACTTGTAGTTGTTTGCAATTAGATTTGAGAATATTTACAACCACAAGACTAAATTTCAACTATTTTGATGATTTTCACAACTATGATGCAACTATTGAAAACTTCATCCTATTGGTTGGATGGATTTTAGGTTTATTTTCATCCATTAATAGGTTGATATGTCGCATTAGTTGTAATAATCACAAAATTAGTTGCATCTTAAAGGTATTTTATAGTGACATAAGGGTGTATTTGAATGTATGTACTAAAATTATGTTTATGATACTCTCTCTCACACACACACACACATTAAATATGCATATGTATGTATATTGTTCATATAACAAATTTCAAAAGTAATATTTGATCTAAAATTTGATATTGGAATTTTAATTTTAATTTTAATTTAAGAAATTATTGATTGAGTTTTAAGGGTTTTTTCTATTAATTGTTATCCATAATAAATCACTTTTATAAATAATTATAAATGATGATGTTTATTCGTTATAAGTTACACTAAATAATTATTGTTATAACATAGATTTTATATTATATAATTTATATTCTTATAGTAAAAGAAATTAATTAATGTATTTAATGTTACATTATGTTAAAGTCATTGTAATTACTTCAGATAAGAATTAATTAGTACGTGCATAATTATTTTCTAATTAAACATAATTATTCAAAATTTATAATTCATAACTTTAAATCTGAATTAAAATTTTGGAAAAATTATAATGTAATTTAAATAAATATTTTAATGATTTTAATTTCAGGAACTATTATTCAATATTTTATTTTTTATTTTAAAAAGTCGTGTAAGAATTTACTTTCTAATAACAATTGTTAGTTCATTATTTATAATTTGAAAATAAATATTTAAAATAGTTAGTTTTTTAAATTACAGTCATTCAATTAATTTTACATTAATTATATTATGTACAATTCGATCAGATTCTAAAAAGTAATAAAATATTTGAAAATATATATTTTTATTTAATTATCTACGAGTTATAATAACTTGTGAGTAACTAAATAGCTAGTTTGTTAAATATTAAAAAGTTATCACTTATTAAAATAATTGATAATGAATACTTCACATTTGTATTTTTAATAGTTTAAATTTATTTAAATTTAATCATTATTAATTAAATGATTATTTAATTATCTAGTGAACCATATACTTGAATTGTTTAGAAATTTAAAAACTAAGAAAATAAGGCATTAAGAAAGTTTTGGAGTTACAATTCAGTTTGTGAACAAGTTGCAACTTCAAAACTTATTTTATATTGTTTATTTTCCAATCCTATTTTGAACATTATATAAACAAGGTGTGTGTTCATTTAATTTCACATTAAAAAAATTGTGCAAATGGGATGAGTTTATCAAAAGGCTTAACTCAAAACAAAAAAACAAATTATGCATAATTTTAAAGTATTTACCTCCCCAACCTACTTATTTACTTAGCTAAATAGATACTTAGTTTGATTTACCCACCTAGGTTGACCTATGTACTTACGTACTTAAATACCTACCTATATGAGTAAGTATTTAGCCTAGGTTTGTAGGCACCTACTTATGTACCTACCTAGGTACTTACCATCTTAATATAATTTATTATTATTATTATTATTAATGCCACATGGCATATTCACATTGGGCCACATGCCATAATATAAGATCATCCAAACATTTGAATTGAACATCCCATAATATGTCAAAATAATAATAATAAAATATTGGGACACATAGCCGCACATCATTTGCTTTCAATTGTGACCAAAATAATTGCATCTTATTTGCATGTGACAATACATATACAATGGAGTCAAAGGATGAATGTGTATTTGTTGACTTTTTCTTTCATCAAATACGTTTTGTCATTTACGACTAATTTATTGTATGCAACTTGTCTTAGGTGACTAAGGAGATTTTAATCGCAAAATGTCACTTGTAATTAAAATTTAATTGCAAAGACCAATAAGAAAAACCTATTTTTCTTCTAACGTTGGCTTGTCAATGCTCAAGCTCTTTTTGTTCCTTTTCCACCACAAGCTTTTCCAAACATTGTTTCATAATTAAAACATTATGTTGCTTCTTGATACATAGGTTGTGGACAATTTTAATAATGCCTTCAAGAATCAACAATTGTGGTGTGGTTGGCAAAAATGCAGATTTCCTAGATGCAGTAATTCTTTCAACACTAAACCTTCATGCTTCAATTTTGAAATCCACATGATGTGTTGGCTATGTGGTGGTTAGCTTGAAGGAGGCTAAGGGATTGATTTCAAGAAACTTGAAGTGCTAGGAATAGCAAGTGCACCACTATTCAAGCTTGGTAGGGGGGTAGAACAAAGAGCAACATCTTGACCTAAGCTTATAACTAAAAAGTTCCCTTGTACAACTGAGCCTGGAATGAATGGAGGCACAAAACGAATAAAAAGATGATTTAGATTCGGTGTCTATTACAAAAACTCTTAAAGTTTCACAAAATTATTTTGTCTTGCTTTCTTTTGATTTCTCCAAAGTTTATTGTCTCTTGTAAACTAGATATGCATAAGCAACCCAATTCACTTTGATCCCATTGTTTTCCACGACTACACCACATGCAAACTTCAACAACAATGTTTCATTAAGAACATGATATTTCCTAAAGACATGAGTGTACAAGCTTTTGATGATGCTTTGAAACTCAACAATAGTTTGCGATTTGTATTTCCATTTGTTCTTATCAAATCTTGGTCCAAATAAGGCACATATGTCTTCTTGGGACACATCTATGTTTGTCATGTTTCTAAGGTCTTTACCAATCCCTCGTAATCCTTGGACATCGATGAAGCAATGTAGGTCAAGCTTTTCATTTGAACCCTTGGATTGCCCTTGCAGTTTAAGAAAAACAAGAATTGTAAAATGTCGAAACAAAAGGAACATTGGTAAAAACAAAATGTGAAAACCAAAAAAATTTATTTTTTAAATATCTACCTCTTCCATATTATAAAAAATTACATCAAAATGATTGAGTGTCAAGTGTGGCCAAGCTTCAAGTGTATGGGTGTACACTATGTAAATTGATGTTGTCATAATCACATGAATTCAAACACAAAGAAGATAATTTCGTGAGAAAGAAAAAAATAGTTATGACATCATTTCCTAATTTCTTGCTACACTCGTGAGAAGAGAAGCATGCTTTACAAAGCAACAATTCCAATGCAAGTTAGAACTTGAGAAACAAACTTCGCCTAGTGTAGCAGGAATAAACATAGTTGCTATGCTAGACCTCAAGAAAGAAAGGTGATGAGGTATTGGCCAATATGAAAACAAAGATTAAATAAAAACAAATTGTCTTTTTTGAAAAAATAAAATGAGGCCAACTTTCCTAAACTTCTTAGTGGGTGGTTCCTAGTGGTACCACCCAAGGATGGGTTTGCCCATCCTGGCAAAGTTCTTATGCCACATTGAATATACTGGACACCTAATGTCAACCCAAGTGTTGTCCACATCCACATGATGAAGTCCAACCGACTAAGCAAGCAAATGATGTTTGCTAAAGTTATTAATCCCAATCGATTTTTGATTCTAAGTGTGCTTGAACTTGCAATTAAGTCAATTGTTGAAGCTATGGGTCTTTCCTTTTAAAGAGAAGGTCCAATCCTAGTTATGACTTTTTTTTTTGGGTCCCCTTTTTGGGGGGCTAGTTTCTTTGGGTGTGAGTTTGAGCCTAGTTTTTCATAATATTAAATCCTATGGTTTCAATTTTGGCACAATTTTCAAATTCAAGAACCCATGGTCAGATTGAGAAATCAAGTCTAGTTCCATTGTAAATAATACACACTCCCAAAGATTACATATTGTACTAGGTATGGACATTTACACAAATTAAAATTAAGAATATATACAGACACAATTAATTAAAGCCTTTTGATTATTTTAAAAGTCCAGCTTACTTGTAACTTTCCCAAAGAAGTTCAACTTGTTTTACTTGAAAAAGTTGAATTTGGGTTCAATTTGTTTTCAATGGATTTGGTTTTAGTGCTACTAGACCATGGCTAGTTCCATGGTCTGGATTTTGTGCTGATTCCAACAAGTTGCTAACCGCGTAATGTCTCTGCCCTAACATTCAAGAATATTATTGCAAATGTTATATTAAGTGAGACATGTAGGTCATTATCCTTTCATCATTATTTTTGTCTTATTACTAATGTCAATATCTTTTAGAGATTTAAAAAAAAAAACCTATGTGATGGTATTGTGGGAGGTAATTTGGGAGTTTGAATGCAAAATATATTGGTTTATGGTCAGTTCAATAAGCTTCAACAACTCTTGACATGCATTGTTGAGCAGGTGCATTTGTCCATATGTGATCAATATGGGATCCATAAATTGTTGTAATTTTTGAAAATTAAAATTTCGTTGAATATTGGTCCATAAAACTTTGGAGTTCATTTGGTTGTGTTAAGTTTTGATCAAACATGTTAATATTGAAATTTTCAATTATTATCGTGGGACAAGAAATTGGCATTAGATCCAACAACTTTTGAAGGCGAATTATGAACATTGACAAGGATAATGTTGAAGGTTTATATATTGCTATTACGTGAATAACCTTTCTTGTATTTCCATTGAATGTTGCTACAATATATTCAGTCCTTAAAGATGTAAAAGTTTCATGTGATGATAAGGTTGTGAAATTATCATATATAATCATTGTAAAATTTCAACCATTTACATTAATGATTGAATGTGTTCTCATATCAATGTTCAAAGATGCATTATTAGACATTAATGTGTTGAAATGTGTTTCATTGAGGCACGATATGTGAGTTGTTTTGAAATTGTGATTCCGAGAAACTATCATTTTTATGTAAAGGCAATGATCTAGTATTGAAAGAATAAATTAGTACACGTGAATCACAAAATGTATGTGGGTTGGGAACAAGTACATCCCATTGTGCAATGGTTTGCAATCAATACATCTCCATGGCAACACTTGGATCAATCTGAAAAAAATTCATCGGCAAAGGTTGTAAAAGGTAAAAAAATTCCTTTTTCTTAACACAAGAAAGTGTTGTATATGTCAAACCATGTTTATAATCATGAGTTGGATCAAAGGTTAAATAATCAAGTGTTAATCCTTGTGTTCGATGTATAATGTGTGTTACGGCCAATTGAATGGGAAATTGTGTTCTTGTTATAATGTGAAAAGAATTTGAACCAATTTGAATATGGGTTCTATTGGTGTCCATGTAGGATGTATTTCATGTTCATACAAATGTGCATTATTTATTCTTGTGAGTTGACCACATTTGGAATTATTAAATAATATTTATATGACTTCTTGTGAATTGAATACTTTAGTTGATCCTTGGAATATTCCATCTGCACCATTTACAAGACCATTATGTGTTGCATAATTTCTAGCACAAAGTTCAACCAATGTATTTTTCTTTACTTGAAGCTCTAAGTGTAATCCTACTATGAAGTTTGCATCATTTTGTAATTGAAATGATTGAGGACATGTATCATGATGTCTATCTTGTGCATGCAGTATGAATACACCCCCTTCACTTTGAAGGAAAGTTGATTTGTTTTTGTTTTGCTTCATTTGTGTAAAATAAATATGCAAATTTTGGACCATTTGGTGGTGTAAAAAAACATTGATCATTTATGGTATACACATCTAATTGCAATTGTGTAGTAGTTTGAAATTGGTTTAAGATGTTAAGGAATTGTTCATCACTTTGGCGCATGACTTGCTTCAATTCATAACATATAATTTTTTCCATCCAAAAATTCGGAGCTAAATTATCAATGTTGTTTGCATTAATTTTGAAAACTCTTGCATCACAAATTGGTTGAACTTGATAAAAATCCCCAATGATAACTACATCAAGATTTCCAAAAAAATTGGTGTGAATACGTTTGATTGACCTTAATCAAAGATTAATAAATTTTAATATTATTTTCCCTATTAATGAAATTTCATCTAGTACTATTAATTGTAATTGGTCATATTTTTTTATTAAATTATCTAATTGTTCTAAACTTAATGATGGTAAATCTTTACAATTAAATGATATAAAAAGACTTGAATGAATTGTAGTTCCATCAATGTTGAATGATGATTTTCTAGTATATGCCAAGAACAAAGTTTTCTTTTTTAAAAGGTTTAAAAGAGGATGTTTATAATAAAAACGTATCAAATC
The DNA here is from genome assembly GCA_963920785.1 of Sphagnum contortum. Taxonomy (NCBI): domain Eukaryota; kingdom Viridiplantae; phylum Streptophyta; class Sphagnopsida; order Sphagnales; family Sphagnaceae; genus Sphagnum; species Sphagnum contortum. Next base: position 8,942,485 of record OY987288.1, read on the forward strand.
TTGAATTTAAAACATTAATGTGAAAGTTTTACCTATACTAGCACCTCTAGTAATGAATAAGTGAATTGGTTCATTTGGATTTTGTTTTTTTTAATACATGACATCATCATTCTTGCTTGAAGTTGACATCCAAGGAGTTTCCCTTTACATATGCGCACCCAAGATGATGAAATAATGGAATGAATCAATACTTTAATAGTTTTTAAAAACAAATTTGGTATATGTATGGCAAAATTATGATTTTTATGTAAGAGTTTCCATTGAGCAATCAGTTGATAAGACATTTTTATTCCTTGGTTGCTACAAGGTTGTCCAAAAAATAATGTAAGAAAGTTCAATTCTTCACAATGGGGATCTTGAAAAAGGCCTAATAGTTTGAAATCTTGGCCTAGTGCCATAGTTACATGATTTTCAAAATAAGCATATATTTGTTCGGAAGATAATATGTTTTGCACCATTGTATCTATTAATAAGTTTTCTTGTTCTTCTTCAAATCTATCTTCATTATTATGGTCACATGATTCATCATCATTTATGTTACAAGAAACATTAGTATTGGTTTGCATTGATTATGTGAACATATCAAGCCAACATGGATGAATTGTTATTCCAAAATTTTCATTCAATGGTGTGTTGAAAAGATCATGTAATGCCAACATAATGAGGTTTAGACATACAATACATGTTAAATATGGTGATTTATATTCCATTCGTCTTTTTAATGATAGACCAATTGTTGCTTCATCATGAAGAAAACGAAATAATATTGATTCAGTAGAATTGATATTGAATGGAACATTTATAATACTTCCTTTTGTGTTTTATTGTCCATAACCTTGTCAAATTTGAGCAAATGTTAAACAAAGTGATATTAATCATTCTTCTAACTCATTTAGTTTCTTTATAAAATCTATGTCATTGTTCAATCTAAATTTGCATGAACTAAAAGCTTTGGTGTTTTATTTTTATTTTAAAAAAAAAACTTTTACACAATAATGGAATTTTTTCTTGAGGTGGAACATGTAAAGAATATTTTTGAATCATGGATTTTAATATTTTTCTTGTTTTAAAAAAAAAGCATAATCAATGATAACACACACATGGATGAATGGGTGTATCCAATAATTGTTGAAAATATTTATCATGATGAGGTAAAGGATTTTTCAATGTTGTCAAATATTTTAATGTATTGTATTTGAAGTCAATGTATTATGAAGGTTAATAGTTGAAAATGGTTGTTCAATGTGTGATGGTTCAATGGGGTTATTGCATGTCAATATGTCAAAGTGTGAATTTTGATGTGAATGTTTTTCAAGAGAATGTGTTTGTGGAATGTCATTAAGGCCAACAAGTTGTATTTGTTGATGTTTCTATGTTGTTTAAACAAGAGTTAATATCTTTTACAAGATTTACATTTTTTTTATGAAGGTGATGTAAATGAGAATATACTTGAGTGAATCTTAATTCTAAGGTAGAATTGTTGATAAGAAATTTGTTTATTATATCTTTTAAAGTGGAAGATGGAAATGTAATCATTCAATTTTCTAATTGTTCATTGTGCATGGGTTTCTAATGGAAATGTTTAGGTTTTTCAATCACATTTTCATGTGATACTTCAAATTTTTGTTTTTGTGAGTGCATATTATCATCAATTCCATACAAAGATAGAGATCATTTTTGACCTCATTGTTGTTGGTTGGTTCGTATGTTTTGTTTGTGGTAACATGTCTTGGTCTTCCCATGAGGCATTGTAAAAAGCGATTGGTTCATAATGCCCATTTCTAGCATTTACCATGTCATCAAGATAAAGTAATTATAATGTGCTATTGCTTATGAAATCATCACCTTCTCAAAAGCATATCACACAATTTGTTTTTGCCCAAACATGGATGGGCATGTAAATAATTTCATAAACAAAATATGGCATGATTATCACCCCATAAACCCCAAAAATTGGCACTTATGCTCATTTTTTTAATATAGGTTTGTAAAACATTTATACCATGATCTTCATACAACAAAGAAACATTGAAATGAATATCAATCAATTCTTGAATTTGGGGGTAATGGGTTGTGGAAGGGATTGTGCAAAATGGGTCATGCATTGAGTTCGGAGTTGAAGTGAAGTTTGGGAATAATGAAGCAAAAATGCTAAAGAATCAAACAAACAATCACCATATACAAAAGGATACTTTTGAATTTGTTGAAGATGGTGACCATGAAGCATAAGATCAATGTTCATTACGAGGCCAATTAAAAAAGAGGAAAATTAAAATATTTTTTTGTTTATGTAACTTGATTAATGGGAGAAGCTTAACGTTTTTCAAAAAAATAATACTATGACAAACCCAAAATAAAGTTTAAAATTAGTGGCTAGAAAGCTACTTAAATGTTAATTAAATAATGCGTGAAACAAACCCAAGAAAAAGAAAAGGGAAGATGTTGAGGGGTAAAAGGAAAAAAGAAAAGAGAGACCTAGTCCACAATGCTAGCTAAGTAATCCTTGAAAAAAAAACAGAAAAATAAAGAGAAAAAAAGGGGCAATGTGCCACTACTAACTAGTTGATACAAACCAAATGCACTATTCATCAAAATGCCATTAATTTGGAGACTTCAATTTCACAAAATATTTTTGAATTCTAATAATGCTATAGTTTTTGGGCAAGATAATGGAATGCTCACACACACAAAATTTGGGGCAAACACATGTGATATGTTGGTATTTGGGTATGTGATATGTGATATGTGGGTATGTGGGTAGTGATATGTGATATGTGGGTATGTGGGTATGTGATATGTGATATGTGGGTATGGTGATAGGTATTGAAAATGTGGATTGTTTGTCAATTTTTTGGTAAAAGTCAGAAATGAACTAAAAAATCAGCAATAAGGAAAAAATATGGTCATATTAAAACTTTAAAGTTGTGGCCTTACAATATGTAGTAAAGACCTATCTACATACAAAAACAATGAACTACATACAAAATACAAAATATCTCGATGAAAGCAAAATCCCAAAAAAGTTCAAGCATAAGAAGAATTTCCAACACTTCTTTAACAACCTCTATAACAACTTTCTTGAGGTTGGAATTTCTCATTGTATCCAACAAGTTCCCCAATTGGACTCAAGTGGAAAGTACAAAGAAATTTCAAGTCTCCAAGGAGTTTGATCATAAACACTCTTTCACTATAATACTTTGCCATAAAATCTTTTTCTCGGAGTTTGAACAAGGGAAACAACCAAGGAATTTTGACATGGGAAATGCATGGTGGACCATCAAGAACCTCAATTGTGGTATTGATGTGAATATGAAAAGTGCATGTTGTAGCAACTTTATACAAATTGCAAAAATACAACCCATTAGAAGGTTGTTGGTAAATATCACCAAGTTTGCATTTAGAGCAAACTCGTTTATAGGGCAAAGTGGAAGGATTTGTGACCATCAAACACTCATCAACTTAATTAAAAAATAAAGTGTTTGAAAGTTGAATATCTCATATTAGATCAAATCATGATGTAAGAAAATCATAACAAATTAAAATAGATCAATTTTAACAATGAAAAAGAATTAAATGAAATTAAGCTTGTGGGTTATGGCCCAATCAGGTTTGATATTGAAATTGAACACCTTTTTAAAAAAAAATTGCAATGAAATTGATAGCACTGGGACAATGATGGATGAAACGATGGTGAGCAAACACATATTGCCCTTGTTGCTACAAGCAATATTTTTCACGATGCAAAATGTAGGTATTCTTTTTCAAAATTATTTTACCAAATCATGGGACTAACATGAAATGAGGCAATAAGACTCACTTACAACCAAACAAATGCACCATAAGTTCAAGTTGGAAAAAACCAAAAATAATTTTTTTAAAAACTTGATTTTGAAAAACTTACAATTTGAATGTTTTCTGGACTACTCCCGTCAGCAACCAATAGCTCAAACTTGCTATCAATCTCACCACACATTCCAGTAATAACAAAAATAATGGTGGTTTGTTAATGGGTTTTTCTATTCCCATCAAGTCTAATCTACCTCTGGATTTTTCAACAACATGTATATACAATACACACATAAAACTTAAACTACTACAACTCCCTAACTAACATATACACAATTGCTCAAGATTGAAGGAAATAGGCTGAAAGGAAGATGATCCATGTTCCATAATTGAAGAGTGAAAAACATAATCATGAATGAAATCCAAAAGTCCTTAATGGGTCTGTCCTCCTAGTTTTTATATTAGCTATTTCAAAATATAACAATCATGACTGACCATTATAGACAGTCATTAACTAGTACTTAAATTAATAGTCCAAGATTTCAAAAAAAAACACCATGTTTAATTACTTGTTCAACTACCAATTTTGCCAAGTACAGGTTCTATATGTCATTTATTGATTGACCTGTCAACCTATCATCTTAACCCAATAACATTACCTACCAAGTTTAGTAATTGGTTAAATCAATACTGCAAGTTAAGTTAAATAACATGTTAAGACACATGTTAAGTTTAATAACTTGCTTACATTATGAACCTTTTAAGTCACTTATTACCAAATTTGGGTAACATGGTTGTAGCAAAAAATTGGAACATGTGGCGGGAAAAGCTAAGAATGGTGTCTTTTGGTAGAAAATGCAACTTCACATGAGGATCAAATGCTAGAATGGTTGTCAATTTTGTGGTTGTGGTAAGTTCAATCATCCAATCATAATTTCCTTTTTCATAATTTGTTTTGACCTTCAAAAAGAAGTTTTCCAACCATAAAAAACAATTTTTTTTTTTATGAACTCAACATGTGTTTTGATCAAACCTCCTTTGATATTGATAGTGGTTGTGGTTGTACCCACAATATCAATGACATTTGCATGAAGATATGAATTTTTTTGAATCATGACACTTTAACTCAAAAATATTAGAAGACAGTTGACCACATTAGATGAAGAGGAACAAAATGACATATGTGACTAAAAATGACGAAGGGATTGAAAAGCCACCTCAAAAGAAAAGCAAATCTAATTTTCAAGAATGAAAAGGTAAGCAAGATAAATTCAAGGGTAAGAAGAAATTTGGATCACCCAACTTTAAGAAATACGGTCAAACATCAAAATTGTTTATTCATGAGAGAATGTTAGTTGCAAAGATAATTAAACAAGCACATGCCAAAGGTGGTTGATCATTCAAGTCAAAGTGAATTTTCTTAACGAGCTTCCTATCATGTTCAAGTTTCACAATGATGGTAAGAAGTAGTTAGATATGTTTAGTTTGAAACTTTGAGGCCTAAAAAGCTTAGAGCTTCAACATCGTATGCAAAGTTTTGCATTTCGTAATGCAATGAACTCAAAGCTATCATGAATTCATGTGGTAGTTTGGTCTTAAAATTATTGAACACAACTTAATGATTGTGATAAATTATGTATGCCAGTAAAGGATTAATACTTAAAAGTTTTTTTTTTCTTGTTATTGAAGCAGACAAATTGTAGGTATAATGTTTCTTAATTTGTGTAGTAAGAAGGTTTCGCATGGTATGCGTACGTGTACAACAAAATTGTGTCATCTAAAAAGGTATGAAACTATTAGACTATGGAATGAGTTGTGAATGGTCAACAAAGGTAGGATGAGTGTTTAAATTGATCTGACTATTGTAGAACAATGTGAAACCAAAGGTTTTTCTTATTAAAAGAACTCAACTTGATCTACATAACCAATTTTTTTCCCATTTATGGTAAGTTCTTTAATGCTTTTCTTATAAAACATGTGTCATGTACTTTTTAGTCTATATGTATGGAAATTTAATTTAGGTCTTCAAGGATTGTGTAGCACCCTGAAAAGAGGTGTTGCAAATTGTAGGATGATGACTATATATTCCTCCATGAATATTGTTTAAGGAATCTTAATCACCATAACCAATAGTTGAAGTGTTCGTGTAATGAAGCATAGAAATTAAATTTGTAGTAGGCCATTGAGGGACTAGGGTAGGAGTTGGCAGTGTTGTCCATTGTTTAATCTTGATTATGAACACAATAACATGTTACTAGAATGGTGTAGGGTTAGTTGATACTAGAAGTTTGGTAAAGATTGGTTTCTGATCTTGCACAAGTCAAACATGTATGTGTGCAAGCCTTGAAGCGGTTGTGATAAGTGTTGATTAAATTAAAATTGTGACCTCATAAATATGGAACCATCAAATGCCACAAAATTGATTGCATTTCATTGTACCAATAATTCTTTGAGTGTGGTATTCCTGGGTGTTGTCACAAGAGCTTCCAAAATACTTAGAGGTGTTTCTACAACTTTTTTTGTGTGCTAGGCTTTGCTTAAGATTGTGAAGTCTTTTTTTTTTGTTCAAGGAAACTCATAACTATCATGGGTAGCATATGTTAAGATTGCAAGCCCTAATTTTTTGAATTAACATTTCTACTATGAAATTAGGAGACTAAAACTTAGTTGAACTCATTTAATACTAGATGGATCCACGTGTATTGCATGTTCTGTAGTTGGATGCATTTGCTCTCTTCTTAAGGTCCAAGTTAAAACAATTACAAAGGAGGGTGGTTTTAAGGTGCATTACTTTGCTTTTGGCTTGTCTTGGCTTTTTTGGAAAACAATAATTAAAATTAACAATGGTTTAATAAATTTTATTAAAATCAAACCATTTGATGAGTCATGTTGGACTGTTCAATGTTTTGCATATTCAAGCAATCCTATCCACTTTCAATAAATGGTTTCAATGTTAATGAGATGACCCTAATAACAAGATAAAAAATTCAAGAACAAAAAGAAGTTGGTCATAAATATATAATTTTCTTGCCTCTTAATCACAATGTTTGAATACCTATGCTATGATTTCCTCATTAAGGGGAAATCTAATGAATTAATTTTTTGACTCCTTTTTCAAGGTTGGTTATATATATATCAAATTTATGAAAGTAGAGGACCTCAGAACAAGGGGTTTAGTGGTTGAAGCTAATCAAGATTTCAATATGTTTTTTTGATCAATGGTGCTATCTTGGATCTACATTTGTTATAAGTGGGACATCATTAGTGGTTTTTGTGTGCTGTCACAACCTGGACCATGAGGAGGGTTTTGAGAGATGTGAATGGTTTTCACATTATATTTCAAGATAAATTGTGTAATTACACAAGCTGCATTTTGTACATTTATCAAGAATTTAGCATATTTGGGTGCATGCATGGTAAAGTAGATAGAAAAAATAAAGGTTGAAGTTATAGTCTTCATTTTTCTCCTTAAATGGATGAAAAAGTAGGCAATAATAGTACAATATGGCTCATCTATTTGGATGAGGTTGTAGTAGGCATGTGTAGCTTGTGATTTGCAAAAAAAAATGTTAAAAAATCAAATTAATCATTCTACTTTGATGTTACTTTATAAATTATTTGTCATGACCTATTTGAAAACAGTAGATGCAAGTAGGTCCATAAAACTTGAAACTTGAAAATTACACATATGATGCCCTACATATAGATATGGTGCACATTTTTATGACATGAAAATTGTAGATGCAAGTTTTTTTCCAAGAATAAAGTATGTTTGAAGCGCATAATAGTGACATCCACTAAAACGTGTTTTTGGAATACTACTTTTGGCATACACTTTTCTACACCCACTGTTAGGAGTTGATGAAGTGAGAAGGGGGAGTAATGGGTTCTAGTCAATGCCATTCATGATGAGTGAGAGTCCAATACTTTCTGAGTGACTCACAAAAGTTATGACTGCACACATTCTTGTAATGTTTGTTTTGGTTTGGTGGGAACTGATATGATGGGTTACCTTTTAGTTTTATTGTGGAATTTTTTCTGCAATGTCATAGATATCTATGTCTTTTCTCTCATGTTTCCAGGCATATTTAGGGAGGATTTGTCCCGTGAGTATGTAAGCAAGAATGGTGAAAGTAAATATGAAAGCAGTGGTGATAACAAAGAGGAACAAAAGAGAAACTTACACCATATGGTGATTATATTCCTATTAATGTTTAGGACTGATGTGATATATATGTGAGTTGGCATTATGTTTGGTAATGGGATGGAACCATTTTTTGTACTCTTGTTGCAGCTTTGGACACAAGAGAGTACAAGTAGCCACTTGAGGCTCTATGTGTCAGACTCTGTGCAAGGGAAGGATGTAAGTGTTGCTACTGCTTGCATACCTGGCCACAATCTGATCCGTCCATGATCATGGATTTTTGCAGGTGTATATCAGATCAAACATCAAGGTTCCATCCAACACTGTAAAGAGATGGACAAAATGAATAGTGATATCCCTAGCTTGTATAAGTTGTGTCCAATTGCTATATGTGTGCCATGAGCATGGGTGAGTAATAGTGGCATTCGGGCAAATAATGCCACCCAATGCCACTATCAATGCTCGGCAGCGTGCCACTATTAAAAAGGTCCGTGGCGCTGTGACCGAACAATAGGTAGCCGGACAAAGATCTCATGAGCGCATTGTCTGTGTGAACACAAACGTCTTGATCTAGGTAATCTGACCGCCGCACTTGATTAGTGGCGGCGGATGCCTCCTTGATTAGGAGGTGAGGATGACTTGATTTGCATGGAATGCATGGGAGATGACGGCGCGTTTGATGAATGGAAGCGGTGCCTCATTGATTGGGGCTAGGTGAGAAATGCGAGGAAGGAAGCTTAGGAAGGAAGCTTAGGAGAGAAGAGGAGAGGTCGATCGAGCTGAAAAGGGGGAGAGAAAGAAGCTTAGAGGGTTCTGATTGTGAGTTGTGTTGTCTCTGTTTTTTTTGTGAGACCTCTTTTTTTGGTTACAGCGCAACTCCATGAAGTGCGCCGGGAGAGTGGCGTGCCGTCCGCGCACCATTTCTACCTCGATTGATTGTCTCCTGTGCTGGACGATGTCGGCAAAGCAAACTACGCCACTTCAGAAAGGCCACGAGGAGACGTACGGCCTCCGGGTGACCGATGTTGATCCCAAGACGAAGTTGGTCCGCAGTGTTGTTTGTCGATTTTGCGAAATCTTTGGAAGAGAAGAACAACTAGGACGGAAGCGAAAGGCCACCAAAAATGCCCAGTATTTCACAGCGCCATTTAGGCCTAATTGCTACCGGAAGCATAACAAGACGCAACACCCATGCAAATGGCAACATTATCAAGCTGCAGATGACAAGGGCGACTTTTTTGACGGGATAATACGAATCAAGAACACTCTCCTCAGCCACTTCAAGAATGAAATTGCACCGCGTTTGTTTCAAATCGATGCCTGCAATCACAAAACTTCGTTTATGGATGGTTGGGGTCTTCTTGGATCGCGGTTTCCGGCTCTGTTTGAATTTGCTGGAGGCTTGGCTTCGATTTTTCCCGGCACTTCGACAGTGGAAGCAGATTTCTCCAGACTGAGGTGCGAGAAGGATATTTTCAGGCAGAGCCTTTCTGATTTTGGGCTCGAGTGTGTCCTTCATGCCCAGTAGCACAAACGGCTGCTCCAACTCACTGCCAAGAAGTAATAGTGTTGCTCTATATGGAGTTTGTCTACACTCTAGTACTAGTGCCACTTTGGTGCCACTAATAAAAATCTGGACATGCCACTATTAGCGTAATATTGGTAATAGTGGCAAATGCCACTATTACTCACCCCAGGGGCCCATGAGGTACTTATTCAAACGTGAGAGTTGGGATGGCCAGGACAAACAATTGAGGTAAATTTGTTAAGAACTGTTTTGCAAATATTTTACTGGCAAGAAAACTTGCTGTTTTGGTGATACAGAATGTTTTGGTGGTTGAGGGGAGAGGAAAGAAGGGTCAAATTTGGATCTGTTCTCTCCAGTGTCTCAAGGGGAGAGATATACAATGGCATCCAATTCAGAAGTGAGCCAGTCAGGTACTTCATAGTTGTTAAGACTCCAGTTCTTATCCATCGCATTTTCATACTCTTTTCAACTTTTCTTATAACTGGAATAGCTTCTGTTGCCTAAAAGTGTAGAAATATCATGTGGTACAACATCAATTCAAGCAGTCCAACCTCTTTTGGCACAATTTCATGTTACTAAGAACATGCCCACCCACACCCCTATTTCAGCCGTTACAAGTGTTTTCCACATCCAATATAGAGTGTTAATTGTCTCCGCATCCCCACCCATAAATACAAATTTACCAAGTATAAGGTGAGAGAGAATGTTTTATTATTGCTGCCGGCCAAGATGATCTTAACCAAGGTTGAGAAAATCCTCAGCCCTTTTACTTAGAAGTCTGACGGTACCCTGGTGTGAAGGAAGAACAAGATCCCCAGCCATAGAAAGTGTGATCCGAAGTGGGCAAAGATGTCAAATAGAAAGAAACTCAAAAAAACACCTATACTTCAAACTTATCTGTAACGTCACCCTCTATTTCATCCCCTATCCTGTCTTTCAGTGGTATCCTCAAAGTAAGGAAATTTTATTAAATGTGGGTATGAAATGCTGAAACTCAGTTTACCACCAAAATTGGTGGGAAAAACTAGTTTGGGTCCCAGTTACTTCCATTTGTAAAATTTTCATTCCTAGTCATGTGTTTGATGTCCTATTCTACCAAAACTGGCCGTTCTCGCCCCCTCATCGGTTGACTTTAGAGATATCTTTTTTGTACTTCAAAAGTTTATACTATATATGAATTGTAATACTGATCCACAGAGAACAATAATAATAATGTATGCGATTGCAATCCTGTAGAAGATCAGACTTGAAACACTTTATTCTTCAAAAGCAAAGGAAGTTTACATAGAACTTTCTATCCTATCTCTAGGCTCAAAGACAGAGAGAAAAAGTTTTGGAGAATTGGATTTTTCTTGTAAGTTTCCAAGAAAACTAGTGCCATTACGCAACATGGAACGGTCAATCCCTGGTATATTATGTTGGGTAAAGCACTAGGGTAGCCAAAATTAGGGCTAGCTAGGCAATGCACTCAACATAATGGGCAAGGGCAAGGCCATTATATGACATTAAGGTCTAGGACAGTGTTGGTCGATTTGCACTTTTTTGTGAAAATCAAGAGGTTTTTGGTTCTCTTATGATGTAATGAAAACCTGATCAGTTTTCTAATATAGAAGTTTTTTGGGCTGGTGAGAACCGGTCAGGTTATCAGAATTTTATTCTTTTCAAACTCACCCAATTCTCAAATAGGCCAATTCTCATATATACAACAACTGGTTTTCACATCTGACTTTCACAACTTGATTATTAAGTTTTTCATTACTTAAAATCAGTTTTAGTAATTAAATAATTAATTACTTTGTCGCATGAAAAGAGCAACACCATGTGAGAAGAGTAATAGCAACAGGAAAACAAGAAGAGCAATGGGAAAAGAGTAATAGCAATAAAAAGAGAAGAGTAATAACAGTAAAAAGAAGAGTAAATAGCAATAAAAGGAAAAAAGTAATAGCAACATGATAAAAGTAGCATCCTCAAGTGAGAAGAAGATCAAGAGGAGCCAATAGCAGCAGCCCTGTGTGAGAAGAAGAACAAGAGGAACCAATAAATGATACAAAGACTCTGAGAACTGAATCTGAGTTCTATGAGAGAACATGTTCGATTCTCAAAAAGAATTTTAAAATAAAATAAAATTTGTCATAACCAGATCTCATTCATGGGAGAACTGAGGTTGATTTTCAGTTCGATTTTCTCATGTAAAAGTGTCAATTGGTTCTTATTATGAAAACTGGGCTAAAACCTAGTTGAGAACTGGATCAGCATTTGAGGAGTGCCCAACACTGATCTAGGAAGGCATATTTAACAATTTTTATATAAAATTCGTGCTCAATGAACATTTTGATCACTATTACAAATGTATGATCATCACCAAAGGATTATGTGATATAACGAGTCACAAAAATGACATAATCTGTCCCCCAGACCCAGGGTGAAGGGTATTATACAAAATAAGTGTATTAGGACAAGGCCAAAGGTAGTTGAGTTTGGTTTTGCATTTTAGGAATGGCCCTCACCCATTTCTCAGAGTGTTTTACATGATTGTAAAAGCATGCTCCTATTTTTTTAGTGTAATTGGAGGGCATCTTACCCAAGGTATTTTTTTCCTGGCAAGGCATCTCAAAAATAAAACACCATAAACACTAAAACCCTAAACTTGTAAAGCACAAAGCAAACATTATCATGACCTTAAATAGATGTATAGATCGTAAAGCACTTCATGTGAATATTATTATGAACTTAAACATACATATAAATGGTTTTTTAATGAATTTTTGTTTGTAGTCAAACTGGCAATCATCTCTAGGAAGACTTAGCCAAATATGACTATAAACCAAATATGAAATATAATCTTTTATTGTACTTCTATAAATATTTTGATACACATTGAAAACCCAATATAAAATTTTGACAATTAATTTTTTTCCCACTTCTAACAATTGAAAACCTCCAAAATCACTCGATTTTAGAATTTGAATTTTTCTTTGTTGTGAAAATTTGCCAAATAATAGAAAAGGCTGATCAACATAGATTGTTAAGCATTGTAATCATGCAAACATTATCACAATCTTAAAACATACATAGATCATAAAGCACGTGGCATGTTCATTACCATGAACCTAAACATACATAATCTTGAGGCAGAGGATGGTGAGGGTTCTTAGGCTTTACCCCTTGTGGGTGACAATGATGTTGTGAATTTAAGTAAGCATATTATCCCCAACACTCTCAGGGTGTGTGTCGAGCACGGACGGGTTTGGGGACCGAAACTGTGTATTTTTGTTACACAGCTATATAAACCTATGTTCTTGGTTGCACAACCACTTCTGCACCCTTCTTTGGTCTATACAAGCTTCACCAATCTCCTACAATGAACTAAACACAAGTGCACCAAAATCATTCGAAACAAAAAGCCCAAATTCCTTCACAACAAACTTTGCATTCACATAATAATTATGTAACAAGTGAAGGTGTCCTTTCCAAGGTCACACTACCCCCTTATATACTATGCAAAAGGAAATTACTCAAGGAATTACCTATCAAATAAAATAATCACAAGATAATTCTACCCATGTGATTCCACGTTAAGGATAATCACTCGTGTGATCGGAACTACTCAAGGGATAAAATAATCACAAGATAACTCTACCCATGTGATTCCACGTTAAAGGATAATCACTCGTGTGATTGGAACTACTCAAGGAATAAAATAATCACAAGATAACTCTACCCATGTGGTTCCACGTTAAAGGATAATCATTCGTGTGATTGGAACTACTCAAGGAATAAAATAATTACAAGATACTAATCACATGTGCATATGACTTTCTCTTATGACCAAATTCACTTACCTCCCCCCTAAGTAACCTTGTATTTACGTTGAGTTTATACATGGAGCTACATCACTCCCAAACTCATTATGGATTCCGTCCTCGGAATCACATATCCAAAACCTGTTGAAGGTCTGGTCCCAGTTGAATCTTGCTTAGCCGCTCCTTGACCTCTCCTTCTGGTAACATTCATGGAGTGAATTGGTTATCTCACCCTTGACCCCTTCGATCCGACAAAACTCCAACTTTGGGGATTGTCTCCAAAGCATACAACCCTACTTCCTCTTCACTAGAATCATCGGTGTAAATCCCTTCAGAACTAGAGCTTTGGTCTGTTTCTGATTCATCCTCATATTCACTCGTCCCTCCAAAGCTTTTCACAAAATTGGCAAATGGAACTTTTTGTCGGTTAGGACGAACTCCGATGGTCATGTATCCTTCGCCCCAATAGTTCCTTGCATGCGACTTTGTTAACCAAGGCCTACCTAATATCATTGGATAAGCCCCATCTTCCTCTAGTACCACATGGAAATCCACAATGGTGGAAACCCTCATTACAGTGATTACAACATTGCTAATGACTCCTTCAGGCCTAACAACTCGTTTGTTGGCCATCTTTAAGGTTTCTGTGGCAGGTCTATCAATTTTCAGCCCTAAGTACCTCATTGCAGGAATTGTCATCACATTGACTCCTGCCCCTCCATCCACCAACACTCCACGCAACACTGATCCATTACATTGCACATCAATGATTGGATCACATTCACGCTCAGTTGCTATGGCATTCAAAGGTGAAGGTACCTTTGGGACTTTAGGTGCTGACAATCCCTTCCTAAGCTCCCTTCGAGATGACGGCACCATTGCCACCAACTGTCCAATGGTGATGTCCGCTTTCTGAGATCCCACATCCTTCACCATAGAATAAGGACCAGAATCTCTAGAAATTGGAAAGTCTTGGAAGCCAAACCTTCGCCTCCGATTCTTCTTCTTTTCTTTTGGGGTCCTCGCCATCTCTTTGAACCTCTTGACACTTGTGTCAGGATGAGTAGCGTCTTCCACCGGTCGTTTAGTTTGGGCCATGACATCGACCACATCCTCAGGGATTTGGAGGCTCCTCTCCAAACCCATCAAGGCCTTCTCTCGCCCTTCACTTATCGGCTCAATTAAATGTACTTGAGCCTTGCCCTTCTCTTCTGCAGAGAACCTTCGAGTAGAAGGACCTGCGTTCTCTCTAGTGACCAAGGCTGGCAAGTTTGGACACTCTCTTGAATAATGACCCATCTCCCGACACTTGTAACATTGGATTGTCGACAGGTCCCTCTCCATGTTCCTGTTCTTACTAATCCTTGGTTGTAGTAGATGGAGGCTCAACTGGTTCATTTGATTGATCATTTGTTCCATGGCCGACTCCATGCGCGAACTCACTTCTGGATGTTTTCACAGCTCTGGTTCAGTCGAGAATTGAACTGCCTTCACCATGGGTTGCGCAATTGGTCGTGGAACTTCTTCCATGCTCACCTCCTTCTTTTCGGCCACCTCCGCTGCTTCATCAAATGTCACCGTCTGTTCATACCTCACTTGTTGTCGCAATTCTGACAACAGACCGATGGTGAAATGCTCTAGCACCAATGCATTGACTCCTGCAAAAATTGGATCAGTTCCTTCATGACCTTGTGCCTTAAGACACCCTTGGAATTTATTCTGCAATGTCATTGTCCTCTCCTTATACTCTCTTACTGACTCTAAAGCCCCTTGCTTTAGTTGGCTCAGTTCAAGTATTAAGTTTTGGTAGACATTCTTCACAGAAAATTCCTTCACTAGGGCCTTAGTTATGTCATCCCATGATCCCTTTAATGCTTCTGTCTGTCGCTCAAACCAAAGTGACGCTGAACCCTCTAAGAACTCAGGAAGAAAATTAAGCCATTCCACAGCGGTCCTAAGCCCCGTACCAATACAAGCCCGTCTGTATTCCCTTAAAAACATTTCAGGGTCCTCACCCTTACTTCCCCTAAAAACTGGAATAACCATATTGATTCTTGTTTTGTCTCAAAGAAAAACAAAAACAAAAACAAACACCCAAACTAATTAAATCTCTTTACCAACTATCGTTTAGCTTTTATAACCTTTCCTCGTGAATAAGGAAATTCCCGAGGGCCCGAGTTGCACTCATAACAAAATCCTCCCTATCCTCACGGTGTAATTCTCTAAAAGGACCAGACATCTCTAATCCTGCCATTATCCTATTTAAATGCCTAGATTGAAAGACAACATTTACAAGATCATGGCCATCACGAGTATCGATCACGCCTCCACTCCACATGACATGCAGGTTATTAGTTCTGGCGTAATCTAGAGTCGCATCTCTCTTCCTAAGCCAAATGAGTAAATGCTGTTCTTCTGTGATTGTCCTTTGGCGTTGCCTTGCAGGTTCCAAGTCAGGTTGAAGTCCAGACTCCTCTCGTCTTCTACGTAATTGTGATACTACCACACTTGGTTCACCTACAGCCCCAGGCTCTTCCAAAGGTCTTTCAACAGGAGTTCTCGGCCTAGTGACTCCTAATGTCAAAGATGGGGTTTCTTGCCTATCTTCAGGAAACTGTGTACCAGGGGAGTCAGAAGCCCGTCCTATCGTAGACATTAATCTTTTCACTAAAACAACAATCCTAAAAATAAAACATATATCCTTTTTCAACCAAAATTTCAACAACACAATTAAGTTCCACAACACAATTCAACAACACAATTAAGTTTCACAACACAATTCAACAACACAATTAAATTGCACAACACAAAGAACATAGACTCGGGTCCCGGTTACGGAACCAAAAAGATGTCGAGCACGGACGGGTTTGGGGACCGAAACTGTGTATTTTTGTTACACAGCTATATAAACCTATGTTCTTGGTTGCACAACCACTTCTGCACCCTTCTTTGGTCTATACAAGCTTCACCAATCTCCTACAATGAACTAAACACAAGTGCACCAAAATCATTCGAAACAAAAAGCCCAAATTCCTTCACAACAAACTTTGCATTCACACAATAATTATGTAACAAGTGAAGGTGTCCTTTCCAAGGTCACACTACCCCCTTATATACTATGCAAAAGGAAATTACTCAAGGAATTACCTATCAAATAAAATAATCATAAGATAATTCTACCCATGTGATTCCACGTTAAGGATAATCACTCGTGTGATCGGAACTACTCAAGGGATAAAATAATCACAAGATAACTCTACCCATGTGATTCCACGTTAAAGGATAATCACTCGTGTGATTGGAACTACTCAAGGAATAAAATAATCACAAGATAACTCTACCCATGTGGTTCCACGTTAAAGGATAATCATTCGTGTGATTGGAACTACTCAAGGAATAAAATAATTACAAGATACTAATCACATGTGCATATGACTTTCTCTTATGACCAAATTCACTTACCTCCCCCCTAAGTAACCTTGTATTTACGTTGAGTTTATACATGGAGCTACATGTGCAAATATAATAAACCCTGGACCCCTCCTATGCTGTGTCAACTATGTATGTTTAAGTTCAGGATAATGTTGGCCTTGTGATTTCCCGAGCTGTGAAGCCCACACATGACAGACATTGTGAAGATGCGAGGCTGGACCCTTGGCTACCACCCTAATTGTGGGCCCCTTCTCATCATGGAAATGCTCCAGAAAAGGGACAAAACAGAATCCTTAGATTTAATTTATTAAGCACGCCCCCTAAAACATCACTAGAATTTAAGAATAGTTTGTCAGCTAATGCTTGTCAAGTTGTTCAGTACAGAAGAATACAACATGCCAAAGTTAGAGGAGTCACTAGTTGTCAGGTTACAGTGAAGCTTACAGGGTTGCCGTGTGCATATAGTACAGAAGAATATTACATGACAGAGTTGGAGGCGTCAGCGTAAGAATATATCATGTAATACAATGTGACGTAGTGGGAATGATATTGGTCAGTTGAGAGTGCCTCACAAGTTCAACTTTTATTGTTTCGCAACGAATTATCTTGGCCCACCTATATATAGGTGAGAAGGGGTGGACTTTGGGCAAAACATATGGGATTAAAGCAAGGTGCTATTGGGAACACCTTTGAGGAACACATTGGGAACTTGGTGGGAACCCATTGGGAACGTGAAGAGAACATGTTTTTATCAAAGGAAAAATTGAAAAAACCCTCCCCCCACACCCCCACCCAAAACTTCCTTCAGTGCATGCTTCAGCCTACCCATCGGCTGCATGTGTTTTTGATTTCTAAAACTGTTGGTCACCATTTTTGGCCTGGGCTAACGGCAGGGGCAGAATTTCGGGGACATAGTATGGAAGAAGACGCCATGACAAAGTTAAAAGGAGTCACAAGTTGTCAACTTAACAATTTGTTATTTACTTATGTAATATCCTTAGTCTGTCCGGTGGTGGTCGTCCTTTCCATCCATTTGTATCCTCATTCATCTCGTCATCCATCCATCCAAGTTCCTCATCCCCGAAGAAGAAGATGATGGAAGAGGAGGAGGAAGGAGGAGGATGAATGACGGCAGCAGCAGTTTATCCAAATGTTCATGTGATCCAATCTTGTAGTTTATGAAAAACTCCTGTAGTCTCTTGCAATTTGCCAAAAGCTACAAACTAATTTTAAAAAACTAAAAATTGTTGAAAAAAAATGAGAAACAAGAGAAGAAATCTTTTTAAAACAACACAAGAAATTTCAAATTAAAAAAGAAGAAATTTTTTTATTAATAAATAAAAAAATGAAACAAAGTTGTAACAAAAAAGAAAAAAACAAAAAAAAAACATTTTTTAAGGGAAAAATCTAGAAAAAAAAAAAACAGAAAAACACTTTGACAATTAGAATTTTTTTAAAAACACTTAGAAATAGAAACAAATGAAAACATATAAAATAAATATATTTAAACATGAAACAAAAAAGGGAAATACAGTAAAATAATCTTAAAAGAAAATTGAAAACTAGACGACAAAAAATAAGAAACAAAACAGAGAGCAAAAGAAAGAGAAAAAAACCATACTTGAAAAAATAATGAGGTTTGTCTTCTTTTTCCAAACTTCAAACCTGCATCTAATCAAACAAAAATACAATTTTTTTAAAAAAAATTTTAAATTATAAAACATATTAGAAAAACTAGAATCTTTTTGAAAAAGAAAATAGAAAGAAAATAATGAATAAATAAATAAATGCATAAAAATAGGAAAAGAAATGAAGATAGACAAAATAAGAATAGAAAAAATTAAAACATGAAACAAACATAAACAAAAAAAAAGTAAAAACTATAAAACTATAAAAAAGGAATGGAAACAAATGAAACAAGGAAAGGGAAATATAGTGAAAAAAATTTAAAAGATTTTTTGTTACAAAAATGAAGAAACCAAATAAAGAGTAAAAAATATGAAAAAATAAAACTTATAATAATGAAGAAAACCCTACTTGAAAAAAAATGAGGTGTGTCTTCTTTCTTCAAACTTCAAACTTGCATCCAAATAAAAATATATATAAAAGTGAAAAAGAAACACAAAAAAAATAAAAATAAAAAAGATAAAAAATTAAAAAAAACTAAAACATGAACCAAGTTTAAAAAAACCGGAGGACTTCACAGTGCCTGAATGTCACGGGTACCCACTAGTTTATTTCAACAGCAATTTATCCAAATGTTTACGCGACTTTTCATTGGTTAAAATCGACTGTTACTAATTTTTGGCCTGCATTTAACCTTTCCTAAGAGCACCTTACCTCTTGTAGAGGCAACCGATTTGCTACATTGCTCCCATGCTCCCCACGTTTTCAAACGATCCCCGACTGTGTTCCAATAGTGGGGTACCTACCATTAATGTCAGGGAGCAGGCAGGATTTGGCTCTCAATGAATGGACTTCACAATGCCCGAAAGCCACGGGTATCCATCCCATGTTTTATAATAGGAGAAGCTTGGTTGTCCCATCCTGTGTTTTACATTATGAGAAGCTTGGTTGCAGCCAAAAATTTAAAAAAAAGGCAGTTCATGGGTCGGGACTTTTTGAAAATGTTTGGGAAAGGGGGGGGGGATGGTGCGGGCCAGACTTGACAACTGTGTGACCATATTTCGGAAATGCTACCACCCGGACACACAAGTGATTTTGAACCTCGCATGCATAAATATTTACAACAACCGCTTCCAAAACACCTTGAAAAGAAACCCATGAAAAGAAAAGAAAAATGAAGTTGTATAAAGGATGCAAAAACAACAATTTTTTTTTACATGACAGAAAAGAAAAGAAAGTTGTGTAAAGGATGAACACCAGGAGAAACAAGTTGATTTCAAACAAACTCTACTCCATACATGTGGCCAAACCAAAAAGTGGAGCAAAAGACAAATTGATTGAAGTCGCAAAAATATTTTGAATTTAGCTCGCTAGTATTCCAAGGGTTTTGTGAAGGTTTTTTTAATTTAAAATCCAAACCTCACACTCAAACCGACATGCAAAACAACGAATTTTAAGATATTTGTATTTATACTGAATAAAATAATTAGCTTTTTTTTTGGATGATTTTTTATAAGTTTCCAAAAGAAATCATAAGAAATCAGCAAACCAATTTAATAATAATAATAATAATATCATTTGAGTAATTATGAAAATAAACGATAAATAAATGAATATTCTACCACAACACCGGAAGAAGTTGTAGTTTGTAAAACATGTATAATTATTACTACTAATAATTATTATCATTATTTAATAATAGAGAAATATTCAGAAGTCTATATATATATGTATATATAACTTCTTTTTCCTGATTTTTTTCTTTTGGTGTACTTCGAAATAAAAATTTGGAGGAGTCATTATTATGAGGTTTATGTCTTTCCTTTCTAAAGTTTATTTATTTAGGATTTTTGGCTTGAATCTGTTCGAGGAAAGAAGAAGAAGAAAAAAGAGAAACGAAAAAAATCCTTGGAGAAAAGAAAAAGAAAAGAAAAGAAAAGAAAAGAAAATCATAGCTTGGTGAAAATTGGCTAAAGGCGAGACAAGAAAATAGAAATTTCATAAAATCTTGCTTTTGTTTTTTTTGGCGATCTCCAAGAACGAATTCTGTAAATATGGAGACTTTGGCGCTTTTGTTTTGTTTTGTTTCGCCCAAAATTCCGGAGAAAAAAACAAAAAACAAGTCGACTTCACAGTGCCGGAAGGTCACGGGTACCCACTAGTCATGTAGCATATTATGGAAGAGTGCTACGTGTGAGAGTTAGAGGCATCAATAGTCGTCACCATAACAAATTGGTACTATACTGCATGACTTGGTAAAGCCCACAGGGTGGGCCTTCAGCTTTATCACAAATAAAGGGAGCCCAAATTCTGGTAAAGCCCCACCACTCTGAAGGGCGATAAAAGGATGTGCAGATTTTACTATGATCCAGACTTGTGTTCATTTGAGCAAGAGCTTGTCAAGCTTTTTCACTACAAGAGATTACGTCTCCTCAGACAAAATGCCATTCCAGCTTGTGTCATGCATATATTACTATTGTTGCCGTGATGATCAAGCTCAGTATTTTAAAACCAATACATGATATTATGAGGAATTTGTTGTAGAACTTAACTTTTTCGTGTTGTCTCTTGACTAGAACACCAGCCAGCTGAGATACTCTTTTTATTTGTTTTCCCCTCAAGACTTGCAGTGTGAGTAATTGAGATCGTCACAGCAGGCTTCAATAAGAGTCTAGTAGATCTTGTAGTCAGAGTGAGAGCTGAGCACTAGAGTGAGAACTGAGCACCAGAATTGGTTTCAGTGGTAAGCTTCTTGGGGCTTGCTGTGTGACAGGGTTGGTTGGTTTGTTTGTTTGTTTGTTTGTTTTCATGATGAGGGCATGTTACACTTAGTAGGAGGATCTTTGGTGTTGTTTCAAGGAGGTAACAATCAGAGCAACCTGGCTGCAGTTTGTATAGCTCACAAGAATATGATGATGCTAGTGGTGATCATGAGTTTGGCAGTTTTTGCTTGCAAAGGACTAGTGCAAGCCCTACCCTTTCCTGCACCTAATTTCAACGACTGTAATAACTACCAAGGATGTTGCCCAGCTCCCTAAATGGGACGATCAGCGAGAAGCTCTATGTCTTTGATAGAAAGCTTCCCATTCGTACCAGGCCAGCTGCTCACCTCTTGGACGATGCTTACATTGCCAAGTATCAAAGGGCGTACCGGCTTCTGAAAGCACTACCAGACTCAGATCCGCGATCATGGAAGAATCAAGCTAAACTCCATTGTGCATATTGCAACGCAGCTTTCAACTTTGATGTCTTGACGAGTAGTGGGAGGAGTACCACAATGAGGTTTGAGGTTCACAATGGGTGGATGTTTCTCCCATGGCATCGATTCTTTCTCTACTTTCACGAGCGCATACTGGCAAAGCTTTTGGGCGACGACGACAAATTTGCTTTACCCTTTTGGAATTGGGATAATCAATCACCGGATCCACCACTTGCGAATGTGATCCCTCTTGCATTTGCGAATCCCATGTACGACAACGAAGTTCAATCATCATTGTATGATGAGAGGCGAAACCGATGCACAAAATGGCCGAATCTGATCGACCTTCAAGCGGCGTTGGAGTGTGCAAACCAAACCCTAGAACTCCAAACTTCCTTGCGGCAATGGAACAACCGTCTCCTGTACACTCAACTCGTCACGGCTGCACCCATCAGTCGTCTGTTCTTCGGGGAGTCCTACAAGCTGGGAAGTGCGCCTGGCAGAGGATCAGGAACTCTGGAAGTGATTCCTCATGGCACTGTACATTTATGGACTGCAGACCCTAATGCAACTATCCCGTTTACTGACATGGGTAGTTTGCAGTATGCTGCATTGGATCCCATCTTCTACGCACATCATGGCAACATCGATCGCTTGTGGGAGGTTTGGAAGTCGTTGCCAGGAGGCAATCGCAAGGATCTCAGCCAAGCTGATTACCTCAACACCCAATTCCTGTTTTACGACGAGAATGCCGCTTTGGTGAAGGTCCAAATCTCACAAGCTTTGAACATCAACAACTTCAGGTCAGGGACTCACTACTCTCATGAGTTTCAGCAGCTCCTGGACTTGTTGCCAACTTCTTCTCTTGCTGAACAAAACGTGATAAATTACACTTTTACCGAATGTGAGTGCAGTTCACTAGTTCCCAATCGTTAGACTAATGAATTCATTGCATCCTCATGAAGTCCTGTTGCTTATGATCAATGAATTCACTCAAAATTGATGAAATCACTTGTCAATGTTCTAACATTTATTAGTAACTTGGGGCTAGCCAACAAGCCAAAAATGCTCATAGTTGGCCCCAAGTTTTTTAGGGCCCTGACTCCTAGAGTGAAGTGAGCCTTAGTATATAAAGGTTTCCAATATATAGGGCCTTTCGAATTTGAGGTCTAATCCTGAGGTTGGTAGGCCAAGGGGAGGGGCCAAGGGGAGGGGCCAAAAATCCCTAAAGCCCTATATCCAGAACCTTTTGCAAAATAGCAGCCTCCTGGAGGGGCCAAAAATCCTGAAAGCTCTATGTCCAGATACCTTTCCCAAAATACCAGCCTCTGGAATGGGCCAAAAATCCCAAAAGCCCTACTATATCCACAACCTTTCCCATAACACTAGTCAAAAAACCCAAAAGCCCTATATGCACAACCTTTCCCAAAATAGCAGCCTCGGGGAGGGGCTTGAAATCCCCAAAGCTTTATATCCAGAACCTTTCCCAAACTGGCAGCCTCGGGGAGGGGCCAAATATCCCCCAAAGCCCTATATCCAGAACCTTTCCCTAAATACCAGCCTCCTAAAGAGGCCAAAAATCCCAAAAGCCCTATATCCAGAACCTTTTCCTACTAAGTAAAATATACAACATATTTTTAGGGAGGCAAAAATACAAAAATTGGTGGAAACCTCAGATTCAGGCCAATGCACTTATGAAACCGGTATCCGATAATTGATAACATTTCTTTATCCTATAATTTGGTGGAACATTAAAGATATCCATGAAGTCAGGAAAAGACAGCACCAGTACCCTGAGTTTGGTCATACACAGGGTGAGATCAAAAAAGTACATTAGCAGTGAAGCGGGGATGAAACTCAGAAAACCATCATGGTTCCTGGATTTCACCCTGTCTTTCTTTTTCCTAAGCGCCTGCACTGCTGCTAAATAGATTTTCACTGCTATGACCTGTATATCTACTATATATCCTCTCGAACCTTGTGCATTAAATGCTAAGATTCAGCATTTCGTACTGAGTTTCAGCATTTCATACTGAGATTTAATATTTAAAAGAATCTCCTTACTTTATGGATACCACTGAAAGAGGGGTTAGGGGGTGAAGGGAGGCCCAAAGACAGGGTAAATTTGTGGATCTTTATTATGTCTCCCCATTTTCGCAAAAAGACAAAGTATCTAAAATGTTGAAAAAGTCATTCTGGTAAAGGTTCAAAGTCTAAAGACAGCTTTGAAGTTTGGCACTAATCAAGTTGCAACATAATTTTGCTTGACGTAAATGATTAATTGCATACTTTTGACATAATTTGTGTTGTAATCTTTGTCACTACCCATCAATTGAAAATGAAGAAACTACTGAATTCAGACCCCCAACTCCCCACCCACAATTTAGTTTTGATTATGGAACTAATTCTTATTTTTGTTGGGTTGTCCATTTTGTTTGTTTAGATACAAGTATGAGGACGTCCCCAACTCATGGATCCATGAAGGCTCGGATGCAGCTTCTGCACCATGTTTTCCAGCTTCGACATCAGAAATCAATGAAATGATATTCAACACACCTCCATTGAGCACCAAGAACTTCACCACTTTTGCAAATTCAAGCATCACTTTTCGTGTGCGAAGACCTCTTGAAAAGCAACTTCACCGTGAAGAGGTCTTAGTGATTAGGATTCTCAAGTTGCCAACAACCTTTCCAGTCATACTGAATGCCTTCCTTTACTTCCCAACTGCTAATCCTACTACCCCGATTACTTGTATTGAATTTTTTCGCAAGCTTGGTGGTTTCCACAATGAGTTTAGTCCCAACTTACCTTATTCAAAGGTGGAATGGCGGCTAGCACTTGGATATAAACTACAAAGTTTGGGCATGGATCAATTTTCTCATGTTGTTGTCACTTTAGTGCAACCAAGATTACCTCAAATTATACAACTAAAAACTGCTCAAATTGAGTATTTTGATGAGTGAAAAGTTTACTTGGGAAGTTGGATGAAACATATAGCATATAAATGTGAGGTTTCAATATATAAACAAGCTTCATGTTACATAAAATGGTTGAATATAGCCAAAAAGTACTTGGGAAGTACTCTATGCTATTGCACACTAAAAGTGATGATCAACTATTTTATTTCTCTTCTTATGTGTCCATATGGTTTTCAACAGTTTATCATTATTTATGTCAAATTCATGTTGAATTAATATAAATATCAGGAACATGAAAAGGCAAATTCTTTTCATATTAATGTTGATGGGTAGGCAAGAGGAGTGAGGTGGTTATGTAACTTGATGTAATTACACAATCATTTAGGTAATTATTTAAAGGAGTTAGGATTTTTGGTCATGGTGCATTGACTTTCACATAATTTTTTTTTTGAAAGTCATGTGCACCATGTGTTTTATTATCCTTTGATTATTTTATGTGATTAATTATCTTTTGATTGTTTTATGTGCGATCACATGGGGGATCATGTGTTTAATTATCTTTTGATTATTTTATGTGTGATCACATGGGGGACCATGTGTTTAATTATCTTTTCACTAATTTGAACCCTGTGCCTAATGCACAGGTGTGTTATTTCAACAATGTTTGGTTCATGTTTTAGTTTTTTTTTTAAACTTTTATCTTTTATCTTTTTTATTTTTATGTGTTTTATGTTTTTATTATTATTTTGTATAATAAAAATAAAGTGTTTCTTTTTCACTTTTGTATTTTTGTTTATTTGGATGCAAGTTTGAAGTTTGGAGAAAGAAGACACACGTCATTATTTTTCAAGTAAGGTTTTTCTTCATTATTATAAGTTTTATTTTTTCTTATTTTCTACTCTTTATTTGATTTCTTCTTTTTTGTAATTTTTCTCTTTAAAAAATATTTTATTGTATCTCCCTTTCCTTGTTTCCTTTGTTTCCATTCCTTTTTTATTGTTTTTGTGTTTTTACTTCTTTTTTTTGTTTATGACATTATGTTTGTTTCATGTTTTAATTTTTTATATTCTTATTTTTTTTATCTTCAAAAAATTCTATTTTTATGCGTTTATTTATTTAGTTTCTATTTTATTTTGCAAAACATTTCTAGTTTTTCTAATATGTTTTATAATAAAAAAATTTTAAAAATTACTATTGTTTGATTAGATGCAGGTTTGAAGTTTGGAAAAGGATGACAAACCTCATTTGTTTTTCATGTATGGTTTTTTTCTCTTTCTTTTGCTCTTTGTTTTGTTTCTTATTTTTTGTCATCTATGTTTTAAATTTCTTTTAAGATTATTTTATTGTATTTCCCTTTTTTGTTTCATGTTTAAGTGTTTAAAAAAGTTCCTAATTGTTAAAGTGTTTTTCTGTTTTTATTTTCTTTCTAGTTTTTTCTTTTTTAAATATATATTTGTTCTGTTTGGATGAATGACGGGACGGATGATGGGATGGATGACGGTTTGGGTGGATTAAGGGGAAGCTTCATTTCATCCTGACGTCTTTTACAATATATGATATGGCCACCAACCCACATGGCAATGGATAGGTGTAAGTGAAGGCTCTTTGCTTCCCTCTTGCAACCCCCCTTGTGGTGGTTGGATGAAGGAGCAAAAGGTAGGTAGAAAACTTGTTTAACCAATGGCAAGTTCTAAGTTTTTACCATGTGCCAATCTAGCATAATTTAAATAAATAAATATAGCAAAAACACCCGACATTGACAAGGGCACAAGAGGAGAAAAAAGAAAGGATCGAAGTCCAAACAAAAGACCGCACCCCAAAGTGGAGAATGCACAATGGGGAGCCCTAAGAGGAGAAAACACGAAACCTAGGACTTAAACCCATCACCCTAATTTATTGTGGGAATATAGAAGTTCATGAAGTGAAACAACCTTGAAAGTGAAACAAACATTAAATAGTAACAAATAATTAAACATGGCCCAATCTTTGACAGAAAAGTACACTTGGCTGCTATTGATGTTCAACCAAAAAAATAAAATTAAATCATTTTACACAAAATTATAATTATACCCAAGTTCTGAAAACTAGATTAATTGTCTTAAATACCAACCTTTTAAATGGAAAATTTTGATGTGCCGGTTGAAATCTTCATCAATCCTTTTTACAACCAACTTCTTCTTAGGTTCCTTTCATTTGAGCAAGAATAATGAAGATGGTAGTTGTCAACTAAAAATGGTTGGCCTAAATTCCCAATTCAAAACATGTGTTTCATGGGACAAATGAGCTAGAAAAACATGATTCCTCAAGGCAAATATGCCCAAGTTCCCCAAGGAAATATTGTTGCTTGAAGCAAATGGACACAAGTTCCCAAGGAAACCTATGTTTCCCAAAACAATATCCCCACATTCCTTAAAAAGCCATGTTTTCCCATGGCAAATGGGCCCAAATTCTCTTAAACAAACATGGTTCTTGATGTTCCCTTGGTGCCCAAGGCAATCCATGTGCTTTGGGGAACTTTGGGCCCATTCGCAAGTTCCCTAGGGAAAACATCAAGCTCCAATTCCCTTGTCCCTAGAGTTTTTGCCTCAACCTATTTTGCTTCTCAAGGCAACTTGGCCAAGGAAGTCAAGTCAAGTTGCACGTCCCAACACCAACCTCTTCTCTAGATGACTTCTTTGAAGCTTTCCTCCAAGGAAATCATCCAAATAATGCTTTTGTTTAGTGCTTTTCAAAAATGGTCAGTCTAGGGTAGAACGGTCGGTGAACGAACATTTAAATGTTCAGGGCAAGTAAGATCAAGGGGGAGGGCTTCATTGATTCTAGTGTTAAAACAAAACTTGAACCCCTCCTAATGGCACATTTCATACAATAAAAATCGTAAAAACTGAATTAGAATTAAAAAATTTATGACCCCTCAAAATAGAGGGGGTCAAGAACTCAAAAAAACAAAGAATCGATGCTACAAAGCCAATTCTTGAACATCCAAAACACTATTTGTATGTTGCTCTCTTGCTATTACAACTCCAAGATGATTTGTAGAATTCAAGGTGGTGCTCCTATAGAACTTTAAGTCATCCAAAATGAACAAGAAATAAGAAAGATATAAGCTTTGAAAATAGGAAGGTTCCAAAAAGAAAAAACACATTTTGTAAGTTTCGAAAGCTTATTTTTCTTCTTGCTATTTTTTCATTATTCCTTTTCCTTTGCACTTGAAAGATGATTTTTAGAACTTGAAGTAGCATTCCCATATCATTTTGAATCATTCATAATGAAGCAAGATGACAAAGATTTGAATAAATGTTCGATGATAGGGTAGTAATTGATGATGGGCAATTCTACCTTATCACAAAAAAATCTTGGGAATATTGGGTGGGTGCAACACCTTAATTTTCCATGTGAAACCCCCCACATTTTATTTTGACTCACAATTGAAATATAGTGGGTGAAAAAATAATGTGGAAATAATGCATTTTGCATATGTACCTTAAGATTAACAAATCCATAATTCTTTCTTTTGATGGCATTGTCAAAGCCTAATTCATAATTGGGATGAAGGCTTTCATTTGTCTACCAATGTGTTATTAATTATTATCTGGTAAAAATGTCAATTTATTTCTTAAAAATCATTGATAATAAATAGGGTCATGGCATGCATCAAGATATTGGTGTAGATGTAGTAGATCGAATGCCTATTAGGAGAATATCTTGTTTTATAGCCCCAAAAATAATATTTGGGGCTAGTTGTGGGCAAGAAGGGATTTGAACCCCTGACACCGTGGTTCATAGCCATGTGTTCTAATCCTTTGAGCTACAGGTTGTCGTGACATGTAGTGTTGTGACGTTCGGTGTCGTAAAGGTGTAAATTCATAATAAACTCTACTAAACAAAAAGACTAAAACCAGTCAAAAGTAGAAACTAATCAACCAAAAAAAAATGCATGCACGTATATATACAATGCACAAGAGGAGGTTACGATGAAATTCTCGTGTATCCCCCTCCAGACCAAAGCTGAGAAAAATGTGGCATGGTCTAAATAGAAATCAAGGTGTTATAGGAAAAGATGATGAACATTACCAAATGCCGACAGGAACTTGAGTAAGCTTTGACTTGAGGTGGAATAGATGGTATCCATCATTACAATTATCACAAAGCAACATTTGATCAACATCATTTGTCTTCTAACAATCCTAACATGGATAGTCAAGTGGAGAAATCCAAATCGACGTGATGATGGTAGGATCCAAGTTCGGTAGGTGGCAAGGTGTATAGTTTTTGGGGTGATCTCAAATTGTGCGTTCGTTCGCTCTTTACACTTCAACACACCTAAAGGCCTAATCGCCTTAATCCTCAAAATAGTGCAACCAAAATAAATGTTTAGAACATCATTAGGTTGTCGCTAAAAATACACAAAGTCACCCACAAAAAATAATCTCATTTTAGATTTGTAATTGCTAACTTGTGTGTGTGCATATAGTAAGGTGTCCTGATGTTGTGCAATGGACAAGTTCTCCATGGCCATGGGCATAACCCTATTGAATAGAGCAACCCTTTCTATGATGAGCCTAGCCCAAGTGGTTGGGGAGTCCAAGTCCATAGCTCAGTCCATTTGAACAGCAATGGAAAAGGGTGGAATGGGATGTCTCCAAAAAAGTAAAAATAAGGAGTGAAATGAAATAAAGAGGTAGGTTTGGACATCCTATAACCCATGGTGATGTAAGGTAGGGCTAGGTCCAAATCCTTTTTATTCCAGTGAAACAAATCTCTCGAAATCCCCTCTTGCATGTCTAAACTATTTTTTCTATAAGGCCATCAACTTAGGGATGTTCCCTTGAAATCCGGCGATGATCAATGAGAGCATGATCAAGTAGGTCTTGGAATTTTCCTCTAAATTCTAATCTTTGATCAATAACGCATTCAACACAGGCCCCAAACCTATTTAAGACATGTTGTAAAGAAGCATGGTTGGTGCTGTATGATGACTTGTCCAGCAACACAACAAGTTCGACCCACTTTGAAAAGTGATCAATCGTAATCATGATGTAGACATTACCCCTAGAAGTATATGGTAATCTAGTTAAATCACATGACCAACAATAGAACATGCTATGAATAGGGAGTGGAGAAAACATGAACTGTCGAGAAGAGAAGGAAGTTTTCACTCTATCACATTGTTCACACCTAGCAATGACATCTCGGACTTGAGCATACATACCTCTCCAATGGAAATGAGGAGCAAGAAGGTTATAAATACGTTTAATTCCAAAGTGTCCAAGCTCCGAGTGTACTTTATGAATAAGACTAAGCCGTTCATGTGGTGGAGGAACCACTTTGTCACCTTGTGGTAAACATCGAACGAGGTGATTATCCCTCCATGAGTACCATTTGGACCATTGTTGTATGCAATCCTATTGAATTGATGTGACCTGGGGAGGGTATTCTCCATGCTTAAAAAACCTCAGAGTGTCCAAGTCCTTCCATATATCCACAATGTTCAACCAGGTTACATTGCAATAATGCAAAATAACTAGATGCATAAGATACATGTATTGTTGGAATCTGGTCGAAGACTTGTCTAGCTTCTGAGAAATCTTCAAAGGTAGTGAAGGGTCTTTGCGACATGTATCCACGTTTTGATGTGTAACACCAAGTTAATGAATAACCTTGAACTCACATTTTTAAAGTATAAATGCCCAACGAGCTAACTTACTAATAAGCTTGTCATTGGTCATCAACCATTTAATAGGCTGGTGGTTGATATACAAAGTGGAATTGATGCCATAAAGATAAGGCCTAAAATGTATGACGACCTATACAACAACAACACATCCCCCTCGTATGAAGAGTAATTAATTTTAGCCTTGTTACTTCTGGATGCATAGGTGATAACATATTCCTTGCCTTTTTCATCAAGTTGGCCAAGAATAACACCAATACCAAGAGCACTTTAGTTAATGTGTAGAATGAAAACCTTGTTAAAATCAAGTCTTCTTAGAATGGGGAACTCTAAAAGCTTTTCCTTGAGTGTGTTGAAAGCTTCTTGAGCCTCTTCACTTCATGTCTAAACAACATCCTTCTTTAATAATGCATAAAGAGTTTGAACAATAGTACTGAAGTTTTAAACATAAATTTTGTAGTTATTACACAATCTGATGAAACTCCTCAAAATGTGAACATTAGTATGATTGGGCATGTCCAAAATGGCTACTTATTTGGCCCAATGAGCCATAATACCATTTGCCAAAATGTTCAAGGTAGACTATTAAAGTGACAACAAATTCACACTTTTTAGGATGGATCCTCATATTGACTTCATGGAGCCTCTTGAATAACTCCTCAAGATGAGCTAAGTGTTGTAAGAGTCCCTTGCTATGCACTAGGACGTCGTCTATGTAACACTTCTAAAAATTTGTCCCTTCAAGAACCTGGTCAATGACTCGTTGAAAGAAGACATGTGCATTCTTCAATCTATGAAACATTAGAGCCATTCCCACAACTTGTTGCTTCCATGGAATGTCGTTTTCTTGCAATCCTTTGTAGCAAGCACAATCTAGTTAAAGCCTTGCTTCAGATCCACAATTATGAAGATGTTTGAATCTCCAATGCTATCAAATAATTCTTCAAGGATGGGCATGGGGTATTTGTCCTGAGGTGTAACCAAGTTCAAAGCCCTACAATCCCCGCACATCCTTTTCTCAATCCATAATCTAACTAAATATTTTTTTGTTGGCATTATCGTAACAGTTGCAAAATCAAAATTTGATGGTTGAATGAAACCAACTTCATGGAGCTCTTTGCATCTTTCATCTACTAATTCCCATTCATGTTTGCTCAACCTATGCTTCCTTTAATAGATGGGTGTTTCATTTGTAAAGTCTATAGAGAACTGCATGGTCTTACACCTACTTAAGTCTTTCATTGAGAATGCGAACACATTCTCATACTTAATTAACAAGTCTATGACCTGGTCGTTCTCTTTCTTGGTGAGCTGGTTCCCCGTAATGAAAGGGTAGTTGGAAACACATGGAATGGAATTGGAAAATGTGTTTGAAAAACTTGGTGTATTGGGTTCTCCACTGTTTAATGCATAAGTTCCTATAAGGTTATAATTGTTTCTAACCATGAAGATAAAAAGTTTAATGTGTTCTAACCAACAATTTTCAAACAACAAGACCCCCTTCACTTTGGGGGGTCATAACTTTCTCATTTGAGCTCAGAATCAAGTACTATAAAGGCCTAGTAGTGCTATAGTTGAAGGGGCATCTAAACTCTTTGAAGACCTATAGCAAAAAATGCACAGTTACTAAACTTCAGGAGATTTAACCCTTAACTGTTCACTCACCAGCCTTTCTACCCTAGATTTCTTTTAGCTTTCTCTCCCACCTCATTTCCTTCTTGACGACAGTAATTTTTCCCAACAAGAGAGAGAGAGAGGTGAGAACGATGAAGAACCAAATGGATGATTTTTTTAAAACCCGAGTTCACCCAATTTCGCTCGCCTTCCCTTTTTCAATACCTAGGTGCTTTCAACTTTCTTCCCCCCAACTTGAGAGATGTCGGAAGGATGAAGAACCAAATGGATGAAAACAGTTTACCTTAGTTCACCCAATTTCATTTCAACTTCTCCACTCCCACCCCACACCCAACTCACTTCCCTTCTTGACGACAGTAAATTTTCCAAGAAGAGAGAGCGAGAGGGAGACACGCCGGAAGGATGAAGAACCAAATATGATGAAAAATAGCTTTCTTCCAACGAAAAATTTAAGATGATGAAGTACTGTTCAGTGGATGAGAATTGGGCTTGCTTGTCGTCTTTGATGAAAGTAGCCTGTTTCGGTTTGTCGCAGTGTTTTCGTTTGTTTAGGGTTTCGAGTGTTTCGTCGCGCTAGTGTGGCGATGTTGTCGATGGAGCAGCACGATTGTCGTGACAGAGAGATGAAGAGCTGATCTCTGTCGTGGTGGTGGTGGTGGTGTTGTTGTTGGTGGCGATGGAGGAATCGCACGATGGCAGTAGTAGTAGGTCCAAGGATGTGAAGAAGCAGCAGCACCAGGTGCGGCCATCTGTGGAGTGTGCTGGGGCTAAGCTTATTAAAGCTATGAAGAAGATGAGGGGGCGGGGTGACGAAACCCCACCGAAGACGCGGATCTTGAACCCTAGACTGAGGAGGCAAATGGCTACAAAGATGGAATCTGCTCTTGTTGGTGATTCCGATGATGATCATGATTTTGATGATTACGATAATGATGATGAGAAGAAGAAGAAGAATTATTGTTATGATGATGTAGACGCTCACCTTGGTGATGGATTTGCTTTTGGATTAGTCCATGGTAGTGGCAGTGCAAAACAGCAACAGGTAGTAACGGAAGGTGTGAGTGTAGAGAAAGCACTTGCGAAACTAAAGGCAGCGAAATCTTTGAAAGGAGGAGGAAAAGAAGTTGCTGGTTGTGGTGGTGGCGGCGGTTTTAGTAGTAGAAGAAGAAGAGCAACTCCGAAAGGTGGTTGCTGTGGTCGTATAGATGAATCTGGGAAGAAGAAGAAACGCGCTTCTTTTGAGCAAGATGAAAGCGTTTCATCTGAGGATTTTTTGAGTGCTGCTATGATGAGAGATGATGGCGGCCAGGAGGGAAATTCATTAGGTGTTCCGCGTGAAGTGACCTTGGAACGGGCCAAGGCCAGACTCGAAACTTTGAGTGCGAAGTGGCCATCCGAAGGTGCTGCTGGCCAACAGGGCCTTAATAGTAGTCTTGAGAAAGCTAAGGTGAGAAAGCCGGCTTTGCGAGGAACAAAAAATCAAGGCAGCTTTGACAACAGTAGTCTTTTCAAAAAGAATGGAAGAATTTTTGTGCCACCAGGAAGATTGGTTGATGGAGATATTGAATATGGCAGCCTCATTCTTGAAGAGAGTGGAGCGCAATTGGAAACAGTGAAGGCAAGCAGATTGAATTTGCAAAAGCAAACGTCCTCCAAGCTACAAAGAAAACCGGTAGCCTGCAGTTCCTGCAGTTCCTCTGGTTTGTGTCCCATCAACTGCCTTCTCTCTCAACTTTGTTAGTAAAAAAACTTAAACCCTAAGCCCTAAACCTTCATGTGTCAAAAAGCTTCAGAGAAGTTCCTGTTTCTTCTTAATTCACATAAATTAATGGTCTTGGATAATATTAAATGACCACATGTTTTTGAGGGTTTTGGAGTGAGTTTTCTCAGCACCCATCTTTGGCAGGGAGTTAAAGATAGGAATATTGCATGTGCATCTGAAGCTTTAAGGGCAGGCATTGGCCTTCGACAGATCAGTTTGTTCACAATCTCATAGGATGTCCCGAGTATTTTATTCTACAGAGTGGGATCTTTGCATGGGGAATTTGGCTAAGTTTTTGTTCTGTTGTGACTTTATCTGTCTATACTAGACCAAACTGGCAAAGTACATCCCACTACAAGTGAGACTCAGGCAACACAAAGCTCAATCAGGGATGTGATGACAGAGACAGTTGACTCCCTTGATGGAGTTGCAGATTTGACTCCAGATGAGTTATTTGAGACTAGCACCTCTTCATTAGATTCCTGGATACCTCCAGCTAAGAAGACGAGAAAAGTACAGCACATACAGGTGCAGCACATAGAGCAGGTGATTGCTCCAGGTGCTCGTCTGTCATCAGATGTCAAGTGGATCCCACCAGTGTCACCTTATGGTTTAATCCAAGAGCAGCTTTATCAGGACCCTTGGAAAGTGCTAGTAGCCTGTATGTTGCTGAACAAGACTGGGGGCCGCCAAGTATGTACCACAACCTTGGAGCTCCATCTTCTGGTGTACAAACCTACCAAGTGTGTCACAGGATTAGTAAACAACAAACTTGTCTGCACATCTATGTGGATACACCAAAGTTGTTTGGGCTGTTTGGCAAATTAGAGTCATGTGCATGTCATCATTTTCTACTAAATTGCAAATTTTCTGTGGAGTGTGCAGATGCACAAGGTGATCTGGGACTTGTTTGAGCTCTGCCCTCATCCAGAAGCATGCTTGACCACAGAGACAGAGAAGATTGGCACTATTATCCGTTCCCTTGGCCTGCAGAACAAGCGTGCCAAAATGCTTCAGCGTTTCTCTGAAGAATATGCACATGGTGACTGGACCAATGTGTCTCAGCTTCATGGTATTGGCGAGTAAGGTTTCTGCATCTGGGAGGAGGAAGGAATCTGATAAATACCTCAAATGTTAAATCAAATGGTCCTTTGAAGATTTTCTAATATTGCCATGCAAAGTTTGGTTCTGTTGCATTCCTGTAGTTCCATTGGATCTTGTTAAATGCAGTTTCAGTAGACAGGCTTTCTTGGAGCAGATCAACTGGAAGTCATGTGATCCTATAGAGCATCTGACATAGATTTTATTGTTCTTGACACAGGTATGCAAGAGATGCATATGCAATTTTTTGTGAAGGAAGATGGAGAGAAGTTCAGCCAAATGACTACATGTTGAAGAAATACTGGCAGTGGCTTTGTGAAACTCAGGGTTTGGGCTATGGGTTTTCCTCTGATGTTTAGTAGCATTTGGGCTGGTCTTCCTGTGGGGCCTATTGTTCCAATGTTAATTTCAGTGTTCCAGAGCTGTCATCCAAGTTACCATTTTCAGAGGAGTTGAAATTGGAGCTGCAGATCATGGAGTTTTCTGATTGAGGTCAGTGTTGAGCTCTGGGTTAATTTGGACAGTACAAGTGCTACAGGAAGTTCGAATCATTACATTACATGAAGTAATTTGTGCTAACAATAGGTCTTTCATTTTACTGACATTGAAAATTAGGTTGAAAAAGTAGCAGGCCCAACCAGGGCATGGGAGCCCCCTTTTGTATATATAGGTACATACTGCAAACATAGGTTTTACTAGTTTTGCCTTCAAAGCGCACTGACAATGTTTATAACAGAGGATGTAATGTTATCCTGTTGGTATTTAGCAAGAGATATTGTATATACATGGTTCTCCTTGTTATGTCTTAGTACTTCACTAACCTGGTTGGAGTGTACTAAACAGGGACCTGATTGGAACTCACACTTGAAAATAAGTGAGGGTTTATGGTGCAGGGTTCAGTTTCAAAAGTGAGTGGATCCATTTTCTGAAAACTTCATTGCACAGATTTGTAAGTATATGCTGTGAAATGTAATTGTGTTTACAAAAGCAGTGTTTAAAAGGGAGAAAGCTGAAGCTTGAAACTTGAGTATATCATGAATGTGAGTTCCATCTGCACGTTGAGACACCAACTAGATGCTTAATGAGTTTTTGCTTTGTTTTGCAACAAATAATGTGCTATAGGCATTGGCCATTTTCTGCGAAAATTGAGTTTTCCTTATATGAAGGGCTCATGGTTGGTGTTGATCACACTTTCAAGGGCCTTGAAAACCTTGATCATGTTAACCTTCACATGCTCAGGAGGTCCCATGTCTCCCAGATGCCTGCAATGCACTTCCCAGGAATGGTCTGAGGTGCCTTCTTCAGCTCAAGAGGTCATTTTTATCATTCCTGCAAAACTGCTGTAGTGTTGTTCTCTATCCATGATGGTGTATTTCAAGTTCTTGCTTTCCTCCTCAATTACATCCATGCTATCGTTCACTTGCTTTGCGTGTTCAATAGCAGTGCAAGTTGGCATATGGCAACCATTGTGCATGTAATTGTAGGCTCTGTTATCAACTATGTGAATGCCAGAAGTGAAATGACTTGCAGGCTTCTGAGACCCTGGGGTAAGATCAGAGCAACCCCTCCAATTTACTTTTTGTCAGAATGTCAGTGGTCATCGATTGATTCAAAGAGACAGTCACATCAGACACTGTGCCAATCCTTCTTTTGTGTTTCAAGCTTGTGTAATATCCTCAAACGATCCTTAAACTAGGTTGGAAGAGTAATCAGTAGTCAAGTTTCTCAGGATGTGCAGAGTACCCAGGGCCTTCATTCCCGTCCAGCAACTGTGACTTTTGGAAATAGTTGGGCATCACCCTGGGCGCAACACCTTGTCCATGTTCTTACATGCTTTCCAGATCACATCCACAGAGCAGCTCACAGGCTCACCTTGCATGACTTTCTGGACAATGATGGTTCCCAAGATGACCACCAATTGTTGGATCCAAGATTCCATGTTCATCTTGTGCTCCAACTTGAGAGTAAGTCAGACAATATACATCCAATACAAATCCATGAGGAGGCTTCTCATCAACATGTGGATTGAGGATGATCTTGGTGAAGAATTGAGGAAGATTCTGTTCAAGGATGGAGATAGGTACAAGTTGTCAAGGAGCAGTCAGAAAGTCAATAGTGGTGAGAGCTCAGTGTGAGCCTCCAAAAGTGTCAATTGTTTTTTTGCACTGTGCTCATGAAATTCGTGTGAATGAGTGCAACTGCAAAATCTTGGATCCAATGTTTCTAGCAATGGATGCCACCTTCACATGATACTAAAAGGGGGAGGAACTGTTGTAGTTAAGAGGCTGACATTTCAATCCCTCCTTTAGTGTCTTAAATTGATCTTGGCTTCCGTGTTGAGAAGAGTATAATGGCTTGTGCAGTATCAGTTCTTGCTAACTGGGCAGGTGGGATTGCTGACACTGTAAACCAGGATGACGAAATTTCTCCACTGCCACCAGGTGACCTAGATGGTTTTCAAATGTTGCTGGCTGACAGGTGGGATTGCTGACATTGTAAACAAGGATGGGCAAATGGAAATCTTAACACACCCACAGGTGCTGTAAATGGTTGTCCATGCAAAGTCATGAGATGAGTACCACCTCATTTCTCTGGCTTCTAAATCTGTTCATATTTTTGCTTGGCAGGTCTATTCCATTCCTCTTGAGTATCTCTTTCAATGCAATAATAGGCTGAGTGCTCAGGTATTAGGTTCTTTTTTGTTTTGATATTCAGTTGTGTGCTTTGAATGACTGGTCTGGTTCTCAAACAATTGTTTCTTGTACACCTGCAATGTTCTCTCATGAAATATATAGCAGAGTGAAGGTATTCTTTCAAGTGGAGTGTTTGTTTGGGACCATCATAAACATGGACGCATAAGAATGAGCATGACATACATATACTTCTTTTGATGTTGGTACCATAAATTTCTGTACATAATTTTGCCATTACCATCAACACAAGTTGAGTATGTTGGGATCTACTGCCCATTGTAATCTAATGGGCAATCTGTGAGAAATGAACTATTGCATAGTTACATGTGTGATCATAACGATCCTAAATGAACAGAAGCATGGGAAGTTGTTAGTGTAGATTGCATTAATGGCATAACAAAGGTACTACACAATCTATCTCTCCTGTTTGCCCAGCTTGAGTTTCTTCTCCGCGGAGCATGTATTCCAATTTTAGCTTGATTCTTTGCTTCTTTGTTGGACCCAAGAAACTATTTTTGCACCCAACAGAAAATTGAACAACTTCTTCCAGCTACAAGGTTGCTACATCCTCAATGATGGAACAGCACTTGTAATGCAAACCACTGGTCAACACTACAGTAGTACCAAAATGAAGAGATTCAAGGTCATTCAATCCCTTATCCAGTCACACTCAAATTTTACTTATATGAATTCATTGTTCTTGAGTAATAGTGTCACACTAAATTACCTCAAGAATGTACAAGTGTGGGGCAGTTGTATTGTACCATCGTCACCGAATGCCCCGGCATCATGTGCGGGAACAGTTTTTGTTTCTATTTTGTTTTTCTTGAGCGCTTGTATTTGGAGATTTGGAGACTTGTGACCCGATCCATACTGCGAGATTTTGCGCCACAGCCTCCTATTTGCACTAGCGAATGCACAGGATTTGTAGAAAAAAATATTTAGATTGTTCTAGCACACTATCTGTGTTGCAAACTTCTATGCTACTAGAGAAGCAGCGCCTCGGAAGTCGACATGTAAACGAAAACTTCAGTCAAGAGACAGGATGATGATGCAATCACAAGAGAGCAGCTAGAGAACAATAAATGTACTGCCAAAAGAACTCCAGGTGGAGACAAAAACTTTCAATACCGCGAAGCCAGCCCACTGATAAAGAATGTGAAGACAAAGTTTTATCATGTAGCTAAATTGTCAATAAGAGCAGCTTAGGATCAGCACCTCCCTCCTCCTCCTCTATACTTGACAACGCAAGAGGTCAAGCTAGGTTCAAAGAAGAGAGTCTAGAAATTGTTGGAACCCTACTTGCAACAACACAGAAACGTCGAGCTCCTAGCAAATGAAGTCTGTA
This sequence comes from Sphagnum contortum, assembly GCA_963920785.1. NCBI lineage: Eukaryota > Viridiplantae > Streptophyta > Sphagnopsida > Sphagnales > Sphagnaceae > Sphagnum > Sphagnum contortum. The sequence continues at coordinate 8,981,134 of OY987288.1, forward strand.
GCAATTCAGACCATGAAGGTTCATTAAGACGCTCTAGTGATGAAGAGCAAGAAAGCAAACAATTTGGTGAAGTCAAGTCGGGTTCTCAAACACCCAAAACATTCTTTGTATGTTGCTTTATTATTATTAGAGATCTAGGATGATTTGTAAAAATTTAAGGGACACTCCTATAGCACTTTAAATTGTTTAAAATGAGTAAGAAATTAAAAAATTACGAGGTTTGAAAATAAGAGAGGCCCAAAGAAAAAAAAAAAGTGTTTTGTAAGTTGGAAAGCTTATTTTTCTTCTTGTTATTTTTTTATTACTCATTTTCCTTTGCACTTCAAAGGTGATTTCTAGAGCTTGAGGTAGTGCTCTCATAACATTTTACATCACTCAAAAATGAAGCACATATCGTGAAAATATAAATAAGTGTTTGATTATAAGCAGACCATCAACGATGGATCTACCCTATTGTGTAATCCAAGTTTCCAATTTTATCCTTAACATGATTCTTCGTTCTCTATTCCAAGCTTGCGCACTTTAAACAATATTAAATAATAAGTACACTAAAAAACACTAATAAGTCTCGAACATCATCTCTGGACAAATTTGGTGCAGGTCCATTCTCCATGTTAATTTGTGCAGAACCACTCTAACTAATTATGTACCCACTACTTGGCGAGAAAATTGACAATTGATCTGAAGGGTGGTTTATAGAACCCTTGGGCCATGGTCTAGGGAGTCTCACGGTACCTCGCTCGCTTTTTGGATGAGACCATGGCAAAACTCATGGGCATGTTCCTAATGTAAACCCAATTTGAATTAAAGAACCAAGGATGTGATTTTCTCGGTTTTCATCTCTTCTTCTTTGATCCCCACAATCTTTCCTATTTTGATCACAAAATGTGAACATTGCCAGAACAAAACTAGGGCCTCTTCCTAATTTAAAATTTTTTTTTTTCTTTTTGGTATTACAAGGGATTTTCATATGTGAAGGTTGTGAATTCCTTCTTATGGATTAATATTTGAACATTCTCAAAGAAAGCCCATGAATTTGCATTTCATCCATGGAAAGGGCAATCTACATCTCTTAATTACCCTCTTGCAATTGTGAGTAATCTCCATCATGTGAATAGCCTTCCATGGCTAAAAAAAAACTTGTGAAAAAAAGCTTGAAACAAATTGAACCATCAACAAACAACTCTTATGCAAAAAACTTCAACATTTGAAGAACTTTTTTTTAAATGAGTAGAAGATTTTTTTTATTTTTTTTTCATTATTGTGTTTAAGGTCTAAAGGGCAATAATAAATGTTAATAAAATATCATAGATGAGCGGCTGGGATTTCTTGAGACCCATGGGTTGTAATTTTCATTATGCCTAAAAGTGATGGGCCTCAAAAGATATCCTAAGGACCAAGCAACATTATCCACAATAGTGCATGTAGGATTCCAACACAAAAAATTCATCCAAGGTCATATGCTTGGGCCTGGGCCTCAAACTACCGTAGTGTAAACCCAACTTGATCAACCTTCATGTTTTGAACTAACGAGGGATTTTAGATTTTTGTGTCCCAAGTGTTCTAGTGTAAATTGCCTCTCAATTGTTTCTCATGTCCAATTTGTTTTTAAGGCATTGGACAATGTTCCATGGCTCACAAAACAAGCTTTTTATTTTATGTAAAACACTTCGAAATTTTTCTTGAAGTCAGTAATGTTTCATTTACAAAAGAAGAAAGATCTTATGTTTAATCCTTAAGAGTGGGAGGGATCTTATACCTATTTATAAGTGAAATTTGCTTCCCCCTTCATGATATACATATGTTTAAGTTCATGATGAACTTTCCCTTATGTTTTATTATGAGCTCATGGGTAAGGGACATTCCGAAAAGGGCCAAACTCAATTATTGTCTGATCCTAGGCCCTAATTTTGGAAATGCCCCCATATACTACACAAAATTAGAATCTAACTTTCCTACCTACTTTCCTACCCCTAAGAAGAGTTTGTGTTTTCTCAAGAAAATATACAAGAAAGTGAAAACATTTTAGGCGTGCTTTTCCATATTGTTGGCCTATGGGTTTGTTGCAAATCATCCAAGAGAAAGGTCCTCCATTTAAGGATCAATTAAAGCCTCTTCCTTGCTCTCCAAGGCAATAAAGGCAACATTCACTTAAGATTAAGCTATTGCCCATTTAACATTGGGTGCCACCTAGGATGCCACCTAGATTTTCAATTAACATTGATTTAACATCAATTGCGAATGCACCATAAAAAAAAATTCAAAGATTTCAGAAAATAAATTACTTTACTCATAACTTAGAAATGGAATGTAAGAGTGGCTAAATATGAGAAAAGTGACACAATGACTTCAAACATCATTGAAATGATCAACCAAACCTAAAGGAATGTAGATTTTTAATTTGCAAGTTTGCAATTCATATCATACTCAAGCCAACACTACAACCATGCACACATTTCATCGCACAAAGATACTACAACTATATCTACAAATATTTCTCACTACTTTCAATTGGAAAGTATACATGCATATAGCAAATGGTTGACACAACTTACGTTGCAAACATTTCATTGTCTTCCCAATGGCTGTTCCATGGCTACACAACACAACCTTACCACAAGTCTTTTTCGAATAGATCATTTCAACTTAGGTACAACTTTAAATGACTCATATTTACACCATTGGTGTGTGCCATCAACACAAAAGTACCATTTTTTGTAACTTACATTAGGTAATTTAACATCACTCATACTACCGCAAAGCAAATATCTCTCACAAATCAATTGTAAATTAGTCAACTTTGCTTTTGATAAATGATTAAAGAGGTAATCGAAATACAATACTACCTATGTTTCACATGTCAAAACACAAGGTAGGCCATAGATATTGAATACACAACACATCAAAATAAAGAGTCTTCAAACAACTCTTCTTTAGGTCACCTTATTCATATATATTGACAAATCTTCTTCACATCAAAACATTTTTTTGGGGGTGAAATTTCGCCTTTTCTAGATTTGGCAAATGGTCCTAATTAGGTCCAAGGGTGAAATAAATAAATTTTAATGTCTAAATTTGGTCCATTTGTTGGAATCTATCGTAGTTGGTCCTACATCAATCATTTAGGTTTGCAACATGTCACAACCTGAAATTCTACTTAGGAGCATCATGAAGAGTTATTTGCTACCAAAGATCACCACCATGATTGCTCTTGTGACGGGATTTCACCATCCATCCCCCATAGCACTATCATTTGTGTTGCCATTTTTCTAGTTGAACTACATCAAATTTGCAAGAAGCTTTGACACAATGAACATTGCTTGAGCCTATAAAAATCTTGTCCTTACTAGAGATCATTATAGATCTTTTCCATTTCCTTCATGTTGCAAAGGTCTATTTGGTTAGAAACTTAAAAATAAGAAACTTACATTTTGGAACAGGGAGTATACATTGTAATTTGCGAACAATTATGCACAATGCAAATTACAAAACAAGATTGTAAGATCATGGATGAAGATCACAAACCCATTAGAAGCTACATTGTTTGAGTTTAATGAAGGTTCAAGGAAGATGGAGTGTTCGTTGTTATGGTAGCAACATAGGTGTAGGCTCTTAAAACAATGGGTCTATAAGCTCTTCCCCCTCTAATAATGGGAAATTACAAGGTGCAACTAATGTAATCAAATCCCAAGGTCCAACAATTTCCAATTTCCCAAATAAGAAAGTTATTTTCATGCCTTGGCCCTTTTGAAGTTTGCAAATTGATTTTTTTGAACTTTGGAATTTGTTTTGGTTTCTAGGAATGAAAGTGAATGCATTCAAATTAGGACTTGAAAATAAGGAGCCATTGAACCAAGTACATTTTTTTCTTGTTTTGTTGTGTACATTGTGTTTTGCAACATATGTACTATAATGTTATAGTTCAAACTTGACAATGATTCAAGGACATGGAGTTTGAAATTAAACATCCAAACAGAATCAATATGATTTTTTCCTTTAACCTTTTTCTATTGGTTTAAAATTATGAGCTTCTAACTTTATTTGTCTCTTGAGTTCACTATGCAATAAACACTTGTGGTGAGTCATGACCAACCTTAAACCTTGAGTTGAACCTTTCTTTAAACATTGTTGTATGCACCATGGCCCTTTCTAAATAACCTTTAAAACCCCCTTGTGATTTCATGTGTAAGTTTTTTTTATTGAATGCATGTTTTGAAAAATAACATTGTTGTTTAAAACCCTCAACACCTTGCCAATGTTGATGTAGCATCAACATCAAGTAGCCTTCCTATTGATATTTTGTTTGATACAATACCAATTCAAACATTAATGGCATTATATGTTCCAAAAAACAAACTTCTATCTTCAAGCAAAAAATCTTCATATAATCACCTCAAGAGAATTTTAGATGACAAGGAAAATATAAAACTAGTACCTGAGGGGGGGGAGACACTTAGTGTAAAGCTTGAAACCTACGTGCATCAAATGATTGTTTATAGGGGTATTAAATAATTGTCCAACCTATTTTTTATCACCATATTATTATTATTATTTTAAATATATACAAATTAAAGCCACCTTCTATTAATTATAATCCATTATTTGAAATTATTGCATACCTTATATTATAATTTAGTTGATTATTTGAATAAAAGGTACAATATTTTTAATTAATTGATTTATAATTTTTACCCAATAACTAATATATTGCACCTTATATTTTTACTCATGTGTTTTTTACTAGTGTCCCCCCTAGGAATTTATATGAATTCATAAAGATTCCAAGATGTGTGGGTTGCACATTTCACTTGGGCTGAAAGTGTTGTTGGAAAAAATGGTTTGATTCTTGTGGTGAGGTGTAAGATGTGTTCTAAAATAAAAAATAAAAACAAGATCCTTGAATTGCCAAATTGGATTATCTTTTTAAACATGTTGGCACGAGGAAAACTAAAATGGTTATAAAAGGGGTGGCCAACTTGGGAATTTTTACTATGTGAAGGACAACCAACACCATAAGAATGAAATTGCATTTGCTTCAACTTTCAAGACAATATGGTGCAACAACTAAACACAATTGAGTGCCAAGGATAATAGCACAAAATTAATGCATTTTACAACCATCCTTCACCTTCTTAATGAATGTAGGCCCATGATTGACTATGAGTGCGCAAATCTTTATTCAAATAATTGAAGCTACCCAATTTCATTCTCAAACAAGTTATGTAATGCAAGAAAAATATGCCCCATTTCTAATGGATGTCCATTGCATGACACACTTCATTGATTTAATGGTTCAGACAATGAAGAAATTCTTGGTGTTGTGAAGGTTGGAAGCCTCGTTGCAATCACTATACAATTATTTTTGGAAAATTCACAAGAAGTATATTAAGCTTTAGAAGCTTATAGAATTGTTGCAAACCAAATGTAATAAACATTTGAAAAACATTCTTGTTGGACATGTATGTTATGTTCAATAAAAGGGTCATGGAAGAATACATGACCTTGCTCATGAAAATGACAATTGATTCTCCAAATGAGCCAAAGGTTCTTGCCAACCTTCAATTATGTGTTGTGGAGGTTTCTTTGGTTCTTAATTGCTTAATTCTTTTACTTGAAGTGGTGCATTCATTTATCAAGTTTACATAGATATATGATATGTTTCTATGTGATTTTGTTGCATCATTGAAAATATGTTAAAGAATCATATGCCTTGTATTTTGACCTTACAAACTATTTATGTCTTCCCAGTTTTTTATTCAATTTTTTTGTTGATGTTAGAAGCATCGATATATAAGGTGCAACCCAAGTATATGATATTATTATCAATATTGGTATTCAAGAACTAGTCAAATATGACTTGGGGCAATACCACCTATGGTTAAATCTCTTGAGTTCAACCTTGCTTGTCTAGAAGTTCTTGGAATATTTCAAGTTAGTAAAGCTAGCAATAATTCAAGTGATTAGTAATGTTGAAGATGAGTGGTGCATCAATACTTTAATAATTTTCATGAGGTTAAAGTTATGCAATAGATTCACAAATCATCTGGATCTTGTGGTGCACAATATGTTTAAAAAGTTTTACACCTTGGACACATTTTCTTACCATTCAACAATTTTGCAATGGAAAAATGACAAAGTGTGATGTGTTTGCAATGCAAGTTTATGTTGAACTTGAAAATTTGGAATTGTTTAATGTTCATTTCTATAATCTACCTCCTTCAACTTGCTTTTGGTTTTCTTATCATGCTTGTTTTTTCATGTTGTAATTTTGGTTATTTTCCATGAATGTTTTATGCACACCTAGCCCAAATATGTGGTTTGCAAGTTCCAAGAATGAGAAAATTTGAATGCCACAACAAAAGGAACCAAGAGATACTAGTTTCGTTTTTGGATGGTGTACTTAATTATAGGTTGTGTGCAATATATGTGCTTTGTGTGGGGTGGCTAGGTTGTGGGTGGAGATCAATTATGTTGTAAAGGGAAAACTCCTATTTAAGGTTGGGGTTTGAATTCCCCTAGAATTGCATGTGTTTTTTTGTCCTGTGCATGTGGGTCAATTTGTATTTTCTTGGCTTTAATGCATGCATTTTGCAACTTTTTTTATGTTGTTAAAAACCTCCCATAGATTTTTCAAGTAACCAATAATTTGATTCATCAAAAGAGATGGTTCCCTCTAGACATGAAGAAGAAAAATCCCCATTTGCAAATAGTGTTAACCCAAATGAAAAATCTATTTGCACAAAGTAGTCGCATAAAAATAAAATGTTTCCAACTAATTTTATTCCAACCACTAAGAAATAACCACATTTGGTTATTATCCTTGCATATATGGCAATTCAAACAAGTTTTAAAAGTTGAAAAAAATAACATTGCATCAAACATTAACAAAAATCCATGAACTCTTAAATTTCATTATACCAACATTTTTTTCATATGCGTTAGACAACATTGACTTCAAAAGATAATTGTGTCAACCTATAATATGATTTTTTCTTTCAACAAATGGATAAATACATATCCATGACAACCAACACGAAACATATAGAACATGGTCGTGGATTTTTTTTGAAACACAATAACAAACTCGATTTAACACGAAATATATAGAATATGGTTGTGGATTATTTTTTGAAACACAATAACAAACTCAATTTAACACGTTGTTGGCACCCCCAAGTCATGAATCTCATTGGTAAAAATTCAGCAAAAGTTTCACCCACACACCATTGGGTTTGAACTTAGGAGGACCTTTTGTGGTCCCATGGTCCTAAAAGGGGCTACATCAATGAGCCATCGCCCTGGGGTTAGATGTGAACATTTAGACTTTGCAAGAAATTTGTTAAAATATCAACTGCATTTCTTCTTCAATTTTTTTTACCAAAACACACCTTAAAACTCAAAAATTAAACACCATGCCAAAAATTCAAAATAATGTTTTTAAATCTTTAGAGGTCTTAAAAAATGTCCATCATTATTCTTTCTCTCTAAAATCAAATCCATCACATGGAACATTTAATCGTGTGACTTAAAGAAACTATGCTTTGGAAAAGGCAAGCCAAGCACATGGATTAAATAAATTAAAATTAACATTTGTTCCATAGATAGTGAACCTATGGAACAATGAAACAAAAGACTGATGAATCATGAATAAATTAAAAAGCGATTGAATGAGAGGAGGACAAAGGAGATGTGATTTGATGGTCACCTCATAATTTGTCAATTTGGCTTCATTAAATTCATCAAACACATGCGAAGGGAGTGTAAGCAAGCTAATGAGATTTGGTTGATTTTCAAAGAATGAATAGGCTTGGCATTCACAATCTACCTACATGTTAGTTTTGAAAAGATAATTTTAGACATAAGTGAACATATAAGGAAGATGAGGACAAGGAGGATTAGTCTCACAAGGGAGCTCTAACCACTTCAACCTCATGGGACATTCAGTATTGCAATTTGCCATGCAATATCTAGATGGCATACAATGGAGTGGTGTGCCAATCAACATTCTTCTTTCAATGAGGTGTGCATGAGACCTAGGTGAACATTGTTAGTTTGGGCCTTGTTCAATGGCATAAGGTGTAGTAGGGATTGGCAACTTGGTTAGATTCAACATGCACAAATTTACATATTTGAATAGGCGTTTATTTGTTTGGATGTGATCATGCTATTACTTTCCCAAACTATATGCTTTTGGTACCTTGGAAAGCCCTTGGTGTGAGATGGTATGCACATTTGTTGTTTCACAAATTTTGGACCAATGAAGCAAAATGTATTGAATTTAGATTATTATTATTATTATTATTATTTTGTGTCTCTGCAGATTAAATTAAGAAATTAATTCAGCAACAGTTCTTTGTTTAGAAATTCACTTTGTCATGGAAGCCCATGATGTTGAAGTGGGTTTGCTTATTTGTAGAAATAAGAGATTTTCTAGATCCGATTCTGTCCTAGGATTGGGGGCTTCCATATGCAATTTGCAGTGAAAAATGTGCACCAACTCAAAATTTTGGAGAAGATTGTGTAGGTATGGAGGATATGGGAACCAAATCTCTAATTAAAGTGGTGCCATCCTTTGTGCTCCTTATTAGTTTCATCACTTAAGAAGCAGCAGAATGCTTCGGAAGTGAGAATAATTGGGAAAAGGCAGCAGATGGGTTACATGACAAACAACACTACACAAGCCAAACTATCATCTTTCAAAAATCCTCATATAAAAATAGACCTACTACCTAGGGGCCAAAATCCCTTAAGCTGTTATACTCTATAATGAGTCTAAACACAATATCCTTGCGTTGTTGGTAGGCAAGGCCAATACATGAGTTTGGCCATAAATAAAGGAACTTCCTAAGTTAGTGCACTATCTAATAAGATAGGTTATTTGGTAATAGGGTTAGTGGTGCCATCATGCCATGCATAGGTTTGTGCTGAGGAGTGCTATTATCTCACAATAATAGGGTATACAATTGAGTTACCCTATTTTCACCTCACCAAACCAAGTTAACTACCTCTCTAGGTGGGTAGGGTTTGGTACCCTAAGTACTAAGAATCATAGGTAGATAAGTATGTATGACAAATGCCCACTACTAGGTACTATGTAATTAATACATGTGGATGGTCGATACATGGCTAATCACTCTAGTTAGCTACATGACAAGTTGGGGGGGGGGGGGATGGATGGATGGAATTCATGATTTTATAACTTTTGTGTGTAGTCAAATGGTGGTAGTAGTCACAATAGTGGGGGGCTGAACAAGAGCACTCAATGTAATGCATGGCCCCCACATTGTGAGTGCCTCCATTTATTATTGTCCCACCAGTTTTGGGTGAGACAAGAATGGGGAGTTGCCCAACAACATGCATTACTTACTTAAGAGTGTGGCAAAGCCAAAAGTACCAACCTTGCTGAGTACTTCTTCTTGTCGTTTTGAGGCCCTATCGGAGAGAAATGGGTAGTGATCCAAAAGTCCATAGTAGACCATTTGTGGTACTAAGTCCAGACAACCCATAGTGTTTTTTAAAAAGTGAAGTGACTCCATAGGCTAAGATTGTAAACAATGGGTGTGGCCAAAGTAAATCCCTAAAGATAATTTTGTCCCCACTTCTTTGGTGCCCATGTCTTGTTTGCCTGACAAGCACCCTATTTTTAACACTAAGAGAAGAGAAAAAGCCTTTTGCCCCTTGCTTCTTTTTCTCTCCCTTTCTTGGGTTCTTTCTTTTTTATAAAGTTTGGCAGGGTTTCATTGAAAAGAAAGGAACTTTAGATGGATGCTCGTTATGCTTGTAGCATTTAGAGTAGAGTTATTGAGATCTTGGAGGGATTAGAGATACCGAGATCTTGGAGAGATGATTGCCAAACAAGTCACGAGTGTGATAAATTCCAAACAACTGCAATAAATTCCAACCAGTGTACTTATACCAAGTATTGACAAATTTTCCTTAATATCACCTTGTCTTGTTTTGGTTGTCCTTTTTCACCCATTACACATTTTTGGACCATGGCCCAAGTTCACGTCAACAACTGAGGCTGCTCGCTTTTGCACATAATGGCAAGTAAGTTAAGCTTGAGGATGGTTTCAATGGATACAAGGTGATTGCATGTGGTGGAAAACGACCAAAAATAATAAAAAACAAAGCTCAAGGACAATGAGAAAAAAAACAAGAGTAGCCTCCACAAGCAGCCCACATAATGGGTGTTTCTAATGAAATTTTCTGATATGAAATGTTTCACAAAAACTTATCCAAGACAGCATCAATTTTGTTGGCTTTGCCTACCAAGGCAAGGATATGGTGTTTAGATTCTTTGTAGAGTATATAGTAGCTTAAGGGATTTTGGCCCCTAGGTAACAATAATAGGTCTATTTGTATATGAGGATTCTTGAGAGATGATATTTTTGGTTCGTTTTGAAACTGGAGATCACTTATAGAGTTATAATATCTTGAAGGATTTTGGTTTCTTTTAGAGGATTTTTTGAAGATTATATTTTTTCATGGTGAAGTATTTGAGTTTCCATAATTCTTCTTTTGCCATAAGATACTTTTTAACGTAAATGGCTAGGCCACAGTGTGACACACCCCTTGTTTTAGTATTTTGTAGCGGGATCGACCAGCTCCCCTACCCCTTCCCAATTTGCCATATCCCATAGTTTCAATCCAACCTTCTCAATGTTTTAATTTTTGTGAGACAAGAAGGGGTTGTTTGAAATCACTTTTAAACTTGACAAAAACTTTATGGCAATGAAAACACAACAGAAAAGGAAGAGGGGAAAAAGTGAGCACCCATTTCTAATTCCCAAGTCCTCAATAAATTTAAACAGCAATTTAGAAATCAGATGTAGAAAAGGGGAGTGTTGTTTGGACTTGTTTCAAATTGGATTATAAACTTTAACCCTTTGTGCACTAGTGAACTCAACTTTTACCCTAAACTCCTAATTCTGATTCTGCAGCTTTTGGAATTATTCTATGTCAAGATGGATGTGTGCCATTTGCCTATGAAATAATAATAAATCCCAAATTTTATTTTCTTTCAAAACTTTGAAGAAATTGGATTTAAAAAAATAATAATGAAGAAATTACAACATCCCAATCAATCTTTGGAAATTTTGTACTTTTAGTTGAGTGTGTTGCAAGATGATGTCTATTATACTATGTGAATATTGCAAGCCAAAATTATTACCAAACCAAAACTAGAATGAAAATGGGGTGAGTATATTGCATTTTTTTTTTTCAAAAGCGTATGATTTTTCTCAGTAAAATAAGGAATATATGACAAAATGTTCCTTTTTCATTTTATTTTATTTTTCATTTAAAAAAATGTTCTCACCAAAAAAAAAAAAGGCCAGTTAGAAGTGATAGTAAAGCTCATCTATCATGATCTATTGGCAATTGGTGTCCACAATCATTTGTAATGTGCCTATGAACCCCATGCATATGGCTATTGGCTTCGATGTAGTTTTTTCAATTTTGTGATGTAGCTGGAGTGGTGATCATCCATAGGATGATTTAGCCAGATTCATCAATGGAACAATCGAACATTCCAAATTGTTCCCCCAACTTCTGTTTTGGCCCCCACTTTTAGCTCCACCATTTTAGTGCCACTTCTTAGTTAGTTAGTTAATTAGTTAGTGCCCAAACTTAGAGTTATTTGGGCCCCACTTTTAGCTCCACCATTTTAGTGCTACTTCTTAGTTAATTAGTTAGTGCCCACTTTTAGCTCCACCTTTTTAGTGCCAATTCTTTAGTGTTGTTTTGGGCCCTCCTACTTTTAGCTCTACACATTTTAGTGCCACTTCCAAATTTGTGCCCAAAGTTCAAACTAAGTGTCAAAAAACTAAAAACCTCGGGAAACTGTCCACCACCCCTCCCTACAAAACTAACTAAACCCTGCCCCTGAAGGGGAGCCTACTTTCCCTCGTGTTTTGGCAGGTGGCGGTCCCTATTTATTACCTAGGGCGTTTGGAAAAGAAGCAGGGCCCGCCAAATTAGTGGGGACCGCCGCACTCCACCTTATTTAGCGGGGCCAATCCAAAACCGCTGCTAAATAAGGAGTATTTCAAAGCTCCAATCCCAAGGGCTTGCTACACTTGAGGTATTTATTATGTAGCTCTGTGAAAGGTCTCACCCATTTGCAGTGGCAGACAACACCCAATTGCACCTTTATCATGGTGCTCCGAGTTGACACCACTATTAAAAACCTAAACTCTACTAAATCAAGCAAATCTATTAAAAAGAATTCAAAAATCTATTGTTAATTTATCTCAGGGAAAAAAATCAAATAAATAAATAAATATATATATATATATATATATATTATTTGCAAAGAAGAGCTTCTCTGCTTGGATGGATATTGTTGCCTTGTACTTTTCTTTTCTTTTCCCCTTGGCTTACACATTATGTAATTGTAGAGTAGTTCATTCTTCTGTATTTTGTTATAGAATAGTATAAATCAATACAAGTAACTGACATATGTAAAACTAAGAAAACTCTAAATAGAGAATATCCAATGAAAAAGGATTACAAACTTGTTTGATTTATTTCAGAATTCTTTTATAAATGTCTATCATTTTGCAAAGAAGTGCTTCTCTGCTTGGATGTTGTTCATTTGTGCAAACTTCTTAATCTTTTTTCTTCATACTTTTCTTACACTATGTAGAAGCAGTTTGCAAATACTCTTCTGTATTTGTTATAGAATAGTATACCTAATCAATATTAATAACTGATTGATGTAAACTAAGAAAACTAGATTTTGCCTAAGGAATTGCATATCAGTAGACACCTCTTGAGTCTTGAGAAAGACTACTCCACAAAAGTGCTTCGCACCAAGCAATGTAGAAATCCATAGCAGCAGCAGCAGCAGCAGCAGCAGCAGCTTCAGAACAGCTGCTCTGCCCACGTTTTGTTTCTCACAAAACCTTTCTATTGGCTAATGTTTAATATACAAATTCCAACAACAAGAGTGGCAAATTACATACAAACTGTATCCATAACAAACTGAAAAGATTTACAAAGAAGACAAACCTTGGAAGCTGCAATATAAGGGGAAGAAACTTCTCCTGTCAACTGAACAAACTGATTTTGTCTTGTTTCTATTCCGAAAATGCATCGGTTTTGTGAATGAAAAACACAACACACCAAGTGCTAGCAGAATCTGCTTTACACGATTCCTGACTGGGGTTGACTGAAGGAAACTCAAACCTTTTCTCTACTACTCTTTAAAAATACATCGGCTTTGTGAGTCACACACACAACACACCAAGTGCTCACAGAATCTGTTTTAGCAGAATTCCTGACTGGGGTTGAAACCGATGGAAGTTTAGAAAACCTGAAACTGATATGCTTTTCTACTGTGAAAATACATTGGTTTCCAACACACACAACGCACCACGCGACTCGTGAATCTGTTCACTTACCCAAGATTCTTGCTTGACTGGGGTTGACTGATGCAGAAGTCACACCTTGTTCAGGATCACCAGAAGGTTCAGTCTAGTGTACAGTCGATATGATCGATGGATTTTGGCATACTAAAGGGGTTGATGCAACATTCTCTCATCTGGGTTCACATGACCCATGATGCTGTTCATGTGCATGATACCCTGAGAAGCAAGACCAGCAGCACAAGGGGCTGTTGAAGTTGATGAGAGAGGTGATGGAAGGCGAGAGATGTTATCTTGAGTGCAGGTAGGTCCCGAAAGATGCACCACACTGTGTGAATTAAGATGTCTCACAGCCATTGGATCCATGTTTGTGATCACTGTCCGAGAATCACAGGAAGTTGAGGATGATATAGGCACTTGTGGAATGTTGACTGTGTCAAGGACTGGAGGTGGATATCGCCATTGCGGAAGGGGCCCAGCCAATAGCAGAGTTTGTAACAGTGGTCCTGCTTGCATCACTGCTTGGAGAAGCTTTCCTTTCTCTGGCAAAGAGTTCAACATCACCTGGGGGTCTGCCTCAGGTGGCTCTGGCAGATGAACCAGCCTAGATCCTGGATGCATTGAGCTGGGCTTTGACATATCAGATAGCTCCAAAGGACTTAAAAGGGAGGCCACTGCTGAGCCACTATGAAGGCAAGCAGTTGATAAAGTTATACTGCTGGAATGGGGTGATGACGAGCACATATGTTGTGGAGAAAAGCTGGCATCACCAACAGACACAGATTGCCATGTTGCATGCTGCTGTGATACAGATACAGTGTTGAACACATTGTCTTGAGGATTGTGTGTTGATTGCTGATGCACAGGAGCCTGCTCCTCAGACTGAATTTTCTGACGCTTGCTCCGTTGTTGCATCAGAGGAAACCGCTGCTGCTCAGACTTGTGGTCTGCTTGCTCATCTGAGCACTGCTGCAGCAACCCATGATGCTGCTGATGCCCTACTTGATGCTGAAAACCTGACATCGCAATGACTTGCTCTATACTTTCAAGTTCACTCAGAAAGCATTGCTCATCTGGTGAGTGGATCTGAGGGAGTGTATGGAGTGAGTACTGCAGATCCAGGGATGGATAGTCCAGATGCTGGAGCACCTGAACTGAATCATGTGAGTGTTCAACAATGTTCTGTTGTTCATGGTGTGCCAGTGAAGGAGCATGGGGGGATGATAGATGGGATTGATGCAACTCCAAGTGCTGGTGAAGCTCTTCCAACTGTTGTTGCTGCTGCTGCTGCTGATAATGATGTGTGTCTGCAGTAGACTCCACAACACCTGCTAACCCTGTGTTTGGCATGCTCTCACTGAGGCTAGACTCATTTAAGCTTGGCGAGTGAGAAAGACACTGTTGCAGATGGAGACACTCTTTGCGTGCCTCATCTCTCTCATAGCGTGCAATCTGCAGAAGTTCCTCCATCTGTTGCACCCATGCTCTGTGCTCTTGATCTTGCATTGTTGCTACCGTTCGGGCTGATTCCAGCTCCATTGTTGCACACATGAGCAAATGCTTCATCTCATCAACACTCTGCAAAACATGTTCACCAACCTAACCACAAATTTCAGCAGCCAAAATACTGATGTGTCAGAAAAAGAGAGGCTATCAAGTCTGAATGCTGTTCCCTACAGATTCCACTCTGATGACACCAACCAAAAGCTCATAATATTAGCCTTCAGAATGCCACAAATCTCCTTCTGAATAAAGAAAGAATGCATGGCAGCAGACATGAATAGTATCAATGATAGGTTGCAGCACATGGCTAGAACATGAAGACTGCTGTGCATAAGTTGCATCAGCTTTGACACAGAAGGCAGCACTTGGCAAGAGAAAAAACAGTTAAAAGCAGGTTTCCTCCTCCAGCAGCATCACTGCATTTAGGAGGGGGAAAAGAAGTGAAGCTAACAGACACGCATATCACGAATACTCCCGCAGACAGTGCAGGACAAACAGAAAAGAAGTAGTTCAGAATTAAAGTTTGCCAAGAAAGGGAAAGTCTTGTTCTACAGACTGTCACGCACACCTCCTGTAAACCTTCGACACAGGGGACGAAAGAAAGAAAGAAAGAAATGAAGCAACGGCAAGAATAACGCCCCACTCCGACGTAGGTGGTTGAAAGACACAAG